>OY754332.1:127399481-128805283 GCA_963573305.1 Pyrrhosoma nymphula
GAACAGCAGTTCTTATTTTTATTGAAGTTATTTTAAAAAGACCGTTGCAAATCCCATTTTCGCTTCGGAAGAATTTGCGTTGTTTAAAAATCTAAATTCAACAAAGGTGACTTGAAATGAGCTGTAAATTAGGTGAAAACGCAATGAAATTTTCCGTTCACCAGAGTATGCTCAGTTGCTCTTAGGTCCTTCGTATATGTACTTAACCAAGCGTGACCGGCAGGATCCTTTCATTAGATTATGTGTGTCAGTATGGAGAGATTTTCCCCATAGTAATCACCCACAGGATGTCAAAGGATTGTTCACTGTATATCTTTGAAACACCGCAACATACTTATCTTCTGAATCTGTTTACCACGTAACTTGTTTAGGTCTGTAAAGCTGCTTAATATACTGTGTAACTTTCCGACTTCTTTCATTAGCATTTAATGGTGGTTTATTTGGAATGTTAAATCCAGAGATGCAAAGCTTATCACAATGTTTCTTTAACATTTCAACAAGCCCTTTGCATGTCACTTACCTTTGAGCATGCGCTTTAAAAGTAATTAATTACCTCGTCATTGCGTGAGAGCGTCAAATATGCTCAAACAGTGAATATAAGTACATACATGAGACGATGTATGCAATATTACGTACCATTCCATAGAATTCAACGAATGTGAGGCCAGCGTGTAGTTTTAAGGCTATTACTACTTTTTATTAGTTATGCAAGTATATTGCAATACATAAAATACCATGAGTATTAATAAATACCAAATATCAATCTATCGCTGGGATACATTTCATCTGAATACATAGTTATTTTTGTCGGTTATATCTACGTCACCGACTGTCAGTGCTAATTTTATACATTCTGAAGTCATAAACGTTGAAACTATATTCAAAATCTAACAGAAAAATCTCACGTCCTTCTGACTCATAAATACAGTGAAACTCTCGCTTACTCTATGTACTTGCAACTGTCCCATTCTGTCCTACCGGATGTAATGCATAGCCGAAAGGTGACAATAGGAAATGGTAGTTACACGAAATGTGTCACCAACATACATTACCATGCATGAGCACGCATAATGACAGTTGATCGGTTATTTGGGGAGGGGTGACCGACAACTGATTGATCATTCAGGCCATTGAGGGTGAGTGGGTTGGTGAGGTGGTGACGCAGTGATTGCGTGGAGAATGGATAGACGTTGGAGAGAACCCGATGTGTCGGCATTAGCCTACTTTTAAATAAATGCACCTATAGGTCCATACTTAAGCGCCCCATCCAACAGACGGAGCACGACACATCTCTCCACGTGGAACCGGTCGAAGGATCCACGGAACACTCTCTCCGCCACCGCCGAGAATCGAACCCCTCTGGCCAGCGCTCAACATCAACCCGATCCCGGGCGAGACTTTCCCACGGCATTTCAGTCAGGTGTGAAGAAGCAAGCCGCTCACCGACATCCCACAAAATGTGCGGTTTGGTGCCATGATGAGCTCGCCAGCGCAGCGGTGCGGGTGTGGGCGCCGCACGGCCGGCACTGAGATATCGCTTCCTTTGACACCGTCCCGAATGTGGTGGTGAGGGGAGGGCTGGGTGGGGTTGGCGGGAGGGGATACTCCTCTTTCCCTTCGTTAGCAGCGAGGGAATCATTTCCACTCGCGGTGACGCCCGAGGGCCCCTGTCACGTTCCGCGCGAACAAAAGTCACCTCGTATCCAATTATTTGTGCGCATCAGTACACAAACGAGCTTTGTAATTAAACTAGTTTTGTGGAACCGGTAAAAATGCATGCATCCAGCTTTTCCACTCAACTCATGTGATCCGTGAACGTTTGCCAAAACGTGTTCCGTAAAGGGGAGATGGTTGATTTACTTTTCTAAGAACTTTCCGAGCGGGTGTCCTGGCGTAAAGGTGAACTGAAACGTAGGCTATAGCCAATATTTTTACACTGAAACGTAGGCTATAGAAACACTTCAAATCCCACGAAAGCTTTTATAAACAAGAGTTTAGAACCACAATGATCAATCATGAAATTCTATCATCGGATTTAAACAACGTTCATGTGTGGAGCCAAGAGTGGGGACTCGAACTTAATCTGAGCAAATGTACGGCGGTACATTTCTTGCGGAGGTCGTCCAACTATCCCCGTGTATATGCTGTGGATGGCGTTAAGATAAAGGCGACAGATGAAGTTAAGTGTCTGGGAGTTACGATTACCTCAAACCTATCGTGGGGAACACATATAAGAAATATTTGTGGCAGAGCTCTGAAGAAGCTAGGATTCGTCAAGCGTATTGTGGGAAGATTCTCAGATGAAAAAGTAAAAGAGAGGTGCTATTTCGCACTCGTCCGGCCACACCTTGAATATGCAGCAAGCACATGGGATCCGGTGCAGAAAGACTTAATTCGGGAACTTAAGAAAATACAAAGGAAAGCTGCGCGATTCGTCAAAAACTACTACGGGCGTACAGACAGCGTTACGCAGATGTTAAACGAATTAGGCTGGGAGCCGCTAGAGACTCGGAGGCTGCGCGCTAGGCTTAGATTACTTGAGCAATTGAGAATAGATATCTTTCAGAGCGACACGGAGAACATCATATTAGAACCCCACTTTATTTCCAGGTCCGACAGAAACGATAAATTAAGAGAGATATTTTGCCGAACGGATAGGTATGGGAATTCGTTTTTCCCCCGAACAATAAGGGACTTTAATAAATGCAAGGCGTAATTTCATTAGAGCGTTTCCTTTTTATATCTAAACGGCTGGTGTCCTAACGCCACACGCCTATTGAGGCGGCTTGCGGGGTAGTATGTAGATGTAGATCATTTTTCCCTTCTCCTAGATAGCGTTTTCATGATGCCCTTAGATCTTCTTCCCTGGTCAGCAATCCGTAGATTGGTTTGCAGCAGTCGTTTTCCGTCTCCATTCCGCCCGATCTTGAGCCAACCTCTTCAACTCCAAAATTAGATTAGCCCTTAGATAGGATTGTTGAAATTATTATTTTCCCAAAATCGGTAACCGGTAGCCCAGGGGTAAGGTAGTGGACTGTGGAGCGGAAGGTGTGATATTCGATTCCCAGCTGGGGAAATTATTATTCTCATTTTTTTTCCATAGCCGTTTTCACTTAAATCTATAGAAATTTTGTTTTCATCATCGCATTTCCCTCTGAACCTTTTTTTTGCAATATTTTACTCGCTAATAATTCATTAATGACGACGATCAAAGCCCTTACCACTTAGCCCTTGGACGTTGTGGGAGATGGACCGTGGTGAGCCAAAAACTGTGATTGTCGCTATTGAATGTCCAGCAATGAATATATATGTCATACCGAATTACTAATGTCCCCAATGGTTGTTGAATGTCTGAATAATTTGACATATCAGTGAAGATAGAATGATTTCCTTTCACAAATTAAATTTATTAGCAATGTGATGATACAATTTTTATTTAGAAATTGAATGGCCAAGATATAATAAAATAATGAAAAAATATATAATAAAATGCATTGAGAATATGAGACATTAGAACGTGGCGTATTGCATATGAAAATAAAGGGAGTATAATAAAAACTTTGTTTTTATGAGATTATTTTTTTACATGGTTAAAGGTATCTAATCTATTACACAGTAGGGATACAAAACTGTCATTCTAATACTAGCATCATTACATAAATACATAGTCCACGGCTCATTCTATCTCGTAACATTAAGATTTTTATTTATTATAAACACTGGTGAATGATTAAAAATCGTTATTTAGGTACATATATCAATTTCCTCCAGTTTTGCTTAATAATATACCACTAGGCTTTTCCCCAGCAGATTTTCTCTTCATCTCATTAGCCACTTCTAATTACGATTAATGCTTAAGTATTCTAAAAATTTCATAGGTGAATAGTTTATCCAAATTCTGAATGCTAATTTTAGCAACTCCATTACCGTCTTCCTCATATCCTCTTTGAATAAGATTTATGTTCTCTTAGTCTACAGTTTTCCAAAAACCTCTTTAATTTGATAAAAATTAATCTTTCAAAATATTCTTGGGGCTTGTGGTCAATTCAATTTAAATTCAACTCAATTTGCCAACGTTTCTGTTGATTTTTAAACTCGCATCAGGGCATTCGTTTGTTAAAAAATAAATTCATATTTCAAATCCTGGTTAACATGAAAACAATACATAAACCACAATATAGCACTAAATGAATTCACAAAACAGTGAAATCATTGTCTGTTATGTTGTGGTCTATATATTTATGTTATATTGTTTTCGTGTTAACCACGATTTGAAATGTTAATTTATTTTTAACAAACGAATGATGGCTTAAAATGAACTGAAACGTTGGCAAAGAGTCGAATTTAAATGGAACTGACCAAAAACTTCAAGAATATTTTAATAGATTAATTGATTGTGGTTTACAAAACTTAATAGAATATTGAAGAAAATGCATACTTGTTAAACCACTCGAAGGCTAAGACCATTTTATATACCACATTGAACTTTCAGCACAAGCAAATAAAATAATATTTTCCCTGAATATATCCCGATATTGTGGATTTTAACACTATCTATCTTTTGATCGATTAATAATAGAAAGAAGAACAACTATTCTGCAAGAAATATTAGCAAACCAATGTACACTATTCATAATAGCCACGCCAATACCATTCTATACGATTCCAATTTACTTGAAGTACCACATTGGTTATGAAAATTCCAGTTAAACAATAAACTCAGCTACTCTAACTCAATATATTTTACACTGCAGTGCATTGTTTTTTATGGGAATATTCCTCACGGTATTCACTACAAATACGCAAAACATTTTAATCTCGACTTTGTGACGCTCGTATTATATTATGGTGCGGTCACTACAAATCTAAGGTGTTGCCTATGAATTAACCATTTCATTTGGTGTAGCACATCTATTACATTGACATTAATAAGAGACCTGAGCTTATTTACCAAGTTTTCAATGATAGTTAAAGATTCTCGGAGATTGATGTAATGTAACTGGTTTAAAATATTTAGCTTCATATTCTCAACGCTAGCCAAGTTAAACAGCTCCCTATATGCAATATTTCATCCTGTCACACTCAACAGAAGCAGACGACATTGGCCTCAGAACTATTCGTAGAGAAGTAAAGAGTGTTAGTCATAGGACAGCAATAATAGCTTTGATGAGTTGATGCGTCAGTACTCGCGAAATTATACGAGAGATTTCAAAGTGGTACTGCCACTGCATGAAATCCAGATGACGTAGATGCGCAAACCGTGTTCGTTTTCGTCCACCTTATTTAGTAGTACCATGCTCATAGTCAAGTAAAAATAAAGTGTGACGAAGGATCTTACTAAGCATATCTATTAAATTTACCATTAGCTGATTATGGAAAGTTAATTAAATACAAAGAAACGATCATGAAACGTGCTTCCGCGTAAAATAGAGGAGTTAAATGAAAGCAACTATCGGAACTGCTATGTATGTTTCTGGAATCCATGCTGACTTTTTTGCTTTGTCATTTTATTTAAGGGGTCATGCATAAACTACTTTACCGTGTTCGGTGATTTTTTTACCCCCTCCCCCCCCCCCCCCTTCGTTGACTACCGTATTATTATTTTATCCCAACCCCTTCCCTCGACACGTTGTAACGTTGCCTCTACATATGAAACTTTCTATTAAAAATATTCTCTCAATTGTTGAGTGAGTTTATTTTTAGGGATAGGTTTAAATAAGAAAAATAAAGTAGCCGAACTGGATATAAGTAATAGAACTATCTTATCTCCATTGGAACAAGTAATATTTATTTTTAAATTCTAAAAACCAATTATAAATCACGGTGCAAGGTGCTGTGCTCATCCACTTTAAGTTCTTTCCCTTCCCCACCTTTCTGACTGATGTCTGTGTAAGTGTTCTCACGAGGTCGTTATTTAACCCGCGAGAACGGTAAAATGTAAGAAATTTGATAGTATAAAGATTTTCACCATTGTAGAGGCAATGGTTCAGTAACATTGAGTTAAAGTAGAAGCTTGGGATGTAAGAAACCCCCCGCGTGCCCTTCCTCATGTTAAACTCTGTAGTATTGTCGACGCGATGTTGACAAGTAAGAAGTTACATAAACAGGCGCATTGTAACAGCTACGTTACTTTGAGTGAACCCCCCCTTCCCCTCGTTACCCGCTGGAGGTTTTTAGGCGACCTCCTCCCCCCTAAGTTGGTAACTTAGTTTATGCACGACCCGTAAGGTACCTGCGAAAAACATCGGAATGGTAAGAGCAACTTCGGACTTCCGGACGTAGCATATCATCAAGGAAGAGTGACTGAACAAGATAGCATCCTCGTTGTTGGTGGCAGAATGATTCCTAAACACGTACATAAGCAAGAGGGACACGCTGTGGAAACCGCAATTCAAGGTGTCATTCATCTTTCCGATTTCTAATAGTTCATCCTGTAACATATTCCTAAGCGTAGGCTAAGGAAGTAATTCGTGTTTATTGACGTTCACTGTCCCATTCACATGTATGGATTATATATTCAATCTATGACTATAAAAGGGCAGACTGAGGTTAATGAATGAGAGTTAACTAAAACGTATGGCCTGGTTGTGAATTAATGGATTAAAGTATTAACATTTCCATGTTATACATCGATAATTGAACCTTTATTTCGGTTAACCCGATGTATAGTAAAAATTGCAATGAAGTTAGCCTATTCTGTTTGAGTTATTGGGAGGATGAATTAAAAATGTCGTACTCGTGAGAAATATTAATATAAATTAGCCAAATATACGGAAACTAGTTTTAATAATGACAGAATTCCGTCAGATACGTGAAAAATACTAATGCACATCATTCATCAGAAAAAGTAAATACATGGAATGAATAGGGAACTTGTCTCCTCTTTACCTCTGGTGAACGGAAGAGAATTATCATATTTTAACGTTTAATTTAAAAAAAAGCATTGCAGCTGACTTTTTGATATATAATTCGCAAGACATTAAATTGTCAGCGGGAATGGGTAAGTAGCCGACATGATCTATTACTCATTTGTAGCTTAAAACCACTCATTACGTTTGCCATCCTCAGCAATTATCGTAAACTAGCGGAAGGTACCCGTTGAAATTCAACGGGTGTGAAAAACATTGAACTTATTTTATAAGAAAACTAAAAAGCCTGAAGAATACAGTCAGCGTGGTCATTTTGAGGAGTTTGTAACCTGTCTTGCATGTAGTGTTCGTTGTAGTTCGTGATAATTCATACTTTTCGTATTCGTAGACTTCATAATACGTGCTTTTCAGACTATCACACGTGATCTCAAATGTTTCAAAGTCGATTTTTAGAGGTATTTTTTAAGTGGAAGCTGTTAATTTTATACATAATTTTCCTCTTCAAAGTCAGAATATTTTTGTGTTTTCACTACACCTACGCCTTTGCTGATAGTTAATCTCATAATGGTGCATTAGTACTCATTGTCAGATTAGGTATCTATATATATGGATAAAAACCATGCTGTTTAATTCTTTCTTTTTTGCATCATATTCTCAGGGTTTATCTGTACACAATGTCATGCCTTTTCAATTGTGTCAGAATTGTGTTTTGTATCTTCAAGGAAGATATTTATTAAATTCTTTTCCATCTATTGTTACATAAATTTTTTTCACATGTCTCAGATGCATTATGTTTTGTATCTATACGAAAAGGAATTGTAGAATTTTATTTTACCTATGTTTAAGCAATTACACGCCTTTTTACATGTGTGAGAAACATATTTTGAATGTTCACGCAATGGCTTTGTTAAACTCTTGCCAATTATTTGCTATGTAAAAACAAATAATAGTGTTCCTGCAGGAATAATATAACAAATATCAATTGTTATTAATTTTTCATTTGTTTAATTTAGAATGATATTGTTCTGTCCAAAATGTTCATGAATAAAAAACTTTTCTCCAATACATCGGAGCTATGCCTTTTCATTTAGGTCATTTATTATTATTAAAAACCATAATTTGTTGAAAAAAGTTAAAATAATTATATATGAAATTGATAAAACGATATTAATAGGTCAAATTGTAAGTTAAAACCAATATTGAAGTTAAGTAATTTAAAATGCTCGATAAAAACTCTCGATAATATGTACATACACACTCATGGGGGTTGTACCCAATGGGTCGTTAACGACCCACCCTATAATTAATCAAATAATGTTATTAGAATTTTTTTATTATTTTTCCAATAAGTTAGGCTGGGTGTTAGTGAAAAAAATCATTCAAAAAGTATTTTCGAAAAGTAAAAAGATCTGGGCATTAATGGGTTAAAAAAGTCAAATTTTCAAGCGTAGTCTTTTGCTCATAAGGCAGATAAGTATTGTATAGATATCATGCTTTTCCATTTCAAATATCTCTTGGCTGTTGAATTGTAGATCTATTCCAAAAATTTGATTGATTGATGTCTTGGAATAAAATTACATTTCCTTCTAATTCTCCTTGCCAAACGACACTCAAACCCGTTTTATCAAATTGTTGTCAAAATTTTGGCGATGAGTCATCGTATAAGTAACGACCTTTTGGACCAAATAGAAATCCGTGTAATTGCCTTCCTAGAATGTGAAAACTCAATTGTTGGATCGAACGTAAAGTTAAAATATTAATTATGTGACCGACCTGGCGTCACTGGATAAGTTATCTTCGCTCCCATGCCTCAGTTAGTTGGAAAAATTGTTGAAGTGAAGAGAGATGGAGTGACGAGAAGAGTCTAGGAGTCGATTTTTCTTTGCACCTCATTCATATGAAAGACTGGGGCGCTCACCTCACAGCGTCCATATAAAATCTTTGCGGTGCTACTATTGTGATCAAGATAGAATTTTTTTTTTGGCTCAGGTGCCAGAAACCAATGGTTTAAATGAAATATTAAGCTTCAATAACTCTCAAAAGGAACCGTATAATGATTTTATAAAAGATATATCATTTGAACCAATGCGCACATAAGCGTCCGTAAGTGCAATAATATACGAGGAAAACATTTTAGTCCCAAAGAAACGTAACGCTAACAACATTGGCATTATATAGACGGAGTGAGCAATAGCAACACTTTATCATATATCATTATTTATTTTTCCAGTTCTTAATCAATTATTTCATGTTGCCAATCAAAAATGCAGTGCCACCTTCGAAGCTGAAGAAGTCGAATTGGTCCACTGCCAAAAATCGAATGGTTCTAAAAGAGAAATAAAGCTTTAATGTCTGTCAAGGAGGAACAATTGGATGGTTTGATAAAAGACTGTCAAATGAATGCATGCGTGCATAAGCTTTGCACAATATGAGCACATATGCGAGGCAGATATTTATGAACGTCGATAAAACATTTTAGAGAAATTCGCTTTTCAATGTTCCACCGAAGCAGAGAAATTATGAAAATAGACCTTTGGCAGCATGCATACGTGCATTGGGTGAGATGGCCGGGGCGTCAAAGCAATGCTTAGCTCAGGGCGCCAAAACCCTTGCAGCAAAGGTCCTCTATTGACGGATGCGGGGAAACGAAGAATGAAAAGAGAATATCAGAAAGTGTCAGATAAAAGTGAGGAAATGAGGTCGAGGCTGCCTCGGGTGCTGCGTACGGAACGTGCAGCGTATCCATTTCAATTCCTCGGGTGATGAGCGACAGAAACAAATCATTTGTGTGGGGAGGCTCCAGTCCTCAACACTACTGAGATGGCCAGGAGCCGTGTGCTTCGTGACTATGATTTCTCGTAGCAAGCGTGACCAGAGCATTGAAAATCTTCCGTGAAATACTTAGTAATGTGGATAAAGCCCCGTTACCCGGCGCGTGTTTCATTCTTTCCACGAGGGCGGGGTCTGGCCGTGCCATCGAGAGGCTATCGTGGTGCTGAATACGATCAAGACGGAAAGTGACGGGGCATGAGGCGGGCACGGAACGCTGGGACGGCGCGTGGTCAGTGTTCACCGAGGAGAGGAGCGCGATCGCTTTGAATGCGTGTAAATATGAAAGGTAGCAGCCGTGAAAGGGTGCCAGCCAGGGGGACATCGCGGCGCCACCCACCATCGCATGGACGCCATTGAGCACCTCGGTCGAATGTGTGGAATGCGTGGAGAAAAATCCCATGCTTGTGGGATGACCCGATGAAATATTTTATATTCCTCGTGATGGTGAAACATTCTCCTCAGTAAAGGTATGGACGATGTTGTTGGAGAACGTTTCAATTCGCACAATATTAGGATCACGAATATAGATAGGTATTCCGCGGGAGAATTTTGAAAAATAAATTATCCGAGCCTTTTCATATAACTCGTCTGGCACATTTTATTTCTACCATTTCATTAACAACAATAATACTCAAAAAATCAATAGCAACGAAAATAAAAGCGCTGTTAGGCAGATTAACATTCTTTTCATAAAAATACGAATTACTTTATGGAACACATCCAACGTCCTCCCACCTTTGCAAAAGTTATTCTTTTGCAAACAAACAAATTAAACATAATATTCAAGCCTTTAAAATGAAATAAATTTTAGAAGTCCAATATAGAAGGTTCAGCACAGGCTGCCGCCTCCGACACCCTCTTCGTATCTCTGGGTCCGCTTCTCCTTCAGCTGCATCAGGTACCAGCGCGCTCGGTGAATTGTGCATGTGGAGGCTGCGAGGCCTGGGGATGTGATGTATCCAGCTGCAACATTTGAACCCCCTTTGCTGTCTTAACGCAAATCAGTCTGTTCACTTTGTTTTTGCCTGGCTCCACTCCACTAATTTTCCAATTACATAGTTTAACCGTCTAAGGACTTTATATGCTCCCACAAAATTCGTGCCATTATCGGAGTAAATAATGTAAACCCTGCCCGACCAACATTTATCAGGCGATATTGTGAAGAAAGGTACGGTAAAATCTACTCCGGTGACCTGAAAAGTGTCAAACGTATTTATTCTGTCAGTAGGAAGAGGGGATACTGGCACTTGAAAGGCCTTGGCTTTATTCTTTCGGTAAATGAAACAGTTTCCTATGGCCGACCTAACGCTTTTCCTGCCCCTTAAAATCCAAACTCTTTCGCGAAGAATAGTTAGTATTGTTTATACCCTTACATATTTATGCAGAATGTGCGGGCACTCTATTAGCTTCATAACAACTGAATGATTCGAGAGAAGAATTATAGGACATACATACTCTTCACTTTCTTCCCCATAGTATAAACGAGACTTTAAACGTGTGATCCCTTCGTGGTCTACAAAGACTTGAATCTTCTTCAATGTATTTTCATTACTGAAGCTCTCCAACTGCAGCAAACGGAAAACTACCTTTTCCGCCCGTACGAACTCTTCTCCAGTAATATAGCGCCCACCTTTTACTTTTGAGGAAAAACGTAATAGCCAAGCTAAAGTTCCAACTATACTGGGGTATTTGGGTCATCTTCTATTCAAATATCCAAGAAATGTCTCATGAAGGGTGTCTGCTACAACTACAATGGTTCTTCTTCTTTTCTCTTCAACCTCCTCGGTAGAAAGTGACGTGTTGGTAGTGGGCAATGCACTTGGTGGTTGTCGCAGCCATGATGGTCCCTCCCACCATCGCGACAGGAGAAGATGCTGAGGTCTACACCCACGTGAAAGCAGGTTTGGTCCCTTCTCTAGACAGTCGTTACGCGAAAGATTATTTTCATCCTTAGTTGAAGCGTCAAATACAAGTCGGATATTTGTGGTTTCTTGTTCCTTCAATACAGTTCTGCGCGGCAAGTAATGTACTACCTTCTTTGCCTCGTCATTGGGTTCATCCTTTTCAATAATACCGGAATTTTTCCATTTCTTTAAAATCAAATCGTATTCTTTGAATTTTGATTTATGGCGCCATATTCGTGTAACTGAACGTAGTCAACCTTCCGCAGATTCAAAATTTTTTGCAACAGTTGGGGACATCCCTCTATCCATGGTAGATTCACAACATAGCGACCAGAAGAATCTCTTCTTAACTGTTTTCTGAAAAAAATCTAAAGCTTCCCGGTCTTTATCTCCCTGACGCTTCTTTGTCCCTGGGTCAGCATTTCCAAGTCCCAGAACTTTGTAATTTCCATGGAATTCAGCATGGTTACCAGCAGCGCTGCAGACGCAGAATGATTCCTCATAGGTGAACCCATGAGCGTCAATCCAAGTTTCGTTTTCATGGTGACTAAACTACCTTCCATCCTGATCGACACTGGTGTAATTATTTGAGACAAAACGTCAGCACCAAGGAAAACCTGTACGCAATCTGAAACATCGTCTATCGATGAGGAAAAGTCTGACAGTGTAATTCCCTTTTCGTATAGTTTTCAACGCAGCCTTTTGTCCGTTACCTTTGGCCCGAAATTTTCAAATACAATCCTGCTCCAGAGCATCTATCTCGCATTGAAAATCTGAATCCAAGCCTCGGAGTACGATCCGGTTAACACCGTGATTGGAAGGTACTGTCTTTCCTTCGCCAAAAAATTCCTATCGGACGGATACCTAGGCGATCCGCGGCAAAGAAAGTTCCTTGACGCAACTCTTGAGAGCATAAGACATCTGCGAGCCGGAATCGATTAATATTCTAACTTTCTTGAGTTTATTTCCTTCGCCGACTACATTGGACGTGAGACTTTGCAAATAAGTCACAGGGTTATTCGTCGATAAGATTACTGTTATTTTTTCTTGTGTTTCAGAAGTTTCCTCGCGATTTTGGGGCACAATATCGCGTAATGACGCGCCTTGCAAGCTGGGCATCTCACAATTATTTTGCAATCCTTATTCATGTTTCCCTTTCGAAGGCATTTAAAACAAGCACCTTCTTTCTTAATCTTTTCCTTCTTTTGTTCCGCAGTAAAGTCGATGGCTGTGGCACAATCTTGAGATGGATGAGTGTCCTTCCCACAGAAAATGAAGTTTAAGTTCGTATTCGTTTGTGCGCTTTCCAGCGAAACTAAAGCGGCGGCTGAAGGCATAATTTGTTTGAATCGTACGTATTTTTCTTTTGTGCCGGCCCTTGTAGCCTCTCCCATTGGCTCGAAACTATTCTTTCTCAACACCAACCGCTCCTGGCTCTCTACCTCCACGCGCAGAAATTTCATTAATTCGGTCAATTTGTCATTCCCTTCAGTGCTGCCTCTCATCGTTCGTTGCCGCTCCCATATCAAAAGCAAATCTTCTGGAATTGCAGATTCAATCAGAGGAATTAAGAGGGAAATATAGTTGTTTCTCGCAACTCCAAGCGTTTCTAAGGCTCGTAAGTTAGCCTCCAAGTTGTCTTACAGCTGAACTAGAGGTCGATCCTCTCTTTTAATCAATACTAAAGATAAGAGTTCCCTTACGTAAACTTCGATTAATAGGCCTTGTCTAGCATTAGGTGCTTTCATTAAGTCAATGGCTTTATCATAGTTTTCTTTGAAGGGGGGAAACCCTTCTATAAGGATCCGAGGAGGTGAACCGGCCTCCAAGGCTTGTAATAAATATTGGAATTTATCTTCTTCTTGAATGTCTTCCCGCTCATGAATCTTCGAGAAATTACCCCAAAATCCAATCAAATTTTTGACACTGCCGTCGAATCTTTTAATTTCTAATTTTGGTAGTTTCAAATTCGTCTTTGGCGGGCGCGCGGTTTATGCTATTTTCGCGTCCTGGTTCTTCCGGCAGTTGTCGCTCAGTAATTATTTCTCTAAATGTTAAATACCGTAATTCTTATTCTCCCGCCTTTTGCATTTCTGCCTCTAAATCCTCCTCACTAATTTTTTCTCGAGTAAGAAGGTCTTTCTGGTACGATTCATCTAGTGATATTAATTTATCGTATTTAATCTCTTACGACGCAAACTTTGTTCTTACGTCCGTTCTACATGCCCCCGAGCTGAACATTTCCTCAAATTGATTAGCTTCCTTAGTGAAGAGAGCTCTAAGGGTCGGTCGTCCCATGATTTATCCAAACCCTGTCTCTCACTACTATAATATAGTAAATCGTAAAATAATGCTCAATTTACCCAATAATGGCACTCTATAATAATGTGGGGCACTCACTACTATTTGGGTCCTGTCACGGTCGCCACTAATATCCCGCGGGAGAATCTTGAAAAATAAATTATCCGAGCCTTTTCATATCACTCGTCTGGCACAACATTTTATTTCTACCATTTCACTAACAACAATAATACTAAAAAAATCAATAGCAACGAAAATAACAGCGTTGTTAGGCAGATTATCATTCTTTTCATAAAAAATCGAATTACTTTATGAAACACATCCAACAATCGGTGTCACGAATATATTAGGGTGGTCACTTCCGAGGTGAATTCTAAAGTGTAACTCTTCAGCTATCAGGAGAGTTCTTCGAGCCGTGTTGGAAGACGGTGACCGTGTTACGGAGTACGCAGTCGAATGCAAACGAAACCGGTTAGTTGTTGGATGCGGTTGCCAAACGGACCACAGTTCCAAGGAAGAAAGAAGCTGGTCTTTAGATCTCCGCACCGTGGATCGCGTCTGCTTCATGGATAATCGAATTCTAAAAAGCAAAACGTTCTCTCGGATTACCTATGCCTCCATTCTAATCGCCCCCACACCTTTCTCGTTTTGATGGTGTCTTCAAATGCATGTCAGCATTTTACTTCAAATTTCAGTTACTGTCTGAGTCAGCTCTTGAAATAGAAATCTCAGTTAATTTCAAGTGAACTTGGTAACATTTTTGAATCCTCTTTTTTCATGGAACCTCTTTAACTAGTTGGCACATTTAAATGCTGATTCATGTATTTGGAAATTCTAAGTCTAATCGCTCATCAATGCGGCAGGTACATTGAAATCTGGGTCGTAATGAAATTTGTTTTTCTTTTATGGGCACCTCTTTTTATCCATCCACAAAGTCGGTTTTCTTGATTTAATGTGGTTTTTAGAGTACCAGAAATTGCAATGACGCAAAATTTACTCGTGTATCGAACGAAAAACATAAATTTTGGGACGAATACCTTTCAAATAGATTGGAATAAACTCGATGATGTTTAGTGATAGCGATTTTTAACATTTTCGATAAACGCGAAATAAATACGATTATGTTGCAGAAAGTTGACTTTCACCTATAAAGGATGGCACTACAACTAGTTGAAGGAGACAGTTTCTGGCTTTACTTGGTGGAATTCCGTCATGATGAGGAGAAAAAAATCACTGCGATTCCACAAAATTTTGTAGAATCGCAGTGATTTCTTTTCCCTCATCAATACAACTTGTTTAGCTACATTCACTTCGTTTCCACTTTTCATTGCTCATACCCCTTTTTTTCTTAGTATTTTAACTAGCGAGATGGTATGTCATATGAATTTTCGATTCTTTGGGCGTAATCGGAGAGCTTTTTTTTCGGTGGAGCTAAAATACGCTACAGCACGCTAAGTCGCGGACGATTATACAATGGTATGCGATATAGCGAACAGGAATGGCACATGTGACAGGTTGAGTCAGCAGTGAAATCGCTTTGAGGATTAAAAAATAGACATTTTAGATTTCTAAATATCCATCTCATTGGCTTATGATCGGTTAGCCCAGTGCCAACCAAAACGTATCAAACGAAGATTATGTGCACAGGTATAATAGCGGCCAGATTTGGAGAGAGACAGCACGGGGCATTATGCAATATTTATGCTGCCAATGCGGAACACCAACGTGGTTAAACGCTCCGGATAAAGTAAATATGTAGAAGTGGGTCTATAATAATGGTAATACTAAAAGGATATTTTCATAAACAAATACTGCGAATGCAGGAATTAATCCGAAGCTCATTGCCATGCGAGACGAGCTATCATAATCCTGGCCTGTCCCGGAACGATTGGCTGCATAATACAATTATCGAAGTTTGGCAAAGGTAGCATTATGTCGGCATCATATCACCGATTGTTAGACGCAGCCTATAGCTAAGGCGCATGTCAAAAGATCAGCAAGGGAATTCGTCACGCCTTGCTCCGGAACAAAGTGACTGCTCGGTGGTGTCGATGAAGATACAGAGCCGCGGACTGCAGAAGTGCAGACATCCTCGCGGACAAATGTTGGCACTTAGGCGATACGTACCCGTATAAACCCATTTATGTCAGTTTTTTTCTTCAGAAGGCTTAAATTTTAGGTGACTCACATGAATAGCCATAATTAAATTTGCGAAGAAAATGGAAAACAAATCATGGATTCCTTTTGGCTGAATTAATGGGTGGGCCGTCAACAACCTACTGGGGACAACCTCTCATGTGATGATATTAAATACAGAAAATATGTTCATGATGAAATACTTTGAGGTTTAACTGTTGATAAAAGAAGTTATAACTGGAGTTATTATGTTTAAAAATGCATTTTACGATAATTTGAGCATTCATTGTTACATTAACCCTGCTATATCACTATATTTTTCTCAATAATACTCTCATGTGGCCATTGACGTCAATTTTCATCTGTTTCTACAAAATGCAGGGCAAGTTTAACAATGTTTTCGTTTTCTTCTTAATGTAACACAAAAATGTTTAATGTTAAAAAAAAATTAGGTTTTTTGTTTAGAACTTTCAGTAAAATCCTCCGAAAAACCTCTCACGAAGCGCAAAATGATGTTGTGCTTCTGGTTTCTTTGACTAATTGCGCATTTCTCCCAAACATTTTTCTCAAATTCTTTATAAGTATTCTGAAGCGCTATTTTTCCTACACGACTGTCCTCCCTCCCATTTTTGTCATCAATGCTCAGATTAGCAGCTTAAAACAATTTCATTTGAAGCAGTAAACAGCGTCCAGCTTATTGTGTGCTTATTCTGGCGTATATATATGTGATATAAAATCGAGAAAATGACCGTTTCCTGGAGAAGCTGTGATAAGGCTTTTAACTAGCACAACGATTATTACACGGAGGAAAAAAGCCTTATTAAAGTTACCAACCCTATGCTATTACAGCAAAATTCATTTTTTAATATAGTGACAGCAGAACTGCTTACCGCTAGAGCAAATGGCATTTGCTAAGCATTATTCGTTATAGGTGCAAAAGGTGCAAAAGGCTGACATCACAACAGTTAATCCTCCTAGCTCCACTAACAATTAAGATTTGCTCCGTTCGTGGCGCGATTTGTAGGGGCAGCAAACCGAATTGTCAGTTCGCCATTCAGTTGTTCCGTCAAAGAATCCATTTGTAACCTTGGCAGAACGATTAGCTGCGCTAGCTAGCACCTCTCCAGCAAACCATTGCTACGCTTAACAAAATGGCTACCTGTCGTGCAGGGTAATTTTGCTTGAATAAGATGACAAATTTTTCAGCATTACTTTATTGCAGACGTAAATATTACAAGAAAGCGACAACATCAAAAACGTTAATGGCAGTAACACAGTGAATGAGGATTGATGCGCAACCTTACAAAGTTGTATTAAAATAAAATGCATTTACAAATAAAGATTTTGATAAACAAGAATATTTAAATTCAATATCAATGCACAAAATACTTTTCTCCATTCGTCATTGTGTGAGAAAACAAAGGAATTCGATCAAGTAGCACCTCAATATTTACATATATCCTACTTTTTTTTAATTCCTCACTTCATATGCTAGAACATGCTCATTTAAACCTAAGAGTATCATTTCATTACGAATATATACCGGGCTGTCTTTACTGATAGGTACCAATAAAAATTAATTTTAGTGCTGCAAACCCAGGGCAGAAATTAACTGCACCAGTAACCAGAACCATACCTGGTTTTACCTTTGTAAATTTTCAATTCAGTTAGCTTCAAAAGTTTTAATTACTGCGTCAGGAAGTCCCCATAATTTCAACTTCTCGGCAAGAGAATCACCCATATTTCCTAATTTCTAAAGACTTGGTACCTACTTTTTGTTAGAAAAAATTGGGAAACAATTACTTAGTTTACACTGTTTACCTTAGCAAGAGTAGATCAACTTGGTTTAGTATTATGTATTTGTTGTTGTCAAGGAATGGTAACACAACAAAGTTAACAATGTACATAAATAAGGTCAACAATGTATGATCAATTATTATTACTGATCAATATTCAGTTTTATAATCAGTTTTATTACTGTTGCTTTCCAGTCCATTGCCTCAACTGATTCTTGTTTTTATCGTTGGTTAATTTTGTTGAGGTGCCATTCCTGGACCAAAGTATATACATAATACTAAATATCTTCTCTTAGTTTTGAATTATTGTAAACACATTAAAATAAAAGTAAAATAGATATTCAGCATCAAAACAGTGCAGTATAAAACAATCAGTTAATTTTTTATCACCTTCACCGAATAATGAGATTGAGCAATACATACAATCATTTCCTACATGCAGGAATTTTGACAGGGATTTTTTTGCCAAGTAAAATTAATGAGCCACGCAGTTCCAGAGCTACAATTGCAAGATTTTTCGGCTGATGCATTTGAATTTAATGGCAAACACTATTTAGTGGTGGTAAATCACTTGTCGAATTACATGTAATTGGAAAAGTGTAGCTAGTACATTGACAGGAAAAATAAAAGAGTACACCCAATGCTTACCGAACGATACCGACACTACATCTACATCTACAAAATACCCTGCAAGCCACCTCTGGGGTGTGTGGCAGGGAGTGAGTATTCACCAACATGCATAACACTATACCCTAAAGTTAGTGTAACTACGATTAATTATGCATTAGCATAAGTCACTAATGCATGTCACGAGGCGAAGCCTCACAAGCATGCACTACTACACTACAGATATTATCATAATGGAGAGGGATCATTATTATATATGTATTTTGCAACTACACAATGGACAGAGACTCAAGACTTATGTAGAAAACATGCACGGCATGCTGTTAGCACTACCGATGTTCCCAGATTATGTAAGTCCATATCGTCTTCAACGGGCAGCAATATGATCAGGAAATCTTCCATATGGACCTCCTTGAACTGAAATGAACAGTGAACATAGGGAACGGAGTAGTTAAGGAGCAACGACCTACAGATAAATTATTTTGCAACGATGGCAAAACGTTGCTCGGATCACAAAAGTGTTTGTTGTTGTTACAAAACCTGGCCCATCGATACCATTTTCTTTAGGTGCAAACGTAATTTTCTCAGACTAATACATCATTTTCTTTTGTGGCAAATAATTCTGTTCTCAAGGCATATATTGAGCCAACAAAAAGATTTTTCTTCGAAGAACTAAAATATTTTTTTCCCGTTTAGCATCTCTTAATCATCGTTATCTTGTTTCGAAGATTTAGGGCGTATGGCGCTCTTATTCAGATCAAACATATATGTGGAATAACTTCTATATGGAGAAATGTTCAATGTCCATGAAGCAAAAAGGTTAATCTTGCGTTGGATATAATTGGAAATTGTGGCTACAATTTATGGCTGCTTACGCCCTAAACCTCTTCCCAAGGATCACAACCTTGTCGTGGTGTATGGGCCAGCGTGCTCAGATAAACCCTAGAGCTTAACTGCCAGGAGATGTGCTCCTGGTAGGGCCAGAAATAGGTCACGGGATAGGAGGCAAACGAATCCTCGCAGCGTCCGTACCTGAGTGAGGCGGCTGCAAAAGGCGTCTGACCCCAGTGGGGGCGGCTTCTCACGTGATGGTGTCCAAAGTAAAAACCACTATTGAGGCATGCCACCGAATGCCATCTCAATTATAAACCTTGGAATGAGGGACAGTTCCTATTTAAAAATGAATAGTGGCAACTACAAGACTCGGCTCCCTGGACCGGGTGTCGTGCCCGGCAGTGGAGGAAGTAAGTCCCCTTACGGTCGTCATCACATGAAAGCATTGCTCGAAAGTACAGGCAATTGAATTAAGCAGAAGAAAAGAAGATACAGTAAAGGAAAACTACAATCAAAATAGGCACGTGGAATGTTAGGACTGTTCAAAGGTCGGGCAAATTTGAGAATAAAGAGCTAGAAAACAGAGGATCATGGGTCTACGCGATTTAAGATGGAAAGATAGCAGGGACTACTGGAGAGATGGCTAATATGTGATAGTTGAACATTCGTTATGAACAGTAAACTTGCTGGAAAATTTCATAAGTAGAGCAGGTAAGTGATAGGATAATATTCGTCAGAGTTATAAAAAATCGACCGTAATCATAGATTTCCTATAAAACGCGCTAGTAAGGTGACTAACTTAGTCGGATAATGAGAGTGCTTAATTGTATAGTAAAAATGATACTCATAGATTCTTTTTAGCAAGCCTGTGCAAGATACTAACTTAGAATGCTACTATCGCCAATATGGTAGCGGAGTATATAAATGTAGGTAGTGGCTGCTATCAAAACAAAGAAACAGCGCTTGAGAAAAACACTGTTACTGGCTTCCATGTACGTAATTAATGCATATGCTATGCTGCAAATTGTTGAAAGAATATTTTATTTTTCAGGTCTTTTCTACCACTCTGTGGACAAAAGTAATGATTTATTCCTATCTCTCGTCCATTTCGCTATCATCACTATTTGTTTCCAACCTTCGATATGTGATCATCATCCATGCTATATGGCACTTCCTTCTAATGTGTCACTTGCATCGTGCATTTTTCATCCTTCCAATTCTCCTTCGTTCGTCGTAGTGAAGTAGCTTAGCATAAGAATGGTGCAAAATATGACACTTAATTGAAACTTGGAATAAAGTTTAACTATAATGTTAAAATTGATGTTTAGTGTAGACCCCACAAATCGGACGGTTACTTTGCTCTCATGACGTCATGAAAAAAATGGCTGCCGGTTTTAATTGAATGGTGATTATGAATCAAATTATTTATCTATATTTATTTGTTTTCACAGTATCGAAATCTACAAAATTGGCCTTTTACACCGGGCGCATGAACAACGACAACGATCGAACATAGACACCTGTCCATGTTCACCATGTCCTGTGAAAAAATCCACCCACGCGGCATTTGAATCTCTCATTCAGGGAATGGAAGCAATGCTGCTCACATTCCTATCATCTAGCTGTCATATTTTATTCTACATATTTTAATAATGAATGCGATTACAATTTATACGACGGCAAAAGGCAGGTGACATATTTTTAATCCTCGGGCGATTTCAATTGTAGGTCAAATTCAAAGACCATTTGATTGTAAAACGTTTTCGTAATTTTGGTAAGCCGCGACCAGTAGATCTCCGCTATCGACGAATGGCATTCATTTGAAATATGAAGGCTTCTAGTACTAAGCCAAATGTGCGCTGATATATTTTAGTTAACAGAAATAAATATCATTGATCTTTAGGAGAAGAAAATGGTAATAAAACTTGACTCCAGTACAGAGAGAAGCAATGGGCCGAAATGACCCATAGCCGTCCTTCTAGCTATAACATCAATTAAAAAATTAAGTAACAAAAATTACGAAATTTTCTGTCCATATTAGTAAAATATAAGTAAAATCCACAAATTTAATAAATTTAAAAAGAGTGTAATTTCAAATAAATAGTTAAATTTGATTTTGAACACGTTTTATGGGTCAAAATGACCCATCCCGTCCTTCTACTGATAAGGTTGCGCATTAAAAAATCTGACATGATAGATAGAACAGGATATTAAACGAAATGAGAAAAATGTAAACCTTCAGATTAGCAGACGAGGACGGGGAGACCCTTTCGCCACCGAGGCCGACAAAATTGGCTTCCATTACTTAGGTATATCATTTTAGCCGTTTTCTGGTTTGAAATTCCAAAAAGCCACTGAACTATGTTACATAGTCCTAGAAAATTTTAAAATATTTCTGTAGCAGGTTTTTTTTAACTAAAAAGATGTTATCTCGTCCGCAAGTCAAAATGTCTTGCAATTGTAGATGCGAGTTATTAGATATTAATGAAGACAGGGAAAATGTCTGAATTGGCATTGAATGGAATCATTGTATATTTTGCCAGCATTGACATGAAGTTTTTCTATGCCACTAGCAAACGTTCTGATGAAGGAATAGGTTACAAACATTTTAATGAAGATTTGCTAGCTTTCAACGAAATTAAAGAACTTCCATCGATCATCAAGAATAAGCTTAAAGTTTCATGAGGTAGATGAGAAAACGTAAAACGAAAACTGTGGAAAGGTCCAAAAGATTGGTAGAAATGAATTTGATGAGCACAAACTCACTGGGTTGTATAAAAAACTGAACTAGTCTGTCACAGTTGTGAAGAGACTACTGATACGGTCATCGCGGGTGATTTAAAAGACAGGTATTTTCTTGTGATTAGGTAAGTGTCGCGGACTCACTGTATCAACGTACGCACACAAGAACTGAGTATTGGAGTTAGAGAAGTGGTAGTTGCATTAAGTGACTGAAAAGTAGATATGGTTGCGATTGAGCTAAGTACCACAAAAAATGCCCCGTTAGTTTTTATAACCGCCTTAGGAAAACACAAACGAAAACAATAGCGAAGGAAATAACTTGAAATTAATATATGGCATGACATCTGTTGCCTGTACAAGTTGCCTTGAAGATACCCTTCCAAATTCTTGCATATCACCAGTAATCACTTTATCAAATATCAAAGCACTTTTAAATTTGATTGTTTCAGGCTTGACTTCGTGGAAGTGATAGATATCCATTTTTAATACAAAAACTTTGTATCTCTCCACACTTTATTAACTGCGACCGGTTTCCCCATAATATGACATATTCTGGCACATTCTGAAGCTTAGGTCACGTGCCAGAAGATACCATATTATGGTGAAACCGGTCGCAGTTTTAAATAAAGTGTGGAAAAGTACAAAGTTTTTTAAATTAAAAATGGAAAGCACTTTTAATTTGTCGTATGTCAGAATTAGGGGTAAAAAATGCTAACAAATATACACACGTAACACACAATTAAAAGAATATATTCTTGTATTCATACCAGAACTTGCAGCAAAACCAATAGGGAGAGCTATTCTTCTAATATGCAAAAATGATATGGGTGAAAAAGTATTCAGTATCGTTGAACAAAATACTCTTCAGGATGATATATCCTTGGCTGAAGCAATTAATGTAAATCTAAAAGAAAATTCTGAGCTAGAAAAAGCTGGCTTTAATGGGCAGTTTGAGTAAAATAGCCAAGAAAATTCCGTGGGAACCAGGGGTATGTAGGTATTTGTAAGTTTTGTATGAGGGTATGTGTGTGTGCGTGCACGCACGTTCCTGCGCCTGCGTGCTTATGTGAATCTTATGTCATACGTCTTATATTTACTCACATGTATGCTTGTATATTTGTACTATGCCAATTGGCCATTAATTTAACATCATTAATAATGGGTATGTTAACTCCACCCCGATAATTCTATCCGCGATCTGGTGACGCCTGTACATGGTACAGGGAACGCCAGAATGGAAATAAAGCAACATTAAACGAATTAACTGTCTGTGAACTCTCTTTCTTCTCCCATACCCGTCGCCCTCTTATTCTCACGCCAATTATTAGCGTCACCACTCTAAGACAACCTTCTTGGCCTGCATCCCACTTTCATAGAATTGGTAGGGGCAATTGAATTGCTATGGGCTACGCTACTTTTCATCAGACCTCGGAAAATGCGGAAAAATCAACTTAGCACACCGAGTTTACGATCACTTATTCAATAGCGGCTAAAGTATATTAAGATGAAATTAGAGAGATGTTACACCAGTTTATGGAAAAGTTAATTCCATTTTACGATTCCAGTTAAAAAGTATAGGGAAGTTCTTTGAAAATAATGTTGTGGTCTAAAATCCAAAAAGTGGCAACTCTCCCAATTTTGCTAGGGAAACTATGAACATTTTATCTGAACAAGGAATTTTTTGCACTTTACAAGAAAAACAAGGTAAACGCTTAACGATCAAGCACTAATCCAAATAAGTGCTTTTTAAAAATGAAATTAAGTTGTTAGCGGAGAAATACCAAGTATAGGTTTAAAGTGAGTGTGAGGGATGAAATAGTTATCAAGTGAAAGAGACTTGCTTTGCAAAATTACAAGAAATACATACCAACTTGAATGAGTCATCCAAACGAAAATGTAGGTCTCTCAAAGTGTGACGGATTTTGATCTCTGGAATTTGTAAATACTCTTCGCCACCTCAGGCAGGCACACAAGGTGTGTACACAATATTCTGTACAACTTGGAATTGCAATATCTTGCAGACAAGCTGAGCAGAAAATAGGATATTGCGAAATGAATAACTAGTGCTATTTCAATCCCAAAGTTGATGAACGGACTACTTATTGGAGAAAGTTTCTTGCAAATAGCTTCCAGAGGCTGGTTGTGTTCGATTTTGTGCGCAGTAGAAATGTCATTCATGATATTCACAATGAACCCTGAGAACGTAAATGGCCGTATTTGAATGTAATGGCATAGATACAGAGGATTCCGGTAGTCTATTGTAGCTACTACTACTTGTAACTAACTACTTGACACTGTTGTCTTGGATATTACTCTTCTTATGAAACGATTCTGTATATCTTACAGTTAGAGGTTTTCGTCGCCAGCAAAATAAGCGGAGATAAGCGAAAATTTTTAAAACGAAGTTTACTGTGACCAATGACTGTTCCAAGATATGAATCAAGGCTTTCCTTGGAATAACGGTTCATCCACTATATGTCCATGTGCAAGTGATAGGTACAAACGTCTGCGAGAATCCCGTTGAATCGTCAATTTCTTATATTATTTCTCATAGTCTCCCCCTCCACAAAATACTCCTATTTGAAAGAAATGTTGTGTGCTTTTCGCGGCCATGTTCTTAATCCATAGAATAATACTTTGCTACTAGCTAAACCAATTAAAGTCAATACTATATAATTAGTACCACAATTAGGTCAAATGATGCTACAATGCCGCATTCATAGAAGGACATTATTATGAAAGCATTATTCAACTCATCTAAAGGACTTGAGTTACACCTGTTTGCCACTTCGTTTAATGTGGGAGCTGAAAAAGATGGAAGCAAATCGACTGGATATGATGAGGTTAATGTGTTCACAAATATATTAAGTGTAAAAAATATGCTTGACAATGACGTAGGTTTGAGCGGCACAACATCCAAATCGCTAGAGCAAAGTTTGTCATTCGTCCATATGGACACATCACTACAACAGCATATTTGCGATTCGGTACTTTTTTAATTCTTTGATATTAGCCCTACATCAGCTCCCAGAATTCATATAATATGTTAGTGAAGTTTTCGCTAGCCGATATAGATCTACCGTCTCCCAATCCTAGGATGCCGCCAAACTTTGACGTAAAAAGCGTGCATGCGAACACGTAAAAATTAATTTCTCCATTAAAAGAAACATGACCATCCTACAACTAGATAAGATTGCTACGAAATATAATAAAAGAGCAAGATCGAAGGGGTAGATGTTTCCAGAAACACGTATTTGAAGTTTTCAAAATAAAATTTGATGCTCTAAATAGCAAAGATTTTAATTAATAGCATCATAGTATTATACGCGGGTGCTTTTTCTTTCAAAGGAGCTTTTATACTGTGACATACGTATCATCCGTCTGAAGGTGCTCAACCATAAAATTACAAGGTCAAATTTTCTCGTAACTAAGGCAACGGATGCATATTTTGGAACAATCAGATTTGTGTCTGAAGTTAGGAAAACCTTTTCTTTTGGTATCAGTTTCCATCAACAATTTGCATTTCTAGTTCTGTCTCGTGTTCTCAGTGGAAGGTGATGCCTCTTTCATTTTCCAGCGTTTCCATGATTTTAAATCAGCGTGATGTTTAGAAAGGAAGGAAGGCAGTAGGAAAGCGTTTATTTAGTTAGTAAGCTTTGCTACGCAAGGGAACAGCAGATAAACGCAAGTGACGAAATGGGGTGCAATATTCCAAGTCTAATTTATGTATTTTTAGTGAATTCCTTTCTCCACTGAAAATAATCTAAATTGCCGTCTCATTTTTAACACTTTACGTGTCGAATAAATTTTTCAATGAAACTTGAACGGAAAGCTAGATTGAGATTAGCTCACGCAAGTCATTACTTTTTTAATAGCTCTACCATAATGGTCCCAAATGAAGAAAAACGGACGGTAAAGACAAATACGTTGGAAATTTTACATGTTCGAAGCAAACAACACAATTTAGTTCACCGACTTTATGCCTATTTCCTATTAAAACAAAAAAGGTATTCACGTTGGCAGACAGAACACCATCATATCACCTTAACTCGGTAGTCTGCATAAAGGCAGGAAGCCGTTATGAAGCCCATCGCATTTTTCTCGTTATAGAAATGCCTATCCTTTTAAAATGGGGGCAGATTGCAGCCAATGTTTTTTCGGATTAATGACGGAAAACTTTTCTCGCGCCCAAAAACTACTTCGAGATTAAAGATATTTCTCTACGTAATCGCCACGCCCCATTCCATGATGCTAGTGCTTACAATTTTAATTGTGCTTTTGCGTAGTCTTTTTGTTGCCCGATGACAAAACAACGGTCGCCCGCGACAGAGCGCCCGACCTGGAGATCACAAGACGAGTTTTAAAGTTTTTTTCTACCGCCCAGCTCAGATCGGAAACTGTGAGAAAGCTAGGGAGGAGGTCGTAAGGGAACATAAATAAACATTTGGTTCCTACCTCGCTCGCCTTCCCCTTTCGAATGAATACATGTTTGTGGCATCTTTCTTAGGCCGGCCGGACAGCAGACTCGGTTTCAGCGAACTGGTACTGGTAGAGACTCGCTCCGCCTCACGACGACACGGCTGCGAGCGAGCCTGCGCGCTGCGCCACCTCGTAGTCGGCCGCCTCGCTCTCGTGGTCCTACAGAACAGTCGCGAGTCGTGGTGTGTGCGGTGGGCGAAGCGGTCGCTCGCATGTGAGACGACGATATAATCCAAGTGAACATCCATCACAGCCCTCCCTCCCCCAATTCCCTCTCGTTCACAAGTGCTCCTTCGATGATCAAACTCCACAGCCGTCCCGCGCAAGCCCAATAGTGAAGTTGTCAAGACGGGAAAAAGAAAGGATTTCAAAAGTGTTTATATTTTTTTTACGTGGATTTCCAACTCCCCCCCCTCTCCATCCACCAGTATCAAGTCTGGCCTCCCCCGTGTGATCGGAGGGCATCGTCCCCTCCTGGTGTCTTGGTCGTGGATCATGCCCTCGACCGTGGATCCGAGAGCCGAGGTGCCCCTTAGTCCTTTGGGATGATGCCGAGGGGCTCCCGGCCTATGTGACGTTGGTGGCGTCGGAGAGGCCCGGCGGGTAAAGCCGGCATTCCGCGCCTCAAAGGCCCGCGGTTAGTGCGGCAGTGAAGTGTTTACCAGTGCGGGAAGTGTGATTTCGAAGGCGGCGGCGGTCATGGCCCGCGCTTTGTCAGCGCCCAGGGCCCTAAGGGTCCACCACGAGCGCCTTAAGACCCGCCCCGCCTCCCTCTTAACCGTCGTCGTGGCAATTACTTTGGAAATTTTACTCCTCTCGACAGCGAGCTATTGCAAGCCGCCATTCCATGTGTATTGGAACACCACAAACTCCATGTAAGTCTCTTAATATGCCTTAATAGAATAATTTTGCGATATTTCCCCCCGCTGCTGCTTATAAGATGCTTGTTGTGTGGATAGATATGTTCAGTGCATTGTCATGTGGTCCGCCCTCGTCATGTTCTAATACTGACTCCATCCTCTATTGTTTCGGTGCATTTTATTAATTTTGTGGTGTTTTCGGTGCCTTAGTGTGGTTTTGTGATCCGTGTTTAGTTTCCATGACAGGTAACTCTTTATATTGCCGTGGTCTACCAACCTTTCGCAATTTTCCTTTTTACCCGTTGAAGTCTTCGTCCTTTTTTGGTTACTTGTGTCCTTTTCTTAAGGTATTAAAAATATATATCCAAGATCTCACTATTAGTTTACCCACTCATTGGAATGGAAGCCCTCCGCCATCATAATTACAGGTGTTTCCACTGGAATTACGTGTAATATTTTTCCGAAAGGTAGAGTTTTTTGTGACTAGAGAAATTTTTGTTAAAGGGTGGTCAGTTTTGAGTTGCAGTTAGGTCCCGACCCGCCTATTATGGGTCACTTCGTTCCTCCTCTTGGCCCATCTCACCAATCACTCGCTCTTACTCGTTTGAAAACGAAGATGATTGCCGTCAGAACTTGGCTCTTCGTAGGAACTCGCAGTTGGACCTCTGGGTCGACCACTTCCAGGGTTGAACCACATACAAAGGCGGTAAACAATAAATCAATTGGCCACGCCAAGGCCTTCTCCGAATTGCCCAAGGTCCCCAATTAATGTGGTACCGTTGGTCCTAAGCTCAAGTCGTAATTGTAGTAATTTTCCCCATGTATAGTTATACTTTTACTTGCATTAATCGTTGGACCCTTTTTCCCCGTCATTAGTCAAGTGTTTCGTGAGATAAGCATTGTCATCTCCTGCGCGCGGAGGAGTGGCTCGCACCAGAATGAGGATCAGAGCGGTATTTTCGCTGTTTTGGAACGCCTCTGACTTCATCGGGAGACTTTCGTATTTTTTATGTTCACGGAGTCTTCCCAAACGGTGTGCAGCCATGACATTAACAGTTGCCGAGCGAAATGATGCCACAAAATAACCTCCTTCCCTGGAGGATATTTTGTAGCATAGCTGTAATCGATGTGGTCATTTCAGCGTGTATCGTCTTCCACGATTCCTCGACCAGTTGCCGAAATGTTCCTGCCTCCTCGCTCGACCGTTGCCATATTCCATGACGCAAGCAACTCTCCTCGGGATGAGAACTTCACTTGTTTACAAGTTTGTTGCTCTCATTTTCCGTCCATTTACCTATTTGTTAGAAAATCGTTTTATGTGCGTTGACGAATAGTTGGTCAAATATTAATGTCCAAATATTCTGTAATTCTCGTGCAATTAGAAGCAGAGTTATTGTAGCACCGCGAACGTTAGGCCATAGCGTCGTTGAAGTGATATAATCGGAAAACGCTCGCACGCTCATAGGTTTTCTCTTCTAAAATGAGCCCCAAGAGTCTGTTATGATTGTTGATGAGCGAAAAGATGTTGACTTCCAAGTACTTCTCTCCACGTCCGTGAGAACATATTTAGGCAGGAACGGATAAAAAGCCTTTGAAGTTTTCAGAAGTTATTTTTTGTGGATCGCCCCTCCAACCTTACTCATAGTTGGCAGCAGTGAATCTCATCGAAGTTTTTGAGAATGCGGACGCGTGCACTTCGGAAACTTATTTTTTGTCTCATGCAATTGTCTCGGCGCAGGAAAGGAACTTTTTCTTTTTTAACGGCGATTCGAATGATTCTGACAAAATTCGGTGAGGGAGAGGATGCCTTGAACATTGAGGTCACTCTTCCAAAACTGAATGTTGTTATTGGCGACTGGGATTAGGGTTTTTCCCTGGACAAATGAATTCCTACTGAAAATTTAAAAATAAATCAGCCGATTTGGGGCTTGGACGATTCGTTTCTTTAGAATGACAACGGACTTTCGGTCTTGTAGGAAAACAGAATAAGCGGCCTCCACTTCTTACCCCTTCACTCTCACCTCATGGCGCATTTTGTAATGCACGCTGAGCCTACACAATGGTTTCGTTCTTTCCCATTGGAAGTCGATCGCTGTGGCTGTACGCGTGGCCGTGACCACTTGTGTCGCAATCGTGGCGATTTCATTAATTGGCATAACAATAAATTTATTCTTCTACTTCACATTAAAAAAAACTAAGTTAAACTCGTGTTCAGTTCATAGTGGGCCAAACATGAACAAAGTGGTAATCTTCCACTTTGCCTTTCAAAGTTATTGCTACTATAAAACAACAAAGGAAATTTAATTCTCATAGGTGATCTTTTTCGTTCTAAAGTTTGGTTTTATCGTAATATCCTGCTGTTGGGTAATATTTCCTTGTTTTCCAAGTTGTATAAATTGGTGTTTTAAAGTTTTAGTTCAAGTTTATTTTAAGAGTATCGCGCAGTAACCACCCGTGACGTTTGAGAACCCGATTGTTAAAATATGTGTTGCTCTGCTCTTCTAGCACGCAGTTTTTTCCCTTTGAATCAGATCTGTGTGTCGGAGTGTACAGCTTGCTCCACAGCTAGGCCTTTCTAGTCCTTGGGTTCATTTCCTGGAGAGGGGATTGATGGTTTGTCATCCAATAACTCTTACACGGTTCATTAGTCATGGGAATATTTCTCCGCCCCAAATACACTCCATTATCAAAGATATTGCCCATCTGCTGAATATCCTGGAGTGGTGCCTTGCACGGCATTGCGTAGGTGTAGTTAGTGTGTGTACAGGTTTTACGGAAATGCATTTATCCAGTTTATCATGATTGTGTTCAGGAGCAATTTTCCCAGTCATTCCCGAAGTCAGTATTTTCATCTACATTTAACGCTTTGAAAATTATGTGGTCCCCGCTTGCGTTGCCACCTTCCCTGGCAATAATCTGTGTACTCGCAGCCCGTGTCTCCTATGGGTCGCCTTCTCGCCGTGCATTTTAGAAAAACCTCTCCGCTCCGCTTCTTAGTCGAAGTGAGACATGCCTGTAGTAGTGGGCGCGATGCAGTGTTGTCATATGTGCCAGTTGAGAGTACCCGCGAGGAAGCCAGCATTGCCATGTCAATCAAGGCCTATTTTTCCTCGAAAGGAAGGAAAAACGTCGCTGATGTGCCTTGATCCTAGCGGCTAACCCCGGTTGGCTTTTTTAAACGCCTTTCTCCCAAGTTGTTTACGTGGTGTGGCAGTTTTCAAGTGTCACATGTTCGGCGAAGCAGCAACATATTGAATCGGAGATATTTTCTGTCGCGTCCACTCGGGTCGTGCAGCTTCGTGACCGGCTCACTGCCGGCCATTCCACCGCGCATGATTCTCTGTCCCGACACTGATTTCCACCTCGCAACGAGAAGCTCCTGGCTCGCTCATCGCCTTGCGTTTCCCACCCGCTGTTCGCCCGAGGAAAGGATTTCAGCGATTTGGCCCCAGCTCATGGGTCATGTTCTCCACTCCCCGGACGAGAGTCGCATTCCATCTATAGTCGAGGAATTGTCGCTGAAAAAGCGTGCTCGTCGCATCGTGTCATTTCATCCTACTCCTATATTGCAAATTGACTGGGCGCTCTTATTACGATGCTACATTGAGCGAACGCACTGGGAAAGCGTCTTGTGTAGAAAATTACAAACATATCAATTTGAGAAGGGAACCTTAAATGGTCTTTTCATTTTCCAAGTTTCATTTAAAAATACTTGGGGTCGCACCACATTCCGTGTCGTATTCTATTCATCTACGTCTACACAATACCCTGCACCTCGCCTCAAGGGTGTGTGGCAGGGGGTCACCATCACTCACTACACTACCAATGCTACAGAAACTATTCGTATTAATGTATTTTACAAACAACTAAACGCGCAGAGATTCAAGACACATTCAGGAAGCATGCGAAAAGTGATGTTGGTCTTAGGTTGCAGATTAAGAAACTAGCCGACGAGACGATTTGGACGTTAACGTTTTTCCCTGTGAGCCATCTCAATGGGGTGCGGCAGGGAGTGAATTTTTTCAAACCAAAACATGCATTAGACGGCATGTCTCCGTAATTTTAAGAAACATGGAGTGCCGATGATCAATAGGTGTCAACTCGAAAGCCAACTTGCGCGATTCCTTGGTAAGCATTGGAATGTTGGTCATGTCAATGACTTAACAAAGTGAACTTGAGGTAGTTGTTGCCATCGTTCCGAGGGCTTGGCTTCAAGCGACACGGCGGCGAGTAAATTGCCACTCGTTTAAAACAAAAATAAAGAGAGGAGCCATAGGGCACTGGTTGCCAGGTCTCACACGTTGGTGTTATTTTAATCCGGTGTCGGCTTTAGATCACTAAATCAATCGATCACCGGTCGTTATTAACTCATAATCGCTTTGCGTTTGGAGAGAGTCCATTTGTAATTTTGCCCTGGTATTGACGGTGGATACATTGCGAAGACTGTGGTTGAGTGTAGTTGCCAGAACAGTGAGACTTGGCATTGTCTTCCACATGCTTAATATAAAGTCCGTTTTCCACGACCACGTTCTTTGACGTAAAAGGCGAAAAATCCCATGCATGAAAAATCATGCATACATTTACATAATACCCTGCAGGCCACCTCAAAGGTGTGTAGCAGGGGGTAATTTATTATCAGGGTGTCCGGCGACCTGGAAAACCTTGAAAACCTGGAGAACTCAGGGAAATATTTTGTCCTGGAAAACTCAGGGAATACTCAGGGAATTTTTTTATTTTTCCAAAAAACCTTGGAAAACACACGGCAGCCGATTTCCATGAAGGCAGAGAGAGAGAGAGGTTTTACCTGCGCCTTTGCTTGCATTATGCTCTCGGCTCAGCGTAGCCTTGTGCTCCCTGTTCATTTCATACTCTTTTCATAGTTGTGCGCCCGCTCGCAGCTTTTGCTCCGTCACCCCACCACTTCCACACGGAATAATTCCCATGTAAAATGGCTGCTATGAATGGAATCGGAATTGATTCCGGAATGCGATTGTATATCTCCATCAGCAGTAACAGAATTCCACACGGAAATATTCATTCCGTTCGAAGAGCCGTACAAATGGAATTCTTAGTGTTGCCAAATTTACAAGAAAGCTAAACGTCCGAGCATGTGCAGTAACATTTCCCGCAATTATACGGAAACCACTCGGCCGGCAACCTAAATTTCGTGAATTGGTCCATTGTTATATAATTGATGATCCCCTCCCAATAATTTCCACCCTCCTCATTTTAATGTTTGCAGAAATGTTTTTGAAGGAGTGGAAATACATTTTACGGTCACTGCGTATAGAAATCACGGCCCTCGGGTTCGCAGTCGACAGGGCCATGGTACAGGGCCAATCCAAACAAATTAAAGTTCATGTATTGTCCAACAAATACAATTTTGTTCTACATTATTGAATTTTTTCGGGTGTCAGATACGTACCTATCACAAAGCAATTAATTCAGTTTCCGAAATGCTAAATGTAAAGTGCAGTGAAGCCTTTGGGGGGAAGAGGAAATGTACCAAGGCCTCAAAAGAATAAGAAAGAGGTACTTACTGAAAAAGGTTCAAGAGCTGTAAACCAAAATAAAGCAATATCTTGAAAAAATTAGGAATTCGTTGCTGAAGTTGAATCGGAAATGCACTCCTTGAAAAATGTCACACCAGTTTCTTTTATTTGCATGTTCTTTATCAAACTAGTCTGAATCTTGTTTATTGTGTTCAAGTTGCACCTGATTCAAAATTTTGCTGTCAGTTAACCGTTTTTGTTTATTTGTTGGTTGGAATAAAACCCGTAATACTCCACATTCCTTGTATACTCTTACATATTTAACTCAATTTAGGGACCAAAATTTCTCGTATTTTTCATGTTTTAAGAATTACGCCGATTTATTAGAAATTCATTAAAAATATGTTAGAAACAAAGTTTAACAAGACCCTGGAAAATGCAAGAATTTGCCTAGAAAACCTGGAAAATCAGGGGAAAAAATAGAGATTCACCGGAGACCCTGATTATCAACGTGCCCTACACTATGCCTCAAAAAAATTAATGAAACTACAACTATTAATTCATTAGATAATATGTGCAAGTACTTATCAGGAGCTGAAACGTCACCAACATGCACTATAGTATTGGTATGTCTATGCCTTCTTGGTATGCTACCAGTGTTAGAGATTTATATGCAAATCAATTAATTTGCTGCACTACCTGTCGACAAACCTAGCTACGCGTCTCATCGGCAGTTGGTTTCTTATTGTTCTCGGGAAAAATGGCATTTTAAACCTCTGTCCTGCAATCTCTTTCCGTAATTTTATTCTCACGATCTAGTCTACCGTAATACTTCGGGTTTCGTAAAATGTTATTGAGGTTGTCAGGAAATCTTACTGAGATCTTACTTATAAGATTAAGTATAAATCTTATCCGGAGGACTAAAAGCAATTATCATTCCATTAGTTGCGGAACGTCTATGGCCGTTCCTCGAAGCACGCGTTTTAACTAGGTTACAAAGCCTACCTCATGAGGATCACAAGTATAGGCAGCTTAATCCAATTGGGGTCGAACAAGGGAGGTGTGACTAGTTTCCCTAACTTTATCGGCGCTTTTGCCTAGTATTCTTTTGATAAATGCCAATCTTCGATTTTCTTGACTAATTATTTCTCCGACTTCCCGCGTATGATCTTACTCTTACTCCCAGGGCCATATATATCTTGGGCGATATTTAGCCGCATCAACAAATCCGCTCCACCTGGATCGAACTCTCTTTCTGTTGCTCCGATATTTTGCATATCCGTTCTCACTTGGTCCCACCATCTTAGCCGTGGTCTTCTTCCTTCAGGAATCCCATGTAGTACCTCCTGCAGCGGACATCCCTCCACTTTCCTTAGTATATGTCCAGGCCACTTGATTCTTCTGGACTTTATCTCACTTGTTTTGTCTGGATGTTTATATAGATTCCTTATTTCTCTATTGTATTTTTTTCTCCGTTGTCCTTCGTATGTGGGCCCATAGATTTTCCGTAGTGTCTTATTCTCGAACACTGTTAGTTTTTTCTCACCTTTCTTTGACATCTTCCATGTTTCGGATCCGTAGAGTAGAACTGGGGATGATATTGTTTTATAAAGTCTAATTTTTGTTTTGCGTGACAAATCGAGCGTATGCGTATGATCATTCGAGGAAAATTAGAACATGTTCTATTTTTGATCGCATGATCCCGTGGATGACCGCATAATGACACAAGTGCACGACGTCTAAACTGAACCACGGATATTTCTGCACTCTTTAACTGTGCTCCCGAAATGCCATGGGACGACGACGATTTTGTAATGCAATAGTCTCCACACTTGTTCCATTTCTGGTCGCACCCAAGGAGCAACATATGTCAACTTTATATCGTACCAATTTTTGATGCCCCAAACGTCGTTTCAAAATCAGGTGACACAGCCAAGATAATACTCATATAAATGTGATACCTTTCCCGAACTAATTGTGATATCGTCTTCACTATCGTAAGGTTATGTTAATCAGTAAATGCGTAAGTTTCTAGTGTATAAACTTGATGCCTGGTGAGCTAACCAAGAAAAATATAAAAGTGACGTCCGTGAGAAGTTTAAAGTATAGTGTATTCGTGATCAGTTGGCACGTCAGTTTTAGTAGAACATGCTGTGACAAGAAAAAGCTTTCATTTCATTCCAAGACGCAGTTGTTAATTTATGCAACTGAAATACTCAGATTTTCGTTGCAAATGAATTTACAGGCTCATGAAAGATTACACGCCACTAACTTTAGGGTATAGTGTAATGCATGTTGGTGAATACTCACCCTCTGCCACACACCCCTGAGGTGGCTTGCAGGGTATTATGTAGATGAAACAGGGTATTATGAGATGGGGCCATTGTAGACTAATTTTTTGCTAATGATACCATTTTGGCGAAGTCACGAGTTAACCGTTGACGTCGTTTTTCTCGCTGGCAAATGTTATCATCTTGAAACTCCTGCCGATATAAGATTCATTAGTAATTCCGTCTCATTTTAATGAAAATATTATATCGACCAAATACTTGGATGCTGCTAGGGTTTAACATCTACGATCAGTAAATTATCGAATGTTAGGGAATTGCTAAAATTGGAATATTCGGCCTCACTATCAGGGCAATGTCGGGCGAGTTAAGCAGTCGAAAAATCATTCCGACGGTCGAAACAGCTACATCGATGGAATAACTCCTGTAAATCGATATGTACACACGTTCATTGCACATCCTTTTTGCGCAAAAAAATCGCGGAATTAATTCCCCGTGTGAAACATGCTCCTTGAGGCTATCATTTTATTTCATTCGCAAGATCATCCGGATTTCACGCATTTGGGAATGCGATTGGTGTAGAATGGTCTGCAGGCTATCGCTTCGGGATTGTTCAACGTATTTACAAGAGCTCTGTACCTACTTAGTACTTCTATTTAAACAGGACGATAGAGTGTATATTTCACGTGAACTGGCGAAGTTATAATTGAGTAATAATTCTTTTCTTGTCGAGTCACATTTTGAATAAGTGCATTGACCTCATAGGTGACGGTAGTGGGCAATCTACCATTGTAATTTTTTTAGGTAAACTCTAAGGAGGGTTGAAGAGTGCATGTAATACATGGAGCTCTCTTAAAAGCGGCATGAGAGACAGTGAAAATTTGAACAAGATATTAATATTAAATACCATAAAGCATGTCACTGCGGCAGATACTGGCCAGGCCTGCTAAACATACAAGTCCTTGAGTGAACAGGGTGTTAACAAGAGAGAATGCCCAATCCAATTCGTAGCACAGGGCATAGGCCAAAATACATTAAGCACAAGCGTGAAAAGCAAGCATAACTGAGACAAGTGGGAACTATATGCTCACTCATGAGGGAATTCACTGGAGTGGTTGAGGAAGAGGCAATGCAGTGCGTGGCCGAGGTAATCCTTAGTGGTGGTCAGACATTCGCAAGTTCCTTTTACCGGTCAGGACCGGAGGGGATTTTGTTATTAATGGCGGTTAGTGGTAAAGGTGACCGACAACTGATGTTAAGGTTGATTTGGGATCGGAAGAAAGATGGAGAGAAACCCGGCCTCGCCATGAGCATTCTCTTCACTAAACATCTACGTCTACACAATACCCTGCAAGCCATCTCAAGGGTGTGTGGTTGGGGGTGAGTATTCATCAACATGCATTTCGCTAAACCCTAAAGTCAGTGTAACTATGTCTATTGATGCCTTAGCATAATCCTGTAATACTTGTCACGTGGCGATGCCTCACAAGCATGCACTACTCTATAGATATGCTACAAATGTTAGAGGGACCGTTAGTATTTATGTATTGGTATGTAGGTATTGAAGCTAGATGTAGATGCATTTTGCAACTACATAATCGGACAGAGATTCAAGAATTATGCTGAAGACATGTACAGCATGTTGTAAGTACTAGGTAGCAGACAAGGATTCAAGTATTAGGGAGTACTACTACTAAGAGCTATACAACCTATCGACAAACCTAGTTAAAAGTCTCATTGGCAGCTGTTATGGTCTCTTATCGTTCGCGGGAAAAGATACATTCTTAATTTGTTCATTCTGAAGTCTAGTTCCCTAATTTTAATCACATTATCTGATCTACCGTAGTGTGTCGGATCTCGTAAAATATTATTAACGTCCTCAGAGAATAAATCGGTTTGGAACTTACATAAAAGATTGAGTCTAAATTTTAATTGACGGTCTGAAAGCGTTTCCCATCCCAGTTGTTGCAAAAGGTCAATAACACAAACGAGATTATCATAACGGCCTTTCATGTACCTTGCCGATCTTCTCTGCACGCGTTCTAACTCAGTTTTTACGCGTACCTCATTAGAATCCCAAATCCTGGCAGCGTAATTAATGTGGGTCTGACAAAGGAGAAGTAGCTGATTTATCTAACTTTATAGTCGCATTTGTCTAGTACTCTTTGAACAAATCCCAATTGACTAGTTTAACTAATCCCAATTGATTAGCATGGCCGGTAATTTCCCGAATATATTTACTCCACGATGGATCATAAGTCAGTTTAACTCCGAGGTATTTCACTGATTCTACAGTCTCTAATTTGCTGTTGTTTATGCAATAGCTGTTATTAGGAGAGTTTTTCCGTTTCCAAAAATTCATGATAACGCACTTTTTTAAATTTTAACTCTAGCTGCCACGCATCGCACCACTCCTGTATTGCATCAAGGTCCTTCGTTAGCGCTTGTTTATCATTAAGGCGACGATTTTCCTTATACACCACTGCGTCGTTTGAAAATAATCGAAGATTGCTTTTAACTATTTCACCGATATCGTTTATGTACAAAAGGAACAGAAGTGGGTCTATGACACTCCCATGTGGAACACCTCATGTGGCATGTACTTCATTAGAGATAGCGCCGTGTAATACTGCACTTTGCACGCGATTGCTTAAGAGTTCTCTAATCCAGGAAATTACGTCGTCCTCTTACGCGTAGGGCTTTAATTTCATGAGTAACTTTCTATGAGAAACTTTATCAAATGCCTTTTTTAAGTCGAGAAAAAAGAGCGTCTTTTGGAACGCTATGTTCACCCGAGACCGTAGTATCGTGGGCAAAAAGTGCTAATTGAGTCTCGCTAGATCTCCCCTTTCTGAATCCAAGCTGACTTTTTATTAACAAGTTCTGCATATGGCGGTGTCTCATGACCGAACTTATGATTATATGTTCAAGGACTTTGCAAGATGTGAGCGATATTGGTCGATAGTTCGATGACCACTTTTGAATATTGTAGTGATATTTGCAATTTTCCAGTCCATGGGTACTTCGTGTTCGTTGTTGAATTTACTAAATATATTGTGCGAGTAGGGTGCTATTTCACAAGCTAATTCTCTATACACGCGGGCAGGAACTTCTTCAGGACCTGGAGGTTTATATGGACTTACGGATTTTAACAAGTTTTCTATTCCGTGAGTGCTAATATCGATAGGCAGCATCTTTTGCTGGGATGATCATTTACCGCAGCGGACGTAATCTGTGATGACTTGTGGAACACACTTTGAAAGTAGGGGCTTAATAAATTGGCTTTTTCCGAACTGCTTGCTAATAATTCGCCCTTTTCGTTTCGAAGTGGATTAACTGTTTATCTATTGCCTTGACCTTCCTTTGCGTATTACCAGAAGGCTTTTTTGCTATCGTGTAACTGTTCTACAAATGCTTTTCTTTTAAAATCCATGAATGCATTCGGGCACACATCCTTTGATTTTGCTTTAGACAATTTGTATTTTTCAATTATTAAGTAGGTTGTCATCCTCAGTGGACAAATAAGTTTTTTCATCTTGTCGGGGCAGACTTGGTCTGTCTCTGTCTTCTTAACGATTTTCTCACTTCTACATTGTGCCATCTTGGTTCGCTGCCCTCTTTTTTACTTTATTTGGGATATATTTTATGATCCCGGAATATACGATCTAAAGAAAAGCTTTCCAGCTACCCTACTCAGCTAGTATCTAAGATAACGCTTGATTCTTGGAAATCTGGAAGAGAATTTTTAGATGACTCTTGAACGCATTGAAGTCGGCATTTTTAAATGTAGAATTTTCTTCTTTGTTTTAAATTTTATTCTTTGCTTTTTATGATATTCAAAGAGAGTTTTGCGGTTAAGGGGTTGACCACCGTTTTACGTCCATTCTGATAAACTGAGTTCTGTAGTAGACGGTAAATTGAAAGACGTTACATTTTCAATAAAAAGTCAGTTGGTTATTTTGGGGGCTACCGACAGCTGAGGTCATTTTCGCTATTGAGCATAAAATATGTTCTTTATGTTCTTATGTTCTCTATGTTCTTCACTAAACAAAAGGTGAGCCTAGGATTGGAATATGGGTGGTGAGAAATCCGGCGTTGGCATTGGCCTACTCTGAGCCGGAGGTGCCAAGGAGTCAACCGTTTGGTGTCCTACCTGATGGCCGAGGCAAACCTTATGCATTTCTATCCGCGTGGGACCCAAGGAGGAGTCTGCATTATACCGCCTGAAAAATCTCCGCCATTTATGGCTTTCGAATTGGAAAGTCTGCACTCCAGCCAGCACACTGACAGACCCGTTCCGTAAAGGAGTAACGGGCTCTTGTTTCGTGCTAAGCATTACTTCGAGGGCGAACATTTTCTGCGATTGGAGGTCGCCGCTTCACCCGGCTCGCATGTCGCCGGAATGGTTATCGTGGTCGCCCGTCACCCTGCAAGGGTCGCGCACTTGGCAACATGGACGCCAGCGCTTTAAACCTCCTCCGGGCTAACGGATTCAATAAGTGTAGCCGGGCATGGTCATCCATATGGACTCATACATGTTTATGTACTTGGAGACCTAACACGCGTATCATATCGCCTTCGTTTCGGCCCAAAGAGCTCGCTCCTCGGGGTAGGGTTTGAAAAGTGCCTCTGTTGTCATAATATCCTATACTACCCTGTCCTACCATAATTTATATACCATATAGTGTAATGCATGTTGGTGAATACTCACCCCCTGCCACACACCCATGAGGCGGCTTGCTGGGTATGATGTAGATGTAACTTTTGATGCTTATGCTAAATTCATGCATTTCTTCATACGCGCTCTCCTTACCTAAAGATTAATGTTTTTTAATTTGTCCTTCTGGCTTAATTTTCTATAATGACCATGCATATTGAAAATAGACCAATCCATTGCAATCAGTATTTTTTATTGCTAATTCTTGTTTATAACTAAAGCTCCGTGCGTAAGTCTAAACCTGTAAAACATTTCCGTGCTGAATGTTTGAATATACAGAAGCGAAAGAAGAATCAGTGGGAATTTCAATTTAATGGTTGGATTATACCAATTTGAGGGATAATTGGGCGTAACATCCTTTTCCAAGTAGAATATGGGATACACAAAGATGGTATTCAAATAAATTCTACATTTTGTATTGGAATTAAAAACTATAGACGCGCTGAAAGTGAAATAAGTTAAGGTTAGCCAATTGAGCTCTCCCTAATCGGGTTGTGTAAATTTAACGCACATTCCTACTTTTGCTTTTGAAACGTATACTTCAGAAGATATTTCCACGTCGTCGGGGGTGTATGATTTGAAAGCATCGGGATGAGTAGAGGTATGCAGAAATCGGAAGAAAAAAAACAGCCAAATGAATTCGATTGCTTGCCGCTCAATGCGAGACGCGGCGTCGTCTCCAGGTGAAAAATCGAAATTCTTCGGTGCGTTCGGTCGTCGAGAATGCGTCTCGCGAAAAGGCTCGCGTCATTGTCATCTGGCGAGGCGCGTTCATTTGGCTCCAGCCCGTCGCTCGCTCGCCTTCCCGGTGGAAGGCATTTCTCTCGCAAGTGAAAGTGTTTTGTTCTCGTCTCGTGCACGCGGCTGCCCGCGTCCGCCATGCGGGGCGCGACGGGGACCCGCCGACGGCGGCCCCGCCGTCGGCGAGAGTTGAATGGGGGGCGGGTAAGAGGTGGCTTTTCATCGTCGGCGCTCAGGTAGGCATTCGAGCCCGGATTCGATCCCCGGGCGGCGCGCTCCGCTGCCAGTGCGCCCCTCCCGCCTGGCGTGCGGCCCGCCAACCCCTCTTCGCCGCCGCGGCTGCCGTCTCTCGCTGAGAGATGAGGCCGTGGAGAGAGACGTAGGCCAGAGAGGGTGGGTGGAATGGAGACGGAAAAGTCGCAAAGCACCTCCCCCTCGCACACCCACGGAAGCAATCCGAGTCGGGCCCACAAAGAAAAAGAAACTTACACGTCCGTCGAAATGTCGGAACTTTTTTTGTGCGATTCTTCCATGTTTCTATGTGTAATACCGCCTCACTTGTGGTACCGTTTGTTTACATAATCACTTGTGTGATACCTTCATCTTCCCCACCAAACCCTGTTTGTATTTTTATTATATACATATATAAATCGAAGAAAGTTCACACGTGGTGAAAATATATCCAATAAGGCGTCACAGGCGTGACAAGTTAAAACATAGCAACACAAACAAAAGAAACTCGCACGAACGGTATATTGAATATTATTATTCATGACCATGCCATACACACGCAAATATAAATATAGTTGTAAAAACACAGGCACACGTAAATGAATAGAAGGGCTCTCACAAAAGATTTTCACGGGACGCGGTCATTCCGCCATCGACGGCAACAAGAGACTAACTAGTGATCTGTTTCCTCCCTTAGATAAAACACTACAAGTTGGGTAATGTGGAAAGGGACGGAGGAGGAAAAGATGCGAGGGAGAGAGTGGGGGTCAGTGAGCTCGAATCAAGCCGGGGTCATTGGATGCTGGAATGGCCATATACATGCCATCTCTAAGGTTTTGAGTTGAAGTAGGTGGACGCCTACTTTAAAATACTTGTCGAAACTGTGGGTATGGGAGGAGGCATTGGTGGGGACGGGGAAGGAGGCATTTTGGGAGTAGAGTTTACGAGAAACGCGGTGACCCTTCATCTGGATGCTGAGGGAGGCGTGACAAGCATAAACGAAGCCACAAAAAAGATACATGTAAATTTGAATGAAATATTTTTGACTTTTCGGTGGTGATGCTGCCCAAGTCAGCAGTAGAATGCTAAATTGTCATTTTGCCTTCTACTACGCTATTCGCATGACCGCCGAAACGTCCTAAAATATTTGTTCTCTCTCATTTATTTTCGTGTGACTGTTTAAAAAAGAATATTTATATTTTACGTGCATCATTCACCGAGTGTATTTTCCTGGGAGATATAGTTTATCGAAATTAATTGGAAATAATCTGTGAGTGTCTCCCTTTGTATGTTTTTTAAACCCAGGTGGGAGGTGGAGTCTAGAATCTGCAGCCCGCCGTGCCACCAATAAGGCTACCAAGGCGCGGCCGCCGTATTCTTCATTGTCTGCGCCTTCGCTGCCGCTGGGGGGCGTGGGGTGTTGGGGGGGCGTGGGGTTGGGGAGCGCTCGCTCTCTTCGGAAGAGAGAGGGGGGTAGCTTTTTTACACTTTCCTCGTCTCTCCTACTCTCTCGAGCCTTGGCGTCTCTTCCGCCTTCCCGAGAGTGGAAAATGAAAAAGGGGGATAGCCCAAAGAAAAACGAGGGAAAGGAGCCACGAGGTACTTCCCCTTACTCTCCCTCAACGCCAACACCCGTCCGCCCTCTCTCTCTTCCACGAATTAATATTTGCCCCCCCCCCCCCCTCCCTGGAACTCGCGCTCTGCTCTCGCGCCGTCCCTCTCCCCGCACGACGCCTTCCGCCCCTCTGCTCTTCCCCCCCCCACCCCGTTCCTCCCTCCCCCCCGCCGTCGTTCGTCTCCGCGGCCGTGGCAGGGCAAACGCATCGAGAGGAGCGGGGAGGGAAGGGGACGTGAGGCTGGTCCACCTATCTCCTCCCACTCATAGAGAGGAAGGAAGCCTACGGACGACTGACGTCGCAGAACTTGGTGGAAATTGCAAGCGCCGGGCGCGAGCGTGAGGGAGACATGTTTGTCTTTATTGGGCGGATTTGACACGTTTTCCTTTAGTCACGTGGCAGAGCAAAGTGTACCTTCGTAAAATACTGACAATAATGTTGTGATGACGAGAAGGGGATTGGTGAGTTGGCAAGAAAATAATTATGGGGTTTAGAGAGAGTGCATGCAACGGTGACTGGGTCCGTGGCCACCTCCTTAGTTCCACTTATAAGACCTTCACTTCCTCTGCCCGCTCATCCTCTCGTGATTCAACCCACGTGACCCCAAAGATACGTGCTACTGATTGCCACGAAGTTCTGCGATGCTCACGATAGCTGTATTCACTAATGACCACTTCGGGTCTTAGGAGTGCGTGAGGGTCACGTGAGAGTCCGTCGATTAGGGCTCGAACCCGTGCTCTCTCTCTCTCAGGACTTCCATCTTTATTTTGGTGTCCTGGCCTGTCTCGTGCCTGAGTGCTCTTGAGAGCAATCTTTGGCGTCGATTTTGGGAGCGAATCACGCGCAGGTATTACGTCTACACTTGGCCCTGCAAGCCACCTAGCAGGTGTGTGGCAAGGCTTGAATTTCCAACAAACATGCTTTTAACCAAATGCCGCAAAAGGTTTATGAGTGTTAATGCATTGTGTTGCTGCATAAATGAACAGAAATAAATGACTTACACCGTGAATATCTAAGGTGTGCTGTTGGGATAGGGTAACTTATCTCTATAAACATGTTATATAGCCGTCGGTATATTTACAAGAGGGACGAACGGGACCGAACCAACCCCTCTCCCCGACCCCCAAGAAGCAAATTTGTAAATTAATGTGCCATGGTTAGGGCACCAACAGTAATATATGAAACATTAACATACTAAATATCTTCAAACATTTCCAGAATCCCCCCGGTACCTCACCTAACAAATGTATTTGGACCCCCTAGAGCCAAATTCTAGGTACGCCACTGTTAATTGCATATTAGCGTGTTAGCTACACTGCTATTCGAACAACCTAATTACTAAGTCTTAGTGGCAACTATCTTGATCTCCCTGCCACACACCCTTGAGCTGGCTTGAAGTGTTTTTTGTAGATGTAAGTGATCTAATCGGCCGCAGTATGTCGTTCTTCGCAAAATGTTTTGGTGTTAGTAGGGAGTAGATCGGTTTCTAACTCATGTAATTTAAGTAAAATGTAACTGACGGTCTTATAGTCATTCCCATTCTAGTTTTGTAGTATTTAATTACCCCTATATAATTATTGGCGGCCTTTTAAATACTTTGACGAGCACTTTCTGTAACTCTATATTTAAGGGATTCTCGTAAGAATTCCAAATATTGGGTTTAGGTGATGATCGTGTTCCTCTCCGAGTATCCTCTGCGGGTATCCTCTGCCCGTAGATAACAGAACATTGAGGTTGAGGGGTTTTTCAAAATTAGGATAAACTGGGGAAACTAATGAAAATTCGCATTATACGGAGGAATGCTATCATATTCACCCGGTGGTTACCCATGTCTTATTTATAATTATAAGCTATGGTAGGTTTTGCTGTTTATGGCAATGATCTTAGGTGGAAAATAGCGTGGTAATACTTTGGAGAAAAGAGATATTGGCTTAGTTTTGCTTGGAGTAAAATAAGTCAGATTGGGTTGAATTTAACGGTATGAAGACTTATTTTGTGTGATTCTATTTTTCTGTCTATAACTGCCTCGTGTGGCATCCGTTTTTTTCAGTGTTAATAGTTTTGTGGTGTGCAGTCGAGATGATATGATTTGTTGCTCAAACGTTCGATTCATTGTGAATTAAGCAGGATCCTAGATCAATCTATCCCATTATTATCATCATCATCACAGGCTGGGATTATTTTTAAGGAAAGCGTGCCGTCACTCATGTCATTTTTTGTAGATGTCACGATCCGAGGGTGTTTCGCCTTCCACTTCTTGCCCCTGCCTTTCCCGGTGGCGTTTTCTCCGTTGTCTGCCCCATTTTTGAGCATTTTGTGTGCACGAGGGCCGCGTGATGCGAGCGCCCTCCGACCCCGGCGGGGCCCGGAAACAGTCGAGCCGCAACCTTCCCACGCCGTCTGCCCCTCGTCGTCTGGCTGGCGAGGTGGGCACTTGTCGACGGATTTGAGGAGTCGCGGCTGCTCCGTGAGGTTGTTGAATTTCCCCCGAAGTCGGAGGACCCAAGGCAGTCGTGGGCAAGTTCTGTCGGAGCGCCGGCCTGGCGGTCACAACCTGCTGGCTCGCCCATGCTTCGGTCTTAATCGAAGGTTTGGAGATCAATTCCGACGACAGCGATCTAAATATTTTTTTAAAGTTTGGGTTGAACGATAGGGAAATCTGTCCTGAGCGCTTGCCATGTCGCAGAAAAACATTCTGGATATGAGTGAAATATGCCTTTCGGTTTCTTCCATCTCACATTCCGCAAACAGAGATATTATGGAATACTCTCCTAATACTCATTTTTTTCTCCAATTCATGTTTTGGAATGTTTATCGGCGTAATTTTGGTTTGTTCTTCCGAAGTTTTGGCACATAGATTATGAGGTGTTATTAGTAATTGCTACGTACAAGCTTGAATATCTGGCTTGAACAGGTATTTCGGAAAGGTGACCGTAGTGTGTGAACTTCGGAGACTGCAGTTGCTCGTGTGAGCAGGAGTTATTTTTCTTGCGCATGAGTCTGGCTCAATGCTTGGGTGATTTTTATTCCATCTCAACACATCTGTTTAAAGGTGCGTGAATATGTTTAAAAGCATTTTCGAAATTTATTGCATGAGTGGTGAACCTCATTTATATTTCGCACCTTAAAGTTAGTTGATTTTAAGATTTTCTAGAAATTGTATATTAAAGCTCTCTATTCCATTGAATACCAAAATCTTAGTCTTTGCAATGCATTTATGTTGATATCGAATATGAAAAAGCGCCCCATGCTTTTCGTTGTGGTCTTGTCATTGTGTAAATAATTTCCTTGAATTAAATTTAATTATTTCCAGTACTTGGCTAAACTTTCATTCACTTGAGAAAATATTTGTTTTTCTTTTTTAGTATGATGTTAAGATATTTATCTTTTTTCCAGATTTTTTAATAACATTTTATTTCTTCAGAAAAGCATGCTTAAAAAATCCATTTTTTTTTAAACTTTGTACTTTTCCACACTTTAGTGGAAAGTGTGGAAAAGTACAAAGTTTTTTTTTATTAAAAATGGATATCTATCACTTCCACGAAGTCAAGCCTGAAACAATCAAATTTATGTTGAAAAATATTTTTTTTCATATTTTAATTTATCTCTTTATTTCGTTTGTAGTGCAACTACTTCTAGAATAATTTTTTCCACGTTGTGCTGAATGTCTTTTCACGTCTTTTCTCATATTGTCTCAGCAATGTTTCCTGAGCGTAATCGTATTGGTGAAAGATGTTTTCTTATTTGGTTAAGCCCCGGATACCACGCCCATTGAGGCATAAGGATGTTCGGACTCGGCACTGAAATCCGGTGTCGTTAGGTAAACCTCTCCTGACTTGGTAGTTTAGCACCGTATTTATCCATGCCTTGCATTCCATCTTCTACCTGCAAGCGGTTTACGAGTCGCCGGATATATATCCTCAGTTTCAACTTTAAGTGGCTGGCTTAGTGAATCGTTCACTCGTATTCTTTGGGCTGATTCGAATTTCATTATTTCACGAATTAGGACCGCGAGGAGGATGTGGGGGGGGCAGTGTTTTGGGAGGACGCCGAAGTAATTGGAGCGGTAATTGTGTGCCATTCAGTGAACGTTTTAATATTTCCTCAAGTAAGCCGAAAACATTCTTGGGCTACATAAGTGCATCTTTTTATGCGTTGAAACTCGCCGTAGAGGCGGTAATTGAAATGATACAAGAATTATATTTTAAAATTATTTCCTTTAATTAAAACATGTATTGACTAATGTTTTCGGCGCGATATTCGACATTTAGACGAAATTATATTGAATTATGTGTTGTACGAATCTCGCATCTGGCCTGACAACTTGATATTTGTTAGCAGCAATTATAAGAAAAGGAAATGCGTTATTTCCTGTTAAGAAGAAAATCTATCCGTATGTAATGGAATAAGAACGCAATATGTGTCATGTGCCATAAGGCTCCGTGCTTGAATAGCATTCATATGCCAAAAAACAAATCGATCTGTTGCAATTTTTTTCTCTTTTATCTATTGATGTCACTAATGAAAACACTTGTGAAAAACATCACGCAAATGGGTACGTAATCAAAAATCGATCCAACCACTTTTAAACTTGAAGGGGCATCGCGAGGAATGGGTGCTCTGGGCGGATGGTGCGTGTCGTCAGAACTCGTGGTCTGGAGGAGGTGGGTGCGGGGACCATTCGATGTCTCTAATCAGGCTCTCCGTCGCAGTAGTGTTGCATTCAGCTGGTACTTCCCACGGCATATGAGTGAATGTGCCCATGCTGAAACGCTGACCGCGTGGCTATGGGACCGAGGGAATATCAGCCGATTCAGCGACAAACATGTAGGGAATTCGCAGAGTCATTTACATCTACCAAGTACAATGCAAGCCACCTCATGGGTGTGTGGCAGGGGGTGAGTAATCACCAACATGCATGACACGATACCCTAAAGTTAGTGTAACTACAGATAATTATGAATTAGCGTAAATCGCCAATGCGTGTCACGAGGCGAAACCTCACAAGCATGCACTGCACTACTGAAATGCTCCCAACGGAGATGAACCGTTAGTATATATGTATTTTGCAACTGCACAAATAGACAGAGACTCGAGAGTTATGCTGAAAACATGCACGGCGTGCTGTTAGTACTAGGTAACAGATAAGGATACAAGTATTAGGGAGTACTGCTACTACTAAGAGCTACACTACCTATCGAAAAACCTAGTTAAAAGTATCATTGGCAGCTGTTATGGTCCCTTATCGCTCGCGCGAAAAATGACATTTTAAATCTGTCCTTTCTGCAGTCAAGTTTTCTAATTTTATTCTCATTATTTGGTCTACCGTATATTTCGTAAAATATTATTAACGTCGTAGAGAATAAATCGGTTTGGAACTTAAATATAATAGATTGAGTCAAAATTTCAATCGATGGTCTGAAAGCGTTTCTCATCCCAGTTGCTTGCTGCAAAAGGTCAGTAACACTAATGAGATTATCATAACGGCCTTTAACGTATCTGGCTGATCTTCGCTGCACGCGTTCTAACTCGGTTTCCAAGCCTATCTCATAAGGATCCCAAATACTGGCAGAGTATTCCAAGTGGGGTCTAACTTGGGAGAAGTAGCTGATTTCCCTAACTTAATCGTCACACATGCCTAATACTTCTTTAAGATATCCCAATTTACGATTAGCTTGACCGGTAATTTCCCGAAAGCTTATGTTTACTCCACGAGAGTTCATTCGTCAGTTTTATCTCCGAGGTATTTCACCGATTCTACAGTCTCTAATTTACTGTTGTTTATGTAATTGCTTATGAGGAGAGTTTTTCCGTTTTCAAATATTCATGATAACGCATTTTTTCAGGTTTAATTCTAGCTGCCACCCACGCATCGCACCACTCATGTATTGCCTCAAAGGCCTTCGTTAGCTCTTGCCTATCATGAAGGCTACGGATTTCTCTATACACCTGCGTTGTCTGCAAATAATCTAACCTTACTGTCAACTGTTTCACCGATATCGTTTATGTACAAAAGTAACAGAAGTGGGCCTATGACACTTACCTGTGGCACACCTGATGTGACTTTTACAACATTAGAGATAGCGCCGTGTAATAAAACCTTTGGAACGCGATTGCTTAATAATTCTCTAATCCAGGAAACTTCGTCGTCGTCTAACCCGTAGGATTTTAATTTCATACTCATCATGGTTTAAAATGCGAAGGGGAAGACACAACCCTGATGTGTCGTCACTCCAAAACAATCTGTTAAGATGAGGTCAAACTTCTTTATTTTCTTATGCCTCTTGCTCCGATGCGGCGTTTACTCCGTATTAATTCACTCAGCTGTCATTGCGCCTGCTCGGAATAGAAATATCTTAAAGTACAATGTTTTCTGTGATTTGGAACTGAATGATATTTTTCTTCGTTTCTATCCGTACCACACTCGCTTAGATTCTGAATTGGATAAAGAGTATGAACACTAAATGAAATCACTGTGCAACTTGCAAGGGCTATTTTAGTTGTGAGTGAGACGTATTTGCTAGGCAATGATCTCCCAAACGGATTCTCAGTGGTTATTTTGTGGCAATTCTAGCCTCTTTGTGTAAAGGTAAATTTTAGGTTCTGTTCGACCAATTCATGTTTTCCATATTCTTCAATCTTTCGCGTACAGTAGCTTTTTTATTTATTTCACTAAATGTGGTCATTGCCATCAGTTGACCAGGTGTAATTATCTTTTTAAGTATTTGAATGTAATGTAACTATGCATTTCTTTTTTGCTGTCTAATTGCCCACCATTTACAATTGACAGTCATATCAAAAAATGACTGGCGCAGGCAGGATTTCTGCTATACGGACGCATTGGGTTACTTTAAGGGTAACTAATGACCGCTGTAGATTCAAGAGTTGGCTCTTAAAAGTTGGAATAAAAGTAACTCGGCTAGTGGCCTTTCATAACTTCTGACTCGTGCTGTTGAAACAAAAAGAAAGAAACCATTACCCTAACACTTAAAAAGCTTTAGATGGCGCCTGGGGCTATTAAAATTATCATTTTTTGTGGAAGGGCGAAGAAGACGATTGGTAATCTATTGGCGTGATTTCAAAGGGAAGTACATTTGGAAGGGGTTTTCGATGGCGATGTGGCTGCTGAAGAAGGTGTCCAGGGCGTCCGGTAGAAAGAATCGGCGGCGCAAGATGACGGGGTGTGTGAGGAGTGCGCGTGCTTAGTATCGCGGGGAGGATGAATGCCGTTCCACGCACACGTAACACGCACGCACCAACCGTCTTCCTCATGTCCACAATGGGCTTCAGATCTTCGGCGGGTGCTGAATTTATGTTTGCGTTCCGAATGTGAGCTCTGATTAGGGAATGGCTCGAGTATGCGCTTTATGTGCAAAAAATCTATTTGATGCATCTCGCCGTGAATACTTTAAATCTAAATCTACAAAATACACTGCAAACCACCTCAAGGGTGTATGGCAGGGGGTGAATAGTCACCAACATTTACCTTTACAACTTAACCTTTGGTATGTTTCGTGAATACTTAGTAGGCAGAGCGGAAAAGATGGAGAACTGGGCGTCAATTATGATTCTCCGTCGAAGGCAGATAGCATACGGTACGACCTCTTACCGAGTCTTCTATCATGTGGTATCTAAAGAGTTAGTACGTTTCTACCAACTTAGCGTACGGTGCAACGGTTTCAGTTTGTATCGTGGGTATTAAAGGACGGTATAGTTTTCGTATTATTATTGCTACCGGATAATTATGTATTTAAGTAAATGATTTGATTCAATTTATTTGACAATATTCTATTATCATCAAAGGTGTTATTTTTTGTCGTAGCTGCCAAACTGCGTGTGAAGAGTATTTTTTGCCGTTGACATAGATGGTTCCGTGAAACTTTATCCGCGCTCTGGAATATACGTCAATATTGATAGTTTCAGTGGACATGTCCATGTCCCTATAGGTTTAGAAAATAGATTGGAACCTTTCTCATAATTTCACTTTTTATTGTATGCAGCTATCTCCATTAGAAAATCAGTTTTAAGCTACGTGAAAGAAAACTACTGCTACTACTAGTAAGTAGCTACTGAACGCTCTTCGGTCGACAGGGGCTTTTCTGGTTTATGAATCAGTTATCTACATCTACAAAATACCATGCAAGCTACCTCAGGTGTGTGTGGCAGGGGGTGAGTAGTCGCCAACATGCATTACACTATACCCTAAAGTTAATGTAACTACGACTAATTATGCATTAGCATAAATCGCTAATGCTTGCCACGAGGCGAAGCCTCATAAGCATGCACTACACTACAGATTTGCTCCCAATGGAGAGGGACCGTTATCGTATATCTTTAAAAGCTTACCCTTAAAAAAAAGACATTCAGCAATTAAACACTTGAAAGTTATGACCCACTAAAAATGAACTCTGTTTAGCCAAAGGTACTTGAGCTATGAGTGGTTTACAGCTCTCCAAAATCATCCAATGTCAACAATGCCTGGCATGACGTCATTGAGAGATGATATCCTTCCGAAGACTGCCGAACCGTGACGAACGACACCGAGCGGGGAACCATAATTCCATGGGGACGTACAGTAGGCTGCATCGTTGTAACCAAACGATATCTCGTACCGACGGAAGATTTCATAATTGGCGCTCAGGTCATTAAAAGTGCGGGATGAGGGGTGGACATAATTATTATAGTTTTCGAAGGCCTTATCGTCCAATTATATGCGCATTCTTTGTGCTTCTCATCGTACTACCATTTATCTATTCCTCTGGTCACTCCGAGTAGAAGTCGTAAAACCTTTCCGGCTGGTGGTGTTCCCGTTCTTTCTCTGGCCTATATCTTCACCTACGCTTTTGGCAAATTGAGAGCAACTACTCTGCGAGCAGGTTTCTGCTTGGGACAAGTTTGTGTGGAGTGCGGATCAGCTATGTTAAGACATGCATTTGCTCTGGATGAGTTTCTCAGACAATTTACTTAAAATGCTGTAAGCGATGCCGTTTTTTCGACGCTTAATTTTTTCTCAATGAATATAGAGTGCCTCTATATTTGAAATTTCCTCTTCCTGAGACGTCAACGCTCATCTCCAAAATTAATGAATCACTTGGGAGGGTGAATGATTAGTACATAGCATTATTTTACCTCGGACGCTGAGTAGCGATGCGGATGTTTTCGAAGTAAAAATTTTTTTGTAAATTCAGAATGCCTCGACAATATCGCTTCCTGTGTTTTATTTTGTTGACACCGATCTTCAGTATTAACGAAGTACTTCGGAGTGTGTTCATTCTTAAACTAGAAAATAAAACTGCTACTAGGTACTTCTCAAGAGGTGGGTATAATGACGATGCGATTTGGGAATTGGTATGAGTCTTATAATTTAAATGTTCACTCTACTCTAAAAATAGAAAAAGTAGGTTTCCGTTAAAATGTTGTAGCATGCGTGTGTATATACTTACATTTTGTATCATCGCTTTCTTGTCGAGTTTGATGCTATCCACGCTTTTAAGGGTTTTCTTCATTAACTCTAGTTATTTGTGAAGTAACTGCTTTGATCATGGTAAAATAAAAGCTTTGGGGTAATATACGAGCATGAATTAGGATAAACCGTTCTTCTTGTTCTCCGTTGAAACGTTCGGTAAAATATTTGGAGTATTCAGATGATGGCAGAGGGCTGGCACGTGAGAAGTTAGCATTTTTTCCAAGTGAAAAGTTTTACTTGTCAGGTTTTTTCGCTCACATTTATGCCTATGAGCACTTGCTTTTAAGATAGGTACTTTATATCTGATTCTTCATGTGGTTCGATATCTTTTCCTGAAAATTTTCCACGGTTTTCGTTGTCTTCCTGTAAGTCATATCTCGTATTAATGCTCGTTTTTAGCCCAATGGTGTCTTGTCTTTCCACACAGAGGAAAATTGTCTTTAGGATGGACAAATTACCCTCCATGTCTGGAAGAAATATCATTGCTGCCTCCTCCATCGAATTGGTCAATCAATAGTGAGCGCCGGAAATGCACAACTTCCTGCGCTCTTTCAAGTCGATGGAGGCATTGGCCGGACTGTGGCATTCCTAGCGATGATTGTTGATGTGAAGATCTTGTGTGCGAGCTTAGTTTTGGTCTTGAAAATTTGTGGCACTTTGGTGCTCATCCGGTCTTAGCTTGCGGTCCTTCGCACGTTTTCCGTGTCGTTGATTGGTGTGCGTGGCCGTTCTGCCTGTACCGTATTACCTTTGTACTCACTCTCTGTCTGTGTCTGTGCATTTTGGATGTTTAACAGTCGTGGAAAGGTGTCCCTGTGAGAACCCAATGAAATTTATGTGGCGCTTTATCTACCTTCGTGATATTGTAGATGGTTTTTTATCGACAAACATCGCGGCGGTATTTGATTTCGTTTAAAATTTCAACAGCCTTGGAAGCTAGGCAAGTCCGTTGACAGTATCAGCATTAGTAGTTGATTAGCAATCACTGTAGCAGTGCGCTTTCTTTTGGTAAGCGGGATTCGTGCGATTCATTTCCCTTTGTTTTATTCCATTTGTTCCCTATTGAATATTTGAATCGATATTAATTGATCGATTTATCCTGTTTTGTTATTTAACAAATTTCCCAAGGGTGCCTGAGACTCAGGTTCTCTGTTAGCTCTTGCTTCATGAAATAACCGTGAATTAGGGATAGAACTTTTTTCGGTCTCCAGAAAGAGAGACCAGCATGAGTAAGCAAATATTTAATTTCAGAGGTCAGTGGATGCAGTGGTAGAGAAATCCTCCGCGAATATTTTAGGCAATCCGCTGAAAAAAGTTCTGAAGTGAAGTGATCTTCTTCATTGACGTTCCGATTGTATTTGTTGAACATCGCCTTCTTTGCGCGGTCAACCATTTTAAAATCTGAATATAATCCTTCTAAAATATTGCGATGGATTTTCAGTGTTCTGGATAATCTTTTGCCATGTCACTCGCCGTCCATCGAGCGTTCTTGATGGAGAATCTTCATTGAAATAGCCTCGTGTGCCGCGGGGGAAATGTTTTGGGCGGTGCCTCATTGATGTTCACTTAACATTTGGCCGTGGAATTTATTCACTGTTCTCCCTTGAATGGACCGCGTGCACAAAACCGTCGATTCATTTGGACGAGAGTAGTCGATGAAGTGAGGGTACGGATTTTCGAAATTTCCCTTTTAATCATTGATGCTCGCGAGAGGTGAGCGCGAGAGATGGGATTGTGTGGGAGGGTGGAACCTTTCATGTTTCTCAAAAAAGTTAAATCCCAGTTGCTATTTATTGCTCAAGGATAATCGTGAAAGGTCCCACCCGTTCCGGTGAGAAGCGAATTTTAATTGCCCTTTCCCCTTGTACCAGTATGCCCGAGAAAGGAACTAAATCTTGCAATATTTTCTGGAAGTTGGTAAAAAGAAAATGAGGAACCAAATTTCCGCTCGGCGGAGGATTAATTAAAAGAATGTGGATTATCTGGGGATTGGGTGGAGCCTCCACTCCGACCTTTGTGCGACCCGTTGGGCATTGACACCCGGTGGTGGATGGCAACGTGTGTGCCATGCTCAGCGAAGCGACTCTCCCCTCTCGACGGCCCAATATGGAATCAAACCTCTCGCGCCTCAACGCCGTCGATTCATGTAGCGGCGACTCAGTCCTCAGGGTCGGTGGGTAGGGAATGTGGGGGATGGACGGCCACATTGAAAATGAGCATTTGCACGACTTAAGGTAGTAAAGAGCGAAAAATCACTTCACTTAGAATTTGATGAATTTGGCCTCACTTTATGAAAAAACTTTCATTTTCCCAATTATATCAAAATATCAACCTCTTGCCGAACTACTTTTAGAGCAATTTGCCTGAAAAGGTAAGCTGTTTTACATGGGATAGATTACGGCTATGTGCTCCAGAGGGAGAATAATTAAAAAATTAGGAACTTCTAGCACCTAGATTTCGTCAAAAAACTAACGGTTTGTATATTGTTGGTTTTCTCAACTATTTATAAAAAATATTCTATTACTCACCTCAGTAATTTTTACAGAATCGCAAAAAACCTGCTGTTTTGAATGGTTTTCAGCCGTACGGAGGGAAAAAATGAGTGAAGTTAGAAACTTATGTGGCCTTATTTATTTAATTACTGAGTATTTTGGTCATATACAACTATATTATTGCGCCATTAATACTACAATATTTATTTCATACTTCTCTCGCTTCGCCGCCCATCTCTCTCTCGTGAGGTTTTGGCCAGCATTGCGCTCATTTAACTTCTTCCATGACTCGTAATTTTTATCCTTTAAAGTTGGAGGCTTTATTTTTCTCTTTAAGCGATTGCATTATATTGAAATTGTGTGGAGGTTAATTATTTTTGTGAAGGGTAATGTAATTTTCGCAACCACCTTGCTTTTTCCACATTCCTGGCGACGGATTCGTTTTTCCAAGTTACAAGGCGAGGGAGGGATTGGTATATGGTAGGAATGTTTATTTTCCCACCGAATTTAGTGTTGGACGCAAATTATTTGCTCCAGGATTGTGCTTTTGTGTTCATGCATATATTTTCTAGATTCCCTTGATGTCTGCGAAATCTTCTTGCTAATTTAAACAGTTACGCTATCATAATTTCGTATTACATGTAGTTAACTTGGAATATCTGTTGAAAAAGTCTCTGCCGGATTGAATAATAATAATAATTTCTATATACCTAACAGCCGAAGCCAATTACTAGGTATTTATTATATGGACGAGCACACATAACCATGCCCTGGGAGGTGTAAATTTCCTACCCAGGAATTATGAAGCTGCTCATCGTAAATTCAGGAAAATGGTTTACCTTACACTTATGCTAAAATTTTACACGAATTAAACAGCTGTCATTCTCTAGTTATTCATAGTTTATTCACAATTAAGTTTTATTTTTTATAATGGGCCGTTCTCTTCGGCTTCCACTCGGCGTTATCAGTGTTAGTCTTCGTCACCGTTACCGAAGGATTATGTTTCGTATTACTTATTAATTCGATTCTATCGTTTTGTATTTTGGCGGTCATTATTAAGGGCTTTTCTAAAATATTTACTGGCAGTTTATGGAAGGAACCGTCAGAATGTAACCCTTATCCAGGGAGGCTCTTGAATAATAAATTATCGCACCTGTTCCTTTGTGGTGAACCGATTCAAGATCCGGAAAGTGGATTACTTCAGTATTGACTGCCTCTCCCAATCCTCTCGTATATTTGCGAGAAACCAAGAGCTGTAAGAAGCCCAAAAGAATCGCTGATTTAAGTCGTCGTGCTTCGCAATTAATGCCTCTCGCGTGCACCTACTATTTAGAAGATTGGCTCCCAGCGTTCTTCGGTTTTCCGGGAACTTAAAAGGAAGAGTTACGGGACCCCACCGCCGCCACGAAAAAGGCCTCTCATCCCTCCGCCTTAAATATTTCCAGAATAGGGGGAAAATAATTTCCCGAATCGATAACCACAAGATCCATAAAGTGTGTAATTAGGCGTGATTTGTATTTCTCCTCAACCCTCGCGGTACGGTGTCTGGGACCGCCTTGATGATGCAGATGATCACAGGGCGCCCTCGACGTCGTCTTCCGAAAAGATTTTCTCTTGCCTGTCTGTGGTCGAACTATTTAAATGATGGGGAAGTTGTTTCCGATGCCCCATTCTACTCCTTACCCCTGTCCCGGCCGGCGCTATTTAACTAATGGCCGAAGTGTCGTTCGAGTTTGATTTCAATCAGGGGTGGGACAAGCCGGAAGAATGTCTTCTGAAGAGCGTGTTGCAGGGTCGCCTGCGTCCCCAGACTCGGAAAGTGAGTTAGTGTGATCCGTGGTTGCAATGTCTGCGTGACCGGTGTTGTCATCGCCGTGCTCGATGCCGGGGGCCTCAACGGACCCAATCCACGATCCACGTCTCCTTCATTTGTTTTTTCTTCTAGGCCTCCCTTTACCTCTCTCAGCAGATCAGTCACTAACGCAAAAATATTTCGCGCGTTAAACACGACGCCATTTTTCCCCCAAGCCTGCCGACTAGCTTATCGATGTGAAAAGGGTGCTGTGCTGCCTGTGACACGGTATGGCTCAAGTAAATTTATATGCAGTTGAATGTGAAGTACGTGCCAGAAATCGCGTCGCTACGTGTCCTATTTGCAACTATATTCAATAATTAGAGCTCTGCATTTTCGGGTTCTCCATCTGTGTTCGTTGAGGAAGAAGAAGAAAGGGTCGGGAGAACCCGAAAATGCAGAGCGCTAATGCTCAACCCCGCGAAAATCTACGCAAGAATATTCAATTATGTCTTGCGAGATGTGGTGGAACAACATTATGAACTTGAATTATAAAACTTGTTTCTGTCCACTGAATAATTTATTTGTACTACGTTTTTTAGCGTCAAAGCGTCATCTTCAGGTGCAATGTCATGTGATTTGTATTTGCATTATCTATTGTTCTGCCTTGGCGTGGAAAAAATTAACCTTTCCGTTGGTAAAAATCTTTCACTAAATCAGCGTATTTTTCAAACACTCCAGGTGTGACGAGAGCAGAAAATGCTCATAGTACTGTAAATTGTTATAGTTACTGTGATGATTCGAAAGCTGGAGCTTAGTGAAACTTGGAGGTGATTTAATATGCTGGGAAAATGTGCGGTAAAGCAACTGCATTATTTTATTGACGCTCGTCGAGGTGTGCCTTAGATTGACGTAAATTATGCTTTGCTTTCTCAAATTGGTCAAATCCTTTGCTTGTAATGGCGCATGATAGAAGCGGTACGAAGGCGGTGAGGCGTTACTCAAATTATTATAATTAATTCATAGTTGGTTTCGTGAGTATGAATATTTTGTCTGATGGCATAAATTGCGTGTTCTCTCGGGAAATATATAACATGGAATGCATGCAGAGGGGCTATGAACATGTCAATTACGCTACACAAGGCAATGATAGAGGTGGCAAGTGGCCTTAAAAAATGTGCTTTCTCATGAGGCGCGAAGGTTGGATCTCGAGTCCGCCCCGACCGATATGTCCGTGATGGATGCTGGGAACATTCTCACTCGGCCGTAGTGAAATGATTGTCTATTTCAATGCAGGTGGATTGAAATTCTTTTGGAAATCCGTGAAAAACTTGGAAGCGTTTTGTACGGTTCCTAATTAATTTTCCACCTCGCATGTGGGGTATGACCGATCATTTGTGGTGGCTATCGGTTCATTCTCCGTGATGTGTTTGACTCGACGGCTTAAGGAACAATGATTCTTCCGCCTTTATAGCCGTGGGAGTGAGCCACTAATGACGGGCAAGTTATCTGCCTCCCTTAGCATTGAGGCCAGTTTTGGCCCCACATTCCGAATAGCGGGCCCACGGATTGAATGCCAAGAATTTGCGACATAGTTTCTTTAGCGAGCACGGAAAGAGTTCCATATCGCTGAAAGAAGCTGAGTCACATTTTGGTTACCATTGACGTTGATTGCTGGTGTGATGCGGTGGATGGCAGGGTTAGGCCCTTTGAGGACACATTGCCCAGGATCTTGCTAGAAGATGCGGTCCGGGCACCCCACATGGCGTCCACATCTACGTACCACTCTGCAAGGGCGTGTGGCGGGGAGTGTTGGAACACTGGCCTTGAAGAAGGAAGGTGACGGAAAAAGAATTCGAAGAGGGCGGGGACAGAAAGAGAAATACATGTATACAGAGTGTATTAATCTCTCACTATTATTTTGTAGCCGCTAATGATGCGTTGGAATGAGGAAGGCTTATAACTACATTGCCCCTCTTATTTTTTTCGCTTCTTTCACTTCCAGAGATTGAGAAAATTTAGAAAATTCAGCAGCCAAGAGAACGATTTCACTTCAGAGGACGAGAGAAACAGATTTATTAGTGTCTCCAGTGAACGTCTGTGAACAAGCACATAAAAAGAGACGAGAACGAACCGGCTCACATTACACCAAAGACAATATCAATCTAGTACTTTTAAAATTCCGCAGTGTTAAGAAAAAACGTGCCAGTGTTCTGCATATATTTCAAAACGCATGTATAGTAATGGGTAGAGAGAGCTGGGTTGCAGAAGATATAAGTGGCAGTGAAGTTTTTCCGCCAGGGTATAAAATCTGATTTGATATGACCTCTGACCAAGAAGTGATTGACCGAGCAGTGCCAGCGGCGCACTTTTCGCTGCAGTTGAATCACATTGAAAAAGCACTGCTCACATATTCAACGACAATCGAACAAAGAGCGTCTGGGGAAGAGATTTAGGAACGGAACGAAAGAAGTATGCATGTTTTTTCATTTTATAGACCACCTGATTCTAGCAAAGAAGATATATACCAATCAAAAGCTCAGATATTGACATTCGCCTCGAGAAACAGTAAAATCGTCATAATTATCGGCGGGGATTTCAACAGTCCGTCTATTAACTGGGAAACCTATAGCGTTGAAACGAGACCGAGGCACTTGGGAGGCATGACTCAATGCGTTTTCAAACCACTCTCTTACCCAAGTAGTCTCTAGACGACATCTCTGGAGTAAGTAGCAAAATTAGGCTGTTTGCACACGATTCCGTGATCTACCGAAAAATTGCCGCAAATGCTGACTTACAATTATTAGCGGTCTAATCGGACCTCAACAGTATCAACTCGTGGTTTCTTGAGTGTGGACTCGAAGTTAACCTTATTAATTTCACTGCAGTACACTTCTTGCGAAAAAAAAACGCGCCGACGCTCTTATTTATAGAGTGGAAGGGGTAAATATAAAGGAGTCAGATAAAGTCACGTACGTGGGAGTCACCTCGACTTCAGACTTATCGTGGCGGAACATTTGCAGCCTTACATCAAAGAAATTAGGATTTAAAAAGGGAATAGTAGGAAGGTTCTTTGGTGAAAAAGTGAAAGAGAGATGCTTCTTTGCTCTGGTTAGAACAAATCTCGAATATACGGCTTGCATTTGTGACCCTGCGCAGAAATATTTTTTCGCGAAGTAAATAAAATACAAAGGAAAGCCGCACGCTTTTTAAAAAACTACTACGAGCGAATAGATAGTGTGTTGGTGATGGAAGGGTTTGGTTAGGAACCGTCAGAGAGACTGAGGCTACACGGCAGGCTTAGATAACTGGTAAAACTCCGATCATGCGAGTTTCAGCACGACACAGAGAATATAATGTTTATCTCCGTGCTATATCTATAGAGCTGATAAAAGCGTGAAAATATGAGAGATGCGCTGCCGAAGTGGTAGCTAAAAAAATCCTTCTTTCCTCGCACCATCGGTGACTAAAAGAAATCAGCGGGGCCCTATCTTTAGACACATCGTTAATATACAATTCAACTCTGTCCCCCTCCTTTTCCTACTCCCCCCTCCACGGCTACTGTGTCCTAACACCCCCTACCACAAGCCTATGCGACGCCCCCCCCCCAGGATAGCATGCACATGTTGATGCAGCGAGGGGTTAAAGTAATATCCTCGGTGCAACTCCCGTGATAAGAATCTTTCAAATAATCATAACAATGCGTCCGTGTCCCTGGCGGTTCCCAGCCTTCTCAATACGAGTTACGTTGCCTCTGTTCGCTCGGTTTTCTTTCATATCAGTTATATGTAATCATTGGCTTGAAAGAGTTGTGGTTAATTTTTTTTGTCGCCATAAGCTTGGCACAATTATAATAGGGAAGCAGTCTCTAGGTAGCAGCATATTTTGTGAATAGACCGAAGAATTGTGTTACATCGAGTTTTTCGCAATAGTTCATTAGTCCTTTGCTGTAATTCGATTTTTAAAAATTCCTTTCCTAACATATATTCTTGTCCTTAGCCACCAAACCAACACCAATGCATCAAAAACTATTTCATTGTACGTATTGAATGATATACGCATTTCGAGAACCTCATTTGCCCCCATGATTCCATGTTGTTAGGGTTGCTCAACGTTGTTGAAAAGTATTAAGTATACTTACTTATTTAACCGTTTCATTTGGAACATTACTTGGGTAAAGTGTCGACTCCGTTTGAACGTTGACAACGGAAACGGGGCGTACTAGGCTATGCGTCAGTTTTAGTTTGGAGTGCTCACTATATATTGACTACCTAATCTATTTTGCTGTAGGGAGTTATTCGTGACGTTATTGTACGTTCTAATTCACCATTTCTCTTGTGCTGCTGTGATACATTTGTCATCATCATTTACCATCCATCAGGGTTGGGTCGTTTTCCGGGTACATGTCCTTACCCCGCTTCTTTTGTTCTTGCTGACTTTGCCAGTTCGTTTGCCAGGGCACCCGAAAGCATTGCTTGCATCCAAGGAGGATCTTAAATGTACTTCTTCCTTGGTGCAGGTTTCCGAGAATAGCCTTGAGGTCTTATTTTTTATGTAATTATTGGAGTATGTTTCTTTACCGCCCTCGACGTGCTTAATATTTTACGATGTCCATCCTCAAGGGTTATCTAATTGAAGCATGTCGCGTGATCCTTCCACGAATGGCGTCGAAGTAAATCGTTTTTATTCTCCATTTGAACTAGCGGGCCTACGGTCTACGTACCTTCAACTGTGTAGCTGCTTCTCTATGTTGAGTGCTTCATAGATGCCGAAATTTACAGCGCGGAATCTAGTCATCCGGTTCAGATGATTAAAGATACGCGCCTAGTTTAAAAGTCTCATTGTTAGCATCTTCCGTGTTTGCAAATTGATAGTCCATTGCCTGGTGAATTGGTAGATTTTCTCGTTCCTCCTTGTTAATCAGTGCCTCTCGTTGTAATGATCTGAAGCTCCTTACGTTGGCCCTGGAAGCTTCGATAATTCAAGAGAGGATCCAAAGACGGATCCATTGATTAGAATGTTGATTTTGAATGTGCTACCACAAGTTAGGGTACAACGGCAACTTTTGGTGTCTTAATTTCTAATGTGTTTCAAAGCAATATTCTCCCTCCCTGAAGTTTGCGCTGTCGCGTTATCTTTTTGATATTTGTAGAGAATACCTACGTAGTGTGGTATCTTATTATTATAGTAAATATTTTCTTTTCCGAAAAAGGGCTCGTAGAGGGTATTGAAATGTGTACATGGAGTATGGGCCACACGGAGAGTATCGTATCTGAGGTTTATTCGCCCACGGCTGTTTACCTCAAGCAAAAGTGGACAATATATATCTACGCGCATCTCGTTACGATCCTTAGTTCAACGAATTCTTGCCACTCACAACATAACAGAGAAAATTTTATATATTTCGTTCACTTTCTTTGGGCAACGATGCTTATCTTGTTTCCTCAAATTGACGAGGAAAATAATTAGTATTTTTTAATTTTATTGTAAGCATGTAATATTATTTCAATGCGTATTTTTAACTATCGGTGAAATCATGATCACGAATTGGCTGATTTATCATTGGTATGATATAAAATTGTCGTTATTTTACTTTCACGGTATAGGTTGATTCCCTACTTAGTACGTTAATTCTATTATTTGCTTGTGTTCAATTCGCCTGAGGCTGTTCATGTCCGTACTTTACCTCATTGAATAAACCATATTTTGATATTTCAAATCTAGACCACGTAATGGCTTGGTTTGGGACCAGGTCACATTTTCAGACCATTACCGCCAAAACCTTGTTCAACCTGATTATTTAAATTAATTCGATGCTTACACTTGACATAGCCAGTTTCAGGTGCGTCTAGAGAACAACTTGCCTAAGATTAGTACGAAATTTTCTAAAAAGTAGGTTAAATGAACAAAGCCCTCTTTTATTATTGGAGAGCTTTGGATCTTTCGTTTGGCGCCTGCCAAGTTTATTGATTTCCCCGTCACGCCCACGAAGGCCATAATGATGGACAAATAACGTGACTTACGTGAGTGCAATACTGAGAAGTTGCCCGCTATAACATACGGCCAGTTGGTACCTCGTCGGAAACTGCACTGCAACAATCTCTCTAGTCAGCTGAAGTGATATGAGCCCTCGCCATTGTATTCAGATTGCTATGTTCACTAATTATTGGGCTCTTATTTTTTAATGGTCATAATAATACCCCTAGGTGAATTGCATTTTAATTTTGATACCGACGTAAAATCATTCAGAAACTAATAGCTCTGGAGATGTGTCTACTGGATTTATTTTGTTTTATACAAGGTAGGTGACTATCATTTTTAGCCATTTAAGGAAATGTTGATTGGCGTACATGAATAACGAGGTAGCATCCAAGATTGAATGCAAAACTAGCCAAAAATGGAAAGTACATAATTTTATTCTCGTTGCTGTTCTTTAACTTTAGTTACAGATGCTCAAGAAACAGGTTTTTTCGATACTTATTCATTGGGATGCGCGATATTCAATGTCTGCTGTCAGATGTATCATGCCAGCAATAAATTAAATTGATTTCCAGTTATTTCTTAATGCGATTCATCTTGCCATCTTTAGTTAACATTCAAGAAATGTTCGAATTTCCGCCCTGTGATGAATTTTGATGGGATTCTCAACTCGTTGGTAAAGTAGCTATGGCATTGAAAAGCTTCTGGGAACGAATGTGCAAAACTTCTTAGGCGTAGCTTATACTAATTTTCGGCAGTAGTAGGCGTACTAGGGCAACTCGTCTAAAGATATTTATTTTCTAAGGAATTTTTTCTATCTTCTACGAGAGCCCGGATGAATTTTTATCTCGTCACGTGGATAAACCAGGCGCATTGGTCGTTTCAATCATTGGTTCTACTGTCATTTTATTAAGTGTACTAAGGTTTAGATACAGATTTTTCTATCAAAAATCAGTATTTTACGATCCGGAATTGCCTTTCGCTTGTTTTCTCGTGTAATGAAATCTATAAAAAATATTGCATGATTTTGAAGTTGGTTTGGAAATGCTCGCTTGGTTTAGGTCGCCCCTAATAAGCAGGCAAAAGAAAGTGGCCCAAATGAGAGGGTGTGATTCCCACGATGCCACTTTTCCTGCATACACTGTCTAACTTTTATAGCTCAATTTCAATCTTCAATCAGTCGCAATTTAAATAGTTGGAAGGGTAAGTGATGCACGTCGGCGTTCTTTTGGGCTGGCGTCGACGCTCACGGCACACTCATGCCCTCGCCACACTCTGTGTCGTCAGCCTCGCGTCCTTCCGCGGGGGCCGAGGCTCCGGGGGAACTCCGGTGGCCACTCCGAGAGGCATCGAGAGTGGAGCATTGGCGGTGCGTGGCTCCACGGCCGTCTTAATGGATCATTCAAAATGAACCCCGTGATGCTCCTCTTCTCCGCTGCACCGGCTCTGCGTCGGAGGAAAGCGTGCCCCCGCAATTCGTGATTATCTCCGAATTGTTCAACTCGCCCCACGTGAGTAATAAGTCATCGGTAGAGTGTGCGCAAAGCCGTGAAAGAGGCGTCAAAAGATGCGGTTGGGCGTGAGGATATTAGGTGTGCGGGGGGGGGGGGATGCGTGAGGAAGCGGGGAAGGGGGGATTTGGCGTGATTATCGTGTGAGGGGAGGGCCTTGTGGCGGCCGCCGAAGTCTTCTCGTCTCTTTCATATCATTAGGTGCCGGGGAGGGCCGGGGGTGGTGTGCCGGAGAATTTTCCATAATGGCGGCCTCCGGGGGCCGTTAGGTGAGATGCTTTTGCCCCGCGTTCCTCGCAACGGGCTGGTGCAGCGCTGCGACGACGACATCCGAGGGGAGGACGTTCGAAGGCCCGCCCCCCTCTCCTGCCTCTCCTCGCGGGCAGCGCCTCCTGCCGTTGCCGCTGTTGCCGAGGAGGAGTCGTGCGTGCACGGAGCAGCAAATGTGCGTGCGTGCACGAGAGGGAGGGGAGGATAAGAGGGAGGGTAGGATAAGAGGGAGAGGGGAAGAGGGCGATTCGTGGCCTGGGCAGAGCAGGGCCGGGGTTGAGTCGCCGCCGTCGGGAGGGCCAGCGACCTCCGTGGCTGCCCGGTTGGCGAGCGGGGTAGGAGTGGGCGGTCGAGTGACTCTGCGGAGGAGGAATGCGAGAGAGGTGAGCCGGAAGGTTGGCGGGAGGAGAGGCATGCCGGGACGGAGAGGGGGGGAGGGAGGGGATGTGGAGTGAGGCAGTCGGAAGGCTCTTCTTCTCTCGAGAGCCGCCCTCCCAATATTTCGCTTTTTTCCCTCTGCTTTTATGGTCGGGTCTCTCGAGCATTGACGCGGTGGCCGAAGGAGTTTCTATCGAAACGATGAATAGGAGATTACGAGCGATGATAGATGAGGTGAGGCGGAGGGGAGGGGGCGGAGGGGAGGGGGCGGAGGAGAGGGGGCGGAGGGGAGGTTGTGGAGCGGGGTACGGCCCGCTTGGTGCCGAGAGCGAGGTTCGAACCGCCGCCGCTGCGACGGTGCCGCCGCCCTCGACCGATGTTGCCACGATCTTGCGTCGGCATCCGAGAGGGAAAATTGAACGTGGTGCGGTCTCGACCTTGTGGGGATGCGGCGCCGCTCCGTCGGTCGTGCTTCCACGCGCCGTGCCGCGTCTGTGACGCCTGCATCCGAGTCCGGTTAAAAGGTGTCTGGCAAGGAGTGAGACGTCGGTTGGAAAACGTGCGTTTCATTTTTGGCCCGAGGGTCCGCCGGAGCAGTCTAACTTCCGAAAGTGTTTTCAGGCCGCACAAACTACTTTCCATCCATTTCAGCGCTATTATTACCAAACTTGGCCGTGAAACCGAATTCTTTCTTCGAACTCTCCACTCTCTTGGTGACGGCCTCATGCTACTTGGTATTGTGGGCACATAATCCTTTGTCTCATGGATTTGTGTTCATGGCGAATGTATATGTAGTCAAACCGTTGGGTACGCGTGACTTTTCATGTTTAGGTGAGAACACAATTTGGCTTCTCATTGTATTATCACTGTCAGTCTTTTGATTGTGGTATTTTGTAGCCAAGTGTCATATATTCTTATTTCTTCATTCCCTCCGATGCTTATTCACACCTAACGTGAAGGTTTATTCTTTGTGGGCGCTCAAGATGGCATCGTGCAGATAGGCGCAAAACACTTGATATGCAGCCGGCAAGTACACGCTTAGCAAGTGTACTTTGGCAGGAGCCGAGTTAAAAAGTAGAGGCGGTGGCCATGCCCCACTCCATTAAAGCAGGAATCCATCAATCAATGAAAGCGACTGGCCTGGCTAGGGGAGAGTAGCATCTTCCCCATGATTTACTCTTTCCCTGCTCTGCCTAGGGCGCAGCGTATTTTCTAGACAGCACGGATTATTGACACATGTTCGCCGCAGGGGAGGCTGTCACTTACTGTCGGACCCGCAACTGACTTAACCGTTTTTGTACCATATCAGCCGATTTAGTTGCAACTACCTGTTACTATGACACACCGACAAAAGTTAAATCTCAGCTGGAATTCTTCGAGTTTTCCGGCGTTTTAGAGCTTAAAAACGAGCAGAAAATACTTTTTGAACTCGATAACTTGGGGGTTTAGTTGATGTAGTGGCTACCTCCGATTCGTGTTTCATCAAGACTCGATTAGAATAAACTACGAAAGTGTGCATTCGCAACGGTTTTAATCTTGCGATGACCTTTTATAAGAGATTATGTAATTAGATGTTGAAGTGACTATATATATTTTTCACAAATGAATTAGTTTTATATTTACTATTTCAGTTTGGGCGCTTTTCTCAAGTAACCTTGTTAGTGATGCATATCACAAGTTCGTCTCTGATTCACGGCATTTGCATTCTGAATGTCATGTTTCAATGCCGGAAAATTTGAGTATAATCGTTAAAAAATGGCAGCGCTAGTATAACGTGTAGTTTTCAAGTAGTATTTCACGTGGAGGACCATTATTTTTCATGAATAATTGATCATACCGTTAATGTACGTGTTTCCTCTTGAGCGTGTGAAATGGACTTTGATCCATTTCCTTACTTTACTGGAGACATCCGTCTGTCTTTTCCTCTTGTTTGACCGGCTTTGCCTCAGAGTTGTCACGTTTAAAGCCACTTGTAAGTGCCGGTAAGTGAAGTTCTAAGCATTTTCGTTGCTCGGGGTCTAATGACAGTCTCTCTGCACGTGAGACCCATCGCTTGTGCATGACCATCTGTGAGCATTGCCTTCCGTAACGATGTCTTCGATGAAACCGTGTTTTCCCTAAGCCTTGGATGCTGCAGCAGGAATGCACCTGAAACTTTTTATTGCCATCCCAGGGTGCAATTTGCTCGTGAACAGCGTTCGTTGTGGCAGTTTGTCATCATAGTCCCTAATCAAAAGTGTTCACTTCCGTCTTCAAGTTGGCGCATTACTGCGAAGGAATGTTCTGAAGCCCCTTAACGATGATGAAGTTAACGAAATAGCTCTTTGATTTCCCGGGGTCCCCTCGTATCCCGAGGTTATAGTTGTGGGTAATTAGAGTACTTTCTTACTTATCGGCCGGCTCGCAGCCTGAAATTGATTTATTGTCACTTCAAGGCTCTACTTCTAGGCCTGGTTTCCGTAGCAGCCCGCTCACTATTCCTCCAGCCTACGGCGCCGATGTATGTACGGGTATCATGTTTTAAGTATTAGTCTTCTCTTGTCCTAGACTGATCTTTCCTCCATTGATAGTCGGTTACTTTCGTGAATGCGTCCCGTAGGGAACACCTCTGAAAATGACTTTGAATCGTTCCATTTGCTGAACTTTCTTTTCTAGTGCTTTCATTTAATACATCACCTTTTCCGCAATTTAAGTCGTCAATGGTTTAACTTCCACCTCGAATTTACCCCGAACTTGAGAGTCAATTAAGTTTTTCTGTCTATTTGGTCAAATTGGTTTGGTGCTCTGAACTCACGGACCTCACCCGGGTCCCGCATCTTTTTCCATCCAAGTAAATCTTCAAGAGGGTCGCTGCGCGCGCGTCTCCTGGGAAAAATTCTCGTTTTCGTATCAATTCCGCTTGGCCCTCTTGCTCCCAAGGAAGATATTTTTAGTCCGCGAATGACAAATTCGCTTCTTTGTCGTTCGAATCTGGGCCACTTGGCCATCTTGGTTCGTTACATTCTCCCTCTCTGTGTTTGCCACAGGCCCGTGCTCATTAATTCCACGGTGCAGAAATGCCAAAAATATTTGCTCTATTTCAGTGCAAACATTCATCCGATCCTCGTTTGATGTTACTCAGGGCTGTCAAATTGGCTCCGTTGAACAGGTTCGTCTTCTTTTCTCTGTTTTTTCTTCTAGTTTCTATCCCTGCGTAAACAGCCCTCCTAGAGTCAACCCTATGGTATTAACCGCTAACGATCCCAGTTTACTCATGGCCTTCTTCGGTGTGTTTACTTCTCGATGCTAGGAATTCCGGGGCGAAGGTCGTGGAGGGCAACTTTATTCGCGGCATTCACGCTCATCCGCCTCCTCATCGTCTTCGCCGCAATACCTGCGTCTGACAATGAGATCCCTTTCATTCCTTACTTCAGACACTACGCCTTACGCTTTCGGCATTATTATCCCCCGCAAGAGTGTCCGTGATCTTCTGTGTACGTGTGCGGAGGAGACCGTTACGACAGTGTCGAGCGTGAATTGGGCGGAGAGTCTCACCCAAAAACGGTTGCCCTCTTAGACATAGCCCGTTGCCCTCTTAGCCATAGCCCGTTGCCCCTATATATATTTGGCGTCCGACGTTAATTATGTGCTAAATGTTCGCGCTAACACACCTCAGCGCTGTCGCTCCACATGGTCATTTTAAATCCCCCACGACAGGCTGCTGACTCTGGAATCTTAACCGTCCGGAAAGGTCAGCGGTGCGTGCGTGTTCGAGCGAGTGCGTGCGTGAGCGTGGAAACGAGTTCTCGAGACTCGGTGGGAGAGCGTTCGCTCGGCGGCACTCGGCTGTTTCTCGACGGCCCCGGCTGCCGAGCCCATCAATGGCCGCTCTCGAGACTATGGGCCAAGGTTTCGGGTGGTATGTATCTCTTAGCCGGGCATTTCCACTTTCGTCCGACGGTTAAACTGGGAACGTAAACGCGAAGTCCCGAGAGCTGCGAGTTGGCGCGTGGACTCGACGGCAGGACCCAGCGATTAGTTGTCGGGTTACATAATGTCACACGTAACAGGTAGGCATTATTATGAACCCGTTTGTGATTCCACCCGCTCGCTTCTTCCTTCCGTGCACTTCGATTTCCACTGCCTGTATTTTGATACAAAATGTGATCCTCATTCGTTGGAAATGAGCGATGCATTCTCGCAGTGAATGCCGTGGAGGTGCCTCCTTCCGACGTGCTGCCCTCGAGGGTGTCCTCAAAGTTCCAGCGACGAGGCGGGGTCTTCGTGCCGAGTCGAATGTTTCACCTCGAATGAAAACGACTGCGTGTGTTTCTCGAGTCGGAGCGCCCATGCTCTTTCCTTTCGTTTTTGTGCCCGTTGTTGTACACTTAGAACTCCCCCTGCCCGCTCAGAGAATGTCTCTCACGCGGAGATATTATCGCTCCACTTTTTTATGGCGTTGGTTGTGAAACCGTTTTCTCTTTTATTGCTCCTGGTGGGGATACAAGGGAAAGAACCACATTTAAGCCTTCTCCCTGGAATGCAATCTTAACATCTGTGAAGGTATTGGGAGGTTTCCGTTCGCTCTCAATGCGCGCAACAATAACTGCGCACTTCCACTCGTGATGCACACCCTGCGCAAAACAGATCGGGGGCAGAGGTGATGTGCGCTCAACTACAAAAGAACGTCGATAATCGCCACCGCGATTGTTGTTTTTTTGTTGATTTTCCGCAAAGGCGTAAAACATGGATATTGCAAAGATTATTTATTGCTCCGCGGTAAAAATATTTCGTTTTTAAATTATTAATTTGAACGGACTCGATAATAATTCGCAAAACATGCGGCCGAGACTGTTGTGCTTAAGCTCTAGATTTGAAAAGTACGGACAACGTTTTTTTTCGACCGATGCCGACAACCGAGGCAATTGGGGAAGTTATGAGGCATTCGAACATTGTAGTACTATATCCAGCATCACATGGCTCATACTCGCTTAAATGCTAGGAAATAACTTTTTTCCCGTAGAATCATGTTTACTCACCCTCTTCCCCATGCACTGGATAGATCAGTTTTTGATTCGTTTGTACTGCCACGGAATATATACTACCTGTCGGCCCGGTATCCGAGTGTTTCGCCAGCGCACATCGTGCCGTTCCACGTCGTTCATGTGCGCTGACATGTTGCGATGTGCGCTTCCACTTCGACGCCCCTTGAGAGTGGAAAGCACCTATCGACTCTTCACTAGCATTCACTAGGCAGTAAAATGAACGATCTCGTGCTAAGCTGGACTTAGCCTTCACCCCGCTCGCTCCCATTTGGTCCATATCGTGGTGCTCACCTGCTCTCTACTCCACCTCTTCTCATCTCCAAACAATTGTTTCCTGCATGAATATACATATGCATCTAAATCTTCGGCTCCTCTGTACGGGCAGCTGTGTTGCCTAGCTTTCTGCAAAAGATAGGTCGCGCTGCATTCGGAATGGTTCCGCTTCTGTGTGTCAAAAAAGTCCGGTTTATTTGGGAGACCAATTCCAGTACCTTAATTTTCAGTATCTCCATTTGAATTACGGCCTTTCCTTCGGCATGGTTCGCTTGGGTGTGTCAAAAATAGCCTTTGTTAATAGGGAGGCCAATTCCGGTACCTTTATTTCCAGTATCTCCATTTGAATCACGGCCTTTCCTTATTAGAACCACCTTCTCTAGTGTGGTGGCGCTACAAACTGTTCGATCCTGATTTTTCGGTGCATGCGGATTGTTTGGCAACACCCACTGGAGGGATGTTTAGGATCCGTATGTATATTCATGGTTTCCCGCTTCAGCTCTTTGTGGGGGTGGGGATGCGGTTCCGGTGAGATGGCCGGCGAAACTTCACTTTGTTGAACGAGTGTCTTGTCTTCGAATAGATAATACAAGAATGTGGTTGTGTGTCTGGTTCCAACTTATTTTGCCCCGCGTCGAGAAGCGACGAAAGGATGGTACCGAGCGACGGCGACTGGAATTGTGAGAAGGGCAATAATTTACGCATGTCATAAATAAGTTGTCCGTGGTGGAGAGCCGTTTTCGGTTCCTTCTCCGTGGTGGCCGTGCGAATATTTCCAATAATCTCGGATATCAACGCTTTGAGGACCTTACCCGCACCCTCATTCCCCGCACCCCCATTCCCCGCACCCCCATTCCCCGCACCCCCATTCCCCGCACCCTCATTCCCCGCACCCCCATTCCTCGCACTGCCGCGGACTCAATCCCTGTCGCACGGAGGAGGCGAGTGAGCCGGCCGCCCGCCATTTCCCACTCACCGACAAAAGAGATCCGAATTTACGTAGCTGTCGCTCGTGCCCCCGAAGGCGCTACAGTTACAGCGGTGAACGAAGTTGGGCGGCAGGGTCATTACACGCCCGTTGCTGCGGATGTTCGCCGCCTTGATTAGACATCTAGAAATCTCCCCTCCCGCACCACCCGCAACCCACCCGCCTGGACCATTTCTTTCTCCCTCCCAATCCCCTCCCTCCGTTCCGTACCGCCTTGTGCCTTCACCTCCTCCCCCCTGCATCACACCTCTGCCGATCGCCTCCCTTGACGCGAAAGTCCCGGCAGCGCACTCGCTGAATATTCGGCGGCGGTTATTTGACAGTGGGTGGGACGGCGAAGGGAATGGAGTCATTGGCACCTCTCTCGCTCGCTCTGCTGGCAAGGGGGGGGTGGATAGGGTGAGAGTGGGGGGTGGAGAGAGGGGGGTGGAGAGGGAGCAGAAACCCGGCGTCGACTCAAGTCTTTTTCTCCGAAAGTGCGGGGGGAGGATGTAGCGCCACGGCGGCTCTGCTACTTCTTTCCTGGTTTATTTGTCCGTACCATAGTTGGGAAAGTTACCAAAATACATTAACTAGTTAAAGTTAATCTCTGTCAAAAGTAACTAGTTAAAGCCGAAAGCTAATTTTATGAAAAAGTAACTGGTTAAAGTTTAAAAAAGTTACTTCTTCAGTTCCTGTTAAGAAACTTTTATAAGCTATTTTCAGCATTTTGGGATAAAATAAATGCAAACTTCAAATTCAAGAAACAACTATTCAACTTTTTCTTAAAATTCATTAAACTTAGTAAAATTCTCATTTCAAAATTTGTATCGGTCGACTAATTTTTGCGGTTGCTGCACTCAAACCCGCTGACGACGGGATTTCGCCGAGTACCTAAGTTATGCGTAAACTGGAGCATTTTACAGATACTTTACTTTGAATGAACCCATTCCCCTCGTTACTCGTCATAGGAATTTTGGAGACCCCCCTTCCCCTTGTTCAATTATGTAGGTGCGATGACACGATGTCACCGAGTAAGGCATTCGTGCCCTCACGACATGGTTTGCGAGTGGTCTCGTGTTTTCTCGCCTCAGTGTGCGTTCCTAAACTTTGGCAGTCACACTACTCAACCCCGCTTTTGTTTAGATGTATTCGTCTGGACCTACTCATTGCATTCTTGCACAACTACCCAGCTATATTGCATTCTTAGATACCGTTTTATTTTCGCCCTTGTCTGTTGTGCAGGCTTTGCACCCAAATTCGAACAGGTCGACATTTGCCAAAAACTAACGAAAGAAATTAACTGAAGTTAGTTTTGTATCTGTTAATGTTTAATCTTAACGATTAAAAGTTAACTACGTTAATGGGTAAGTTAAATAGTTAACTACATTTTTAACGATTAATTGTAATCGTTAATATTTAAATCGTTAATCCTAATCGTTGTCCCTACTGAGTGCGGCCGTCGGGGCAATCCCCTGTGAAATTCCGGGGATGGAACCGAGGTGGGTGGCGTGCGGCTAGGGCCGGGGTCCTTTTGTGCCAGCGGCTACTCTTTGGATTGAAGCAGGGGTGACAATCGCGTCGCATATCGCCGCGAGTGGCGAGGTGGTCGTGGAAGTGGTCAAATTTACGTTTTCCGTGTTTTAATTCCTTCATTAAAGCTCGATTTTTTCATTTCTCCCAGTTGGAAGGTGGCAAGGTTTGAAGGTAATATTTTTGTCGACATCAACTCTTTTCCTTAATCCGAAGATCGTCTATTTCAGCACCACTCCATTCTGCTCTCAGTTAACCGCTAAACTCTGTTAAAAATTTCTTATTTTAAATTCCTTTCTCGGTGCAATCCGTCCTTGATCTCCCTTGGTACTATCTCTTCTCGTTCGCTTTCCTCTCGTTATTGTTTTCAGGAGGACATAATGCCTCAGAATGTGTTGGTCTTCGAGCCACAGTTCCCAGGTACCGTGTGTTACTATTCTCGTGCTCGTATGAGGCATGTTGGAATCTCCTCTTAAGGTGAGATCAGCCGTAGACACGACGGCAATATTGAGCGATTTCCAAACGCTTGGGACGTATTAATTTCTGTTACAAGTATGGTGGAACCCTGTTCTTGGAGAAGGGACATAGGCGTAGATTCTGCAAACAAGACCAACCCAAGTAATTGTTCTTGCGTATTTGGCTCAGTTGTCGATGCCATTTTGGGTGTACTGAAATAATTTAGGAGTTTATACGTTACATTTTCCGTCACTTGTGTCTGTCTCGAAGGAGAACCGTCGTTCTCAATGTGGAGAAATAGAATCATCCCTACGATGCTGCCAGTGATTCCAATATACCAGCTGTAGAAGTGGTCGAGATGGTGAAGAAATAGCACGTGCAATTTAAAAATAAAAATAAAATTTACCACCAATTTGGGGTTTCGATGTTGATATATCATCTTCAGGTCCTGAATCACTGGAAACATTCTTGATTGACAGCAACACCATCAAAGTCTAGAAAAAGTAATTGAAGAGAGAGGAGCGGAGTTGAATTTTTAAATTGCCTATATGAAGCACAGCTGTTTATATAAACGGCCGGTATGTATATGATATCGCGGTAAGGGTAGGTTTGATTGCGAAGCGTTCACGTCATAAACTCATATATTTATGCATCACACAATTTACGACTCCTCGCGGCAAAGGAAAACAATTTATAGTAAATAGTATTGTACTAGTTACAGGTGATGATTAACCTGTTGCACGTAATAAATAACGGCACTACATAGTCAACGCAGTCACAAATAATGCATCGCTTGACGAATAAGCAAACGGATAATTATCTGGATAATGTTTAATTTCCATTGAATTCGTCTTGTTTCTTAACCCAGCAGTCTCTTTTTTTATTTATTTTGTTATTTATTTGACAACACCCCCGAAAACAGCCACTCATTGGGCCTTTACATCGAGTGTTGTTACAGTCGAGAACTTGATCTCGGGATTCTATCAATCACGACCGGCCCATCACTACTTGGAATGAATCCTCGGGCAGGCGTTGTCATGCCTGGCCTCTTCTTTGGGAGTAACTCCTCGTTCATTTTCGGGCTCGGTGATTTCAGTGGAAACACTTAGGGGGCAGGTGTTTCTCAAACTCATTATCCTGCTGTTTGGTGTATCCATGAAAATTTTGGCCGATCAAAGCCTTATCGAGTTAAAACTTACGAGCAGTGTAGTTTAATCGGTGAGTGTCGTTCAGTATTTACCACCCTACAGGAAAAAACGGCGAAACATAGTTATGTGACTGTCGATAGGTGGTCTCCCGTTGTTTATTTATTTTAATTGGTCAAAGGTTCCACTAGCTTTACAAATTTTACAGAGGCATGTAGAGAGGCAGCCGGGATATGAATTGTCACCGTGAAAGAATGCTAAATGTCATGCTCGGCTCATGTGGGTCATATGCGTGCTCTTACGAAGAGAATATGACGGATTTGTCCGTTGTTCAGGTGGCCCTTTGTGGTGTATCATCCTGTTCCTAGCACATTCATAAATAGCTTCAGCTACACAAGTGCGATATAACTGATGAACTTATGGTTGTATATCATCAACGTGAAGTGCTGGACCAGTATACTTCTTATCAAGGCTCACATATCAAAACACGAGACGAGAAATCCTACCAACACATTTAGTGGCCGCCCTCGGTGGCGTCGGAGATAGTAGCTCTCGGACGTCCGTGCGCCGCTCTGCGCCTCTTTTGGTTCAAATGCTTACGTGAAATCGAGTGCAGTCCTTGGTTTTATTAGTGTTAGTGATTATGAGTGCAGTGCTTGATTGTTTGAGGAGTGACGGGGAGAGGGAAGTTTCAAGGGTTCAGTGCCTCTCATTCCAAGGTAAACAAGGTTCAGCTCTGTGGGATGTTCCTATCGCCCGTGTGCATGGAGCCGGATGCCTTATTGACGCGACCCGACCGACGTTCCTATCAAGTGACGCTACTCGCATATGTGCGCGAGACAACTTGGAAATCGGCGATGGACTCCTTCGTTAGAGTGAAATGCGAGGTGATGCATCATTTGGAAACGTTATACACGAGGTAGCTCCTTTGGTTCGAAATGTGTAGTCGCGCTTCGAGGGCTGTTTTCTGTCACTTTGGTGGACGTCCACTCTTTGCGCCCCTCCACTGCTCGTGCTGATATTATGTTACATTTTTAATCTCTGTTCAAATTCAGGTTGCTGATTTCCTCGATCAGTTGTGTAGTATTCGCTCTGAGATGATCTAGCTTTGCTTTTGTAAATGTATCATGAGGCTGCTGCCCTTTAGTCGTTACTGCTATGTTTTCGAAGGATGATTCCTTTTTGTTGTCTGAGATTTTTTGAAACCTCTAGAATTGCATCTGATGCAAATACGTTCTCTGATCCTAAGATTTCTTTTGATTGTATATTGAGGCGTTTCATTACTCTATTGTCTTCTTAATGTTTTAATAAAATAGCTGGATGCGTTGTCTGTATATGTTACTGAATGTTTTATTATTTAGTCTTGTAAATGGACTTCGTATTGCTGGCCGTTTTTTGTGATTCATTGTTTCCGTGAGATTTTGTTGAACTTGCGCCCAGTTGAGGAGCAAGAAGTCGCTCTATCGATCGGAGCTTTTCTTTATTTTCAATCTCTGAGTGAGCATTTCCATTTTTTAGTTAATTTTAAATTATTTTGACTTTGGCGATCAGTCCATATTTTCCGGTGGTAGGTGTGACAACCTGGAAATCCTGTACGAAATTTTAACTTTTTTGCTAGTTAGACTTGTATGGAGGTGAATAATTGAAGTTGTTTCAAAATGTAAAATTATCGAGCCTGCCTAATTATTTCATTTAAGGATAAAACTTGAAAAAAAAATTAAATTAGTCCGCGTTAGATTAATACCGTAATATATTGTGGTGAATGAAAACTGAAAAGTCCATATGCTAACCATAATGCATTGAATCATTGCATAAGTACAGTTGTGGTGTGATGCACGTGAATTTTTCATTGTCCCATCCACCCCGTGATGCGTTGTTTCTGTGTGAGTGTAGCGTTTTGGGAATCCTAACGGTTCTTTCGCTCTCCCGTATAAAATGTGTGCTAATAACAGAACTTTTTACTGCCATCATTATGGATCCTAAGTGCACAAGGTATTCTGCCTAAAGGGTGTGCCAATTGACAAAGATGAAGCCGTATTATTTGAGCCTCAATCTTGGACTCGTACACTCACCCCTCACCACGAGTGTTCCTTTTAATGTGCACAGTTTTATCACGTTTCAAAATATTCTTTGGATAACAAAGTGATGCTTTTGTCATGCGCTTCTATATATAATTAACTTGCCTCCTCAGATAATCTGACAGCCCTTCGAATGCCTCATCGTGGCCCAGGAACTTAATTAATGTTGATTGTGCAATCGAACTTGCGCGGGGGTTGATTATATTTCTTTCACTCCAATCATCTCGTTGTAAGCGAACGTTAGATGCTGGGGACAATGAGTTGTGCAACCATTAATGGACCTTCAGTTCGCGGGACGCTGGCTCCGCAAGAACGCATTCGAATTCCTGTTTAACGTTGTCATTATGCATTGAAGCAATCAATTTATTCGAATGGGTACCTCGCTACTCGCTTCGTGCATTTGAAATACGCCAAACTGACCATAAATTTAGTCACGTTTCTTCAATGTGGGCCAAGCGTCACTCTTCATTTTATTTCGCATAATCCGTTTTCATAACTAGAGGGGTTTTTAAAAATCGAGTGGCCATCTAATAACTGGCCACAGACTCCTTGCCAAATTACATATCTTCCGATATTTTCGGAACCTAAACGGAATCATCCTGTGAATTGCCTGAGCCTGAGGACTCATCAAATGGGAGTAGGTCCTCATTAATACTTAGCAAATGCTATAGTTATTCACGGCCGTTCTGTGGAGACGATTTCAAAGGAAAAATGCTTATTTATAGTTGTATCTGTGAGCGCAACTATTTTGTTTCTCTAGCCATGCGGTACATTATATATCGTATCGCCTGCACCTGCTTTGGGGACTTCTCGGCAATTATCGGCGTCTTTCCTTCGCACGCTGTAATCGAAGCTTGTTTCCATCGATTTTGATACCACACACTAGAGGGCAAAAATGGAAAAAACCTGACCAAAATCCCAGATTTTGACTTCTTTGGAATTTGAAAGTGGTGTATCCTGATACTAGAATAATCAAAGTGTAATTAATGACAGCTATAATTAATTTTGGTGCATCCGTTAAATCAGTAGAAGTTGTCAAAATTGTGAAAAATCATGAAATACCTGAACACTGCATTTTCTGCGAAAATCGCGTTATTTATTTTGCCCGTGAAGCACTCTGCTGTTTTGTTTCAGACTTTGAAACATATTTTCCAAACACTCGCACATTTCTCAACAGTACAAGGAAAAATTCGTACGTGTTGTTTCATTTGTATTTATTAAATATTTAAATATGCTCTTTATTTTTTACCTATTTTTTCACGAGGTGGAAAGAAATTATGAGAGCGGCATGGATTGATTAAGATATTTATCCCAACTTGCCCTATTCCCTCTTAAGGATGAAGGAAGGACAACGAATCAGCGCGGAATTCCCTGATTTCGTCGTTGCTGTATTCCAAATATATCATCATATGAAATATTTTGACTCGAGAAGTTAGGATAAATTCCATTGATAAAGAAGCCAAGTTGACCGCCCGCCCGCCGACACCCGCAATAATCCACGCCGACACAAGCCGACCGCCCGCAATAATCCTCGCCGGCCTAATTTGTGTCCCCAAGCCCTTTATTTTATCAGTGATTTGCATTTTACATTGATATTTAATTGTAAATACGTCGCGCTCTTTCCACTGTGAAACCTCATTTATATTATTTATCGTATGCTTACTATATTCCGTAACTGGGTAGTCTTTCCCTTTTTAAGATAAATTTATAACCGAACATTTTATCTCATTAATAAATTCATTTGGAATAATTCATATTAACCATCGTCTGTCCATTCAAGTTTTAAAAGTTCTTATTAAACAAAATAGCTACAACATTCTAAGCTTCTAGGGATCATTTCCTGAAATAGATGAGAGACAACGGACGACCAAAATTCTGAATCTGAGGGCCCATTTTTTTGAAGATGCTAATCCTCGCTTCACATTAGCTTACGCCGTGATTCTGAATCTGGGTATAATGTCCGAGGCATCGGTTTCGAGATGCTAAATTAAGTCCCGCCCCTTCCTGTATGAAAACATTTCGGTACAGTAATGAAAATTCAGACAGCCAATGACGAGCAATGTTTACATTCTTAGTAATCAGCTGGAAGAACCTTCGCCATGGATGCCGTGAGTCTGGGTGCATGAAAATATGTATTCAATAAATTGTCTTTCTGAATGTGATTCACATTTATCTTCGAATACGATTAATATAATGCACCTTCGATGCAAACATGGTTGCCTTAGTTGCTCTCCGTCTCTCATTTATCGCAAATGTTGGCTAGAATTAGTGTGGAACTCTTCTTATGATTGATGAGTGTAGAATTCTTCTAGGGAAAAGAAGCGCCTTAGATGCTATTCTGGGAAAAAAAACCATAGACCCTGTCTCGTTCAGAATAGCTGCCCAAGAACGAGATGGCGTGACCAACCAAACAGCGACCACCTGAACCTACCACCAATGGTATTTTAATCGGGCAAAGTGGTGCAATGGAATTTGATACCCGGATACCTCAAGACGATGGGGAAGTCGTCTTAATAAACTTTGGAAGGAATGGAGACCTTGACCCGGTGGAAAACCCGTGAGATATGCAACCAGAAGATTCACCGGGAAAGCTTGAACTCGTGCATTAGCTGCCATATCCCTATCCCAATATTACCTACCTTAAACCGCGCGTATAACAGCAAAATCAAAAGTAAATCCCATTTTTAGTATTTTGTCAAATGTTCTGCTCTTTTACCTTCCTCTGAAAGAAGTTTAATGATGGTCATTGTTTATGGTTTCTAAGGTGCCATTGAAAATTACCGATTAAAAAATATTTCGTATCCTTCCTAACCTCCTTAGTTTATAGTACCACGAGCCACGTTTGAGCCACGTTTATCTACTATAGTTGACCGACCTTTTAATTGTTGAAGGAGAGAATTTTTTCGTTTCCGTCATTTTGTTTCATATAAGTCCCTGTTCGTTCTATGAGAAAACTAATATTAGATTAGGATTAAGATGGCTAAAATTATAGGAATGGAAATATATCGTGTTTCTACGTACTCAAATGAAGAGCATAAGAATTTTGCCCAGCTTTTTTCAATTTCCGCCCACTGTATCATGGCAGTTGACTGTTTAGACCCCGCTGTTTTTGACCCGCGTGTATTTCGTGGCCTCGTGCGTTTGCCTTCTGCTCTGAATACTCCGGAGCTCTCTAGGGCCAACGGTTCGTGGGAAACGAAATGCGCACATTTTAAGGGGGCCTATTCTGTATGTTCTCGGAATTTCCGAGCCTCGAAAGTGACAAAATTTTGACCTCACAGCCTCTAAAATTTCAAATAGGGCCATTCAAAAGTTGAGATTTGTCCGAGTCTGTGACGTCTAATCCACGGATTTTCCGAGGTACGACCGTGTCGAATCCTTACTGAATAAGACCCCAGGTCCCCTTCCCTGGAGCGGTCATTAATCGAAATCTGTTTGCGATTGTTCCAGGGCGCCACAAACTGACCTCTCTAATCTCAATGCTAAGGAATCCCCTTCGGGAGTCGTATTTGGAATTGACTCGAATCCCGTATGAGTGCCGAGTGCCGGGCATTTGCGAAGCTAGTTAATTTCATTTGGAGAGGAATGTCCGTACAATTGAGAAGTCTATTGGAGTCAAGCGTCGTCTTTTTCATTTTAATGATTGGAATAGGAAATGAGATGCTTTTATGCATGAAAATATTTCGGGTTAAGCATTTCAGAATTGCATCAAAATGACTTAGAAAATGGTCTCATTCTCGCTGCGTGCTGCGTGTGGGATCATTGGGAGTCCCCACAAACGACCAACATTGGTTTCGGAGGTTCTATAGCTTCTAATTGCCTGGGAGATGCGCCTTCGTACATTCGGCATGGCCGCAGATAAAACGGGTCATGGACGTTGGAGGAACCTCATGAGTACTATAACACGGCAGAGAAGCCATTATGACTGCAACATCGGCCATATTGGGCCCATATTTTCAACAAAATCGCTGTAATCTTCAGAAATTTATGGTGTGTATCTGTGCTTAATGTGCCCTCCTATCCCGTTATTAGTGACGCAGATGAATTAGAAGAAACATTGATTATTCCAATCTTTGTCCGCAGGTCAAAGGATCGATTTCTCAGTCTCTGATTACACTTATAAGTCTTCGGTTCCTATTCGGCATTTGGTTGGTTTGGTGGCCTGAGTAATCCTCCAGAGTTCAAATCCGGGCAGTGGCGGAGATTTTTCAATGGAATGGCGATCCCTATTTGGGTGCAATGCGGAGAGTATATGGAGTACAGAGCGCCGTCCGTCGGGTGGGACGTTAATCTATGGACCCCCTTGTTAAGGGTGAACAAATGCCGACGCCGAGTTTCCTTCCTCCGTTCACTAGTAGTTCGGCCAGTAATAAGCGCGCATGACCTCGGGACTCCCGTCACCTCGAAATTTTTTACCTTTCGTTGTATGTCGTTCTCTAGGTCACCCCTCAAGTAGGATCTCCGGTATTCTCCAGTAAATATTTGGTGAATCGTTTTGGATATTGTCTAGAGAACTATTTTGTCATCCTGAGGGCCCCGGTTCGAATCCTGGCACCGGTGGAGGATTTTGTAATGTTAACCCAGTTACTATACGATTGGGCTCACTCGGCCACTTGGAGTGCTTCCTCGTGTAAACGGACCGACGCCGGGTTTCCCCCTCCCTTCTTCCATTCCCCGTCCCCAGTGGCACCAACCACGCGCCTTAGTCTTGCCGCCGAATGGCTTAAACTACTCGTATCGGTCCGTGCCCTCCTCGACCCTCCGCTCTGGACCACTGGCCAAGCCGCGTTGAGATACTCGCCGTCGGTGCGGCCGCTGGTGGCGTGCGATGGCGTGGTGCAGGGGCGATGGGTGGGGCCCAGGATGGGGCTCAGGGCGGGGCCCAGGATGGGGCTCAGGGCGGGGCCCAGGGCGGGCGCGGCGACTGCTGTCGGTCTGCACAGCCTCGACCCCTGCACGTCCCTCGCGTGTCCTCGCCTGGGTCTCGGTTGCCCGATTGTCGCGTGCCATCCGCGACCCCTTGGGTTGAAGCGCGTGACACCGCGAGCGTTGGCCGCGAGATGTCGCGCCGTTGTCTGTCGCTGATGGGCGCGTGTAGGGTTGGAGTGAAACGGACTCGTGTCCCCTTTCAGCGAAGGGCGAAAGTGCAGGAGTTGTAAAAGACTGGATGTTACATCATCTATGCGCGCCCATCTCGCTGTCCCCTTTCAGGGTAGGCAGTGCCTACTAGGCACAGTCAAAAAGGGCGTAATTCTCGGTGATAGGTCTCGGAAACTTGCTATTAATAGTTTCGTTCGTGTTTTTGTATGTTTTGTTGCATCTTCTATGTTGAATTCGTGTAAAGCATCATACACGCCCTCTTGTTCTTTAGACCCATGATGTTCCTCCTCTTCAGATCCCCCTCCGCCGTTCACACGTATGATCCGCCACTTCCTCTCGTACTTTTTATGAATCCGTTTCATTTTTCAACTCTCATACATTCTCTCGACGTGGTCAAACCATCGAAGCACGTTCCTATCGAGCGCAATGATTACCGGAGCATCAAATTTTATATTCTTCCATGGCCCCACTCTTTCCGAACGTCATGCCTCCTATGTTCAGTGAGGAATATACGAGTGAGTTTAAACTTAAAAACAAGGAAGCTTGAAGAAAGCAATTGGTTAATTAGAGAATGGGGTGTAGAGTGGCATCCAACTTATCTTTGATTTGGTGACTGCGGTTGTTGATGAAGGAAAGGACCTAATCAAAAGTTATGAGTGTCCTCGCGGGGCATGAAGCGTGACCCTGACCAGGTGTTAACACCTATGCTCATCGGATTCGATTTTAGCTTCGGTGGTTATCTCTGTTCGGTCTTAATACAGGACGGTGATATAAGTCAATGAAGAGTTGAAATTAACATACTGATTAAACTCTGTTCCTTTCTTTAAGTGTTTTCACCACCGCAATCGCATCCCGATTTTCCTTCCTGAACCCCAACTGGCCATCGCCTATGCAATCATTTTGTTTAACCTCTGACCTTACATTAATTGTCTCAGGATAAAACAAGGAAGATAAGGAGTATAAAGCATTAAAACGTTAATTGCACACGGAGCAAAAGTAAAACTTTTGCTGCGTGTGAAATTAATGTTTTAATGCCTTCTTCTCCTCACATTCTGACGCTTTCTTCCTCTCCGTGATAGGGATCTTGCAATACTCCTTCCCCGTAGATCCTACGAATAAAATCCTAGTTCTAAAGAAGTCTTCCGTTATTACCGAATTTCTTCAGTAACTCCGAAGAGAGGTTATCTACTCTCACAGCTTTCATTGCCATCATCTCTCGTAATGCATTCTCCATTTCGGTGCCGAGAATATCCGGTACGAGGATATCCTTTTTTACTGCTCTCTCATTCTCTATCTAAATTCACATGTCAAATTACCACTGTCAAATACCTCTTCTACCTATGCTCTCCCACTATCTTGTATATCTTCCCGTTACAAAATCTTCCTTGTTTTGCCCTTAACATTTGGTATCGTTTGCCACGTCTTATATCCCGATAAAATTTTTACTTCAGCATGTAACGTCCCCACGACCTCATCTTTCTGAAGCTTTTTCAGTTCCGCGTTTTGTCCTTGCCACTGGTTTTCCTACGCTCGATTAGTTAGTCACCGGAGTTAATTATTTGAATCCTTTTTCATCCTCGTATCCAGTTGGGTGTTGACATTTTTATACTTTCTTCCATTTTATATTTTGCTAATCATTTCCTCTGTTAGCCATTGCTTCTCAATCCCCCTTGTTTCCATTGATCCTATTGTTTACTCTGCCACTCTTACTACCCATTTTGATGCTCTCGCATCTTTCCTCAAATGTTCCCATTAACTTTGCTTCACATATTGCCCTGTCCACTAGATCCTGGTATTCTATCCATCTCACCACTCATACCCACGTCTATCAGGCCTCTATATTCCCTTTCTCCATTTCCTATTTAATACTTCCAAGTTTCCAAACCCTCATTGTCCTTACGTTCCAAGTTAATATTTTTTACCGCTGCTTTCCTATTTTACTTTTTCCTCTTCATATTCATCATAATCCTTTTTTCCGCTGTTGATTTTGTTTCGAAAGGTTTTCGCGAGATTCCGACCATGGAGGCCATGTTTCCCCCGCTGCCGGGAACGACACCGCCCTCTTATGTCCCGTAGTTTTTAGCATTCATTTATCTGTGATCGACTTCTATTTTTCTTGAAAAATCGATAGTTTTTGGGGTAAATACAAACTGCCTTTCTCAACAGTATTTATAGCATGATCCAATCACGTGAGCTATCTTTCGTTTGTCTCCAATCCTTCGAACTATTTGGTGCACCCCACTAATGATCATCAACGCACAAACCCCTCCCCGCGTCATGGATTTAGGTCAAGGGAAGGAAAGTTAGGGCTTGGGATAGAAAAATAACATTGATCTTTGACTGTTTAGTCACGTTTTCCGCGTTTTCCTTTAATTAATGTCGCACAGTCTACCTATGTAAAGAATACCCATACGCTTACAAATGTGGAGCATTCATTCAAAACTTTACGTCAACGGCGGACAAACACAACATTTGACAAAGGAATACGTATCCCTCCGCTCGGCTTCGCACTTGCTACTCCTTTCAGGATTCCGCGTCTGACGCGGGCACGTAGTTGGCATCGTGGTTTTTGCTAGTGACTGATGATTCGGTTATTCGACCATGGTACGTACCCGCGTAACCTGCCGTAATGCATTCACACGTCTCCTTCGCCTACTAGCATTACGTGGGTAGAGAGTTACCATGGTAGGAATGTCAGCGTTGGGAACGAGGCATCACAAGAGGGAGCTTCTCTGTAGTCGGTGCGATGGGTGAGCGGCGGGGCGATGGGTGAGCGGCGGGGCGAGGCGCTCTGGCGATCGCAAGTGAAGGAGTCGTGGTGGGCGTTTGGCTTTTTAGTGTCCAGGGCAGGGTCACAGATTTTCTGCATCCCAGGGGTCGCGTTCGCGGGGGCTGATGATGGTTTAATGAGGGTGTATGGCATGCGGGAGAAGTGTTTAGGGTGAAGGGGTTTTTTCCTCTCGTAGTGTGTGGTCGTGTGGACAACACCCACCCCCGCTACTCCCTCCTCCCCCACTGCCCCCTCCTCCCCGCAGTCACTCCCCTCCCCCCAGTCGAAAACCCTCTCCCCCCCAGCGTCTACCTCCTCTCCCCCTCACGTCATACCTTTCTTTCAGTTCGTCTCGAGGAGGCAACCCACCCCTACAAACCCCACCCCTACAAACCCCACCCCTACAAACCCCACCCCTACAAACTCCCCCCCTACAAACTCCCCCCTCCAAACCCCCCTCCCCCGCCGCCAACCCCCGCCCTATCCTCTCAAACGCGTCGTCTCGTCGCCCGCTTCCAATTCCCGTGCAGGGCTTTCTCCCCCGTCACCTCCTCCCCCCCACCCACCTCCTCCCCCCCACCCACCTCCTCCCCTCCACCCACCTCCTCCCCCGTCGACGTCTGCGAGGCCCTCGACCAAAGTGCTATGCGAAGTACCGCTTACGTAATTTTGACCTCCCCCTCCCCGCCCCTCCCCGACGTCGTATTTTTTCTCGCGCCCTCTCTGTAGGAAAATCAAGGGAAGCCAAGTTGCGTGCGCGAGGAGTCAACTTATTCACCCCTTGACTCAATGTGGGGTCTTTCTGGCCCCTAAACGTTCTTTTAAGAACAATAACTTCTCACTTATGGCAAAGAACGTAATCTCATTTTAGGCTTGCCATCTATACACATTTCTATATTATGCTGGTGCCATTATAATCAAACAGTTTTACCTTGAAGTAAATGCCGTTATAAACGTTAAAATTACCTTCCGTGGGGTCGTGTTTGACCCACGGTAAAGGGTCTTAAACTTTCAACCGGTAGATTCCTTGAGTTTTCGTGTTCGTGGTTTTAAGGAATGGCAACTTTATAATTATAACATGTTTCAATACTACAATACTGTTAAAATTTAATTGTTGATGCAAAAATACTATGTAATTATAAACTTTAAACGGATGAATCGTGCATAAATTTATCAATTTTGATCTTAAATTGGTATAGGGTAAAAGATACCCTCGGCGGATCCCGAGAAAACTTGTCGAGGGTGGAGGAGAGGAGGTTTGCAGTGGACTCGTTCCCTGCGCGACAACACCGCCGAGTTTCGCAAAATCCGAAGTTGGGTTGATGGGAAAGCGATGAATGCGGGTGGACATGGGATGTCGACTGTGGCGAGCCGGAGAATTCGGTGAGTTCGCGCGGCAACATGGTGCGAGGCCCGTGTGATATAAGTAGCGAAGGGTTTCGTCGAATTTAGATCAGTGTAAAATGAGCTTGGGAGCGCAGCGTTCTGTCTTCCAGAGAATCATTTCAGTCACATATTTCATATTTCACCTCCCTGTAGTTGCCAACGTTACCACATTCGTCGCAGCATGTCGGCTCCATTCTTGGAAGAAAACCGGAAGTAAGTTTTTTAAACTTAAATACTGGCGCTGAATTGCCGATGACCTGAGCTGAAAAACATTTATTGTATGCTTTGATATCTCATGCACCGTATACTAGTTTTTTAACGATATTCCTTGGGCAAAATATGAGATAAAAAATTTTATGTGAAGGGAGGCCGTTGTTCTGCTATCAAGACAATGCATTTCAAGGTGACATTCCATCATTTTCGAATCCATATATCTTCACTAAATGGCCGATGACGTAGTAGTATTTTCACACCAATGGATAGAAGAAATCATGTACTGTAAGATAAGTCAAAATCAAGGCAGGTTTTCGGGCATGCCTAAAATGATGGTTCCTCCTTAACAAGTTATTTCCCGATGGCGTTCCTGAGCGAGGGACTCAGCCTAATGACGAGGCTATTGATGGATTGCTTGTGTTTATTTTGTTTTTATTATTTGAAGCTTTACGTGCAACGGCGGGATATGTTCTTTTTATGGATTCAATAATACGAATTTAACAAATATTTCTGTCATTGGTCGCTCTACTTATGCCCCAAGGTCCTTTTACACTTGCTTGTCATTATGATAACGAGTTTCGCTGTACATCAATGCACCATTAGCAAATAGCCGAAGCTTACTGTGAACCTCTTCACTGATGTGTATGAAAGGAACAAAAGTGGAACTATCCTCTACGTGGTTCCAGATGTGGTTTTAACTTTATTTACCCTTATTTTGAGCATATCAAACAGCTCGCGTGATTGAATGAAAAGAATATGAATTATAGCCGGAAAAATCGAAATTTGACCTAGAAAACCTGTAAAAGTCATGGATTTGAGTAACTTAAATGGAGGGGATATCCTGAGATGGATAGCACTCTGAAAGAAAAATCTCATGAAAGCTGACCTCGCCCCGAGAAAATTATCCTTTGCTGAAGTTAGGTGGAGGAAAATTCACTTTGCTTAATAATAATTATCATTATTGCCTTTAAAATTATGAATAACGAAACGCGCATTTTATGCCTTTATGTTGTAAAAGTGGGGAGCGTGGTGGCCTAGTGGGTAGAGCACTTGGCTACTGATCGAAGGGTCCCGGGTTCAGATCCGGGTGAAGCCTTTGGACGAACTCGAACAAAAATCCTCGGAGTGCGAGGTGGCCCAGGGAAAGGAACTGGCCCCCTACCCTGAATGTGTGAAATTCACACGCCTATGGCTTAGTCCAGGTTGAGCTCTACCCTTAACTATTCAAACCAACCTTCGGGTTGAATCACTGAGAGTGAGTTGTAAAAGTGACGTAATTTGCAGTGTCCTGAATATTGAAACCAATTCTTACGAAGTGAAGTTTCCGGAGTGCATAGTTTGATTTCTTTTGAGCAATCACTTGAATCACTTTCTTCTTGAAAATCATACGATCGGAAGCATATTCGTGTCACTCGGCTGTGCCATTTTCCTCTCCCACCCACGCTAATTCTCTCGGGAGTTTAACGACAAATCCGACGGCTGTATTTCCCTCGCCACGTGACTCCTTAAATCCATGTCCGAGCGTTGTTGATGGGCCGCTGAGTGGGGGCTGGAGGGGATGGGAGGGGGCCGGAGGGGCTAGGAGGGGGGCGGAAGGGCTGGGAGGGGGCGGAGGAGGAATCTCTCGTTTCTTCCTTTCCGGGAAATGCTTGGGACTACAGTCGCCACGGCGAAAGATGTCCGATGACAGCTCAAAAAGTGAAAGGTGCCTTCGGAGCCACGCGGATCCTAGGGCCAATAGAAGAGCCCCTTCACCACCTCATCCCCCTGCCGACCCTGACGACGTTGTCACATGCCCTTCACTTTTTAGTCTCTTTATGAATCCTCGCTCGTGAGCTTGTTTTCGGTGACTAGTGCTTCAATTTTTGGGTGTGCAGTGTACGGATTATTTTACTTTCGCGCTTTTAGAGTGCAGTATAGTAATATTTCTATACTTTTCCGTTCCATCGATTGTGCAGTAGTTATTCATTCTATATTATTCAATAGAATGAGCGGAAATAAACGCGGTCGTGGTGCTACATTGCACTCGCAAACTCGCCAGATGATTGTGAGCATCTATGAATATTTTGAAAAAGAGAAGGTTAATGGTGGCCCAATCCTTCCTGTGGCACGAGTGATGGAAAGAGCTGCCCAAGCCTGCGGGGTTAGCTCGAAATCAGTGTCGAGAATCCTGAAAGAGAAGTACGGTGACAACAATAGCGAGAAGGAGCCGAGTGCTGTACTGCGGACACCTTCGAAGAAGAGACCGAGAAGAAGACAGAAAACCTGCCTGGATAATTTCAGCGAGGAAGCCATTAGGAGACATATATATGGATATTACGAGAAGAAGGAGTATCCGACAGTTCAAAAGTTATTGCATTCTTTGAAAGAAGCAGATCTCTTCGAAGGTGCTCAAACAAGTTTAAGGATTGTGCTGAAGAGACTGGGTTTCAAGTGGAAACAATTTTCAGGGAACAGGAAAATTTTGATGGAGAAGGGTGATATAGTGGCGTGGCGGGGGAGATTTCTTAGAGAAATAAAGAAAGTGAACATTGAGGATGTGGTATGGCTGGATGAAACGTGGGTAAATGCAGGCCATTCTAAAAGTGTAATCTGGACTGATGAAACGGCAAAAGGAACCATGCCAACCCCTGTGGGAAAGGGATCCCGGTTGATACTTCTTCATGCCGGAACATCAGAGGGTTTTATCCCGAATTGTACACATTTATTCAAGGCCAATAAAAACTCGGGGGACTATCATCAAGAAATGACGAATGAAACTTTTAAAAAGTGGTTCGTTAACCAGCTTCTGCCTAATATCAAAGCGAATAGCACAATTGTTATGGACAACGCTCCTTACCATAGCATTAGAATAAATAAGGGTCCCACCAGCAAATGGCTTAAGAAGGACATCGTCGACTGGCTACGAGGGAAGGATGTGAAGGAATTGGAGCCGGGGATGAATTAGATGGAACTACTGGCTCTTTCCAAATTTCACCAGCCTCGCTTTCCTATGTACGAAATCGACGAAATCGCCAAGGAAAATGGGCATCACATCCTGAGAATCCCGCCATATCACTGTCATTTCAATGCAATTGAAATGATTTGGGCGCAAGTGAAAGGATATGTAGCTGAGCGAAATAAGACATTTAAGCTACAAGACGTGAAATTGCTTACGCAGGAAGCCATCCTTAACGTGAGTGCTCCAAATTGGAATAATGTTGTCCGGAAAGTTTCGTCCATCATCGATGAGGCCATTCATACTGATGGCATTGTGGAGTGCAGTGTGCAAACTTTGATAATTAATCCAAATAGCAGCAGTGACAGTAGCTTCAACAGTGGAACGACAGGTGACGAAATAATCTCACCCAAGAAAATATCTGTGTTTAAAAACCAAGATAACTTCAGGCAGGAATTTTACTAATAATGGATTATTCTGCATTTCAGATCAACGCGACGTTCTTCTTCACCAGGGGAGCTTGAAGGAATATACCCTTTAGACTAATTACTGGAAAATCAAAAATATGTTGTGTTCCAAATGAATGAGTTAACATGTTATTATTCCATTTGCTTGTAAACTAGCTTGAAATAATACAAATTAAGTCAGAAGCACTTCTTTGTTTACATTTATTCCTTTACGATTGTAGCCATATATAGCGATATATCATATTATAATATGAGACTTTTATAAGCAAAGTTAATTCCTGGGTTGAAACGCTCTACCCTTTAATGTGGCCTTTTATTTTTTTGTGATTAATTTGCCAATTTTAGCTAACTAATCTAGCAATTCTTCCCAAAAAGTTGGATTCCTTAAGGCACCCCTCCCCGTCGTCCCCTCGCGCGAACTTGACGCTCTCGGTCACCTCCCACCTGGCAACACTGCCCCCTCCCACTTACTCGGCCGCTCTAGCTGTCATCGGACTTCTTTCGCCGTGGCGACTGAGGTGAGCGGAACTGTGCTATTCCAATCACTTTCTTACCTGTGACTGCTACTCGTCAGTATCTGTGATTCTTAACTGTGATTGCGGTCGCAGGTAAGAATCACAGATAAAAATACGCCGCCGTTTGATATTAGCGGCGCTGCGGATCCCGATTACAGGCTCGAAATGTCCATTTGCTTATTTTTGATTTTTTGCTGATTTTTTGACAAATTAACTTCGGAGATTAATGTCCATAAAACCAACGAAAGAATATGCCCGTAAAACATTTGCCTGGTCATATTTTTCATTCGATGTCAATGTACCTTCCAAAGAAATTACACATTTATGCGTTTGTTTAACTTTTGATATTGCAGTGGAATTTAACAGGGATTTATGTCTTGAAAATATTTTTGGATATTTCTCGACTAACACTTTATTTTTTTGACCTAAATAACATAAAGACTTCCTTCAATAATTGGACAAATAATAACATAAAGACTTGCTTAAAGAATAGCATTAAATAACATAGAATTAAAAAATAACATTTAAAAAATAATATTTTCCCTTCGGCAAAATCGATAAATACGATTAGGATAGATATGCTACATCACTATAGTGGTGGCGTTATATATATATATACATGAACAATAAGCAAAATCCTCTCTTTGATTCATGTTTTCTCTTCAGGCTTCAATTTTTTCCATGCACAGGTATTTACTTCAAATTTGAATTTAAGAACAATTTGCGTTTAGCTTATCGTCACCTAAGCACGTGCGCTACGCGGGATACTCGTTCAATACCTTGGATCTAACATTAATGCGGAAAGTTTAAAAAATACCCCAGTTAAAATTACAAATTGTGCAAATATCAACCATTTTTGTTCCTATCTAAAAACTAAAAGAAGTCAGCTAAGTCAGTACAAATTTCAGATGGCATAAACGTGTACCTATAGTTTTCAAAAATGCTATGACAAATATTCTCACTTGCAAGCTTTTATTGTTATAAATATTCGAACATGGCAGGATGTGTGTTGAAGAAGACGGCAGGGTCACAGTAGGATTTTTTTAAATCATGTTTTTTCAAGTTCGTTGTCGACGTCTTGTACGAAAGTTTACATATGTTGCAAGACACAATTTCTCCATTTACCACTGAGAAAAAGTTTCAAATTTCGCTAAATGTTTTTCTTTTCTCCATTTGGAATAAACCTCACGGACCTCACCGCCAAATCGCACGGATCACGCAGAGAAGTCAGAGAGGCGCACGCTTATGCTACCAACTGCTACCGTGGCTTCGTCGATCACGTTCAATCACAGTTAATTCGCAGTAGCAGGGTAGCATTGTAGGAGTATTGGAGTTGGTAGCAGTGTGATCACAATCACAGTGATTTCGGATATTAAGTCACAGGTTGTGAATGCTACTTTTCAGTATCAGTGATTCAATCACAGTTGGCGATATATCGCTCATCACTACTTGGGACCATTGCGTGGAGAGATTTTCGTTCGTCTGCAGCGGTGGGGCACGCCGCGCGCGCCTTGACCAACGGGAAGGTCTTTATGTATCAAGCAACTATTTCATGGTATGTATGTCTCGAGCACTTTGATAATGGTTATGAATTGCTGTAACCATGCTCGGAAATAAATTGTTTTTTTTTTTCATAATAAATGATGTTGTGGATTTGTTTATTTTTGTGAAAATATTTTATGCTAGGGGCTGTCCTTAAGCCACGTGGCTCTATTTTAGACACTTTTGGACCGCCGTTTCCCCCGAGTTGTCTATCGTGGCTTGATCCCTGACCCCTCCCCCCTAGGGGTTTAAAAAAGTATACATTAAAACATTAATAAGGAAGTAGTTTTTGAAATATTTTTATTATTCTACGCCATCAGACGGAACATCATAAGGCGAGAATAAACACGCATTTAAATCGTTAATCACGGGAAATAAAGAACCATCCTTAGGCTAGGTTCACACGGATCGACTTCACGCCGTGCGTCGTGGACGGCGCAGCGCCATGCATTCCTGAACCCGTGGACAACACGACTCGTGCCGTGGATTGCACGACCTTATTAAAACTTCCCGCACTGTTCATCCTTTCAAGATGGATAACAAAACGAGGATGCTCTGTTTATACGAAATTTTGCTCGAAATTAGGGTTTAGCCTTGTGAAAATTTCCCTCCATACAGCTGATGTTTCCGTTTTGGATTTATAAGACTCCACAGTCTTATCCCACAATACGGGTCGTTCTTCTACAAGTATAATTAACATATCGATGTTTAAATCGTAAATGTCTTCTTCTGGAACTGATTCCGCCACGGCAATTAACAAGTTATACCTCATAAATCCAGGAAAACACTGAAATAAATAACGTGTCGACATGTATAAACGCGCCCATAAGCGACCATAGTGATCAAAGGGTCGTGTGCGGCACGACGTCGTGTCGTGGCTTGAAGAGGGTCGTGATGCCGCCGAGGACGGCGGGGCGCCGTGGTCGATGAGTGTGAAAGGATACATTTACGCTAATACAATTAAATAAGCACGACGTCGTGCCGTACACGACGCACGGCGTAAAGTCGTCTCGTGTGAACGAGGCCTTACTTTTTCGGCACAATCTAGCTGAACATCAGGAGTACTTATTTCGACGTCTTCTTCCTCTAACTTCTTTACGACTGGTTCTAGCGTATGGATCTCACACAGCAATTCTTCACTTCGTGTGAGCAATTTTTTTACACGCTGCTTATCACAAAAAGTTTTTTTAAGGCGCAAAGTACGTGCAACAAGAACTGCCTATTAATAAAAGCCAGCCCCTATTACAACCATTAAAGGACAATGACAATATAAAATGAAAGGGTCTCTCTGCATCATTTGATCCGTGTCTCGCCTTAACGATTGTGCTACAAATTTGAGCCTCCCTCTGAATTGGGCAATTGCGTCTATTGTGTTCATATTTAACTGATCATTGAAAGCAGTTACCTCAGTTGCGTGGCTCACCTGAAACGCTTTAGCAGCGGGCCTGTTGTGAAGACGTCTGCATAAGATATGTAATGACTTTGATTAAACTTGAGTTCGTTTATTCTAATTCCTATTTCTTTCTCTGATATAAAGCAGCTCCGTAGATATTTAACGTCTCCCCCGTATCGAATGAATGCTAGCGAATTACGTACACCCTTCAACACTGCTGTTTGGACAAACAAGCTTATTTCATTTTTTTTGTTAGTTATTTTAAAATTTATTCCCTTCTTGAACTGTAATTTAATGAAATTGATGCGCGATACTGGTTATGATTTACGGCTACTGTTTGTTTTGAGGACAGGTATCTCTATTATCAGATCCTGTTGGTAACTTCACGGATTAAATGAACAAGATATTTGTGTCCGATCTGAAAAAGCCCATTTAAATGCATTTAGGAATGCCATCGGACTTGTCTTATTTTAACATTTTAATGGTGCTATGATTCCAGCGTTTTTTATCTAAATCCGCAAATATATATATCTCAGTCTTTATGGCGGTCGCAAGCATTACGTACTGTCATTGTAATGAAAATAGGAATTTCACGGCGTTTAATAGTTACATTCGTGTGTGTTAAATGATGAAAAAATATGATTTTTCAAGTCCAGTGAACGTATCTGAGGGTTGGAAGGAGTAATAGCCACTCGAACCGGTTTCAAGGTGACCACAGAGGGGAACATCGGAGAGGGTGATGCATCATTTTTCTCTTTATTAACCCTCTGGAGTACAAATTTTATGCAATGGAAGGACTGGCTTGTTTTTCCAGTCAATGGCACATTTGAGTTTTCACTCGGGGTGCTAACCGTGATCAGTCATGACACTACCCTCTTCTTCAGTTTCATGGAAGAATTTCTGTAATAAGATTTCTGAATTAGGGAAATGCATTTTGGCTAAGTACACTGAATAATTTCTACAAATAAAGTGTTTTAATTTATGTAAACAATTTATGGGAAGGTAGGTAGGTAATTTGTTCCGGGGAGAAGTTGTTCAATTTTATTATGCTATAAGTTGTAATTGCGGTGTAAGAAAGGCAGCCGCCTTTCAAGTATTGTGTAATCAATTAAACAATCAGTAATTTTTCGGAATATAGATTAGAAATATTCGTTATGGATATAATTCCGGCTATATTATGAATCAAACGATAGGCTCACTTTATAAGCCGAAAATAACTATATAAATCTTTGATTTGATAAGTTTTATACAAGTTTTTTTTTTTTGTTTTTTTTTTGTTTAATATGATTTAGGCCTTTTAATGCATATGAACATTCCTTTTCTTTTGCAAACATGCAGAGGTTGTGTGATAAATTGATTATCAGCTACCGCTGATGATAGCTTTAGTATCCACTGTTTGGATGCGAAATTGTTTAGAACCTCATGTTGCCCGCAATTCTTCGATGTGCTGTTTAGTTACCGCGCACGATTTCCACCCTGTCATAATTGAAGCAACTTTTAAAATTTATTCTTTTTTTATCCCCCATCTATTCTTATTTCAAGTTTTATATTCCTTCATTCTTCTAAATTAATTTACATGGACTTGAGTTGAACTTAAGTTGCTAAAAAAAACTTGGGTATTTCGGTGTATCTTAGATGGAGTGTATATTTTTATTATTTTGCTTTATGTTTGGCTTCATTTTTGATAAATCTGTTTCCCCTCGGGACTATGTTACTTGGAGACTTGAAGTTGAATATTCGCTGGAATTAAGTACGTTCGAGTCCAGTGGAATCAAGCGTCAGGGCACTGGAATAGAGTTAGGAGATTGCTTAATTTTTTTTGCTAATCTCCGTGCACACTTTTACTGAGTAACCGCCCTTGTAGCGCATTCAACGGTCGCCAGCTCCGTGAAAAATCTGCATGCAGTTGCCGTATGTCGCCTCTTGACGTCAGACATCTGGGAACGACCCAGGCCTGGGAAATAGTTTTGCTCGCAATTTTGCATTGGGCCCGCGTGTCGTTCTACGTAGACGACTGTGGGATCGCACCCCGGACGGTAGGTGTGCCTCCGCTAGTTCCCCGCACTCCCGTCTCCCCAGTGCGCGACGCACGAGCGGGCTTTCTACGCTAGGGATATCTGGAGACGTCTCGGGCGTCAACACATTAGTCCCAACACTATTGCGCCATCACCAGAATGGACACCGCCCAAGTAGCGCGAAGTCTCTTTTCATATCTAGAACATGCTGTTCTACCAAGTGACGTCTATTTCGCTCATTGAAGGTAAATCCTCTATTACAGCCACCTCCTATAACATTACCGGATATTTCATATATTGTGGAGAAGTCATTACTTCCTCAATCTTTGAAAAATTAATAGGGGATAATCGGCCAGTAAGCGCCGGTATCAAGTTTAGAAAATCGTCACTTTCAGCCTCCAATTACAATGTTCTTACGGCGGAATGGTGATGTTTCCCACTAACATTTTTTATTTCTCAGTATTTACCCCGAAATAGCTATATTAAAAACTAATATGTTGTCACTAAATCATCGAGGCATAAAATATAATTTTTCATAGCTTCTTATTGGTTAAATAAGGCTAATAATTATGTTTGAAAAGCGATGAGCATACTTCCTTCCCGTCCGTAGCCGCCATTTAAAAAAAATAATTCACACCACTGTTTGGGGAGCTACCGAAAGAAACCAGTGTACTGCTACCGCATTTCATGTATCTCGTCACTAGTGCACAAGGTTTCATTCTGATTCGCATGCTACTGATTAATAAGAATTACTCAAGGAAAACATTGATATACTCAAATTTGATCCAACATGCAAATAATAATAAGAGGGATTTCAAAGGTCCAGGAACGTAACTGAAATACTGCTCTCTACTTCACAAAGGCGCTCTTATTTTGCTATTCTGGAGGATTCATGTATTTTGCGAAAGACTACTCATTTCAAACGTTTTGATGTTTATCACTGAGTACTGCGCCAATGTTTTCAGCTTACATATGACATTTTGCTATGCATACGAATTCATGTTCGCCAGCATAATTTTGGTGGGCTATTCTGCTTTCAATATCTCTCTTGCGTCTACCATCGCTCATGATTTTATATTCTCTGATTGCAAAATTCTTCCATGTGCGCAGATTTCTTGCGTGCAAGTTAATATCTGCCCTTCGTACTTAAGGGCAGGTTCCTCGACTGCTTGCGGCAAAACCAAAGGGAAGTGCCACATTTTGGTATGTGTCGCTTGAAAAATATTGCTTTAACGGATTCACAAAATGATTAAGCTTTGGGGATGCAGGGCTTAATATAGGGATTGTCGATGAGCACATATTTCCAATGAGCGAGCCTTTTCCCAAGAAGACCACTCCGCCACTATTTCCATGGATTGAACCATTTTAAGCATTTTTATTTCTAATATCTGCAGTTATTGACAACACAAATATAGGTAAATTGATAGGTGATTTATTTTATAGCCATGCTATTTCCCTTTGTATAATTTGCTTCTTCTATCACTTTTGGCAAAAGTAACAATTTTTCAGCAATAGTAGAAGCTAATTTTGGTGTTTCACCGTTTCTCACCCTTTAGACCGTGTTTGTATTTAAATTTTACGTATGAAATATAACGTGCGGAAAGAAATGATTTTTTTGGCGTTATCAAATAGAGGGCATGATTTTTCCGTGTTATGTGGATGTGAAAAAATGACACAGATGTCATTTGATGATGGAACCACCGGCTTACCCATGAATTATTTTGCACGGAAAACGTTCCCGGCGTATGAAAAACGTTCATCCTGGACGCATCTGGTTGGTGTGTCGTTTACCCCTCGAGTATAGCTGGCAGCATGGTGGAATCTTGTGGAATTTATTAGCTTCTCCTGCCTCTTTCCAATGGATAAGTTTCCTCATTGCCATTCAAAGGGATGAGTGGAGCGCCGGTGAAGCTGGGCCGGAAGGCTCGCGCCTCTACCACCGCTCCCGCCGGCCCATAGAGTTATGCAAGTACCGGAGATGGCGCTGCGGATACCCAGCCGTGAGCGAAGGTGAAGACGCCTCCGCCATATTGACTGTCCGTGATATGCCATTAGCGTCATTAGACTGGAACATATTTGACTGCACGTTTGTTGTACGTAAAATGTTTTATTAAGAAGAAATACGGAAGTAGGAGCAATGAAAAGCATATCGTCTGCTCTTGAGTGCCTATGTTATATATAGGTACGTAGAATGTTTCAAATTAGCAAGAATGATATACCGGAAGTGATCAGGAAATACAACAAAAATTACCATTTCAGTATTATTTATATGGACAGCCCAGGCGACGATCTATGAAATAAGCATTTTCCCAAATTGTTGTTCGCATTGCTCTTTACAATACATTGTGCAATTAATTTAAAAAGAAATAAGGTTTTTACGTACCTCAGGTATTTCCCTTTAAAGCAGACAACACAAGAACTCGTCGTTAGAATATCCGTCCGGTTTCACGATCTCATGATTACGGCAATCACAGTATTTATTCTGGAGACGCTCAATATGGCGGAAATGGCTTCACCTGAAGTTCATCACGCCACCTCTGTTTAACTCTACCTCTACTCTGAGCGCCAGCCAATGATATCCGGCGAACTTCCGACCTCCGAGCGACATTGCTTCCCGAGTGTTCATCTCCTCTCACTTTGGGGACCCCCAGCGACGAGGAGATGACGAAGGGAAAACAGATTAGACTCGCGTTGCAAATCCTTTCCCCCACGTCTCTCTTTCGTCACACCACCCCTGCCTTCGCGTCGCTCGCCACTCCCGCTCCCCAAGCCCTGCCCCCAAGCCCTGCCCCCCAAGCCCTGCCTCCCAATCCCTGCCCCCCAAGCCCTGCCCCCCAATCCCTGCCCCCCAATCCCTGCCCCCCAATCCCTGCCCCCCAATCCCTGCCCCCCAAGCCCTGCCCTCCCTGAATTCTTTGTTTCACGTTGTTTTTGAATTCCCACGTTTCCCATGCTCTCCAATGGAACCGGATGGTTCATGCACATCTGTCTATGTTTATGTACGCTTGTTTCGCAAATTTACTTTGTCGACCGTTTGTTTAGACTTGTGTGTGTACGCGCGCGTGTAAAGTAATTGGAATCAAGCGCGAAAAAAAATGTGCGATCGGTATTTTTGTTTCAATTCCCCTCTTTGCGAAAAAGGGAATCGCACAGTACACGGAGTCATCTCCGTGAAGCGGTGCGATTTCCACGTTTGCAATTGTCGGCCAATGGAAGCGATTGGAGTGTTTTCATTGGATGCTCTCTTGGTGATGGTAGTCAAATAATTCCCTCTTTCTGCTTATCATTTGGGCAATATCATTCGCGTAACATTATCGAAATGCTACGTTTGATGTTCACGTTTGCGCATCAGCGGTGCGGATACTATCGTCTGCTTATTGACGTTTTCATCTAATCGTACGTCATGATTATGAATGGATACCAAATTTTGTTACGAGATGAATATATTTAGAAGTAATTGTCGATTTTCGTTGGAAGCGACGTAATATTTCAATTAGTAACGTATGATTGAAAAATCACGTATATATATATACTTGGGAATTAACTACCGATTGTGCTTGACTTGAGTTTGTGCTGTGCTTGCGCTTGATATTACAAGAGCAGCGTCTTTATCCATGCTAATTTTACTGTTGGGGACCTCACCACGTGTGTTAATGCGTCGAACGTGTACCTGGGCGAAGAGAAAAACATTTTAACGGTAACCAACGCTTTGTTGGCTCCAGCTTCTTTAGCATACAGCTCACGCAAATCTTGCCTTCGAAACGCTATTATTGTCTGTTTACATTAATTTACTTTTGAACTGTATTTATTTATTTTCAATAACCACCGAAAACAGCACTAATTGGCCTTTACATCGGGGTATTAACAATGGACGAGCACACACAACCATGCCCTGGGAAGTGGAAAATCCTCCCCAGGCGGGATTCGAACCCGCGACCTTTAGGTTAGCGGGCAAAGACGCTACCCCGCCGCCACCGAGGCTGGTTATCGTATTTGTGTTTTGCGACACATAGTTTTCTGAATCAAGTGCAAGTTCAGTGGTATCACATGGGAAAGTGCATTGTTTAGATGCCGGTCCATGTAGGTAAATAACTTCATCTGAACTCTTTTTGCCATCGCAGTCTGTGTACGTCAACTTGTGTACCTTACCATCTATGGAAGAGGGTACCTTAATTAAAGTTATACATCCATAGTTCCCCACAATAGAACATATCTGTTGAAGGAAGCATATAAAGTGGCAGATTTTTCCATACAAATCAAATGCTAAACATGCAGCGTATATATTTTTATGTAGTTTCTTTTCTCACTTATGTTATATAAACATAAGTTATCGATTCTGTAACATTTCCGTTTGTCTAGTTAATGAATTGTTTTAGAGAGTCAAAAGTCTTTCAACCTTTTACTATGGGTTATTAACATTTAATTACGAAAATGTAACTGGTGGATTTCATTCAAGTCATGTTCTGTGATGCTCAAAATAGGTGTTTTTTCCACGTAGAGAAATGCTTAAATCTAACTTCTGAATTGATACATACTGAGAGTTTTCAGGTCTTTTTTTTAAAGTTTTTCACGGCATGTAATTCCTGATAGTTTTGCTGCTTGTCTATTACGAACCATAGATACATAAAGGGTATATAATCTTTGGTATAAATGCATTTGTGTACACTGTACACTCTTCGTCCTTCCCATACAAGGTGATTAGAAAAGAAATGGAGGAGATATAGCACTTGATTTTTGAAGCCAATTCCGCCATTTCAGTCATCACAGTTTATACCTTCCTCTGGCTTACGTGTCCGGCGGTCGAGGTCTATTTTCGTCAAAGCTAAGTTAAAAACCACACGCAAGGCAATGTTTTGTGGCTGGTTTGGCAACACCTACTCAGCACAAAATCCCTCCCAAGCACCCCTATTCTTGCTTCACTCTCACCCTTGAGCGTTCACGGTCATGCAGACTCCATTTCATTTTAACCTCCTTGACCCATACGACTTCCATTTTCAAAGATAACCTTTTTTCCGCTAACTTGCGTTTACACGCAGTTCAAAAGCCGGAAACCAGCGCCAACCGTGGTTTCCCGACCGAGGTTAAAAAGCTTACCAGGGTTAGCGCCAACTTGCGTTCACACGGCCAACTTCCAACCCAGGTAAGCCTAACCAGCGTAGAAAGCTAGTGGTGTAAACGGGTCATTAGCGGCCCCCGGTGAGTAGATGTACTGGAGCCTTCCCTGATATCACGTTGTGTTCTGGGCTTGCCGTGATTTCCAAACACACTCCAGGCTGTGAAGTGATGCACTGGCGTGTAAATATTGGTGCGAATAATAATCCTCCCTTCCCATGCACCATTCACGACGATAGCCACGGAAGGGCGAGGTACTAATCCAACCAAAACATGCCCAATTCTTTGTTCCTTCTCCATCGCATTTCATTTCCCTCCGTTTTTCTTGACTGGTTACCGAACACCCTTTCCACGCGTCTTTGCGACGCCTCACGGAGACAGAAATTGCGCATGCATATCGCTCAAGGATCGGATGCACATCTACATCCGTTCTGAGATTGGTCCCGCGGCTGGGCCTTCGGATCCAGCGCCAGGAGTCGTGGTCGCCATACCCCGTTCATTGGCTGCTGGCGCGAGCGTCTCCGGAGAACCGTGTTGGAGGCCACCCCTACGTCTCCTTTCGTGCGTTCCTCCCATCCTCCCTCCCTCCCTCTCCTCCTCCCTCCCTCCCTCCTCCCTCCCTCCTCCCTCCCTCCTCCCTCCCTCCTCCCTTCCTCCCTCCCTCCTCCCTCCCTCCTCCCTTCCTCCCTCCCTCCCTCCCTCCCTCCCTCCCTCCCTCCCCACCGCCCCTCATCGCCCAAACGGCGCTCTACTCTCGCAATTCCTCATCCACCGTTGTCTTTGACACCTGGTGCCACACACTCCTGCGATGCCTCCCGCCTTGAGGAAAAGTTGAACGAGCCCCTCATCTGAGTTCCCTCTGCTATCTGCAGAGTTTGCTGTGATCATGGTTTGCTGCCTGAAATACGTCAATGACGGCGTTATTTTTCTGAATCCTTCCTCTGAGGGGTGTTATTTCGAGAGTGTCCCACTGATTCCCCCCCCCCCCCGCGTAATTCCTGATATAATAGGAAAAAGTGTGGCCATAAGTTATGCCATACCCCCAGACCCCCGGAAAGTAGTAATCCGCCCCCCTCCCCAAAGCAACGGCCTTAATCCGCCACTGGCTTAACGACAAAGGTGATAAATGTCTGATTCTACGGATGGATCCTTAATGCAATGGAAATGGAGTAAATATCGCCAGGTATATACATGATTAGTTTTTATCGGTTTAAGCCTGCGGGGAAGAAAAGGCCGTGCTAATTATTACAGCGAACATTATCGGTTCCGGCACAATGGTTCATTTGCTTCAGGGTTAGATGTTTTCGTGAAGTTCCCATTAATATGTTGTGCGGTAATTTCCTTTTCATGCGCTTTTCTGCACTGGAAGGTGATTCTGAGAAAATCCTGAATGTATTCAGCGTGTGGACGTTTTTTCCGTTTGTCGTTGTGACCATTTCGATCGATGGATGACCATCTGGCTACGTGCGGTCTCTTCGTATCTCTGAGTTGATGTTTTTCCATACGTCACTGTGAGTAAATCACACTTCCGTAATTTAATAGCGCTGAAGCCAGCGGGATATGAGATGGTACCGGTAGACTTAACAAGGATTAGGTACAGTTCTGTTAAAATAATTCGTACCGCTTCGGTGCTAAAAAATTCAAAATCCCGAGTTGACGACGATGTGACAACGCGGACAAACCATGCCCCCCCCCTGAGCGGGGGAGCAATGAACTCTCCAAGCGGAACAAGGGCCCTCCTTCCGAACTCACTTTCCGGGAAGGAACCTCCCCCCGAAGGACGATTTTGACCTCCTAAAGGATTTCTGAGGGGATGGGTTGGATTTCGGGCTCCCGTTTGGTAATGCGTGAACGAGAATGACGAGATGAACGCTCGGTCAGTCGGCCAAAGTCCCCCGATCTCTCTCGTAATAGAAAGCTACCATGTAGAGGCAAGGACTCAAATATCCATTTAAAGTCTCCATCAGAGTACAGGAATACCCCCGCTGGAAATGAAATATCTTCCATTATTTATTGTCGAGAAAAGGCAATTATCGCGAATCGTCGCTCGAGGAGATCGATAGTGTCGAAAAAATGTATGAATTATTGCATTCAAGTTTTTTATAATAATTCCATTTCATGGAAACATCACCATGGAAACATCTCTTAGTATGTCTGCTTGTTTTGGCATGCATGCGTTTATATGTTACTCGGCAGATCTATGACGCTTAAGACAAATTTATAAAATGTAAAACGCATAATGTAGCCGTCAAAGAAAGAATTTTGACTGCATAATTTTTTTTTCTCCGCACGAGAGCTAATTTATTGAAAGAGAATGGAAAAGAAGCGTAAAATGGTGAACAGCAGCGAAATAAGATTTGTAAATATGTTCCAACCTAGCGTCAAAATTTTCATGCGTATTCATGACTCTAATTTTATACCCTTTATTGCTCCATTTTTTCAACACCTAGCAATGATAATAATGAATAAATAAAACAGAAATGCTGTGGAACTGAGCCTTAACTCGATACTTTTTTGTTACGCGGTTAGTTATCTTCGTTCGTCTGATTGGACCACGGAAAGGACCCTGGCATGTATTTATTGACATACCTCACGGTTTAGATTTCGAAAGGTCGTTGAAACAGAACAGTTGGAACAGAAATGCAGTGAACAAGACAAACACTGCAATATATAACTCAAAGAAATAATATACTAAACACAGTAGAAATAGAATATTAACGAGACGTAATAAAATGGCCGAAATGAGTGTAAAATGTCTGGCCGTCTGGTTGAGGAGCGCGATCTCCAACGAGCAACGGGCCTCAAACCGAGTGTCTTGGGACGGCGCGAAGGCGGCGTTCATCTTCGAAGGAGTCGGGAGCGGAAAAATGCAATTAGTAGGAGGGGCTGTGAAAGTTGTAATGAGGGAGTTGATTAGGAGTTCTTCTCCTCCCATCCCCTCGACTCCACGTGATTGGAGGAATGTCTGCAGAGAGCCCGGGGCCAGTTCCCGGGCTGCACGCAATGCGCTCCCCACGCGTCCCCACTTCCGGCTGCCGTCACCGCTGAGTCTCTGCTGGGTGCTTGTGGACCGTCCATGCTGCGTGCACCTTAAAGCTGCGGCCTGCCGTGGTCCATTTCCTCTTGCGTGAATGATTTTCTTGGAGAATTGGTCGTTTTCTTAGGTCGGAGAGCGTGGCCATATTTTGGAAAAATACTAAAGCGAGATATATACGACACCACCAAAATTTGCTAATGTTTAGAGGATAGCCCGGAGGAATATTCGTCCGGCGTGATTGAGGTTCAAGGTAATACGTCAACGGTTAAATTCCTGAAAAACAATCGGGGAGAATGAGAAATCACATAACTTAGAAAAAGTAAATATTCGGAATTATTTTTTTTCACTGCTTCTTTGCAACATGCTGTCAGAACATAGAATCTACCCTACTTAGGCAATGCAAAAATAACTTATGCCGGCTATTAATGTTTCTTTTCGTGGTACAGAAAGCAACCTAAAAGCAAATGACTCAAAAAGTCACCTGGCCTTGATCAAATCCTCATCCTAGTCTGTAAATAATTAGCATAAGAAATAGCACCTTACTTGAAATTTCAGCAGAACATCATGTTCCTATAGATTGGAAAATAGCAAACGTTACTCGAATATTTCACGGATACAAGAAAGAGTCTAGTTCCAACAGACCTATTTTCTTCTCTCCTATCGGGAGCAAGATATTAAAACGTATAATTTTCGGTTCGATCATAGCGTATCTGTGTGTTCAAGACTTGTGAACACAAAATCAGCATGGATTCCGGAATGGCAAATCTCGCTAAAATCTTTGTTCAAATGCTCATTTTTATGCAGTTAACATCAGTGATAAACAGTAATTTACCCTCAGTAACTGCATTAAGGAAATGACTTAGTTTGACCAGAATTACATCCGAGGACCTTTAATTGCAGTTAAGTGGAATCTTCTAATCATGTGTGAAATGTTAGGTGGATGAAGGGAGCAGTTAGTCTCAATCGCGCCCCAGTACTCTTGTTTACATACATTGTGGATAAGTTTTACGTTAAAACTTGCATCAGAATAGCAGAAACCAATCCTAATGACACCAAAGCAGAACCACGGGTAAGGGGAAAAAAGCGACCTGTAAGTTATGAAGAGTGGAACCGGAAGCACCGCAACATTTAAGGAACTCGGGGAAAAAGCTCGCTAGCATGCAGAAATTTATCAAATTAAAAGACGCAGTTGACTCACCATTTACCTTTATCCTTTTCAAGATCCCTGATAGACTGCCAAAACTAACTTCCGAGTATTTAGCATGAAAACATTAACTGATCGCAACGAATTGGGGATACACTTCCACAAGTATGGGTAAAAACAATTAAGAAAATCCTTGCAGTTGCAAGTCCCTTGATAATTGTCAGCCAGGGTACAATGAACTGGTTGTAATGTCCACGTGGATCAAGATAAAGCAGGTTACTAGTGGAGCACTCCCTTGTCGGCAGGAAATCGAAAAAACTCGGCTTCTCCTCTCGATTCCACAGAATATAATTGCACCCAAATATTGCGCAATGAGACATCCCCTGGGATTCCGGGTCCAAAATGCAGATGAATGAGCAGGCACTCGCTCAATAAACCACTTCAATAACAGTGCAGCATAAACAGGGCAGCTCCAGTCTCTAGTCCAAGTGACGTCACAGATTTTGAGAAAAGCGCCTCTGAGTGCGTCGGCAGATGCGCAACGACCTACCTGGTATTATAAGTAGTACAATGTTCAAATTGCTCTGTGCAAGCTGGATCGAGGAAAATATTCTGGTCGCTGAAATATTTTTCAAATTGTTTCCTTGGCTCCATTTCTTCTGACGCCTGCAGAGCTATTTACGGCTTGCTTTCTTTTATTATTGACTATTGAATTTTGTATTTTTTTTGTTTAATTCTACGAGCGGAGTTGTGGGGATGTTCCTTATGTTCGCTCAGCACCTCCCACGCCTGCGACCCGGGTTCATTTTGTTTGAGCATCCGTCTTTTCTTGGTGTTTCCCGATAATTGGACCATTTAAGTGGGACTTCGCGGCGGAGGACATATAGAAGTGAGTGAATTGGTCGGACGCAAATATGAATGGAGCCCATATTCAGCCACTCTTTGTTCAAGTACGGGAAACTGGACAGGCAAGCAGGTCTGGAATTGGCCGCCACTTTGGTTCATTCCAGCTCGCGCGATATTTTCCTTGGGCGTCATCCTTTTTCGGCGCCGAGGTGATTTGCCCGTGTCCCGACAATTTAAAAGGCTTTAGCGTATCCCACTTCTCCCCCCTGCACTGTCCCCTCGCCGCTTTATCTTGGTATAATGAATATTTTCCCTTTTGGCACCCTAATTTTCCCCAGGGCTCCTATTTTCAGGATGATCAGCGGCACATTACAGTGACGCCGTCGCAAAATTAACGTCGTTCCGTATTTAGGTCTGACCCCAGCGCTTCTGATTTATGAAATGATCAAGTTTTTCAGTTTGTGCCTTGCAATCCTTTGTGGGTGTAGATATCAGTGGTACTGCCGACCTGGTTCCGCCGAGGATTCACTACTCCCTTGAATTACGGTGCAAGTAAGCTCCTATAGTTCGTGAAGGTTTTTTGCATCGCACTCGTATCGCGTAATATTATTAGAGCAGACTCCACGTTTTTCGCTGTTGGTTCATTAAAGTTTTTTCGGCTTACCTCGCAGCTCATCGGAGTCTTTTCAACCACACAGTTTCGGAACGATATAAAATCCTCTTTTGCATGGCGAATTTTGCAAAATCAGAAGGGTTGACTTTTTATGATACCTGACCGAAAATAGGGGTTTTGGCAAAGTTATCGGAAATTCGATGATGGATTTTCTCCCCAGTGCCTGTTGCCAATGCTTGGCTCTGCTTTCTGTAGTGAAATTTGAATGACATCGTCACGTATTGAGGAGGGATCGTGGAGATCATGAAAGGTTCTCTTCATGAAATGAAACTAAGGAGTGTGTCCGTTTGTTACCGTGGATGGAGTACTGGTTTTCCTGGGCACGTTTCGGATATCACTGCCAGTACTGTCTGTGCTGCCGTAAGATGGAACGTGGAGCAGTATTTCCGCTGCTGCAGGAGCATGTCATTTCGGAACGGTCGGCAGTGGCTTACTGCCCGCATGAAATTCAATATTTCCTAATTGCGAGGTGATTTAGTATAAGTGATTTTCAATATGATAATTATTAATGCTAATCTAAATGACATTGATAAAGAGTAAATGCTAATTTTCGTTGCCTTACTATCGTGCTACTTAATACTTATTCGTTACTTTCTCTAATAAGAAAAAATGAATTCGTGTCAGCTACACGAATATGGAGGTAAAACCCCTGTTTTTGTAAGCAAGTCTCGATGATAGGTAAATGTCATATTCGAATAAGAATTTTTAATCTTAGGCTTACAAAGAAGTCTTCGAACTCATCTGTCAATCTCTGATTTTCTTCCTGGCCTGTTGTAAAAAGCTTTTCCAAAAGTGATTTCAATAGCTGGGTAAAATATACGGTTTTTTTAGGGTTGCATCGCAGAATATGTTCACTAACAATTACGTTTGTGCAGCAAATTACTTTTCCCGACAATAAAAGGGTTGCTAAAGACCTGGAAAACCTGGAATACCTGGAAAAGTCAGGGAAATTGAAAATGGTTCTGGAAAACCTAGAAAAGTCTGGGAAAATTAGAACTTACCTGGAAATTTGCTTTCCCAAGTCAAAATCTGTCTGTTTGTTTTCAACAAGTGAGCTGTACCATTGTAGGCACGTCCTGTGTGTGTGTTGACTTGAGTGCTTTTATTACCCTGCCTAAATGAGACACTCAAGCTCGTATTTGATCTTTATCAATTAATTATATGCACCTAAAATTAAATTTCAGGTCCTATTTTGTACGCTCGTGCTGAGGATTATGGAATATTTGTTTCTCCTCAGATTGTATATTTACAGGTAATTCTTTGCTAGCCACTCCCAAGTCATGAGAACCTCAAGCATGGGTCGGTAAAGTCAAAAGGAACGAGCAACAGAATCTCTGGTCCATTGAGTGCCCTTATTTCCCTTTTTGTGGAAGTATTAGGATTTGAATGTCTGAGGAAACATGATTTTACCTTCGAAAGTCTTACTAAGCCACAGAGTGAAGAAATTTTTTCATTAAGAGGTCAAGGTACGCAGGAAGTTCATGAATTGTTAATGATTAGAATGGAAGGGAATTCGTTTCTTCTTGTTAAGAGTTCATATGAATAGAGGTAATAGTAGGATTAAAGTTGTTTGTGTACATGCCTCATAATATGTTTAATTCTTTGTGAAATGTTTATTCTGAATGTGCTCGTATATGAACTTCCCGTTACCTACTTCCCGTTAAATCACAATCATGCCGTTGTCAACATCATCATTGCTGATCTTCAAACCTATGGTTGGTTTTACACGGCTTTCCACTCAATGTTTCTATGAGCTATCCTCTTCGCATCTACGTATTTCTTTGTTTCCTCATCATTCATTATTTCCTCCATGTATCTCAGCCGAGGTCTTACTCTGCTTCTGGCTGTCTTCATTAGACACTTTTATCTTAAAATATGCCGAATTTGGTAGTCCCTTATTTTCTTTAGAGTTCTTAAGAGAATTCAATCATTTTGTAATCTTCTCAGTGCCTCTCCGTTAATTGATTAATCAATCCACATTTAAGTCGAATTGTATATCTTTCTATTTATAAATTCCTCGGGGATGATTTTTTAAAGAGGTGTTTTAAATTTGGTTGAAATCCTGAGAGCTATTCTCCTCATTCATTGTATTGCCCTAATCCATGTTTACCCTTTTTTCTTCCTTTTTGGCTTTGTGTGACAATGGCATTCCAGTGCCCAAGCATTATTCAGTTACCTTCTTCATTCACCTTTTTTTTACGGTGAATGAAATTTTTTAAATTCCAAGATATTTTTCAACGAGTCCTTCGAATTCCTCGTACTCCATCATAGGCATGTAGACTTGTACAGCTATTGTGTCTGTCGTCTTAGTTGCTATCTTAACAATGAATATCCTTTATTTACACTGGAGGAAGCTTTTAACATGCATTATAGTGCTCTACTTAAGCATAATTTCTACCCCTGCATGTTAAATGATCCAGTGTGTATGATCCTGATGCTTCCTCTCCAAAAGTCTTCCACTTCAGACCACTTAATCTCCCTGGCTTCCAAATGTCAAGGTCCATCGTCCATTTTTCTGTTTTCAGAATTTTCAGTCTTCTGAAGGTGTGAAGTGATGTTACATCCAATGTTCCAATCCTGAATTGACCATCAGACTTCGTTGATGCACTCCCAATCTGGTTATCTGATTGGGGAACTATTTTTTCAGTGGAATATTTTACTCTTAGAGTTTCCATTAGCTCTTTGCTTGATTTAAAAAAAATTTAAAAAAGTGTCGGTCATAGGAAGCTCATTGGGATTATTATATGGAGTGTTTCTCCTCGTCTTCCACATGTCAAAGCATCACAAATTTCCAGGCAAGGTAATATTTACTTAAACTTTGTTAAGGTAAATGTTACCGAACCTGTTGTGAAGTGAGTGTTGCTCTACTGACCACTGTGGTGTCCACATTCAGTCATGTGAGGAAGGGTCGCTACTCTTTTTTCAGCTTATTCCGAATGACTCCTTGTGTGATGAGTATAGATGATTATTTCGCAACTCATATTTTGTGCGTACGTTAACTGGAATATTTTAATACCCTAGTGGCTCTTTGATATATACGAAGAACATTGTCGTTATTAGTTATTATCCAACAAACTACATACTAAAAAAGGTACCATCCTTGAAGTAGAAAAGATAAGTATAAAAAACTACTGTCTTCATGAAATAATCACTTCTTTCTACCACAAGGTTCAGAAACTTGGTTATTCAGTCCTTAGCGGAAAAACATTTTGTAGAGATTCCTGAAATATGAACGCGACCGAAAACAATTTTTTTTACAATACTAAATTTTCGGCCTCTATAATTAAAGGAAATTTCAAGCACTGTGCAGAAGTAAACATTGGCACAATCAATGGCCCTCGAAATGGGAGTTATGTGAAGTAAAATATTGCCATTAACATAAGGGTAGGAAAAAGCTGCCTGTGCCACTTTAGTCCAAACATGCGCCAGTGGTACAGTGGCCGATACGGTGTGGCAGTCTTTGAAATACGATCGAGTACTCAATGTTGATGGACATCATAAGTGATGCATTTCTGCATAATATTTGCATATCGACTATTCATTTTGTTCATAAATATTACATGAAATTCCCTTGATAAACATCAAATTTAATTATTTATACGTTAATAACATTGTTCGTGTGTTTATGTAGTTAGTAGAAAACCACAACTGCGATGATTGTTATATCATGGGCGTATAGACTGAGGAGATGCTATTATTGAAAGATATCTTTTTTTTATCTCCCCTTCAAGTTTCGGTCTCAGCTAGAGAGAATATGCGGTGATACGCTCTCCTTGAATTTTCGCCACTTCTGTCGCTATTGGTAGGTATGCAGGGGGCCGAGGGGTAGTGGTCATAATCCATTGGTTAGATTTTGATTTATGTTTAATAAAATATTCAAAACCAACCTGTTTTTCATGCATTTAACTCTAATGCATATTTTTATCACTCTATGATATGCATGCGTTAATGTGTTTTTCTCTTATTCTTGCACTTTCTTTAATGTACCCGCTTGACATAGAATGTTTATTTTAACCTGGAAAAATGAAAATTTTGGCCTGGAAAAGTGCTGGAATTTCATGATTTCTGGTCCGTAGCAACCCTGAATAATTTATACATTCCGGTATGCGAATTTACCGCTGTGAGAATAGGCTGTATAATTGAATGTACGACATTAATCATGGCACTAAACTAATATTTAGTTATTATATAAGTCGCTTTAATTCGCGAATCTAACTGCTTCTTTACTTGGATCACTTGTGATGTTCTTCACTCCCAAATCATTTCATTTACGTTTTTATTCTAGTAAATCATTCACCAGTATGACTTGCTAAAGTACTTCAGTAAGTGAAAATACTTACATCCGTAAAAAATAATAAATAAGGTAAAGTTTGCTTCACGCACTATTATAGGTTGCCACTTATGAGGAGAGCGCTAATGCCGGGCACCGGCTGTGACCGCCGCCCGTCCTCCTTTCCGCACGTAGCCTCGCCGAAGAAATGATCAACGCTCCTTCCCAGCCCACTTCGTACTCACCCCGCGTCTTTGGCACGACGTCAACTGGCCACACGGGACATGGCTGGGAGATGCGTGCGCCTCGCTTTCTCACTCGCACGCACGCCTCGTCAATCTTAAGTCGAAAGCGTGATACACCACGTGGTCGCCATCAAATTGATTCGTGAGTGTTCCCTGAGATTGTCCCGACGCTAATTTGAATCCGATTTTCGGCTTAGCATCAGGTGGCGGCAATAAACTTGCTGGAAATGCCCCGAGTGGCCGTCGCCTTGCGCGCAAGGTGTCTTCAGTTCCACTCGGGCCCTCTCCCACCCTGCCTTCTTCGGGGAGGAAGTTTTCTTGCCCCTGACCTTGACTCTGGAAGCTTTATCACACCTCGCGATGGAGAGGAGCGAGAGGGTTGGGGCGGGAGGGGAGGGGCGGGGGGTGGGGGAGAAGGAGGGCGCGATTCGAATAAGAGTCTTGTTAATAATGGGTGCTGTGGTGATAGGGGGGAGGGATGGGGGAGAGGGGGGAGGCCGCAGGGACTCGGGGAGGAACATCAAGGGCCTCCGGCCCGAAGTTGACTCGTTATATACGCGCTGCCGTCATCCACGGATTCTTGCATTTGCGGTGAGCGTCTTGGGCGCACCGGGAAGCTTGTTTCCAGCCGCGTTGGGCTGAGTTCCCGTGTGGGCAAAATTTATCTTATGGTAGTATCCGAAAGCATCAAAATCCTTCAAGAATTAAACTCTTAAATCGCTCATAAGTTGAAATAAGATTGCACAGAAAACGGTTTAACTTCCTGTGGATGGAGGAATTTATTTTGTGACAATTGAATTCCAATTTATAGTTTATACAACTCCTAAAATATTGTCCTCCTAGTATGTAGATTTTAAAACATTTTAATTAATACTATGATCAAAATTGGCTTCATTTTGTTGTTTTTTTAAATTATCCCTGGCAAAATATTAAAATTGTTTCTATAATGACTTTCAATTTAGTCAAACGACTGCATCGAGTACCTAATTTGTTATTTGTATAATTAGAATGAACTAAAAACGCGAATAGAGCGGCGAAGTAGGTAAGCAGGAGAAGACACTCATGGAGATGGTGGGGGATTTGGAGGGGAGGTAAGGAGTCGGGGGGGGGGTCATTGGGGGGGAATGAGGGGAAGGGCCCCTCACTGCCCCTCTCTTTCCTCGTGCAATGGGGGGGGGGGATAGAATTTGAGGGACTCCATCGGAACGACAGGGGGACTCCGTGGAAGTCGATTCAGTTTTTTCCGCTCGGAAGACTACGCGCTTCGCGGTGTTGCTTTGCTGCGCGAGGTCTCTATCATCCGGGTTCTCTGTTAGCATGTATCGCATTGGTGAAAGCTCATAGCGGAGACGGAAAATCAATATTTTTGGTTTTAAATGCATAATTATTTCCAATGGTTGTTCGATATTCTTGCTTCAATTTAGCGCTAAATGTAATGTCAATCACCTCCATTCCGTTGTTTAAGCATTCTTAAAATTTTTCAAAAACATTCTTTGTACTGCTGGCATTCAGTACCGTATCTTCGAACCACATAGTTACCAATGGCTACTCCGAAAAACATAAAATAGCCTATTATTAGGAAAGGGTCGCTGTTCATAGCGGCTATTTAAATTTTCGTGACACTTCGTCTTTTTCGTGACACTTCGTCTTTTTCCCTCGTCATCAAGATAGCTTTTGGCTGAAAATGTTTGCCTAAGTACATATCATTACTGATTTCTGAACTTGCGCGATTATAGTGAGAATGTGTACTTCATTTTCCTGGGTGGTATAGTTCCAGAACTGGTTGGAGACAGAGAGACGAGGTAAACTTTTTGAAAACTTTTGCGACTAAGTATCGCGATGTTCCATAGCTCTCGTCTGGAATACTACACATTACCATCCACTTACTTTATTTGGAGGAGGTTTTGTTTTTTTTTGCGCAAAACATTGAACCGTCATCCTCGTACATACCTTGCTGGAAACATTGAGAATCGTCCTTTCCGCAGATGTTTCCCTGACCTCGATAATGGTTTCATCAATTACGTGTTTGCGTTGAGTATTATATGGTACTAATCAAAGGCGTACCCAGGATTTGAAATAGGGAGGGGCAGCTCATGTTCGGTCGGGGGGAGGGGGGGCAGCAAAATTAAATGACTGGTTTTGGAAAAATTGTTTTATTAGCATAACAAATACCTTAACAATTCATTGCATCCATCTTTTTATCAGCACAACCACTCAGATTTTTATTTGTAGGTATCCCATTCCCACGGCATATAGCATACTTTTATATTAACCCTGACATATGATTAAAGCAAACTCTCGACTATCCGAGCTAATGGAAGCGCGGTGAAGCACGGATAATAGAAAAACACAGAATACCGATTTGCACGGAAGCTAGTTTAATGAATGGATTAGCAATTCAATTAGTACGAAGTATTTAAATAAGAAGCTAGGCTAATATTGCGGAAAATGATTGGCGAAATAGAGTGCCGTTAGAATATAATGGGACCATCCATTCGGCGTGTTGAATTCGGCGCAAATTGGAACTCATCGGCCAACGCATGCGCATATGAATGACGATTAATGGAGCGATGTGCACTGGCGAATTGTTGGACAACCTGGCTTTATAGCTGTGAGTTCGAAATAGTCACGGCCGAATATTTTGATTGAAGTGATAAAATTCGTTCAAAACATCGACGTTATTAAAAGCTCATGATTTTAACCTTAGAGTAATGAAAAAGTTTAGATCATCGTTGATTGATGCCTCAACTGAAAATCAACTCAAGAACAACAATCGTGGGTGCAACTGTCGGTGTTATCGAGTCATCTCCGCTCCAAAAATGTTGACAAGTGCGCTGTGCCCAGTGCACTGGGTCTGAAACGAATGTAGATCAAGTACGCCATTGTACTGTGAAGTGAGCCGTGCACCAGAGTGAATAGAAAGCTCCCACAACTGCGTTCTTCGTCCCCTCCCTTATTTTCACCGTTTTGCGTCATTGCGTCGACCGTGTCCTTGTCGTTCATATGTGGAAGTTCAGATTTAAGTTTGCCCTGTTACCGTTCATTGAGGTTATCAGAATCCACATCTTCAAAACCTTTCGTTGCTTGCAATAGTAGAGAGAAATCGATATCCTAAGTTTTTAATAGTTTCTCATCAGAGAAACCGAAATTCTCTTCAAGATCGAGAAGAATTTGTTGCCATGAGAGATCTATGGCCGCTGGCTTCACAGGGACCCATGCGAGTCTTTACTTTGTAATGCATCAAGAAGTGATAATACCTTTCCAAAATTGCTGTAAATTTTCATTCTTCCTGGATAGAGTATTTAAAAGACTATCCCGAGATTGCTGGATTATTGCCGTAACATTTGGAGTCATTGGTTCGGTTGCAATAAAGCCGCCATAGAAAGCCTAAACATTGTCGACCAGCAGCATTCCCACGGCATAGCATCGTGATTCACTTTTTGAAAGATTTATCTCCAGGACTTTGTTTAGAAAATGCCAAAATTCTTGTCCCAATGTATTTCCAGTACAAACCTGTGTCATCAACATCAGAACGCACGTGAGCAGGAGCCAACTTATCTTTCTTTTCGTGCCTTTTTATCGCAATCCAACCGAAAAGCATCAACATCCATTGCCACTTAAGAGCAATCCCGAACTATTTGCATTCAAAGATCCTATTCTTTTACCAATCTATGCGGAGACTACTTTTTCATTCATCGTGATAAATTCAAATTTTATTTAGCAATGTGAAGCACAACTTTTTTCTATTTTTATGAGACGGGGAATGACTGTATAGCTCGACTAACCAGCGTATAGCAGAACGAATAGTCAGGATGCCAAACGAAGCATAACTGGAAAGGCCATAGAAAAAACAACTAACTGGTGAAGGATGAATAACGTCAAACGGTCGCTGATACGGATTCCAACTGGCCATTTTATACCATTGAAAATAATACTCTATAAGTGATAATTAGTTTATTTATGCACAATGATGCTTTAGTTGTATTCATGATATGTATTAATATTTGCTAGACGTTGGAACTATGTTATGTTTTGGAGAATGGAGCATCGAATTTTGTACCTTCCAGGCTTACGCGAGAATGCGGATTTAAAAAGAATCCGTTGGTTAGCAGGAGGTTTGGAATTGATGTTATCTTGTTCCTCGTTTCCATCTCCCCAAATGTCGGCACGGTAGCTTTAGACTCTAAATTCGTGCCAATTATATCCTCCAACTCTTGGGAAGCGACTGTACGCTAGTATCGCCAGTCGCTTTCTTCAGGGTACTTAAATGAATTGAAATTAATTACTTCTTGCCGTGGCTTTGGGTCCCAGTCGTTCGTTAGGTGCACGTTTCATATGCCAGTGAAAGGCGCACAAATTGTTAAGTTTTATTATGCCGTTGTTAAGTTTCGTGACGGAGGTGGGTGGAGTCCTTCAATTACGGGTCATTAATTCCAGGAAATAGCTGCGATGCCCCAACCGTGGTGCCTTCCTCGGAATCATCCATCTTAATTTCATTGCCAGAAAAAATAATTTTCATGGTGCAAGTGGTCCATTTGCGTTCTTTTTTGGTGCTTGGTAATGAAGGCATGTGGTTTTTGGTACATTCATGGCGACTCATTAGTACTGTTAGTTTTCCTTCGGGATTAATTTGCCTATCGGCATGGCTCCTTTATATTTCTAAACGGGTGTACTCGAGACTCAGTCAATACCATTTAAGCCTTCGTCATTGAAAATCGCAAACGTGTAATTTTCTTGTCAACAGTATTAACCTTAATCCGAAGCAATTCAGGTAAAAGCAGGTATGCAAATTGCAGCAACTTTTTCCATGCTTGTAAAGAAAATCCTCGTGAGTTCCACGTAAATAGATTTGTATTACGACCTAGGTTTCGTCTCCGAACGACATCACCCGGTAGGTACAGACTATGAGGGACATGCGCGAGTGCGATGGTGAGTAGAAAGCAAGTCCCGAGTGTCGGAGAGGAAGAGTGTCAGTGGCGGCACCATCGGTGGACGGCGAATCTTCTCGATACCTCGCGAGCGCTCCTCTTCTCCCGTCAACCCGCCGCGTCGCCCGGAGGTCACTCCACGCCGTCCCGACGACGGGCGCACCCTGCCCTCCGTCGACCGCACAACGCGAAGGCGACGCTTCTAATCGGCCGCTCGTCCCCCCCCCCCCACCACCCCACCCCTTCCTCCGGATGCAGCGAGCCATTCATCGCCGCTCGTTCATTCGAATTTCCACAGATTCCCCCACCCCGTCTCCCCCCCCCCATGCCCCCCCCCCATGCCCCCCCCCATTCCCCCCCTATTACCCCCCCTCGTACCCCTCTCTCCACAAAGTGTATTTAACCGCTCTGGCCAAAGGCTCGTTTCTTTCCGTCCCCCCCCCCTCCCTCCCCTCTCACTCCCACTCGCTCCTTCCGTCGCCCGCCCTCCCCTCTTCGCGCTCGCAATGAAAAGGGTGGATTTGACGTCGGCGGGAGACTGTCCGAGATTGGGAAGAGAACATTCCACACTTACCCTCCCGTCTTCCCCCAACCTCACCCCCACCCCGTATCCCCTACCCCAACCCCCACCCCAACCCCCCACCCCAACCCCCCACCCCAACCCCACACCCCAACCCCCCACCCCAACCCCCCACCCCAACCCCCCACCCCAACCCCCCAAATACGGCAAATAGTAAATTACATCCATATTTTAATGATTAAACTAAGGCCTATAGTCTCCTGACAAGAGAAATATTATAAAACAAGTAAGGAGAAACGTCACTGTTTATTTGAATGAATTCCAAAAAGGAAAGAGATATTGAAGTAGAAAGGCGTCTTTAACGATTTCATTGATTAAGGATGGGAAAGATAGAAGTTAAAAAGTAGGGTATGGTATTAAAGGGAGCTGGTGGAGGCAAATGAAAGAGTACATTAAGTGGTTTATATAATGATAGATGTGGAGATGCCAAGTACATATATTGGAAGTAATGATTGTAAGAAGAGTGAGTGGCAGAAAGCATACCCTGGCAAGATACAAGTGGAACAGAAGCTATTATAACTTGGTAGAATGGGGTAGTTTCGAGGACCAGAGAGATTTTAAAATACAACTTTTCCTACAGCAAATAATGCTGAGAAAAGAGAATGGCATTTAACATAGACTTTTTCTAAAATATCAACACCTGTCATTTGATCCAAAATAGAATGGAGTAGCTTAAAAAAGATATTTTTCCCACCGGACCCCACCAACCCCACCCCCGCCGCCTCCACCGGCATGCGCTTCAAGCGCCGCGTTGACTGATCTTCCGCGACGCGTCCACCGCGGCGGGGGTGCGCGACCGGTGCGCCGTGGATGAGGTCGCTCTCGCGGTGCTGCGGAGAGTACTCTGGCCGGCGTCGTCTTCGAAGGGAGACTTTTCGTCCGTAGGGATTGATGCGAATGTCGTAGTAGTAGTATTTTTGTTTTACGTGCTTCGGCGGCTAAGGTCATTTCGCACATACTGTCTGCCACGTGCAGACAGGGACAACAGCACTCGGACGAATCGGAGGATTACCCCTCCAAACTCGAGCCGAGCCCAACGATGCATAAATTCGGTGACTGATCGGGAACCGGTGTTTCCATCGTGGCAGGCCGTTGCCCCCGATGCGTATGTCATGTGCTCTCATTTTCCCCTGCATTACATTGTACTCCCTGATGGCCACCTCGCGTGTGTGCGCCGGGGAAGATTTTTTTAACCCAGCTCGCGCTGCATTGTGTGCTACGGACATTTTGTTGACTTCGGAGTGTGCCTCGCGCCTGGTGATGTAAAATATCCGGAAATTTTGTAGGTCAAGGAAAAAAGCGTTTTTTCTTCGTTTTTTTCCTGGAAAAATTGGAAAATGTAGAACATTACTCCCAGCATTTCAAAAAGCTTTAATAATCGTTCTGCTTGATTAATAAGCATAAAAATATTTCCGGAATCTCTTTGAAATGCCGTAGGAGATGGCAGTACTGCAAAAACACAATAGTTATTCTTAAATTGAATCAAGGAGGCAATACTGAATAACCAAACGAAATGGAAACCAAAATTGGATTTTAAAAACTATAATTGGCAGTAATAGACTAAATTTAGGCTGAGTCGGTATGCATTTTCTTGCTCAGTGGATTTGAAAAAAGCGTTTGACAGAGTTCATTTGGAGACACGCATGAATATATCGATGGAATCGGAATGGATTGGCGATATAAGAGACTCATCCGCAACTTATGTGTGGTCCAGAGGGCACGGGTGAGGGCGGGTCAATGACGTAAAACTGTAGTCCTCTCGGTGCCCAAAGTTTGGAATAGGCTAATGCCAGCACCGAGTTTCTCTCCCTCCTCCTCGTGCTTCCAAATAACCTGTGGTGTGAATGACCGCAGTTGTCGGTTGCCCCTTCAATCAACCAATCAACCGGAATGCAGCGTGCCCGAGGTAGGTCATCCACTGACCTACCTCATCACGTGTCGTTCCAATGTCCCAACGCAGTGTGCCCGTGGCTGCTCTGTGTCGCGAGCCGTGGAAAATAAAGCTCGTGAAATATTTTCCACTCTGAAAATAAACAGTTTCGTCGATCCGAACGCCGTTCACCCGAGGAGCTAACCCAATTCTTAATATCAGGAAGGTATTCTCTAAGCTTGGGGAGTCGACGGCGAACGGGAGGACTAGCTACCGACTCAGGACTAGCTACCGACTCAGGGCTAGCTACCGACTCAGGGCTAGCTACCGACTCAGGGCTAGCTACCGACTCAGGGCTAGCTACCGACTCAGGGCTTTGCCTAGTCGCCCCCTCGCATATTGCTCGATTGGATGCGAGTCGAGTTTCATATTGCCCTCCGACGTCGTCGTGAAAGGATAGAGCAGGACGCTCACGCTTTCCTCTGGTGCACCACAATGCGCGCCCGTGTACCACATCGTGCGCTCGTGCAACACATCGGGCGTCCAAGCACCGCTCGCTTTCGTTCCCCTCCCTCCCGTTTCAACCACGCCTCCAGAGCGCGGGCGTCGTCCTCCGCCTCGCCCTCTCCCGGTGCACGAACGCTCCCGAAAGAGTTGAGCACAGCGACGCACATCTCCCCCTAGGAAAGCTTCCTCTGTGCTCCCTTGGATCAATGCGCGCGAGACGCTCGCTTTTAAGGCAGCCGACTTCGAGCCGATAGCCCCGGGCTCGATTCCTCTCGCCGTTTCCCCTCATGTGATATCATGAGGGGAAGTCGATCTCAGCATGCAGATCTCAGCATGTTGTGACTGAAAAGAAGATTAAAATACAAGCTCTTGGATTATAGTCCTTTCATCCGTTTTTCGCTGACTCCTTCTTTAAATATCGGCTGATTTGTTTATTGATGAGCGCTATAGGATCCGATCAAAGATGGGGGCGTATTATTCTGTTGACGTAGTTCATTTGAGAAGAGCATGAACCGGAGAGCTGAGTCAAATGAGTGTTATAATTCAACGCTGCTGATAATGGCAACATATTTCCAATTATTGATCATAGAAGGATATTCTCGAAAAATTAGAAAAGGTTGAAAGAAGAATTTTGAGGAAAATATTGGGACCTAAAAGTAACAGCAATGCAGAATACAAACTAAGACCAAACAGAGAGCTATATCTAAAAGTTAAAAAATTAGTCGATGTAATGAGAAAAAAACGAATGCAGTTTTATGGTCACATATTTCGAATGAGTAACTCCAGACTAACCAAGAAGATCTTCAACCTACTAAACAGCTACAAATCCAAACCTACTTGGTTCATTGAAACTCAAAAAGATATGGAAAACTTGGGAATAAAGATTGACACAATAGATGACCGAACTCTTTTTAGAGAAGTAATTCACTCAGCAAAATTTCCAGAAAGAAAAAAATCGAGGGATGGAAGAAAATGGACGCAAGAACAAAAGGAAAGACACACTCAAAGGATGAAGGAAATATGGACAGAAAGAAAATTAAATCAAAAAAGGCATATCCAGAAGTGATTTATCCCACCCTCAAATGGGTTATTCGAAGAAGAAGAAGGATATCTATTGTAAAATAGAGTTAGTGTGTTGACAAATGACCTGATGAAATTAATTTCTACCATATCCACGCGCATAAACCCGTGGCTGGCCTTGTTGCCATGTAACGGGAGATGTGGTGACTCTAGCCATTTGTGAATGAAAACGTGTTCTCACGTATTTTATTTCCTTTTTTTGTCAATTTCCCGGTGCTCTACCTAGAATTCATTGTGGTCGCAATGTCAGTAAAGAGCGAAGCCGTGAGTGAAGAGATTGGGAAGAGGTCGGCTAAAGGAGCAGTGCACCGAAGAAGTCCCGGCTGTCCCAGGAGAGCCTCTCATTTCCAGAATTGCGGATCTCTGGATTCACGTTGAGACATGCTCGCCCCTCCCTCCTCCCCCCCCCCCAGCATCCGTCGCTCATGCGACTTAAGGTAGTTTGAGCGAAAAATAACTTCACCTAGAATTTGATGAATTTGTCCTCATTTTTTAGAAAAAACTCATCTTTCCAATGATATCAAAATATCAACCCCTTGCCGAACTACTTTTCGAGCCATTTGCCTCAAAATATAAGCTAAATATAAGCTTCTATGATCAAAATATAAGCATGGGATAGATTATGGCTGTGCGCTCCAGAGGGAGAAGATTAGTCAAATTAGGAACTTCTAGCACCTAGATTTCGTCAAAAAACTAACTGTTTGTAGATTGCACGTTTTCTCAACTATTTATAAAATTTAATCTGTTACTCACCACAGTAATTTTTACAGAATCGCAAAAAAACCTGCTGTTTTGAAGGGTTTTCAGCCGTGCGGCGGGAAAAAATGAGTCAAGTTAGAGACTTAAATAGTTTTATTTATTTAATTACTGAGAATTTTGGTCATATATAACTATTTCTTTGCGCCATTAATATTACAATATTTATTTCGTACTTCTTACAGATGCTGAAATTAAAAAAATAAAATTTGAATAGTCTCCATTATGACTAGGGAACTATCTCGCTCGAACCACCTTAAGTAGCAGTACAACGGTCAAAGCGGGAAGGGCGGAAACGTGGTCCCCCCCCCTCCCCCATGTGCACTTCCCTCCCTCTGTGGCTTTAAAATTCCGAGAAGCCCTTTTCGTCGCCAAGTTAACTGCCGATCCGCTAAACCCCCCCCCCCCTCTCCCTCGAATCCCAACAAGGGGATTAGTGGATTTGATTATTCGCCGCTAAGCATCTTCTCTCTCTCTCCTGTGTTGTTCACCTTTCCCTTGGCTGGAGTGCAAAAGGATTGGTGAAGGGAAGCAAGCCCCCCCCCAATCCGAGCATCAGCTGAGAGAGCCCCTACGCCCTCGGAACCCCCGCCGGAGGAGGGACGAAGGCATTTTCTCTTCTGTGCCTGACGGGTGGTTTAACTCTGTTGGCCGCTTGCACCTCGCCTCCTCCTCTGTGCGGGGATATATATGTAGTATAAGCTGCATGGAGGCATGGATTTGTGTTATTTGCATTTGCGGAAACACTTTGGGTTGGTATGGGTTGGTATTTTTCAGTATTCTACGTGAGTGGTGTGTGGAGGGCCTTGGGTGTAAACCCTGGGTGTGAACCCTAGGTGTGAACCCCATCCCCTTGGCCTCCTCCCACCCCACACCCCCTTCCGGCCATAATGAAGACCGTGATCAATCAGAGGAAGCCCCTCCACCCCTCTCCATTTCCCCGCTCTCCTTCTTCCCGTGTTTGGCTCTTGGGGGCGGAAGGGAGATACGTCTAGGGGAGGCAGCCTCGCCTCCGCTGGTCGTCCCAAAGCCGCCGTCTACCATTGCCGTGAAGGAATACAGCGAGTGCTTATTTTCTTTTAAGTTGGCTAATTATATCGGACGATTAATGTTTTATTGCTTTCTCGAGTGTGCCCCGACAAATGCTTCTTAGTTTCTGCGAAGAGCTTTCCGATGCAATGAATTGATCAAAAACGACAGAGGCGACACCATATTAGGTGCCTCATTATTGACGCATTTTTTAACGATCGCCCATCTCGCAGTTTCTTTTCGTTTTGGGCCAAATTCACATCTCGACGTGTATTGGGAAGGGAGCGAAGCAGTCGAAGACGTCCCGAGAGACATTCTAGCCGCTTCTTCCCATCGAGAGATGCGACACCACATCCGAGTGTGTATCCTTACCCGTGTCAATGGAGAGCAGCAGTGTGATCGGGCCTGCTCCTGGAGAGATGCGTTCCAGGGTTTGCCCACTTTTCGATCTCGCGACAAATTGAGCTCGTAGCCGCCGCATCACCGCTTGGCAATTTATATTGGACTGCCATTATCGCGTTGTAGCTTCGGCTGCGTATCGTTTTCACCATTCAAAGCTAAATGTTTACGATTCTTGTGACCTTCGCTGCTTACGGTTGTGCCGAAAGATACATACCTGGAGGGTTATCGGTTATTTATTTTTAATTTGACATTTTTATAATTATTTATTTTACGTAACTGCACTAAACCTTTTGCTTTGGATGTTTGTTGCTTAACGTAGGCCTGGTATAAATATCGTCCAGTCTTTCCTAAAAATATATTTGAGGCTGCCTCACTCGCTCCTGGATATCTTTGCGGGTGGTAAATACCATTTGAAAGCTATGTCTTCATTCAATATTGTATGCCGAGGAGGGGAGAGGCAATGACTCGTCGACCTTATTTTCACACTTGTTGCTATTAAGCAAAGATTCAATCTATTCTTTTCGTTGGTTTTCTCGAATATTTGTCTGAAATGAGATGTAGTCGGCGCCGGACGTCCCTCCCCTCCTCCAGAATGCCCTCAGTGGGCCGCGCTCGATGAATCATTCAATTCTGTCTCATCACTCTTATTTAAAAATATTTATCCTTATTTTCTTCCTTCGAATTTTTTTGTAACCACGCTTTTAAAATCCTCCATTACCATACCGAGTTTATGTATTATTTCTGTTGAACAATTTAATGGTTTGCAGTTAGAGATTGAAAAGTATTCAAATGTGTATTTTGTTCTCTCTTCTCCACCTAAATCGATAACAGCGAACCAATTTTGAGCGGCTCGAATCCGTACACAGGCGCTGATGTTAGCTCCTTTCTTAGTCCCAGGTAGGTACCTCCATAAACCCTCTCCCCAAGCAAAAGACCCTTCGGAAAGAACTATCGGATTATGAAAGACTAAAGACGGGGACATAGACCTGGGGACGACTAAGGGTAAGATAAAGGAAGAATATTCGTTTACAGTAGAGAGGCCAATAGACATTGCCAAACCACGAGGTTTGGGCCTGTCGTTCAGTTGCCTAAAAGTATTGATTATTAGTTAGTAGTAGTATTTTTGTTTTACGTGCTTCGACGGCTAAGGTAATTTCGCACTTACTGTCTGCCACGTGCAGACAGGGGCAACAGCACTCGAACGAATCGGAGGACCCCACCAAACTTGAGACGAGCCCAACGATGCTTAACTTCGGTGACTGATCGGGAACCGGTGTTTCCATCGTGGTGGGCCTTTGCCCTTGATTATTAGTTAAAACCCATTTTGAAATAAAAATATATGTTGGGAACCTATATAAATAGATATGTAGATTCAAATGTAGATTGACAGATAACATGATACTGAGCACCTCGTGATCTAAAATAAAAAAAAGTATTTTTTCCGCCTAAATTGGGCAATTCTCCTTCTGTGCGATGGTCATGGGTCGCTCGACTTTGTGCAACTCGTTCCTCCGCCGCCTCCTCCTTCCCCGCCTCCTCCTCCCACCCCTTGGCCCCACCCCCCGCCCTAAAACACTCCACGACCCCTCTCTCGCTCTCCGCTCGCCAGGCACCTTCGCGCGTGGATTCCAATTGCCTTAGTACTCGAAGGGCTCGAAAGGTGGGAGTGGCCGCTTTTCTTGGCCGCCTCCCACTGCGCGTGTTTCTCAATGCAAGCAATTGACTGTCGCGCACGAAATGCCATCCGGGGCTCCCTCCTGGATGCCCCTGGGATGCGTTGCTCTCGCTCGTGCTTCAATGCATGCGTGCGTGTTTGGCCACTTCGTGCGAACCCCCGCGTCCCTGCGATTCCGACTCCCGTTTCCGGTCTTCAACCCTCGCTCGCCCGGCAGCAAATTGTTCCTCCCCCCGCAACACCCCACTCCCCCAAGAAACACCCCTTCCCCCGTAACACCCCTCCTCGAAAATAAAATACGTTTGTACCTACGGCGACGGCGCCATTGGAACGAAAAGCGTTAAGGTGGTTTGAGCGAGATATTTCCCTAGTCATAATGGAAACCATATTCTAGTTTCATTTTTTTAATTTCAGCGTCTGTAAGAAGTATGAAGTAAATATTATAACGTTAATGGCGCAAAAATATAATTACACATGGAAAAAAGTCTCAGTAATCAAATTAATGTGTCTACTCAAGTCTAATTAGACTTATTTTTTCTCGTACGGCTGAAAAGGCTTCAAAACAGACGGTTTTTTTCAGATTCTGTAAAATTTACTGCAGCATGTAACGGATTAATTTTTATAAATAGTTGAGGAAACATACGAACTACACACCGTTAGTTTTTTGACGAAATCTAGGTGTTATAAAATTCCTCATTCTTAAAATATTTTCCGCCTGGAGCGCACAGCCGTAATCTATCCCATGTAAAACAGCTTGCATTTTCAGGAAAATTGCTCGAAAGGTAGTTCGGCAAGGGGTTAATATTTTGATATCATTAAAAAGATGGGAGTTTTTTTCTTTAAAAAGACGTCCAATTCATCAAAATCTAGGTGAATTTGGCTCTAAATACCTTAAATACGCCGTTAGAGGCGCCCCCACTCGGCGAGCCCATCGTGGAGACCTCACCCTGGTGACCATTTTGCAGGTGATGCTTTTTGCGTCACGCGTCACGTTTTCAAGAGTGCCAAAACGAGTATTGGGAGATTTCCCACTTATCAGAAAAATTCGTTATAAATCTCCACATATTTAAACTGGGAACAACTACCTTTGCGCTTGATAATAATTCTGATATCAATATGGTATTGTGTGATTAAAAAAAATTTGTTTTTGAGTAAAATCAAGGATGATATCACTAATGGGCTAAAACTCTTCAGTATGATTATTGGCACTGTTGTAATCAGAATGATGGAAATTTGGAAATTACTTTCTCGTTGATGAGATGACATTTTCCAGTAATGGTTCATCATTTGTGAGCTAGTAATGTCTTTAGAGTTTCCTTATCTTAGGTAACTCAATTAAGTTCGTCGTATTCTTGCAAAAGATATAATGCTGTACTAAAACACTGAAAAGATGAAGGCTCCTAGGTGTAGAGTGTGTTGAAGGGGCTGAGCTGTAAGGAGGAGGATGTATACAAACAATCGTCACGCCTGCTGAATTACCCGAGGTACTTCCTGAAGCAGAAGACGATCCAATGTAAAAAATAGGCTCTACCCGGACTCCACTGGCTAAGATGTGTGAAGCTCACGATCGTGAAATGCAGACCACATTCTCTGAAAAAGTCTGCGGAATTTGAGGACACAAAGGATGTTTTTTTTCGGGAAGAAAGCTGACTGTAGTGTACGGGAATTCCATGCATGCGTGAGCATAATGTGGACATTAAAGAACATGACTGTGGTAATTATTTTAGAAACAGGAAAAACTTTCCGTTCATTACTCATATACGTTTGGTCTACTTTCCCTCATCCCTTGTCAAGCTAATTATATAGCTTGCGTTAAGTTAGAATAGCAACAATCTATGCAATCATCCTCTAGACATCTTCTGTTAGAATTTAAATGCAGAATCTATTACTCCGTTGAATCTATTTTTCTGTGATTTATGTATAATATATGATTTGCATTGCTCCACATTTTTGTTGAGTATCCGAAGGATTGGGAGTTTTACTTCGCACGTCACGATTAGTGACGGAAATCAGTTTCAATGAATTTTAGCATTTACTTATGAGTGAGTTACTTACAGTCTATGGTTAAGTTCATTAACATGTCCTCATATTGTCGGATATTAGCATATTGGGGTAATGTGCCATACATTTTGCATTGATTTGAAAAATGATTATTAATTAAGTGTAAGTTGTGTTTGAGATTCTGAGAGCCTCTTATGAACATTGCCACGATGTCATGCCCTTAAGACAAGTGCTGTATTTGTGGATTTATATTAGCTTTTAAAAATACTGAATGATTATTTGTTGGCACAACATTGAAATCCTTGCTTGCGAGGGGATTTGTTGGACAATTAAAATTGGGCATTGAAGTAAATACGATGTGCAGTCAAATAAGCGCGTATTCCGTAAGAATAACGAGTTGAACCCCTTTGGCAGCATTCCCCAGGGCATTCCCGGAAATGTTTGCTTTAAAGATTCCCTTGTGTGTGTTCGAGGCGCTGGGGTTCCGTCTGAAGTTCAATTTCATGCCCTCGTCACATAATTGCAGGGGTTTATGAGCGAGTGAATGAATGTCGGTTGCACCCAAAAGCGCTTATGTTCACGTATCATTAATTGATCTCATGGCGACTATTTACTGATCCTTAATTCTTACGCAATTGATAATCATGTACTGAAAATCATTTTGGTTATAATATTTTAACCTTAAATATCAGCATCCAAATGTATCCCATTCTCATGGGCTGTGTGTGAGTAGGGTGGTCCTCTATTTTTCGTAATTTGGATTTCTTTGGGGACGATCCCTGAATATTCGCCATTGGGTTAGAAAATAAAGTGTATAAAATATTATTGCAATCCAATAAGGGAAAGAAGTGCCGCAACGCACCTAAAGTTTTGAAATTTCGCCATTTCTGGCTTTTTCCGGTCATTCTTGGTGATTACGGAGCACTCACGTTTCTAATTGATTTTATATTAATACCAACGGCATATCATAGATTTAGTATGCTTAATATAGAATATTTTCAATTTTCGACCCGTACTTCCCGAGATACGGCCCCGAGAGTGCCTCGTGTCTGTGCTTGAGCTTTTATTTGGTGAAACGTTATGAAAAGAATTAGACGAGGATTTTGAACTGAAACCTTGTCCATCATATTCAAATTATATATTTTTATTTCAGCGTCTGTAAGAAGTACGAAATAAATATTGTAATATTAATGGCGCAAAGAGATAGTTATACATGACCAAAATTCTCAGTAATTAAATAAATAAAGCTACATAAGTCTCCAACTTGACTCATTTTTTTCCCGCCGTACGGCTGAAAACCCTTCAAAACAGCAGTTTTTTTTGCGATTCTGTAAACATTACTGTGGTGAGTAATAGATTAAATTTTATAAATAGTTGAGAAAACCTGCAATCTACACACCGTTAGTTTTTTTGACGAAATCTAGGTGTTAGAAGTTACTAATTTCTTTTAAATATTTTCCCTCTGGAGCGCACAACCATATCTATCCCAGGTCAAACAGCTTATATTTTTAGGCAAATTGCTCAATAAGTTGTTCGGCAAGGGGTTGATATTTTGATACCATTGGAAAGATGAGTTTTTTCTTTAAAATGAGGCCATATACATAAAATTCTAGGTTAAGTGATTTTTCGCTCAAATTACCTTAATGAGAGTTAATAAGCATTCCAGTACCCAAACCGCACTGAGCCAAGGATAACGTCAACGGCTTATTTATTTGGCTTCTAAACTGCATGCCCGAATTTATAGTTATCTAAATCACTACTAATGGTATGGGCTTAACTGGTCGAATAAAACTATTATTGACAGGTCCAGTTGTCAATTTTATTACCAATATAGTTATTTGTAATCGTTTGCTTAGCGCAGAAATCGCTCCTAATGTGTGTAGGACTAGCCATCAGCTGATGAAAATATTGACGGCGTCATACTGGGAGGAGGTGATGGTGATGGGAGAAGACCGGCTATTCGATCGGTGATGTCGTATCGCCTCGTTTTGGGCGAAGAACATGACCTCGTCTGCTGACAGAATCGGAAAGGCGGTGATGAGTGATGTCATTTCACCGGTGGTCGGAGTTATAGGATACGATCGCTGAAGTGCCTTTCGCTTTCTGCCGGTGGCCTTCGGTTTGTGGCAAATCGCGCATTCCTCGGAATAGGAATTGGATTTGTTCCGCGGCAGTCCTCCGTATTCAGCCGTCCCCTTTCTTCCCCCCCCGTCCCCTCCACCCACCCAGCGGGAACGGAGGTGTGAATCACGTGCAGCGACGATGCAGTCCATATGTCGTCCGCCGGATTTCCCGTAGCCGAAAAGGAATTCTCCGCGGCTTTGCCGAAACCCATTGAAAATGCTAATGCGGGCGGCTTCCGGGAGGCCTCTTGTGTTTAAGAGGTTTGGAATTCTCTTTCCTACGTATCTGAGGAGAAGCTTGGTATCGGAGCGGAAAACGCGTATACACCTGATTCTTCAGTAATGAGTGGTGTGCATGGAAGCAACTTTCCTTGCGTCCTCGAATATAAAATACACATGTATAAACGCTACGGACATTACTAATTGCCCATTGAAAGTGCTTAAAAAATGTTTAAAGTCGCGTGATCGAGAGCGGCATCTTGATGGTTTGACGTCACCACAGGAAAGAAAACCTATTATTTACGTCGCTTTCATATAAATCGGCTGAACTTCACGTGCAATCGCGTCGTTGTCACTAGGCGGGCGCAGCGATGCCTTCGCGTGACGTCATCCGTCGGATTTTCTATGACGTGATGTTTTGGCGCCGCCAAGCGCCGGTAATATTCAACGTAAAAATGTTTTCCTCAAACAACATTTGTTGTCGATAAAAATTTTGTCCTGCGCGTATAAGAATATGATCTCCACGTATAAGCAATTGAAAATATAATAGGCGTTCCCCATTTGAATTGGCAATTGAAATGTGCCTCCTCGCCACCGCTCCTCTGCGCTCACTAGCGGTCATCTCTCGCACGCGGCCCTGCGTGGACCCCCCCCATCCCCTCACCTCCCCCCCCGTCCCCGCCCCCACCCACCCACCCCTCCCCCGTGAGCGGCTCTTGTCACATTAGCTTTATAAGTCAAGAGCTCTCGAGGGCCGCTCCTTCCATGGCCGAGGGCCAATGTGTTTTTGGGGGATCGGTAAAAAATTAAAATTATGTCCTTTATAAAACTCGTGTATTTCTGTTTGGTGGTGTGGGGGCTTTGAGAGTCATCATTGCGTGGAAATATTTTTGTATGAGCTAACGGGGTGAAGAGTGGTTGAGGAGTATCAACACTATATTTCCAGGTCCCCACTACATTTCCCCACTATATTTTCAAGTCCGACAGAAACGATAAATTGAGAGAGATATTTTGCCGAACGGATAGGTATGGGAATTCGTTTTTCCCCCGAACAGTAAGGGACTTTATTAAATGCTAGGCGTAATTTCATTAGAGCGTTTCCTTTTTATATTTAAACGGCTGGTGTCCTAACACCCCCCGCCACACGCCTATTGACGCGGCTTGCGGGGTAGTATGTAGATGTAGACTATTTGCTGCCCGGCAAACGTTTCGAAAAGGAGAAAGAACGATAGATGGAAATTCCCGAGCCAATAGTTTCGATTTTCTCCCATCGCTGCGATATGACGATCGAGAGAAAAGCCCTTTTCCACTCTCCTTGTGTGGGTGAGAGTGGAGATGAGCCATCGAGTAGGAGATGAGTAAAGACTGCAATGTCGGGACTGACTGCCGTCTCCACGGCCTCCCACCGAGACTTGCGTTTTTGTCTTTGGAGTTGTAATGTGGCTATAGTATTTAAAGAGGTCGTTCGATCGTTTGAAGAAATATCCTGACCTTTTAGATGGAAAGGGGAAGGCGGAGAATAGATTTCCAGGAAGTGGTTGCGGGACGCCTGTGACCTTTTCTTCCAGAAGTGAAGTCTATAGCCATGTGACCTCGCCTCCTTTCCCATTCAGGCTCCTGTTCGGTTCAAGGACGTGCGCTGCCCTGGCGCTGTTGTCACTGCTTGGCAAGGGTTGGCCATTAAATGGCTCTTCGATTTAAGTATCGATGAAAAATGTCACATTTGAATTGAGAGATGGACCTTGGGAAACCCTAGAATTGAGACAGCGGCTAGTGGAAACTGTCTTTTAATTGGTGTAAAATGGCATTACTTCATTTGATTTGCGATGAAATACGTGTTTTGTTTTATTATAATCCCCCATCATCAATTTAGAGTCGATATTATACGCCCTGACTCATTGCAATGTCGCTGCTAACATTTGTTACCAGCTGTAATGTTTTCTCGACTTCTTTGGAGGAGACATCCTGAAATTAAAATGATTATTTTCTAAATCGTGTAAAAAATATTCTAAAGATAGGTCAGTGAGCATAACTAATAGTTTCCTTAGGAGAAGATTATTAAACCGGATTCCAAGTTCTAATAATTGCATTCACGCGAGGGAACCTACTCGTGTCTCTATTTATTCGGTGGCTTAAAATTAGTTCTGATATGCGATATAAAAATGTAAAAAATATATTCGCGGGGCATAGCGTGCTAGCGCAGAGAGAAGTGAACGTCTTTCCCTCATGGGGTGGGCGGATGATGTTTTTACTAACCTTTAGATTTTGCGAACATATTGGTAATTGCAGATTAAAAGTACTTTGCCGCGTGGACTTCTGCAATGGCACGTTCGCTTCCAACACTAAAACAACTTACTTATAGTCTTATAGGATAATAACGTGACATCCACTCCTACAAATTAATTGATGCTATACTCGCGGCATTACGCCACCGTTCCTTGGCGGGATCGACCACTCACCATCCCTAGCGAAAATCTGTCGGACGTCCGGGTGCGTCCGAGAAGGAAAAAGGCAGCTCTCGTTTTCCTCTCGAGCCGTGAAGTTAGCATTCGATGAACCATGCTTAATTTATTTCCTCGCGACGGCGATAATTAAGCTTTCGGATCCTCAGCGCTTTCTCTGGGGAGTCCCTTACCAAGCGGTGACCTCCTCCATTGACGACCCCCCACCCATCCAGCCCCCCTCCGATCGAGAGACGTAGGTTGCCGACCCCCCCGTGCATCGAGGGCTTCCAAACGTCCCGACAGTTATTCCAACCCAGGGGTCACGGGGTGGGATGATGCGTACACTTGCACCCGCTCAGGGCCGGATTCAAATCGCGTCCGAGGATTCCTCGACGAGAGCCTCCTTCCGACTCGCGTGTCCCGAGCCTCACGAGGCACCGAGTTCCATCCAGGGGTCTTAGTTGGTCGTGTGCGCGCGCGGGCGTTTTGAGGCATCACGGGAGAGGCACATCCCCGCCTCATTTTCCGCCCACCCACTGCAAGTGGCGCCCGAGAGAGCTTTCCGGCGGCGGAGAGGCCATACGGAGGAGGACGTGGCAACGTTGCGGCGTGACCACGGCTCCGAGGCTCCCTCCTCGACGAGTCGAGGTTTTCTTAGCGTGCGGGGGGGAAAAGTATTCGAGAGGGTTTCATTGTTGGCGGCAAGTGTGGCCGCGGGCCCCGCAGCATTATTCCCCGGCGAGCCCTTCTTCTCACCTCCTCCCCCCTCCCTCCCGCTCTCTCCCGCCCCCCACCCCGCCAGACGTCCCCCCGCCGACCGGCAATCCGCTCGGCAGTGGCCGCGGTGCGGAGGAAGGTGGCGGCTCCGACTCTGCCGGGGAGTGAGGTGGTGGAGGCAGGAGGAATTCCAGGCGAAGACTCAATCCCCCCTCACACCTCCCGCCCCTCGCTCCCCCTTCGACACCTCCCGCCGCTGCACCTCTCCTCCCCTAGGGTCGCGCACCGTTGCCGGCTGTCCTCTCGCGCCCACCACCACCGGATGCACAGACGCCCGCCACTCTGCGTTCGCGCCGGCTCCCGGCAGAGCACCACCACCGCGGCCGAGCACCACCGAAAGGCACCGCGCCTCGCCTCCTCGGCCAGAGTCCCGGGCCACGGGGCTACGTCTCGCGCGGTGGCGTGAAATCGGTGGATCGGCCGGTCGCCCCACCCCTACTCCCCCCTCACGGCTGACTCTCTCGGGCCAACCGTTCACGTGCGCAATTTGGCAACGCCGGGCGCGTAAGGTGGGATTGGCAGGTGAGGGAGTGAAGACTATTCGACGCATTCGGAGAGGGACCCGGGGGAGGGGCGGCCGCCTCCTGCAAAGCGGTGAATAGCTGCGAGGCGCGGGGGGCGAGGTATGGGTTGCGCCCCACGAGACGCGAGCGCCGATGCTGGGTCCGGCGATTCGAGTGGGCGGTCATCGGGGAGCGAGAGGTCGGCGGCGTTTCGTGTTTTTTTGGTCGAAGGGGTCGAAGACTGGAGGTTTAGAGAAGTGAGCCAATGAGTTGAGCCCATTGAAATGAAAAGCACGGAGGGTGAACCTCGAGATAAGTTGTCGATCCCCTCATGGTGTTCCTTGTGGTCACCACTCTGTTGCCATTATAGGGTCTCCGCTCTTTTCTCCGGGGTCTCGAGAGGTCATCGTGAGGATGGGAAGACGTCAGCTCGTGGTGTCCGAGGATGACGCTCGTGCTTGTGGTGCGTTCCCTGGTCACGAGGGAGACGGACTTTTTTTGCGGGTGCTTGCAATTATGGATGATGATCTTCTGCGAGCGTGGGAGGATTCACAACCGGTAGCAATTAGCCATTGCACCTTTTACTTCCTTGTGCATACTTCTAAAGTGAGTATTTGCTTTAGAAGGCAAATGCGGCTTACTGTGTTAGCGGTTACCATTTCGCCCAAATATCTGCATCCTCCATCCTCAATTTTGCTATCCCCCTGGTCCTATGTTTTTTAAGCCAATTCTTGATAATTTTTTGTCATCCTTGTACCAAGGTTTACCCGTTAGGTGGCAAAAGCGTCTTGTCTCGTGCTTAGTGAGCTTAAAAAATCATTCTGAGAGCGCTATCTGTTGGAACTATTTGGCGGAAACCGTGACTTGATTGACTTGCCAGCGCAGAGTGGTCGGAAATCGAAAAAAGCCGGGCAGAAGTCCGAAATTGCATTTTTTTTAGATAAAGAGCTGAAACTTTTTACATATACTCACAAATGGTTACTTATTAAGAAAAAAGTCATTTTTCATTGGTCCTACCCGTTGCTTTGATACGGGGGCTCAGAAATGACCAACATTCCAAAAGAAACACCCGTATTAATTTTTCTTCGAAAATCTTAAAAGTGAAGCAGTTAGTGGAGTTGTGGAAGGATTTTAATGAAATAAAAAACATTCTCATCGTTCATAATGGTGATTTTTCCTCTCCTTTGCATAAGTTGAAGAGACTTTTGTCGCTATTTGTGTGCTATTTCGTCACAAAATGGCGGACGTTTTTTAGGAAAAAATTCACATAAAGTAGTCATTTTCATTGGTTTAACGAGTTTGTGCGCGGAGTTATTAATACAGAGTATTAACCAGCGTGGCGATCGTCAGGGAAAACCTGGAATTGTCAGGGAATATTAAATTTCTGGAAAAGTCAGGGAATTCACGTAACAGTCGGGGAGAAACTGGGATTGAAAATTCTCGTTATTTTTCTACAATTGCGTTTATCGGACAGTCTTTCCCACCATTTATTTCACTAACTTAAACTAATGTCCGTCGCTGACGTGCATGGAATTAGTTTCATCAATTCGTGGGACATTCAGTTGTGAATCTTATTAGTTGTTAATGTTAGTATTTAGTTGTGAATCAGACGTACAATGTATCCCTTTTGCATATCCTTATTGCGATAATTGCCTACTAGTGTTAAAATTCATGATCACAATGTATTACGCTCATCACAAGAAATCCGAGGCTATGTTGTTCGGAAAATTCTACCTCGATTTTTTTAAAACTTACGAGACTTAGGTCGAGAGGTAGCTGGAACACACTAGCTCATTGTAAATACATGCTTACAGTTCTAAAAATACGAGACGATGATTATTAAAATGGTAATACAAGTACGATCTCACGTGTAAACAAAATGCTACGCAAGATCATCTTCGATTCCCATACCTCCCTTCGTGAGACAATAAGAAGATCCCTCCTCGCCTCCCCGCCTTTCACGCTCGACGTAATTATTGAATGGCCGGTTCGCTCTTGCAATCAAGAGGTTATAACCACGTTTATCAAATTGTTATTTGCTTAAGGTCACTCGCGCCATCCGATTTTGATCCAGCTCAACAACTCTGCTTTGGTTTGTATTTTTCGCACACCTTAGTGATATCTGTGATGGAGTCCGCCAGTAAATTGGCCATTAACCTTCCCTTCGATGCCTTTTCTGTAATCCTCAACCTCCAAGAACTACCACGACGCGACTATTATTTGGATGAGAGTTTAACTTATGAAGGTTTAATGTATTCTTTCATTAGGATGTACTTGTAGCTTTTCATTTATCGATTTCAGCTTTGAATGTTTTTTGAATTTTGAGGAAAAAAATTAATTCAGTAGAAATAAAGTATTCCAATAATAGGTGACCTTTTGGCGATGGGGCAGGGAATTGGTAAATCCATCGGGTAAAAGTCAGAGAATTTAAAAATTGGATATCAGTAGCCACCCTGATTAACTGTTGACATCTTAAGGTTGTACTCAAAATGTATTTGAAAAATATTTGCGACGCCGAAAATAAATTCGAATTTTCGATCGCTCGTCGCAGCCCGGCTACGCGCTACCTGGAAATACCCGTGACTCCGTGGAATTGTTCAATTTGTTTGGAACGTAACTCCTCGAATTCTGACTTCCAAAGATTCTATTTTGAGGATACTGCGATGATATATGATTGATTAAACGCATCAGAGCACGTGCAACTGTGGTAAATTGGTGTTTCTTGGCATACTTTATGGAATCATGCTGCAAATGTTTTTCGGCTCTTGAGAAAGCGTGCTTGTTCCCGGGGTACTTACCATGCATGGTTTCCAAAAAAGGCGTCATTTGTGATTCTTATTCTTTCTCTCCCCCCCTCCCCGACTAAACCCTCGACCTTCACTCCCTGAGGAGGGTCGCGCGAAAAGGGTCGTTTTATGAGACCGCGCAGGATTTAATACTATTCAACCGATATTTCCCAATGAGCTTCTCCTTTTCCTTTGAGGTAGTTTGAGCGAAAAATCACTTCACCTAGAATTGAATGAATTCCTCATTTTAAAGAAAAAAAACTCTTTTCAATGATATCAAAATATCAACCCCTTGCCGAACTACTTTTCGAGCAATTTGCCTAATTATATAAGCTGTTTTACATGGGATAGATTATGGCTGGACGCTCCAGAGGGAGAATATAAAAAAAACAATTAGGAACTTTTAGCTCCTAGATTTCGTAAAAAAACTAACCGTATGTAGATTTAATGTAATCTCAACTATTTGCAAAAAAATAATCTATTACTCACCACAGTAATTTTTGCAGAATCGCAAAAAAAAACCTGCTGTTTTGAAGGGTTTTCAGCCGTACGGCGGGATAAAATGAGTCAAGTTGGAGACCAATGTAGCTATATTTATTTAATTACTGAGAATTTTGGTCATATATAACTATATCTTTGCGCCATTAATATTACAATATTTATTTCATACTTCTTACAGACGCTGAAATAAAAAAATAAAATTTGAATATGGGCTCTATTATGACTAGGGACCTATCTCGCGCAAACCACCTTAAGAAATGCATGTTAACATGCTGTTCTAGTTTTTAGCATTGGTGAAGGAGTGTTGTGCTCTAGTGAATTTCTAAAATCTGTGGTATCTGGTGATTTTGAAAATGCCTGATCCTAATAGGACTTTTTGCGCTGAATTCAAGTGTGAAAGTGGTTTTCACCCATCAGCCTTAGTTTTCACGCGACACCCGGAAAACCCAAATAATCCCGGATTATCCAATTTATGCCAATTGTTTGTAAAAAACAACGCACTGCTCCCATCCAATTACCGTAGAACAACGAATCCGAAATCGAGATACTGGCCATTATTTAAGCTTTGAAATCCAATGCAATTTCTCCATGCAGGTTTAAGGCCGAAGGTCCGGAGCGCAACAATTTAAAAAACTGATTTTTTCATAAAATTCGAGTTAGTTTCTACGTCACTGTTGAAAATATTTGAAGCTCAGAGCGTAAAAAAATGTGACTTTAATAAAAAGAGAAAATCGCCTGTGTGAGGTGCGAGCTGGCTTACTTTCTGCCCAGAGTCGAGAGCGCTAACCACTCGTATATGACAACACTCAAAACAATAGCAAAATGACTTTATATATAGCATAATGATGGCGTGCCCACGGCATGGCATTACATTCTTGCCTCCGCTTTAAGTTATTTTTGGCGCATATGATTCTTAATTATGTTTCAGTGGGTCTTATTTACACGCGAAAACTATAATTGTTCATATATATCAAGTCAGGCTTCATAATTTGGGAGGACACTGGCACAGAAATCGTAATATGTATTATAATAAGTATTTTTGAATGTGTTTCATTGTCCTCTTCGCCTGGGAAGTTTGTGAGGGAAATTTGTACATTTAGTTCTAATAATGCGAACAAATTACGTCCTATAAATATAAAGCATGGTATCAATGTTTTACTGGAATGCTTAAATGTTTCTTCTCTGTGCTCGTCACCAAATTCATCCTCACTCATTGTCATATTTTCCGGAGGCGTTGATGCCGGTGGTAATGCACTGTGACACATAGCAGATGGTAAATTTGGTTAATGCTCAGAGTGCTTTGTTTTTTAAGTGATTCCAGCTATTTTGTCTTACAGAAATTAAAATCTATTGCATGATCGGTCGGATCTCTCCAAATCATGGTAACATCAAGCGGCATGTGACGTGATCCTTTTAACCAGTCTGTCAGAAGGCTAACGCATGTCAAGCAGCAGATGTGAGGGGCTCATGTTTTATCTTGGTCACCTGCTTTGTATCCAAAATAATGTCCGTAGCACTTCTTCACTTGCGGAGTAAGTCGCCGTTGTTACGATTTCAGAGTAAACTCTCCGCAGATATAACTAAAAGAATCGGGGCTATGTACACACGCACGGGACATGTTTTTCATCTGGATTAACACAGCACAAGACTTAACAAACCAAGATGAAATGCAACTGCCACATCCCAACCCATCAGAACTCAATCCTGCGACGAAAGTCACAAAACGGATTCTATGTTTTGCAAAACGAACACTTCATATTCGCACATATAAGTCACCTATGAAGTTTAGGCTGTGGGAGTTCCATCAAGGAAAAGAAAGCTGATGCCTGAAGGATTTTCACGGTTTTTATTCTCCATCGTACCATTGGCGTTGCACCAAACACAACTGCCGCACTCGTGCGACACCCAAAGACTGACTCCTCTCCACGTTCGACGAAATAAATTATCGTGTGGAATTACAATGTGCGCTTTTTTTTCTATATGTTGAAATTCCACGAAGTACAGCCTGAAACCTTTGAATGTTTACGATTTTACGTGCTCGGGTATGATTCATTGATAATATTGCCACACCCCTCTCATTCACCCTTACGAAGTAGGACTAATCTCTGAAATATATCGAATACAACGGAGAGCAGTAAGATTTATGTAAAGTTGTTACAATAAACTTAGAAGTGTTACTGAATTGTTGAAAGAATTCGGGTGGGAATCTCTTAACTGATCGAAGGGAGAAATACAGGTTAAATCTTTTGCGCAAGTTCGGAGCAGACAGTTTTTTGCCGGACGTTCAACATATATTGCTAGAGCCAAGGTACTAAGGTAAAAGCGATCACAGGAATAAAATAAAGGAAATTGACCGCAGAACCGATAGATTTAAAATGTCATTTTTCCCACGCACAATAAGGGATCATAATACATAGTTGCGATGGATCAATCATATGAAACTCCCACCCTCAATAGGTAGAGTAGAATTTTCACTTGTGCTTAATAACACCACATCATTACTAACACTTCACACCGCTTGATATGTCCGGCATTATTTTATTTTGTTCTCTGCATGAAGTAGCATCTCATAGCATTCGTAAATTTACAGTATTAGTAATATTAACCACTATATGTGTGTATAACAATGTTCTGCATGTTTGAATGTTCATTTATGTACGACTCTCCCAGTTTCTGGTTGGACTATGCACTGTTCTCTTGACTGCTTTTTGGCCTGCGCCTAGCAGCCGGGGGAGCGTGCGAGGTTCTGATTTGTGCTGGGACGAGTACTGCATGCCTGGCGTGGAATCATACCGTGCCACACACCCTAGTGGTGGCTTGCATGGTACTTCGTAGATGTAGACGTAGATGTAGATTTACGAGCTGGGGTGGTGGAAGTGGAAGATGGTTTACGACTTAAGAGACATGTATGAGAATTCCGTGTACATATTTTGGCATTTTTTTAAAACAACTATGTCTCCAGAACAAGAGAATCATCTATTACAGGGTAGGCAATCTTCAACGTTTTGAAGGAATTTTGGAAACATGTATTAGGGTATCTCAAACAAACTGTGCCCGATAGAAAAAAACTGATTTCATATTCTAATTCAGCACCATCGACTAAGCTTAAAACACCCATCACATTCCTTGTGACAAAAATGTTGTTGAACAGTGTAATCTTTTCAGCTTTTTCTAAGGAAAGGAAAATTACCATTATGAACGATGGGAAGGTTTTTTATTTCATTAAAATCCTTCCAGGACTCCACTATCTGCTTAACTTTTAAGATTTTCGAAGAAAAATTAAAACGCGTTTTTTTTTAATGATAGCCATATCTGAGCCTAGGGTAAGTAACGGGTTGTACTTATGAAAATGGACTTTCTATTTCATGATAAGTAATAATTTTTTGTTTATGTGCCAAGTTTCAGGTCTTTATTTAAAAAAAACCCAATTTTGGACTAATTTTTTGGACTTTGGACTATATATTTTAGACTGTTATAGCGAGATTTTTCAAGTTGCCAATCTCTTCTAAACGTTAACCCTACTTTACCGCTTTACGGCTCATCAAATTGCATACGTATCTTCTAATCTTCACGTGTGGGAAGTGCGCGTGGTTAATCATTTCAAAATGCAATCGCTTCACGGCCTTATGAGAAAAAAACTGCAATATTAGTAATCTAACATTAAGTGAAGTTCGAGACCCATCGAGACGCGATAATTTTGGCTTTTTTACTGTTTAAATGTTTCAATGTAAGTCAAGCTCTAACCCATGTAACTGTGTTTATCACATGGCAGTTCAAGAGCGTAGAAAATATTTCTGAATTTACTTTCGAGGTATGTTACGCCTTGCTTCGTTGATTTTAAAAATTAACAATGACGTGAAATTCCGTTGGCCCTCTTTTCATTTATCAGGTGAGATTGCCCAATGCTCGGCTACCGCCAGGTTTACGTGAGCTGATAGCGTAAATCTTACGATTGATGACGTCACCTACAGTTACTTTAAACCTGTCGTTAGAGGAGTAGCCAAATTTTCTAAATAAAAAATCGGTTGCCCATCTCATTACTAAATTTAGTAAAAGTAAAGTGGCAGAGCTAAATAAATTAAGGTTTGCGATCGGGTGTTTAGTGTGAATTACTATTCGTTGTGACTAATTACGGCATTCAAGATGCATTCTATCCAGCCTAGGTGTTCTCTCTGCAGCTGCTATACTGTAACTACAATCCATTAGCTGGAATCACAAGGCTTCAGAATATTTGAATCAGTACATTTATTTTGGTGTTCGTTGTACTTCTATGGTTAATCTAACCATGTATATAATCAATCAATATATGTAATCAAATACATATTCGTACAAATTTTAATGTATTGGAAACCACATAACCAAAATAGCTTTCTTCAAAGAGGTGATCTGTACGATTAAATCTCATCATAATGAAAATATTGTTCTTACTTTGACTATTTGTTGAGTTTTTCGAGGGCATGGGGAAGAGACTTCTTCGAAATTAAGTTTTTACTTCTCAAAATAATCAACTGCTGGAATTGTTTATTTATTTATTTTTTTAAAGACCATTGTTGTTCTTAAACCCCGACGAAGCCGGCAGCGTAGCACGGGGAAACTGTTGCCTAATACTAAATAATTAATCGCAGAACCAAAAGCCGGAATACCATAGACATGAGTGCTTTCTCAGTATTAAATGCATTTACAAATCAATAAATTGGTAGTAAGTTTTTAAAATAACTAAAGATTTTGGCTGATTCGTCATGGAGTACTACTACTTCAACTTTTTCTTAGCCTTTGTCCACTTTTTTCTACTTCGTCCTCATAAGTCTGGTATTGTGCCTCAATCCAACTTCACATTGACTGTATTGTACGCTGTTCCTGAATCAGATGCCAGGTCACTCTGTGGATCGAATACGCCATAAGCCTGGAAAAATTAGGTCGCGTATAGGGATTGAAGCAGTAAATTACAAAGGCGGAAAGTTCCTCGAAAGAATGTTATGGTTTTCAGAACCTTGCCAAAAACATCAAGTAAGCGTACGGCAACTTTCATTTCTTTGCCGAACTTTGCCTGGCAGTACGCCGCATCTGAATCCGCCCATGAGGTGCGCCGATGCATGTCACCTTTTATATTTGAAAAAAAAATGCATTCAGTGTTGAGTTGACGAGGGCATTTATGGAAAAACATATGGAAGAGCTGAGTGAATGTGTAGGCGGCATTTACGTCGGATCAGCTTGATGTATAGCCCAAATATACTTTGTTACTTAACTTTCTTGCGAAATTGACAATTTCCTTAGGGTTTGCATGGAACCAGTCCCGGAAGACGAATTTATGGCTTCTGTTGGATTGTAAGGACCCTCCCTCTTCAGCGATGTCAATTGAGCGCCTAGCATCCATTAACTAACTCTCATTAACTTCCGGGCGACATAAAAAAGTACTGTGTAAAAGGATTTTGTTTCACAGTTCTCTTCATCGATTTTTTCTCATCGTCACTCAATCTTTCGTGGAACTCGGGCATCTGTAATGTTTAATTTCTGTAGCCACGGTAATTTGACAGCTAAGACGAGAATGTACGTGGGCTGTTGACGGAGGCCACGTGGTGTGATCGTATGCAAATCGCGAAATTTCATTTTTTGATCTGTGCGTCTTTTAAACTTAAAGAGGTCATTGCCATATGCTGATGGATAATCCCCGACTATGAGTTGCCAGTTCAATTATTTTAGATTTTGATATAATGTGGCTTGTTCCTACCAAGATTAATAGAGGATAGTCCTACAACCGTGATACTGAAAGCTTAATCTAGTTTGCGTAATTTTCTAGTCCCTTTTTACATTTTAACGCACAATCTTTTGTAGCCCTTTGACGTTTCCTTTGTGAAATTCGTTAGATCTATTCTCACGGAGACCTTGTCGTCCCTGTAGCCTTTTCATTAATGTATGTGATCATAAATATATTTATGACTTTTTAAGTACATTGAGTGGCTCTATCCTTCTTATCCTCTATTCATTATTTTGTTTGTCAAATAGGTTTTGTAACCACGACGAATTGATTTGCTGCCAACCAATCCGGAGCTAACTCATGGACTATTCTATTTCTTCCTCTTAGAAACCTTTAACGTATTTATTGTATAAAAGTATAAAATTTAGACAATGTTTTTTTTAAATTTATTTTTAAGAACCACCGAAAACAGCTCTATTGGCCTTTACATCGGGGTATTAACAATGGACGAGCACAAACAACCATGCCCTGGGAAGTGAAAAATCCTCCCCAGGCGGGATTCGAACCCGCGACCTTTGGGTTAGCAGGCGAGGACGTTACCCCGCCGCCACCGAGGCCGGCAATGTTTGTGTATTTCGCAATTTTTTTAGGTTTCATGAAGACGGGAAATACGTGAACTTTCGGCTTTGATATTAAAATAATTTGAAGAGCATAAGTAATCGTTTCAGGCTTAACTTTGTGGAAGTTGGTAACATCAATGATAGAAAACAATTGAAGAGGTTTGACCCAAACGTTTGGGTATTCGTTTGGAATCGTTTGAGCTATACTCATAGTTTTACGCAGGGCTCTATCTAACTGCACATTTTCTTCCTTAGTGTGGGAGTACGTCCCACCCTTGTCCATCCCGCCCAGAAATCCTATTCTTTTCCTTCCTTTTCCCCGCTTACCCAACATCCAGCCCTCTCGAACAGCATTAAGAAACCCTTTGCCCCTCATTACCTCCTCCGGCCATATATTTTGTCTCTTTTTAATCTCATCCAAATGTTTCCGTTCCTCACCCGCCATACCAAGCACCTCCTCGTTTGTCTTCCTTTCCGTCCATCGCACCTTCTTCCTCCTCCACACCCACATCTCGAACGCCTGCAACCTATTCTCGTCCTCGTTTCTCAGAGTCCACGTTTCTGCCGCAAACGACGTTGCACTCCATATCAGGCTCTTCGCCATCCCCTTCTTTATATCCTTACCCAAGGTCGCCGTCATCAGCTCCCCCTATCACTGAACGCTTCCTTCGCTACCTCAATTCCCTTCATAATGTCTTTGCTACTATACCCATTTTATTCTACTCAAGTAGTTAAATTGCTCTACTTGCACCAGTTTGTCGTTTGCCCTACGTTTACGACTATCATCACTTTCTTTGTCCTAGATATTTTCATTACTTTTCATTTCTTATGATTTATAATACCTACCTTTAAACGATAGAGTACTTCAAATAAATGAATCTTCATTCCGTATTTTCCGCACTGACGTTCTAACACATCTATCGAAACTTGCAAACCTCTCGATGATTCTCTAACCAACGCCTATTCGTCCGCGAATCTAACCAACTTTATCAGCTGGCTTCCTCTCGCCAATATATTCCTATTTCCATGATTATCTGCGTAATTATTTCCGAATTAACTCTTTCAAACTCTTTTCGAAATCAATAAAGCAAACAAAAACATCCTGATTATGCCTTTCTATGAGTGCTCTCTCATCGCCAAAATCGTATCCCGAGTTGCCCTCCTCTTCCGAAACCTAAACTGGTCATTGCCCAAGTGGTTCTCTATCCTTCAACCTTTTGTTGATTTTTCTAAGCAAAACTTTTGCCGCGCGTGGAATCAAAGTGATAGTTCTGTACTCCTTGCGTTATGATGCTATCTTCTTCTTCGGGATAGGTATTTAGACTGTTTGTACGAAGTTCTGTGGCCGTAGTACTCCTTCCCCGTAAATCCTAAGAATAAGTTCTGAGAAGTCCTCCCCTATTACCTGAGCTCTTCAGTAACTCTGAGGGGATGTTCCATTCTCCCACGGCTCTATTGCCTTCGGCCCTCGTAATGCCCTCTATGTTTCGGTGTCAAGTATCTCCGAGGGGAGGTTATCATTCTTTATCGCTCTCTCATTCCCTGTGTCTAATTTAAGAGGTCTGTTACTGCTGTCAAATAACTCTTCCGCGAATTCTTTACACACATTCTGAATATATTCCCGTTCGAATAATGTCTTCCCTGTTCATTCCTTAACTTGTGGTATCTTTTGTTCCGTCTTACAGCCCGATAACGTTTTCACTTAAGCGTTTAATTCGCCCACTTCCCGCTCTTTCTGTAGCTTTTTATCTTCGCATTGCGCTCATTGTCCTTTCCACCAATTTTCCCTCTCGCAATTGATTACTCGCTGGAGTTTGTCATTGAATTCCATGTATCTCCTCGTGCCAATTTTGGCTTTGACGTTTTTCAACACCCTCCTATCTTCTGTTTTCCTAATAATGTCTTCTGTGACATATTGCTTCTAAATTCTTCTCGTTTCTATTGATCCTATGGTGATCTCTGCCGCTCTGGCTCTGGCGCTTACAAAGCCTATTTTACACTCTCCCATTTTGTCCGTAATCGTTCGTATTTCGTTTTCTTCACCTTTATTCTTTTCCAGAAGCTCCTCATTTTCATCCCTTTCAATGCTTTCTCGTTCCATCTCTTCATCCCTCTACTTTTCCTAAACCTTTTAAATCTAACTTCACATTTCTTGAAAACTTCATTACGATGTGAGTCCGCATTCTCCCCCGGAAAACTGCGTGAGTTTTTGTCACCGTTCCTGAACCTCTCCTTAGCGTGATGTAGTCAATTTGGTATCTCCTTGTATCCCCCGGCATTTTCCATGTGTACCTACACATATTTAAACCAAGTGTTTGTTACTACTAATTTATTTATCTTGCAGAATTCAACTTCCTTCGCTTCGTGATCATTTCTCTCCCCTAGCCCATAATCACCCACTTCAAATCTATTCCTCCCTTCTCCAGTCGTCCATCACTATCAGGTTTTTCTTACCCGGAACTATTCTAATTATCTCTTATAGTTGCTCGTGTACCCCATCTACCCCTTCCCTCTCTAGGGTCACTTGCAGAGGCGTGTACTCATGGGCCACCACAAAATTCTTGCGGTGTGCTTTTTCAAACCACTAGTAACCTGCTGCTCACTAGTTCATTATACTACACTCTTCCCCAATTTTGCATTTAGTGCCGTAGCCATCCCACGTTTACTTTCTTCTCCCCCATTATAGATTATCCTGTAACCACCACTCCTATAGTGCCCGCTATCCCTCCATATCACCTTGCACAGTCTCGACGTATCTATTTTCCCTTTCTCCATTTCCTGTTATACATTTTCTTTCTTCCCAGCCCTGATTATTTTCCCTGCCCTCTAAGTTACGTATATACGTTTTTCGTTCAAGTACATCATCATCAGCTGTCCTCCTCAAGTCGGAAATCGATTTACAAATCCTCTCCTATCTCCCTTTCCTACGTCTCTTTCATCGTTCTTCGTGTTGAAATCCATTTTTCCTTGGCTTGCTGCGACTATTTCATCCACAGCCTTCCCCGGCGATTCTTCCCATTCATTGTAAATTTCTGAATTTGTTTTAGGAGAATATAATGTCTATGCATTAGTGAAATACGTTTTTATATTCCTTTTATCACATATTTCATTTAACATCTGTTTCGTAGCTCTTCGTTGGACGTCTTCATTCGGGATTGTCTCCATCCATTTAATCTCAATCGCTCGTATTCAACCAATCATTCCCACTGCCTCATACTTTATCGGTTCAGCTGCGTTTATCTTCCAAAATACACTCCATTGAGGCGAATGCATCAGACTACATTTGCGTCCAATCACGTGAAGAGTTTGGGGTACGATTTAATGATTGATCATTGTAGTTAGTCCGTGCCCTCTGAAGGACTTGACTTTATGAGTGCTCGAAAAAAATTCTTGATATTGATTTGGACATGCTATGGCGCATCATTGAGTGTTTGAAAGCTAAGGATTTTTTTCCTATGTAGTCTTACAGGAAAGCAAAATTCTACGCATGCTATGGCCAGGTTGTTGGTGGTCCGTGGTTGTATCGACATAGATGAACAATCGAGGGGAGCCCATATCTCGGTATTTGAATATGAAAACGTTTCCGAATTTTATATTGACTGCTTAGGTAGTATGCATGTTGTTGACGTCAGACAAAAGGTTGAAGATTCCGATGAGCAATATTTTATCGCTATTCATTAGTGGACATTCATGTTAATTTATACAAATGGTATTTTAGGTTTGTTGATCTAAAATGAATCCATTTTTTCGCGACGATTGCCACGGGGCAAAGCGCAGCAGCTTTGGAGGAGACGGGCCCCGAGTGGAGTTGAAATGAATAAAGTCGACTCCCGAGGGGCGGTTGCAGGTCTCGGCGCTGAACGAATGTAGTGAAGTGCAACTTATTCTCCCGTCGAGACGATGTTTCCTTCTGGGTGACCATCAGTGTTCTTACGTTTCACGTGGGTAAGTTACCAGGTTATTCGTACATATTATTCGGAGTGTTTAAAGCGGAGAAAGGGCTTCTTTTGCGTGGTATACCCTCAGGAAAACCTCTTGGGTTAGTTGGAGAGTGTCGCCCCACTCCGACATCCGATGTGTGACCATCTGATCACTATTGAGGCCCGGGCCTTCTTTCTTCGGTGATATTTTCGCATGTCAAGTGAGTCTGCACATCCGTTTTACTGCATCTGTCCGCTTTTACAAGGTCTTCAGGGATCTACATTCGCATAATTGGCGATCTCTCCTTCTAATTTGTCGAAATGCATCGATTTTTTTCTTTTTCCATCTATTAAAGTTGACCATTTATAGCATCTTAGATTGGTGAGCATGTTTTATGCCGATGAAGAATTGCTCGGGCTTTGGGTTTGTGATTTGCAAGCAATGATTAAACCGGAAAATGATCCTGGCCAAAAGTAGACTTTTGATCATAGACTTTTATTTTGGCCTTCAGTTTTACAATTTGCCGACGAATGGCACTAGCTGAAAGTTTGTGGAAGTGAGCATAATTCCAATTAAGAAATAATCTACGGTAAAATTATTCATAATTGTTGGTAAGTTCGTGCCCCAGGGGATGGGACAATTATTTGGGATTCGTCTTGAAAATGATAACTACGGGATTAGAATAAACTCGATGAAGAATCTACACATTCCGAAAATTGGTAGCGAGAGGAAATGGAGTGTGGCAGGCCGAGAGTGGAGGAACTAAAATGTAAATCCTTCCCCCCTCTACTTGTAGTAATGAAGAGAGCAAAAGCTGATTCGTCTCTTGGAGAAGCCAAAAGCTTCTGCGTTTTCCATTGACACCGAGAGAATAATGAATACCCAAACCCTACCGGTGGAATGGATGGCAATTGTAAAACTTTTAAGATAACCTCCATTTGTGGTGGATTGAATTGATTGGTAAACGTAGTGTGTCCACAGCGTTTTAAATATATTCATAGTTGCAAATTGCCTGGTGTCGTAGCTCCGCGCTCCACAGCGGCGGCACAGATGCAATTGCGTATGCGTAGTTCATATCCAATTCATAATTAATTTCCTATTTTCCGTTGAAGAATAAACTTTTTCATCAAAATTATTTATATATAAAGTTGCATTCGCGTGTAAATCAGTGGGAAAATGAGTTTTAAACCCCTAATAGTAATCGCACTGGAAATTCCTCTAATTATTTTATTTGATATACATTACAAATTAGGGCAAGGAAAGTTCTGGTGGTCATCGAGGCGAACCGTATGGCCGAGCCCGAGCACAATTGCATTCCACTCATGTTGTTTCGCCCAAGAACCTTGCAGTCATTCGTTTGACAAAGCCCAGTTTCTTATTTATTTCTAGCCTTGAATAGGAATGCAACGAAAATCCACCGAAAGTGTTCGTTGCTCTGGGGTGTAACAGTTAGCTTTGGTATTTAACTTGGCGCGCTAAACTAATATTCATTCCTCCACCTCCATAGGCGCATACAGATTGCAGACGTTCACACTCACCACGTGACACGATACCGCTCACGCTTCTCCTACCACCATGGTAATTTTCAAGGAAAGGATGCTCTCTGTGCTTTGTTCGCCCTCGAGGAGTTCACTCCGTGGGACAGGTGTGGTCACCCTCGTCCCCATCCACGGGGACGCCCGTGTGGGCCACTTCAAACGACCGTGCCGAAATAACTCTCGCAGAGCCTCCCGTCTTTGCCCAGCCCCTCTGCTCTTCCTCGTGACCTCCGCCCCCCACCCTCTCCACTCCCGTCCCGCCTCCTCCGAATCGCTCTCGACATTGGCTGCGGCTTTGCTGCTGCAACCGGGGAGGCTGTGGTCGCCGCAGAGGCTGCTTTGGTTTCCGCCCGTGTGCACGCCTCGTGGGTCTCGAGGCTGCCTCGTCGTGTGCCCCACGGGGGAACGTGCTTCAAAAGTGCTCTCCGCCCACCCTCAAGTGATTGATGCCCGCAGCCACTGTCGGCTGTGGACCCCCCTCTCGCTGCCACCCTCACCCCCCTCTCGCTGCCACCCTCACCCCCCTCTCGCTGCCACCCTCACCCCCCTCCTGCCACCCTCACCCCCCTCCTGCCAACCTCCCTAACCTGCCAAACTCCCCTCCTGCCAACCCCCCCTCCTGCCAACCACCCCCTCCTGCCAACCCCCCCACCTGCCAAACTCCCCTCCTGCCAACCCCTCCTCCTGCCAACTACCACCCCCTGCCAACCACCCCCTCCTACCAACCACCCCCTCCTACCAACCACCCCCTCCTGCCAACCCCCCCACCTGCCAACCACCCCTTCCTGCCAACCCCTCCTCCTGCCAACCACCACCCCCTGCCAACCACCCCCTCCTACCAACCGCCCCCTCCTGCAATCCACCCCCTCCTGCAAACCACCCCCTCCTGCAAACCACCCCCTCCTGCAATCCACCCCCTCCTGCAAACCACCCACTCCTGCCCACCACCACCCCCTGCCAACCCCCCCCCCTCCTGCCAAACCCCCCTTCTACCAAACCCCCCTCCTGCCAACCACCCACAAGTTTTGCGAGTTGTGCCTACAGCGAATAGAAAAATATCAAAAACTGTTATCGATATGCGTGATGAGGTCAGTTTTTGGGCATTGTGACATAGAATCCCCCATAGTTTACTTTCTATGTCCATGGATTCAAAAATGTCTGATAACTTACGTAAGATTGGGAGGGGAGTGTTCGTGAAATCTTACTTTGTCTTACATGGGGGGGGGGGGGGGTTAAAAAGTGGTAAAAATCGCCTTACGTAAACTTGAATAGCCCCTTTGCCGCTTGGGGCGCTACTAATCGCACGCTGTAAGAACTGTCCCGACTTTTGGCGACTGTATATAAATAAATAAATAATCGTAAATATTTTGGACTTTTTCTCTTTTGAATAAATTACTCTCTTTTTTTTCATTATGCCCTTGATGTATCATATATTCCAGTTGAAAGCTATTACGGAGAAATATATGTGTCAACAGAAACTTATATGATATGCCAAATATTCCAAATTGTAGGCTTATGGGGAAGCTTAAATGCAGTTTTCCTTGACCGAATGAGTGAAAGCTCAAATTGTAATTCTCTTGGTCTAATTCTCTTACTTTTCTTCGTGGGGGAGTTTCGCCTGATACCATTAATTGAAGTAAACGTTGGTTCCTTAATGTTTTCAGGGGTGAATTTTTCGTTGACTCAACTTTGCCACCGAAGGCTTTTTGAATCTTCCGGAGTCTGTTAATGGGTTAATAAATGAAGGACTGTTCTTGCGATATTGGGAGCAATGAGCAGTTATTCTTGCCAACTGAGAAGATTCCGTAAAACTTTGCCAATCGTTAAAATTAATTTCATTGCATGAGGAAATGAAACCCCGAGGGGTGCACGTATTCTAAGACCTTTGAAACTATTCCACACTGCGTGCTTTTTTCTTCTACTCTTAATGTATTTTTCCTTCGGTGACTTTACGGTTCGCATTTTGGATTTCGTGGTCATAATTTATGATGCGCACCCTTTGAACCTTCCCTTTTTGGGGGATCCTTGTTGGTCTTAAGCTCGCAGGTGGTTGCGCTCCCCAAAAGAGGTCAGTCATGGGTGGCCAATCAAGTACATGCTTGAGGTATTTGTGGAGGCGTGTAGTTTTTGCCTTTTAGTATATGGTGACGAAGCCTATTTTCATTTCAAGCACGAAATGAAGAGGCGGGGGTAATTCTTTCTATCTACTAGGCCATATGTAGTAGGCTGAAATTTGACCCTATACGAGAGCCAACGGCTGTTCTTTGGAAGTGTATTGGGGATGGATCGGTGACATCGGGAATGCTGACTTGATATGAAAGATCATGTCCGACTAAGAATCAGGGATGTGACCCGAAAAGGCACTTTACGTTTCGTGCCGTACCTGGGAGGCACCCGAACTCTGAGTCCGAGCCTCGGCGTTTAAGGAGACTCAACCCTACACCGCGGGTAGTTTATGGCACCAACTAACCAGTCACACTATAGTTTATAACTTCTTAATGCTAAATATAAATCGCAAAGTTATGTTCGGCTTTGTGCAGCACTAGTCACGCTGATGAAAATGTTTTTTTCGTCGCAGTAATACCATAGATATTAACAATTTTACGTGCTTCAGTAATTCAATGTACATTAAACTGTCTTGATTTACTAATGGACGTAACTGCAATGATGATGATGATGATGATGATCTATCGTATAACTGCGATTTAAAAAACATGTTCATCAGCGTAACTAGTACGACACAAAGATGAACATAATTGTGCGATTTATGTTTAACTTTAAGAAGTAATAAACTGTAGTGTGACTGATCAGTTGGTGCCATAAACCACCCGCGGTGAAGGGTTTGGTCTCTTTCAAAGCCAAGGGTCGGACTCTTGAGTTCGGGTGCCTCCCAGGTACAGCACGAAACGTAAAGTGCCTTTTCGGGTCACATCCCTGCTAAGAATACCCGACGTGGAGGCGGGCGGAGTTGTGAAGGGTAGTAGGGGTGAAAGATTAGATGGTAAGCAGTTCTTGCCTAGCATTGGTAGAACATTGGCTAAGGTGTTGTTGATTGGAGGTTAAGTTGATGATGCATCGCCCTTTGAAACTTCTCCATCCCTCAAAGTGCATCAACAGAGTGGCGTACTCTTATTCCACATTCTGTTTCTCCCATTGATCCCTTGTTCTCTGCGTTGACAAGCAGCTGGCCGACAAATGGCGCCGGCGTTGTACAGAAATCTGCTTATCAGTTTGATAGCTTTCTGAATGTATATGTACTAGGATCTACTTGCTTCTCAGTTAGCTGTATAGTCATTATCGATGTGATTCAAGTGAGTTCCTCGTTTAATTGTCACTTCAGGCCTGGAGGAACGTTGTCGAGGAAAAATAGATTCGGTTGCTAACGGATAGGGTTTCATAAGTTCGGGCGGAGACCATAAAATAATTTCTTTAAAAAGTAACAACAGCACATACTAGACATTGCACTCGACTATTATGTCGATCTCGGTTTTCACTCAGGAAACGATAAGTGCGAAAGCTGCACATTAGCCACCAAGAATAGAAGAAAGAAGGTTGGAACCGGCGCGGTGTAGGTATGCTCTTGAAGCAAAACTGCAAGAAACGGTCATACGTCATGTTCGCCCTGTACAAGATTTATTCTCCTCATAGCGCCAAAGGAAGAAAGTGATTGCCTTTGGAAATTTCCAATACTTTCTGTGCGGAAGCCAGCACTCCAGCCAAACGTACCGATTTTCACTCCACTGCATTACATAGTAATAATTAATTAGGTACTCTTAGGTGCTCAAGATATTTGCCTTGTTAGTTAAAAGGTTATCTACTTTTCAGTGAAAGTTCAATATGTCATAATCAATTAAGTTTTGTCTGTTGCTGCAAACTTGTCTTCAAACCATTGTTATTGGTTTCAATTTGACATAGTTTTTTAGGATTGCGTAGTTCATCCAATTTTATTATAGCTAATGCGTTGCTATCACTACTCTCTTCTGCTTTGAAAATTCATACCGAATACTGGAGATTTTTTATGTTGATTATTCAAGTGGAATAGTAATTATCCATTGTAAAAATGCTAGGAGTATTTTTCCGTAAATTGATAATTTTTCCAGAAAACAACCAAAATAAATAAATCTGTTTTTCCTGACCTACACAATTTACGGAAATTATACTTAACTACTATTGAAAACAGCAGATTTATATGCATGCAAACTCTGATTCACGGAGGGTAATATTTTATTTTAAATTTGATGCTAATTATTCCCTCAAGCTGCAAAGTATCCTCCTTCTTACGGTACTCTCTTCCGTCTCGGTTTTTATTTTGTCTCATGGCCTTCCATTCTATTTTGTCTTTTGTTTATTACCAATGAATGCTGTGTGTCGCGAAGCATGCCCTACCTATCATGCTCTTCGTTTCAGCATGTTGCTCCTCGTGTGTCTCTCGTCTCCTCATTTATGCACTTCCTCGTTTCTTTTTTGTCAACCTGTGGTCTCTATTGCCTTTGTGGTGTTTTTTCTCATCTTAAGTTTGAAAATATGATAGCAATCTACTTTCGCTCTAAACTTTAGGGATGATAACAGCGATCACATCTTGAAGTGGTCTCCAATCAGCATTTGATTGTTGTTTTGGCGGATACCGAGCTAGGTCGTGGTGACAGGAATGGCCGGGATCGGGTGACTTACTGTTCGGTGCTTTGTGTCCAGCATCCTTGGTCGCGGAGGCGTTCAAGAGCCCATGCATGGACTCGTGGTCGGTCCGGCCGCCGGAGGAGATCCTGGCACATGTCGCAAGTGGCCGGCCGGCTGGGGCTTTTGAAAATATTTGGGCGCACCAGCGGTGTGTACGAGTCGGCAATCTTGAACGAGGACCCCTGAGGACCGCGTGGGATCTTCGTCACCTTGTGGCGGCTCCCCCCCCCCCCGCTCTGGCCGTAAGATCTTGGAGTCGCGCTCTACAGACCTTGTGAGTCGCCTGCTCCCTCTGCGCGGGTCATGGGTCCTTTTTTCCTGGCCAGGGTAAATACTTGAGGCTCCCACAACGGCGGAATGTATCGATTATCTCTGCCCCTCGTCCAGCCTTCCTTCCACCGCCCTCACGTGTTCCACCTTTTCTCTCCCTTTTATTCGTCTACCCTCGAGTGATTCCCATTGAAACTTCGCTTTCCATTGACTAACTCAAGCTTCCCTTGTCTCCGACCGGCCCAGCGCACCTCCTCCTCCGCTCACTCAATGGCCCCTCCACGCATAAATCTTAGCGGTTACCTCTGTCGGCCAGGTGTCCACTTAGATCACTCTATTGTGTGACTCGAAGAGGCTCTCCTTACAAAAATCCATCCATATAAACTCGAAAGACCTCGAGATTCTTTCAAATGGCCTGCCCATTTTACTCGACGTCACCCTGGGTCTCCCCTGCGCCCCCCCCCCCCCCGCCCCCTGAAACTCCTCGCCTTGTACTCTTCTCCTTTCTTCCAGTCCCCTGTGTCCTGGGTGCTGTCTCGGCTGGAAAATGGTCCCCTTTCGCGCTGCCTTTGTCGAATACAACGGGCCCTCCTCGACCTCCTTTTGTCCGAGGCGTCGTGTGTGACTCGGTTGACTATGCGCTGGTATGTCGCAGGGGGACGGGCCCCGCTGGCCCTGTAGTGCTATTCTGTACCTCGTTAAGACATGGTAGCTACATTTGTTGGTTCGTTATTTTCCTTAACGATTTGTTAGCGAAAATCTGTATACTGTAACTCATTATTAACGACTTTCGTCGATAAAATCCTCAGTATGCAGCGAAAATCTTCGATTACCAGCCACTTTGAAACGAGGGGTCAATATACCTCCGATAAGGCCTAGAAAAATTCGTTAGATTACGGTTAACGTCGGAACCATTTTTTGCTTTTGGAATGAAGAGATACAAAAAGTTAAGTTGTTGTTCGTTATTTCAATAACGTTCGTTATTCAAACATTTGATAATTTTAATAGAGTTTTTATCTTTTGTAACGATGATATTTCTCTAAGTTGAGCCTGATTCCATCGAGTTAATGACATTGTAACGTTTGTGAGAATATGTGTACGCATTCCCTACTGAGCTGTGATCAGAGATATTTTTTCTATTTGATAAAACCTTGCTATAATCCTATGATCGCACTTTTTTATATAAATATTACGTTTCACCCTGTCTTAAATCTTAGAAGTCGGCTTTTGGCACAAATATAGGGGAAAAAAATATAGCGTGGGATCTGCTGTTCAGCGAGGAACGAGTGCGTGTCGTAGAGACGTTTGGAGAGACGACTTTTAAGATATGCTCAGCATCCTTTTGAGATACCTCAACGGGAATTTACTAGATCGAATTACCCGATAATTAATGCAACAACCAAAGGTATATAGTTGGATCAAGCCTTGGTTAACCTAGTTATCGTTATACACGTAGTTGGTCACTATGTTGGATCTGTAAAGCCATAAGAATTAATATATTTCCACTTTAGCACCCGGAACACGCTTATAAACACATGTCTCAGAAAAGATAATATGCGCGGATACTGGAAGTTCTGGCTGAATAAATATAGTTGCCAAAACAATGCTCTAAAATCTACTGTTAAATGTAATGGGCAAAGTTTGGTGCTAAAACACAAGTATAATATTAAAGAAACGAATTTACCCTTTTCACACAAACACTGTTATCCCCGCCTCTAAGGGAAGTAATTGATTGATTGAAAATTTTTCCTCCATGGTGAACAGTTTTTATAATTTTATAGTGGAGTTACGAGCTCTAAATATTCCTACTTTGTTTAATCATTACGATTTATTGAGTATTAATGATGACAATGATAATTTTTAAACTAGAACCATTGGCTCGTTGTTTCGTGCAGACAACTGAGACTGTGTGTTAATGAGCGGGCTTCGGGTGGTCAAGTGGAAATAAATTCATTATTACGAAACGACTGATCCCTAATAGGGAATTATTGCGTTTATAATGATAATAGGGCTAATTGGAGCTTGATCAAACTATATCCCATTAAATGTCGCAGTATTAGTCGCAGTCGCATTAATTAATTATCGGGTAATATATTGGCGGATTGCGTATCATTTTAGACAAACAGTAAAGAGAGAAATTGCCACGCAGAATTTCTCCTGATTTTTTTACCTTTATTTTAGAGATTAGGAATAATTGCCTAATCTTTAATATACTATCGTAGTTAACTGTAGATATTGTTCCTTATGCTATTTTAAAATTAATCGGCGGTATAATTAGTAGTGTGGGGTAATAGTGTAAGGAAAACTATTTCGAGGTTATCATTCTTACGTGCGACTTCGTAAACTATGCAGTTTATCTCTCTGTAGCGTTTTTTGCCATTAATAAACTGTGCTTGCATTCAAATTCATTGCCCTCTATATCTGAGCGACAGTTGAGTCTGCGTCTACCATTTCAACAACAATTTCCCCCCTCGCCTAGAATCAAAGATATTTGTGGATGTCCGTCTCTCTCCAGGGATGAAAGTAAACTGAAAATTAACTAAAAATCCTCCCAGAGAAAATAATGTCTGCAAAAGCGAATGCATTTAAATCCGCATCTCATGTAACTTACTAGCCAACTGCCGTGCGTCTCTTAGCGATAAGTTGGTCTTCTCTCCGGAGTTTTGCTTTGGGAAAACTATTTATTATTATCTGGTTTCGGTTAATGTTTACGTGAGACTGAAATTGAGCATTAGAAATGTGCGCACAATGCCATCTTGCTCCGTGCTGGTGGCCAGTGCCAAACACACACTATGCAGGCAAGCTGCCCCCGGTTATTGGTCACCATTTTGGACGATGAAAAAATAAAGATGAATCGCTCTCTGTGAAGAATGTCCCTTATCGCGGTTCAGAGCCGAGAGTGGCGTGCCGTCAGAAAGGAAGGCGACATTCCGCCGTCACGGTGACGGCGCTCCGTTTGCTGGGAAACCCCGAGTGTGCTCGTGTCAATGCGTTGTGCTCTTGCGCCCTCTTTCAAATGCATGCCTATCTCAACGACTGGATATTTTCACCGGGAAAAAATGAAAGTTTTAGCCTGTTTGGCCTGGAAACCCCCGAGAAGTCCTGGATTTTAATTATCTCTGGTCTTTATCAACCCCCTCATTGTTAATTATGGTTGTTTAATGCGCAGTCGACTTACCAATGCCGAAAGTTTCTGTTGCAGTTTACCATTTCTTCCGCATTGCACGAGCAACTTACTCCATTTCACCCGTCTTAGTATTGGCCGTGTTAAGAATATTGATATTTAAAGTTTGTATTAACATTATTGCGCTCGACAGCATAAGCATGAGGAGTACAATTTTTCAAGTTTTATGCCTAATCGATTTAAAATATACATCTCCATTATTTGAAATTTTTCAATCGATGTGTATTCACGCATTTCTACCATTCTCCTTCGGCACCACGCTTTCCTCAATTGAGCGTTCTCTTACAGTGGATATAACTCCTAAATTATTTAACAAAGCACTTTACAATATTTACCAAGTACATGGAAATTATTTTTCCTCTACTCTCGGTTACGTGGACATTTTTTGCGTGCAGTGACTGATAGTGCAGCGAAACTAAATTCATTAATTAGTTTTTAATGACATTCATGCTTATCTTACGTGGTGTTGACACTCTGGTGCTTTACTCAAGGGAAGGAAACAATATTGCCATTCGTTACGGAATTGGTTTTAAAGGTTGTTAGCCATTTAAAGCGTGGCGCTTAATCATTTGATGAACAAACAATAATATGTTTACTGGACTGATTAAACATACAATATTGAAAATGCTTTATCCTTATTTATAATTTTAAATGTTAAATATATCGTTTCTATCGTGTCTGGGGTTGAAAACAATACTCCATCGTTTTGTGAGAACTCCTCTTTTATTTTAGCATTTTCTAGACTCACATTTTGCGCGCGAGCGGAAAACTTGCACGCGGTTTTAATATACTCCCGTGATACTACTATGTCTTGCAATGCATCACAATACTCCGCTGCTCTGGAACACTCCGGAACAGGGGATTAGGAAAACAAAAGACAAGTGGAAAAGCATTGATATATTTTTGGAACGCCAACACGTTCTTCTTCATACTATGTATCAACATAATGATCACTGTATTTTAAATAGAGATATTTGTTTCTACATACTGCACAACTGTTATTTTATAATCATGTCATGAGTATTTTGAACACGATTGTCTGGTCTTTTCGCAATGATTGTGGTGACGGGGTTATTTCATCGCCTACTGATTCGTTGTCCGTGAGTTTCAATCCTTACTGGATATGATTTTCAAAACTCTTAGTTTTTGAAGCATTATTTTCTGTGTGCCGATGTCATGTGTGTGGTGCCCTATTTGCGTTGGCTCTTTGCAGGATTGATGAATGATCGTATGAGTGGTTCGCAAGCTTATAACAAACAGTAATGGCGTAACGCTTATATTTTCGTTCGATTCTAAAAATCTTAAGTCCTTTTTCTCACTAGCTTTGCCATGGATATAATATGACTCATGCATGGCGTACTTCGTCTCTATTTACCATATTGTACTCAATATTCACTGCACGATGGAGAAGATAAAACTCGAACAAACGTAAACAAACCCGTCAGCGATTGCCAAGTGAGGGGGTCAACGTCACAGCAGTCGCAATGTGGCCGCGGTGTGTTAGTGCGCCAGGCTCAAATTATAACTTTAATCGTTTATAATAAAAAAGTCTGCGAATGTACAACTATAAATTTTGGTTTTTAGGTTTTTAAGTACCAAAGTTACATTTGTAGTGTTTGTAGGATTAGTGGAAATACGCAACGGAATGGCGATACCCTATCCCCTGTGCCTCTTTGAGGCCACTAACCTAGCCACCAACCAATGGAGACCCGTAGAAGGGTTTCTTCATGTTTTTTTCTTGATGATGATTTTACTGATTTCAGTTACAAAAATCCCTTCATCTCACGAACTGTCAGTGGCTATAACAAAATCATGGCTAAACTCATCGTTTACATGCAATTCACTTTTCGTATTTTATCTCTCTGAATCCTTTTCCCTCCTCCCTTTCTTTTCCATGGCTCTTGTACCAATGCCCCGTGCCACACCCCCCTGCGACGGCTCATATTTATTTAGATGTGAATGTACCATTCAGTGTCGACAAAAAAATCCTTTTCAGATAGGTGCGCAGGCTTAGTGTTGCCAAGAGACCGAGACTCGAGACTTTCGAGGTGAGTCTCGGGACGATACTGCTATTTTACGAGACGAGACCTTCGTCACGAGACTCGCGAAAGTCTCGCGAGAAAGTGGTGAAGAGCAATGAATAGAATAATCCTCGGCAGTGCAAATAATTCTCCGTTATAACTAATATTGAACGTAACTAAGTATCTAAATGGAGACTTTCCAGCATTAACATGGTCGTGATAGATTTTTCAAATGCTCTACTCTCTAAACAGATATTAATATTCTCGCCCAATGACACCAACAGTGATGCCGTGAATGTGACTTCAAGAGCTGCGTGAGGAAGCGCTTGAGTTGTTAGGTCCATATTTGGTCATCATCGTTATAAGTGTTTGGGGTTACGTAGTTTAGAACTAAACTAGACCGTAAAGAGATGTCACTGCCATATCCGAGGGCATACCTCGCGAGAAATAATTCAAGAAGCTGAAATATATTGGCCTCGACCTAGATTGGTGTACTCATGTGTAATAGCACGATATATCCTCCGAGTGTTTAAAGAATAAAATATCTACTACTTCCGTAAAGGCTTCCTGATCTGCACCATGCCTCTGTCATTCGCAGTGTGTGACTCGGTAGTATTGAATCGTTCCTTAATGGGCCCCAAGGTTTCACTATCACAGAGAAAACGTTTTTCAATCGTGAGAGAAAGGATAACGTACCGATGAATCGAGAAATCTTTCGGAAATGTGGTATAACTCAAAATCTAGGGGAATGAGGTAATAAACAGTTTTGTAATTAAAGACTGCATTCCAGTTTCTCGTGTCTATTCGGTGGAGCTCAGCCGAGTGGGGATCGCTCCGAGGTGAGTTAATAGAGGTCGAGGGGCGGCTGGCAAGGGTCGCGCCATCGTCGGGCGCTGTCGGCTGCGCCTCATTTGAGCGCTCCGCGAACCTCTCCTCTCTCTCTCGAGCGCTGATTAACTCGAAGAAAGATTCTCCTCCCCGGAAGGTGACCCCCAGTGAAAGGGAAATAGGAAGCCTCATCTGAATTCAGTAGTTTTTGATGATGCGGGAGCCAAAACACAGAGAGAATGATTTTTATTTGTTCCGTGGCAATGGGAAATACGTTGTCTGCTTGTAACACGAGAGTGGCTTGCAGGGATGAGAGTAGGGGGAATTAGTGGGGCCCCCTTATAGGAATTCATGAATGCTAAAGCAGCGGTTTTGCTTGGAAAAAGTAATTTTTGGTTGATGTGGTTAAGATATCCGAGGTAGGGATTGGCAAAAGCGTGTATTGCAGTAAACGTGTACACGCTTGTAATACAGGCGTGTACACGTCTTACCTGTCCCGACGCATACAATAGTTAGTCTCTGGCCCCACATTCCATTCTGCGGTAGACTACAGGTATTATGTACGCCTAGAGTGTTGGAGTCCCGCACCCCTGCATGCAGAACGGCAGCCTGCTAAGGTCAAACTGTGTCACAGTGAGTAAGATGTGACAGCAGGCGGTGACAGTGGTTACCAACTACGATTCAGATTCAAGGAAGTACCGTACACACTGATTCATAACGATTCACCTTGACTCAAGTGATAATAAGTGACTGGGGGAAGCGTATGGATGTAGCGGCAATTCTTGATCAAAGGCGGGCGATGCTAATGTGTATTATTTTGCAAGAAAAAGAAAACTTGTACACGCCTCCAGACGTGTACACGTTTACACGTCCCATCCCTAATCCGAGGTATTTATTATTATATTAGGTATTATCCCGGAGAGCAGTCCTCGTTCCCTCGAGTACATCTTGATTTTAAAATATGAAATATGGATCTAGGAACAGATAAATTCATTGGCTGAAAATGCCCTCGCCCAGCCCTTCTTCTACGCCATGCGTTTGTGTTGGATTGCTGCATAGCCGTGTTTTCCATGGGATAAGCTAGAAACGAATGAGGGGGGGGGTCAAGCAGTAGAGGAAACGAGATTTACAGACGGTAGTGCACTTAAACATCGATCAGCGCAGTACAGGCTTGTGTACACGCGAGTATTTGGTCGCCGTCGTTCACCCGCCAGATTCAACTGACGTGTGTAAAATGGCCCCAAGGACCCCCGCGAATCGTGTTTGTGCGCACGCCAGCGACCACGGGCTCGGTGAATTGGTCACAGAGCGCCGCACTGATCCACCATGCGGCGAAATTCTATTTCGTGACCTTCCTTCATCTAAACTTCTCTGTGAGGATACATTTTCCTTTCCCCGTTTCCTGCAAAATTCTGCCGATCCGAAGTCATAATTAAGGTGCACCGTTAGCCATTGGTTTTCCAAGCCCACAGGCGATTTCCTCCCCTCTATTTTTGTTACAATTTTAAGCCTCCTGTCCTCAATTTTTTCACCTTGCTGTGTTCTTTCGCAGATGTGGCTCATTGTTCAATAATTGACCCTTATTCTCTCGCTCGCTCATTTCGTATGGGTCCTGCTCTAGTTGTAATGTGTGAATGTGGAGCGCCGGCATCGTTAATGCTTTGCGTGCGAGACAGAGACATTTATTTCTCTTACTCTTGCCAATTACATTTTTACGTAAACAATTTACGTATCTAAATCATTCTACTCTTGAAAGATATTCTTTTTCAATCCCGTCAAGTTCTTTATCTCTTATCTGTTAAGGAACGTCAGATCACAGTGTGTGACTGTGTGTTCTAGTTGTTTCCCAAATAATGTGAAATCTAATTGGTCAATAATGTGATCATTAAAAAGTTTACGGTTACAATTTGCTTCAATGTTAATTAAATTGCGAAAATAATTTATCGTGCGAAGGAAGTCTATTTGCATACGTTCTGTTAGGGGAAATTTTCACAATTTGTTTTTGCCGTGTTTGAATCGGTCCATTTTCGTCGCTGAGCGTTGATAAATGTGTTTTGGTTCTTATACGACTTTTCAAAGTTTGAGTCGCCGCACTTCTGTAAGCTCGTCTTGGCAATCAAGTGCTCCAGAATTGAATAAAATCAGAATCAACCTCATTTTCGTTCGTTTGAGAGCGGAATAAAACTAGTTCCCTTGTGGAAAGTAACCTTTTCGTGGTTTATTGCAATGCTGCCAAAATTAGAACGCTATCGGACATTATAATTAACTTCATTGTGCAGCTTTCTTAGCAGTTCCGTGGTGACCCTTGTTTTAATTAATATTCCGACGACTTTCACTTTGGTCGAATGAAAAAAATGTTAATCCGAGAACTCTGATCGTTTTTGTGATTTCATTTGTTGACACGCGGGGGAGGGCGAGGTATGTGTTCCGAGCGGCGAGCCGTTTGGCGTTCTAGAGGGGGAAATCTAGGAATCTCTTTGTGTGGCCCTTCGCCAGGAATGATCGAGCCCCCTATAAATTATGACGGGGGGGCGAGCGGATAAGTCTCATTTGATGTATGTTTCGTCGCCGCCGCCTCTCACATTGGGATCTTTTCCAGTGGCCGATATCTAAATCCTCGGCTTAATAAAATGGGCTTCGTTCCAACACAAAGGCGTGATTGGCCCCGCAGTGTGTGGCGATTTGATTTACCCTCGACTGGACACGCGAGACCAATAATTAATTACTCCCACGATGGTATTCGATCATTCCCGGATATCCGGCGTGCCGCCTCGGGGTACGCGCCTCGCCAATCACGCGGCTCATTTGAGCACGCCACGGAGGACGGCGAGCAAAACCTGATTTTGATTGATCTTCGTACCAAAGCGGAAAACTTCCACCTTCAAATAGTGGAGCATTCGTGGGCATTGGCCGAAACGCCCTCTGTGGTGATGCTTCCCCGCTCCGGGGATCATACTTAATATGTGCGAGGAGCTAGTTGCACTCGGCTGCAGTCGGTGCCGTGACAACTGATTATGTACCGAGGCAGAGCGGAAGTGGGTGCCGCGTTTTCATTGAAACGCGCCGCAACCCAGCCGGCTATCAATTAATGCACGTCCCTCCGCGAGTCGATCCTTTACGAAGGGTGGGGGATTCCAAATGTGTTAGCTACCCTTCAGAGAGTCAAGCCCCGGCACGGGGGCATGAAACTGCACTCGTTGACGTCTGCCTGTGTTTATCCGGGATAAATGGGAACGTTCCGTAGCCGTATAGTGGTTCCCTGTTTTCACTGGAAGAACTTTATCATTTTCATTCCGTAAACTCCTAGACCTTCAGCACTCTTTTTTTATGGAAGAAGTGCTCTGGGAGTTTATTCTTGCAAGAGGCACTTGTAGTGTTATTCCAGGGCTGGCAGGGCCAAGATTAGAATAAACTGTGCAGAGAGTGTTTTTAACCGAAGAATCGTGCCCCCCTTTTTGTTTCCTGGGCTCGGAGAATGCTTAGAGTGAACGCTGTCGAGTGGCGTCTCGAGTCGGAGGAAGTTTGAACGCAGACACGCCGCGATTCTTCTCCCCTAAGCCGTTTACTTCTGATCCGTCCCATTCCCACCTCTGCCCTCGATGGATCCCATCAACCCGTGAGCTGCCTCAAGTGCCTCCCGATCCAGCGAGATAGACGATGGAAGGCGGAAATAGATGGCTTCCTGGCTCGTGAAAGTGAAGCTTGTTTTTGGCTAAAAATACCAACCACATGGCTGTCACGCGAAATGTGTGTATTAGCGTCAAATAATGTTTTACTTCCGTAAATTATTTTCGCTTTCCATGGTAACGTCCGCCAAATATCGTTTCCTCACTGTTTTCACTAATGCAATAAGTCACATTAAGGAGACGGTGAGAGATTGGAAAAATAGTATTTATCTGCCGTATATTAATGTCATTTTTGCAAAAACTGACATAAAAAGCGTATTGTTTTAGGAAATAAATTGTCAATAAAATGAGGGTAACATTTCATCTTCAACTTTCTGTTGCGGGCCATTGATTCGTTTATTGTAGTTAAAATGCCTTAGTGCGACGGAAATGTGGCTTCGACCGGGTCCTCGGGGTGGAAAAGACGTTGTTGAATAAACCTAGAATATTCTTGGAGCAATCTGCCTTTGTTGCATAATTCTTTAGCTTCCCAGTAGCTTAGGCTCTTAGGGATCCGAACATCAGCGAAAGCGGCACTTTTTAACGACGCCTAAGGTACTGGAATTAAAAGTTGGCATTGGTAATTTATTAATGCTCACGCGGTTGCGAGGGAACTTCTTCAATGGCCGAAATGCATTCCTCTGCGTCAAGTGTCAACACAAATGGGTTTCCATCTTCTCTCCTCGTCAATCTGTGTGGATCGGAAACGCACGCCGGCCGCCCGTCACCCGACGCCGTCCTCTGGCCTTTTCGAGGGCCGCCCTCGCGCCGAACACCACCTCTCCCTCTCCCGACCTCTCCCTCTCCCGACCTCTCCCTCTACCCCCTGACCTCCCTCTCGCCGCGTCCACCACCCCGACAGCACTGCCTGCCAGCTCCGCTGTGCACGCTGCCCCGGTGCACGCTGCCCCTCTTATTGTGTGCGCACCCTCGTTTCGCCCCATCTCCTCCCCATGCCCTCCTCCAAAAACTTAATCAACTCAAGTGTTACAGGCTTCATTTCACTTCCCGTCCACTCCGGTCGCCTCCTTCCTCTTGCCACCTCTCCCGCCAGATGTCAGCGGGGATGCTTTTTTAAGCGTCGATGGGCTGCGACCCCCCCCACCACCAAGAGGTGCGCGGGCGGGCGGTGGCGATGAGTCGCGGCCCCTCTCCTGCCGCATGTCGCGGCCCCTCTATCATCTCTCGGTGCGAGAAGTGACCACCCTCCAACTCCATCCGCGGCCGTCGCGTGCTCCAGCGGTGGTCGCCCCGAAAGGGCTTTGGAAAATGCGTGCGCGCGCACGTGAGGTTGAAGCACGCGCGACAAATCCCACCGAATGGTGGTTTGCATTCCGCATCAATTGCATTGCGGTGTGTCAATAATATAATTAACCCTCCGGTGGGCGCGCCCGCGGCAAATTGCCGCATATTTTCTGAGCTCTCCATTTGGTACCGTTTGTATTTAATGCCTGTGTCTACCGGTATTCATTTTTCATGATAGGTGGGAGTATTTCCGATATCCGGATCAATTTTCCACAGGGCGCTTCAGTAGCTGTGTGAGATGGAAGACAGTTTAACGTATGACTAAAGATATAAAAGAAATTTTAGGAAAATATAACCGGTTCCTGAATCACCTAAACCAGTAATATGCCATGTTTGCGGGTGGCATAAAAATTGCAGGTCAAAAATTGTGTGCCAGTGATGTAAAAATAATGTATGTAGGAGACATTGTCGTCAAGAGACAACATGTATGAGATGGGAAGATGAACAGGACCTAGATATGAACTAAGATGATTGACAACGTACATTCAGTGTCAAACAATAAAAGATGTAACTGTAACTACTTAATCAGCCTTTTTTATTAGTATCTTGCCCTTAAATATAGGAATGCAAATTATATTTGCGGTAAAATTGCCGCGGCGCGCCCACTCGTGAGAGCGAATTTGGCGCGCCCACCGGAGGGTTAAAGGGTCAATCCCCCAGAGTCTCTTTGGCCGTAGGCCTTAATTCTCGGCAGTCATCGACTTACGGTGTAGCCATTGCTAATTGTCATCGGGTAAAATTCGATTTCAGGTAAAGATGATCCATAATGATGTTCACTTTGTTATAATATAATAATTTATGCAGTAATTTCAATGGTTCTGCTGCACTGCCAATAATGAATCATTGTAAATTATAGACTTTAAATGAATGTTATAGTCGTCATTACTCAAATTTTAACGCTCACAATTTAGCTATAAGACAAAATTAGGTTGCAATTTGAACGTATACCCTGTTTTATTATCTCCTATTAAATATTTTTCCCCATGTGACTACCGCGTACCATTTACCATACGATGATTGCGTTCTCCCATCCGTTACGCACTCGTTAACTTAACGGCAGTTTAATTTAATTTACAAAAACCGATCTATCTGTTATCGCAACACTGACGTAAATGCTTTTAAATTCGTGTTTATAGTTCGGCTTACCCCGTGGACGGTAGTGCTTAGCGCACGCACTAAGGGGTGATCCACGGCATCGTGTGCCCGGTACATGTCCTAGGACAACTCGCTCCTTAAATCCTCCGTGATATTCACGTTGGGATGAGACGCCCGGGTAACTTAAGGTGGCTGGTCTAAAAAACCAAAGTGAACAGATTTTCTTAAAAATTTCCAAATACGTTCCTTTTTGGATATTCTATGGAATATCGAAGAAAAAACGGGGGATCATCGACATACTTTTTTCGATATATTAGATTCTTTTAACATGAGGCCTTATGGCGCTCTCCACTCCAATAGGATAAATTACGCACTTTCTCTATTCCTACTGAACAGATTTTAACCAAAAACTGATAAAATGTAGCTCTAATAAATTAAAATCTATTCTGAAAAAATCGTTTAATACTATCGACTGAAATTTTTCGAAAATACGATTTAAAAATATGCATGCGAGAATTTCAAATGTCACGCGCGGCTATGTGGTGTGAAGTTGGCAACGTGGCACAAGAAAGTACGGGACATGCTAACGGTCACGTAGACATGACGAACAGATCTAACTTGGGCAGAATGGACGCTGTTGCCGGATTAAAAACGAAAGATTAAATAATTTATAGAAACATATTTTAGTACTAGTTCGCATTCGAGTGACAATACATCTTCATTAAAATGCTTATTTTGAATTCTTAGGCCACGAGTGTGAACTGTTTTCGGAAAATTAATTTCGCAAGAATGACTTACGAAATGAATCAAGTCTGCATTTAAGCAACTTTTCATGGCAATGTGTACATTTAAAGGACAATATTTCAGAATGTACCTAAGACATAAGTCATTCCTACTGAATATAGTATAACTACAACCTATTATTTAAATTTTAAACGAGCATTAAAATTTAAGTAACTAAATTTCTCAATGACGAACGATTACCCGACCAGCCACCTTAACTGGTTAGAGCACTTGGCGCGTAATCGATGGGTTCCAATCCCAGTTCAAGCGAGTGATTTTATCACTGTGAACGTCACACAACTTCCGAGGAGGCAAAAATATTCTTAATTCGAGCGCAACGTCCTTAAACCATTTACAAGGCGGTTATTTCTACTCCGGAGCCCAACTGCTCTCAAGGGAAAGTGCAAATGAGACCGATTGACTGGAAGGAGAACTCGTGACCAAGAAATGGGTAAAAAGAAATAATGGGCTTATACTGTGAATCAAGGCAAAAACTTTTTATTTCTATTGAATTACACATAATTTAAAATACATAAAGTCATCGATTGAGCTATCGGCTTCATTAATGTATTTTCACCTCTAAAGCGAGTATAGTCCAATAAATTAAATTTGTAATATAGTTTGAGGAGGTTGAGAATTTTCAGTGCCCACGAAGCGAAAAAAACTCATGCTTGCTATTAGCTCGTGACATTTCCCAAATGAATGTCTCTGGTTGCATTATCCGGCGCGGGGTGTCGCGGTCCGTGTAGCCACAAGGGTGCTCCCGAAACTTCCTGCCTCCGCCCCCCTCCCCCACCCCCCCCGAGGAGAGCAAGCATTTCTCGTGGCCGTGACTCGCATGGATCCAAGCCGGAGTGGAGCGAAGGAGGGATGTCTGGCAGTTAGAGCCCAAAAGCACGGAATACGTAATTCTTGTCGCATAATTACATTATGATTACCTACCTGGATTCGTTGCCGCGCTCATGCGGCCATAATTTTTCCGAAAACACAACAAAGAAATTAGCCGTACACACAAACGGCATCATACGATCACGGAGTCGAAACATAGAGGGAAAAATAAATGCGCATAAGGTTTTAAAATGTCTTATTTGTTTTTCGCTTTTGTGCTTGTTTTTCCTGTTGGTGTGCGTGTGATTTTTTTATCCTCCTCCCATTTCCACTAGCACACGGCGTGGGAAATGGAAGGCGGTCGCGTAACGACGCGTGCCGCCCTCATTGCGCGAGCTTTTCCCTCCCGCCCCCTTTTAACCCCGTGACGCACGAGGCACGACCTGCGTCGAATGCATCGTTTGTTCGCGTGCTATAAAGCCTTCACTCGTCTCTCTCGCCACCCATGCTTGCCCCGTCCACGGGAAAAAGGTCCAAGTACCATCTTCTGGTGTACTGTCCCCGACGTAAACACACGACAGTGTACTTGCATATTGCAACGCAATAGAGGTTGGAAACAGTGTTATTACTTCGAATTATGAACTCTACAATATCTTATAAAATCATTCGGAAGAATGAGACGTGACATTCCATTCACTCATGAAGGAAAAATTATTATTTGGCCAAATGACGATGCCCACCTCCTGTCACCCCTCCATCCCTCACCCCTTCGCCTCAGACACTACTCAGATCCCTCTTTCCTTCCCTCCCCTCCCCGTCCCACCCCACCATCCCTAACTCTCCCCATCCCTACATCTCCCCCTCCCCCCTCTCCCATCCATCACTCTCACCCCCTCCCTCTTTCTCCAACTACCTCTCTCTCAACCTCCTCTTACCTATCCCCTATCCCCTTACATCCCTCTCACTCCACTCCCTCTCCACCCCCTTTCCTCACCTCCCAGCCTCCCTACCTCTTCCACTTCCACCCACGCCCCCTCCCACCCTCTCTTCCCCCTTCCCTTCCCTCCCCGCCCTCCCTACTCTACCACCCTACCTCTCCCACTCCCACCCTCTCCCGTTCCAGCCCTCCCTCCCCTCCACCTCCCCCTCCCTCCACCTCACCCTCCCTCCACCTCCCCCTCCCTCCACCTCCTCTCTCTCTCTACCTCCCTCTCTGTTCTTTCCTCTCCCCCTCCCTCTCTCCCGGTCCCTCTCCCCCTCATTATCCTGCCGCCCTCTCTCTCCCCTTCCCTCCCTCTCCCCTTCCCTCCCTCTCCCCTTCCCTCCCTCTCCCCTTCCCTCCCTCTCCCCTTCCCTCCCTCTCCCCTTCCCTCCCTCTCCCCTTCCCTCCCTCTCCCCCTTCCCTCCCTCTCACCTTCCCTCCCTCTCACCTTCCCTCCCTCTCCCCTCCCTCTCCCCTTCCAAAAATATTCCCCTCCCTTTCCCTTTCTCTCCCCCCTCCCCTTCCTCACTACCTTGCCCTATCGCCCCCTCCCTTTCCCTCCCCTCCCTCTCTGTTCTTCCCAAACCCCCTTCCCCTCCCCTCCCTCTCTCCTTTTTCCTCCATCTCTCTCCCCCTCCCCCCTCCCTCTCCACCTCCTTATCCTGCCGCCCTCTCTCCCCCTCTCTCTCTCCCCTCCCTTCCATCACCCCTTCCCACCTCCCATACCCTACCTATCCCCTCCCTCCCTCTCCCCCTCTCACTCTCTCCCTTTAATTTTCCCCTTTCCCCTCGTTCCTCTCCCTTCCTCTTTCCTCCCTCTCCACATACCCTATCCCTCCCCTCCATCTCTACTACCCTGCCCTTCACCTCCTCCCTAATCTCCCCCCCCCTCAAATACCCCCTCACCTCCCCCCTCACCGCCCCTCTCACTTCCCCCTCTCTCCTCCCCCCTCATATCCCCCCTCATATCCCCCCTCATATCCCCCCTCATATCCCCCCTCATATCCCCCCTCATATCCCCCCTCATATCCCCCCTCATATCCCCCTCATATCCCCCTCATATCCCCCTCATATCCCCCCTCATATCCCCCCTCATATCCCCCCTCATATCCCCCCTCATATCCCCCCTCATATCCCCCCTCATATCCCCCCTCATATCCCCCCATCATATCCCCCCTCATATCCCCCCTCATATCCCCCCTCATATCCCCCCCTATCCCCTACCCCTATCCCCCCTCATATCCCCCTCATATCCCCCCTCATATCCCCCCTCATATCCCCCCTCATATCCCCCCTCATATCCCCCCTCATATCCCCCTCATATCCCCCCTCATATCCCCCCTCATATCCCCCCTCATATCCCCCCTCATATCCCCCCTCATATCCCCCCTCATATCCCCCCTCATATCCCCCTCTCTATCCCCCCTCATATCCCCCCTCATATCCCCCCTCATATCCCCCCTCATATCCCCCTAATAGCCCCCCTCATATCCGTCCTCATTACCCCCTCATAACCCCCCTAACCTCCCCCTCAACCTCCCCGCTCAAGTCCCCCTCACCGCCCCCCTCACCGCCCCCCTCATTTCCCCCCTCATATCCGTCCTGATATCCCCCCTCATAACCCCCCTAACCTCCCCCCTCAAGTCCCCCCTCAAGTCCCCCCTCACCGCCCCCCTCAAGTCCCCCCTCACCGCCCACCTCACCTACCCCCCTCTCCTCCCAACTCATTTCCCCCCTTACCTCCCCCCTCATATCCCCCCTAATATCCCCCCTAATATCCCCCCTAATCTCCCCCCCTCATATCACCCCCTCATATCACCCCTAATATTCCCCCTCATATCCCCCCTCATATCCCCCCTCATATCCCCCCTCATATCCCCCCCTCACATTCCCCCCCTCACATTCCCACCCTCACATTCCCACCCTCACATTCCCCCCACTCACATTCCCCCCCTCACATTCCCCCCCTCACATTCCCACCCTCACATTCCCACCCTCACATTCCCACCCTCACATTCCCCCCACTCACATTCCCCCCTCACATTCCCCCCTCACCTCCCCCCTCTTCTCCCCAACCTCCCCACTCACTTCCCCCCCCCCCTCACTTCCCCCCCTCCCCCCCCCCCCCCCCTCAACCCTCCCCCCAACCTCCCCACTCACTTCCCCCCCCACCTTCCCCCCTCATTTCTCCCATCCCCCCCCCTCATATTCTCCCCTCACCTACCCCCCTCACCGCCCTTCCACCTCCCCTCCGACTACCCATTTATCCCCTTCCCTTTCTCCCATCCACCCTTCATTTCCTTCCCTCATCCTTCCCTCCTCCCCTTCCCTCCTCCCTTCCCTCGCTGCCATTTTCCCCTTTCCTCCCACCCCTTCTTATCGTCCCCCCTCCCCTTCCCTCTCCCCTTCCATCCCCTCCCTCTCTCCATCTAATCCCTCCTTCTCTCCACCCACCCCCTCCCTCTCTCCGCCCTCCCCCTACCTCTCTCCACCCTCCCCCTACCTCTCTCCACCCTCCCTCTCTCCTCTCCCCCCTCTCTCCTCTCCCCCCTCTCTCCTCCCCCCTCTCTCCTTCCCCCTCTCTCCTCCCCCTCTCTCCTCCCCCCCTCTCTCTACCCCACCCTCTCCTCCCCCCTCCCTCTCTCCGCCCACCCCCTTCCTCTCTCTACCCTTCTTCGATCTTTTATATGCTGTCTGCATGAATATTCTTATCATAATGTGCATACATAATCGATTGATACATTGATCCCGTTGGTGTAGTGGTGATGCTTTTCGTAACTGTGCAGCATCGCGGACCCCTAGGTGTTGTTTTTTTCATAAGCGATATATTCGTACCACATTGCAATAAAAATTTTGTCTCTTATTTATAGCTCTGCTTTATTAAGTGCTGAATGTTTACAGTGAGGTATAATGAATGATGTAATTTCGGAATGGTGCACCTGGATGCTATAAACTATACTGCCACTGGTCGGATTAATCCGTTAACCTCCGCTGCGAGAGGACGCGTCGACGAAGAGCTCTCGGTTCCCAGCTCGGGGACTGCTCGGGTCCACTTAAATGTTGTGTGGCATGCGAATGCTCGAGGGCGCCGTATAACGGTAAACGCGGAGTGCCATCTTTCTTGCAGGATGATGGAAATTGCCAGTAATTCTCGCATAGTAATTGTGCAATGTAACAACAGGATCTCAATTAAAGTAATTCGGTATTAAACGCATTGGGTTCAGAGTTTCTCTAACGAGTCGTGTGGGATAGTGTGCGTGGGCATGTGGCAATCGAGGCTCGAGCCCAGAACTCCATCCGTGCCGTTCTCAACCCCGTCTCGTGGCACGCACTCCCACGTGCTAGAGAGCGGCCATTTGGATGGGCGCACGTACCGGAGTGGGTGGGGAGGAGGGAGGAAGGGGAGGAGGGATGAATGGTGGAGGGAGGCGAAGAGGGGGGGGGGGGTGCGAGGTTGGCGTGAAAGCTGGGGGATGGTTGAGGTTTTGGTCGTGCGGAGGTGAAGCAGACACAGAGCCAGGAGTGGAAGAGGGGAGTGTGAGGAGGTCGGGAGGTAGGGAGCGGCTGTGGAGGAAGCGACGTTGCCGAATTGCCGGAACCTCCGTCTCCTCTCGCCGCCCGCGTCGCACTGCGTGCCTTCGTCCCGTGAGAATCATCTGGGTTGTCTCGGGGGGAGCGGAGAGGTGTCGGGAGGGCGTTCTTCCCTCTCCGAGGCCCTCCGCCGCCGTTTCTCACCGCCGCCTCCCCAGCCGCCGTCCCCCTTCCGCGTGCTAAGATGATCATTGACTCCCATCGCCGCCTCGTCTCTCGCCTCGTATCCAACACTCCACTCAACTCGCACTCAACTGCGTGCCCTCCCGTCGTCGTCTCCCCCTACCTCCCTCTCAACACTCCTGCGAATCACTTCCCCCTCACTGGCCTTCCTCGCGCCCCGCCAACAGCTCCCCGCCCACCCCGTCGCCCGAGCCGTGCCATCCGGGAAACATCCGTGGCACGCCCCGTTCTCTTTCACTTCATCCCCTGCCATCCACCATCCCGTGACCCTCCCTCGCCCCAACCGCCTCGCCTTAGCCCTTATCCTTTAGTTGCTACACCCTCTCAAGCAGTCTCTTCCCCCCCGCCCCCCACACTACTGGCTGAGCACGCGTTCACGCGGCGCCCTCCCCGTGTCTCGCCGCACCTCCCCCTCCCTCTCTTGCTCCCACCTCTCCTCTTGCTCCCTCTGCACTCAATGCTCCAGTACCCACTGGCAAATCGTGTTTCCGAAAATTTGCGTTTTTATTAACAAGTTCTGCATATCGAGGTATCTCATAACTGAACTTACAATTATATGTTCAAGGAATTTGCAAGAGATAGATATGAGAGATATCGGTCCGTAGTTCGATGGCTGTTCCTTATCACCGCTTTTGAATATGGGAGTGACATTTGCAATTTTCCAGTCCATGAGTACTTTGTGTTCGTTGATGGATTTACTAAATATTTTCTGCAAGTAGGGTGCTATTTAACAAGCTAATTCTCTATAGACGCAGGCAGGAATTCCTTAAGGACCTGGGGATTTATTTGGACTTACTAGACATTTTAACAAGGAGGATTGGAGCAAGCGGGCGGGTGAAGAGCTGGTGCCTTGCGGCCTCAGCATCAGCCTGCTCTTAGCGAAAGGTGACTGGGGATCCACAGTTTAACGTCCCATCCGACGGACAGCCGGCACTCGACGTAATCTCCACGCGGCTCCCGATTATGGCTCGGGTTGCCACCGTGAGGTATCTCCGCCGCGCCCGGGAATTAAACCCAGGACCGACAGGATGAGAAGCCAGTTCTCTCCTCCGCCACCACACCTATACCAGCCTCTCGCCCTCAAAAGCCGAAACACCAACCCCTTCCTCCCCCTCGGCGGCCCTAAAGACGGGTTCACATGCACGCGTTCGAGAGAACAGCGCTCACTTGAGAAAGGTTCTGCGTGTTGTGGACGCGTCGCGGGCGTGCGCGCACGACTAGACTCGTCGTGGCGACCCTGCCCAACTCTTCTACGAATGTACTGATATTTCCGTCATACCCTCCGGCCGGCGGCGTGGGTGCCAGCGGAGTGCGCAGCGATATGACCAGTCCTTGACTTACCGACGTAACATTTCGCCTCCCTCTTAAGTGTGGTGAGTAAAAACAGTGAAGTCATATGGGAGTAATTTAACAAAATACTTGAATCGGTGCAACCCGAGCTAGTGAAATTGCGTGACAAACTCGACATGATCGAAAGTGAAAGTTAAGTGTGAAAGGGAAAAGGAAAGTGCTCATGAAATGCAAAATAATAACCTCAAACAAGGTGCCAATCGTAACTGTATTGATAAACGCGTGGTCCCTTCACTGGCGACCTTGTATGCCGAGCCATCGAAATTGAGAAAGCACTTGAGCTTGAAATTCGGACGGAGGACATTTTTACCGCCGTCATCCGAATCAACCAGGGGTCCTCCTCCCACTGTTACGCGATTCCCTCGCCAGTCCCCCAGGAATAACCGGGAGAAGGCGAACGCGTGATTTTGGTTCTCAAAATATGTGATGGGATAACATGAAGAATAACTTTGTTTACATGTCCGAATTTATTGCTCAACATTATAATAACACTCTTTGCCTCTTCCAAAACGCTGAAAAAAAGAGGGTAAGATCAAATTCGTTTGGGTAAGACGAAAAATTTTCGTCAGATAAAAGTTAGTGACCCTGTGAAAGTCATTAATTGTCAAGAAGACCTCGCCTCTTTTTTATAAATGAAATTATCACTTCGTGTTGTAATCATAACAAAGTAACGATGTACTTAATTGGTGTGTCACAAATCAATGCACAATCCCTACTATCTCATTTTGACATTTCCAACTGTATAGTACCTAATAAGAATATATTTGATGTCATCGGGATTAGTGAAACTTAATTGAAATCTAGTATTCCATCTGAGTCCGTAACTACATGGGTACACCCCCCACCTTTCGAGAAGGGAGAGTTGGATGAGGAGTTGGATTTATTTCATCGATGCTATCCGACCGAAATTTGTATGCGATTCTTCGGCAAAGACAGAATGTAAGACGGAATATGTCTTGGTTTGTATACCTCCAGCTCCAAGTTATTGGTCGCTGTTGTCTATAAGCCTCCAAACATAACCCATCTCCGTGAATTTGAAGAAATTCTCACAGTTGTAGTCCCGCAATGCGATAATATAACGACTATGGGTGATTTTAATACTAACTTGTGGAAGAAATCAAATGATTGGGATATTCTTTTTTATTTGATGCATGGGTGCAATTTAGATATTATATCGCTGCAGCCAACTTGTCACACAAAAAACATTAACACTCTTTTAGGTATCGTCTGTGTTCATGATGTCGACAAGGTAATTTTCGCTAACCAATGCATGAAACCGGCTATTTCATTCCACGACCATATTTATCTACGTTACCAGTATAAATTTAAGACCTTACCGAAACCTATTACATGTAGGGATGACAAATCATTCGATTACAGACCTTAGTGGAAAAGATATTTTTCTTTTGTAATTTACAATTATGTATTACATATTTCATAATTCGTAATGTTTTTAAAAGCTGCTGGCGCCTACAAGAATAAACATTACTTGCTAACTTACATCCATCGTGGTTGCGGGAAAACAATTCAAAAACTTAGGACCAATAAATCTATAATATACAATTTTTTTGCATATTTTATGCACTCTTAATGATTTTTTCATAACATAATGACCTTAATGATTATATATATCCTCTCATTTCTACTCATTTAATTTTGTGACATCGTCGAGAAAATTTACACCAGCGTAAATCAATTAATTATTCCAAGTTTGTTACAATGTATGATGTCATGGTATTATAAAATGTAAACTCATATATAGATTTTTTCAATAATTTGATGCAAAACGTCAACTTTTACTGTCATTGATAATCCAAGAATTGAAAAAGATACAATGCTACCAATGGAAATAGCAAAATTTATCGCGGAAGAATATTTCTTCGTGCATGTGGATGCACTGTAATTATAATTGGCGTATTTTATTGATCCTTTATTTTATTAACAACAAAATATCTTGCCAATTATGCCTCGAATTTAATTTTTAAACTTTATTAAACATTTTCCCGTATTATGTGATTTAATTGTGATTTCATTGTGCATGAACAAATGACCTCCAGTGGTGTAACTGTTATTACACAAACTATATATTTTATTGAATAATTTTTATATTTGCTATATACTCCATCGCTTCAGAATCCGGCCTTGTTCTTCGGTAAATCACATGCCTCAGGAAATGCTTCTTGATGAGAATGCGCCCACCCACTTTGTTTACTTTCCTTTGTTTTCTGCTGTTTCGTGTCCATTCGAAGCCTTTTCCGCTCGTCCGTTTTCCGTCTCCGAGCTCCGCTTTCCCGTCGTTTTCCGTCCATATGAATCCCGCTCAACCGTCAGTCGTCAACGGCGTATTCTCTTACATTCCGTCCGGAAGGAGATGTTGACACGCCGATCCGACGTGCCCCAGTCTAAATTTTAACGTGAAAAGAAGTGTCTGTTTTTCCAAATCATGTGATAGAATTTTCGTCGTTTTGACTCCCCATCGAGTAGTTGAGTATATTTGTCGGTGACGTCAAAAGGATGCGATTCCGAGGTAATTGTTTCCCATTGTGCCACGAGTTCGCATCTGGTGATGCTTCTTCGGCGTTTCTATTACACCTTGTCGTATAGTTTTCAAATCACCCTGCTATTCTTGGTTTGTCTGTTAGCGAGAGTGGATTTTTCCAATGATGACATTGTCCGTAAACAGCCTACCTTTTATAGCGGACGAGGAAACCTGTGTAATAATGGGCAACAATCACGCTTTGTGACTAATGTCTTCACCTAACTATTCCCTATTTCGGAATTATTTCATCTCGGTGAAAAATATCCATATTTGTGAAAATGATCTCCACGTGTTTGCTTCGCTTTGTACTTGTGCGTATTATAAATAAGTCCTCAGTTTTCCATCACTCCCACAAAACTTGGCAACTAACGCCATCGGAGGTGTGGCAACGGTTGTTTCTTTGAAGATGTTTTGAAAATTTTCATCACCATCCGATTTCACGGTCATCCGGGATTTTTGGGCTCTTCCCTCCTACCTCTCTATGTTTTCGTTTCATTTTTGTCATAATGCTTCTGCGGAAATTACTTTTCGCATCGGTATTATGAGGCCTTGGCAAAGAAAGGGTTGACGTTCTTCTCGTCGTACCTCCCCACTGTCCCCCCGGCACCGCCACGCCACTTCGCTCCGACGCACCGTCTCTCGCCGTCTGCTATTGGCGCCCACGTGATGTAGGCCGGCGCAAAGGCGCAGAGGTTGTTGGCACACGAGCCGTCGGGGAATAGGGGAAGGGGGAGAGGAAGTTTGGGCGCCGTCGGTGAACATTGGTCTCCCTCTGATTTTGCTGCTAATGGCGCGAGGGATTGGAGAATTCTTATCAGTCCGTCTGACGGGAAGTCTCTCGAAATTAATCGTTCAATTGGTCTGTCCTACGTCTGTCGTTCGAAGGTAAACCACCCTCTCCACCTTTAACCATAACTACAGCTTTCGCGAAAGCTTGTGGCGTTCGGTTGTGTAGAAGAAGACGTCGTGGAGGGGTAAGGTTTAATGGAAGGGGTAGGGAAAAGAGACGTAGGGGAAAGCAAAGACATGGCATTTGTGCCATGCATGAGTGCATTTAAAAAAATGGAATTTGTATGACGCGGACAACACAAATGCCGCGGATCCAAACGCCATAAGCTTTCGCAAGAGCCGTAAACTGAATTTCTCCAGCAGCCTTGTCTTGCGCGTGATCTCAGAGTCACTAGCAACCCCCAATCCTGCTATTCCAATTGATGCGAGGCACTTTTCGTTTCTCTTTGCCATTTTTAACAGATGGCGCGACCTTCCCTCGGCTCTTTTTGGCTCACGTATAAAATATTTTTCCTCTCGATCCCGGCGTCGGCATTAGCCTGCTTTTGAGTGGAGGCGGCGGCATAGCTTCACTCCGACGAACGGAATGCGATACGTGAGGCGCCCCGGGGGACGGATCCGGATACCACCGAGAAACCTCTGCGGGGATTCGAATTGGGTCCCGCGGGATGGAAGTCCGATCCCCTTCCAGAACTCGATTGGAAACTCGTGCGAGCCTCATTTTTCAGGACGCTTCGGTGTGGCTCGTGAACTGCGAGTCGTATCGTCGACAGACTGCCTTGCGAGGCGGGTGGTGTTGTCAACGGGGCATGGGAAACGGAGGGGAATTGGGGAAGCTAAGAGACGCAGAGCGTGGTGGAAAGTGCCGTGCCACCCCGAAACTCTCCTCTCATCTGAATCGTTCATATAATCCTGGCCCAGCGCGTAGCCTCCGTGCTTCCAGAGGCTCTCCTCCGCCCATCAGCCGTCTCACACTCCCCCATTCGCTCGTTTCGCCGTTTTAATGTTAAGTGCGGCTTCCCTTTGTGTTTTACGTCACGCATTAAATCTTTCTGCGCAGGGTCCTAAATGCTCGCGGCGTACTTGAGACGCGGCCGAATTAGAGCGTACTAGCGTGTCTCTTTCTCCCTCTCACTATTTCGTCCGAGGAACTTCCCACTTAGAGGCGGATTCCAACCCAGTGCTTCCCGCACCATAGCAACGCAGCCTCCCGCAAAGGACCCTCTCGTCGCAAGAAACTGTCGAGGCTCACGCCCGCCTCCACGCCCGCCTCCACGCTCCGCATCTTCCCTTCGCTATCCCAACCGCCTCTCCTCCCTCCCTCCCCCCCCCCCCCCTGCCCCCCCCCCGACCACCCCCTGCCCTCCCTCCCTCACCACCACCCACTCATTACACCCTTCCCACTTCGCCCGGAGATGGGCTACAGCACCCAGACCCCCCCCCCCCCCACCTTACACGGCGCGTATCGCTTGCATTAATTATGGGCTACTGCATTGTGTGCGTCTCCGCCGTCCTGTCCCTCCCTCTCCCTCCTCCCACGGCCCGCGTGTGTCACCCGCCCCCCTCTACCTGCACCCCTCTCGTCGCAATCGACTTTTCCGCTTCCCTTCACCTGCTCCCTCCCTCCCCCCCACCCGCCATTTCCCCCTCCAACCGTGCGACCTCTCTCCCCCTCTCCCATCTACTGATGAGCTTGAAGACAACGTGCCCACAAAACGTCTATGTCACATGGATTTTGAGAGAAAATATATGCATTGAAATTTTCGGAAAATATTTTTTGATGTCACTTACTATAATCATCTTCCAACTATCACTATGCACGAGATATCAGCCATATTTGTAACTCTAGCAAAGGTAATACTATCCGTATAATTATACTATTACTACTCGTTTACTACAATCATTTTGCTGTACCGTTATCGATGAAAAGCGAAACAGTCGTATACATTTTAATTGTACTATTTACGTCCCGCCAGAGTGAGCATACGTGTAGGGTGACTGCCGTGGGTAAGTGATACTGGAATAGTATTTGCGGAGAAAGTAGGATGGATAGGGATAGGGATGAAAGGGCCATAAAACGGTTTTTGGAACGGTTGATCCTGTATTGGACATGTGGGAAAGGAGCGTGGTGGAGAGAATGGATGGCGTGGTGGAATAGCTGAGCAGTCTTCTGATGGGGGGGATGTGTAATGTGAGCGTAAGGGGAGACTGAGAAATTCTTCGGTGAATTTGGTGGAAGATACTCTGTAGAGAAGGGATATAAAAAGTCTTTAAATACTAGAGAGTGCGGGTGTTAAGCCACTTTTGAGTGCAGCGGTCACTCGGCCCGCTGATGGTCACACAATTGCGTGAATTATACAGTGAAAAAATCATTCGCCTGGACTGAGATTCGAACCCAGACCCCTCGATTTCGCGCCGAGTGCTCTACCAGTTAAGCTACCCAGGCGTCATCTCTCACTGCAAATTTACTTGGGTGACTCCGTTAAAGCTACTGCGAGGCCAGTTCCGCATTTCTTTGAAATGGTCAAAGTTAACACCTTTGTGTTTAAAGTTTGGCTTTACCTCTTGGTCAGTAGCGCTTAGCGCTCGCACACGGGTACTCCATGACATTGTGTGCACGGTACCTGTGAAGACATCTCGCTCCATAAAGCCTCAATGAAGTTCACAGTGTGAGATGACTCCTGGGTAGCTTAACAGGTAGAGCACTCGGCGCGAAATCGGGGGTTCTGGGTTCGAATCTCAGTCCAGGTGAATGATATTTTCGCTGTGAATTTCACACAATTGTGTGACCATCAGCGGGTGACTCGGTTAAAGTTACTCCGCCGCTAGTTCCGAAGTTCTTTAAATTAGTAATCTATTCTAATTTTCAGATGTTCTCCTAAGATGTCTGTCTTTTTTAATGTTTACATAACCGTGAAGTTGAGATATGTTTGTTATCATTATTGATGTAATAGGTAAGTATAAATTGTTGGCGCATGCAGAACACCAGACAATCGATGATTTTGAACCGTATAAATACCTACAAATATTTTTTTCCGGTTAGATAAACGTTAGTGCGACTGCAAGGGTTGATCAGTATGAGAGGGGATTTTACTAGACCAAAACATTAAAACAATACCGATCGTTCTTCATGTGATTTAAAATCATTCCAATAAAAAGCGACGAGCGCAAACATACAGCGTAAAATGAAATGTATTCACTGAATAGCCGATGTATATTCCCGATGAACGTTCATTAAAAATGCCGATAGATGGCAATTTCTGTGTATTTTGTTTTTGACTGATATTCTAATTTGCCGAAAAACAGGAAATTTAGTGTGAAACTTATGTTAATTTGTAATTAATTAAAATATTTATCAATCACTTTTAATACAGGTATACCGGTATTTTTTTGTCGGTACTACCGGGCGAGTAGTACTATTGCTTTTTAATACTCGTCAAAAAAATACCGCTACTGTTTTGAGTACCGCCCATGGCCAGTCTGCTGGGGTTGGGCAGCACGGAAGACATTATTATTAAAGTGGTCATTTTTCTTGATCAAATACCTAGAATTGAACTGTTTTTTTTAACTTTGCTAATCCCGGAAGGGATCGGTGTGAAGGGAATTAGGCGTTTATCTGCGGGGATGGAGTAGCAATTGAGAATCCACCTGAAGAGCGAGTGCAAGCGTCTGTACGCGAGTGAGTCGATTCTTCGGGGAGGTTTTGCCACGCCCTTCCCCCCACCTCTTGCATCACTGCGACTCGCCCCCACAGTGTGTGCGGTCGCGGGAGAGGTCCAGGCCCCCCTCGCCACCTCCCCCCGGGGGTGGTTTTGGTTGACGCGCAAGCAAACAAGGCCTGCCCGATGGTATCTTATCTTTGGGTCGCGGAGGTCGCCCGCCTTTCACAGCCCGCTCGAGTGTTCATTTCCGTGAAAGATTCTCAGACTCGCTCCTTGCGTCGGCATGCGCGCTCCGTTCGGCCAATCCCGCCCGAGTGTAACTGAATTCTGACGGGACTCGAAATGTATGTGCGCATCTCTATATTTCGTATCCCATTGTTTCGGATTAACATCGGTACCTGTTGGCTTTGGTGGCTTTCGGGAGAAGAGGGAGCACGTCGAAGAATCGTTTCCCATTGCATAGCATACCTAATGATCGTTTTTCAGCAAATACGCCGCAAACTCCTCTTCGGCCATCCGGCTGAAGCTTTGTCGACTCGTTCGCTTTACCCGATGGAATCCGTTGATGCCCCGAGCCGCGTGGCCGTTGGCCATGCTTACACGCAGCCGTAGCTCGATCCCGGGAACGGGTCAGTCGTTGACCCGCGTGCTACTCACAATCAGTTGAGGAGGATCATGCTTGCTCCCAGCGAGGGTACTGTGAACCATCAATAATTCATTGGAAAACATTGAAAATGAGCGACTTTCTTGAATTCTGTTAAGCTGGCCTAATATTATTTTAAAATTTTGCAACACTTATCTATCGGTTATAGCAAACTTTCGGAGGGAAATAACTAATATTTTGCTGGCTAATTCGAGAAGGGGGCATTACAGCCGTTTAATAGTTGCTTAGCACCGTCTCTTCACTTGAAATAATCACCTCATTCAGTCATGGTTTCTTTATCCATTTTCACATTAGAAATTTTTCAGATTAAAAAAAGGTGTTTTCATGTTCGCTTAGTGAATGCGTTCCTGCGTATACTGTGACCCTTGCCTCCTTGGTATAAATAACTTTTATAAATAAATTTCCTTTGCCTATTTTGTTGCATAATAAGTTGATAAGGAACCTAATTTTCATTTCGGGATTCCATTGTGCTGTCCCCTTATTTGCTTCATTTTTGCTAGTTCTGGCCCAATCTTCTCCCTTAAATTGGAGGGATCCATGTGTACAAATACGTAGCGTGCTTACAGTACTGATGCAATTCTTTCGGTGGAACTAGTTTGATAAACTAGTCAAAACACTCAATTTTGTCTAATACTATGTCAGCGCTGCGTTGATGCGAATAGGCACATTTAAAGACTATAAAAATTATTCTGTATGATGTTTCTATTTTTCTCGGCAAATTCATAAAATGAATAGTTAAATTAGGATAGTTCTGCCTATTCTGCACCTTTGATGACATCCTTCAAGTGGCCTACATTCGTGAAAGTACCCCAGAATCCAATTCAAAGCTGGTTCATTGTGCTGCTAAGATACGCAGCGCTTCTTAATGTGCTATCGACATCACCGTCATTATATTTAGACATACATTATTGTTGCTTATTCAGTTGTAATCGAACATTTGAGTTCCCATTGGGATTTATCCATTTCTCATCAATGAAATCTGTGAGCATTGTCACATGAGCAATTCAATAAACTCATCATTTGGAGCCCATTGTATTTATCCTCATGAGTGTTAAAATTTAACTAGCCTTAAGTCAGCTGCCTATCTAGATTATTTTTATTGATTCGAAGTTTGCATAATTATATAAATCCCATTCGAAGTAAATAATTATATACATTTTGTTCAGTAAATATATTTTTCTCGTGAAATTTTTCTCATCACAGAGGAAAAGCGTGGTTTCAATTTCCTTTTAGCATTTACCTCTCCAAACACATTCGCCGAAATCTCCGAACAAAAGTGCTGAAAATTCTTACGGCTGCCAAAGTGGTTTCACGCAACGAGTTGCAGTCCCCGTGGTCTTAATTTAGTCAGGATTCAGTCCATCATCCGCCCGCGAAATTTTCGCATCACTAGGGAAAAGTGCAATTCCAAGTCATTGGCTCATGCCATGGCATCCGCATGAAATCCATACGGAACGGGTGCGGGCGGCCCCTCTCGTGGCAGCAGCCGAGTGCCTCGTCGCACAAATAGTGAAGAATCCTTCGTCCAGGCCGCGCCTCCCGTCCCCACCCTCGCGCAAAGGTGGAGTGGGGAAGGTGAAGAGGATGTGAAACTACCCTATAGCCTCTCGCACCCCCCGCCCTCGACCCTTCCCTCTGCAAACCAGTCTCCTGCCGCCGTGCATTCCTCGCGATCGCGCACCCCCTCCGTCCAAAGGCCTTCAGCGTCCCTTCAGTCGCCGGCGAGAAGTGTCTTCGGGCGCCAAGTCACGGCCGTCTTTATATGAAGAAGGCCGTGGCCAAATCCTTCCTTCCGCTGGTCGCCTCGCTCTGACCCCCCCACGTCTTCCCCGTTCCCTCTTCCGCCCCCCCCCCCAACCCCTCTCCCGGAGCCTCCCCCTTGAGAGAGAGAGAGCTTATCTGGCTTTCGGAGTCGCACCCCATGTTGTTGAATTGGTTTATTTTTGTACCGGCCCATTAACCCTCTCCATGGATCCATCTGTTTCTGGAGAGATGTAGTGTGACCAGCTAAACGAAGAATACAGCCACGACCCCCTAGATGTATCTAGGGGGTCGTGGTACAGCGCTCTTTAACCTAGTCAAATCCCACATTCCACAGAGAAACTAGAAGATTTTATGAATCACTGACCTTGGTTTGAATATCTCGTGTCACTATTATCAGTAATATTACATTCTGAGTTCATTACGTTATAATAATGAAGAAAACTTTAAAAAGTTGACACTAGAGGTAATAATAATAGGAACCTGTATTAGTGACGTCACAGAGTAATATGATTACTCTATGGTGACATGTAACCTGTTGTATGTTGAGATTGGGATTTATCTTTTTGCCGATGCACAGCTTGGCATTATAGCACAAGGTGCTGGTAGCGATTTCATGTGCGTTCCCACTGGCCGTTTTACAAGTTAAGGTATATTCAATGTCATTGCAACTTAACTACACCTGATTATAATTTAAGGGAGAAAATAGTTAAAGGTTTAGCATAAGCAGTCACTCTGGGGTAGTGAAAGTTAGTTTGCATCCACAGTTACTTCTCGAGTCTCTGTGTGAACTCCCTGGACGGGTGAGCACAAGCCCTCATTAGCATGCTTGGCGTGGCCCATTATTTTTCTTCTCGACTCATTAGATATATTCAGTTGGTCTCTCACGTTCCACAATGAAATAATATCCTCTAACTCACTGTTTCTTTTTGCCTTGAATTTATTTCCCTCCACTTGCGAAAGGGAAATCGTCGTAAGGCCCCTGCACCTTGGGAGTCCGAGCACTCACGCCTCTCCTGCTTGCGTTCTGTTGCCAGCGGTCTCGGGAGTAATTCCACTTCGCTTTGCCTCGCCACGCATTTGAAGTCCGCCCGCTGCTTATTTATGATGTGAAAGGCCAGTGATTTCACGGCAAGCCATCGGTCTCCGTTGTCACAGGTGCACTTTCTTTTTGCATTCGTTTTATAATACCCTCTCCCACGCATAATGACTATGAATGTCCCTCCTGCAATTCGCAGAAAAATTCCCATCATGAGTTTTCTGAATACCGGAGGCGTGTTTAGTCGTGTTCTGTTTTTGAATCTTGAATAGTAGCGTCTTTCATTAGCTGGAAGAAGTCAGTAGTAGGTGGTTCTAGTAGATTTGAAGGTGCTGCTGTTTTTCACTCATCTTCGCGTGTCCTCCTCCCCACTCGCTTGCTGCCCCCTCGACCCCTGCCCCCGCCGTGCCACGCCCCTCATTGCGCTCTCGCTCAGTGGACTCTGGACCAGTCGCTCTTCCTCCGAAACCAGACTGTGCAGACAAATCGAGTGGGGCGCATTACTGGCCACGCCTTGTGATGCACATGCAAAAAACTAGGTGTCTCTGCTGTAGACTAATGCGTTTACTTCTTTTTTCGGGGTCTGTAACATGTATAGTCGTGCTTTAATGATGCTTAAACGGTTAGTAAAATTCAAAAGTATTGTTCTATGTGACGTGCTTGAAATGCTTGTGTTATCGGTAGAATTTAAAATTTAAAATATACATTCCATCCATCAATTAATCCATCAATATTGTTCAAGTATGGCGGCCTGCTTGTGAATTTTCCTTACAATTCCACAATAGTTGGGAATAATTCTGTCGATCCGCGCCAAACGCCTTACGTTTTCTACTCGTCATGTAAAACGCCCTCGCGCGCTTTATTCATTACGAGTTCAAGACGCGCAAAAGCTTCACCGCGCTCACCCTGGCCCTTTGCTCTCGCACCCCCTCTCCTTTCCTCCTCCCCCTCTCCCCCTCCCTCTCCATCTCCCCCTCCCTCTCCCCCTCCCTCTCCCCCTCCATCTCCCCCTCCATCTCCCCCTCCCTCTCTCCCGCGCACGTGGAAATGCTCTAATTTCCCTCTCTTTTTCACCCTCCGCCCCTCCCCCTTCGCCCCTCCCCCTCCGCCCCTCCCCCTCCGCCCCCCCCCTCCGTCCAACCCCCTCCATCCCTTCCCCTCCGCCTACCCCTGCCATGCACCCCTCTTCTCCCCTAGCCGTCGTTGGCTGTGACGTCGTCAAACTCCTTTGGAAGTTTTTGCCTCTAATGGGAATGCCCGCCGTCGATGACGCTTCCGCGTTCATGGAATCGCAAGGGGGTGGCGTGGCGAGGGTCTAGCATGGGGGTTTGTGTGTGACGATGCTATTGGGATGCGTTTTGCCCTTATTTTCCCCTCCCACCGACCTCCCACCGTCCCCCCTCCGTCTCCCAAGTTTTAGTTTTCTGGAATGGAATCCTGCGTCTGCATCTCTTTCCATTCTCTGCCATTCGCGGAAGTTTTTGCTGTGCAACTCTTAGGGTGACTTTCCCTTCTGGATTTCTTCCGCAAAACATTGTTTTGCTTTTCTTTACGTTCATCTTGAGCATGCATTACTTCGTAGGTTTTTCCTTGCAGTTTATCAATATCCTCGGGAGTCTTACGTGTGCCCATCCTCTTTCCTCATGTTTCAGTTTTCCGTGCGTCTTTTAATCTTCTTTGTCGCGCTCAGCTCATCACGGCATGTCATGCGCATACCACGGAGATGAGAGTGCGGGACGTCACGAGGTGTTCTCCCCCGCCGGCCGGAGGAGGCGTTGCGGGAAAGTCTCCCCTATTTCCTTTCCTCCAGACGTGAAGAGCGCCAGCGAGTGCTACCGTGCCGTCGTGGCGGAGGAGTGCCGAAGAGAGCGCATGCTCTGTTTCCTTTTCCTCCCCCCCCCCCCTGTCCCCGGGTACTTCCCACGCGGTTTCACGCGACAACAAAACAGTCTCTTTCTGTCAGAAACACATCAGGGAACGCTCCCGCACTTAAGCCATTCGTCCGAGACTGCAATGCAACAGTGCCGAGACGAGTCTTACTCTGAAATGCATTACTAGAGCTAGGGGATTTATGCAATTTCGAACATAATATTATGCACCAAAATTTGATCTAATTATGCGCCTTTTATGCGGCCAAGAAATTGCCGTTATGCGTCTTTTATGCGGGAAAATTTCCAAAACGATGCGAAATTATTCCATAAAAAATTGATTTTCTGGCGCTCACGTACGCATAATATGCATCATGTACTGACCGACATAAGTTTCCCTAATGGCCATTTGCCACCTTCGCCAAATCTTCCTCAAAGCACTTCATGATATTGATAAAAGGAGAAACATACTAACAGGACTGATAAAAAGAAATTAAAATGATACTGCCTGAAAATAGTATAATAATAGACCCTTTATATTGTCAGTTGAATGACAAATTAAAATAAATATATAGTTACACAACATGACATAGATATCTTTGTGTAAAATGAAATGAAAATAACTGCTCTTAGTTAATGATCTAGGTGCATACCACACATTCAAAACATCATATATAACACTACTAGTGTGTTTAAAATAAAATTTTGGAACAAAAGCATCAACCATTACAACATCACATTAGAAGATTAGACTGCTGTTTTTACAATATTTCTTTTTAAAGAGCGAAGGCAACAGCTGTATTTTTAATGAACTGCTGCTTTTCATTTTTAATGGGCATCGCATTTTCAAGGGATTTTTCCCTCTGATACCTGCCGTTTTTTCTGAAATAGTGATTCGGCAGCAATTTTAGCTGAGTTGTGAGTTGCCGACGCACAATGGTTATCAACAGTACTTTTCCTATCCCACGCCACCCTAACATTGCAAAATCTGCACATCATAATATGCTTCCATTTGTCGAAAACGTACAGTCGCCGCATAAAGTCTGGCGACATCGACAAAAGCGCCGAATAAGCGAAACTACGATTTTTTGTGGCTCCACTGATTCAAAAGTGAGGGTGGGGAGAGGAGGGGGTGGGAGGGAGGTGAGAAAGTGGCCAGAGAAGTCGTGAATCGGAACCTCGTCTTGAGGGCTAGTGAATGAAGGGGATTACGTTGTCGATGTCGCCAGACTTAATGCGGTGACTGGACATGCCTTCTCCAGAACACTCAGAAGGCAAGCGAGGAAATAGTTGTTTTAGCTCTCCCGGACATGTTGCAACATGAACTCCAACGATATAAACAAAGGGAAGTGCAGTCTAGCAACTACGTAGCACCGTACTAGCCGAGCGAAACATTCAAATCGGTTTTCGACGGGATGCAAAGGGCAGCCGAGCAGGAGCATTCGATGAAAACAAACGAGAGGGCGTCCGGCCGCCTTCATTCGGTCCCCCCTCCCCTTACTCCCACTCCTTGCCGAGTGTAGCCGCCTAGCTCTGCAGTGGACACACGTGCATGGATTTAAGCGTAGCAGTGCGTAGGAAATACTCCTATATCCTATCTGCATGCAGCATGACACTTAATGTTCTTCAGGCCTCGAAACTCGCACAGAAAGTTTTCCGGGGCCCGAAAATGCCTTTTTTAACATCAAAGTGTAACATAAATAGCACACACCATCACATTTCGGGTCACCATGCGAAATTATGCGGGAGAATTTGGGTATGCTGCAAATACCTAGTGATTATGCGTTTTTATGCGATTGAATTTAGTTCAGATTTTGGTTACACATGTCATAAATATCATTTTTGGTGCATTTTGTACGGTTCTGAGAAGTTATGCGTTAATGCGTTAGCATAATCCCCTAGCTCTAGGCAACACCGTTGCTTATCAGTTAGAGGTCGGTTCTCCGTCGAGAACGATCGACGAGTCTAAAGATCATTTCATCTCCGCGTGGCAACCCAGATCCGCCATGATAGTCTAACCGAAGGCTGCATTTAATTTCCCTTCGCGGAGCATTCAAGGATATTGACTGCTAAACACTCACGGCGATGAAGATGTCAGATCCACTCGTTTCTGCGGTCCCCACATGTGATTTAAACCGGGCCCTGTGCTTCTGCTCCCCATCTATAAAGGTCGTTTCTCCTCGTTTAATCTTCGGTCTTTACATGATACTCTTGCGTCATCGCCCGAATGCTTTCGCTCCCTTCGCTTTCTTCAAATGGCACGATCAGCCCTCGCTGCTCTCTCCCTTCCAATTTAATGCTTTTGGATACAAATAAGTGACCTATGTTGTTTAATGCTGCCTAGGATGATTCTACTGGTACGCAATGCCCTGCAAGCTACCTCCTGGATGTGTAGCAGGGGAAGAGCACTACACTATGTTCGACGAAAGGTAATGAAACGACTAATGCAACGGTAATGATGTGTTAGCTAAAACCATAAAATACTTTTCAGGAGGTAAAATTTCACCAAAATGCACTCCTACACTATAGGTATGCTACCAGTGTTACACACACTATATGTATTAATGTATTTTGCTACTACGTAAATGCACGGATATGCAAGGGTTGTACTTGAGACATGCGAGACATGCTATTAGTATTACGTATCAGGTTAAGATACAAGCGTTAGGGAGAAAATTAACTAATTAGCTGAATTACCCATCGAAGAACCTAGTTGAGAGTCTCACTATGCTGGTATTATGGTCTCTTATCATTTGCGGAAAAGTGTCATTTTAAACCTATCCGTTCTGAAATATTTCCCTTATTTTATTCTAAGGTTGAAAGCTACCGTAGTTTATCGAAATTCGTAAATTTTAGACGTCGTCGGAAAGTAGATCGTTTAAATTTAAACCGACGTTCAAAAATCCATTCCCATCGTAGTTGTTGCAGAAAGCTTGTAACCCTAATGAAATTATTGTAGAGACCTTTTCCATATCTATTCCATCTTTGCTGTACGCGTTCTAACTCGTTTTTTAAGCCTACTCATAGGGATACCAAATACTGACAGTTTATTCCAAGTGGCGTCTAACAAGGGAGAAATAACAGTTGCCTAAATTTATCGTCGCACTTAACTCGTACGCTTTTCACAAATCCCTTATAACATTTAGAGAGACCAGTTATTTCACGAGTATGTTTACCCAACGAGAGATAATGAGTACGTGTAACTCCAAGGCATTTAGCATATTCTACGGTTTATAATTTTCTATGCTCCATGCAATAGATGTAATGAGTAGAGTACTTATTTTTCCAGAATTTCATTAGTACACATTTTTCCAAATGGAATTTTAGCTTTCATACGTTGCACCACTTTTAAATTGCCTCACTATCCTTATCTAGCGCTTGCTTATTATTATGGCTTCGGATTTTCCTTGACACTACTGCGTTGTCTGCAAATAATCGAAGCTTACTGTCAACTACTTCACCGACACCATTAATATGTGGAAAGAACAAAAGTGGACCTATCACACTTCCCTATGGTACTCCCTATGGGACTAAAATTCATTAGCTTCACAAATTTTCATTTTCCAGACCACCCGTCTCCAACAAAGATGGTATTTACGCACCAGAAGCTCGATCACACACATTTGCCTTGGAAGACAAAAATCATGACGATTTGGATTGGGGATTTGAACCTTTCGTCTATAAACTGGGGAACCTTTAGTGTAGAAACTAGATGAGGAAGTGAATAGACTAGCGAGGCATTATTCAAGGTGCTTTCAAACCACTCTCTAATTAAAGCAGTTAACAAGCCCACCAGTGGTAACAAAGTATAAGATCTATTAGCTGTCAGTCACCCCGCAATGGATAAAGACTTCGATATCCTCGAAGGCATATGCGATCATAAGGGGATTTTTAAGACTTAAAAACAACTGTAGAGTCCATAATAAAATATATAGATACGAATAGCTAACTTATTCGAGAAAGATGATTTATGGAAATTTGGCGAGATAGTGAAAGTTTCATTCATGGAACTCTTGGCTAGTTCTAAATGGGGAAACACCAACGCAACGTCGCATGGAAATATTTCTTGGAAATAGTACGCAAGGGAATTGATGATTATATTCCCAATAGACGCGGGGAAACTTACCCAAAAATTGCATTCTTTTCAGGCGGTGCGAGTAGGTTCTCGCTGTGAGGGGAATGGTATTTATCTTTGCTCAGTTTTTTCTCATTCTCCCTTTTCTCTGATCAAGTGAAATTTATCTTTGGGGATATAACGCCCATGAGATTCGTCGGAACAAAACTCAAATGCGATCATTTTTAAAAGCGGTACTCATCCCCACACAGCGTTTAATCGCCGGCCTCGGTAGCAGCGGGGTAACGTCCTCGCCTGCTAAGCCGAAGTACGCGGGTTCGAGTCGCACCTGGGTGGGTTTTCCTCCCGTTAGGGCATGGGTGTTCATGAGTGTGTTGATGAGTGAAGTGCCAGAAAGGTCTGTACAATCCGAATTTCGCTAAAAGAGTTGTAATTATTTTTGTTATGATTATTCGGGAATAAATGGCTTAGTAAGTGACGAGCTGCAGGGTGACATGATGCAAAAAGTAATGGCGATCGGGTTGGTGTGGTGGCTAGAGTAGGTCTTGGACTTGCTTCGTTCCCCGGGAGCCCGGATTCGAATCTCGGCTCTTGCGATGATTTTTCGGAGGAATCCCGATTCACACCGTGTGCAGTACACCGTCCGTCGGATGGGCCGTTGAACTGTTGACCCTTTCGTCTTTATTCCATTCCTTAGATAACCCCTCCCTTATCTATATATCCTCCTAAACGAGTCCACAGTGAGGCAAATCACCTTAGTTTTCGGTCGGTCAATTCCCCTAATAACCAGCAAAAATATTGCATCCCGAGACGGATGTTATTTTAAAACAATAAAATCGCAATGAAGTGAAATCGCTGCTATGTTATCTGGGAGACGTGTGTGCTCGTGGCTTTCTCTGCTTTTAAACGCCGCTGCCCCTGTCCCGGGACCCAACCCATTCCGCTTTCGTCGACTCCGCCCGTTTGAAACTCTGGATTGGCCGAGTCGCAAACTTTCATGAATAAGGTATGCCGCGTCACTGCTCATTGCGAGCGCTCGCCAACCGATAGCGCCATTTCATTAGAGGCGAAATTTGTTAAGTGTTGAGCCGGGGGGCAATAGTGCTCGCGCCCCCCCCCCCCCCCTCGTCACTCGCGCCCCCCCTCGTCACTCGCCCCAAGTACGGGCGCGAGGGAGGTGGCATTGCGGGTGACCCAATTGGAAGCGGTGGACGTCACTTCCTACCGTGACAAGGGAGCGATTGTTTAGCACGAGTAAAGCAGTTGGTTTTTGTGCGTCCACGTTCCACGCGTGCTTTTCTTTTAACGGAGTCCGCTCGGATCGAGTCTCTGGAATCACGACGCTCGGGCAAGTGCGGATTCGCGAGGAAACGCGTTGACGTAGATCGGGGAATGGGCGGGTGACTCCCCCGCCCAAATGTTCACGAGAGTGAAGGGAGAGGGGGAGTCTGGGTGTCATTGCATGCATATGGAAGGATTGGAGCTGTCTGCGCCAAGATTTCAAACGAGTCGGGGGGCACAGTGGTCCCAAATCGAAAAAAGTTGGCCAAAAGTCATTTGTTCAGCGTTCTACGAGGAAGTTCGGAAAGTTAAATTCGTATTTTACAGTATATGGTCCACAATATAGGCTACTACAATGGTCATTGTACTGCTCATAGAAATCTGTGGAACCCGTCAAACATGGGTCATTCGGGGTAAAAACACTTTTCACGCTACCTCCGTCGATTTTAGAGAATTTTACCTTTTTAGAACTAAGCGCTCGGACATTTTATGAAGTTTTAAAAATTACTACACGTAAATTGGTACCTCTAAGCATCATTTCCTAATGATTTGGTTTCCTGCTAGTTTTTTTATAACCTTAGCCATAATTATGTTTAAATATTAAGCTATTTTTACTTGTATTTTGAAATTAAAAGAGCAATATCATCTTTAGCGCCGCTTTGCTCCCCGGATATTTCGACATAAATTAAAAGAGTAAAGTATATGGCATAATTAAAAAAAGAAAAATCTTGCGTTCGTTTGCGAATTTGACCTCAAGGTCGTTTTGAATCGAGCGATGCAGTGCGCTGCCGCGGGCGGCGGACGGCCTGCGTGTGGTGTAACCCAAGGAAATCCTATTTTTGTGGCTAGGTTCCCATGATGTTAGGTTTTGCATATCCATATCGGAAACTTTTATAGGTAAATTCTTCTCTCACCTAGTGAACTAGAGATTCTCCAGTTAGTCCAGGGTATAGCAATCAGGCTCGACTACAATACTCTTAGTGAGGCTCCATATTCATCAGTAACATTCTGAGATCTGCAACGGTAGCGAATGGACGTAAATGTGGAACATGTATGCTTTACAGATAGTTTTTAAGCATTCCTGAATTTTAATGTTCCTTAAATAGCTGTACCAACTTTTCAACCGCATTCATCAGGAAAGCGGACTCCTCAAAGCGCACTTGTTTACAGCGCAAGCTCATTACGCACTTGTTCACAGATACCCTTGTAGCCGCCGCGCAAGGAAAATTGCTGCCGAAAAGGGTAGCGCCATGCCGCAATTTTATTGCCCTCCAACGAGAAAAACCCAACCAGGAATGAATTGCACTCTGGCCACCGGGAGTGAATCTTGTCACTGCACGTGTGCAACATTTCTTGGAAAAATACGAAGGGAGGATAAGACCCTCCTCGACACGAACTATGTCGCAGTTACTTTTAAGCATCGCTAGTGTGAAACATGCGCTCAGGATTTAGTGTTTTTTAGTTACTTGCATGGTAAACTCGTATATTGCGAGTTGATTTGCGTGCTGTGAGTTGCTTTAAGCCCAGAGGAAAGTGTTTCATCTACGTTACGTACAATAAATATGATACGCCAGGATTCTAGAGCCAAGCCCACTGTATATTTGTGTGGTGCAGTTTCTATTTCAAATTCTCTTTCGTTAGTTTTGCGACGTTGGGTGATAATCTATATCTTACTTTATTTGATTTGTGCATCAGGATTTAGCTCGGAAGAGATCGTGTTAAGTTTTTGATGGAAATGAGAATGGTTGCGCACCTTGGGGTGCATGAAAAAATTATCTATAACTTCTATAACATTTAAGATAAAATATGTGCGGGACTACTTGATAGAAATCTTTAATTTAGGCGAACATGTGATAGCCAAAAATACTTCGGAACGTTTCATACAGAAATTTTTTTATCTAAGTATCTGATTGAGTGGGAGCAAAGTTCACGACGTGATAGTGTTTTCAGGAGAAATTTCGGAAGTTGGCTGCAGCTAAAGTTTAAATTTCCATCCGTTGTATGTAAATATCTTCTTCCGGTGAGTAATTGCTACGTACACTATGATCAGTTGGAATATTTCGCGTAATCTTAATAACACCTTAAATGGGTAGGTTTGGCAGAGTTAGCTGAAATTGGACGGCCGAGAAAAACTATTTGACGTGTCCAGTGAAAGGTCAAAGAGAAGAAATTCAAGGTAACGTTGAGCTAGTTTATGACCTCTTGAGTTAGCCCGAGCCACCGAAGCAGAGGTGACGAGTCGGCTTCAAAGCTAATCAAAGAGGTGACGACAACTATTCCTACAAGAAGGTGACGCGTTTTATCGAAATGGAGAATAAAGGAGGGCAAACAAAGCGAAGTATCACTGGAAGGAGTACTTTACTGGGAAAGTGGTTTCGAGATCAGTGCTGCTCTATTCAGAGAATATTGTTTTTCTATTGCAGATTTGTTGTCCAATTTTACGCATAGTATTGCATGCCACCCTTCCTACACAAACTGCTAATTCACGGTGCAGTCATTGTCAAGGAAGCCATTCTTCCTATTTGTCTATCATCAGAAGAGGCTATGGAGGTCAGGAACAAAGATATTCGAAGACTGCTGTCCCTTAATCCTATCCTATCCCTTAATTTCCACTATTTCAGGTGTCCAGATAAAAAAATTATGCCCTTATCTGCAGAGGTACGAAGTGTTATTACTCTTGATGCATCGCAGACCAATAGTGAGACTGATGAACTATCAGGCGATGATTTTGAATATCTGTAATTGTTTTTTTCAATAATTAATAATGCAACGATGGGAATAACTTCTTTATTTTTATTGTTATTTATAATAATGATGCCAGTTAAATAATAAAACTGATAAAATATTTAGTGCCAAAGTTGGTGTACATATATATTAGTTTCCAATCCTGGTAGTTAACACACGAAATGGCTCTAATGAAGGTCGCGGGTCCGCATCTCGCCTATAATTTGAATGAAGTGGTTGTATGGAGTGATTTATTTTTCAAATCTTACAGTGAAGAACAGAATATTAGTTATCGGATGTCCGTATACAGACGATTACAATGGCCATAAGTGTGTTTTTTAAATTGTTTAATTAAACAATTTTCTTGTTAAAACAATAACATTCAATGATACAGAACAAATAACTTCATATTCGTATTCTGCGGATAGAAAATATATAGGAATCACGATTACTGTTCAGTTTTAATTAGTTAAAATAAATTGTTTAAACAATTATCAAGTAAAAACTATAAAAATCACAGATATAGCACAACTAACATCGAATTCGGATGACACGGATATAACAACATGCGGAACAACCAATCAAGTTCAATTTTAATTGTTTACATTTAATTGTTTAAATAATTGGTATTGTAAATAAAAATATATCAAAGAAACTGCAAAATAAGCGGCAAATTCGGATTCAGTGGATCGAAAACCTTACAGATTCATGTTCGAGTAAAGTAAGTATGAAAAAGTAACAGCGGTATTAATTTTGGCCAGCTTTTTTCGATTAGGGACCACTGTGGGGAGGTAGTTGTTCAGAGGCCTAGAGAGCGGGAAGCTTGGATTCTCATCCCCGGCAGTGTGCGAGCTTTCCTTGGGTCTCGCACGGAGAACGACACGGACATGTTCAGCTCTCGGCCACATGTTTACCATTCCCGAATAGCGCTACTCGTCGCCGTCTTGAGGCCACGGCCTCGAGTACTCCGCAAGCATTTCGGAGCCTGGAAAGAGAGAGAGCATTCTCGAGCGAAATAAATTCAGAGGAAAGCCGCGTGATTTTAAAAGCACCGCAGCGAACAGAAAGTATGACATATCCGTTAGAAAGATTGTGTTGCGAGCCGCCGGGGACTCGAAGGTTGAACTCGAGGCTCAGGTCATAATAACTCAGGGGTGGGCGCGTATGGTATTCACCACCGTCTTCCCACGTGCCATTGATGACAGCAATTAGAGCAGATATAGACCGTTGATTCCATAAAAACACCCCATACCAATCATCCCATTCCTCCCCCAGTCCCTTCTTCCTGTGCCCTTCCGAGCATTAAGCTCGCGCACGTTTCTTTCCCGGGTCTCAAGTACTCGTGTCGCACTTGAGGCCTTTCACGCCATGTTCATGTCGGCTCCCCCGCCAACCGCGCGCCGTTCGTGCAGCCGTGGTTTTTCTCGCGCGGGAAGGGGGGCGGCGGGGTCTTGTGGAGGGGGCGCTGTGTGGAGGGGGCGAGGGGGTTGGCCAACTCCACGGTTGCCAACTCCGTGAGAATTGACTCCTGGAGAGAGGTCCGTTAGCAGGGTAAGAAATTCCTGGAGATAATTTTGAATGTTTTTGCTTGATTTATAAATACTGTTTATTGTTCTTCCTAGATTAATGAGCTGCGTATATTCAAATACATGACCTCGATTAACCGAGCTCTTGGTGAGACTAGTGAAATGGAGATGGAATTATATCATTGATCATAACGTATTAATGATTTAGATGCAAAGTGTTGAGATGTATCCATGTTTTGTGGTATCAGCAGCATATAACATGTGCACAAAAATTATAAATTCCAAAAGAACGGTAAAAATAATAATCGGGAGTTAAAACAGTGCCTCGGATGTGGCAGGGCGTAATATTTGCCTCGCGGAAGAGGCGGGGCTCGGGAGCAAGTGTCTCACCTCGGTGGAATGTTCACGACCGCGAGGAAAGGCGTGGCTGATTGTGCTCGTCTACTGTCGGATTATTATCCGCGATTTTCTTTCATTAATGCAATTGGATGTGAAACATGTGTGCATTAAATTAACTAATATTATTATCCCTACTTAATACAAAAAACATGCACGAGGGAAGGGAGAAAATAAAAGATTGTAGAATGCAGAGAACTTACTCGTGATACCAATCGTAATTTCAAATAATGAATTTGCATCACATGCACTTTATGAAGATGGTATAAATTTAAACTCCCAGTAAATATATTTTCAAACATATACCGTGGGTCGTTACCGGTTGTTACTGTCGCGCCACACTCAGAATATGGCTACATACGTTTTGAATTGTAGTGAACGCGGCAATACTAAATACACGACGCGAAACCACTGAAGCGCTCGCTTTAGCCCGTCTCTCGATTGCCACCAGGATGTGTGAAGAATAATAAAAGACTTATTATTGAGTGGGAACGGAACGCCTCAATAAGGGCTGCCGGAGACTTGGGCAGAATGGGAGAGAGTGCGCGCATCACGTCGTGGTGCTGCTGGTGATGGCGGCGTCGGTCTTTCAATGGGAAAGGGGGCGGCGGTCCACTCCTGCCCCCCCTCCGCCTCCCGGAAAGAGAAAGTTTTTGCCATTCCTCCGTCCCGGCCGCGGGGCGCGAGCCGCCCTCGCTCGTGCTCTGCACGGCCTGCGAGCAGGGAGAGGCTGCTGCTCGGTGCAGGAGTTTGAAAAAAGATGGGGTCGGAGAAGTGGAGGGGTTTTCTGTGTTCAGGAGGAGGGAATGATTTATCACTCGACCTACATATCCCCACTTGGCCACGGCTCACTCTCTCCACCCAGTGCGAACCCCCCCCCCCTCCCCCCGCCGCATCTCCCCCCCCCCCGCCGCCAAACCCCCCCCCTCCTCCCCGCCACCCTCGCGTTTGTTTGACGAATCGTCAATATTTGCGCAGCCGGAGGGGAGGGCGGGCCGAGGAGGGCGCGCTCTCCTTTTCCGCGGGGCTGACGGGTGTGTTGCCCCGTTCGCCGAGAGCGAGAGTGAGTCGCGGGCGAGGTGCGGGGGCCGTGTGGGGGTCGTCGCGTCGGGGGGAGTTCGGGGGGCGGCGGAGTCACTCCCCACCGTCCACCCCCCACTCCCGTTTCATGCAATGTGCCGAGGAGATTCGACTCGAGTCGGTCGGAGTCGACTCGGTCGGATGAGGAGACCTGTCGGTGGTTCCGCGGGGCGGATGGGTGCAGAGTCAGCTGGATGTATTTCTTTTGGAGGAAGCGTGGAGCAGTGACGTGCCGACGGATAATGGAGCGGCGCAAAAGACCAAGATTTCGAATCTGCATCGGCGGTCATCCGTGGCGAGTTAGGCTGCTGCTGCTCTCCGATCCTCTCTCCTCTTGGCTAACAATTTTATTCGTGCAGACCTCTTATTTTGACACAATAATTTGCTTTTAATGTTTTCTTGAAGGATTTCATTCTTTGTCTTCCTCATTTATTATTTCCGTTGCCTTCTCCCTCCATTATTGATTTTAATTTTGTATCACGAGATGTCCCGTAATGTTTCGCGTCTATTTCAAAGGGTTATTTTCGGATGAAACGACTTTTCTACCTAACTCTTCGTGGCTCTCCTTCATTCACGGGTCTCTTCTTCTCTATGATCTGGATCATCCGTCTACAGCAAACAAAGTTCACTGCTCTATGCAAATATGATTCATGTATGTGTTTCAATGAAGTAGTATCGTAAAGTAATAGATACCTACATGCTCAACGGTGGTGCGCATGAAGTGTTGCGAGAATTACTTAAAAGTTTAGGCAGTGGGGGAGGCAATCTGACCCCCCCCTCGACACCTGTCTGCAATGTACTGAGATTCGGACGGTTGGAGTGGGCTGCTGGGCGAATTTCCCATATTTGGGCCGTGGCTTTGGTCCTCCCTGACCCCCGCACCGTGGTGGAAAACAAGGAGGTTAGAAAAGGAATGGAGGCGACATACCACTCGATTCTTGAAGCAAATTCCGCCATTGCAGTCGGCACAGTTTAGACCTTCCTCTGGCTTACGTGTCCGGCGGTCGCTTTTGATTTTCGTCAAATCAAAGGTAAAAACCACATACCAGGCGATGTTTTGTGCCTGGTTTGGCAATACCTACTCGGCACAAAACCCTTCCCAAACACCCCTATTCTTGCTTCACTTTTGCCCATGAGCGTTCACGGTCATGCCTACTCCATTTCATTTTAACCTCCTTGGTGGAAAACCAGTCTCTGGATTGATGTCTGCTTTCGTTGAACATGGTAGTTACTTTATCGCTGGATATCATAGTAGCACGTCGATCATATTTCTTCTGTTTGCCTACATGACAACTCCGTTTTATTTGACTGGGAAAGTCGGAAATGGGAATCCCCAAGCGGGGTTGAGTGGCGCAGGCATTCGAAAAGGCTCTTTTATTATTGATAAAGATGTGAGGGCGCTGTTTTTTTCCGCTTGCGTCTTTCTGCGGAAGTCAGAATTCGCACTCGCATCGTAGCTCTGAATTTGAAGTGCTATGAAATGGAGGCACATCCACATTCAAAAAGATTTTGAAAGGAAAGTAACTCTTTATCGGTAAGTTCTTTTTCAGCGAGCCGGTCCCGGGGAAATTTTTCTGGCTGCAATTAGGAGTTGATCATATGTTTCCCTTGGAATTTTCCCTATTTCCTTGGCTGGTGTCCTAGTACCCCCTGCCACACGCCTATGCGGCGACTCTCAGGGTAGCGTGTAGACGAAGCCAATGCATTAGCCTTCTCTATAACTGTATATGGAAGAATTTGTTGAGTAAGTTTAGGAAGTGAGGAATTTAAAGAAGTGGTTTAACATTTAAAAATATAGTGTGGATGAACAATTAAACAGCTTGGGAAGTTGATACTAAAAGTCTTGAACTACTAGGCTGAACAATAACATTGAAAATTTATAGACGGGTGTGTCTTGTGACGATTTATCAGTGAGCCCCTCTGTTATGACTTCTGTGCATTGAGCTTTGCCGTAAATAGTTCATTCAAGTGTTGCGGTTGTCAGTTCGTATCTGGTGGGCAACAGCCTGCCACGATGGGAACACCGGTTCCCTATCAGTCACCGAAGTTAAGCATCGTTGGGCTCGGTTCGAGTTTGGAGGGGTGATCCTCCGATTCGTCCTGTTGCTCCTGTCTGCACGTGGCAGACAGTATGTGCGAAATGACCATAGCCGTCGAATCACGTTAAACAAAAATACTACTACTACTAATCGTATCTGGTCGCCAATGTAACTGCAGTGCTTTAAAATAACTCCACGACTCGAATTTTGACTGGCGTGACAATGGTAGTGGTCGCAATGACGCTTATGAAATCCTTTAGTGAATGTGGAGGTAGTGAAGTGTCGGCAATAATCCATGTAATTATTTTGAGTTAGTGGAAGATGACCGAAATTGTGAAAAAGAGGCAGAGTCATTCAATGAAAGGAAACGTGCTCCAGTGGGCTCTCTCCTCGAGCTGCGATCATTAATGAATGCATATGTTGGCATTGATCGGAATTATTCAACAATGTGCTTCTGCTGTTAACTAGTCTTGGTATGTTGTGAAGGAGAGAATGACTTTTTTGTTCGCCGTAAATGAGCGGGCAGGATTTCTTATCTCTTGTGATGAATGGGGTCGCGAGGACTCCATGGAGCGACGCTCAGTGGGACCGATTGGAAAAAAAGCTGGCCAACATTAATTACTCTGTCGTTTTCGAATTTCGCTTCGTTTTTTTGGACGTTCTTGTTGTAATTTGAGCTGCTTAACTTGATTTCATCATTGTTTAAATATCTCTTACGCATTTTGCACGAAAAACTGCGCGAATTACTGTTCGAAAGATTCACTTGGAAAAGAAATATTCATTCAATCAATATCTACCAGGAATCACTCTGTTGACATTCATATCCCCCAACACAGAACCCCTCACCTCAATAATTCTTGTATGGTGACAGCTGCTAGGATATGCAATTCACTGCCGTCAGAAATAAGAAACTTACAATCAGTACGAGTGTTAAGTCCCAAGTGTACAAGCTACTGCTTAATAATTCATGCCAGTCACCTATATAGCTAACCTTGCTGCTCTAATAATTTACGTGAAGTGGAAAAGAATGTATATATATAATTTTGCTCTTTGATATATCGAACTATGTTACCTATTATAGTTATGAATTACTGTCCTATCTAACTTGGAAAATATTGTGTAAATATGTACTTAAGAAGGATTTTTTCAATGTGCGTGATTTGTATTAACATTTTGAAGCTGAATACTGGCGAGTTCACACTTAATATTTTTTTAATATATTTTTTTTATTTATTATTTTTTTTGTATTTGTTATTTTTTTTATTCTTTAAATGTATAGTAAGCATTATAAGTATAAAAGTAGAAGTAGAATTGCATTTTCCGTTAAATGATATACAATGAAAGATTTAATATGTTAGATTGAATGTAATATAATTCATTATTACTTGATACATGTGCACGGAATGTGTAGAATTGAATACATCTACTTGTTAATGACCATTGAATCATATTATAAGGTCTTGTTACTTCATATATTTCCATCGTTACGATCTACAAAATATATTTCTGTAGTTATATATTTCTATTATATAATTTATATTTCGAATTTAAAAGTTAAAAATAATTTTTTCTCACATGTACATAACATTTGCTAAAATCTCGCTACATCAAAGGTATCAGAAACTGGCAAATACCTTTTAACTCATGGGTAATAAAGTATAGTTTTTATTTAATATTTATTGTGGAAAAACTAATTGTTCACATTAAATTAAGACTAAATTGCACGTACACTGAACGCAAGTTTCACCCCATTTTACTCCTCCGATGACACGTCATCACTCTTCGAGTCGTCCTCGTCTTCATCCTCGTAGGCTAGTGACTGAGACACTTCTGGGTCAAAATTTTCTTTCGACTTTCTTCTTCGAAATGAAATGGAGGATATCATGGGATCAGAGTTAAGGAGTAACCTCCGAAATAAATCTCCATTTGTAGCTCCCTCAACGTCTTACGTGTGTGATGCTCCATAAATGTTCTCATGTCCTTAATTCTAGCGTCTACGGCCTCATCCGAAAGCTGTCCTGAAAGGTATTTCATGGATGCGGTGAATGACAATTCCTTAGTCGATGTACCGGCTCTCAGACGCTCAGTCTTTCTTCGTTTTGACCTTTCGCTGGAATGTTCAAAGGATGTGACAGGCCTTCCAAATAGATCTTCCTGCGCTGAATCTGTGAACAGTTTGAATTAGCTATTAGAAACTGTATCCGTCTCTGTAACTATGGAGTGTTACATTTTATAAACATACCGGAGGTTCCTGTTAGGTACTTTAAAACTATTGAAGGGAATTTGGTTTCCTTCTCCAACCACTCTGAAGGTGTGCTATCTCTTCGCTGCGCTTGCTTCCAATTATCCAGATATCTGGCAGGAAATATTCTTTTGAATGGACATCGTAAAGCCCGTTTTACACGGGGCACGTAATTGCACAATCTGATGTACGTACGAACGTGAATTTCAAATTGCACCGTGTAAAGCCGTGAATTTCAAGAACGCATGCGCGAATGAATGAACGCGAGATGGCAAAATAGCCCCTGCTCTAATTCGAAAATGATTGCACGCCCGATTGAGAAAAAAATGCAGTTTGAAGTTGTGCAATTTCGTGCTCCGTGTAAAACGGCCTTGAGAAAAGATTGTGCATCATTGTTTCCATTTCGGTCAATTATTTAATCAAGTAGTCGATCACGAAATGTTTCTTATCACTTGCCGATAGCTCTTTTTTTTCAATAAATTTCTCATGATATCCGCACATATCCGCACATATCTCACATATCCGCGTCGCTTTTATACTCTCTGCGGCTTCTTATAACTTAATATGCAAAAACTAGAAAAGGATAGAAAAATTCTACGGTAAATCACTCCCCTCGGCAGTAATATTAGCATGAAAATATTCTGATATGGATAACGAAAAATATATTTACTATTGAAATATTCCGCAATTAGGTTTATAAAATATTTAATTTCACTTACCATCCGGGCCTGAAACTTTTCTGGTGTTTTCAAAGCACTAAATATCCCTCAATGGATGGAATTTATTCGTCAGGAAAAACTGCTCCACAGCGCAGGTTATTTTGGGAAAAGGCGAGTAAAAATATCTTTTTATGAATGCCTTCAGTGTTGCACACCATTTTGGCCAATTCAGTAACCTGTTACAACAAGTATGAGTGAAATACACGTAAAACATGTATTATATTTATGGAAGAAGTTAAACTGACATTCCTTGGTTTGCGTATTTGGAAATTTCTCCAATTCTTCACATAGAGGCAAATGGTGGCCGCCGCTGCAGTGACGAAGCGACCGGGGTAGTTTCGAAGAAACATGGTTGGTAAAATGAAAACCGCATATATTGGGAAGAATTTTTCTGAAAATTGCTATATAGGCTTTACCCTATCACACAGTATAGATAACTCCGTGTCGGCAGATGTCGATGGAAACGATAATTGCCTTGCCTTGATTAAAGCATTGTTTTGACTTGGATTTTCGGCGCGGAATTACAAATTTAAACAAAAACCATATCTTAATAAGCTTTTTTACTCGGAATAGTAACTTCATATTTGTTAGCAACCATTGTAATAATATGAAACGTATTATTTCGCGTTTAAGAAAAAATGTGCATGTGTAATGAAACCATTTCTAAATACATATATGTATTTTATGTGCCCTAAGGCTACGTGTTAAAATAGCATCGAATCGCCAAGAAACCAAATCTTTAGCATGCAGTTTTTTTACTTTCATCCATAGGTATTACTTACAAGGACATGTATGCAAAGTTTCACGGACATGCGTACATAAACAAAAAACGCTCCAAACTCCTAACAGGCCTCCCCTCAATTACTCTGAAGCATGGATCTAAATGTCTTCTTCGAAAGTGTAATGAATCTCCGAAAGTGAATGTAAGAAAAGTGAAACTATTAAGGGATGTACGTAATAATGTGCTATTTTTTTTAAATAAAAAACATTTTAGAGATAATTAACGTCGTTCGATCACCCGACTTGGAGCTGTTGACCATATTGACGTCTTGAACTTCTCGCTTAGCCAGCGGTGGCGTGAAATTTAATGAGCAAAACAAAAGTGTGGGGATCCAAGACGATTTCAGAAAAATTCTGAAATGAAATAAAAAGTTAAAAATTTTTATAGAGAAGTCCTTGCGTTACTATGAATATATTGCGGGTCACGGCAGGGGCGTATGGAGTTGGAAGGCTCAGGTTGACCAAAACAATCGTATTGCGATGGGTTGAAAGGAGGCTATGAATAGATTGAGGCGATATTCCACCTGATACCTGGGTGTCAATTACAGAAATCTCGCCGGTAGGAGATATCGTACGATATCGCTGACGAAGTAAATGATAGCGGTTGTCGGTAATGCTATTACGGTTCTCGTCATGATATCGCACGATAGAGTTCGGCTAAACTCGGGAATGTATCGATGACGTGTAATGAAAACAATGACTCTTCGGAGACGCAAGAGTTACGGCAAGACCGTGACAAAAGAAGAGCGAAAATGGTCAAGCGGTGGATTCGACTTAGTGTTGAGGATGAGAGTATCTTAATGATTTATTTCTTCAAGAATAAGCCAAGATGATATTTTTGTTGCCAACCCGCGATAATTATAGTAAATAAACTTAAAAAATGTGGTTTCTATGCTTATAAAACTCAACAGTTTTAACGAAACGTTCAGTCTATTTCTTGTTTTACCTGCTGCGGAAAATAGGGAGAAGTACGATTTGAGAGTTGAGTTTGGTTTTAATTTTAAAATATCCGTTTTGATTAATCATGAAGAGTTAACTCATGTATAACAGTCAATTAAACTCAGTGTCTAAAGGTAATTAAACATATTTGTATCCTTAACGTAGCAGTTCAGAATTGTTAATATGACATCGATAACAGAATAGAGAAATAAATTCAAGAAATAAGTACTTCCGATTTGTGTTGCAGAGATAGTCACTGTGAATTTATTAATGGTAACCTAGAATCTTCCAAAACAGTCTAATATGCAGAGAGTACAGTGTAGAACTGCATCTCATGTCTGTCTTCAAATTCTTTCAATGCTACCCATAATGAGTCTCAAAATGAAACTTTACTATCAAAGTAACGGTAGTTAATTGAAACCAGCACGTCGATGGAAATAATATTGGCGATAGTGCATGGGTGTTATTGATAAATTTGGTGGTCTTATCATAATTAATCATGTAAGTATATCATAACTTTTCTTGGCATCAAAGTCATTCTCGCACTTCCTTAGTGTTACACAGTTACATTAAAGTGCCACGTATAATTTATTTTCCCTGAAAATATGTTCTATTATAATCGCATGTCACGAGATATTATCGCCACAGACGCATTGTGCATTGAAAGTAAATCACTGAGTACTCCCAATTGTGAGGAAAAAATTGAAATTAAAGACAATAATACCTGAAAATCTATAAAATCCGTGTAAAATATCAGGTACGTGGGTATTGTGCCGCTGAGCTCACCTCAGGTATAAACAATTTTTTGGCGATATAAGTATTAACTTCTTTAAATGTTCTCAATGTGAAAATGTTTCTCCTTAGTGACAGACTATGCTAAAAACTTTCGCGAACCTCGAGTGAAAACTAATGCCGCTAGGCCAAAAAGTATATGTGTTATCTTACTATGATATCAAGATATTGGGAAGTTATTTCAACGATAAGGAATCATACGACATCTCAGATTTGTTGGATGATGTGAAAAACCGTAATAGTGAGAGATAACGAACAATAGCTCCGTCGAAATCTTACGATAGGACGTCGACCAATAACATATCGTAGCTGTAATAGCGTTTCAGGTATCGGATGATAAACCACGTAGCAACCGGTAGTTATCAAACGATAACGCTTATAGAAAAAGTTCCGTAATTGACACCCTGATGCCAATTTCGCCTTAGCAGGGCTTAGGGCCGACTTTAGCGTGCCTTTCCGACCCTGGCGTTTGTTTCATTTCTCATTTCCGTAAGCATCCTTAAAGAAGTGTGATGCTATATTTGTCTCGTAAGACCTCACTAAAAGTATGCCGCTAGTATATTGGGACCTACTAATAAGGATTAGTTCCAGAAATAGATCGAGATCAGCGGGGAGCAGCTGGATTGGTATAAAATTATACAACATGGGGATGAAATAAGCCATGAAAAAAATTCATTTGAATTGCCCAGGACTCAAACTCGAATTTCCCAATTGCGATATGTAAGATATTATCTTATTAATTTTTTTTGGCCGAACGTGCTATGGCGCTCCTGTGATGACCCTGGAGACGTGTTTGTCGCGTGACGTTTCTATCCCGTGCGGAAGGTCTTGTGCTGCTCCACGAGGCTTTCCGCATGCAGGGAGTAACCACCGCGCTCGAGAAGGAGAGAGAGAACGGCTCGAGGCAACCAGAGTCACGGCGGAGCGAGTCACGGCGGAGCGAGTCACGATGGAGCCCCCTGGAGCCGAGCATCATCCGCCTTGAAACCACCATCCCTGGCGATGAATGTATTCTTCGCAGCTAAATTGCGGGGTTTGACACGGTATTTGTTGGAACGTGGAAAGGTCACGGTTTGTTTGCTCGTGGGGGAGGCATTTGGGCAGGGAGCCCAGGTGAGTGTAGTCGAAAGTGAAAGGTGTAATGGGAGGCGGGTGGCGCTGCTTAAACCCTTGTTGCTGGGTGTCCCTCTCCTTTGCTCAAAACTCCCACTCTCTTCCTGCCTGCCTGCTGCACATACCTCTCATCCGGCTGCACATTAAGCTTGCTCCGTCTCGACCCTTCAAATTTCCTCTTCTCATTGACGCCCAGGGTATATTTTGAAGTTAGCGTCATTACCCTAACCAAATCTGTCGTATACGGTCCGGACGTTAGCTATCATCATGGCGATGTCTGACCTGCTTGATGCAGTTCGGAATAGTTCCACCGATGTAGCTCCTTTCCACTTTCTCAGATTGGAAAGTTAGTATATTCTTCTTATAACAAGTCCTCGTCTTCCGTTGACTTTCCCGTGGTGAGCTAACTGAAGAAGTCGATATTTATCTTCGTTTCTCGTTACTTGGCCAAGATATTTTAATTTCCTTTGTGTAATGGTCTGCATTAGTTCGGGTCGACGACCCATTTTGTGACAAACTGGTTATGAAACTTCGAACGTCACACGATCCACCCAAGAGATCCTTAAAATGCGTTTATTGAGACGCATTCAAAGGCCATGAATCTCCTTTTCCGTGGCCTCTGTCGGGGTGCAAACTTCTACGCCATGAAGTCCAAAAGACATATTATTGAAGCATAGGCCTTTTTAATGACATACATCCCTTTAAATAGACTACATTGATGTAAACTTCGTCGCTCTCGATTTTTCGATCCTACACTTGATCCCCTGAGAATGATCCCAGTCCTCGTAAGCCCAGCCGAGGTAAGTAAATCTAGATACTCGTTGGACGGGGAGGCTCTTGACTTGAAGAAAAGTGGGTTGAGTGGTGGACTTCGAAGTTACCAAGCATTTAGTCTTATCGGTGTTAATTGCCGGCTCGTACTCGTAGCTTGTGTGAAATCTACAAAATATAGGTATGATAGTTAGAATTTTGATTTTTTTAAATTTGCGATTGAGACCAAATAAATGCGATATGCTCGATCTATTCGCAACAAAAGTGATTACGGTAATACTTTGCCGAACGCGGCCTCTTGCTACGCGGTTTACAAGCATGAAACAAGTTATAGATCAACCGGCGGTGTTGTTCGTTCTCCATAAAGTACATTATTTCTTTATTTATTAAAGCATAGACCACATACAGCATGATGCCATTTTGTAGTGATACAACTAACAAACAAAAAGGACACATACGCAAAAACATTAACAAGAAGAAGATTAACAGATAATATACCAACATGGCGAGCCAGAAAATATTATTTTATTTGGGAATGAAATATGGCTTGGTTAGCGAAGGCGTTGGAAGATAAGGAGAAAGGGTCAATGTTGTCAGGAAGGGGATTCGGGAGAGAAGAAAGGCGGGAAATAAGGGAGCGCTTGGTGAGTGATAATCTGGGAGTAGAGCTATGGAGCTATGAGTGGGCCCTGATTGGTCGGGTAGGTATTCTGAATTTAATGAAGGAAATTAGGTCAGGGCAGTCAATGGTCGAGTTCAGAGTGCCGTGTGTGAGTTTAAAATCAGTTTTAAGGAAGTTATTATTAAGATTAGAAACGGAAAGTGAAGACTAGACAACATCGGAGTATATGATACGGAGATGATGGACTCTGTTTTTTACAATATTTGTAAAGAAGTGAGTAATGTCTTCTAGAGATTTAAGATTTGATAGTTCAGACATCGACCATATAGGGGAGCAATAGGAGATAATTGGAAGGACAATAGATGTGAATTAAGTTTGTAATGCTCTTGGATCTTTAATTTCAGTGAACGGGTAAAGTAGGCCTGACAGGAACATAGATTTAATTTTAATAGCCTGGATGTTCTCGGAATAAACGAGTTGTTGGCATTTTATTATACCAAGGTCTATTATTGATGTAACTCTGTTCAATGGGGTAGATTTGAGAGAGTAGTTGAAATGAATTGGGGATTTTTTAAGGGAAATACATATAATATTTGATTTGAAGTGGAATTGACTTTTTGCATCGATTTTCTCCATTCTAGACCTTCGCCGACGCCACCATCTATTGTGTTACATTTTTCTCTTTTGAAAACTGCTTTTTGCCTTCGTTATTATTAACCGGAAGGAATGTAGCTGAGCTGAACAAAGTAGAGGTGATAAAACTATCCCTCTTCGTTGGCGTTGCCAGCCAGCCCTCGGTAGATAAACAATTTACACATCGACGGCTGGCACGACTGATAAATCGAAGCATTAATGCCTGTACCTGTAATAATAAAAATAAATAAAAAATCTGTGCTGTGACGTGAAGCTTCATTCTTCGAAAATATTTTTATTTTCCGGAACCCCATTCAATTACTTTGCGTTTTATTTTTTAATTACCCTATGCACATCCTTTTGAATGCTTCAGTAATTGATGTGATGACAAAATGAAATGATTAATAAAATGAAAAAGTGTCGAGTCCGAGCAGATATTCTCACACCCAAGCGGATGTAAAAAGTGGCGGTGCGGCGAGACTCCTCATGTGTGAAACACGAAGGAAAGAGAAGTAAACAAGCTTTTTTCCCTCGACCACGAACATCTTAAATTTTTTCCGGTCAATTAGGGCAGTGCTCAGACAGTGCGACGCGGAGCACTGGTGCGTGAATGGGCATTTGTTTGCCCGAGATTCTCCATTTTTTCACAATGGGCTTCGCGGCTGGAAAATAATCCTGCATTTTATATGGAGTAAATAACTGTCAAAATAATTCCTCCACGCGATGTTGTATTGTTTTAATTTGCCGTATTTAAAGCTGGATAAAGATACTGACAATGTATCCGGCAATGACTTATGTGTCCGACAGTCGACCCATTGACAGAGTGATGGAACATTCCGTCGCGCACGACCCATCTTTTATAAATTATATTACCATAGAGTAATCATCTGTGATTACTCTGCGATATTACTTATTTCGTACATAGCTATTTTATCCCAGTCCACGGGACATATCAATAGCTGTTATTTCTGTTGGGGATGAGTGGATTCTTTTTTTGTCTCCTGCTGAACATGTAGCACTTCTACGTCTACCTTCGCATCATTCGATAGAGTGTACCGTACCATTTTCCGGATACAATGGTGCGATTTTAATCCAGCCGTTATCAGACGCAGATGACCCCATAGTTGGGGGATGGCCGGGTGTTTGTTGTTCTTCGTAATAGTGGTCGCATCGGCTTCGGACGAACTTGCGTATTCAATGCGGCTCGCGTTCATCATCCCATCATCACGCTAATTCGAATCCGAAGTCAATACGGAATAGGTCACGGTCTTTGTGCCCAAAAAGTAACTCGCCGACGCTTGCGGTGGGCAGGTAAAATATGATACGACCACAATCACGGGACCAATCAACAGTCTTCTCAGAAGACAACGTTTTGTGTAGGTTGATCATTGAATTAATTTTAATTGTGAGCCGCCATAGTGAAACGCCCCTTTTCGTCATTAGGTCCTCGGATCGTTTCATAGTTGACAGTCGAGGAGCTCCAAACACCTCACCACTTAACTTCTCCAACGCTCAGGCTTGGTCCACGACCCGGAAGTAGCTCCAGCACTTGCGCCCCTGGTCAGTCTTTTGTTTTGTCTCCGCAACTGCGGATGATTTGGTAACTCCGCTCTCCTGTCCCCACTCGGTGATGCATCCGGTGGCCGTCGATGAAAGCAAGGGGAAGTACGAACGTGTTAACCATTTAACGTCACTGCCGAGGACATATCGTTAATACTTGCCCAACCGCCGCCAACCGTGCGTTTGGGAGGCTGGGTTGGGAGCCAGCGTCCATACCGTCTTTATGATCGCTCACCGCCTGGTTTGCCGGCAAGGAAAATATTTTCGAAATATTGTGCGACCGGAGTTGACTCCAGCCGCAGTGAAACGGAAAGCACGCGAGTACCAAGTATTTTTTCTTTGAACGCCGTTTAGTGTACTCTCACAATTCGTCGAAGTTGCATGGCTGTATTATTAACTCCTAGTTGTTAGTTTAAACTTGGTTTGTAACATTTCATCTTTACTGATCCACATTTAGCCGTAAAGTCATACTACCTTGCAACCGAGTTCAGTCTTCGAACATCGTGCTGGTGTTTATGTCGTGAGTGCTCCTATCGAGGAGATTTCTATCTTTTTTAGTACTTGTTTTGTCACTATTTTTGGGAAATTTCACTGTCGTGCATTCGTGTATTGTCACATTCGTGTATTGTCCAAGAAATACAATTTTGTACTAATTGAATATTTTCGGGTGTTAGATCCATATCTATCAAAAAGCAATTAATTCACAGTTTCTGAAATGCTCATGCTAAGTACAGTGAAGCCTTAGTGGAGAGGAGAAAAGGTACCAAGGCCTCAAGAAAAAAAGAAGAAGAAAGAGTTACTGCAAAAGATTCAAGAGCTGCAGACCAAAAAAACTTAATTTCTTGAAAAGCCGAGAAATTTGTTGCTGAAGTTGAATCGGAAATGCACTCATTGAAAAACATCGCACCAGTTTCTTTTATTTGCAAGAGCATATTTTAGCATTCTTTATCAAACTAGTATGCTCTTCCAAATGGCAGTGAAATATGGACAATGGCAGCTGCAGAGCAAAAGAGATAGAAAAAAAGGAAATGAGGTTTTACGGAAGAATGATGACGATCAAATGTATGGAGAGGACACCAACGAAGAAGTCGCACGATGAGTTGGAGGGAAAAGAAGAGTGATGAAAGCCCCGAGAATAAGAACAGACTTATTGGGCACATTATGCGACAAAAGAGTCGATTGATAACGAGTTGGGAAGAAGAAGCCCCGATTTGAATTGCGGCAATGGCGGAGATTTTTCTGTGGAATCCCTGTCCTAACTTGGGTGGTGTTCTAACTTCAGTAGCAGTATTCCGCACGTCGGATAGGATGTTAAATTGTGAACACTGTGGCACGTGTCATTGAGAGCCGGTTAATGCCGACGCATTTTACTTTTTTCTCCATCCTTTCTCCACTGAACCCACGTAATGTAACCCTTTTCTCTCTCTCTAGTCCCCCGCGTGGCCCGCGCATTAGTATTTCGGAGAAATTTTTTATATTCGCATTGTGCTTAATCATTCCACTTTTTATTGTTGTAGCGCTGTGTTTCGATTAATAACTACGACAAAATTGCATACTTTTATATAGAAGCGTATCAGGCTTGACATACTTTTCTTGTTGTTGCGTAATTACTTACTTAGCAAGAGTAACTATCCACGAGTGAAACTCATTGTTTTATTACTTTACTGCTGCTTCCATTCTTGAGCGCAATTCGTAGTGAGTCGAAAATGTGAACATAAAAAACTCCGTATTTCAGAGGTCATTAGAGGTAGAGGAGATTGATATGTCCGTTTCTTTCGGAGAATCCGTGGAATACATTTAAGGTGGCCCTAAGTTTACAGAAAATAGTGGTACCGTTTGAGCCAAGGCAGTGTTGTGTGAGGAATGGTTATTTTTAAGTAAAGGAATTACTCCTGAACGCGATTGGAGCACGTGGACTTCCCACTCTGCGTCAGATTTCATTAAGATTCGACCTCCGTCGTAATACCGTTAATGTGGAGCCCGTTGCTCTCGGTGCTAGTTACCCCCTCCATTATTCCAATATCCATTCCATCACGGCTTTATCCCGATTGTAGCGTCAACTCAAATGAAATGGATTCCCTCAAGAACGAACTCCAAGCAACTGCTTATTTTTTATGCATCATTACGTATCGGGTCGATGTCGAAACGCGCAGTATTCAAGTAGTGGTCGCGAGTTAACTTCAGATGGGTCAAAGACGGGTCAGCAAGGTCGGGTGGTAGGCTATTTATGGGTGGGGTCGGCTCGGTCTGCTGGCTAGAGTTCTGGCTTCCCATTCCAAGGGTCCGAGTTCGAATGCTGGCAACAGTGCAGGTTACTCAGTGGTATTCCGATCCCTGCTCGGGTGCTGTATAATTTCGAGGCGTAGTACTTCACCGGATGGGGCGTCAAACGTGGGACCCTTGCCGCCCCTCGCAAGCAGTGGGCCGAGGCGCCGGCTGCCTCCGCACCATTCCTCCATGGCCTTTGCACGGCCGTCCTCGGGGGCGCCAATGGCTGACCTCCCCCAACCAACCGATCGAGCCGCTTTCTCGATGGTCGAGTCGCTCCCAACGCGGGGGGCGCCCGCCATCGCGGCCCCGCCTCCCCTGCGAGCGGCCGCTCCCGGTCATCCCCCGCCTCGTTCCGGTCCGGTACCGTTAGCCGCGGCTCGCCCTCGTGAAGCGACCGCCTAACGGGCCGCACTTTGCCCCGCCACGATGCTCGGCCCCGGTGAGGTCACGCCGCGCGTCCCGAGCTGATTTGAGGGCGGCTCTCTGGCGATATCTCTCGTGTGTGGAGTCCACAGTGTGTTGGGATGCGATCGGGAGGCGTGGAGGTTCGGGGAAAACTGCAGTCGTCATCCATCGCTCTCCATGGCCTCTCCCCTTACCGTTTCCTTCCTTCGGAAGACTTCGTTTCAACGTCTCTCATAATACGCCTGATGTATTTATTCCACACTCAGACATTCTCGGCAATTAGTCCTATCTATTCATGTCCATTGCTGTTTTGGAGAGGCTATGGTGACTCAAAATGCATCCAAAAGGTTTGTCTCCTTTTCTCTTTAAGAGTTTTCATCATAAATCTTTTCTCACCAACTCTTGTGACTGCTTATTCATATGCGATCCTCTCCTTCCATTCGATCCGCTTAATTCGATCGGCTTCGATTGCGCCACCTTTTCATGGCTTTGAATCTTCTTAGTTTGGCTTGCCGTCATAGCCCTAGCTTCATCTACATCCACAAAATACCCTGCAAGCCACCTCGAGGGTGTGTGGCATGGGGTGAGTAGTCACCAACATTCATCACACTATACCCTTAAGTTCCTCACTGGCATATGAGAGAGTTTTTGAGATATGGGTGTGTATTAATGAAATGATTCCTTCAATGCAAACGTGTGTTGCTGTCTGTCGGTAGAAATGCGCTCTTCGAACGCCTCCTTTGCTTTGGCTATTTTGCTCGCAATGTCTTGCATCTTGGGGTCCTTCTTCCTAGGTGGCAAAGTCCTTCCGCTTGCGTGGAAAACTAAATTTTTGCTGTCTATGTTTTATGGTGACACTGACTAGAAAAGCAATAACTTCATTGGATGCGCTCTGTGACATATCATCCTCCTGAGAGCAATAAATAATTGGTATTGTATGATGCGATTAATAGTGGACGTAATAGTAAAGATTAGTAGACATTCTCTACATTGAATTCCCCTCGTCAAAGTCATCTTCAAATTTTTCTTCACATAGCTAGATATTTGCCCTGCCTCTTATAAGGTCAGATACCCATATTAGTAGGAGGTAATGTGCATCTACATGTTACCCTGCGGGGGCCGCCGCTGAGGCGTGTGGCAGGGGGTGCTAGGACAACGTAAAGCCCCCTATTTAAATAGAGGGATTTAGGCAACACCTTCTCAACTAAAGTTCTCAACAACACCAATTCAACTAGTTGAGAAGGTGTTGCTTTAGGACACCAGCCATGGAAAGAGGGGAATAGGGAAAAGGAGGGGGGAAGACGGAGAACCGTATGTTAACAATGTTTATTAAGATAGTGTCACGCTGTCGTTGTTATAATCACTAACGGTGCGTGAAATATATAGGAATATTTGTTCCTATCAGTTCGATAGTGTATCTCTATCACTTTGTCGCTCCAATTGAGATGTAGAGAGTTCTAGAGATGTAGCGCGGTGTCAGAATAATATCCTCCGTGTCTGATACTCGCCTGATTTGCATTTTTTACGTCATCCAAGCCTGGCGTGTAGCCTCCGAGACTCTTTTAACGGCTCCCAACCTTGTCCTTCCATCAGCTGGGGGACACCTCCTGTTCACTCGTGGTAGTTTGTGATGATGGCTTTCCTTTGCATTTTATTTAATTCGGGAATTAAATCTTTCTGCGCAGTGTCTCAAGTGCTCGCGATATCGTCATTAGGTCATAGGGAATTGCATGTATGAGAAAGTGGTTTCAATAAATAGTGCAGAAGACTGTGTCATGAGAACTACACATCCATATGGATGGTATTAACCGCTAAACTACACCGTCAGTCCCACAAAGTGAAATCATGGAGTAGTCATGAGCAATCTTCACATTCCCTCATCCTCTCTCAGAAATGCCATAAGAATGACCATGTGGTGGAACGTTACCCTCTCTAGAGTTAAAAGACATGATATCGATATTTTAACCAAAACTCAGCAGAAAATTTGTTTTATTTTATTTACTAATTCTACATTTATTCCAAAATGATAGCCTATATAGTTGCCACGTCCATTTCTTAGGATGACAATTACCCAAAGTATCCCCATTTCACGTCGATGATTTATGGAGGAATGACGCTGAAAAGTGGAGAGCAGCGGCAAACTTAATTATCGAAATAATCACTGCCTACGATGATTTTTTCTAATCTCGTTGGCGTGTGGCGTACAATCAATAGCAGAAGTAAATATGGGAAGATGATCCTGCGCGACTTCTCGGACCGATATAGAGCCATGTTAAGTGGACGTGAAAACTTTTCGCATGCTGGCAGTGATTTTAAAAATTGACGCAGTGAGAAGAGTGGGAGGGAAATGAACGAATTCTTGAAAAGGTTGGAGTATGCTTTTTGCGCCATTTGGTGCGAGTTGAATGAAAAGACCACCTTCCAAATGTTCTGAACGCTTTGAGCCCGCCGCGATTATTCTTTGGTGACGGCAGGGCAGAGGGGGACGGGGTGCGCTTCTTCGGGATTGCAGCTATCGCGATTGCTAAAGTTTGGGTGCCGAAAGAAGCAGAGAAATTAGTTGCGTGGTTTTATGCTGCGTCATGTAACGAAGCATTAGCATATCAGTTTCCTAAATTTTCTGCCCTCTGTACGGAAATCAGTGAATATTTCGACAAATTTTCAATTGTAACATCGGAAAACCAAGTAATTTGGGTTTGTAAAGCGTCTCAGTATGTTTTAATGCTGTTTTTACAACACGTGGCATCTTTTTCGTGGTTCATTATATTTAGTAAAATTTTCTGAGAAAAAAATAACTTATAAATATGATTATTAATTGACTTCCGACGTCATTATTTGATATTAGGTTGCATCGTGAGACGAGGCTATACCTAAGCTGATGCATTTTTAAATCCCGGGGAAAAATTGGAAATTGAAGGTAAAGAGAAATTTTAAATGACGCAAAAAATCAGTTAGGCTTCATTAAGTGATCGTGAGGAAAGCAAGTTTTCATTTTTGAAGTAAATGTTGGTGTTTTTGAGCACTAATTCCTTGGTTTGTTCTCCCAAGCGATTCAAAGCATTTGAACGCCGCCACGTTGTTGCCACACCACGTGATCTGTTTACTTCACCGGCCGCGTATGCTGAGGAAGCGCCATCTATTTATATTCAACGTCTATGAAAGCAATCTGAAATGTTCCTTCGTCGAGCGCTGTCCTGGGACGCGCGCGCCCGATCCGTTTGAGCACGTGTGAGAATTGACATCGGGAGAAACGTTCCACGGCAATGATACTTAAAACACCGGCTTTGAATTGACCCTTGTCTGCGCCCGAGGATTGTGGGCGAGGGAATGAGAAATAAAGCGATGAATGATGTAACGAAGTGCGGAGTTGTCAACCCCCATTATGGTTCCGTCGTCACATTTCGTGATCGATGTCAGCATCTCCTCCAGGAGTCAAATTTGTTTTCGCTCCCTCCCCCCCTCCTTACTCCCCCCTTGTTATGGCTCTTATGGGCACCATTCACGGCGGTTGCATCTGCACGACCTTTGACCCCTGGTGGATGGGAGTGCTGGTATCTTGTCGTGCGCTCGTGGTTGGGAAACCTGTGACAATTAGAGGGCCGCACGGACCTCATTTGCTCGGCCTGGTCCACGGCCCGCGCTGCATGGAGAATGCACCGCTCCCCATCTCTCCCACGCACATCAGTAGAAAAAATATTGCATTAATGTTATATATATATATATAAATAAAACAGCGATACACTAAACAAACACAGAAACACTTAAAAAGGACACTTATAAAAGAAAATTTGGACGTTTCGACAGACAAGCCGTTATCATCGGTGGTAGAAGACTCATATAAAATAAAACTTACAGGAGGTTGGAGAAAGAGATAAAGAATTTGTTCTTACGGAACTTTTCGTACCGGTTGGTCCTTCGTCAGCTTAGAAGTCATATATAGTCATATATATAATGGAGGCAGGAAGGAGTTATATATATTTAGGAGTTAGTTTTGTGTTTCTATATTTTTTTCCGCCCCACCTGTGGCAAAATTTTATTTAAATTATCGCGTGTGATTTTCCACGAACTCGTATATATATACACATACACACACTCATTCATTCGAAAACCAGACGCGAAACACTGTCATCGAGCATTTAACTTTTCCTTTCAGTTTTCCGATTCCTTGTCTCTTCCCGCTTCATGTTTTATACTCGAATATACACCGCCATACGCCCTTGCGACGGCTGGCTGGAAAGCCCGTAGATTTTTATATAAATTATTATTCCATTGAGTGCGAGCTGACATCCTTTAGCCCTCCTTTGCCCGCGGTGACGTGACCTCCGAAAGCCGACCGAATGTCTGCGAGAAATGAAGTTAGTGAGATTCATCTTAATAAAATTTGTAACGATCCCTTTTGAAGCGCTGGACTGCTGGGGCTGACGACGAATATCTACGCGGGGCTCCTTATATTTGCTGGCCATGCCCCGACGAGGCGACATTTTTTTGGTAAACCGGTTGTGGATATTAAATATTCTCCGAGATGGAATGCCGTGTCTGCCAAAAAGAGGATATTTCAAAAACCATTTGTCCAAATCAACTAAAATTAGGTAAATGTGACCCGTGGACTCGAACCCTTATTGGAAAAATTACTTACTCTGATCTCTATTCTTATGTACTTTCTATATTGTTTTCTTTTGTTTTTCGTGTGGACAAAATAAATTAAACAATAAAATAACGAGGGTGATTATCCTATTAATGTATTCAATACTCATCGGATTCGCGGCCATAGTTTTTAAAAATTTAAAAATTTAGCATGGTGTAATCTTCAGTTGCCCTCGTGTGATACATGCGGATTGCGTAACACGGTTGACTAGGTGCTGGCTGAGTATGATGTCGCGTGTATCCGAGGTGCCTCCTCGGCAGACGAATGAACATTGTGCGCGTTCATTTCATGAACAACTCATTGTATAAGTTCCCCCGGACCGTCTAATTGTGTACCTAATGGGCGGCGAGAGCACAGCGAGCTCACAATTCGTTCTCATGCACAGTCGCCGCATCAAGTCTGGCGACATCGGCAACATGATCCCCTTCATTCACTAGCTCCCAAGACGAGGTTCCGATTCACGACTACTCGGGCCACTTTCTCATCTCTCTCCCACCCCCCTCCTCTCTATCTCCCCTCCCCTCACTTTTGAATCAGTGGAGCCACAAAAAATCGTAGTTTCGCTTATTCGGCGCTTTTGTCGATGTCGCCAGACTTTATGCGGCGACTGTACATATAAGCTTCGCGAATTACCCACCGTCCTCTGGCGAATGCCGGGGCAACATTTGTGTAAATGTAAATGTTACCCGGTGAAGTATTTCCAGTGACCGGTTTATTCAGTCCCTGAAGAGTCGAAAGCTTAAAGCGGGGTTCACACTTATTGCTTTTGTTATTTGTTGTGTTTTTTGTAGTTTTAAGTTTGAAATGAACATAAAATGAACAGATGGGAAACTTAGGAGAATTCTTCGCTCCCTCTCTGTGGCGGGGAGGGGCTGGGGGAGTGGGCTCAAAGGGAGTGAGGGTTCCATAGCACGTGGTGGTCCGAGTAATTTCTTCCTCGTGGTAACATCTCTCTCTCTCTCTAAAGTAACCGGTACCCACTGGAGGTAAAAGTAGCGGAACTACCGCTTATGCTTAACAGTTATCAAATTTATTTGGCGTTGATGACTTACGGTATTTTCCGCTCTGAATTCAACTGTGAACAAAGTACATGGCTTATGAATCGATGTATACGCGTGTGTGTTCCCCGTGAAAAAGAATCGAAAGTTTGGAACGCCGTACGCTTAATGAATCTCCACAAAATCTTGTCCACGCTTTTCATTTTCTTTTCGTATGAGTTGCAATGCGAGCTCAAAAAGAAGACTCCACGCATTGCATTCCAGCTATGGCTTCTTGAACTCGTGAAAATTAAAGGAATCATGATGTGTTTAATGTCACCACTAAATTGCCACCGATAGTTGTTAAAAATGGATGTGGCTATTGTCTCTTCCCAAGGGCTTCAAGTTGTTGGAATAGGTCCATTGTGTGTCGTGAAACAACTCTTTAATATTCCGCTCGAAAATGTCGTCAGCGTCTGAGTGACACTTGGAGCCCATGTGCTTTCCTAGAATTATAAAAGACTCGTGTTGGTGTTGTGGGTAATTCTTCGGAAACAATTGAAGGCGTGATTGTGCAATACGTTCGAAGGTTTGTTTTTTTCCTACACAGTGTTCTTGGTTTGTGATTGTAAGCAAAATTAACAAGGATATTAGAAATATCCCTGATAATTATAAAACTATCGCGGAGTGGCATATTTTATGGACTGCAAATTATTCAGAACTAATTATAAATGGACACAAATCATATATACTAACCTAGAATGCTGTGAAAGTTTATTTTGGAATTTAGTTTGAACCGAACGTTTTGTTTTGGTTGTAAGAATTTAAAGCAAATTATCCGAATTTCAATTTTCAACTGCTGTCGGTATTACCGATTTTCACTCGAATATTGAAACGAAGGTTTATCATGTTTTAAAGTGACAGTACAATTTGGCAATTTTGTGATTACAAATGATATTTCTATATGTGCTGTGAGGCATTGCGTGTGTTCTGCTGGTGCTATTTTTTACTTTTAAAGGTTTGTATTAGGTATACTTAAGCTCCTAATGAATGTGTCATGACAGGAATTGAGATTAAAGTGTTGCACAAACTTTGCAAGAGTCGGAAAAGACTGATGACTGCAATTATTTCGTTGTTTCAACTATTATCTAAAATTTGGAATCGGTGCGAATTTATATTAAGTTACTGACCACAGTGGCCTTTGTATTTTTTCCTTGTCACAATTCTAATGAAGAGACTTTCTCCGAGTCCTTTTCCTTTGTTGTTGTTCAGCAAAGTAATCGTTCCTTGATGCCGCTGGCGAGAGATATTATCGTAGTATTTGGCCTGAATTTCAGGTGATCCAATTGCTACGGTGTTTCATTCCGTTTCACTTCACTTCACCGGACAATGGCAGGGCCCTTGGCCCAGAGTTGTGGAGCGCTGCTTCGACTGTAGTCCACCTCTTCAGCGTTAATGACAGTGCAATTCCGCAAGGGGGAAAATGGCGATACAGTGTGAAGGGACTGAGTGAAGGAGAAGAGGATGAAAGGCTACTAGTGAGCGGGTTCTATTTGGTAGGGATGAGCGATTATCATAAAATAATCGATATTTTGTAAATAGATTAATTTCAAGCAGCCGATTAATCGCGCCCGATTAATTTATTTTAATCGATAATCGATACATAGATTAATCGATTCGATTATGACAACATAGAAAACGTAGCTTGCGAGGTTATGGTCCCTCCATAAATAAAGTAAAATATATTTTAAATTGTATAATGTTAATGTTATCATGAGTACAAATTGTAAAATCTACATAAACTTCTAGGAGGCGTGTCAGGGAACAGAGTTGGGAAACATTTCTTAACTTAATTTAAATTGTGGACGATTGCCAAATGTTTATAGGAACTGAAGCAAAAAAATTCAATTTTTGTAAGTAGGTACTGATAAGGCGGCTTCTCGGATCAGATTGAATTAGTCTCATCTCGGAAAAGAGTCTCTCTGATGGAACTGATGTTGCTACTCTTGGCAGGTACTTCCTGGCTACCTGATATAAGTGAGGGTATTCAGTTTTCATTCACTCCCAAACTGAAAAAGGATTCAAATGGCGGTCCACGACGGGTCGGTTGAGGAATTGCCGTAACTCCAATGGTGTCCGACCTGCAACATCTTCAATATACAGGGTTCTCCATTATACAGGGATGCTGCTTCAGTGTCATGAAAGCTCCAGAGGTCATCTGAATGGGCTATTTTGTAGTCTCACCTTTTTAATAACACTCTGCGGGAAGGCGGGAGATCCGTTACGCTCTCTTAATGATCGGCTCTCGATCGGCAAAGGTCAGATGGTGGCTCCATTTCACGTTCCTAACGACAGGTGAGATGGAGCTAATGAAATGCGGAGCCAAATGAAACGGATCAAGAGTCGAAAGATACGGATCAAGAGTTGAAAGAGCGGATGAATCAAATAAATATTTTCAATCAAATAAATTTAAATTCAAGTCTCAATAAATAGATAATACGCCCAAAGGGATTCCCGCCCGCCAATGAAAACGCTCGAAGAGGGATTCGAACCCGTAATATTTGAAGTCATAGACGATTGTGTGTTGCCAGGCGAGCCGCCGCGGCTGGCCCAAGTGGTTTTCAGCCAGCCGCGGCCAGATTTTATCTCAGCGTGAACCATTTGATCCGTAGAATACCTCATTCGCGTGCAATCAATAATCGCATAGACTCTTCGCATCGTTATTCCATTCACTATTATTTTACTCTTATCTGCTAAACTGTTATCATTAGCTGTTATATTTCGCTCTTTCCTGAATTTCGTGGTCGTTTGGTCATTGGTCACCTTTGGTTGGTTTCACATGCATTCACGTCATCGAGCTGCGAAATCTTAAAAGAATAAAATCATCCTTGGTGGAAGAATTGCGACATTATGTACATGTTTGCCATTTAATATTTTCAAACGGATGAAAGGGCGTGGAGCTCCGCGAGGATTTTGAATGTTTAGCAAAGGGGCCGCGCCGTGTCTCTCTGGCAATTGATTGGGCGGGAGAGAGCAAGCGTCTCGGCTGGCTGCAGCGCTCTCTGGCGGCGGCCGTCCATGTGGGCAGCACCGAGCGCGCCGGGGCGACCCTCACCTTTGCTCTTAAGGTAGTTTGAGCGAAAAGTTACTTCACCTAGAATTTGACGAATTTAACCTCATTTTAAAGAAAAAACTCATCTTTCCAACGATATCAAAATATCAACCCCTTGCCAAACTACTTTTCGAGCAATTTGCCTAAAAATATAAGCTGTTTTACATGGGATAGATAGTGGCTGTGCGCTCCAGAGAGAGAATATTAAACAAATTAGGAACTTCTAGCACCTAGATTTCGTCAAAAAACTAACGGTGTGTAGTTTGCATGTTTTGTCAACTATTTATAAAAAATAATCTTTTACTCCCCCCAGTAATTTTTGCAGAGTCGCAAAAAACCTGCTGTTTTGAAGGGTTTTAATCCGTACGGCGGGAAAAAATGAGTGAAGTTAGAGACTTATGTAGCTTTTTTATTTAATTACTGAGAATTTTTGTCATATATAACTATATCGTTGCGCCATTAATATTACAATATTTATTTCACACTTCTTACAGGCGCTGAAATTAAAAATTAAAATTCGAATATGGTCTCGATTATGACTAGGGAACTACCTCGCTCAAACCACCGCCTCCCCCCCTCCCCTCCCAACCCCCACTCCCCTCCTGCTCCGCTTGTGAGCTGTAGCGTGTGAGGAGATTTTTCGTGGCTGTCGAAATTGACACGTCGTTGCGAATTTGTTATAAGAAATGCTGGTAACTTTTTTAGAAAAGTCATGAGGTGATGCATAAAATATCCTTCGGTCGTAAAAAGAAGATTGCCCGTGTGTTGCCCGATCGCGAGCGGATAGGTGAGATGCAGCGCTATTATGCTCTTTGATAGTGGCGTCTTGCGGTGAGAGCCATCGCCGCTAATTTTCCTCTTTTGGTCGTCGTCTTGCCTCATCCCGTGGTGGTTTGGGGGAGGTTTGGGCTTGGTTTTGGTTGGGAGGGGTTGGGTTGGGAGGGGATGGGGAGGAGGAGGCAAACGGGTGGTGGGAGCGTTTCTTCGCGGAGACGGGCGCGATTAAGGATGGGTTATCATATCGAAATTATCGATATAGCTGAATCTAAGTCTCATAAGACTGTTGATGTCATCGTATTTGGAAAATTATCGGTACGTATATGATTCGAATAGAAGGCTTCCCAGCAATAAAAGTGATAACTTGAATAGCTATTTTGGGAGTTTACCTGGTGGAATTTCGTGGACGTGTTTAAATGAATAAAATTTGTTTATTTTTCATACTTTCCCAGCGGAAACCCCAGCTTGTTTTATCGCTCTCGCGTCGTTGTGACGGATAAAATGCTTTTTTAAGAAATAAGTTACTGTATTATAAGTCATGTTTTTGGTTTTCACCCTCAGTAATTCTCTCCTCATTCACTCATGAAAGCTTTATTCACCAGTGCATGTCTTTGCTTGATGTTTCCATATCTATTTCCATACTCAGCCAGTAAACTTCCGAGGTGTATGAAATATCCTTGTGGTTCAAATCCTCTCCCTTGTCTCTAAAAATATATATATATTTTCTTTCCTTAACCCCTCCTAGCTTGTATACAATCTTTTTGAGTGCAAACAATTTCATAAAAAAAATTGTCAACAAAGTTTTGAGTTAAATTAAATAGCGAAAAAAAATTTTGATGCTCTCGAAAGTCAAGAAATATACGATGCTTTAGTCAAAAAATGATGACCAAATGACGAATATCGATGAAGCCTCGTAGTGAGTATATATCTCCCATCTATTAGCGCAATTAACCCCGCGCTACACCTAGAAAATACGGAAGTGATAACTTAAAATATATTAACTATCAAACATATTGTTAAAATAATTTCATCTTCTCACACGCCATTCACGACTACAACAGTAACGGAGTGAGACAATAATCAGCGAGGCATGTGTTCTGTGATCGTCCTTACGTCTTTGTGACTCTTTTGGGAACCACTGGTGACACGCGTGGCTAAGATTGCCAGTTAATTCAGATAAGTCGAGTTTATGATCACGGAGAGTAATATTTTTCCCTTGCACGTCCCTAGGAGAGAAACAAAATTCATAAAAATGACACATTGTTCGGATACTTACGTGTGTAATAAAGAACAAGTAGGACACGTGGAATGCATTCTTTTCATGCTGGCAAGCATGGCGTATTTTCGTCAAGAACGGCGGCAAGGTGCGGCGTCAATTATTGCTGTGCTTTGGCTGTGAGGAACTGCTTTTTTACAGCTGATGCTGTAAGTTGGCCAAAGTGCACACTTTTCTAGTTTGTAGCACTGATAAACAAAACTGCTGGGAGCGAATAGATGAAGCTTAAAAGTGCCCGTAATGCTCAACTCCCTTATTAACTCATGCTTAGGCTTCAACTCTTAATGCGTCGTACATTTGGTGCCATCACAAATGAATTGGCACCGGATATTAGATTACCCACCCGGTCGAGAATTTGAATTGAGTTATGAACCATCAACTAGTTTTGTATAAATGTCTTAGTGACTGAGAAATAAGTGGAAAGCATTTCTTTTTTCTTGCTGTATGTGGAGGAATTTTTCTATTCCTTTCGAACCTACAGTCGAACTTGTTGTTGAAATAAATTTCCACAGTGTAAGAAATGGACGAAAATGCACCCATATCGTTAAACTATACTGAACTGAACATCTTTTTATAAATATATGTAAAATAAATATCTTCTTTTTTTCTCAAACTGATATTTTTCTTTTTTCTTTACAGGTGAGTACCTTCCCCTCATTCTGTTGGTCTGGCGAGTATTCAACTGGCTGTGAATACGCTGAGGATGAGTAAAGTTCTTCATCCTTTGCAAAATCCAACTGTGAAACTCTGAAATAGTTCAATGATGTATCATTTACTTAAATTGTTTAAATGCTAAAGTATGTACTTCTAAAAACCTATCCATGTTTACGTGAGCTTCCATCTCTATGTTGATTTTTATATTCTCTCTTAAGAGTGATATTTAATTTTACGTTAGGAAATGCTCTGCTGTTATTAGCAATACCAAAGTTAAAAGTGTAACAACATTTCTCTACTTTATGTCCAGGTAGAATGTTTGGAAAGTTTGAGATAACGTCATTGTGTATACTGTAGCAATTCTTGATGAATAATGTTTCATTTCCCTCAGATACTTACTTTCGAATAGTTAAAGGTGATTTTATTTAGTTAGAAATAAGTATTTGAGTTCCTTTCAATGATTTCACCTCAGTGAAAATAAGGTTTTTTAAGGTTTAACAAATTGACAGTTTGGGCTGCGGTGACAACCGCTGTTGTCCTGAGGAGACTGTTGAAGATTGAAGGGAGAATGCTCGTGCTTAGAATGTTATGTTCATTCGGAGTTTTCAATCAATAATGATTGATTATTTTGATTTCCGATGCATGGTGTCATTCAAGGCATAAAAGAATGCCCCCGTTCCCACATTCAAACAGAACAAGTCCTTTGAACAAAAATTCCTTTGTTCAAAGGGTTCCAGATTTCTCTCCATTTGTTAGGGCCGTATTTGGAGCGAAACTTGTGGATATTTTCCTCACCCATTACTCAGACTCACGACAAATGACATATGCATTACTAAATATTATAATTTATTTGTGTTCGAAGAAAATTGCTATCAGTTGATTATTGAAGAGTTAGTGATAATTTGCAGTATTCCCGAATTAAATTTATTTTGTCGATAACCTTGGTTGATTCATGTACATATAGAAAAATACTGTTATAAGTGGGTCAAGTAGTGTGCAGCGAATATTGATGTAATGAAATTTTGAATGAAATGTTTTTTTTTCTGGGTGGTTTCATGGCAAACCTAGTCATCGATACACCTTCTAAACAGTAATGTGTTTCCCAAAAACTCATCAGCATCTCACAATATAAGATTTTGCATGAGGTACATACTATTGAAATTAGTGTTTTGAAAAGTTTTACAGGTCTGTAACAGAACTTGTCTCATTATTCTAAATTTGAAAAAGCAGTAATTATTCAAGGAATAAGTTTACTAACGTCCGACTAGCAGAAAATCTTTAATTATTATGTGTGATAGAGATGTGTGATTGTGTGTAGATGTTACCTGAATGAACTAAGGTAAAACTTGATTTATGACCTGGGGCCTTGTTTTCTTTCAGGTTTGACATTCAACTACTTATTAATCGTTTCATTGTGTTCATTACGCCTTGTTTACCACGTGATAAAGTGTTTCTACTATATTCTCGAGTGAAGTCCGAACATATAAAGCAGCGCTTTTAGCAATGTTAGAGATGAATGTAAAGTTTCACATAAGTTTGAATAAAGTTTCAAACATACCAATCACTTCAGTGGGATTGATGAATAGTTACAATATCATTAAGTTTTTTGAATCTTTAAAAGCTCTCTAGGATGAATAATTTATTGACCATCAAACATGAGTGAACTCTTCGTCTATTCGGTATTTTTTCATGAAAATTTTCTCTTCTTAAAGTGCCTGAAACAATTCGTTGGCTTAGATTCGTACATTTATCAAATTTTCTAAATCGACATATCATACTTATGTTCTTTATGCCTATGTTTGCCGTGTCACCTATCAATAATCAGAGTCTGAGGTAATTTCACAATTTTTCTGGAGTCGAACGGAAGACTTAAGCCCGGTTGTCTAAACATATTCCCAAGTAGCATGTCATTGCCTATTGTCCTCGCAAAAATAGAGTTTCATCTTACGCATTAAGTGAGATATCCGTGGTTCTTTTAACCTATGTCAGCCATTCATTTACATGGAAAATTTGAATTCCCACTGCGATCTGCATTCAAGATGGCGGATTACATTAGTTAAGTGCGTGTCATCACCTGGGGTATAGCAACCTTGCATAACCTTACCGTCGCTAACGCTACCTACCAACTACCCACCGTTAAAAAAATGGAACTTCTATAGGGTGCGGAATTTACCGATATCAACGCTTACGGGGGATTTACACGGGACAAGATGGCGGATTTCCATCCAGTATCTATAGTCATGATAATTTCATTGGCACTGATTTTATTGGATTGTGTCAGTAGGCGAGACTATAAGTCCACGAATGATCAATTCTAAAAATACTATTTACATATGATGAAAAATGATTGCCACAACACTACGTACTACTACCAATTGAACATTGAGCCAATGCACCTGAGATCTCTTCGTGAAGTTGGAATTATAGCTCATTTTCCTGTAGCGAAAATGTGTGATTGGGAATGCCACACTTCTAGAGATTGATAATATACCGTGTCTTAGTTTCATCGATTGGTTTATGTTTTCTTCACATGGAATCATTAATTTTTAATAATATCAGTTTCATATATTGCTTGTATTACTTTCTCTGTTTGACGAATGGCATTCGTTTGGATAGTATTCATTATTCCTCGGAAATTTATCATAGAAATTAATTACCGTTGGACTAAAAAATTTTGTCGTATGTTCTAAATCCTTTTATCACTTCAGAAACCTTTCATACACCTAATTCACATTCACTTCTTCGTTGAGTACGGTGTTTTCCTTTGAGGAGGGGCTTCTTATTAGCCATATTCGGACGACAGATGACCGCGTTTCTTCATTTGACACATTGTCTTTTTTTCAACATTTTTACATATTTCAGGAGCATGCATGGAACATTAGGGTGGTCCTAAAACATCTCGTCTTGCAAGTCACACCACCCACCAATTCGATGGCAAAAGACTAGAAAACGCCTTGTACTAAATATTAGCTCATAAATTCAACAGGCGGCTGTACCCCACGCATTTTTATATTTGGCACGATAAGTATGGCTTCGTATGATAGGCAACATGAGTGAGGACCGTTCGTTTTCCGCATCTTCTAAGGTTTCCGGTGTGCCTTCGTATCCGGATGAACAATTGCGTAGATTCTTTCTATTGGTTACTTGCCTCTGTTAAAACCTACTTATCCATTCTGGATATCTATTATTTTCGTCATACATGAGCATTTCGATGACTTGCTATACTCGTGATCTCCCTTGTTTCCTCAGTTCTCTAGCTCCACAGGATGCTCAATACGTTGCAATATTTCTCAACTTGAAAATATGTTGGTATCTCTTAATTATTTCTTGTGCACATATCATAATGAACCTGTGTAATTTTGACATTTTGCTTTACCCCGTCATTTACTACAGGCAACTATGAAATCCTAGAGACCTCGTCTTCGCAGCTCTTTTTTGCATTCCTTCCTTTAGGGCCATCATTTAAAAGAATCATAGGGAATAGTGAGCCGAGGAAAAAAGTCCACTAATCTATTACATGCAAGGTAATCTAGTGCAAACATGTTCATTGTACACATTCTCAACTTATCAGATGAACATATTGGCTGAGGCTGCTCGAACCTGCTGTATTGTTTTTTTTATAAGCTTTATGCATTTTATTTTACTTTTCAAAAGGGACGTGGAGGTCAAAGAATGCCAAAGCCACTAGCTCCTCTTGAATATATCATGAATGCCCAAGAAACTTGATGTCGATGGCGATTTCTACATCAATACGTATAAAGCGAATAATTTTATTTATTATTTCATAACGGTTTTAGCGGCAAAAAATCCTGCAGGAGCACTGATCCTTGGTGAAGTGCAACTTCCTGGAAAAAAAGCCAAAAGCCATTCTCCTCTTGATGAGGCAATTCTCAAATTAATTTGCGGAAGTCCTCTCAGAACATTCAGATTTTAAATGAATACACCACTTTTGACTTTCACCTCGAACCAGCATGGGCATCACGGCACTTACGTGCACTCCACGTGGGACGTAACTCCCCGAGGAATAATATTGCGAGGTCAAGGAGTTCTCTTTAGTTATCTCAATGCTAAAAAATGTGGGTACAAAGAATAGCATAGATAAAGAATAGCTTTATGCAGAATTTATCACTACATGAAATTGCAGTAGTATTGTGTCTCTCTCTTCAGTGTTCAATTTGTTGACTTATTTGCAGCAACTCGTTATTCTTCTCGTGTATCTGCCTTCCTCTTCATTTCAACGTAACTCCTGCACCCTATGACCTTCATTATCTGCCCCAGGTACTGCAGGCGTGGCCTCCTTCTCTTTCTCTTTCCTTTAATTTTTCATTCTATTGTTAACTTCAGGAGCCCTTCGTGTCTCAGCAGATGTCCAACAAGCTTTACTCGGCTCTGAACTATGGTTTTCTCGAGGCTGCGTTTGTCATCTACTCGTCGTAGAACTTCTTCATTCGTCACTTTGTCTGCCCATCCAATTCTTAACATACGCCTATAACACCATTGTTCAAACGAATTCAGTATCCTCTTCTCTTCTACCCCTAAGGTCCACGTCTCACACCCGTATAACAATACACTCCAGACATAGGTTTTAAGGACCCTCTTTCTTATTTGAAGACTATTGCATCTGGACGTAAAAAGTTTCAATTTTTTATTAAAAGCGCTTTTTGCTTGATTAATTCTACTTTGTACTTCCTCCCTACTTCGCCCATCGCTCGTAATCCTACTCCCCAGGTATACAAAGAAATCCACTTGTCCGAGGAGTTTATTATTAACCACAATCTGCGCTTTCGCTTGTCCCTCTTTGTCGCATAGCATTATCTTTGTTTTGTTTGCATTTATTTTCATGTGATACCCTGTTCCAATGATTTCATTAATCTTTTCTATCATGCTTTTAGGGTCTTCTTCCTTTTCCGCTAGTACAGCAATATCATCCGCAAACCTTAGCATTTCTATTCTTTCACCGTGTATTCTTACTCCCGTTTTTGTTCTTGTCCTGACTTAAGGGCCTCTTCAATATGCATGTTAAATATCACTGGTGATAATGCGCATCCTTGTCTCACCCCCTTCTGGATTTTATCTTCTAATTGCTGTTTATCTCCCTCCAAAATAGCTTTTTCGTTCTTATACAGAGTCCATATGAGTCTTCGCTCTCTATAGCTGATACCAGCTTTCTGTAGAACGTTGAACATTTGGTTCCATTTAACGTTATCGAAGGCTTTTTCCATATCTATGAATGCAATGTAAGTTTTCCTTTTCAACTCCAATCTTTTTTCTGCAATCAATCTTAATGCCAATATTGCCTCCCTTGTACCCCTGCTTTTTCTGAACCCAAATTGGTCTTCTGAGAGCATTGCTTCAGCTTTTCTTTCCATGCGCCGGAGGATAACATTTGTCATTATTTTTGCTGTGTTTGACCCTAGACTTCGTTCTGTATTGTTCACATTTTATTGCACCTATTTTCTTAGGTATAGGTATCCTGATATTAGCTTTAAAATCTGCGGGGAGTTTTCCCTGTTCATATATCAACTTGATGAGGTTATACAGTCTGTCCTTTTGGCTCCTCCTGCCTTGAGAAGTTCTGCCGGAATGTCATCTACACCTGGGAATTCATTATTTTTCAGGCTTTTCATTGCTAATTCAAATTCCTCTTTCAGTATAGGATCTTCCAGCTCATCTATAGGTATTGTTTCTTCTCTTTCAATACTGTTTTCCTGCAATTCTTCACTTCCATACAGAACCTCGATATATTCTTTCCATCTTTTAATGATTTCGTCATCCTTATCTAGTAAAATGCCATATTTGTCCATAACTGCCCTACTTCTGTTTCTATATTCTCCAAAGAATTATTTTATTATTTTGTAGCCATTTTCCATTCTTCCCCCATCCAGGTTTTCCTCTACCTATTTGTGAGCATAGATCTTCGTAATACTTTTCTCTTTTTTTTCATCTCTCTATTTATTTTGTTTCTCTGGCTTCTGAACTTCTGTTTATCTTCCTCTTTTTTGAACTTTTTAGTTGTCTTTTATCTTCTATCATTTTCACTATATCATTTGTAATCCATTCTTTATTTTTAACCTTCCCTTCCTTCCCAACTATTTCCTCTGTTGCTGCAAGGAGGTCGTCCTTTATTGAGTACCAAATTTTCTCTACTTCGTTGCATTCAGTTCTATCTCTCTTTTCATCTATTGCTTTTTGGTACTGTTCCAATATGATATCATCCTTTAGTTTTATTAGGTTCCATTTCTTCTTCCTCCTCTTATTTAACTTTTTGAATTTCCACTGACTCTTCATCATAACCATATTATAGTCGCTGTCTATATCACAGCCTGGATAGCTCCTACTGTCTTTGACCTGATTCTTGAATCTCCTTCTTACTATTATGTAGTATATCTGGTATCTATTTTTGTCTCCAGGCATTTTCCTGGTATATCTTTTTCTCGGATGATGATCAAACCATGAATATGTATTGCAGAGTCTACTTCTTTGGCAGAATTCAAAAAGTTTATCACCCCTGTCATTTCTTATTCCTAGTCCAAATTCCCCAACAACACCTTCCTCTATTCCCTCTCCTAATATTGCATTCATATCGCCAGTAATAATAAGATTTTCATCCCCCATCGTCCTTCTAGTAATTTCCTCCAATGTCTCATAGATCTTATCGTCTTCTTCTTCGTGCCTTGTTGTTGGTATGTAAACTTGGACTAAAATTGTCTCTGGGCTTTGTTTCTACCCTAACTAAGATGATTCTTTCGTTACATTGTATATATCCTCTTACTCTCATTCCTGTTTATTGAGTATGATGGCTACTCCTGCCAACCCGGGTTTATCTATTGCTGTTCCATAATGAATAACCCTATAATCACCACTCCAGAAGTCACCAGGATTCGGCCATCTTACTTCTGAATCTCCCATTGCATCGATTCTAATTCTTATAATTTCTTGTTTTAGAGTCTCTAACCGTTCATACTTCAAGAGAGATCGATCATTCTTACTTGCATCTTAGTATTTTTGTACACTTCTTTGGCAGTCCCCGCCCGGAGATCCGATTGGGGGACTATTTTACCTCCGGATTATTTTGACAAAGACCTTTAATGGAATGGTTTCCCCTTTGCCTTCTCCATCCTATGCCGTTGGCGAAAATGGCTCGTTCGCCTTCAGGGGGAGTTTCCTCCCCCTAGGGCAATAGTGTGCCCCTTCTCTACCCGCTCGTCCGCCCTCCAAGGAGGCCGTTGGCACTCAAGGTGAATAGAAGGAAAAATAGAGAATACCTTCCAATCACCTTGGTTGGCACTTGGTAGAGGGGATCTCCTTATCCCGGGAGATACTCGGTCCCTCCGTTCGTTAGCCGTTTCAGTGGGAAACGTTGTCTCCCCTCTACCACGGGGAGGTGAACGTGAGGATCTTTCTTTCATCGAGTCCAAGACCTTATGGCAAGACCTTCTTAAACTCTCCGGAGCTTTAGAGAGGAGGAGAGAGTATTGTGTAAAAAGTGAATAAATCACTGACGTTAGTTCGAGATGTCTATTTTCTCAATAGATTTGCAAGCACAGTGGATATGAAGCAAGGGAATATGAAGCAAGGGTTGCCCTGAAATGCATTGCGAATTAACTTGTTTATCATTCCATTTCGGCAATTCAGATGGTCCACATTCATACAAACATTTCGAGCGTCATCTGGAGCATAAGTAGGGTTGAATGATGATTAATATGGTGGCTGAAACTACCCTGCGTTTACACTTCCTTCCCAGAATCATAGTAGAGACGGTTGTGACATCTTATGGCGGGTTTAAAGTAAGTCGAAATAACAACCAAGTAGCGGATAGCGTCTTTATAGTTTCTGGACATAGTTTGATTTACAGGAAGAACTGTAATAATTTAGACGACTTCCTGATTAGCAAATGCCATTATTTAGGAACATAAAATCTGGTGATAAACCTTTATTTCTTTTCAATATTGGCGAAGTCCCTGTCAATTGGCGGAAATGAGTGCCCTCGTACAGGAAAATTGTGTGTAATTTTCTGAAATCGATTTTAATGTGTTGGACTGAACATTTATCGTACCAGTATCTTATTTTTTTTGCGACGTCCAGTTTTCTGAATAAAGTACAAGATTATTAGTATCAGGGGAAAGTGCACTGTTTAGATACCAGTCCATGTAGGGAATAACTTCATTTGGACTCTTTTTGCCATCGCAGTCTGTATAAGTGTACCTTAATGTACGTGTACCTTATAATATGTGTACATTACCATATATGCAAGAGAGTACTTAAATTATAGTTATACATCCATAGTTTCCCACAACAGAACATATCTGTTGAAGGAAGCATATGAAGTGGCAGATTTTGCCGTACAAATCAAATGCTAAACATGCAACATATTTCTTTTCTTTTTCCCTTTTATGTAGCTTCTTTTCTCAGTTATGTTTAATAAACCTTAGCCACCTTAGCTATCAGTTGTACTGTGCAGTTGGACTTGAACATTTCCGTTTGCCTAGTTAATAATTGTTTTACAGAGTTAAAAGTCTTCCAACCTTTTACAATGGGTTATAACCATTTAATCACGAGAATGTGACGGGTTGATTTCATTCAATCAATGTTATGTGATGCACAAAATATCAGTTTTTTATTTCTACGCAGAGAAATGTTTAAATCTCAAACTTCTGCATTGATGTGTACTGCTAGTTTTCAAGTCCTTTTTAAAGTATTTCACAGCAAGTAATTCCTGATAGTTTTTCTGCCTGTCTATTACTCACCATAGATACATAAAAGGTGTATAATATTTGGTAAAAAGCGCCGGAGTACGCTCTTCGTCCTCCCCATACGACTTCCATTTTCAAAAATAACCTTAATTTTCCGCTAACTTGCGTTTACACGCAGTTCAAAAGCTGGTAACTAGCGCCAACCGTGGTTTCTCGACCGAGGTAGGAAAGCTTACCAGGGTTAGCGCCAACTTGCGTTCACAGGGCCAACTTCCAACCTAGGTAAGCCTAACCAGCGTAGAAAGCTAGTAGTGTAAATGGGGCATGAGGAAGGCAGCATCATATTCTGAGTATTTTGCGAATTTTCGAAATCCTTAGTTAAACTCATTTTGCCCGGAGTCTAGAACTTACTCATGAATTGTATATTTTTCGAACTTACTTCTTTAATCCTTCGCATACTCTCTTGTAGTGTTTGATTGCGTTCATATCGTCTTCAAGTTTCTAACATTCATATGTATCATATTTAGAGATCGGCCGTAAAAAAAATATTATCTCATCCATCTCTCGTATACGCTTTTATACTAAACTCAAATGAAAGATATTTACTGTGATCGAATTTCCGAGGTCCTTATATTACGTATCATATGCTTACATCATCCAGCGAATTAAAATAAAAGAAAGAATGTGGAGGTACTACTACTAAATGCACTAATTAAAAAAAGTATTGTGTTTACGGGTTATAATTTTTTCACCATTATCATTCCATGGATAAAGGTAATTCTGGCTAATAGGAATATGGATTTCTGCATCGCTCGACACCTAATTTAAACGAGCCCTTAGTCCGTCGTTAGTGGAGATGGACTATGAAAACATAGCTGAAGATACCATTACCGATATTAAAAACAAATATATTTCCATCGATACCGAATAATTTGGGCGTATTTTTCCGACGTCTTACATCTTCTTGTAGGGAGCTCGGTGACCTTTCGGTCATTGTGAGGACTCATTTGCCATTTGTAGAGAATGCAAATGCATATTCAGATAAAATACAACCACAAAATTAATTCCCAATTAGTTATTAATTAAGGATGAAGAACTCATTGAAGTCTGACTTCATAATATTTAGTAGTTCTAACTGCGCTGCACCTTAAAAAAGAAGTCTATATTCATTGATGACGGGCGATATGTGATGGAACAACATAATGCACTAAATCAAATAAAACGTGGTTCTATTCAATGAATTATTTAATATACAACGCATTGCAACGTCCAAGGTTACAATAAGGTTGTACCTGAAGTGATGCTTCGACGTTGAAACACGCTTTATAATAAATAATTCAGTGAACAGAACCAAGTTTTATATATTTAACTGTATATTAAAAATTAACATTTCAGTTGGGAAATTTCATGAATGAAATTCTCTTCCAATGAATGATTATTGGTGCGGCTGTTTGGCGTATGTAGTCGACCTTCGGAGGGTCCGGGCTGGGATGCCATTCGAATCCGAGTCCTAGTCTAGTGAAAAGGATTTTAAAGAGAATTTTCTCATATTGGGGTTATTAGTGAATGTAAGATGTAGATGAATTGACTTGCAGCTGATATGACGTGGTGTTTCCACGAAAGGGATCAAGTTCGCGATGAAAAAATAATTTGACTTGACCACGATTCGAGTCCGAATCTCCCAATTGCCGGTCTGCTGCAACTAGAGTGCAGACTCTGCGCTAGATGTTTTGATGGGTCTTCGTGAGCGATTTTTGGCGATACTTGCTGCAACACAGTAAAACCACGGCATTCACATCCACTCCTCCATTCATCGTGTATTAATATTACTGTTTTACTGTTCTATAGCTTCCTATGTACCAAAAATGATAAAGAATTCATGTTCATGGCGCAAGAAAGCTGGAAATAGTTTTATGTTTATCATTCAACAGAATTTGAGTCCCAATGCAATCATGAATGGAAAGATTCAAGATTCTAGGTGCAATCAAGAATTATTCTTTCTGACCATTAAAAGTCCAAATGCCTTTAATACCTTAACACAATGAATTTTATTCCATAGTTCCAGGAATTTATAAGGAACTGTAAACTTAAAAAAAATCAATTCTGTCTGAATTTTACGAATTCATTCGTAAAACCACAGTTATCTACAGTAACAATATCATTGAGAAACAAATAGATCATTAATCTATGATTGCATGTGAAACAGTCGGTCGAATCAAATACGTACCGCTATTACACATTTAAACTTCTCCGGTATGAATGTGCACTTGACTCATCCGATACAATAAAGAAATAATTTCACTTGTCAACCTTTAGCAAAAATGCTGGCACCTTTTCTTTTGCGTGTAACTTAGATAATAGATAGAATGAACAAGCTTTCGCTATTCATGATTTCTAGCCTGGCAATACTTAGACTGTAGGTACAATAGACAGGAGAATAACATTGAAGATTGCCAAGTCCAGTCTAGCACAGAACATACACATCGAAATACATTCACTCATCATTCATTACCTAGAGACTTCGTGGGACTCCCAAAATACGGATACAATTATATATTAGTCTTCGACTGCGCAAGAGTTATTTGTGACATAACTTCGAAAATCATACCCCTTAAACCTACTCACAAATTTCGTTACCGACCGATGGTTTCGGATAGTGATGGAACAGCGGCTGGCGTCGTGATTAGTTTTTCTTGAAAACTGTGGTAAATCGGCCAATGTGTGGACGGATGCTTTTTTAAGTTTGAAATTCTTGATGAGACGATTTAGGTTTTTATATTCGTCATCAGCTGTCAACAATCAGGAGATTGGCTTGCTCTCGCTTTCCCTCAGCCGTCCATTACATTCCCACCTCCACCGCTTCGCATAATTCCTCATCGAATTAAAACTTGCTTCATTAAGTCCGACCGTAGTCCTCGGTAATTCTTCCCGCATATTTTTGTTGCATTATATTTTTCGGGAACCTGTAATGTTTTTTTATGTTTAAATGCTAAAAAAATATTTCCTTTTCGTGTCACGCGGGAGCGTGTGCGTAGCTTTTGGCGCTTATAAAATAATTCCCCTAATTTTTAATGCATCGGCGCAAAGGGAACCCTTTAATCCGTGTGAACTTTTGCATAAAAGCCGAGGAGTTTTATATGATGTGGCGGCGTCCTAGGATACTCCAGGTATAGGTACCCCGAATCGAGGCAGTGTGTGCTCGTAAGGGTCTCGGTAAAGATCCCTGTGGGTTATGGTCCCCTCCTCCATCTCCCGCTGGGATCGTATGGCTTCCCTCGCTGCATCTCCCCCGAAAGACTTTGTAAGCTCATCTAAATACTAGGTACTTGATCTACGTCACGTCTTAATTTTATTTTCATTAATTATGCCGGGTGAATTTATGGTCTGCGCAGTCTAAGCACGCTTTCTAATGCAAAAGATTAATAGCTCATGGTGATGAATGGGGTTGCGTAAATTAAAATCGTTTGTTGAAAGGTTTTCCGTAATTTTCGCAGGTGCGTTTAGTCTTTTGCTGGCTGAATAGTGTGCAGAACCTTCTAAAAAATGTGTAAAATATTGTGTGTACGTTTACAATATACTGCAGAAGTGCCCTCGGTGCACTAAAATAAACAATCAAGTGCTCCTTTCTTGTTATATTGAGATCTGTTAGATGTTAACCCTATTTTGAGAAATGTTTCATGACCACTTGAACTTTCACCGTTGGATGTCTCCATTGCTATTATAAGAAAATGATAGCATATCGACGAGTTATCATGTACTTCATCAAGATTATGATATGACTCCGTCATAATTTTATATCATTCCGTATTGCTGTAAAAATGGAAACTGAATAGTTAGGTGAAATGGATATAGTGGTCATTTTCCTTCAATCATTCTTTGAAAAAATTTTGATGATTTTTGGCAGATGAAATTACCAGTAGGTCATCATATTTTACATAATTGTCTAGGATGGGATAGATATGATTCCTAACATAATACTTATATCTTAAAATTTTTTTTGAATCCTCTCAATCATTGCAATATATTTTTGCATAAGGTTTCCACATACTAGAGCAATACTCTACTCTTTAAAAGAAAGAAATACATCATTTTTATTACACATTCATTCCTGAAATACTTTGATGTAAGGTATAGAAAACCTTGCAGTATACATGCAGATATGGTAATATACAATATATGGTTAGCAAAGGTCATTTTACAGTAATAAATAATCCCCAAATCTTTTGTCCCATTTCCTCTCAATAATCTTTTCTTTAATTGAGTAATTGAAAATGAACATATTATTTCTACTTAAATATGTCATTACAGAGGCCTGAACTGACTGTCACTGAACAATGTTATGCTAACTTCCGGTCCGAGGCCGCCATATTCAACCAAGCATGACAATTTTAGGTTTTCATTTTGGGCGAACAAAAAACACAATAACTACATAAACACTATTGAGTTGTTATTAAAACACTCTAGTCTACTACTGCCGCAATTCACGTATCACGTGACAAGCGCAGGCGATCAAGGCTGCTTCGTTGGTCATCATCTAAATTCGTAAGGTCATTCAAGGAAAACATTCAGTTACTAATACAGTCGAGTCTCGATTATCCGACCTAAACCGGCCGCGGCCAGGTCGGATAAGTGAGAAGGTCGGATAAGACGGAAAATAATAAAAACAATGTAAAAAAATGTTAAATTTAATTTGCACATTGAAAACTTTTCAAGTACATGTGTCTTAATTAACTTTATATGACGTACGAGTAATAATATGAAAGACTCTACCTACGGAAAAGTAATTAATATGTTGCATAGAAGGTATTTACAGTACAGTGAACAACGAAATATAAATAAATTACAGTAGTTATCGTGCACGGGGACGGTCGGATAACACGGAAGGTCGGATAACCGAAGGTCGGATAACCGAAGGTCGGATAACCGAGACTACTGTATTTCAATAAGCATCGCAACTTACGATAATCAGGATATCAAAGGTCCCCAAACATAACTTAAATATTTCTCTATGCTCCACGAACGTTCTTTATTGCTACTCATGAGGGTTTAGTGGTACAAACAGAATTTTAGAATTTTTTAACAATTACCTCGGAATAAATGGTTAATATTTTCAGCATTCAGATAATACTTGGTTTTACATGTGAATTCATTTTCGTCAAAATAATCTATTTCAATCTTCGGGTAGTTTTGGATGTGAGTGGATAATATGGATTACGGAGATAGCATGAGTAAAAGTATGAAATAGTAACCAAGAATACTCTTTCCTCTCTCTTACATGCTCCATGATGATTATGTTACTCATACATTCTCCAACAGAAATAATAGTTTCCCATTAAGAAACTAAATACTTTTCTGCAAAATAACTAAGATTTCCGTTACATCATAAAAGGACGATTCTGAATCACTCTCCGAGCAAATTACCTGCTTGGCCAAAAGATTTTTGCCAACGCTTCGGCATCCTACCATACTCCAGGGGCTGGATCACGTTCAACCAAATTGCGCTGGCTTGTATTATTTAAGCTATTAGATTCAGAAACAAATTTAGAAAGAGCAGACAAACCATAATTCTAGCCCTCAAAATAGAATTCATAAATAAAAAGAGCTAAATACACTGCCCATAAGAGTGGGGCAATTAAAATTATCGCATTTTTACCATGATTGGGAATATCATTAAAATCAAAAGAAACTAAATAGCACTTCTCCAGTGTAATAAAACGCGCCATGCGTTTCGACCGTCAAGCCATTAGCAGGTGCAAAGATGGCGGATTATATATGTTCTATGAATGGGAGAGCAAGAGATGTGGGGGAGGGGGAGCAGGGGGGGGATAGGGAGAGATATGGGGGAGGGGGAGTAGGGGTGGGAGGGGGAGTAGGTAGCGGAGGGCACTTTTGACGTGTCATTATTGAGTTGAGGGGATGGAAATTGCGAGTGAGTAATTATTGAGCACCTGGTCATTCATGAGAGACTTCTCCCCCACTTGAACTATTTCCAATTGTCCTAGAATATCGATTGTTGAAAATTACCTCTACACGTGCAAGATCTCTGGGCTAAACAGGCAGCGGTGCGCTGCGTCTAAAAGGTGTTTAGCCATAAGGAAAGACGAGTCACCTTTTTCCCGGGATACTGTCATGCAGGTAGTGAAGTTCCTACCCGTCTGTCCGATGTAACACTTCACACAATCCAATATCACATAAGCTCGCAGCCTTCAACTCCTTAAATCACAGGCTGGTGACTTGACCACTACAGCTCCCGTGGTTTTATAGAGAACTAAAGGTAATAAAACACATGCTTCGGCACATGGCTATAAAGAACAAATATTTTATAACATTTTGCGTTAAAAAAACGCCGCAAGTTTGCAGCCACGAGCATTTGTACTTTCCTATTGCCCCCACCCGAACATAAAAGATTAAGCAAATAACAATATAGCGGTAACCTTTCCTATAACATAGGGAAACAAAAACTCTGAATATACACACAAAGTTTCATTTTACAACCCAGTGTTGTTAGGAAACCTCTTAAGCAATATCCAAGATCCATTTCTTACCAACCTTCAATCAGGAGTATACAGGGTTAAGTGCATAATGTCACATCGGACAGACCAAATGTAATTAGAACTTAAAAATGCTATAAACTAAAAAATATAACAAAAAATAATATCATAAGACTACGAAGATCTACAAGCATCGCAAAAAGTACGCAGCTGAGGGCTTTCAAATGGAGTGAATTATTCAGGAGAAGCTCATGGCGCTGGGTAGCAGTAAATATCTTTTTTCACAATGTCGTCTACCATACCGCCAGCAATAACTTCAATTATAATATTTTAGTAACATTTTTACGAAAAGAGAAGTAGCCACTTTTTGTTCTGTAATTTCTTTATTTCTTATTCAGTCTTTTGTAATCTTTTGTTGATTTCTGACAATATATCGATGCTCCTAACAGACATAGTGTATTCTAGTTACGGCCGACTTGGTCTCATGAAAGTAGTACTTCGAAGTGCAGGTTCTACATTAAGAGACATTGTGCCGGCCCAAATACACTTCGCAGAAATGTGTTAAGGGCTTAATTAGAAGTTTCCAGATAAAATGAAGAAAATGTGGCTTTTAGCTACTCTAACAATCTGCATCGTGCCGCGGTTGAAAACGCTCCAGCCCTGCAACTCAGGTTCGAAATCCGCCTGGGGAACGAATGTTGCCTGTTTACTATGATACATAATTAATAATTGCCAACAAAGAGGACCTCAACCATTTTTGACAGCCAAGGAAATTATGCAAAACAAAAATGGAAAAACATTCGTCAATATTTGGATAAAATAAATAATTTAGCATACAATGGTGTGCTCCCGAAATTTTTTACCCGGAATTACAAAGAAGCCTTGTCTGGAAGAAAGTTTTTTTTAAAGAGTTTTTTTAAGTTCAATTTGCAATGTTTGCACCTGTGCTGGTGAAGGAATTGCATGAGGATCAGCGCAATACTGGAATGTTATCGCGAGTATATATTATTGGTCTGGAATAATTCGACTTTCACACGGCCGCTTCATGAAGTACGGTGTTTGCATACGCACGAAAACCTATTCTCACACTATTGAAATGTCAGAACACGAAAAATGTTTTACTCTAATGGTCGTGTAAAGAAAAAGAAATAATTATAAGTTCACTTACGTTCTTAAATTTATAGCACAAAAAATATAATAAATATAAAAATATTAAAAAAGGAACAATAATTCACATGTATAAAAAAAGAACACTAGATACATTTTGCTCCAACGGCCATTGGAGAAAATATTTGTCTTGTTCTTACATTTGGGAATGTAGAGCTTCTCAACCACATTAATGTAAAAATTTAAATAAAATCTTAGACAACACAAAATAGATGTGCACTTTGAATAAACTACAAGCAATCACAAGCTCAAATGTCACGACAAGCACTTCTTTTGTGTTCTGAAAGTAGAGAAATATGTACTGTCCCCAGCACGAATATTAATACTCACACATCAATAATCCTTATTTCACTAACAAAACACTTAAAAGCAACTATGTTGCATGATGGGTCATTTTCTCAGAGATCTGTGACCATTTCTAATTTTCCCTACTGCAGATCCACTTGCTAGAAAGAAAACAGTCCTCATGGAAAGTCATCAAGGCAATTCAAAATGCACATTATTTATGCTTCTAAGGAACCATGAAATAATACACAAACAAAAACAGCGCAAATTATTTTTAATGAACTTTGAAAATAGACTCCTTGGCTCACCCCAGGCACGCTTTGGGAACCAGGAAGGTGGCTAATCCCGGCGATTCAAGAAGGATTTTTGGGATGAAAGCCAATCCCTTGCCTGCTGGGCGGAAATGACGAGGGGGGGTCGACTGTCTGGTTGGAGGCTGGGAATGGGGGAGGGGGGGCCTTCGTGGGTGCGGTCCGGCCGTCGACTCCTCGCGCCACAGCCCGAGGGCATGTTTGGGGCGGCCAAGGGGCGTTGAGTCGCCGGCTTATGTCCCGTCCACACTACTAACGTCGCGACCGTGGTTCGTACCGCCTTATGTTTACATTACTATTAAGGGTTAATGTTACGTTAATAGGGTTGAATGATGGTTAATATGGCGGCTAAAACTAACGTGCGTTTACACCACCTTCACAGAACCGTCGTAGATACGGTTGTGACATCTGTTGGCGAGTAAAAGTAACACTTTCATTGGGCAGAAATGAGTGCCCTCGTTCAGGAAAATTATGTGTAATTTTCTGAAATAGCTTTTAACGTTGGTTAATCAATATCGATTAACATTTATTCTGGAAATAGAGCGCATTGATCTGCCAGGAGCATGCCCGGAAGATAAAGGGAGAGACGCGCACTGTTGCCCAGTCAGAGGGTTGTCCGTAAGGCGCACGAGGAATTGCATTTACCTGCGGGGGAAAACCAGTTGTCCTATCTCTGTGCATGAGTCATTTGGACTCAGTAAATAGTGGCAGAAAGGGTAATTTTTAAGAATGGTCATCGGTGTCATTTTAGATCTGTGTGGAAACATACCGTCGATATGCCTCCTCGAGCCAAATTTTCGGAGACGGAGTTAAGGATGGTTTTAAGCGCTATTTGTTTCAAGCGCTATTTGTTTCTTTCGTCGAGAAGCCGAGAAATGTGGTGACAAAAGATATCCCACATATAGTTATGTTTCTGAGTGCCTTGGCATAACCCTTGACGCTGTGAATAAAATAGCGTCTAGGAATCGGGAAAGATTTTCGGAAAAGTCGCGGAATTTTAGGATAGTTGAGCTAGATTTGTTGTGTTTAAAAATGATGCTCGCAGGGGCAGCAGTGAAGAGCAGTCACCATGTTTAAAACTGCAGCCCTCATGGAAAAAGTTGATGGGATGTGGTGAAAAAATGCCCCTGGTTATATTTTGGTGAGTACAGCAATTTTTATCGTTTACTACAGTATGTATTACAACCGAATTAGTTTTCCCCCGCAGGTAAATGCTTGCAGTAGGCAATTCCTCGTGCGCGTTATAAACCTCACTGTAAAATAAAACCCACTGACTGGGCAACAGCGCGCGCCTCTCCCTTTCTCTTCCGGACATGCTCCTGACAGTTCAACGCGCTCTTTTTTCCAAATAAATGTTTATCGATATTGATAAACCAACGAATTTCTTTAAGATTTTATAAGTGGTTTCATGATGATGAACTCAAGAGCTTGAAGAAGGTCCAAACGGCGGTGTTCAGGGATGCCCGGAACGGAATATAACGCAAAATTGCGTTTGCATCTATAACTAAAATAATAATGCATTGTATATTATGAAACTTCATATAATTATTAAGAAAGATCTGTACTACAATATTTGAAAAGGATGTTACGATATCTTGAACCGTGTTGTTACTACGAAGCCGTAAATGCGATGCTTCCGTCCGGTACCCGAAAAAAAGCGCTAAAATTCTGTTTTTAAGCACACACTGAAATCAATATAAACGGTAAAAAGTTTTGTTTTCCATAAATGAACGCAGAAATAAACAAGTTTTACTGTGATGTACTTCATTTTAAAATCGATTGAGACGTCTGTGAGATATTAGTCTCCAAACTCGGGTGACGGAATTTTGCAACGGACAGTAGTGGGACCGTGGTATACACTGAAAAATTGTAAACATTTGTCATGATGCAAAATAATACAACATCTCTAATTCTAAAAACCATTGGTAGCATGCCTATTGCTGGCTATTATTGAACCGGATGAAAGTGATGTTTGGGACAGTGGAATTTTTTTCCTCGTGATTTTTGCGGCAAGTTTTCAGATTAACTCTGCTGAGGCTGGTAGCTCGCCACGCATGTTGAACATAAAACTCCTCCTCGAGGAAATACCTGCTGTGCTATGGTCTCAAAACGGAAGACATTTTCTTGAGGAAACGTTTGTTGAAATACACGCACCAACCACGGTGAAAGAATAATTGTAGTTAACTTTCGTGATAATATGTGCTATTATTTTTCCTTGTCCTGAATCTATTTGCTGATGTATATATCTATAGCCATTCTTTCTTTCAACTCCTGCTTCTTAGTAATTGTATTTGTTTTAAATTTATTTGTTTGGGTGCATTTTTGGATTTCTCCAATAAATGTCACATATTGTAGTTTGAGTGTTCTCTTCTACTTCCGCAAAACCCTTCCCCATCATAGGTATTTGAAACGTACTCGATGCTTTCCTAATATACAACCACGAAATTCAGAGTCCAAACTTCGAGAGGCCAAGATTCTGAAGTGCTTCACATACATTTACATTTCAAATAAATATACGTAATTACCCGTGACCGATCATATTAATTGGCCATAATAACCATAACATTAATGACCAGTTTGTGTGTATGGGAAACGATGGCGACGCCCTTGGCTTTCGGTAATGAGGATCATGCATGAAATGAATTAGTCATCCTTGAGCAGCGTGTGCGACAGCAAATTCTCTTACAATTTCTGGCATGTTACTCGTGTAAACAATCACGTTCAAAGGAAAGGGAAAAAATAGAACGGCGCCAATTTGGCTGCGATTCTAATTGTAAGTCCTCCCCTACATCTACATACTACCCCGCAAGCCGCCTCAATAGGCGTGTGGCGGGGGGTGTTAGGACACCAGCCGTTTACATATAAAAAGGAAACGCGCTAATGAAATTACGCCTAGCATTCATTAAAGTCCCTTATTGTTCGGGGGAAAAACGAATTCTCATACCTATCCGTTCGGCAAAATATTTCTCTTAATTTATCGTTTCTGTCGAACCTGGAAATATAGTGGGGTTCTAATATGATGTTCTCCGTGTCACTCTTAAAGATATCTATTCTTAATTGCTCAAGTAATCTAAGCCTAGCGCGCAGCCTCCGAGTCTCTAGTGGCTCCCACCCTAATTCGTTTAACATCTGTGTAACGCTGTCTGTACGTCCGTAGCAGTTTTGGACGAATCGCGCAGCTTTCCTTTGTATTTTATTAAGTTCTCGAATTAAGTCTTTCTGCTCCGGATCCCATATGCTCGCTGCATATTCAAGGTGTGGCCGGACGAGTGCGAAATAGCACCTCTCTTTTACTTTTTTATCTAATAAAACCTATCCGCGAATATGTTCCATTACTAATGGTTATAAGAAATATACGGGTGAATTACTTCCCCACGCGTTCACTCAGTCCCATTCAATATCGGGAACCGAGATAGTGGTGCTAAGGGGAGGAAGAAGTTTTCGTATAAGATGACTTCTTCATTCACACGGCGGTTTGCGCGAATCAGCTTCTTAGGGAGAGTCCAAGGGTTGCTGTATTTACTTTTCCCCAGGCCGCTGGCGGACGCTGGGCTTCTCCCTACACTTCCTCTATTCCCAAAATAACTCTTTCCCTATTGAAGGAAAGCAACAATGAAGAACAAGTGGGGAGGAACTTGTCCTTAATTGTTCCTAAGTGAAATCCACATTTTGAATCAAGCCCTCTTCAGTGCACACTGTTTCACGTTTTGAATTCTGAGTGCAATTGCGATACTTAATTACTTATTTGGCTTGCTTCATCTACATCTACGAAGTACCTTGCAAACCACCACTTGGGTGCGTGGCACGGGGTGCGTGGCAGTTAATGTTGTAATTGAATGTCAGGGGGTTCGTTTTCGGAGCAAGAGTCATGATGCTGCATTTTCCAGGGTTTAAATTACGTTTCCAGGTATCACACCACAGGGAAGATTGATTTTAGATAATTTGAAGATAAATACAGTCTGAAGTATTATTAATTTGCTTGTTAATCTTGCAATCATCAGCATAGAGAAGGGTATGGACTTGGGAGGAAAGGAGTTGGGAAGGAAGATCATTTATGAATAAATTGAAAAGAGACAGCCCAAGGACTCAGCCCTGGGGAACTCCAGACGTCACAGGAGACCAATAGGGAGAAGCACTGGCGAGTATTACACGCTGGGTTCTGTTGCAGAGAGAAGCTAGAAAGAAGACTGAGGAACATGTCATATATGCCAATCTGTTGGCTGAGTTTATGAAGGAGAAGTTGATGAAGGAGGGTGTCAAAAGCCTTGGAGAAGTCAAGATAAATGATATAATTTGGGAGGCCATTATTTTCTCATATCCTACGAGAAGAGGAAAAATACAACTGGCGTTGTTAACACTGATGCGCTGATTAGTACGCACTAACATTGACGAACGCACTAAGCGTTTGATCCGGAGCGGGAATTCGCTATCTTTCTAACACAGCGCTGAAATTAAAAAGAAAAAATCCTACACAATCGCTCTTGAACCGAAAACATTTTCTGTTATTAAAGATAGCAAGGCAACAATGAAACGAAGAGGTCGGGTAGGTCTGGAAAAATGGAGCAAATTAGCGATTTTATGCGCAATTTGCAGATGGCTTCAAAAAAAATACTGCAGAAAATAAAGACTGCAGGAGGTTAAGTCTAGGGCTAATGTTTGCTAGGATCGATTGAGGGTAACGTGTATTTGGACGAGCCGGACAGTTACGACTGGGGCGAAGATATAAGTGGCAGGATACAGACGGTAAATGTAAAGTTTGGAGGTCGTCCAGGTGATGGGAGAGCCCGGGAGCAGCACAGTAAAAAGCACTTCAACGGCGCGTCGTGACCGACTGTTTGCGTAGCGATGCTGGTGTCGCGACCGCTGTTCTACTTGTCGTGGAGCTCTTCCTAAGACTAGTGTCATACTCCATCGATGATATTCTTGACTAGTATATTTAGCCTACTTACAGTCATTTGCTAAAATATCGCGACCGACTACGGTAACGGTTCATATAGATCGGAGCTGGGAGTCGGAAAAGCGTTGGCTATCATAAGCCGTCTCAAATGACTATGAGAAATATCGCCTACACTTCAATATAAATTCTCGCTTAATCAATTAATAGCGCCTTACCGCCTTGCTCTCGTCTTAGCATCTTATCTTCATATCCATCGGCAAGATGAAAAGCACCATTATTTGCAGGAGAAGTGCTATAATGGTAAATGGCTCGCTGAAGAGCGGGCCCTCCGATAACTAAGTGGCGAGGAATTCCATCGCCTTCTCTATTGACGGTTAAGTGGGGCAAAAGGTGTGAATATGACAAGTCATCCGAAAGTACTATTCCACACGAGACAATTATGGCCATGGTAATACATTTTTGTTTGACGGTCCTGTCGGTGGCATACCAAATCTTCAGAATGGAAGATATTTGGAAGGTTTTGTTTATTTGTTAATTTGGAGAGGAGAACGACAACTGAGGTCATCTGCGCCATTGATGTTGGGTCTTCAAAGATCCACGGGGGAAACGATAACACCGATTGGTGGCACTGTTGAATCTAAGGCACCTAAAGCAACCAACCAATCAAATGTCAAATACTTAGGTGTGACCCTTACTCAGGACCTGTCTTGGGGGAAACACGTTCGGGAAATCTGCGGACAGGCTAGTCGCAAATTGGGATTTATTAAAAGAATATTAGGAAAATGCGACGAGAAGGTTAAAGAGCGATGTTATCTTTCACTCGTGAGACCTCACTTCGAGTTTACCGCTAGCACCCTTACGAAGTAGGACTAATCTCAGAAATAGATCGAATACAACGGAGAGCAGCATGATTTGTAAAAAGTTGCTACGATAAACATAGCAGCGTTACGGAATTGTTTAAGGAATTAGGGTGGGAATCTCTAACTGATCGAAGGGAGAAATATAGGTTAAATCTTTTGCGCAAGTTTGAAGCAGACTTATCTTGCCGGACTTTCAACATACTCGTATGTTGCTAGAGCCAACGTACTACGGTCACAGGAATAATATAAAGGAAATTGACTGCAGAACCAATAGATTTAAAATGTGATTTTTCCCACGCACAATAAGGGATCATAACAGTTGCGATGGATCAATCATATGAAACTCCCACCCTCAATAAGTAGAGTAGAATTTTCACTTGTGCTTAATAACACCACATCATTACTAACACTTCTCGCCACTTGATATGTACGGCATTAATTTATTTGTTCTCTGCATGAAGTAGTATCTCGTAGCATTCATAAAATATTAATATTTGTAAAATTAACCACTAGATGTGTCTTAAGCATTATACTGCAGGTTCATTTACGTAGCACTCTCCCAGTTTCTAGTTTGATTACAACAACAGACAGTACAGACAACGTTACTCAGATGTTAAACGAATTAGGCTGGGAGCCGCTAGAGACTCGGAGGCTGCGCGCTAGGCTTAGATTGCTTGAGCAATTGAGAATAGATATCTTTAAGAGTGACACGGAGAACATCATATTAGAACCCCACTATATTTCCAGGTCCGACAGAAACAATAAATTAAGAGAGATATTTTGCCGAACGGATAGGTATGGGAATTCGTTTTTCCCCCGAACAATAAGGGACTTTAATAAATGCTAGGCGTAATTTCATTAGAGCGTTTCCTTTTTATATGTAAACGGCTGGTGTCCTAACACCCCCCGCCACACGCCTATTGAGGCGGCTTGCGGGGTAGTATGTTGATGAAAGCTCAGTTTAAAATTTTCATGAAATACGCTTCGCCCATCTAAAACTTAAAAGCAACTAATTTAACACAAACGACAAGGCAGTGCCATTCACGAGAGAACAAAGAAGTGGAGGATGAAATGCGAAATCAGCGCCCTTGTGCACGGTATGAAAGTCAATTACCAGAGAGTCTTAAGTACTCAATTGTCACCCTCGGGCTATTAGATGCGACAGTCTTAAATTTCCGTCACTCGTGGTTGCTGTGCTGCGTACTGGGTGTCGGAGAGATGGAATCTCGCCTGGAACCGATGCACGCTTTTAATGTCAGAGGGCCTTGAACGGAAAGAAGGAAAAAGTCGGGGTTTTGGAAGTGAGGTTGCTTCCCTTGGGACGAGCAAAGCAAAAGAAATGTCCCACAAGTGAGAACCCGCGGCGCCGGTCGCGTGATCGGAAAACGCCTTTTCACGGTGAGCTTTCCAAAACCCTGAGGAGGAAATCAGCCGATAACAGGCGCCATGCTCCAAGCTTCATTTCATTTTTACTTGTTATCTTGACGCTTGTTACGTTTACTCCCTAATACTTATATCCTTATCTACGACCTAGTACTAACAGCACGCCGTGCTTGTTTTCAGCATAACTCTTGAATCTGTCCGTTTATGAAGTTAAAACACATAAATACTAACGGTCCTTCTAACATTGGTAGAATACATAAAATGTGGTACATTCTTGTGAGGCTTCGCGTCGTGACAAGCATTAGCCATTTATGCTAATGCATCAATAGTCGTAGTTACACTAACTTTAATAGGGTACAGTGTAATGCATGTTGGTGACTGCTCACCCCCTGCTACACACCCTTGAGGTGGCTTGCAGGGTATTTTGTAGATGAAGATTGTAGATGCACCTGATTCCATATGCTCGCTGCATATTCAAGGTGTGGCCGGACGAGTACGAAATAGCACCTCTTTTACTTTTTCATCTGAAAATCTTCCCACAATACGGTTGACGAATCATAGCTTCTTCAGAGCTCTGCCGCAAATATTTCTTATATGTGTTCCCCACGATTGAAGCTTTGAAGTGATTAAATGCATTTATTTTTAGGGGGGCAGGTATAAGTGGTAACTTGGCTCGTTACGACCATGGAAGATTTCATGGAAGATGAAAATAGAAGGAAAATTCCGCGACTTAAGTCTACGAAGCGCAAAAGTTGTATTGTGAAATTTCTGAAGGAATTAATTTCCATACGCCGACGTAATTAGGTCCGAGCATTTGAACGTAAGGCATAATGTGCATGCGAAGTTATAATTTCAAATTTTACATTGTTCTTAACTTTCTTTACGCTTTTAATTACTCGCCAACAAAGTGACTTTTTGCCAATGCGAAGGCAAAATTACAGAAACCACTGACCGTAAGAAATGATACAAAGTATGTCAGTGCTTAAAATTAGGAATTAGATGTAGCTTATCATGGACTGGTAGATTACTGTATGTATTTTGTATCATTATAATGGTACCGTAAGTTGTTATGTCGGTAACTACTTGGTTCTTCCATATGAACTCGGCTGAAATTAAGTCGGTGGTAAACCGCTGTTAATCGATTGCACATTCCTGGAAGCGTGGATTTTGTATTTATTGTTCCTCAGTAAGGATTCAGAACAATTATGAATTTCGACTCGTAATTGTTAAATTTTAATAAATAAAAGGAGTAAGTGCCACCGATCGAACGATTCCTAGAAATCATATTTAGAAAGTCATTATCCGAAGGTAAGGTACCCCATTACTGGAAAAAAGCCAACGTCAAGGCGTTGTTTAAAAAAGGAAACAGACATGACCCAGGAAATTATTGGCCTATATTTTTAAAATTGTTTTTTTGCCAAGATCTAGAGCAAATTATTGTTAGCAATATTATGGCCTTGGACAATCGAAACTTTTAACACGGCAGTCAGCACGGCTTTCGGAAGGGTAGATCTTGCGAAACAAAGCTTGCGCTCTTCCTCAAATTCAGAAAAAAATAAGGGGATTCGAAAAAAACAAGTTGACGCGTTATTCCTTGATTTAAAAAATGCATTGTACAAGGTTCCTCACAAAAAAACTTATATTTGATTATAATCATGAGGGTTTAACCAAAAAATAATTAGTTGGATACATGATTTTCTAAGTGATCGTAAGCAAAAAGAAGTTATTGACTGTATTTGCTCTGATATGATAAGAGTGACACCTAGCGTCCCACAAGGAAGAGCAATGGGCCCCTTTTATTCATAATTTATATAAATGACCAAATTTCTCGAGTTAGCAGTTATCTTAGATTACTTATTTGCAGACGATGCGGTCATCTACCGCGTAATCGGCGAAGATGCGGACTTAGAAGTTCTATCATCGGAACTAAACAACGTTAGGTCATGGTGCCAGAAATTTGAACCCTTGAACCTTTGTGTCCTTGAACCAAATCTTAGTAAACTAGGTTTCAAAAGGCGCCCGCTGGTGCCCACTTCATGGAAGATATTGAAATTAAATGACAGTTGATATGATGAGTTTATTTACAGCACTAAAAATTACATTCTTTCCGTTTATTTCTCACGTTGCGTGTGAATTGACGATTATCGTTGAGCAGTGGTCCTTGCTGAGGGTTGGGCTCGATAAACACTTTCACTTAGCGGGAATTTCTCGAGCGAGAGAGAGCCACGCACAGTTGTCCGTGTGAGAGACTGCTGTTTGGAGTTGAAGTCCGACGTGGTCAAACGACTGACCCTGCGACTTGTTGATTGTAATCGCATGTGCCGGAATCACTGGAAATGTCGTCGTCGCAAGATGAAAGGGAGCGTTGTCTCTGTCGGAGCCATTCAGAAGTGATTCTAGCTTTTATGAAATTTCTTGCAAGCAGTTGAATAACGGAATTTTAAAATTTAAGTGACTGTGGCTCCATCTAATGATGGCATTTTAACTTTTTTGTGACTATTGCTCAATCAGGGATGCTACGGACATGGAAAACCTGGAAAAGTCAGGGAAAATGAGAACTTACCTGGAAATTTGCTTTCCCAAGTTAAAATCTGTCTGTTTTCAACAAGTGAGTTGTACCATTGTAGGCACGTCCTGTGTGTATGTTGACATAGCGCTTTTGTTACCCTGCCTAAATGAGACACTGAAGCTCGTATTTGGTCTTTATCAATTAATTATATGCACCTAAAATTAAATTTCAGGTCCTATTTTGTACACTCGTGCTGAGTATGATGGAATATTTGTTTCTCCTCAGATTATATATTTACAGGTAATTCTTTGCTAGCCACTACCAAGTCATAAGAACCTCAAGCATGGGTTTGTAAAATCAAAAGGAATGGGCAACAGAATCTCTGGTCCATTGAGTGCCCTTATTTCCCTTTTTGTGTAAGTATTAGGATTCGAATGTCTGAGGAAACATGATTTTACCTTCGAAAGCCTTACTAAGCCACAGAGAGAAGACAGTTTTTCATTAAGAGATCAAGGTACACATGAAGTGCAGGAATTGTTAATGATGAAAATGGAAGGGAATTCGTTTCTTCTTGGTAAGAGTTAAGATGAATAGAGGTACATTGTAGGATTTATGTTGTTTGTGTACATGCCTCATAATATTTATTTATTTATTTATTTAATCAAAAATGTCCACATACAGCAACTGTTGCCAATTTACAGTGGCCCAATAATAAACGTACAAAGATAACAGATACAATAAAAACATAACATAATAACAGACATCGTAACAAAACAGGAAATATCGGAAGGAAAGTGAATGAAGAAGTATTGTTAGCTATTTTCAGAAAGATGAGAGAGAGCCAAGTTTGTAAAGATGTTGGAGGATAGAAAAAAGGGATCAACGCTCTCAGGAAGGGAATTAAGAAGGAAGGGGAGGCGGAAAAAAAGTGAGCGTTGAGCGAGCGATAATCTAGGAATTGGTAAATGGAATAGATCGTGGGTGCGCGTAGGCCGGGAGGGTACTCGGAAATTCATAGAAGAGAGGAGATCGTGACAGTCTGTGATGGAGTTAAGGATGTTGTAAACAAATTTCAGGTCACTTTTAACGAGGAGACAAGGAAGATTATGAATGGAGAGAGAAGGCAGAATGGCGTTAGTGGACATATCTCGCATGTGGGGGAGTCTGTACTTCACTATACTTGTGAAGAAATGGGTAACAGATTTAAGGGCTGCGAGATTGGAAGGAACAGACATCGCCCAAATAGGAGAGCAATATGTGATCACGGGAAGAACAATCGTTTTAAATAGGATTTAAGAGCTTGGGGGTCTTTAATTTCTGTGTAGTGGTATAGAAGGCCTAGGAGAGACATAGCTTTGGATTTAAATATGTTCAATTCTTTGTGAAATGTTTATTCTGAACGTGCTCGTATACGAACTTCCCGTTACCTGCTTTCCGTTAAATCACAATCGTGCCTTTGCCATCATCATCGTTGCTGATCATCAACCCTATGGTTGGTTTGACACGGCTTTCCACTCAATGCTTCTATGAGCCATCCTCTTCGCATCTACGTATTTCTTTGTTTCCTCATCATTCATTATTTCCTCCATGTATCTCAGCCGAGGTCTTACTCTGCTTCTGGCTTTCTTCATTAGACACTTTTATCTTAAAATATGACGAATTAGGTTGTTCCTCCTTTTAATTCGAGTTCGTAAGAGAATTCAATCATTTTGTAATCTTCTCAGTGCCTCTTCGTTAATTGATTAATCAATCCACATGTAAGTCGAATTGTATATCTTTCTATTTATAAATTCCTCGGGATAATTTTTTAAAGAGCTACTGTATTAATTTGGTTGAAATCGTGAGAGCTGTTCTCCTTATTCATTGTATTTTCCTAATCCATGTTTACCCTTTTATAAGGTGAATGAAGTTTTTTAAACTCCACGATATTTTTCACTGAGTCCTTCGAATTCCTCGTACTCCATCATAGGCATGTAGACTTGTACAGCTATTGTTTCTGTCGTCTTAGTTGCTATCTTAACAATGAATATCTTTTATTTACACTGGAGGAAGCTTTTAACATGCATTCTAGTGCTCTTCTTAAGCACAATTTCCATCCCTGCATGTTAAATGATCCAGTGTGTATGATCCTGATGCTTCCTTTCCAAAATTTCCCGGGGGTGAAAGTTAGCGCAAGATTTTTATCGAGGGAGATGCCCTAGCAAATGGATTAGCCAAAGATCTTTTATTAAATCCTATAGCTACGCATTAAGTGAAGGACTGGTATTTTCCGAGAGAAGTAAGTGCAGGCGCATGAATAGCATGGTGCATGGTAAAACGGTGAAGCATTCCTACAACTCATCACTCTCTGCGTTACAGCCTCCCGAAACGTCTTTTTACGCTCAAGAATGGGCGGACTATCGTTTGGGAATTCAGTTCTGCTTGGGGTGGGTTCTCGGGGGAGGGACTACTTTGTAGGAGGGGGGGAGAAGGACGGGGAAGGTGTCGGGAAGACTCGTGAGTTGTTGCATTCCGTGAGGGAATGATTAAAGTGTTTGCTTATGTGGGGATGTGGTGCGACCTCTTGTCAGATGTTGAGATATTGGCAGGGCAAAGTTGGTAGATAGTTGGTGAGGCAAAATATGGAGTAAACCCTTTGATTCCTTAGCATGAAGATGTATGCTTCGTATCCATGCCGTAGATATGTTGCTGGTGTGTCGGACTCTGTTAAAGCGAAAATAAGTTGATATCGTCACCTGTCATTGCTGCGCGTCATATTTTCGTATCCTTTTGGAAATAGATTCCATATTTATTCCGTAAGCTGGTAATGTATCCATGGAACTCGAATCATCATTAGGGCTCGGAAATTTTTTAATGATTTAATATGTCATTTAAATGACACTTTCAAGATATTCTCCTCGTCAAGATTTGATTGGACGTTTCCCCACCAACGCTGGATTTCTTTGCTAAGTTGCTGAGCTTTTGTCTTTCGTCCCGGTTGAAGTTATTCGGATGCTTGCGTATTTTGATGGCCTCTCTCATAATTCGATTTTGAACTTCTTTCCCCTGAGATTGTCATGCTCTCGGTGTCGATGAGGCGTCCTTCGGTGGCTAGCTCAGCGACGGTGGAGCGTTCTAGGTGTCTTCCAGAACTACTCTTAATGCTCTCCAATCCTGCTCTTAAAAGTCCTCCCGGTTACCCCGGGGTAACACCAGTTATTCACAGCACAACAAAACCGGTACACACTTTCGCTTTCCATGGGGAATCTTTCTTTGGCTTCCCCCCTCAAGCCTCTTACTTGTAACCTCTGTTTCAATGCATTCGTTGCGTCGTATTTTGTTTAGGACTCGCGCGATTCTGTCAGTGGTGCCTTTGATGGAAACTGCTCTCTTTTCTCTTCACTTTGGTGCCAACTTTGGAGTACCTCGGAGTTGGTTCTTCATTCCCTTTTTATAATCTGTCTCAATGTGACTTCTTTTGTATCCTTTGGTTAGCAGTATTGTCCGCAAGTTGGCCAGTTCCTCCTCCCGGTGTTCACAATCCGTCAAAAGGAAATACCGGTGGGTCACTTGCTGGAAGACACTGTCAATTTTCTCTGGATGATGATGAGAATTTGCATGTAGATATTTCTATATATTTCGTACGTATTGTACATGTATTTTTGGTTGGATTCCTGCATATAGTTTGTCCCTAGGTACCATCGTCCCTCGTGGTGACTAATATGTCAAGTAGTGGCAGTTATTCGTCCTCCTCACTTTCCATTGTGAATTTCTTTTCATCATTGAATCCGAGCATCATTGATTGATGCGTTTCAAATTTTTCGAGTTTCTTGAAGAATTCTTCCGAATCACAGAAGTATCGTCCCGTGTCTTAGCCATTATTTGGCGATTCTTAATCATTCACGCGAAAAATATTATTTTGTTATTTTAATCATTGACATAACCCATAAAAGTTTTAATCAGTTAATGATTTGATATGTTTTTTGTATGATTCGTCGCCTTCTGTGGCGGCGGGGTAACGTTCTCGCCTGCTAACCCAAAGGTCGCCGGTTCGAATCCCGCCTGGGATAGATATTTCACTTCCCAGGGCATGGTTGTTTGTGATTGTCCAGTGTTGATTGTTACTACCCCGATGTAAAGGCCAACGTAAGTGCTGTTTTCGGTGGTAATTAAATAATAAAAAAATATGATTCTATTAGTTCAAATTTACTAAAATATAAGGTGCGTCCTCAATTTTCTTGGCATAAATATTAAATGCATTGTTACCTAGCTAACTAAAATTATTCGTCATTGCAAGTCGATTTCGAACGTCCCATATTCAAGCACCGAAGGTCGCATGACAATGATAGATGTCAAGCGTTTGATAAATGCTCAGCATTTTACCTTAAGACGAGGGCATTTTTCAATCGCTTTATTTCAGCATATTTGCTGCACGCATTACTAAAAAGAGAGTTCATGCTTTCCCACGGAATGGCTGTCTGTGAGTCACTCTATCAACTTGAGCGTGGTTGTCTGCTGTGAATTCGAAAGGAGTGAATACGAATGTGTTTCGGGGGTGCTTGTGATGTGAGTTGACGTGGATTTATTTATCTTATTTCTTTGATATCAGTAGAACCATTTTTATGACTTTGTGCGATGGTATCGAAGTACCTAGGGGGCTAAACCTCTTGCTGAGAAAAGGCTGTTGTGACCGGGAAATCTGTGGTACGAGTTTCCATCTCTTTTAGATGGACTGAGCAGTTTCGACTCACATTTAAAAAAAATCTCTTGCAAGTGCAAGTGTTCAGTTTATGAATTGTGAAATTGCAATTAAAATTAAAATGATGGAATGAAATAACTCTTCTTTAACTAGAAATATTTTTTAGTGAATTTTATTTTTTACGAGGCGCGGGCACGCGATACACTTCCAAAGAGTGGGTCCTTGCCCTTGGTGTCGAGAAACGAATAATCCCAGAGAGGTTTTGATAGAGGCATGTGAGAATTTATTGAATTGACCTATTGAAAGAATGAACATGTGCGTCTAGAATAGCCAAATAAGAATATATAAAATAATACCACGGGGTTACTATTGTTCCGGCGCCTGTAAGGTCATCCATTTATTTATTTTATTTATTTTTTATTTACTTTAACATCCCCGAAAACAGCACTAACGGTCTTTTTACACCGGGTGTTGTAACATATAACAATGAACGAACATGAACACCCATGTCCTGAGCGGTGAAAAATCCACTCAGGCGGGACTCGAACCCGCGACCCTCAGTTTAGCAGGCGAGGACTTAAACCCACCACCACTGGGGCCGACAAGGCCGATTTGGGCTTTACAGTACCTAGATCCCACAGTATTCGGGATGAATTTACCAATCCCTCAAAACAAGCTAATGCATTCAGAAGAATAGAAGAAAACAACACAGTCCATCTAGAAGAGATGGAAACTCGTACCACTCATTTCCGGGTCACAAGGCTATCAATTTCCTCTGTTCTGATTCCCATGCAATAATACAATTTGCCGATTCTCCTCGCAAGATCAACGGATCTTAAGATGGCACAGGAAAAGAATTCAGACGTAAAGAGTTAATGGGAGCAGCGTTCACGTAAGGAACAGGTAAGCGCTAGTGATTTTATTCTCGTGGGAATTTTCGTTTAGTCTCCGTTGCCCTGTCATCATGTTAATCTTTACGGCCCAGCCGTTCGTCGGTGGGTGGGGCATCGCCATGAACCGGCATGGCTTCGCAAAAAATTCTTCTCTCGTGGATTTGATCTCCCTACCTCCCATCTTGACTCAACGAGGCTGACCAGGGAGGAGAAGCAAGCAATCTTCTTCGGGTGTCAAGAGTGGCCTTTTAAGATCTCGTCAAGTTTTTAGCAGAGCGCTTATTACCGTCCTTCCTTAGCGGAGGAAATTGAGTAAGCGTTGGAGAGGAGTACGGTTAAGGCTTTGAGACTCAAGGATTTCCAATTACGATGTTAATAAAAGTATTCCAACACCCAGCACCCCTCTCAGTCTCTGTCCGTGTGGGACAGTCGATGAATAGCGGGCGGGACAAGTGGCGCTGGTCTCTTGACGTGCACTGGTCGCTGCTCGCGACGAACCGTGAGTCATTAGACTCGTCGAGGAAGAAATTTATTTTTCGTCGCCCCGGCCTCGAAGATCTGCGGCTGCAAGCGACTGTGGCGTCAACGCCCTTGCCACGAAATAGGATGGCAACGATGCATCGTGCTTTATGGCATCGTGAAGGCTTATGCTCTCAGGTGCGGCGCACAGTGGGTAGAAATTGAAAAAAACTGGCAAAATTGCAAACTTCTGACCTTTTATTCGTTATATAAAAAGTTTACACTCTGGTTATAAAATATCTATTCTGTAGGGAACTAGAGCTTTTGGATCATCCGTTGAACCAGTAGAAGCTGTCAAAATTGAGAAAAAATCTTCAAAAACTTTAATACGGCATTTTCCGCAAAAATCGAGTTTTTACTTTCGCTCGTGAAACGTACATGCATACCTATGTTTATTTTCAGATTTTAAACATATTTTATAATATTTCACATTTTGCTTTAGACTTTTGGTGAAAATTTTATTATTTTTTTTATAAGTACATATTAAACATTTAAAAATACTCTATTTTTTACCGAATGTTTTCATAAAGTGAAAAAATTATTTATGTTAGCGACGAGACTCGATTTAAAAATGTATACAAAAAAGAGTTGAGTCTCTACTCTTTGCCGAAATAGAAAAATCTTGCCCCAACTTGCCCCCCCCTCCACTTAGTATGGGATTGTATAAGACGGCAGGGCAGCCGCTCGGCGCGTTAATGAGCCGCGGAATTTCCTTATTTTTTGGTTGCTCGAATGAATGACAATTAAAGTCACTGTTAATAGAATCTTCTTTGCCCCGACGGAAAGTTTCTCAAACTAGTCATTGGCAGTCTGTGTGAGCCCTGGGGCCAGGGAGGGCAAGTGATTTGGGCCTAAGGTGGCGGAGGGAGGGTGGCCTGCAACAAGGCAAGAGGTGCTATGGAAAACGGACCCCATTGGCACTTGACTGGCGAGGATCGTTCGGGAGTCCCCGAATGCCTTCTCATCGAGTTCACAGAAGCTGATGCGTGCATTTTTGTTCTTGCTCTGGGGACGTGAGCCATTCCAGTGGCCTTGCAAAGAGAAATCATTGTTTTTTTATTCGCGTATTTGAAACTCTTCAAATTAATAAAACGATGCAGGTCTTTTAATATTTTGGAAAAAGTGAATAAATGTGAATTGATACCCGTGAATACACGTATGGCGTATTTACTTTCGCGTTAGACGTCTGTTTTCCTATTTACTGCTCTCGTGTTGTGATGTTGATATTACAATGTGGAGAGATATCGAGTGTGTTGCTTCCATTCGTTTAATGATTGAGCTCGCGAAGACAATAAAAGTTTTTGTCAACCGTTGAAGTAGATTTAGATCGAATTACGGTTTATTTTCGAATGGACTCATGCGGTGGTCGGAGTATCTATTGCCTTCTATGTCTTTGACGGACGGGTAGCGTAAAATTGTTGTTTTCATCCAAAATATTGTCCACTGCTGCGATGTGAGGGAAAGAATGCATTGGCAATTTCGTAAGTGTGTTTCTTGGGCCGGATGTAAAACCGACCGCGGGTTTCAAATTCTACGGCCCGTGAACTGACATCTCCATTACGAAATACCGTGCGAGCCACCACCGGGGTGTGTGGCCGCGGAGTAATTCCACACCAGGCTTGCAGTGCTCGTCCCAGTTCAAATCAGGACCTCCCCCGCCGATTGGCGAGGACCAGAAAGCAATCAGGAGAAAAATGCGTGGTCGAACCAGAAACCAAGAGAGTGTTACGTTGGCAAACATGCAGTGTACGGGTGAACATACTACTACTGATCAGTATACTAATACTATTAATTCATGTATACCACGGGATATGGGCAACGGCCTGCCACGGTGGAAACACCGGTTCCCGATCAGTCACCAAATTTGGGCATCGTTTGGCTCGGTCGGAGTACTCTTGCAAGTGGCAGACAGTATGTGCGAAATGACCTTAACCGTCGAAGCACGTTAAACAAAAATACTACTTCTACTACCACGATATATTAATTCATGCAAAAAATAAAATCGTGGGACATTTGAAGCGGAATGAAATTTAGTAAAAATGACAATTTATTAAACTCAGTACGAAGTACAGTGCACCAAGCGACATTCAGTCTTGTCTTCATACCTCGACAGTCATGTTGACATGCAAATATTATTACTAAATTATAAACAATACAACAGTTGTGTAATTTGTACGAGTGGGGCCAATTCATTATGGCTATTGGAGATTTTTATAACTTGTTACTTAAAGAGACCGTAGAGCTAAAGTTCCCTAGATTTTTATTACAAACACGTAAAATTGGCATCCGTGCTGTCGTTAATAACTGAAAAATAGATGAAAGAGCAAAACAAAGCTACCTATCTTTACCACTGACATTATTGAGGATTTCGATCTATTAGAGCTATTGTGGTCCCTAATCGTTCGTGGTAAAAATGACATTTTAAACCTGTCGGTCCCGCAACTATCTGTCAACTTTTATGCGTGTGATCGAGCCTGCAATGTTAGTACAGAGTTTTTAATGTTTTTAAGTTCTTCTGAGAAGTAAGTGGCCTCGACTTCACTCAGGAGGCTAAGCCTATTCTTTAATCTTTGCTTTGTGATTTCCATCCCAATTCCCGTGATATCCTCGGCACACTTCAAGACTTTTCGTAACTTCTCTTTACAAACCTAGCTGCTCGTCGCTGCACGCGTTCTAATTCCGATATCATTCCTACTTCGTTAATATCTCAAATACTAGACGCGTATTCTAGCTTTGGCCCAACTACAGAAAAAGAGCAGCGCTCTTCATCTTTCTCGTCGAATTGTTGGACTATTTTTTTTATAAATCCCAGCTTTATGTTTGCTTCGCCACATATTTCCCGAAAATTTTTATTCCAAGACAGGTCCTGAGTAATGATGAGCATTTAACAGACTCGGCGGTTACTATTTCCATTTTTTAATTTTGTAGGATAGTTCCGGTGAAATTTCCTTTCTCCAAAAATGTACTCGCATGCATTTCAGTTCACGAAGCTTCCACTAATATGAAATTCCTAAAGTAATTTTTAGAGCATCTATGAGACTTTGTTGTCGTGAACCATTACCACACATCCAAGATGGCTCTAGCATGGCAAATTTGTCTTTCAACGAAGTCAATATCCACTAGGATAGATCCTAAAAATTTCCGCGACGCGGAAAAATCAGTCAAATTACTATCGTTCTTGGTGGTTCAAGCGAGGTTTTCTCTTGCCACAATGGAAACCTTATTCGAGTTTCATTTTTATAATAAGCAGTTTTAACAACCATGATATAAATATAGTGATATTAATGACGCAAAAACTTTTAATGTATGAAATTATTAATAGTTGATTATATATTCATTTTTTTAGGACTTAGTTTTGTTTTTGAACATGCTTTTAAAACGCCTTCGCAACCGAAGTTACTTTTTGCTATTTTATAAAAATTATTGCGATGAGTAATAATTTTTTTTCATTGGTTGAGAATACGTACGAATCACATACCCTGACATTCCGTACGCGATCTGCGAATCAGAAAGTCCTCGTTAACAAAAGCAACATTAACTCTAGAGTTATTAGCAAAATTAAATTGTTTTCAGACGATGGTATAGCACCAAATTCACTTAATCTGTCCCCCCCCCTGTTTACCCTATACCCTTCTTTCATAGCTGGTGCCCTTGCCACTTGCCTCTCCAGCGGCTCGCAGGCCAGTGTGTAGACGTAGATCTATAAGCGTCGACGTTCTGGATCGGCTTCAGGCTATCCGTTAGATATTAACTATAACCTTGTTCTCCAACACCGCCGCACCTGAGAGCATAAGCCTTCAGATGTTGCGTGCAATGTCATTTGCAACCGATATCATTTGGAAAAGTTCTGATGGGGTGAAAACTTATATTGGCCTGGGGGGCACTTCTGCCTTCATTTTTATTCCCCATCTCTCCCCCCATCCCCATTATTAAACCCCATCTCTCATGCATATTGCTGCCTCATATGCTTTATCTCAAACCTTAAAAGTTTTTATTCTTAACTTCAAGTTCTTGCCATCATCATTCGAGGGAAGGGGTTCCAATTCCCATGGATTTCCCTTACTCCCGAACTGATCGGCCAATTGTGACTCAAGGGCGTTTTCATTTTTTTGCGGGAACCCATTCCTGTGTTTTAAAATAGCGCTTATGACCATGAATCCATTTATCTGATTTGCGAACGTAGTTTTTGCCGACCATATCGGAGTGTTTGCACAATAATGTCGTTTTAGAGGAGTTTACATTTTTGAATGAAATGTATACCCGGTGGCCAAGTTTGCCAGTGTTGATGGAATCCAAGGTCAAATGTTTTGGCTCCTTTGACGCTGGGATTACTGGTGGCAGGCGGAAGGGGCTGAGGGGCAAGTCTGCATAGTGAAAGGAATTTGGTCGCTCTTACAGTTATTTTTATTATTTTGTTTAATAGAGCGCAAAACGTTGTGCAAGATAGCCAATGATTGTTTCTCTCTTCAAATTATCCCTTGAGATACTATGCCTCAAAGTTACCGAAATGTGATAGTCATACTGGAGAAGGCTGCAACACGGGGTCAAACAAAGTACTTTTTCTCATCGGCGGACGTAAAAATTTACAAATGTTCATTGGAGGTATATTTTCTTCTTCTTCTTCTTCCTCACCTCTACAGCCCGGTGTGGGCCTTGGCTTCCTCAGTTATATGCCCCCATTCGGCTCTCCTTCTTGCTTTCTCTCTCCATCTTCCAATCCCCATTGTCTTCAGATCCTCTTCAACATTTTGCAGCCGTCTTTTGCGTGGTCTTCCTCTCCTCCTGCTCCCTTCCATCTTGCTCTCTATTAACAATTTGGGCATTCTATAATCTTCCATCCTTTCAACATGGCCCAACCATGACAGTCGCAATGACTCGGAGAACCTAACTATATCCTTCTTTTCCAGTATTTCATTTATTTCATAGTTCATTCTTATTCTCCACGTTTCTCCTTCTTTTACTGGGCCATAGATTCTCATTATTTTTTCCTTTAAAAATCTTCTTATGGAGTTATATTTAAATGTCCATATAGAATTTAATTGAAATCCGTGATGGTCGAGCGGGGACCACTTGGCATGGAATGACCCAAATGGCTTTATAAAGTCAAGAAAAATAGCGTCAATTGGAACTTTATTTTCACCCTATCTTCACCCGAGACTAAAATATCATGAGCAAAAAGTACTAATCGAGCTCTGTACTCCTAGTGAAGGAAGAGTTTTGGAACTTAAGTTGTGGAAACCAAGTATACCCGTCATGTGGGTGAATTGGCGACCTTGCTCAATGCGCAACGATACTTTTAGAAAGTGCGTTCGGCCAGCCACGAAAGGATTCTTAGTGGTCTCGGTAATGGGCAATTCTTCCATATTCTCAATTCTACTAAGAGTTTACTTGGCTTTCTACGTGAAGAGGAAAGTGTCTCGAGTGGAATCAGTCGGAGATCTCGGATGAAAGGAGGGTGAAGAAACCGGAAATTTATTTCTAATTCATTTTTCTGGAGAGGCTTTTGAGGGAAACTGACGTGAGTGGTGAAAAAGGGAAAGGTTAGCAAGGCGATGCCGTGCATGTGGATTTTTCTAAAGGCGGTTGTCTAAGTGTCGTGTTTAGCGACATCTGAGGATAGAGCACGGAATGAGAGCGGTGTTAGGAAAGCGTGGGAGAGAGGTTCATTTATTACCAAATCGAGTTGTCACTAACCAGTAGGAGTGAGTTAATATGTTGAGATTAGTTGTTTTTATAGTGACGCGGCAGAAAGCTGAGGTCATTTGCGTCATTGAGGGTGGGTAGGCGGGTAGATTGGATGGGAAGGAAGGATTTGATGGTAAATCAATGGAGGAAGGTTGGAAGGAAACCCGGAATCCGCATTAGCCAAACGGAAGGTTCAATGGGGTCCGCAGGTTAACGTTCCCCGATCCGATGGGCAGAGAACTCTATTTGAAATGCTGCTCTCTGCAATTAAAGATTAATGCCAATACTCAATGGAGGCAAAGGGAGCATTTCTTTGATTCTATTGACATTTTGGATTAATATTTAATTTAATTTACCCGTCAATTGCTCTCCTCTTTAATTGCTCTCTGCAATGTGGAAACCACATAGCTCCCAAGTAGGCGCCCGTGATCACGCTGAAAATTTTCCGCCACCGCCGCTGGAATTGAAGCCCTGGCGCTCAAGAGGGTAGCCACTAGGGATGGGCATAAAATACCGGTATTCAATAGTTCCGATACTGTTTTTTTAAATTCCGGTAGTACCGACCAGTATTTAAAATTCGTACTTCCGACGGTACCGGTACTTAAGACACCGGTATTTAGACTACGCTGCCATCTTGCGTCAACTAACGGAACTAACTACGAATATTTACTAACTACACTAATTTTCAAATGTTCTCGTAATATGTCTGTCTTTTTTCATATTTACATAACCATGAAGTTGAGATATTTGTTATCATTATTGATATAATAGGTAAGTATGAATTTTTGACGCATGCCGAATACCAGACAATCGATGATTTTGAACCGTATGTATACAAATATTTTTTCCTGTAAGTTGAAGTTTAGTACGACCGCAAGGATTGATCACCATAACAGGTGATTTTACCTGACCACAACATTAAAACGATACCGTTCGTTCTTCATGTGATTTAAAATCATTCCAACAAAACGCGACGAGCGCAAACATACAGCGTAAAATAAAATGTATTCACTGAATAGCCGATGTATATTCCCGATGAATTTTCATGAAAAATGCCGATGGATGGAATTTTTTTTTATATTTTTGGACTGATATTCTAATTTGCCGAAATACCGGAAAATTAGTGTGAAATGTATGTTAATTTGTAATCAATTAAAATATTTAATCGATCACATAAATACCGATATACCGGTATTTTTTCGTCGGTACTACCGGAGCCGGTATTATTACTTTAAAATACATATTTAAAAAATGCCTTTTTTGGGCGGTACTTTTTTGAGCACCGCTCATCCGATCCAACCGAAGTATTTCGGTGCTCTTGTGCATAAATCAGGGGCGGATCCACGGGGGCGGTGGGGGCCCGCCCCTATGGTGGGGGGGTCCCCCCCCAAAGCCTTGGAGGACTGAATTTTTATGCTATAAATATTTTGAACTAACAGGTACATAAAATAAAATAGGGAGTACAAAGTACAGATGTTATTAATAAAGGATGAATGAATATGGCATTATTGAATTCTACTTTGTGCCTAGAACACTTATGAAAACTTTCTGAAGAAAATCCTGTTTGATTTTCACGCTATTCTCCTGCAAGAATTTCAGCAGGATTCTCTGCAAAGAATTTTCGCCAGAACTTTTTCCAGGAATTTCTGCAAATTCTCGCACGCATATCTGGTTGACTATTATGCAGGAATTTCTACAGATATTCACGCACTTTTCATGCATACAACTCTGCAGGAATTAAGGCCTCATTGGTTATTGTAATTTATGTGTAAATTTTAGTAAATTACGGGCCTATATTAAATGTTGATTAATTTTAAGGGAAGCAAATAAATGTGAAGCACGAATTCTAGGATTAGTGCGGTTTGACAGCACGAATTCAGCACTAATTAATGGCACTGGTCCCAGAATTGGTGCTCAAAGTGGCGGCGCTAACTTTATGGAGGTCCCTCGTACTCCTTAAGAAATATATATTGGCCGAGCCATGGAATTCTCCAATGAGCGCACTCATTGGAGAAAACCAGATTTAGCTGCAATATATTTCGTATGGACTATTTACGAAGGCGCCTATTGGATACACCGCTAGGTTTACCAAGGCGGATCACGGTTGCTATTTTTCTTCATTTTGACACAAGTGTACAGGTTGATGTCGCACATTTCCGAGAATGATTCCCACATATTACTCACACTGAAAAAAAATGTAGTTAGAATAACTAGGATCATGATTATTTTTACGAAACAGTGTAGAAAAATATGAACCGACTAGATATTTGGTTAAAAATGCTAAACAGTGTAGTTAGAAGTGCTTGGTTAGAAATACTACACTGTCTGGTAAAAGCAACATGCCTGTCTGGTAAGAAATACCGCACTGCCTGGTTAGATATACCGCAATGTCTGGTAAAAGCATCATGCCTGCCTATTGAGAAATGCTACACTGTCTAGTAAAAACTGCAAGGCCTGCCTGATAAGGAATACTGTAGAGTGTATTGAGTCTCCCCAAACCTTGTAGTTGGTCTACCGGTTTCTACATTGATTTATATAACCTTGGCTCTATCATATTGATGATTGCTGACACATCCCCCACCGTCTTATGCAGTATGGTCTCCAGATCGATTTCATTCCCTGAAAATAAAGCAACCGACGTCTCAATTCTGCACATTTGGCTAAGAGGCTAACACTTCAGGGTACACATAATACTAGTCGTGCTGGTGAATGGAACAGAAGGGAAGAGTTGGAACTAGAAGAGAACCACACAACCAAATAATTTTACAGAAAGACGAAGGAGAACCTCAAGTTTTTATTTAGGTTATCAGGAGGCGAACGGAGGAAAAGAAGAAAACATTACTGAAAAAAGAGAGTCCAAGAATTTAGCGCGGAAGCCACTTCGCGAAAAATGTTGCTAATGTAAGAATATAGAAACAAGAGTTAATCTCACTACCTTCGTCTCCTCAGGCGAGAGACAAATAAGTTGCAACAAACAAAGCATGGGGATTGTAGAGGTTATGTTTATATTCGTAACATGTTGAACGTTTTCCAAGATAACCTCATATAACTTCCGTAATAAAAGATACTCTTTGAAACAATAATTTTAAGACAGAAATTCCCTTCTCCTCTCGTGTGTGAGTAGTACGTACCTATTAAAATAACTTTGAAGGCAGGCAGATTCCACTGATCGAGCAGTCGATCAACTTCTGCGTCCATGAATATATGAGCGGAAGATGTCGTAACGGATGAAGAAATGCGCGAGTACTAAACGTGTCTGGAATGAGGTAGAGGTAGGGGAACCTGGGGGACAAGACGTGGGTGCCGAAGAAGTGTGTAGCGACTCTCCCCCCGTCACAAATGATTAGCAAAGTTTCAATGATTGCAATGTTCGTACTTGCGCCGACAAAGAGCGGCGTGCGAAAAGGGTGGACAGCGCGGGGGGTGGCCAGGCGCGACGGCGCCCAGCTCTACAGGAAATGTGGGGCTTTCTCGCTGTCTGGTAAAATCCACCAGACAGCGGCAACCCAGCAAACGGTTGGAATTACCATACAGCGTCTGGTACCGCAAACTAGGATTCGGGTAATTTAACCAGAATCCTCGTTATTCTAACCAAGTGGGTTTTAACCAGATTCAGTCTGGTAATTTTAACTACACTTTTTTTCAGTTCGACTCAAAGCCGAGCCAACACGAGTGTTTGTTCGATAATTTTAGATTTCTGCAACCAGACTCTACTGAGCAGCCAAACTACAAAAGACTAGTTCTTTTTCTATTCCAGGGAATTGATTGTTTTGTTCTGTTTTAACTGAACTACGTCAATGCCAAAACGTCGACCGGTAAAAAGCTTTGATAGTGAAAATTGGATTTTTTCCAATTATAGAAACAATTTTCAATGGAAATTCTACTGTTCCATAAATAAATGTGATATGTATAGAGGTTTGATATCCTGACGGCGTTAAGGTTCTACTGAAATCCAGACACTTCATGATAGCTTAAATACAGCTATAAAAATAATTCTTCTGTTATTTCGGGTAGTAAACCAAGGTCCACTTTATCGGAAGGAGTCTCTGTTCCATTAACTTCGGATGAACGTGAATCGATACATATTAGTTATGTATATGCACCATTTCAATATACTGAGGAATATTTCTGAAGATACATCTACATCCCCCTTTTGGGCTGAGTTCTGGAGGACTTCTCCTCTAGATTTTCTGATGTGGTTATCGACGTATTCAGAATAAATATCTTTCTTCCACAGGCCATTTTGACAAAGATTGTCGTTCTAAAAACCGCAGATGTTAAAAGTGATATGAACACACTTTGCCAGAAGTATTCTGACCTCTTTGGTCTCCAAAAAGAATTTTTGTTTTTCGGCTAAAATCAGAGTATGAACAGTTGATAGTAGGGTGACCCGAATTTTTCAGAATTTAGAAAAGTTTTTTTTCCTATTCTCTAAATGATCGAAATGAAGTTTATATAACGAGATAAAATTTGGTTACTTTTAACTAATGAGAACCAATGTCCCAAGGGCCCTTAGTACTTCGGACCTAAATATGCGTGTTTTGGGCTGTAAAAGCACTATATTAATGAAAAAACGTAGAAGTAAAGCCCTTTAGGGCCGAATTTTCGTTTGTTTTGATCTATCTCTCAAAACGTTACCACAAAATAATATTTTATTAATTTACGTCAGCCCGTATATCTGTATTTGTGAGGGTGACTACATTACCTCAAAGCAAAAGTCTATATTTTGTTTATCTAATTTATTTTAATATTAAGTAGGGCCTACTTGTTTTAGTCGTAATTAAAACTATTACAAATGTATTCTGCAGCCTAGTAGTTCTTCTTTGGATTTTATCATTTTCATTTTTGCTGTTAAAATAAAAATGTTGAAGGAAATTAGTATTTTCTGAATACCTTTTTTTATTTCATTCCAACCAATTTTTATTTTCCATGGCATTAAAGAAGAAAGGAGTTTGAAATTCTTGTGTAGGCTGCAGCAGGTTGATGTATGTGAAGATGCAGGTCTTCCGCGTTGGTCTATGCTTCCTTGGAGGACAGTTTCGTCGGCGTTGTAGTCGGCTTCTTCTGGTCGGTGAAGTGAAGGTGCAGCAATTCGTCGTCTTATATATGCCAAGCGGGTATGTATGCTTAAGTATGTACCTGACTCCAACGGGTGAGATATATAAGACGACAAATGACTGCACCTTCACTTCGCCGACCAGAAGAAGCCGACTGAAACACCGCCGAAACTGACGTCCGAGGAAACATGGACCAACGCGGTGTAAAACCCGGAAGACCTGCATCTTCACAAGAATGGCATTCTTTACATCGTTTGTTCACGTTTTTCAAATGTGATTTGAGAGCTTTACTCAATAATTTATCACATCTGCTATGTATTATAGCCACACCAAACCTACGTTCCAAGCGCTTTATTTCTTTTAATTTTCCGAGGGAGGTCCACCCGGAACCCCACTTCGTTGAGAGTATTGCATACCCCCCAGGCGCCGCGAAAATTAGTGAACCGCCCCGAAAACAACGACTTTAATCCGCCCCTGGCATAAATCCCTCTCAAAGTTGCTGCTCATGTCTGCTTCGGATGTAGTTAATCACGCGCGGATATTGCAGTCACGCATCTCGACACATGCCACTAGTTATGGTGAAAGACCGTAGGCTTTCGCGGTGAATGACATGGTTGAAGTGTTTTCGGGTGTGGGACCGTGTTACGCTTTCAATGGGCGACGTTTCAACGAGAAATTCGCTCATCTTCCTCCGGGCAAACCGGAGTGCCTCTGAGTAACTCAGAATTGTGAGTGATTCAGTTTTTCCTTAAGAAATATGAGCAAATTGCTCGTAGAAACGTCGCCTATTGAAAGCCTAACCCGATGCCACACACGAGAAGACTTCATCTAATCCACATCAATCTTCAATGTGACTTGAAGCTCCTCTGTGGGGCGTAGCGGTGGGGGTATCTCATCACCGGCGTATAGTAAGAAAGAAATGAAATAATAGAAAGTGTAGATTTGCTCCATAATGCTCAATTGACCTCGTCATCTCCCTGGCCTAATATTTGGAGAGAATAGGAGTGCACGTACCTGTCTGGTCGACATAGTCTCTTCATTTAGTTTCCATTTCCCAATCAGTCGGCACAGGTAGGAGCTTGGTTTAGTCCCATACTGCTCGTTAAACCACACGATTGATGTCTGTGCCTTCGAGCCTTTAGGGGCGTACATTAAAGAGTAATTTTGGGTAACTTTGTAACAATTTGTGTTTTTTCGAGGCAAGAATGAATTTGACCTATGACCTATGACCCTTATGACCTATTTGGAAATAATGTTCAATACAATAGCTTTTAGGTGAAAGGTGAATGACTGTTGAAGGAATATAGGTGAAGGAAAATGAAAGTGAGTAGAATAATGATAGAAAAAGCTTTCGAGTACTCGTGCACATTTTGAATTTCCTAATATTAGTCACGCATGGAAAGGCCTCTCTTTGTTTTGTTGTTAGTTATTGAGTTTGTTCCCCCAAATGAAGAACTTCCCCGATATCGGTGAATTAGTTAGGTAGTAGTGAAAAGTAAACTTCGATTATTTGCAGACGGCACAGTGGTATTTTGGGAAATCCGTAGCCTTAATGATAAGCATGCGCTAACAAAGGACCTTTAGGCAATACAGGAGTGGTGTGTTGCGTGGCAGCTACAATTAAACTTGAAAAAAATGCGTGTCATGAATTTTTGGAAACGGAAAAAGTTCCCCTGTAACAGCTATTGCATACACAACAGCAAATTAGAGACTGTTAAATCGGTTAAATACCTCGGAGTTAAACTGACTTATGATCTCTCGTGGAGTAAACATATTCGGGAAATTACCAGCCACGCTATTCGTAAATTGGGATTTGTTAAAAGAGTACTTGGTCCCGAAGTGTGCTGGGACGTGTGCTGCATGCCTGGTGTGGAATCTCCCCGTGCCACACACCGTAGTGGTGGCTTGCATGGTACTTCGTAGATGTAGTTGTAGAATAGTCCTAGTTACACTAACTTAGGATTTAGTGGAATGCATGTTAGTGTCTACTCAACCCCTGCCACACACCCGTGAGGTGGCTTGCAGGGTATTTTGTAGGTGTAGATGTAGAAGTGGGTAGAGTATGAAATCTTTTTGAGTAGAAATTAGTAGATAGCAGCAACTGAATGTACTTTTCGTGACGAAATGACTGTCGTATTCTCCTTATCACTTGATTTTTTACTATTATTCTACTTGTAGAGTCGGGAGTATTAAAAGATCGGTTTCCTGTCTTGCCTTGACTTTGGCGAGATTTTGCCTCGCATCTTCATTCTGCTCATAACCTTTAGGTATTATTAATTTTTTTTCCAACGGCGAGGATTATTTGCTTCTCCAGCCCGACTGTCGTGGACGGTGGCCGGGGTCGTTTCGTTTGGAAGGACTATCCGTAATGTGACTGCTCTCTTGGTCTGTAAATGGGGTGGCAGATAAGATAACGACGAGCGATAAAGTGTATTCCCCCGGGAGATTTCTGCCAGCTGCTTAGTGGGGTACGGTGAGGCATACGCTTGCCAAATAATGTATTCTCTTCCTCCTCTCTTTTTTCCCTCTATGACCCTATTCCACCGCGTTCGGGTAAATATTTGCCCAAACTGCAAACGTTTCTCCTTCCGCCATCATCCACGTAAACATGGGCAAGGAGGAAATGAACCTAGGAAGATAATTGGGTGTGATGACCCAATAATAGTAGGTATTCGCTTATGTGTACAGCTGGATCAGTAATGTTTTTTTCTACCTTCAAGCGTCGACGTAAAACTGGTCAGAATGGAGCTCTCATTGAGAGGTCTTTGCCTATTTAGTTTCTGATGAGGGATTTTGACCGACTATTCCCACCGAGCCTACATTTTTAATGGCTCTAATTGGTTTCTTCATGATGCGCTGCATTTTATTTATTGATTCACTAGTACTCGATGCGTTACAGATGTATAGTTAAATCAACGCTGTCAAATATTTGAATTGATTCAGTATCACAAAATTTGAGTGAGTCTGTATTTATTTACTCTAATTCATGGAAATTGACTGTTTGGGTGCTACATATGTATCATTCGATGTTTTTATTTTCATTCATTTTGATCTTTAGCAATATTTTAATTTTGCTATATGGAATTTATTTGGCAAAAAATTAAATATTATTTTACTTTTTGTAATATTATAGAATTAAAATCTTTATGCCGTTTCAAATATATGAATTTTATTGTGGCACGTAGACACCTAGTTTGGTTATTGAATAATTGAATTATTCCTGTCATAAGACTACGTACTGGCGTTGTGTGATTTTGTTGATAATGATATTGTTCCGAGAAATATAAAATCTGTAAGCGATTATGGTTAAGTCATATTGTTTAAAGCTTTTTTGCATCATAATTTGTTTTATCATACCAAATAGTAAGTGTAGAAAGACATTACCTTTTCATTCATTCATTTTTTCTGTAAAGACAACGGAGCGAATTTGATGTTGCAGTGTGGCAAAGCCCTGTATAACTTGCAGCTGTTATTCATTAAATAATGTTTATCAAGCGAGCCCCACATCATTGTTGAACCTTCATCATGTTGTGCAATGTTTCCATTGGCATAAAGCCGTTTGATAAGTACTGCACTTGCTACAGTTAACGCCTAAATATTATGAATTGGTGATCGTAACAGGCCGCAAAAGCCCCACCAACATCGTCTTTTTTCTCTTAAATTTGTAGCGAGAGCACTTAAAAGATTCGAAGGGAAAAAAACACCGTGAAATATTTTATTATTACCAATCAAAGTTCATAAAGGCCGTTTTACACGGTACATTTGTTTGTACAATCTATCGTGCAAACGCATGTATCAGGAAATTGTACCGTGTAAAGCGGCAAATTGTGCGAACGCTTGTGCGAATGTATGAATGGCTGAACGGAAAATAGAACCTGTTCTAATTCCATTCAGACAATCATACAATTTCGATCAGTTAGTATCGTTAATATTCAACAGATGGCGCAGATGTGGCGAAAACTGTGGTGCCTGTGTTACGATTGAAAATAAAGTTGTTTATAAAAAGGATTAACACTTTCCCGTCGAATATCAAGAGTAAATATTATCCCGTGTTTATAATCTTTAATGAGTAAACTCTTCTCGGGCTCTCCACCGGTTTTGACTATTCATAATTGTTGACGTTTCGAGAGACGACTCGTCACTCATTCTCAATGTAAGAATTAATTACGTCGACAATTACGAATAGTTTGAAGCAGTTTAGAACCCGAGAAGAGTTTACTCAAAGTTGCTCAAATGTTTACATCGTCATTTCATCGTGCTATTTATGGTGTTCTGGTTTTTCAGTGTAATCGCGATCTTTGTGTTTGTGTCCTTTTCCCCCAGAATTTCCCCCAGACTGGTCCTCAAGTAGAGTTCCTGATATCCCGCGTGATATAATGATAATCATTTTATTTCTGTTGGTTAGCAAGTAACATAGAAATCGTAAAAAAAAGACATTAAAACACTGGTACAAATGCAAGGGAGGGAAATTAGGATCAGGGACTAAAAAAAAGGGTCCCGTGTTCCGCTATACCACTTGATAATAACACTTTGTCACACACACGTAATAAACCCACGAAATTTGTCTAACAAGAGTGGAGATCCGGCGAGAAACGTCAATGACTTGTCGCCCTAAAATCCAGATGAGAAAAAACGAAACGATGCAAAGGTCGAATATAAAGCCAGAGAGAAGAGTCCACGAGAGCTTTTTCTGAACCGGGAGAATTATCAGTAGGCAGATGGTCGAGGCGAGGTTCCGAATTTCAGGTGATCAGCTTTTCAAGGTGTCAAATACGTGAGTGAAACATATACATGATAAACAATAGACTCCCGAATTCCGATCGATTTCTACCGCTAAATTGCACGGAAAATTGTGCGTTTGCACTCATCGTGTAAAACGACATTTAGTCTGATTCAGTCGTTCTAACAATATTTTCTTGCACACTTGACTGTACATGCGTTCGCACGATAGATTGTACAAACAAATGTACCGTGTAAAACGGCCTTAAGAGTTGGAGTGAAGCTCGTAAGTGTTCTCTAATTGTAATTATTTAATTGAGTATGCACTCCTCTTGTGTTGCATGGAGTGAGCTAAGGAAGGTTGTCGGCCCCGGTGACGCGTGGAGGGCTTACCTCACCACTATGACGGTTAGGTAAATCCTCACCTGCCAACCCTAGGGTTGCGGGTTTGATATCCGCCCGGGTGGATTTTTCAACACCGAGGATATGGTTGTTTGTGATTGTCCAACATTATTGGTTATTGAACGCCGGATGTAAAGTTCCGAAAGGCTGTTTTTGGGTAGTTAGTAAATAAATTTAGAAAATAATCATAAATATGTCGGCGACTATATCCGAAAATGAAACTAGTTGCTGTGTCTTGTTTTCCGAACTCGCGTCTCGTCTCGTTTAATAAAAACAAATGAATACATTTTTATATTACGAGGTGCGTTCATGTTCTAAGGTTCATTTTCTGGGAACTGGGTGCAGACAGAAGCATGAGAGTTGGTTTTAAGTGCGCGGGCACTCTTTGCTGACACGTGAAAGAAATAAAAGCACGCGTGCAGGGTTTTTATAGCAGCCGCTAGAGTGTATTGTGTTTTCGACACTGAAAATGGCGACGTTTAGTGTGCAAGAACAGCGTGTAATAATTTGTTTTCTGGACGTGCGTGGCGAGAAACCCATCGAGATTCATCGATAACTGAGGGAGACATGCGGTAATGGTGTAATGGATGCGAAAAATATTTGTGCATGGGTGCGACAGTTCAAAGGCCGAATGTCGTGTGATAACGAACCGAAACAGCCGAGCCACGAACCAGCCGAGCCGACAACATGATTGCGTGAGTGTAGACCATTGTTCAGGACTGCCGAAAGTTTCTTTATTTCAACAACTTTGAGGTGGTGTCTCATGCTGTCTTCTGACCTCGCTCCCAGCGGTTTCTGGCGTTTTCCAACGATGATGGGCACTCTCCTTGGCCGCACATTTTCCAATCAGACCGATATTGCATCAGCGATTTTCCGGTGGTCAACGCGTACCCCTAAAGAAGCGTTCACAGCCGCCGTGAAGTCATGGCATCGACGCTGTGAATATTTTGTTTGTATACTGAGAGATTATGTAGAAAAGTGACAGAAGTTTAAACTTTCTTTGGTAAGTGGTTTGTCAGAAAAAATAAGAGACCTTAGAACTTGAAGAGTTAGATTTTGATATTGACTTCAAATAGAAAAAATAATTGCCAATCTTGGCGTGACCTGAGATTTGAGGTAAAATTAAAATGTTTGTAATGCAGTAATTATACAAGGAAAATAAGTAAAATATCTATCAATATCGTAAATGAGAATTAAATGAGTAAATTAAATGAGCTTGTATCGTTAATGCAATGGAACCATCAAGGTAATGTAGTGAAATTAAAGTCATTATTTTAATTACTGTGAAAATATACTGTTTTAATTACTGCTTTCATTACAGGTTTGAGCTTGAAAATCATACAAAAGCAGAATTTTTTTTATTTTTGGGCCTAATTGCATCCGCGTGGGAGAACGGAATATGTTATGATTTCGGTCGCACTGGAAAGTTTCACCCGATCATTGAACTTGCCTGGCGAGAAAGTGGTGTTATGATTCATATTTTGGCGCATGTCTTTTCAAATTAATTAACTTATGGCAGCAGTTGGCCAAAACAAGTAGTGGAACATTTTCTTCTATTGTTGATTTCACGACCAGAAAAAAAAGAAATAGGCGTATGGAGATACAGGTGGCGCTGTTTTGAGAAAGTGGAGATCACACAGCGACTGGTGAAGCTAGAGTAATTAGTCTACAGCTACTATATCCTACTGTACGTACACCTACGATGCCCTTCTACCGCAGTCAACTATGAAATCAAGTACCTCGGCGAATATGCAAACGATCGTGCATGCTTTCCTGAATGCTGTCTCAGTAGGACACAATTCTATTAATCTATTGTGTATACCGACAAGGATCCCTTTCCACATTGTCACTTATGAAAGCTCATCTTCCCACGTTTAAGCCCGATCTTGATTCGTCAGCTTTTCTCCAGCCAACCGTAGTTGGAAGGTGAGTGGGCAACCTTAGGGTTACACGGCGGTAAGTGTTGGTAGCATATGACTCGAAAATCACAGGTTTTTACTACCCTTAAAATAACCGGAAGGCTACTGGACGCATTTGTCTGTCTACCTCATTTTTCGACTTCCACCTACCTGTGTAAGGTGATGTCAACAACAGCAAATCTAACGTTGCGTGAAAAAAGCCATAGCTCCGTTTCAGTGGTTTCCAGTCGTATTTTCTATTTTCCTCCCGCACAACACTTCATTCCCTCAATATATATTGTTCCTTTGGACACCATTGGTAACCATAGAACAATAATTATTCCCCATGAGCATAAAAAAATATTTATCAAAACATAGCGCTATTGGCACACGGTTTTTTTTATGATTACTTAAATTGACCGCAAGGAAAACTAGTAAATATATAATTCACCATACTTAGCAGTGTTTCCAAGTTCTTCCACGTAGCGACCGTGTATTTGAAATAATTGGTGCGAAAAACCTTTTATAGTATGTTTACGCATTGATCATTTTCACAGTAGGCCTATCAAAATCATATTATTCGGGGATAAAGGCTTGTCTTCTGAAAGAGCGCCAATTCCTGCTTAAATATCGCTGGTCAAAAAAGGCTATTGAATTAGGAGACGTGTAAGAAGGTGCGTAGGCCAACAGATGTGAAGTCATTATAGTCCATTCTGACGCCTAAGTTGCTCGCGTATTCCCTTCCCAGTAAAACCGCTCCTCGTCATTACGAAAAAATCGATACGGAAAACTGCTTAATTCACCATTAATAAATAATATGTTATCATCGGTGCCAAATTCTCAAAGTCGATTACATTATGCCAAATACATAGCATGTAAAGGAGCAGTTAAGCTTAAGACATTCGTGGTCAGAAATAAATGCAGATTAAGGAGCATATATTGGCTCAAATAGTATATTTAACTATACCATCGGGGTCATTAAACACTGTATGACAGAGACATAGGTCGAATAAGAAGCTCTTGGAGCGTCATCTAGTACATAAATACATCTAGTACGTAAATACAGAAATTAGCATTATTTTTCATACACCTATAATGCACTTAGTTAACGGTGGCTAGTTGAAGAAAAAACAGATTATTTTTTTATAATTTTCCGTGAATGAATAGAAAGGTATAAATTGTTATTTATTTCTAATGCCATATTCAAGATACAATCCAAATCTTAGCGGAAATGGAGGAAATGGTATTCTTAACAGATGCTTATTATATATGGCGCTGTTACTCATCAATTCTCGAATCTAGGGCAAATATACCGTGCATAGGTAAGGTGGGTTTTGAGCTCTCGACCTTAGGTAGGCTCAACATGAATCCTATGGACCTAATGATCTCAGGCGTTACTTGGTGAAGCTCCATAACTGAATGAAAGAAAACTGGTATTGTCCACGAAATAATTTTATTGAATGTTCCAAGGTTTCGACGTAGACAGTCATTATCAAGGCTGTGTAAGTGTGACTGTAATTCGAGACGCGATTCGGTTTTCATCCCCGCGCATTGAGGGACGGCTTTGTGCTGTGGAGAGCCCTTCAAGCTCAGTACTCCGTCCGCCCGTTGGTCCCCTGCGGTCCCTTACCGTTAAGAGTGCGTTAATGCCGACGCTGCCTTTCTCACCGCCTTTCTTCCATTCCTAACCAAACCCTATCCTAATCCAGTGGTCGACAACCGATATGTGTACGCTTGCCACACCATACCTAAAATATGTACCAGCTGGGCGATTGCCACCCCTGTGCTGGCTCTTATTAAGGAAAAAACAAGTTATTTAAAAAATAAGAAGGGCATAAAATATCGGAAGTTTAATTTAATCGTTTTCTTGGCGTTCCGCCTACAAGCCCTTTGTCTGCCACCCGATGGCAAGCGTACCATAGGTTGCCGATCGCTGTCCTAACCCAACTGTCCTCAGTGTCGCCCTCAGCTGCCCGTCGCCCCCACAAATAACCAACCAACCAAATGCGTGGGCCCGTTTTATAATCTCAGGTGAAATATTTTATCGTTGCGAAAACCGATAGTAACGCATTCTCCCATGAATAATGCTCACGTCAATTAACCGGCATTCTCCTTAATATACAAAACGCGAATTATCAGTTAGCATGAAGTGAACGAAAAGGCTACGAAATCTAGCGGTTGACGTAGACTATGCATAATAAAACTGGGCGTTAGTGATTCTTTGTGCCTATGAGTATATTCATACCAAGGTATGGAATAATCTGAGCGTGGAACAATTAGTTAAATTATTTTTTATGTATTAATTTAATATTACCACAAAAACAGCCACAAAGGTCTTTTGCGCTTTTTTAATTAATACATTGTTTTAATGGCTAGAAGCAAAAACATGCGGAGGTTACTTAAACAACAAATGAAACGACATACTATTATTACATATTGCTATATAAATGATGAATCAAGTTGGTAGCATCCCAGGGAGGACGGAGGAAGTCAAGAAGGAGGGCTCCTGAATTAAAAAGGAATCTGGAAGAGATTGGATTCGATGGGACGGACACCTTTTGGAAGAGGTTGGACGTTGGGTGATGCTCTCGTCGCGGTTGGAGTGATGGGGGGAGAGTGCAAGGAGCCAAGTTGAGGGGAAGGAAGCGCTCAAGATGCGTTGGCGGGGCTCGGCTCCGGAATCGGTCTGCAGAGCGCGTGTCGCACGATGAGAAGGGCCTCTTCATGAGCAAAACACGGTGCAAGCCACCTCCAAGGTGTGTGGCACGAGGTGAATACCCACTAGTAACGCTAAACACGAATGAAGGTCGAATCCCGCACGGTTCCCTGGCCGCTTGACGCAGACCGAAAAGCAGCCAGGAAAACAATGCACGGCTAAACCAGAAACTAGGACAGTGCTATGTTGGCGTAAGTACATGGTAACGTGCAGTACATAGGTTAAGATACTACTGCTGATTAGTAGTGCTAATACTAGTTCATACTTAATTCATGTACACTACGTGATACTTCCAATTATATTTCAACAGGATGAGGTTTTAAGATAAATTATTTGCCACAAGTGCGAATTCTAGTCTATCCGGTGACGTTCAGTCTCATCTTCATACCTGAACTTTCATGCTGACATACAAAATTACAAACACACATCATCATGAGTTTAATGTATTCATAATCGTTTCAAAGAGTTCAAGTTGGATTTTTTAAATCTTTAGTGATCTATTTTATGCTATTGGAGAGAAGGAGAAAAAGCGAAAAAGGCAATCTTCTCGGCCCGATTCATAGCTTTTTTCGGACCAGGTTGTTTATAACGGAACGTTGTCTCTGCGTGTTAATATACGATGTCTGTTAAACCCATTCCCCAGAGTTAAGTTTTCAAATGTGGTAATTGTTTGTAAGACTCGTTTTCGCACTAGCAACACTTCACACGCCAATTTCTTTTCCCCCATGATTCACTTTTTTTTGTCTCAACTCCGCTCACCTCGCTCGTGTTCTTCCGCTCCATTCGACCTCTCTCGACTGACATCGTACGATGACTGAAATGCTATTGTGTTCGCCATTTGCTTTCGTTCTACGCCCTTACTTGAGATTTGGGCTGAGCTATCGAACATTATCATGGCAAAGCAAGAAATGGATTTAACTTTTCTTTAAAGTTGTTGTTTTATGAGCGTAGTTAACGCATTTTTTTGTGTTTTTTTATACTTATCGCGTATCGAGTACAAATATATTGCCTTGGCCTTTATTTGAAGTAATACATAATTAATATACTCTCCGCATATTCGCCGCTTTATAAGTTTCCTTCTTCTTTTGTCTTGTTCTCCTCGTAGCTCTTGCGTCGCCGAATATTTTTTGTTTTCACCAGACGTCATCTATACGCGATATTGTACCGTGTTTAGCTGAACTTTATCATACGATACTGGGATCGAACGATATCTCCTATCAACGGTAGTTTCGTAATTCGTAGTTTGCGGTGCCAATTAACCGGCATACATGTGGTCGATTTATTCCTGAATGGCATTATTCCGGGAAGAAGTTTTCCAGAGAAATGATAACCAATGGAATATTGAGGTAACGTTAGATGTTAATACTCACGGTCAGGTTGAATACAGCCTCAGACCCCATGGAAATTCTCACATAGGCCAAGACCAAGCAAAATCTCCAGAACCCAGCTTAAACTTGTTATTTAAGAATACGGATGTTTGAGTGTAGCCAACCGCCGCGCCGTGCGGGTTTCGAGGAGGCCGGCGACCCCCTGTTTGCCTTTCGAGAACTCGTTGGCTGATCCATCCGATCATCGTTTGCGAAAAGAAGGTTTATTGCTATAATAACATATCATATATCTACACGCGGCCACCTCGTCTGCTATAATTCCCCCTCCTTAAAGCAATATACAAATGACCTTTGTCGCTCCCCCTGAGAATATGAGTTCCCCGAAAAGTTCTTTTCAATAAAAGCCAGCCCCCCACTGCCAATTACACCCCTTGGACCAAAAGCAACCACCCCGATAGACTTAACTCTGTAACCACTTTCCTCCCTGGCTCCCATAAAATAAAAAAAACATCCTCCGAGACCCATGCTCAATAATTAAAAAAAAACAATATGTCCACTTTCCTCCTCTTACCGTAATGTCCCACAGTATCTTATAAGCGTCCCGCAAACCTCGTGATATCCTGAAATTCACGAGACCCCCCCTTCAACCTACCGTCCTCTCTCCATCATTCTCCTCAGCCAGCAACCGCCCTAGGTGCAAATGCTGCTCCCTCCTCCGCTCATCTGCCACCCCATCTTCCAACAGATATATGTTAACGTCCATCTGCACCCCCAACAGCATCGTCCACCCTGTCTCATGTCAGTTCTGCCCATCCTTCTACACAAGCTAATCCACTTCCCCTCCGGATGAATGGTCACCGTCACTCCACTAAACGTTCACCCTTCCTCGATCCCATCCCCAAACATACAGCTTCCCATTGCCATGCTATCAACCATTGCTCAGCACTCTCTATACGTGAAGCCGCCCCCGACTCTGCTACTAGCATCGAGGTAGGAACTCAAGAGATGACCCACATTTAGGTAACTAGGGAAATTGAACCACCGAGGCTAAACCTGGCCCACCGACCAACCTTTCGCTCCTCATCGCTCCCCGTACACCCTCATCCCCTCTCCTCTTCCTTTCCTAATCTTCCCCGTCAAGGGAACAGAGCGTCAGTCATCTACTACTGACAAAGATGGCTTAGCTGCCGAAAGGCCCTGAGAAATATTTTGTCCTTTCTATTGATTTTCGTGTCCCTGTGTTTTTAAAACTATATTCATTTTTGAATGAATCATAAGCTCATGCGTGTTACTATTACGAACCTGTAATACGAATATATGGTTACTTCCTCCATTTCAACAAAGGTGGTTGTGTTGCCGGAAATTTAAAACTTATCCGTCAGTTTTTTGTCTGTTTGTGCTTGCCCTATCTGTGGCGTCCTTTTTAGATATTCACCAAGGTAATGATTTTTCAGCGAACTGAACAGTGTTTTCGCTCGCAGAAACTAATTTCGCCTAACGCACGTCAACCCACAGCCACATGAGTTCTTTAGATATTGCCTCAGCATCACAGCTCTCCACGCGCCCGTCAGCTGTGTTAAACCACGGTCGTCTTTATAGAAGTCCGGAGTGCTGCAATCTGGCAACGTAGCGTGTCGGCCGGATTTTTAAATTTCTCACTGCTTATTGTAAGTAACGAAAGAAATCGTAAGTAATTGGAGGGCGGTTCGAAAGTAACGAATTAATGGTGGTCCAGTCCTTTTTGTCAAGGTATCATGAAGCATTACTTGCTGTTCAAAGTCATATTAATTCCATTAACATTGTAAAACGGCAATAAAAAGACGTAAAGTGGACGTTATCGTAAGTTTAAAAATTTCCAGCCAACCAGTTGAGAAATGCTACAACTAGCAACGAGCATGTTTGCCCACGCCTTGACATATTTCTTACCCTGACTTCCTTCGCTTTAAATTTAGTGCGCCATCCCTTTTAACCATTTCCGATAAGGATACTTTGGAACAATGCTTTCTTCCTCGTCCATTGAATTACAGCCTCCTCCTGAACTCACCTCGAACGCTCCCTGCAGTATAAAGGAGACAATATTTGACCTTTTCGTGCCATTCAATATAAATAAACCATGGTTACCCTAAAAAACCCTTCGAGTCACTCAGATCCTTTTTCCGTCCACCAATTACACGCGAGTTCATAAAACCCTTCGGGCCCCGAAGCCTGTTCCCCTTAGAGTATGAGGTTGCACAACTGCCCTAGAAAATAGCAAGCTTCTACTCGAACAAGCTTCCTCACCCTAAATATTTGCAGCAATTGTCTTGTTCCTTTAAAATCTCACCGACCAGTGTAGAAGAAAACATCCGGTATTTAAAATGCCGTACGTCCAAACTGACAGGAAAAGATATGTTCGTTGTGCTTCAGATTGTCGAAATATATGTCAAACCTTGTTTGACTTTTGAAGGTGGGAAAGACAGTGGGTACGCCGTGAATAACGTCACCTCAGAAGCCAGAACAGTGGTGGTATTCATGGTCTCTTCAGCATTTGGAAATTTTAAAGAGGTGATTTCTCTTTTTCCAGTCAAGAAGCTTTCTGGGAAAGAATTATGGTCTTTAACACTAAGTGTCTTGCCGCTTATCAAAGAATGCGGATTGAAAATTGTGGCCATCATAACTGACAATAACAGGATTAATAGGAACATGTTCGCTCAGCTATGCAAAGATTCTCCCGATAGGTTCTCTTTCTCACTTGGAGATTCACCGGTGTTTTTAATGTATGATACGGTGCATATTTTTAAAAGCTTAAGAAATATTGGGATAAATTTAAAAGATAATGACAAAGCGCTAAAATTCCCATCATTCAACACATTTGATATGCTTCATGCCAAATTTTCCGATATTGTGGCAATATACAAAAAAAGAAATCAACCTGCTGTTAAAAAGTGCTCCTAGCTTGACTCATAAAACAGTCTACCCCAGCAACTTATAGAGACAGAATGTTAATTTAGTAGCTAACATCTTCAATGAAACAACTACTACAGCGCTGAAGATAAAATACGGAGATCAGCCTTGAACTTTTCAATCTACCGCATTAATCACCAAATGGGGGCATATAATGAATATTAAGAATCCCATCTTGGGGACTTTGAAAAGGCAGGATTTGTGCCCTCCTTTCACTGATCTAAATGATGAGAGATTACAGTTTTTAAAAGATTTTCTTGTGTGGTTAAAGAAATGGGATTCACTTGAATGAAAATGATGTTTGACGAGAGATACGTGGAATGCTTTTTACCAAAGTACCAACGTAGTTTTAATTTTCATCGAGTATTCACTCAAGAATTTAAATGTGGATTACATATTGCCTGGGAAATTGCAGACGGACAACTTAGGGTCAAGATTTAGTTATTACAGGCAATTATCAGGAGGTAATTACAACATTTCCGCGATGCAGATATATGAGTTTGAAAAAAAGCTGCGAGTGATGAGAGCTATTGGAATTAATTCTGCCAAATACGGATCAGTCAATTTTGATCCCGATATACTATCAGACTCCACTGAATGCGAACAAATTTCTATAGGTGTTCGCCTTTTGTTGGGCATCTTTATGACGAAAAAGTATCCGATTTCAATTTAGATTCAAGTGTATTGTTGTATGGTTGTGGATATGCCTCCAGCAAAGGAAAAATTAGTTGGATATGAACAATGCAGGGATCTGATTTTGGGTTCCTCTTACGACGGCCCATATGTTACTGAATTAAATAGGGGCGGATTAACTGTGCTGTCTGCTGTTGTAGTAGATTTGGGTTTTTTAGCACACGCCATTATGCGAGCACTGATTTCCCAAGAATACGAAGAGAAATTTTTAAGCTGTAGAAACCAGAAGAAACTTCTCATGTATTTAGTTGAAGAAAAGGTAAAGGAAGATTTGATTTTGTGCAATGTTTTTAATGATGAATGTTCATGTGGAAAGCCATTTTCCAAATTATTAAATAATTTAATTGGTACGTTTAGCAATATTCTCATCAACAATTATTGCAAACAGAGATGTGACAAAATATGTTCTATGTCAGCCACTTCAAAAAAAGGAAAATAATGACAGTGCTTACTATTTGCAATGAATCTCTTTTACTAAATTTAGATCTACCTTCTATTTTTTCCTTACTCTCGCCTCACCTTATGGTAAGAGTCCTCAAACAGCCCTAGAATGAAGTTTTTCCTCTAACTATTGTACTTTCTTTACCATCCCAAACAATAATATTTTCATGAATTTACTTATTCTATTTTGCCAATCGCCATTTGGAAGAGAGATTATCAAGAGAGAAGTTGTGAGAAAAAACTTTATTTTGAATATGAATAATTAATTTAAATGTTTAAAATATGCGTTGTGTACATAGGTAGATAATAAGAGAGCCTAGGGTGCTCTTACTATCTTCTTTTAAAAGTGCATTGGGCGATAATAAAAGCACCTAGGGCGCTCGCATTATCTTGCCATGCACATTTTCGGGTAAAAGAGACGGCCGACCCGGCCGACTGTCGTCATGAGAGGCAACGTTGCCACCCTGAGGACTCCGGCCTTCTATAAGACGGCCGTGGTTAAACCCACGAGCTTCTTCCTACCCCCACCCTCACCCCGGGGCTCTCCTGCAGCAACAGTTTGCCCATCCCGAGAGGACCCCTGCCTTTCCAGGGCTGGTCCCCCCCGCCCAAATCCGCCACACACCCCCCCGGCCCACCATCACCGCAAGCCCATTTTTGCACGCCGCACACCCTCTCCCTCCATCCCTCGCGCGTAATCACCCCATTACTATTCCCTTGCCATCCAGTAAAACCCTTCTTTGTCCTCATCCCACGCCCTTCCTCCGCCACCAGTTCTGATGACCCTCCTCTTGAGCGCTGACCGCAACCTGTCTGCCTGCGTCCCCAACACCTCGTCAGCCGTCTAGCCTATCGCCTCACAACATCTGAGCGAGAGCACGTCATGCGCGCGGGAAGGAAGGGGCCGCCGGTGTCAACGCACCGGGAAAGATTAGGGGAGGTGGGTGAGATTGCCCCCCCGGTGTCATTCCTCTGGTCCGGGCAGAGAAGGGGTGAGGGGAGGAGGCTGGATCAGGGGTGGCGGCAGGCTAGTGTGTGCTGCCCGCACACCTCATGATTCATCTCGTCCCTACAAGTCGAGGAATTAGGGTAGGAGGGGGGAGGTTGGGCCCTTCCCTCCTCCCGATTCAGATCATGCGTCGCCGTCGTAAAAACGAAACGTCTTAATCTCCTCCGAACCTGCAATCTAATTCTCTGATCTTCCCTAACTAATTTAGCCTGCCGAAATAATGACGCTCCTCTCCCTTCCCCGGTAATATCTCAATTGGATTTTTCGGCCGTTTATGGCCCAAATGTTTCCATTAACCCGAGGCTTCTTTCTGTCTCTCCCTTCTCCCGGAGGAAGAGGAGTCCCGTCTTCGAGTGAGCGCTCTCAATTTTTTACTCTCACGATTACACTGTGGTTTTTCTAGGCTCGCAGAATTCCCTGGAAACCTCTTCCCCTAACCTTGTTTTATTTATGCGAGGGCTCCCCTCTAGGTTTGCGGTGGTGTTTCTCAGCAGTCGATTACTATCTCGTTTGGTTGACTTCTGTCTCAATTCTGCCCAACAGCGGTTTAATTTGCCCCACCATGCGTCGTCCTCCTTCTAGAAAATAGTTAATTTCTTTAATATTGAAGTCTTACTAAGTCCATATCTCACGGCGAAAGACTTCAAAAAACCTCTTCAAGTGTTCGCGGCTTTTCATTCGTGTCTCCAGTTAGCATTAAATCAGCTTCTTGTCTTAAGTTACTCCATTACACCGCCTTCGTAGTGGAGTTATCTATGGAACTAAAATAAGCATATGGTCATAAAAGGCGCGGAGAGATCCGATGGAACATGAAGATTTATATTTGTAATTATAAAATTAATACAGAGTTAAATATTCAGCATCTATGAAATGTTGTGATGCCGAGCGTGTCCTATAGCATGTGGTTTAACAGACATCATATGTTAACACGCAGAGACAACGTTCCGTAATACACACCATGGTCTGATAAAGCTATTAATCGGCCCGAGAAGATTTTCTTCTTCTCTCCAATAGCATAAAATAGATCACTAAAATAAAAAAATTCCAATTTGAACTCTTTGAAACAATTATGAATACATTAAACTCATTCCCTCCGAATTTCAGTCTTTCTATTGATTAATACGGGAGATATATAGGCTTAGAAGTCGGCGCGAAGCTGTTACCACGCCTAATACGCGAAACGAATTTCTATCGGCTGTCTCCATCGTGGAATGGAAAGTGCACGACGACCGCAGGAAGAACGAACGGGCTTGAGAAGAATGCGCAACGCGTGTTATGGTAGTAAACAAATCATGGAAGAGAAACACAGTGATTTTGTTGGAGCCGATTTAAGGAATTCACCGGCTATCTCTACGGAATCACTATACCATGTTTATCTCGGAATGAGTTATATCTCGTCTGCCGAGGGCATGGGAAAAATATGCCAGGTAGGTTAGGGGAACGCATTTATGAAAAGTTTGCTTTGTTGGAGACGAACAGTAGGTACGAACTTCTGAATCTTATAGCTCAGTTCGATAAAGTTGCCGGGATAAGGCAGTGGTGCGTGTCAAAGTAATGAGGGAAGGAAATGTTTGCGCGGAGCAGACGGAGATATGTCCCGAGCATAGAGTGCGGAAATATGGATACACCGTCGGAAGTTTTAATCGAAGAAAACGACACTTCCTCGATTGAGTCCTGCGAATCTTTTGGATTCACTGCTAGTGCCAGTAAGAGAACTTTTAATAAGCTTAGGATCTATAGTTGTTAAGTAATGCTACAAATTCATGAAGCTCGAAAACGAGGAAAATGAACTTTATAGAATCCCGGTTATATTTTGATGATGGCGGGGAAGTATATCCGACAGTTGAACATCTTGTTCCTTTAAAGCTCAAAAAAATCCACAGTGGATGAGGACATCTAGGTAGCTTAAATAGCTGAAGTCTTCGGAGCGATATCGAGGGATCCGGGTTCGAATCCCGGTCAAGACGAATTGTTTTTCCTCGGTGAAATTTCTCACAATCGTTTACGTAGTTACGAAGAAATAGCCTCAAAATTTTTATTTCTATGATAAACTCAATTATTTTTTCAAGATATTTTACACATAGATTTATACCTTTCCATAAAATGTTATGTACTGTTCTTTCATACTTGTGTGGGTTTTTTGAGGATACAAGCACTCGTTAGCTTTCGTTACGTGGCTTCATAGAAGAACTTTGGGCCTAAATTAACACCCACGAAATATTACAGGAAGAACAGGGCTTTTTTCTGGAGATGATAATGCTAACTTATATATGTTTTGTTGGGTTGTCCGCGTCTTGCTGGCTGGTTCGAAGGTGGCCGACGTTTCCTCTCCTTTGCCGGAGACTTCCTCAGGGCTACTGAGTGGCCACTCCGGTTATGCATCTATTTATACGAATTCGGGGAGAGGGGGGGAAGGAGGAGCAGGGGGAGGGAGTTGTGGAACATTCTGGGTTCTTTTATTTCTCGCTAAAACTAGAAGCCAGGAACTGCTGATAGCTTGTCCTTGGTCACGGTTAAAATTGCAGGGGTGTTTCTTTATTTCTAGGGTTTCTCTAACTAGCCTTGTTCTAAAGTGCCGGTCTTTGGCAAGGATGATCGGCTTCTCGGTTTCGATTTCATGGCCTTTTGCTGCGTGTCCCCCCCCCTCTCCCCGAATTCGTATAAATAGATGCATAACCGGAGTGGCCACTCAGTAGCCCTGAGGAAGTCTCCGGCAAAGGAGAGGAAACGTCGGCCACCTTCGAACCAGCCAGCAAGACGCGGACAACCCAACAAAACATATATAAGTCATAATATGGACCGCGAAAGTTTTAACGACTTGAATGATAATGCTAATTTTAAAGCTGAGAATTTCTGTCAAAGAAGGAGTACCTTTACCCGGTGATCTGTTCAACTCAGAAGGTTAATGCAACGATTTTTCAATAAATTTCTCAGCCAAGCAAGCGGTAATAGTTCACGTTGCCATATCAAGAACCATTACACAAAACCTTGTCAGATTGTAAAAACCTAGACAATTTATTGTTTATATAATAACGTTTATGACCGGACGGACTTCTTTTGCTGATTTACTTGAGTACTACAAGAAGTAGTGCTCTGATTTGGTAATTAATGAAGAACAACATGCTACAATACTTCGGTAGAAGTCATAAGATTAGAGTCAAGTGAAATACGGTAGAATGTTTGTTAGTAAATTTAAAGGGGCAATTCGAGACTACTGCAGCAATGTTGGAGCTGCCATCTTGTGTTGATTATTAAATAAATATTATCACTTGTGGAATTCTAAGATTATAATATCCGCTACTTGGACCAATCGCTTATTGGAATATCAGATGAAGTTTTTTCAGAAGTTAAGATTCACAATACAATAAAAAAACGAAATACTGTATGTTAGAAAATGGCAATGTGACTGACAATGTTGTTTCAACTTCAGTTAGGAATGCTCCTTTCAAATAAAAACACTGGATACCTATGCATAACTGATCGTGAGTTTAAATACAATAATGCCTTTGAAATGCACAAGGTTGATAATAAATAAAATACGTAATGGATAAAATTTTCGCAGCACAAATCTTTTCGATCCGGGTTGCTGGGAATCATAAAAATGTTTCTCGGGTGTTTTATACCACGTAGGTTTAAAACTCGGCACACAACAGTTCACATACGTTTTTCATTCACTCACTTTAACACTGTCGCTCATATTACGTAACCTCTCATTCATAACTATACCTCTCTGAAAGGAGAAACGTTGTCAATGTCCTCAGGCTGGTGTGAAATTGTTAATTTATTTTAATTTTTATCATTTTATTTTATTTACCATCCCGTATGCATTCATGCCATTCAATAGGCAAGCTACTGAAGCCGCAACCACCCGGAAGGCGGTAATAATGGCATGCTCTTTAAAATGTTCGAGGTTCCCAAATGTCATATGTCCAACGTCGCATCTTTTTTATCCTTTTATTTCGAATTAGCCTTCTACAACTTGATCACTGTTATCTGCTATTTTTTTCAGTTCACTAGCTCAGCTTGAAGGAATGGATTAACCTTAGACGTTCGAGTGAGAATCATTTGCCTATATGGGGAAACTTCTCTGCTTCCCCATCAAATGTATCTCCCCGCCTAATATCCGATCGTCAAGTTAAATCTTTGGTGATAGGCATTTATTTTCAAAATTCATTGTTTCAATGCTTTGAAAAAGGGGAAATGCAAGCTTATAGTCCGGAGGACTCGTTTATATAATGGGCAACGGCCTACCAACATTGAAACACCGGTTCCCGGTCAGTCACCGACGTTTAGCATCGTTGGGCTCGGCTCGAGTTTGGAGGGGTGAACCTCCGAATCGTCCGAGTGCTGTTGTCTCTGTCTGCGAGTGACGGACAGTAAGTGCGAAATGACCTTAGCCGTAAGCACGTTAAACAAAAATACTACCACTTCTCGTTTATTTAATGTTTGCATAGCTTTCCGAAGCTATATAAAAGCAATAACAATGACATTGAATGCATGGTTTACTGTTTTGAAAGTTCCTATTTATACGTTCCAACCGGGGCTCCTAAGGAGCCTTAACCACGGACGAGTGGATGTTCTCTTCTTTAAAATTATATCACTTGGGATAAATTCTTTTATGTAGGTCAGATAGTCGCTATCAATGGTAATAGCTCGTCTCTCCTATTATATTAGATGGTATGATATTTATTTCACAGGTTTAAATTTTTGCACAGTCGTCATACTAAGAGTTTGACAAGTCCCACCTTGAATTGTTCCATTTTCAGCCAAAAATAACTTGTAGGACATCACAGCAATGATGAAAAAAGCTGTTTCGATATAAACACTAAATATATTACTATTCCATTGCATTATATCCTCATTTAAGGTCTCATTGTCAGATAAAAAATCTATGAAATGTGTGGTGACTGGGTTATAGTTCTTTTTTGTTTTCATTTTATAAAGGTACTAGTACAACCTAGTCAGTGGCAAAAGTGGATTAGTTCTCAGGGCACATTGATTTTCAACAGTTGAAAGTAATTCATGAGCGCTGAGCAGCCTGAGCAAATAACTTGTTATGAATGAATATAAGAGTTACGATATTGCGGGAAAATGGCGGTGTTTTGTGGTTCTGTGAAAATATCGTTCGTTATTATTTGGCAGCTTAAAATATTCTCTCGAGACGTCCTTATTCTTTCGCACTATTTGAAATATTCCCAATATATTGCCAGATACAATAGCCGCTAAAGCTACAAAGAATACGCACGGTTCACAGAGCAATAACAACCATGTGCATGTCACTAATGCAGGGGACGACGAGGATGAAACGGTAATGGTATTCCGGAAACGTAGCTTGGTGGTCTTAAGAAAATGGGAGCCGTTTGCTTTGGGATTTTGGTGCATGCGCTCTTTGCCCACTTCCTTACTCTTGGGCAGGAATGGCAATCGAAACGAAAGTCAAAACCAGTTAATTTTCAATAGTTTCATTGTTGGGAGCGAAATGTAGAAGCAAAACTAAATGGAATGAAATTTAACTCAACCGAGGAGCGAAACTCCAAACGAAACGAAATCGGAGTCGAAACTACTCCGGGTCAAAGTTAAACAATTGCCCCGGAACGAAACCAAACACGAATTAAGTTTCACACTGGTGGGACCATGTAATTCATCTTCGCACGGTTTAGTTTTGCACCACCCGTGTAATGGTGATTATTGACTTAACTGACGCGTGTATTCACTTATTTGTGCAGTGATCGTGCTTTAGTTAAACTTGGTTCACTAGGATATGGAAGCATCGTTAATGTTGGAGGGTCCAACATGAAAATTGTAATAATAATGTATCATTGCTTATTTTTCAAATCAGGGTAGCATAAATGTAGAATAATATAAAGTGAGGAACGTTAAGCAGTCCCGTGCATCTTTGCAACTGAAATATTTTACGTTAGAAATTCGGTGCCAGCGAGCAAATAGGGAAAGAGCGAGCATACGAAACGAGATATCAATTAATGTAAAAGGCGAGGTGGAAAAATAAATAAGTAACACATTTCTGCTATCATAAACAAAAATATATCTTTGAAAATTGCATTTCATTGGTATACATGGACAAAGTGACTTTGAGTTGTCATACGTATTAGTTGGAGATAAACGAAAACCATTTTAAAGCTGAGTTAACAACAGTAATAGTAAATCCCACACCTGGTCGGAATGATATAAAAATATAAGGAAGTCACATAATCTTTCTTTGTACATATTATTAAAAGTATACTAGCTTTTTTGCATTAACCAAGGCAGGTGTATGACTGTTTTGGACGTTCAAAGTTCATCGCTGATCAGGTAACTTAGAAAACACTGTTTTGGGGCCTCAAGGACACTAGGGCCCCATCATTACTTTCAAACCCTAAATAATTTTTTTCCATATAGATTTAGTATATATGTATATCTACCCGTGCGAAAAAATATTTAGTCTAGATTTATTTTACTACTATTAAAGGGCCCAATTTGGGGTCTGAGGCATTTTTTATATATTATACTGCACACCTTAGAATATGCCAGAAATGTTGCAAAATATCAGGTCAATCGGTAAAGTATTTTCAAAAGGAAGAGTTACGAACATACAGACAGACACCACTACATTCATAGGTAGATAGTTTTGCATAAACATTAGTAACAATTAGCTAGTGGCTCAATTTAAAATTTTAATGAAAACTGCAAAAAGGCTTTCATATTCAATGCAACGTATTTCTGCTGTTAGCTGTGCAATATTTCTAAGAGCCAACGTTAAAATTAATACTTTCTAGGGTGAATCACACAGATTACTTCAGTTATTTCAAAAATCAGTTTTTGGTATCATTGTGTTTGATAAAAAGTACATTGAATAGTATATAGCAATTTGGAATTTTTAAATAACTTGACGTAAAGGCAGAAGCACCTTAACCGGGATAGCGAAAGCAGGAATAATGGAATTGAAGAAAGAATCGTGATTTAAAGTAGATCTTCTATGTAAAGTAGATCGTATACTTCCAAGCAATGAGAAGAAATTGATATTCATCATGCATATAAGCAATGTTTGCTCCTCGTTGTATCCTGCTCTAAGGAGAAATTTGCAGAAGTGTTTGCAGATAAAGCAGGAGATAAATCATCCAGCATGGTTAAAATAAGTCCATTTCATGTTTATTTCAATTTCAGCACGGTGTTCTCCGAAAGCAATTGAAGGTTTCACGTTTATTGTCCTTAAATCATGTACTACTATTTTTCTACAATGAATCTTCTATCGCATTTTGTAAAACTCCTTACTAATCAGTTCCAATTTTTAATATTTAAAGTGAATTTTTAAAAGTGAGGTTATTGGATTATACTAGGCACTGAAACGTTTTATGTGGTTTTCTTTAAATTGTTTTCCAGCCATAATTAAGTATAAGGTCTATTATATAAAAATTAAATGCCCGTTGAAGTTCTAAGGAGTCTTAAAAATAGCAATTTCTGTAACTTATTACCTATTTCAGAATTTAGGTGAGCCTTATAATCAGGTTTATATTACCTACCGGTCCAACGATTATTGCTCTTTATGTTTTTAATTCTCTTTTTCATTCGTGAAAATGACACTCATGCAAAATTCCTGTACCTAATGGTTATTCAAAACAAACGCCAAGAAACGTTAATGCTCGTGTATATCCTGTATCGCGCTAAGGTTGGCAGTACACTCGGATAAATAATGCTGTTTACAATATTGGTTTAGCGAGCGCCAACAATGGATCTAGCAGGACATTCCCGTGCGATTCATGCATAGTATTCAGTAATACTACGAAGAAGATAGATAAATAGTAACACTCAATGTTTTAACCTCGTCTCCTTTGCTACAATCACTTAAGCATGGGTCTAATCTATTTTTTGTTAAGTTTGACAGAGGACGACATAAGGAAGACAAATTGCAACAGACCCAATGCCTACCCAATCAGGCCAGATGAAAAAACTTGCGCTAATATTTAGGTACGTTGGAAATGAATAGATGCTACGTTAGATTTATACAAAATCTGTGTATTTTAAAATCATTTTGATACAGGAAATAAAAGGTTAAATTTCACATTTAAAAAAATACTGAATTACCGAAACTATAAGAATTCGCTTCCACTCTCTTTCCAAGTTTTTGGCGATTGGGGAGTATTATCATTCCCTACGGTTCGCTTGAAGAAATAATAAGTAAAGCATACCAGCTCTACCAAGGATGGCATTTCCCAAATTGTGCGGGTGCTATAGATGGAAAGCACATTCGAATCATCTGTCCCAGCAAGACGATCTGTCCATCTGTCTCTTTTATTTAATCACATGGGCTAATTTTTCCATCCATTCTACTCGCTATGGTTGATTCCAACTATTAACTCATGTATATTGACGTTGGTTCCTACGGAAAGAACGGAGATAGTGGCATTTTTGATAAATCAGAAATGGGGAAAGTAATTGCTACTGGAAGCCTGCTTCCTTCTCCGCGTAAACTAATAAATTCTGACAAGATGCTCCCTTGTGTGTTGGTTGGTGATGAAGCCTTCAGACTGCATACCTACAGGATGAGACCCTACCAAAGAGCTGATGCAGCCGCTAATGAGCAAAAAGCTATTTTTAATTTAAGGCTTAGCCGTGCCCGTCCAGTTTCCGAGAACGGTTTAGGATTGTTGGTCGATACTTTCAGAACTTTGCACCCTCCAATTCATTTACTGCCTTCATGAGTTGATGAAGCCATCATATTTTCCTGTTGCTTTCACAAAACGTGCTCGGAGATGATTTTATTTCACCCCAGGGAAAAACAAAGTGCGATTTTGAATTGGCGAAAGACTATCCAAATGAAAATCTAAGTTGTTGGGCTGGCACTGGTGGATTTGCAAATCAAGAAGGTTTTGTAAGAGATTCTTTTGCAGACTAATTTATAGGAGAGGGTAGTGTAGGGTGGTGAAACCATAATTTAGACAGTACAGACAAGAATTAATAGCCTACAATAGTGTTATTGATTTTGTTAAATAATGTATGCATTACAATTGACAAATTATTTGGACTGATGAAGTATTTTGAGAAATTACTTGGACTCATAAAAATACCTTAGGTCGATGGCAGGCGTTATGGTAAATTGAAAACCCTTGAAGCCGCGTGAGAAATTGTGTCATTTGTGTTGTGCATAAAGCATTCAAAAAGGCTCCATACTACTTTTTTGTTATTCTTATGGATAGTAAAATTTGAAAATGTGTTTTATCTGGAGAGAATGATCAAATATGAAATTTCTCATTTATATTATGCCATTAAAACTTAGGGAACGTATGAATGAAAATGATAACTTTGCTTTCTACATTGGTTTTATTGGTTACGATCCGGGTTTCGTCGCGTCACAACATCTTCAGGTGCAATATACTAAATTGAAAGGGCTAATATAGTATGGAGGGGAAGTGAGAGGAGAAAGAGTATTAGTTGGGACATAGTTCATCCTTTCTGGTGTCCCCCAAGGAAGCGTTCTCGGACCTCTTCTCTCTTCCCTTTTCATTGATGACGTAACCAGCTACGCGCTTTCCAACTCTTGCGGAATTCTGCTCTATGCAGACAACTGCAAAATATTTAAAACAATTGAGAATGCTGCCGATTCCCAGTCACTCCAATATTCACTCAATTCCCTTGAGGCCTGGTGCCTGCAGTGGCAACTTGGAATTAATACTCTTAAATCAAAATACCTACCCTTTTCTTTAAAACATACCGTAGCTCCTAAAAACTACACTATATTTAACGAAATTGTTCCAATTGCCTCCTCACATAATGACCTGGGTATTACACTCTACCCCAAACTCTCTTTCATCCCGCACCTCAATGAATTAAAATCTAAGGCCATGTCAGTCGTGGGTGTGCTCTATAGATTCACCAATTTCACAAACCCCATAGCCCTGAAAACAATATTCACTGGCTGCGTTCTCCCAATTCTCGAATACTGCTCCGTTATCTACTCCACTGCATGTCCCTCCAACTTGAAAATTCTTGAACGCCCCGTTAATTTCTTCATTTCCGTAGTCCGTCACCGCGTACCGCACCTCCGTAATTCTTCTCTTACTGAAATCATGTCTGCTCTATCATTGACCCCACTGGCCACCCGTAGGAATATCATTGACCTTTCGATTATTTACACTGCGTTAAATGGTCAGTACCGATCCACTGAAATACTCCCATACTTTTCACTTCATATCTCCGGCAGTGCCTTGCGCAACAGTCACCTTATACACCAACCTTAATTCCGTCTTTCTATCTCCCAGCGTTCCCTTCTTTTTACAGACTTCCTGCCCTGTACAACACCATGTCATCTGCCTACCCTTCCCTCGATCTCTCTGCTCCCTTCGGATCATTCAAGCGCCAGCTTAGAAAAGCGCTTTCCTCCTGATTCCCTAATTTTCCATGTTGTTATAGTTTATTGATTTATGTTATTGTCTCTTTGTTTTTATTTGGATACTATTTACCAACACATGTTTTTTCATATTTTATTTTGTTATTTCTGCAGATTGTAAGTTGAAAATGTTCAATTTAAAGGCCGACATCGGCTGTATTTGAATGTTTTAAATAAATCAAATCAAATATTGTACCTGAAGATGTCACGACGCGACAAAACCCGGGTCGTATCTAATAAAACGTTTTCTTATGAGTGAATTCCACGAAGTTATGCCTCAAACCGTTGAAATTATTAGGCTACGTGTTATCCATGGAGTTACCTATGGGACTACCAATAAAAGCAATATGGTGCTGAAATTGTGTAAAGCAAGTAAATTGAGTACCCTTGTATACTGTTTATGGGGATGGAACAAAACTCTGACCAATAATGTATTTCAATACCGGTCTCGAGTTTGCAATTCATTGAACATGGTATTTGCATTCGTAAAGCCGATGCATGAGTTACTTCGAACAATGAAAACTTTTATTCACACTCGTGCCAGAGGAACCACAGAGCAGTGACATATCTAATGCGTTGGAAAATTAAAACTTTGTTGCCATCCTGCTTAGATGCCAATGCCATGTAGAAAAGCAATCCGTAACTGATTTGGAGGAATATCTCCGCGGGACTTCTCAGATCCTCCTCGAGGTGACAGGAGTTTGCTAAAATTAATCAGATATTGGACCAAGGAACACTAAGTGCATTCATTCATAAGTTACACAAGGTGGGCATCAATCACATTTGTAACACACTTAAAATATTAAAAGACACGAAGGAACTTTATTTATAAATAGAAAAACTGATAATATGGTGACAGAATAATCATAATTCATGACACGAATATAAAATTAAGGATTTTGATTGGACTCACATGGTCTTCTTACATATTCAACGACCTCTCTCCAAATATTGTCTTTCAGACGTATGTCATGATATAGAGGATGGTGAAAATAGTATAGTGCTGGATGCTCCAATAATGTTTCGGCTTTTAATCCTCTTCCAATTAAAAATTCAGCTTTGTTGAACCGCACGCCATGATTTCCCTGGATTCCCTGGCGGATAATCGATAGCGACTGCGATTCTGACGCCTCTCTGGGCAGGCTCCAATAATCGCTCAGCGATCGACGCCAGTGACTCTGGCAATCGTCGCGTGTTGGAAAATGGTTGCATTTCAATAAAGCACATGCAGGCTATCGCGATGATCGCTACAGTTGCTCCTTGGAAAACGTACCTTCCCTCCCAACGTTTCGAAAACAGGAGTTAACGTTCAGAAATTGTTCTAAGCGACTGGGTTCGGAGTGTGTAACTTTTAACGGTAAACTTAGAGAGTTCCGTAGTTGGGTTGGTGTGGATCAATTCGGGCGCATAGCCCTTCAAATTATTTTATAATTCCGTGAAGGTGGTAATAAGTACTTTGGTTAGCTTTGAGCGCTTGGTTAGCGGATCGTGCCAAGACTCATTGAAATATTTTCCACTGTTTTCAATACCTGCCATGATTTTTTGAAATATATATCAAGTGCAGAAATCGGGAATCCCACTAAAACCAGCGAAGGAGGTAATAAGTTTCGCGAGAGAAATTGGGGTAGTTTTTAATTTTTTTACATTTTAATTATTGGCAGTATTCTTATCAGCTAAGATTGGTGCATGTTAAACTGAAGGATCCTTAAATGGATGCCTGAAAGACTGCAAGAATGTAGAATTAATACTTAGCTAAGAGGTTTGTTATGGTAAGTTTTCTGCGCTGAGTTTTCCTGTTTTGCATCATAGAATTGTTGCTCTCCGAAATGCCATAATGTGGAGGCATCGAATTTCATTGCAGACGCGTTGAGGATTAGGGTGGATCGAAAAAGGCAAATGTTCGAGTAACCAACTCTAATAGTGCGAAAAAGTTGCTTATAAACGTGCTAATAAACGGAATATTATTGGCAAAATTCCTGTTTCGTCTTCAGTTCGCGCGAAGGGCCTTAAGTTTGAAAAATATGGCAAAAACACCAAATATCACCTTAACGATCAAATTTTACGAATTAAGTTTTTCGAATTCAAACAGCGTGAAATGTCTCCATTTTTCTTGCCTAATAATAGAATAAATATTTTTTTAATCGCGTGCTTAATTTTGGGTTCCCGCATGAGGTCTAGAATTAGCGATTAATCGTGAAAATTTCAAATTTTTACATTTTTACAAACAGAAGCACTGTTGTAGTAAGTTAAATTACAGAAATTGCAGTCAGAATTACTATTGATTCTAAAAAGAAAATAAACAAATAAACTTAAGAAAAGGGACAATAGAAAAAACTAAAATTGTTTTGAGAAACTGTAGCACCGGACTACTACTAAGCTACTCGGAAATCTTCGCACGGAAAAAGCAGTGAAATTTTTCAGGTCCCTCTACATGTCGAATAAGATTAAAAATGACAATTGCCTAAGTAAGCGAGGTGTTTCTGATGGGGCCAAAACTTCGCTTTTAGTGTGTGGCATGGTCTTAGTCTTGCTCTGAAACAGATTCGTTGCTACTGGTTGACAAAAGCAAGATAAGAAGAGACACGAGAGGCTGTAGTGCAAGAAACGAACCGGCTCACAGTGGCAAAGGCAATATATTTTGACAGTTAAAGAGAAAATGCTATCGTTTAAGAAACAATGCGAGCTAAATGTTCCGCAGAGAAAGCAAAGAACACATTAGCGTGATTCGTGAGCCGGGTGTGTAATATATTAGCCACGTTACACCAGCAAATGGAACTGTAAGAGTTATAGCCAACTGCATCATAAACTACCAAAGAAATAATGATTTCGACGTTGATATACTGGAAGCCATTAGTTTCGATGTCACAGCGACGAAAACGGTGGAAAAATGGTTCAATTCGCAATATCGATTCAGCGCCCATTGCAGTGGTTCATCTACTTACTTCACTTCAACGACTTCGATCCTTGAGACATTTTTTTGAGTACTTGGATGGAGAGATGACGGGATCAGCTGCCTGGCAAAAAGTCGGCAAACAACTGCCTGGCTGTCAGAAATTGCCTGTTGTATATACATTTCGAAGCAATCGAATCCGAGGAAATCAATGTAACGAAAACTAATCTCAGTAAAGATCAACAGTACACGGAAGAAAAGGAATAGTTGCCGCAACCGGATATATTGCTCTCCCAACCATAGACTATTGAAATATTTCAGCCAGCCATATCTATTGCTACTGTAGCCATAGCCTATTGCTAAACACCCTATTGCTGGTGCAGGAATCCACTATGGCTGTGGCAGCCATAGTTCCAGCTGAGCTCTGTTGGTGTGCTAGCCCCAGATATTGCTGGGTCAGCCATAGTTAGAGGTGATCGGAGAGGATGCCTCTAATATACCCAGGTAGAAATGTTTTACTCTGTTAGGAAACTGGGGTGTAACTGATCTGTATTAAGACCTCTGTAACTGGGAATGAATTGAAACAAGCTCCACCGAGTTGTACCCCAACTACAGACCAGCTGGGATGGAACTGGGGTATCTTGCCCTTGTCAAAATGTTGCCTTACTTCGAAACGTTGATCATCAATCCAGAAAATCCTTTTGTCTTTGGCTATGAAATTTTTATTTACGGGGGCAAATTATAAACATCGAAATAATTTCCTCTTTTGGATCCCAAAATAAAAATGTTATTTATTATGCCAAAAAATGCAGAATCACATTATCAACATAGAATATTTTGATTCATACTGCCAATTGTCAATATCAACATGTGATATTATCTACCTACCCAACCACATAGTTAACATTATTTCTCATATATACTCATCTAATGCCTACCTATGTCATGTCTAACTCGAGAATGAAAGTCACGTTTCAAGAAAGTCGTATATATCTGGCCATTCCCGTGCGTAAAAGTAACTGCGAGAACTAATTTTTAAATGTCAATGCCGTGATAGTTATCATATGAATACCATCCAATCACGATAACAGTTATCATGTATTCATTAATTGAAACCTATGTTGTCACATAGGATGAATATAAAGTCAATATTAATGAGAATAAACAAGATTATTTCCAATTACCATACATTTTTGCTTGTCGCTGTGGCTGTGACAGCTATAACTATATCCATGCAGCAGCTAGAGGAGATTGTCAGCCGAGCAGCCGAGTATGGCTGGGGAGAGCAGAGTGACACGGTGTGGGCGAAGGGACACTTTAACTCTAGCTGCTGTAGCCATATTGCACGTAGCAATACACTATGGTCGTCACAGGCCTAGCGTCTAGCAGCTGCACCGCAACATATTGTTCTGGCATCACTTATATTTGCTACTGCACCAATTCTGGCACTATCAATATTACTGTGGCTCCCCCAACCATAGCTTTTTTCCGTGTACCTCCCGGACATTGTCAGGGTTTTCCAGACAGGAGAAAGTGATCCAGATCTGGTTGTCAAAGATTCTGGACCTCTCAGTCATTCCCAATGGTTGACATATGTGCGAATCGGGTTTCACCAGTTCCGCCGTTTCACACGGTGAATGATCATTCGAACATTAATTCGCGAAATCATATCCTGGAAGAGCGTCCGTTTTACAGTGTAATTTAATTCCGTGATTCTTCTGGTCTGTAAGTATGCGCAATGGTAAGCCTATCCGTTGTTTATATCGATTTACAGGAGGTATTCGACCAGTGCAAATGTTTCGACCGTCGGAATAGTTTGTTTCGTCTGCTTACATCGCCCGATATTGGCTTGGTAGAGAGGTCGACTCAGCCGAATTTTCCAAACTTAGCAATTCTATAATGCTCAGCAATCTAGTGATCGTTGATGTAAATACTCTAGCAGCATCCCAAGTAAATCTTAGCCCAATATAGTTTTTTCAAATCAATAAGTCCTTTATTTGTCATTTTTATATCTGCAGGAGTTCCAAGATGCCATTTTCCAGCAGATGTTTGCTAATGAGTGCTTATTATTTTGAGCAATCGTCGGGAGGAGAATTTTAAGAATGCCTGAATTCTCTATTAGAGAACTTCGCCAAATTTGTGATATAAATTAAAGATAAACAAAACACGAGAAAAAACCACCACGACCTGGCCACAAAATACACCTCTGGACGTGATAATGAACGTGCTGAGTCGATACCACTAGCCTACGATGGATTCTGATATTATGCTGGCTAATTTAGCATTAATTCCCTTATTCGTTTGACAGCTGGCGCTTGTATATGTTTCGTGTTGTGCCTGTAAATCCATTTTTACCGAAAATCGAAATCTTGCAGTTGCGCAATAAACAATGGGATGAAGTCCCATTGTTTATTGTGTCTTGGTCTGGTGTGAAGTCTTAGAATGAAATGGAAGCTTTTCCCAGTAACCGTATGTAGTACTGCCTTAAATGACGCATACTACTGATCACGAATATACTAAATCAAGACTTTCATACTTCTTTACGGTTGTCACTTTTATATCTTTCTTCGTCCGCTCAGCTGACATTATGTTTACAAAAGAGAGGTATATAAAATAAACGTCACCTTACTATAGAAAATACGATATCAATTTAAGCTGGGGAAAATGTATCATATTTATATCAGTTTTATCTTGTCTGTATCACTCGATATTGAAATGACTTTGGTGACATAAAAATTACATTGATACGATATAAAATTGACACATGACGCTGCTTGGGTATAGCTTGAAATGTGACATATGCATTGCATTAAAAACAACCGTAATTCCATGGAATTGCGTTGGTTTAGTTAAAGGAATGTAGAAATATCCGTGGTTTAATTAATCAAAGCAGCCAAGATGGACAGCGTGTGCTCGTCTCACTATGCAGTCATTCACAGGATAATGCTATCAGAAATAGAATGCGTCCTAATTTTGTTCGAATGATCATGCGTATGATTTTTCATGTGCGGAATTTACCGTTTTGGACGATCCGTGAACGTCATGCGCATGAATATTCGAATGATCATTCAAGCATTAATTCGCGAATGAATACAAATGATGACTTGTAGGAGAGAGTGTTATACACGGGGAATTAAATTCCGTGAATATTCTGCGCTGGAAGGATGCACAGTGGTACGCTTATCGATAGTTCATATCGATTCATGTGAAAATTTCGACCGACGACGCTGCTGTTTCGATCATAGCTCTTGGGTATCGACGGCGGGAGATTGGTAGAAGTGGTTTGTTTACATCTTCCGAAAGTGCATCTTTTCGGGAACATAGTATTTAGCGTCGTGGATTTCCTTAATCCAGGGGAAGTCAAGCTGCTCGCGATGGGCAGGAATGATGTAATTATGGCGACCGCTGCCACAGTGTCCTTTATGATGGCGGCAGCCACAATCATGTCGCAGAAAGCTAGAAGGAAACGGAATGTCTGGGCAAGAACCTGGATAGAGAGGATGAATAGAAGTCGAGGGATACTTGGCCTGATTCAAGAGGACCATAAGGATCTATGATAGAGGACCAGGAGGCCTACCGTAATTTTTAAGTAGACAGAAGAGCAATTCTTAAATCTCACTAGGTATGATAATGATAGATCAGACACGACGACGAGAGGAGCAGCTTCTGATGACAAGAGTTACCGTGTTTGCCCTGTAATGAAAGTGCGTTAATACTTGTATCACTTTCATTATGTTGCTAATTGCCTATTCATTTAAGTCTAGCTCTTGCGAGGAGATATTATTAGCGACGGGAGAATCGTACTGTTCCTTAATGTATTCAGTAAGAGTTCACGTGATCACTGTAAGCCAAATTATTCCCAATGTGTGTAAAGTATCTATCGGAATATGAAATACCCTTCTTTTCCTCTCCATCTTGTATTACTAGAAATGTTGTTTACATTCTCCTGTGCAATATATGTGAGGCGTTCTATATTGGTCTCACTACTGGTCCTCTCAGCCTCCGAATCAACTGCCACAGAACATCATGTAGTCCTTACTCCCAAAATACCTCTCTCCCCGTCCCTACCCATGCCTCCACCCACAATCTTAAGTTTGACCGTTGTTTCAACGTAGGCGTCCTTGCTTCTCTTCCTCCATCGGCCTCTCCTCTTGATCTAAAGACCCTTGAGCAGGCACTAATTTATTTGTACCAGGCTTTCTCATTTCCTGGAATCAATCGAGCTCACTAACTCTTCCTTTCCCCCTTCCCCCCCTCCTCTTTTTTCTGTTACTACACTCCCCCTTCCCTCCCCTTCTCTCGCTCTTCCCTTCCCTTCTCTCGCTCTTCCCTCCCCTTCCTTTTCCCTTCCCACCCCTTTTCCTCCCTTTCCTTTCCCATACCTTATTTTCTTTGCCCTTACCAACCCCCTTCCTCATTCAGTTCGTCTCTTCTTGTGACAAAGGCCAGACGGCCGAAAATTCGAATATATTTTTCGTGTGAGTGTTCCTTTTTTTGTGATTTCTATTTATCCTGCCATAACTATTGGATGTTCTTATGTTCTCACTCTCCGTCATGTTTACCACTTCCAATCCACTTTTCGTTTAATGGCTTGTGTCCTGCCACACGCCCTTACAGGGGCTTACCAAATACTACATAGATCTTATTTTCAGCCGCTTATGTCGGAATATGTGTGATCGCGTGCATGTGGGGGAGAGTGTAGAGGCAGCTCTGCTTCATAAGGTTCCGATTAGTTTTGTGAATTCGAAGTGGTGGAACCAAGCTAAAGGGACGTTATTTTAACTTTATGGCTTCTAGTTGTCAAAGATTGGGTGACAGAGATTCATGTGTCGAAGTTGGAGTGTACGATATTATCAGAATGTTGAAAAAAAGTCTGTGTTATAATTAAATTCTATGACCTGTGTGTTAATGAAAGCTAATGTTTTTTAACACTTTTTTCCATTTTTCAGATTCAGGATAGACAACACAGATCATATAATAGATGTGAACAAAGGGAACATGCCCTTTGAATATGATCAAGTGAACATCATCTGCCCCGTATACATGCCAGGGACACATGAAGATGATGCAGAGAAGTACATAATATATAATGTGAGTAGTTTTTATTAATTTGGTCTTCTTGTTAAGAATCATGAATATACTATGTTGCTGGTACTTGTATCTCACAATTTAGTTTTCTGCAGCATAAAGCTGCTGCATTACACGTTGTATTATGTTTGTTAGTTTTTCCTAGCAAAATCATCATGCCATAAGTTATTTCATTTTCTTCATCGGCACCATTCAACTAATATGCTATTTCTAAAAAGTAAAATAATTTTGTTTCAAATCCATTTAAATTTTGAGTTCCATAGTTCCTGCCATTCCCTAGGAGAATTTTCAGTTCCCATGGAACTCTTTTCTTGACCTGAGCTTGCGTTTTCATTTCCGATATTTATTTTTAAATTTCAACCCTAGTATTTCCTGAATGTGTTTCATTCCAATGCCAAGATGCAGTCCAATGATTAGTATTATGAATAAGAGTGGGGACTCTTGAACTTTTCCTAATTTAGATCTGTGAATTTTTTAAAATCTCAGCTTGCCTAGTGGCTTACTATAATTTATTCTCGGTGAATCTCAGTGTGGAAAAAAAAGAAAAATAACTTGAGTTGCTAGTGGAGGGTTACTCTAAGCCAAATTGGGAAATGAGAATTATCTATTATGAATTAAAATATATGAAAACTGTTGGTATGAGAAATATAAGTGGAGTGTTCATTTTCTCCAGATGTACAGCCCAACTTCCATTTCCTATGAATGTGAACACTCCTGGGCTCTTTGTCCTTCATTGAATTCTCTCTTCAAATGTGCTGCTTTCTCTCTCATGACAGTCTAATGTCACTCTCTCTTGCTCCACGCTTGCAGAGAATCACAGAAACCCTTGTGCATCTGCCCACATTACTATAAATTTAGCCTTTTATTTCTCTTGCGATTCTAATTAAGATTTTTTAAAGATCTCCTAGTTTTGTGTGTCAGTTCTGCATCCAAATAATGCTTTCGCATTGACCCGATGTTACTGGAGAGCTCCTTTTAATGAATCTTTTTTTTTCCAATTTCAGGTTTCCAAAGAAGAGTATGACACTTGCCGAATCACGAATCCAAACCCTCGTATCATTGCTATCTGTGATAAGCCGCACATGTTAATGTATGTCACCATCACCTTCCGATCTTTTACACCGCAGCCTGGTGGGCTAGAATTCCAGCCAGGACAGGACTATTACTTTATCTGTGAGTAGCCAAAGTAGGATGCATCTGTTACATAAACGTAGCGTAGACGTGGAGTGATGAATCGGATGGTGTGCCACTCCAAAGGGGATATATTGCCATTCATGACATTTCTGTTTTAGCGGCACCCATATGATGTTTGGTGATGAATAAATTTGAAATTATGTGGATATATTTGTATGTACTTCATGCATGCATTCATTTTCTTCTGCAAGCTTCCACAATGTTCACTCGTTGGAAAGTGTCATTAGGTGTATTTTGTCCAAGAACAGGTCACAAAAAATTTTCAATCAGTTTTTCACTTCATGAAATTCACTCATTTCTGCTGGTGCTCATTTTTAACCCATAACTCCATCTGATGCCATTGAGATGAGCAATCTTTGTCAATGCTCAAAATTTTGTAAGAGTGAGTTTAAAACTAATCTCACTAAGTAACATTTTCTTGAAAGTCAATCTTAAAAGTACTCTTAATTTTTTATTCTAACAGCAACATCTTCCAAAGATGACCTACACCGTCGAATCGGAGGCCGATGCTCGACAAATAACATGAAGGTGGTTTTCAAAGTCTGCTGTCGTCCAGAAGACACGCAGAATCACAGTACGTATTATGGTGAAAAATAACTAGTCTCATTTTATTCACCCTCCTAAGGTTTGATTGTGTGTGCATATTATACCTCGAAAGTTGGTGAGAAATGAACCATTCCAGTTCATGATTTAAGACTTTAATGTTTACATTCAGGATTCTGGTGAAAGATTTTCTTCTCAACTAGTGGTGGAATGCCTGAAAGATGTTAATTGTATCAATATTTTAAATTGCTCATCTGCTAAAAGTGTAAAGATTTTTTATCTATGTTTGTAATAAGAGGGAGAAAAAGGCAACTTTTACAAATACCACAGAAATTTATTGAAACTCGACCCGGGTTTCGACGTGGGTTTACATCATCATCAGGCCTGATAGCTCAGGCTACAGATAGTTAGGCTTCCTTTTAGATGCCAAATTGTTGTGCTATGGTACCAATTAACTATGTATTTATTTTCTGGCAAAACATTGGCATTATTTCATAATCCATTTGCATCCTTTAAATGCAAAAAAATTATTAATACACTAAATTATTATGGAGGCTATGGTGTTTGTGTAAAATTCAGTGTTATATTTTCGAATCATGATTGAGGTGCTTAATGTACAAGAATGTAATGAGCTGGTTAAAATTACGAAATGAATTAATATTTGTGGTGTTACTTGATTTGCCATTGTTTTGACTTTTTCTTTTAAATTGTAAATACTTTTCGGTAAAAAAAGTCATTTAACTCTATGAAATTGTCAAGTTCAAGGTTCAACTCAACTTTTAAGTATTTTCCCACTAATATCCAACTCTTGTTAATAACTCGCCACCCTTTTTATGTAAAGATTCTGTCTCGTTTGACCCAACTCCACCAACCTGCTTTGACGTTTATTCTTCACTTAGCTGTATTATTCAATATTTGTGTAGGGTTTTATCTGTGGTAAAATGTTTCCTTGAGGTCCAACGTTGAGCCTAAAAATGTGATTTAGTTTCCTTGTTTAATGTGGAAATTTTTCTTGAGGAGCATAGAAATGGTTTCACTCACAAACTAGTTTGAGTTTTCCTTCCATGATGGACCTATCATTTGTTGCATAGCATGGTGATGCAGATGTCAGGGTTGCTACAGACCTGGAAAATTCATGGCAAAGGAGAAATCAGTATGGAAATTTGCTTTTCAAAGTAAAAATATGATTGATTTGAACAAGTGAGGAGCAAAATTATAAGCTCTGTCTGTTGGTGTGTGTTATTAGTGCTTTTGTCTGAATGAGGTTCTGTAAATCTGGATTGATGGTTCACAATTGATTATGCCCCTAGAATAAACTTCCGAGTGTTATTATTAGCATTCATGCCGAGGAAGAAGAAATATTAGTTTCTCCTCAAGTTCTGTGCAGGCGATAGCTTGCCCACTCCCAAGTCATAATAATGTCCAACATGAGTCAGGACAATCAAAAGGAATGACCATCAGTGTGTCTGGTCCATTGACGGCTCTGATTTCTCTTGTTCTAGTAATATTGAGTCTTGAATTTCTGAGAAAACATGATTTTAACATTGAAAGCTTTGCCTACTTCACCCTGTGAAGAAATTTTGTCATTGATAGGTCAAGATATACAGGAATTGTTAATAATTGAAATGGAAGTGAACTCATTACTTCCTGAAACAATTAAAATGCTGTTTTTATTGTATGCACCAGAAAATGTTACATTCTTGGTCCAATGCCTTTCTGAATGAGGTTTTATACAAAATGACATCTTCCTGTCAAATCACAATTATGCCTTTGTCATCGCTATCACACCCTAGGGTTGGTTTGATGTAAATTTCCACTCTCTTCTTATATCAGCTAACCTCTTCACCTTTACACATTTCTGCTTATCCATATCATCATCATATTGTCTCGTTAACATTCTATTTCTATATTGTGTTTAGTTTATTATTTCTCTGATTTATATAGGTATTGCAGTGTTTGTCAAGTTCACTGTATTCATCTACTGACGAGGGGATAGATGGAAGAAGGGACTTTTAAAGTCTCAATCTTGCCCCAATAAAGAAGTTTATCTATCTATCTATCATTCACTATTTGCTCCATCTGTCGCATCTGAGGTCTTACTCTGCAGTTCTTCCCCCTGTATTCTTGCTTTAAAGGCTGTCTTCATTAGGCACCTGTGTTTTTCAATATGTGCAGTTAGGTTGTCTATCCTATTCTTCAGAGTCCTCATGAGATTTCTACCTTCTCCAACTCAATTCAATACCTCTTCACTAGTTAATTTATCGATCCTCTTGATCTCATCTTCCATCTGTCACACCGTACATATTTCAATGTCCCCCTAGAAACCTAAGATCTACAGACATTTTTCAGAGCAACTGGCATATAACTAACTATGGGAAAAATGCTCCACTTCACCGTGCAATGAATCCTTGTAATTACTTTATCTCTCTGTACAATTTTAAAAATCTGTGAAACTTTGTGTTGAATGTTAGCATCTCATGCAACAGTTGCAGACTGACTCTTCAATCTCCTTTATGCCAGTCAGGGCGTACAGAAAAAAAACATAGTGAAATCACTTCCCTAAACAAAAGAACATTGATAAGAAATTGCATAATATGAATAATACAACTTTACAACACTCCTCAATTTCTTATAACATAATAAATAGATGTTACACTGACTTTTAATGAAACCTAATGAAGCAGAAAGCTCCTGATACTGTCCCTTTGGAAGGCCTTTTTTAGGAATATCAGCCTTTTGCAATTAAATTATACTTTACATCAATAGCTCCTTTCACGTTAAGATCACGGATGAAATCGTATTTTATGTCTACATGTTTCAATCTTTTATGTTGCCATTTGCTCAATGATGCAATACAGGATTTATTGTCCTCAAACAAAGTTACAGCCTCATTAATATGTACATCAAAGTCACTTAACAAACCCTTTAACCACACAAGGTCAGTTGTGGCTTGGCAGAGAGCTACATATTCTGCTTCGGTTGATGATAAAGTCTTTTGCTTGTTTGTGTTCCAGGAGACAAGGCAACCAGAAACTTCAAATAAATAACCAGAATTGATTTTCGATCCAAATCATTTGCCCAGTTTTAATCTGCATAGCGTATTAGAGGTTCAGCAGATTGCTTTAGAAAATGAAGACAGAGATCAGTAGTGCCTTTAAAATACTGTAGGTCTCTTTGCAGGCCCAACCACTGTTTCTCTGTTGCATTGCTTTGGTAGCGACTATAGAAATTGACTGCAACATTTAGGTCTGGGCAAGTTGCCAGAGAAATATACATTAGGCATCCCACTAATTCTCGATAAGGCTTTGAGGTTACAATACACACTCCCTGATTTACATCAGTATCTGGATTAATTTCCTTTCGAGTACTCATGGGATTATAATTTTTCATACCAAATGTTATCAAAAGTTTTTTCAAGTACAATCTCTGATCAAGAGTCATTCCTTCCTTTGAACGTTTATGTTTATGCCCAAGAAATATGTCAGTGGACCCATAGTTGATACTTTAAATTTGGCCATTAATGACTCCTTGAGTTGTTGCAATTGAGAAACATCATTCCCTGTAATTATTATATCATCAACATATACCAAAAGATACACAACCGTTGAATTATTCTTAAGTGTATAAAGACATCTGTCATATTCTGACTGAGTGAAACCTAATTGTTTCACAAACTTATCGAAACAAGCATTCCAGGACCTAAGGGCTTATTTCAACCCATAAAAAGACTTGGGTATAAAGTTTACACACACCAACTTATTATTGCTAAACTTATTCCTGGGACTTTCTATGAGTAGCTCATCCATCATTCATGTGCAAATTCCACATTCCAGGTGGAATTTGCATATAAATTTCTTCTGACAAATTACCATGGAGAATGGCATTTTTTATATCCATTTGCTCAGCGACAAATTCATAAGCATTAATTGCGGCTAATAGGGTTCTTACAGTTGTAGGATGCATATGTTTCAGAATAATCAAAACCCTTTTTTTGCCTGCATCCATTTACAACCATTCTGGCTTTATACCTGGTAACGACACCCACTTCATTTTGTTTCACTCAGAATACCCATTCACAACTAAGAGCTATGTTTCCTGGTGGTAGATCTATTAGTGTCCATGTATTATTTTCATGAAGTGCACTCAACTCCTCGTTTGCAGCTCCATACCAATAGTTTTTGTCATCTCGAAGCCCAATCTCTTCATATGTCCCAGTTAGAGATTGGAAAATTGCCGTAATTTCCATCTGAGGTTAATTACCACGTTAAATTATGGTCATTTTCGAAAAATACCATAATTTTCCAGTATTTTTTAGTTTTAAGCATTTTACAGCAAATGTATGGTTAAATAAATAGTAATAGAAGGTATAATAAATAGAAGGTATAACGATGTTTAAACCATGCCTAATACAACATTAATCTATTAGAAATTTTTAAAATAGTGAAAAGAACTACGGCAGCAACACACAATCTGGCTTTCTTTTGACAAAGTATGAGAAATTTTTAAGAGGAATATTCAAATGCATTACTCTTATAATGTTATAATTTAAGAAAATATTCCAAAAATGAGTTGTTCATGCCTCAATTTTTTATTAAACACATAGGAAATGTGAACTTGGCTTAAAAGAACATTTTGGGAATTCATCTGCATGAAAAATTATTTATCTCAAAAATAGGTGAATTATCTAGAAAATTACTGTAATTTTCAAGGGGCGTGGTAAATTACGAAAAATACTGCCGTAATTTACGAAAAATACCACCATAATTTACGAAAATTACCGAGGTAATTTTCAGAGTGGCCCATCTCTAATCCCAGGGATATCATTAAAAAATGATTTAAAAACGTCTACGTTCAATGCATACACGGCATTATCATCCATAATATAATCCTCATGCCATTAAGGCTTTTGTTTAGTTCGCAAAGATCTGCACTGACCATCAGGAAATATTCACATTTTTTACCATCTGAGCCCTTTTTTCATCTACATTAAACATATCATCAGACTTATCCTCTATATTATCATTAGATTCACAAGTATGGTACATGTCATTTATGAACTTACTTTCTTCAAATATTACATATCTAACGATCATAATTTTCTGCTCCTCCTGACTCCATAGTCTATATCCATTTGCACAATGTCTTACCATAAAGTGTTGTCTTGCGCTAGAGTCAAACTTTCCTTTCACAATTTTCTTAGGAATTTTGAGATAGGCTAGACTTCCAAACACTCTTAATTTTTGCAAATTTGGTTTGTTTCCATACCACACCTCAGCAGGAACACTGTTTTGCACTGTTACTGTAGGGCTTCTATTCACTGAATATTCAGCTGTTAAGATTGCATCTCCCCACAGTCTCTTTGGTAATTCTGAAGCTATTAACTTGTAGCATATTTCCAAGTTATGCTCTATTCATTCTTTTGGCAACCTCATTCTGCTGAGGGGCGTAACATACTGTAAATTCAAACTGAATTCCACGATTCTCAAAATTGTTTTGCATACCTTGGGAAATATATTCCATACCATTTACCGGAATCTGCTAATTTTACAGTTAAAGTGTGGGGTAGCCATGGCCTCTTATTTAAAAAGAAACAAAACCCTTCTGACTTAGACTTAAGAGGGTAAACAACAGAAAAATGAGAGTACGTAATCATCTATGAAAGTTAACACGTATTTCTTTCCATCATATGAAACAGGGCTTACTGGCCCTATGAGATCACTATGTATCGATTGAAGGTGTTTAGTAGCTCTTACTCTTTGTTGGTTATGAGGTAACTTACTTTGTTTTCCTAACACACAAAATTTACATATATTTGGCATTTCTTTTGTATGGAGTTCTATCCCATTTGCAAGCCTTGTGAGTTTTTCTAACCCATTAGAACCTATGTAGCCCATTCTATAGTGCCATAATTCCACATTTTCTATTGCTACACAGGCACTGTCTCTCAATTTATTCACATCTAATTTGTATAACACTTCATTCCTATGAGCAATTGCACATTCCTTTTTTCCTTTCCAAATTGTAGCTTTGCTATTTCCTATAGCAATTACAAAATTACCTTTCATTTCTTATTTCCTTACTGATAACAAATTTGATTCTTGTTCGGACACAAAAATACATCATTAATAGTAATGGGATTGACTCTGTCTTTTATCACAGTATATATTTTAACTTGGCCTATTTTAATTGCATACATTACTTGCCCCGCCTTTGCTACTTTTATGGGCCTAGGTTTTTCAAGCTGCACCACATTTTCAAGAATAGCATCATTATTAGTCATATGTCCTGATGCCCCAGAATCCAAATACCAGGGCAATGGCCTGCCACGATGGAAATACCGGTTCCCGATCAGTCACTGAAGTTAAGAACCCTTGAGCTCGGCTCGAATTTGGAAGGGTGATCCTCCGATTCTTCCGAGTGCTGTTGCCCCTGTCTGCACGTAGCAGACAGTATGTGCGAAATGACCTTAGCCGTCGAAGCATGTTAAACAAAAGTACTACTACTACTCCAAATACCAACTGGAACCACCTGAAGTTACTTTACTCACTGCACAGAAGGTTATCTCCGACTCTTCTCCCTGTTCTGATTCAGCCCAGTGCACCCGTGATCCATCACCTTAGCAAGTTTCTTGCACTCCAACCTTTAACTTTCCGCAGTTGTAGCATTGAAAGGGAAAGTAGATGCTGCTCCTTCCTCTTCCAAAAGCATGCCTATTTCCCCTCCTGATGTTCCTACGTTCACTACCACTCGGATGACAGACAAACGCTGTGGGTTCCAAAGACCTTCATTTGGTCAAGTTGTCTTGCTTCACCTCTTCATCTAAAAGAGGACTCTTCGTGAAGGACAGGGACAGATTTTCGTGGGGCATTGTCTGTATCACCGTTACTACCATTCGATATTCATCTGGCATTGTCAGGATCAGATGACAGACTTCATGTATTTATTCCAACCTGACACTAGCTGCTTTTAACTCGCGGATCTTCCCATCAAATTTCTTAAAATGAGATTCCATCATGTCGACTTTTGGATCAAACTTCATAGTCAGTAATTCTCTTGATACTCGCAGCCAGCTTGCTACCATCCGATGCTGAAAGGTGCTCTACAGTTCATGCCAAATGTCATATGCAGTCTCTTTTCCTTGTGCATACGTAAGATGGCCGTCTGCTAAAAACAGCACAATTTGATCTTTTGCCTTCCTATCTTGGAGTTTTCTCTTAGCATTTGCTGTGTCGATTGCTGCTCTTTCTTCTGTAGTTGCCTTAGTACTGGAAACTTGCTGAGTAAACCATTTATCAATGCAGTCGAGCAATTGCTTTTCGTCCAGCAAGGTTTCTATGTGAAACTGCCAACTGTCATAGTTTGTTCCAACTAACAGCGGTACCTTCTCCTCTGCCATTGTGCATTTCTACTTTCAGTCAAACTTTACTTCCAAGAAAACTATTGCGTAGTCTGGGCCCGTAACCTGTTGAAGTTTAGCATCTCATGCTACAGTTAATTTCAGACTGACTCGTCGATCTCGTTTTTGCCGGTCAGGGTCATTCAGGGTACAGAAAAAAACAAAATGAACATCGCTTCTCCAAACAAAAGAACATTGATAAGAAATTGCCGAATACGAATAGTACAACTTTACAACACTTTGTATTAGTGATTTTGATCTCACTTATTATGAATGTGAGTAATCTGAAAATGAGTGAAAACTTTTAATTTCTAACTTTTTTAGTTAATTGTTAAACTTTTAATTTAAAATCGTTTGTTCTTGTGTTAAACTTATTGTAATTATGTAACTGATCTACTTATTTTTATTGCATTACACTTTCATTTTCAATAGTATTACCTTATGTTATACTTAATATAATGGTGTGTATCATTGTATAACTAAACGTTAATGTATACCAAAATCATTCTTATTTTTGTAACATGATTTATGGTTTTCAATTGCCATATTGGGCAACTAGTTGCAACTTTGTACGTCAATTCCTTATGAAAATGTGTTTATCACCCGTGAATAAAGTTTATTATTATTATATTAAAACCTATTTATTAGGGTAATCTACCGGTTAAGGTAATTTTAAATGGTAGTGAGTAGGAATCCTCTTGAATTTGTACAGGTGCAGGCCCCTATCTCCCTATGTGATTTCTTTCTTCATCTCAGCGTATGTTCTACCTCTCTTCATCCATCATTGAGCCTATTCTCTTCCTTCCCCTTCTCTTTTTACCCAACATCATCCCTTCCTCTATCGTGATCTTCAGCATTCCTATTTCCCTGTACCAACAAGCCAACAACTCCACATCCCCCAATCTCATCCAGAAGTTCCCTTTCCTCACCCACCATACCCAAGCCCTTCCTTGTTTGTCTTTCTTGCTGTCCACCACACTGCCTCTATTCTCCTCCATGCCCAAATCTCAAATTCCTGGACCTAATTCTTGTCCTCGTTCCTCAGAGTCCACATATCTGCACCATACAACGTCACATACTATGTTGGACTCTTTACGAGCCTCTTATTTACATTATTATTTTAAGTCCCCATCATCAGCTTTCTCCTATAGCTAAAATTTTCTTATGCTGGTGCTCCTTCTAATGTCCTTACTATTGGGCCCATCTTCATGACACAAGTTGTACGTTGGAGGTGAATTGGAGGAGGAGGAGGTTAGGTTGCACAATTGATCTACTTGTGCCAGGTTGTACCCTTCTAATTCTATGACCAGCCCTGATTTATTTGTCCTGGGAGGATATTTAATTATGTTTGTTTTCTTATGGTTTCTTCACTCTGTATTTCTTATGCTGATTTTCCAATGCATCCCTGCAACTTCAATCCTTGGATGATTGACTTACCAATGCTTGGACATCTATTAATGTAACCAACTTATTAGCTCTCCTTTTATTCCCACGTCTCGCTCTTCCCATGCTTCTCATACGATCTCCTCAGCATAAATGTTAAAAAGCAAAGGTGACAACAGGCAACTTTGCCTTACCCCTCAGCCTAAAACTTCACACCCTGATTCTCTGCCAGTCACCCTCACTTGTGCCCTCTGAGCCATATTAAAGTTTTGAATGAGTCATCTGTTTCTCCCATCTACCCCCTTTTTGTGAGAATATTCATTAGTTTTCCCAAGTCACTCTGTCAAATGCCTTTTTGAAATCAATCAAACAAACAATACTTCACTTCTTCACACTAAAAACCACTTCACATCTGGAGTTGCCTTTTGTTAATGTTTAAGCATAACTTTTGCCACAGTTGAAATTAAACCAATTAAAACTGATAGTATCAGGCCTTACTTGGTGGAAACAGTGGATGCCCATATTTAAAGAACAAACTTTATTGTTTCCACAAACTTGTATTATTCTGGCATGTCGTGCATGTCACCACACTGTGGCTTAGTCATGTGTATTTGAATGGTTATTGTGGATGGAAGAACATGAAAGATTTTTCCTGAATTACCACCCCAGATCCAATTTCGCAAAACATCTGTATGGTTATGACTATGCGAGTAACTTTCAGCCAGTGGTGCTGTGCAAAGTGTCTCAAGGTGCACAACTGGATGCCCTGGAACAATTGGAAAATGCAAAACATAAAATGTATTTCAAAGTTATTTGTGTGATGAGTAGGTATAAGTTAGAAAATCTTTCCCCCCTCCTTTCGCTGGGGATCGTTCCATGCCATCAACCTGACACCAACGTCAACACCTGACTTTGTTGCAATATAATTTCAGGTTTTCCGGCATCACCATTCATTGATTTTGACATCAAAATGCACACTAAGTATTGGCAAAACATTCTTGTTTTTCTTTGGAAAGTAAGAAACTAGTCATATTTTAAAAAAATCCAAGCATACTGGATTGAAGGGGATGATTTTTGTATCAAATTTACTTGGATTGCAGTTTTGCTTTCTCATAGTACCAATGTATGAGAGCTTAATTTTTCAGGTCTAACACAAACTGAATATCTGTTAACCGGTTCTCACGGGTTATATTTCTCCTGGATTTGAACATGGGTGTAGCTAATCTCATGGCAACATCACGAGCCTTGTAACTACCCCAAACGAACCCTCTGGTTGCTTTCCCATGTATACCTCTACATTGTAGGTTAAAAATAATTTGATTTCTACTTGCAGAAAAATTTTTATGCCATATTTGCAGGCTTAGATGGAATAAATTGGTGACATTGGACCCCAAGGAGTAATACTTCATGAAGTTTTTGATGTTTGATGACACTCGCAAAAACTCTCTGATAGCTGCCAATTGGCGTTTTATTTCACTGCTTTCCTTGTTGACCAATCACAGGCATCTTAGTATAAACAGGAATCTTCTCGTGTTCATTTCAAAATGAAATTTCTCAACTCCATCGCGATGTTTCATTTCCCAGAGTTCCTCTACATTTAATCAATATTTGTAGAACACATTAAGTAGATGTAGTAGATCAATTAACCTTCTAATTTCAATGGAATCTGTTTTGCAAGGGTCATGATCTCTGGTGATTTTGGGTGGAAATACTGAATGTGCTTATTTGTGTGAAAAAAACTTTTTTTTTCAATAATTTCTTCACTAATAAAACATTTTCCAAGCAGCAAGGGGTGTTCTGACATTTTGGGCTATTCCAGTGACATCTGGCAGTTGAGTAATCACATTTTGGCTGTGTTTATCTGCTGCTTTGTGGAATGGGTTCCCGGTACCACTTTGTCATGTTACAATTTTTCTCATGACCGAAATAAAACTGAGAATCATTACAAATGTCTGTACTATCAAGGTCTTCATCACTTTGTTCTGTGTCTGAGCCTCCATATCTGACTTCTGGCTCTCTCTCCTTAGCGTTCATGTGACTATCATCTTCAAAAGGCTCATGACTCACCTCTTCATTGAACAATAGCAAATGCTGTACCCTTTGCTGGTCACAATTTGTAGTGAAATCCTGTGATTTTGACACTGAAAATGACACTACAGAATGCAAAGAACTCATTGTGAAAATTTGGTTGCTTGACGTTGCTCTGACAGGTTTCAAGAAATGCTAAACTCGAAAATGCCAGAGTCTTGAGTCAAGTGAAGGATTATTACAAAGAACAACACTGCAGGTTGTGAGTCATCCAAGGGATTCTAAGGCCAACAAAAGAGCTCAATGTATATACAATTTATTCCTTATGCCTCCTCCTGCCTATTTTGGTGTTAATATTTTTCCACTTCCTACTCTTCTCTATTATCTGAATAATTTCTTCTGTTAGCCATTGATTCTTTATCCTTTTTGTTACTACATATTGATCAAATTGTATTCTCTGCGGCTCTTACTATGCGTGTATTTATTCTCTCCTATCTTTCCTTGATTAGTCCCTTTGGAAGTGCTTCACCCATGTCCCTCTCCACTAACTCCTGGTATTCCCTGCTTGTCCACCCTTTCAATGCTTCCACGTTCCACCTCTTCATCCTCCTACTTTTAGAAAGCCTTTTTAATCTAACACAACTGTTCATCATAACTCAGTTATGATCTGAGTCCGCATCTGCCCCTGGATAGCTTTGTTAGTTGTTGACACTGTTCCTAAACATTACCACATTCACAAACCTCTACATTGCCACAATGTAATCAATTTGATATCTTCCCTTATCCTCCAGCATTTTTCATGAGTAGGTACCTACGTCTCGGGTGATTTTTAAACCTAGTGCTTGTTGCTACTAATTTATTTCTCCTGCAAAATTCCACTTCCTTCTCACCGCAGTTATTGTTTGTCCCCAGCCCACACTCTCCCACTTCATATCCAACCCTCGCTTCCCCCCCCACTCCATTCCAGTCACTATCAGGTTTTTCTTGACTGAGACTTCTCTAATTCTCTTCTAGTCTTCCTATTATTATCATCTATGTCTTCCTCCCTATGGCATGTACACCTGGACCAATACAAAATTGTGCTTTTACTTCAACCGCTAGTATCCTGTATGTCACCTGTTCAGTTTTGCTCTTCTCCAATTTTGCATTCAGTACTATAGGCACTCCACATTGATCTCCCCCACTATAAATGGCCCCATGGGCCTCACACTTCCCCAAAATGTTTTTTCCCTTTCTCAATTTTCTGCTTTATATTTTATAGCTTCCCTGCCTTCATCAATGTTGTAACATTCCAAATAACCTTACAACTGCTTTCGTATTCTTTTTCATCTTCTTTGCCGTAGACTTTGTGTCCTCTGTTTGTGCAAGGATTGTGTGAGGTGCAGACCTCTTGAGGCATTGCTTCCCCTGCAGCAGGGAACCACGAACGCCCTAGTAGGCCAAGTACTGTAGTTGCCAGGATTCATTTATCTAAGAATGCCTTCCATGTTCAGGTAAATAAATAGTTTGGGCAGGCCCAATTTGTCACCATCACGAGAACTACCTTTCATCTGGCTCCTAGCCTTCAACCTATCTGGTATGGGTGGCACTACCAAGAGCAATGATTCTTTATCCCACCAGTCCAGCTCAATGTGTCATTAGAACATGCAAGCCTTTCCACTGTGTCAAGGTCCAAAGGAAAGGGAAAATACTATATATGTATAAGATGCTTAATGTTGGTCGTTTTATCATGTAAAAGTAAGAAAAGGGTTGAATGATAGTTTAAGCTTGATTGATAAATTTCTCCTGGCATCTGGAAAATTATTGTTTGTGAATTTGTTTGTGGTCACATTTTATGGTTATCTTTTTTACCTTAACAGCCTTCCTCAGCCGCCCAAGCTCAACGTCGACTACCACCACCACTCCAGTTCCATCAACTACGACCACCCCAAGCACAACGACCCCAGCACCTACAACTGCCATTTATCACAAAGACACAGATTCTCCATCTCATAATATTAAATCAACACCGAAGAAGACAAGTAAGTAGAATCATTTAAACTGCCACATATGGTATTGATACTCAAGTAACCATGGTAATTATTGTAGCATCTTTCATCCACAAGACACAGAAGTGTTTTCTTGTCCTAATGACTTACAAGATTGAACAAAAAACTGAGTGGTGATTTTTAAATGACTGTATGAATAGGTTATGTCTATTTAAAAAATTTCTTCCAATTTAAATGTTTTGATTTAGCATAAGTAATAGAGGAAAGTTCATATCTTGAAGTGCTTGTAGAAGGTAAAATAAACTTGAGATAATCGTTTGCAGTGAGATAAATAAATGAAAAAAGTGGAATATATTAAGACTTTGCATTGCGATGTTTTCGAACTTCCTTAATTAGTTCTCTTGATCCTTTTTGTGCAGTTTTCCCCTGTATTCAGATATCATGACCAGTGTTTGACATGCACCTTTTATTGCCTTCCAGATGAGTATGATAAACACCCCAATGAAGTGGTCAAGAATGAGGAGTTGACTTACAACAGAGCCTCATGTGTTGACAACCATGTGAGAGTAACCATTGGATGTGTAATGGCCTGCTTATCAGTGCGGCTATTTGGCCGGTGAGGTGGAACACTATAGACAGAGAGAAATGCTCTTGTATAATAGCTGTATATTATTTATGTGCTGTGTGGCCTCTCTGTCTAAGCAGGGAGAAGGATATTTAACGGACTCCAGAGCTGTTGCCTTGCACACTACGCGACAGGTGAAGCAAAACCACTGACCAAAGTCCATCCAGGTCTTGGAAGGAAGAAAGTGTTGGACAACAAAGTGTGTTCTGTTTCGTTTGCTCCTTTTCCACGTGTTTCTTTGTAAACCTCCTGTGGAATGTGACCGATAAAGACTGGAATAATCTAGTTCAAGATGATGGCCATGTACAGAGAAAATTATTCTCATGTTAGTGATGGAAATTTTACTCAACTTGTCTCTTATACAGATAATATTTGTGAAGTGGAGTTGAAGTGAGTGAGGCAGTTGAATGATCTCACTGATGGGATTGTTCGTGGTATGGACGTTAGTTATTTGAATGGGAAGGACTGCTGTCAGTGATGAGTGGGTGAAATTTACTCGAGAGAATGTTTATAAGTGGATCAGAAATTATTGGACAATTATGCAGAAGAAAATACTGCTTGTGTTCAAATAAGTCATAAAAGATTTCTGAGTGAGTGTGAAGGGAATCCTAATTTCATTTTTCTGATATGATGTAGTTACTGAAAAGGGATTTGCCAAGTTCTAATTTACTCAATTTTTACCCATTTTGAGCTATTTTGGATCCAGTGACTGTCAAAAGCATGTAAAATATCTTCAGACATCATCATATCATCGTATTCGTCATCATTTCTCAGTTATAGATTAGGCATGAGTACTTCTTAAAGATGGTCTCCCTTTGTAACAAAGGAAGTCTTAGATATGAGTGAATGATTTTGGGTGCTTGTACGTGTGATTTAGTGTGTGAATATGTGTGTGTGTGTCTAATCACTCGGGAGAAGTATGTTGTGATAGATAGTAGATGAAATACCAGTCATTGTAAGTGAAGTACTGTTTCTCATAGATGCCTTGTTACAGTGTAAGGACCTATTTCTAGGGCACAGATATAGACAAACATGCTATAACAATAGAATGATTTGTGAAATCCACTAAAATGTTGTCAGTCTTATTTGAATGCTCACAAATTTATTGTTTGTTCGCTGCATATCCCTTTGTAGTTGACATTGAGGGAGGAGAGAATGATTGGTACAACACTTAGAGGTAACTTTTCCAGTATCTTTGGATGATTAAAGCAGAAGAATATGTTGGATGACCCATAGACAATGGAAAACACCAGCGAACTGAGTCATGTATGTGTGGGGAGGAACATCTGGTGTTAATTGGCTCTAATATCACTTTATATCAGTATATCACTGAGTATGTTTGGCTGATGAAGTCAATCACAGCCAACAGCCCGGTTATGCGTGGTGCTGTGGTTTTGTAGTTGGATTCGTGCCTTAAGACAGCTTACTCTCTGTTTATCCTTCTTGACATCTCTCACCATGTGTGAATTTGCCTGACATCAAATAGCTAATGGATATAACAAAGCATTAAATCAAAGGGCGGTGTTATGTGCTCCCTTCTGAATTTATGGAATGTTAATCCTATCATGAAATCTTTTCCAAAACACTTTTTCAAAGACAAAGCGAGGGCTGATTCTAAGAGTTGAATTTTAGAAGTATCTTTTCCCAGCAATGAATTTATCAGGCTCCAACTACTCTTGAGTGTGGCAATGCTAATTTATCTGTATGAGTGAAGAAGATATGGGCTGTGGTGATATGTAATTTAGATCACCACCACCTGTGCTTTTGGTTGCTGTAAGCTCTTAAAACTACTGTCTCTCAACTGATGTTCCCATTGAACTGAAGAGATCCCATAGCCTATCTTGTTTTTGGGACTTATCCATTAGATTGACAATACAAAGACTCAAAAAATGTGATATAACAAATAGCATCATATTAAGTTGACCACGTTTTTGAAGTTGCTGCAGTGTCACTATATCAGTCACTATTTCATTTGTACCTACGTCCTGAACTTATTATTTGATGAAGTATGTAATGAGAAGCCTGTAAGTTTACATATGGAGTGTGATGATAAAATGATGACTAAATTAGCTATGAATTACTAGAAGAGGAACACCGATAGTTGTGCTATGTAATTAAATGTATATATGGTATATAAGTATTTAAGTGCCATAAGTGGATATGTTTGCTGTGTGTTTTTTACCAGTCACACAAACAGATATACACATAACCTGACACATTTACACAATGTTACATATTCTTCTCCACACAAAGGTACAATTGTGAACTTAAAAACAAGTTATGTGCAATTGGGAGGAGGGATGTTTTCTCATCATTTTTGTGAATTTTTCTGTTGAAATCTCATTTGTACATTTTTGGTGACTTTGCAATGGATATGCTCACTTGAAAAATGTTGGTCCATGGGTGCATATCGCATTTGGCATGATATCAAGGCAGCCAGTCAACTTTATCTTGAGCTATCTTCCCTGGGTCGAGACTTACCATTGACGTTATTCAGCAAGTCATTCCCAAAGTGGACCACTAATTTTATGCATTGGAGCTTCATTACGTTTGCGTATAATTATTTTTGTCATAATTAAGATGGTCATTTCCTTTCATAAGTTGGCATGCGTGTCTTTTTTTTACTGCTCGTTCTGGGGACACATTGTTCTTTATTCAGTTGCACTAGCGGGAACATATATTTATTTGCTGAGGAATGAGGCTGTAACTGCCTCAAGAGTGGCATACAAATTAAACCATTGCATTTGCAAGAATCGTACCAATGAGAATCTGCTGTTCCAAGGTTGCCATCTTTTAATGCATACCAACTCACAAATTAGGGCATTTATATTACTTTGCATGGACTAGTTTCATTGTTTGTAGCAATGGAGAATTGTTCGCTCTCCAGTAGTTCAATGGAGTATAGCTGCACGTGTTTCGTTTTAAGTTAATTGACTGTCTCATGAATTCTAGAAAAAATCAACTAAACTGAGTTGTTATCTCGTTTATCATTTTTTTTCATCAATGATTGGCACTTGCATGCCATGGACTGCAAAAGAAAACAATTGTGAAATATTTTATGGCATATATTTTTTTGCATTTTAATCATGGAACTGTCAAATTTCATGTTGTTAATATTCTTATTAGTGATTGATCTACTGTAAAGTATGCTTGTAAAGCAGCAGTAAATTTTAAGTTTCCTAGCTTGTCAAACTGGTTTTATATTGGCCTGACTCATAATTATTGCTCTGTTGCTGTGATTTCTCTAAAACAGAAGTTTGAACTGCTGTATAGTTTAAATGTTTATTTATGCCAAAGTATGATTTTTCTTCACATTGGCAGTACAATTTATATTTGTCTTTGTGATGCACATTTAGATGAAAACTACATTTAAGTAGTTCCACTGTAATATTCATCCCCTTAGAATCAGCTATGATGCATTCGAATCGTACATTTCCTCTGCCCTGTACAGTTCTGTTGGTATGGAAATAGCATATATTCAACAGATGGAACCTCCTTAACATCCCCATTATCCTCTTGTACATAAAACTGCTCTTTCCCTTTGACTTATCATTTGATGTGATGTTTAGAAACCCTTGCTTGCTTGGTCATTTAACAAAAACTATGCCCATAAAGGTATAATAAATTAAGTGGTGTCCTGACATTTTCCAAGATGCTCTTTTTATGCTACCAATGATTTCAAATCATTCCTGTCCAACTTGTGGCCTCGAATTGGGTAATTTGAATTCTTACCCAAATGACAGTGATTGAAGCAGAGTATATGAAGAAGAAATTGTTACATTCCATCGTTAATTTCATATGTTGTCACTTAGACATTTTTGAGTTTTGATCCTGAGTAGTATTTAGTTTTTTTTTAAATTCCTGTATTCCAAGAAGAGCAATGCTTTTTTAAATATTCTGATGAATAGAGTTCCCTTTCTGTAGTATAACTATCTCTTTTGCTTACCATCGTTTGCCAGGGTAGCAGGGCAGAATTACAGTGTGCCAAATGTAATTGTAAAAATGGTTCTTTTTTGTATTTATTTTTAAGCATTATTTGTGATTTACTCCTGTGGCTTGATGGCAGCAACATGAGAATTTTGGCTGGAAATACTTTGTCCTTTTTGATGAATTCTCTTCTGCTCTTGCTTCAATCACACTAAAAAATTATATTTTATCTTCTCTTTAAATCTATATATAGACACACATAGATACGAACACACAGGTACATGTGTGTATATATATATATATATATTTATATCCATCAATTCATCAATTGCCATTCAATGAGTTGAATGTAGGTGGAATTGTAGGGATTTATTTCCAAATTAGATGCAACAGAAATGAATGAATCTTTGTATTTTACAATGAGTAAAATTTAAAAATGCTACAAAGAAAAAAATGGTGCTTCTTAATAATGATATGCTCGTAAAAAGTGTTTCCTTGGTGGCATTGGACTTGCAATATGAAACGCCCAACATTCAAAAAAGTGTAATGTAGGAGATCACACCCTGGGTATTAACAGCAGGCCTTAAAACTGACGTGTCTGTTAGATTGACTAATTGTGCAACTTATTCGTGCATCAACTGCTAATCATCCACCTGTCATCAGGATAAAAAAATGTCCCCTCTCTCAAATCTTCAGTCTTGAATCCCACAAGCCATGTGTGCAAATGTGTAGTGGATTTATCAAATGGTACTGTGGATGTTTTTTCCTGTTATTTATATTCAGCACCTTTGTCACTATACACCATACTATGTGATGGGAAATATTTTATAACAGACTTTTGTACAGAATAAATAATTGTAATGTGAATGTGTTGTTCAGTGAATATCTATTATCCTTACATCATTTTACTAGTGAGCTTGAGGTACCTAATTGCAATTGTGTCAGGGAATTTATGTTATTCAATTCCCACAACAGTGGTGGATTAAGGTCATTGTCTTGGGGGGGCAGATTGTTACTTTTTGTCTGGGAGTTTGGAATACCATATGACCACCATATTTCCTTTTGTACCAGGAAATACTGCGGGGGAGGGGGGCACTCCCTTTATCTGCCACTGGGCCACAAGCAGTTGAAAGTGTGGTAATTTATTTTTTCTGAGCCCAGAATGTTTGCCACTTCAGCTGTGATCTAGGATGATTATGTGTACAAGTGTGCACTTGAAATGTAATACGCAGTGATGTAATGTAGTTTGGTTGATGGGCTGCTGCACACTGGTTCATATAAAGTGGTCTCGGGTTTATGTGGGGCAGTATTGTGATGCTCAGGGCATCTTGAAGAAAATAAGGTTCCAGTTTCTGTAAAATGGTTGCCCATGTAAATCAAATTGCTGCTTCTTTTATGTTCACCTAATTTCACTATTCTTTTGACTGATTAATGTTGTGTCAACCTGAATAGTCTAATGAGGACCCCCTCTTGTACACAGTGAAAGGTTTGGAGGCTAAAATAATGCCTCCGGCTTTGATATGCTTCTGTGGTGAGATGCATGTCTGTATTTAATCTCTGTTAGTTATACAAAGTGAATTCTGTCGTAATAGCGTCTGAAACACAGTTGCTTGTGCTCTTTAGCTATGTTATCTACAGAAGATTTCCACCTATGTAGTTGTTTGTGGACACTTTTTCAGGAGAAGCATGTACAATGTAAACAAAGGAGAAGAAGAAGAGATCTCTATCCCATTTGAGAGTAGGAACTTTGAATGTAAGAACTATGAATAAAAGAGGGAAACTGTAAAACAGAAAGGAATGAGATGATATGATATGACGTCCATGTTCTTGGACTGAGCGAAGTAGGGAACGAAGGAAGCGAAGTAGGAAGCGAGGGAATGAAGGTGGGAAGTTGAAGGAGAGCTTCAATCTGGCGACTTTAAAATTGTATATTTTGGAGGAAATGACAGATGGCGGAGTTTGAATAATATATAGAAAAAGTTTGGAAAAGAATATGACAAAAATCATACCGATGAGCGACAGTGTAATAGGTATGAAAGTAAGTTCAGAACCGATAGACACTCTTATTGTTCAAGTCTATATGCCAACCTCAGATGCAAAAGAAGAAGAGGTGGAAGATGTGTATGATCAGATAGAAGAATTGTATGAAGGAAATGGAAAGGGATGGGTAAGATCAATAATAATTGGAGATTGGAACAGTGTTGTTGGAAGAGGAAGACAGGGAAATATTTTTGGTTTATATGGATTGGAAAAGCGAAATGAAAGAGGGGAAAAATTAGCAAATTTTTGCGAGTCTATGAGTTTATGTATAGCTAACACATGGTTCAAAAACCATAAAAGAAGACTGTATAAATGGAAAAGCCCAGGAGATAGAGTCAGATATCAAATAGATTTTATTACTGTAAATTAAACGTTTACAAACAGCATAACTAATTGTAAAACTTTCCCTGGAGCAGATGCTGATACAGATCATAACCTCCTCGTAGCCAATCTAAGAACTAAACTGAAGCACGTCAAAAGAAAAAGGGATAATGAGAATTGGGACTTAATAGCCTTAAAGAATGACTCTGCTGTTATCTTTGGGAAGACAGTTGACAAGAAACTGGCAAAAGCAGATAAAATATCAGATATTGAAGAGGAATGGAAATTAGTGAATCTAATTAAACTGGAATTAATCTGGAAAGGGCTGGACGAATGTGTGGGAAAAGTGCAAAATAGGTAACAAGAAAAGGAAAGAGTGGGTAAATCAAGAAATGCTTGATAAGATGGAGGAAAGAAGGAAGTACAAAAACAGTGATACTGAGGAAGGCAGGTACCAATACATAAAATTGAATGATGAATTACGAAGAATTACAGATAAAGCCAGAGAAGTTTGGATGCAAAACCAGTTTGAAACAATAGAAAACCTGGAGTGACTGGAAATTTGAGATGTACAAGGTATGTACATAGTAAAAAGTTTACAAATAATAGAACCAAGAAAAATAGGTAAGAAAAGGATTAAATAGAAGAATGGAGAGATAACTAACAACGTGGAAGAGAAAAAGGAAGTATGGATGGTGTACGTTACATAGCTGTATGAGACAAACACTGATAATACAAGTGCGTTAAATCTGGAAGATGTAAATGAATGAGGTGAGGATAGCAGATGAGCGAGAATTGAGAAATGGGAAGTTGAGAGAGCATTCAAAGATATGAAGAGTGGCAAAGTTCTTGGCTATGATAAGATTCCATCAGAAGCATTGAAAAATTTAGAAGGAAAGCGCTGGATAGAGTTACGGGCATAATAAATAACAGATATGAAACAGGGAATTGGCCTGAAGAGCTATTAAAAACAATACTAGTCCCGATACCAAAGAAAAAAAATGCCAAGGAATCTAAAGATTTTAGAACTATCAGTTTAATATGCCATATTTCCAAAACAATCTATCGAGTTGTGTTAAGAAGGGTCGAGATGATGATTGAAGAGAACTTAGGAAATGACCAGTTTGGTTTTAGGAAAGGAATGGAAACAAGAGATGTGATTGGATGCCTTAGAATGTTAGCAGGGAGATTTATGGAAATGAACAGATCACTGTATATATGTTTTATAGATTGGGAAAAAGCTTTTGACAATGTCCAATGGAGCATGCTGATGAAAATGTTGAAAAACGTTAAAATTGACTGGAAAGATAGACCGTTTATAAAAGAGCTATACACGGGATAGAGAGTTATAATGAAATTAGAAGATGAGGAAACAGGAGAAATGAGAATTGGAAAGGGAGTTAGGCAAGGTTGCTGCATGTCACCAGTCTTGTCCAACCTTTATGCAGAAAAGCTAATGGAAATATGTAGATCTAAAGAAGGCAAGAGGGATAAATGTTGGATGAGTAAAAATAAAAAAATATTAAATATGCTGGCGATCAAGCGATTGTGGCAGAGACAGAAAAAGAGCTACAGAAAAACATGGAAAGTATTCATAAGGTCGGAGAGATGTACGGAATGAAAATAAATGTTATTAAAACAAAGGTTATGAGGATTGGGAACAAAGATAGGGATGTTAATATCACAGTAAAAGGTCAGCGACTAGAGCAGGTAGAATCTTTCAGATACCTCGGTAGCCTGATAAATAAAGATGGCAACTCTACCCCAGAAATCAAGAGTAGAATATCCATGGGAAAGAAAGCCTTTGAAAAAACAAAAGCTCTGTTAACTGCCAAAAAATACCTATTACCATAAGTAAGAGATTTGCCAAATACTATGCATAGAGCTTGGCCCTGTATGGATCAGAAACTTGGACCTATAGAAAAAGTGAAGCTCAATATCTTGAAAGTTTTGAAATGTGGTTATGGAGAAGAATGATAAGAGTGAGGTGGACAGACAAGGTGAGGAATGATCAAGTTTTTAGAATGGATTGACGAGAAAAGGTCAATCACAAATGCAATAAAAAGAAGGAAGGCAAACTGGTTAGGGCACATCATGAGGCGTGACTGCCTCCTGAGTAAGATAAGAGAAGGAAAAGTGAAAGGAAAACGGAAGACGGGAAGAAGAAAATTTGACAAGTTTACGGATTTGAGGCAAATAGGAGTTATCAAGAGATGAAAATGTGGGCACAAAATAGAGAAGTTTGGAGGAGTTCAGGTGGAACCTGTCTCGGGACAGATCTACCTTGATGATGAGTTGTGGAGATAACCTGGTTCCTTTATTAACAGAGGGTTGAGAGTGTACATTTTCTTCCTGTTTTCTTGGTATGTTACTTGCAAAGGTAAGGGTATGGTGGAATGTTCAAGTACTTAAGAAGGAAAAAGGCAGAACCATTAAAACGAAGATATTTTGAATAAACCTACATCACATCAAGTGGCGAGGGGTGTGGTCATCTATGGATGCGCCAATGACTACATCATAATGTAAAAATTAACAAATTTATAAAGTTTTAAAGAAGAACAGAAGACAACCAGAGCAGTAGGAAAATAGACTATTAGTGTTCTGGTTGAAAAAAAATGTAATATACAATGGTGGTTGTTCCATAATTTGTCGAACTTTCGTAAAAACACCAATTTCGAGCAATAGATTCTCTCTGCTCAGATAACCTGATTCGGTGGCAGTACTGCGTCCCGCGCCCATCCCCGCCACACAGGCAAGTAGGCGGCGGGGTGGGGGAGGGGCGACGGAGGGGGGAGGGGGCTCCAGCCCCCCCGAAATTTTTCCCGGCGTCTGCCTTTCGCCGAGGGGACGACTAGCCAAGGGGCACTCATCCTCCGACTCACCGCCACTCGATTCAGATGCGTTAATTTCTGCCTCCGAATCACTTTGAAGAGACATCTCGACATCCTTTCCGTTAGGTTCTGAGCCGTTATATACATCGTATAAAATAATATTACTAAGTTCACTCTCCTTTGGAACAGCACAATTTTTAGTGACAGATACATGGAAAGACTCAGAGTTTGAAATTAAGGAATGAAAATCCCTTAGAGGTGTTTCATTGTAATCTTAGTCTATGTGGAGAGGTAAAGAGCCGACCACGTGATTAGACCGGCGGTACTTGGGACACCCAGAAGCGTTAGAGTCCAACATAAGCGGGTAGGGTGAAGCACATGAGGCCATCGGGAGTGTTTACGTTCGAGATACCAAAGAGAGAGATTCGTGAAAAAAGAGCCTAATTTCGAGAGCGATGAAGGAAGTATATCACTTGGCAAGTGTGATTCGTTGCTTTGACCTTAACAGGAGGGTCATCCCAAGTGCCTGGGAAAAATATCTACCCTATTTCAGGGACGAAAGTGATAATAATAATTGAATCAAAGAATGTCTTGGTGGTCCTCTAGAGGGACTGTTCGGCCATTCGCAATTACATTTGGTGGTCCCTTTAGGAACCGCACTGTCAATAAAGGTTCAGGCTACGCTCACGAGAAATTGGTCTATGTGACAATGCAAGCAAGCATACACTGAGTCGGTGTAAATAAGGAAACCGACATTGATTGCTGTTCATTTTTTACCAAGAGCTCCTAGTTAAGAGACAGTTGAGAAGGTTCTCGGAATATGTTGACTCAGAGTGTGAAGCACCTTATCCGTAATTTTGAGCAGAGTAAAAACCTTGCTTCTTTAATAAAGTCCGTCGGGATTCCCTAGGTATTCATGCCCAAGCGCCAGTAGAAAAGTTGGCGAATTTCTATGGGGGTTTACAGAATATCCCTTTGTAAGCGACCCTGAAAAAATGAGATTTAGAACTATAATTGTAACTTGATCATATATTTTCCGAAAAAAATGTGCCGGATTAAGTTCCTAGAGTCACAACTGGGGCGGTTTTGGGTTACGCGCCTCCAAACGAGCCACTCGGACACAATCGCAGGAAACTTGGGGGGGATTTCACGTTCCATATTAGGATATGTATGCATAGGAGGTCGCGCTCGAGGTCTGCGATCATCGTCCAATCTTGCGAGGGAGATTCACAGCATCTACCCGTCGGTATTTCGCCTGAAGGAGTCAGTGCGGGGGAGATGAGTGGAGCAGGTACCACCTGGATCGTATTACGTGACAGCTGTCGAAAGGATTCACTGCGAGGTATTGTGGTGACTGAGTAGGCAAGTTTGGAGATTTTTCTTTACTTTTAAACCTTTTTAACCTTTTAACCTGGGTTTTTAACAGCTAATATTTTTCTGTGGGACATTTCATCCCATAATTTACAAAACCCTAATTTTCCATGCATTTTCACTTAGGTGTAAATTAAATTATGATTTTATCAGAGAATGAACAAAAATCAACGGAATCATAACATAGCCTAAAGTGTAAAAAAAACAACTCACTTTTTAGTAAGTTTACAGATGCAGAAGAGCGCCAATTATCCGTGGCAATGGACGGGGAAACTCAATTGGATAATCGAAAGTGGCAGATAATCCGTCCATGTCCATTTTACTAGTGGTTATGACCAAGGGCGTATCCGGCAGAAAACTGAAGGGGGGCAGCTTTCTGAATTCAACCTCATGGGGGAGGGGGTGACATGCAATAATATACAGTAACAAAAGGGGGACAGAATTAAAAAAACAGTGAACACCATTTATTTTAAAAATATATTAATCCTTGAACAATAGTTTTCAACATTTGTGGAGGGGGATCCATGGCGCCATGCAATAATCCAGAGTAACATAAAGAAGAACCCCATTTATTAAAAATAGTTAAAATAGTCTTTTTTTATCTCCCGAGACTCGGCTCAAGGTAGCTGACGCACACTTGAACAAACTACTTATTGCACTTCGAAAACTACGAGACGATGATTATTAAATTAGTAATACAAGCACGATCTAAAGAGTTAACAAAATGTAATATAAGATTATCTCAAACTCCCCCTTTGTAAGGCAATGTAAGAAGAAGGACGGAACAACGGAAAAAATATACGCTCATTCGTCCGGGTCGCCCCAACGCTGAGCACTGACTCAGGGAACCCACCATAGTTCAACACAGCTATGCGTGCTATTGAATAACTTGCTGTAGGAAAACCACGTGTGTGGGCGAAATGTTGCAATTTTGTAAAGTTTAGCTTGGCTGCTGCGGCAATATGGTGGGGGAGGGAGGGGCCGGGGATGCAAAGAAAGAGTATGAATATTATTTTTAGAGGATTTATGAAAGTTGGGGACAGATAGTCACGTAATCCAACGTAATGGAAAACTCTGATTTTGTTTCTATCATGTTGGATGAGACTTCTGATGTAAAGAGCAGGTCACTGCTGTCATATTGAGGTGCGTAAATAATGATGAAGGGGGAAAACTCCAAAGAGAAAAAATCATTCGATTTGACCGGGATTCGAACTTGTGCACTTGCGGGTGACTCCGTGTAAGGTTATACCGTGGCTAGTCCCGGTATTCTCAAAATTTGTCAATGATGAAGGGGTTGTAAAAGAGTATAGGATTTTCAGACGTTAGTGCTGATCGAACCGCAGACGGTTTATTAAAGCATTTAAAAAATGTTGTATAAATGTATAAAATGGAAAAAAAATATTGATAAGACTTATGATGGTGCTGCAGTATTGTCGGGCCATTTGTCAGGGTTACAAATAAAGGTACAGGAGGCGTATCCAATGGCTAATGACACGTCATAAACTTAGTCTTGTCTCAAGGAATGGCTGAAATCTCTGAACGTAATCTATTTTTTCAACTCTAAACGGAATTTCGACTTTTTCGTCTAACTCTAGCAAGAGAACATTTGCTCCTCAAGAGTACTTTTAAAAAGTCTACCCAATCGTTTGCTGCTATAGGTGGTGCTTTACGACTCGGCTTGTTAACACCGTAGAAAAATATCGGGAACCAATCATTCAATTTTTTTCTTCTAATATTCAATAAAATACCGATGAGTGGAAATCAGCGGATAGGTGTGAGGCTTACGGCTTCATGAAGTTTTTGGAAATGTTCCAAAATGTATTTCTCCAGAACACTTTTCCCCCTAGTTTGTGCAAACTGATGTTATTTACAACATATTGCAAAGTGAGCACGTTAACATTATGTCTTGCTTGAATGTTATTCGGGACTTTTAAAACCAGCTGATAATTAACAGAAAAAGTGTTGTTCATTGCATTTATTGCAAACAAGAGTTAGCCTCAAAAACAATCACTTTCGATGACAATTGTAGTAAGTATGAGCTTACTGGTTTTAAGCCAGTTTGGGAAAAAACAGTTTCTATTGTAGGACCCCCTGCTTTTTCTAGAAAGCGAACTATCAATGAAGCTGACAAAGCACTGCCTCCTGAAGAAAGGTTCAGAAAGCTTTACTTCTTAATTATTGATAACCTTTTTGGTCACTTGAACGAGCGATTCTCATCTTTGGAAAAATCACAGTTTTTTGAACTTTTTAATCCATCAAAAATCCAGCTATTTCTGAAACAAAACATTTTCCAGGGAAACTGTTATGTGACCTCGGGAAAATTTATCCTAACATTTTTGACCAACAAGGACTTAAAAATCAACTGACTGTGCTCTACAGAACTACCGCATTCCAAGATTTCGAATGTTAGTACAATTTTTGAAAAATGAATATTTAGAAAACGCTTTCAATGAAGTGTTCCTCTTGACTAAGCTTATCTGCACGATACCAGCCACAGCTGACTCAGAGGAGTGGAATTTTTATGCACTTACAAGGGTACATACTTTTAAGAGATCTACACAAGGAGAAGAGCGGATGAGTATCTTGGCTTTGCTGTCCATTGAGAATGAACTCTTGGTGATCATCAGAGGTGGAGAAGACTTCTACGGATCAGTAATACAAAACTTCACCACAAAAAAACAAGGAGTGGAGTTCATGTACTAGTAAGGTACGCATTTTTTATTGTAAACTAACATATTTTATTCATATCTATGTATTTTATCCAGTATCTTTGACAGGTTGACTGCCAAAGGTTATTTATAAAATGTCCCCTTCGGCCAAATTGATATTTAATTGTGAGTGTTATGGCTGAGAGTGTTGAACATTAGCAAATTTGATAACTTTAATTTCTTTATGCTAATAATAAGTTTAAGTAGCGGATACCGATGTCCGCCAAGGCGTCAGCGTTGCGATCGCCAACTTTTCTTCTAACAAGTACAGTGATATTCACTTAAATATGGTAAATATTTGTATTCCTTGGGGAGTGAAATTTGCTTACAATTAGTGAAAAACTACAGCTTCATTCGTAGTTATATGATTTTTAGCAGTGGGCATATATATCTCCACTCCGGCGTCGACTCCAATGGTCGACCCAGTCCGCCCCCACCGCGGTAACGGTCACTGGTGTCCTCTGCGTACACCTGTGCGCCGACTGCAAGATTCGTCGGCAGCGGCGTCCACGTGTATTTTTCTCGGCGGCAGGCGGCGCGCCGGCGTCCACGCCGCCGAGGTAGTCGGCGGCGGCGGCGCGGCGGGAACGGCGTCATAGTATATTCATCTTCTTATATTACTGGTGAAAGCTTAATTGGCAAATTAAATGCTAACTATCCTCATTTGCGTATTGCTGGGGGTAAAAATGGTAGGGTGAAATTAATCATTACACCGTTCGTTGCAGAACTAAATTATTATTTGATTGGCTAGAGTTTACTTAAAAATATACATATAGGTATTATATGATGTTCAATTCTTACAATGATAGAAGCAGTTATTAGTTACAAGCAGTGTCAGTACCACACTTTTACGTATAAATTTCACTTCACAAAACAAGAATTCGCTTTCCAATTACATAAATTTAGATGACTGAATTGCATATGGAGTTGCTAAGAACTCAAATACTACTAATCCACTACGCCTAATAAATTTTTTAAGACACACAGATGGCTTACATAATCATAAATACAAATATCAATTTACTTGGATGAAAAAATATATCATTTTACGCGCCAAATTTTCTAATATGCATTGGTTTTCAGCCAATTTTACTGTAGTGTAATTGTCATGTATGAAAACTATTTTATCTAAATTACTTGGAGCCAGGGATGACCGCCTTGACCAATCCCGTCAAGGAAATCCCGCAGATCCAGGAAATCCCGCAAGGAAATCCCGTTCGTCAATCCCGCAAAGGAAAACACTTTTTCACTGGATGTACTAGTGGCGGGTATGCACAAAATATGACGTGCCAGTGCCGCAAGCCAAGGGAAGTTAATTTCACTCCTCTTCCAACAGGTTAACAAGTCGCCACCCACCTCCTCAGGTGAAATAGAACTTAGATATATCTGGAATTCGCTCTCTATTTTAGATTCTGCTGTATTTTGCAGTGCAGAATGCTTCCTAGCCAAGTTTAACAAATAAGATCCGATGGAGAATGATTTGCATATTGAAGTTCTCCGCTGGTGGATTAGGTTTAAAATGAATTTGAAGAATGACATTGAACGGTCTTTGAAGAGCTAGAATGGTTGATAATATGTTTCCAGTATTTGTTGTTTTATAGCTTTCACAAGATACGAAACTTTTGTTTTCAACTTTTCTGCTATATACTTTTCAACTTCGCAGAGCGAGTGAAAACGAGGGTACAGAAGTGATCCCAAGGCATAAATTTCAGTCACCGGGTAGCGATGTTCAAATTTTTCGCACATACTTCTTTTCTCATCAGTTACTTCTTCTCTCACACTATACTTTGGATTTCTCTTAAGGATAGAACGTAACTCTGACCTGAAAACCATTACAAGATTAATGGAGCACGTCTTTTCCAGGGAAAGTATTTCCACAGCCTCCTTAAATTCAGCTAGAAAATCAACTATTGACGCAAATCCCATTGCATAGGACTGAAGCGCGGGTCACCTTTACCAATGTTTAGAAGCACGTTATCTACAGGATTTTTGTTTTGACCACCTAGACTCTCTAACATAGCTAAAGTACAATGCCATCTGGTTAGTGTAATAGATTTTATCATCTTCATGCGGGATAGTCACTCCCGTGGAAATATATTACCTACCAATCCATCTGTTTTGTTCAGAGGTATCAAGTTCTGTTTACCCCGTTAAATCACATTCGTCCACAGAATCTGCGGGCAGGGGATCTTCCTCCTCTGCTTCGAGAAGACTACCTGCCTCATCAGATGCGTCAATTATCACTTTGTGTTCTTTATTGAATTCTGTCTCAAGATCGGAGGTTCTATAGCGAACAACTTATACAATCTCACATGCCTGCTTGACCAAAGATTTGGCCTCTTGTGTTTTACCAATGCCATCAACTGTGACCAAATTGTGTAGTGCATGCCCAAAGCAGGCAGAGTTCTCGAGACCGGCGAGTCTGCTCGCACGTCTTATGTTAGCCCCACGATCAGTAACAGCGTGGAGAGATTTCTCTTTCTGGCCAAATCTTGTTCGCACGTCTATTATTTCATCTCTTATAACCTCTCTGGTATGCCTAAACATCATCAGTTTAGTTGACAGCGTAAAAGTCTGCATTTTTGTAAAAGGCTGCAAGTCTGATTGTCTCGAGCATCGCTTTCCCTCTCTCTCGTATATTGACCATAGTCATATGGTTTCCTCGCCATATGCTGATAGCTGATAGTCATATGGTTTCCTCGCCACATAAATAAAAATAATTATTTTCATTACTTAGGGTGGAGATTAAGAACATAACTTGGCCGGGAAGCCGGAGATAAGTTCACTGTTATAAGTTACATGCATTAGATCATTCAGTCACGAATGGCATTCTCTATGTTCTGATGAAATGTTTTCTTTCCGGCAAATCATTCGAACGGTATATACCTTGCACATACACATGTCTGACGCGCCTACTAGTGCGGGGCAAACTTGAAACCCCAGGGAAAAATTCATATTAAGTTGAAATATAAAGCGGCACAAGTAAATTAAAAACTATTATTGATAATCCAGTAAACCAAAAATTATTTTGAAGAAAACATCACTGAGTAATTTTTGGATTTTTTACGTACATTAACATATTCTAGATAAATAGTAACTGGCCTACAAACAGAATAATTAAAAGAATAATTTTGGTTTTCGAGGAAATATATTTTAGAGGGCAATGTGAAGTTTCCTTTTAATTTTAATGAAAATTATTTTTCAAAATGGGGGCTACACGTAACGGACACAAAAATCTTTTGCCAAAACATGTCCTGTAGTTCGTACCGAAGTATTTTTACTCATACGAGACAGTCCTTAAGTGCTGCACACAGCGTGACGTTGCATGCACCAGCATTTGGCCTCTGATGAGTTAATTTCAGCCTTTTATTATACTTACCCACTGATGCTTAATGTCGTATTGTTGAAATTCATTTTTATTCCTCGAATTTCTCGCTTATGAAAGTACTCCATTCTATTTACATACATTTGACAACCACTCAAAGGAATTTGATGATGTATTGATCTCAGGTCATAGGTTATTTTGTGAATAAATAGTAAAAAAACTTGTAGGTAACAAATTGCCATTATATTGAAAGCACAATAGTATTTATTACCCGGAACATAAAAAAGGCGCATAGAAAAAACGGCAAAAAATGGGCTACATATTATGCAACCTACTAAGGACTACATTATTTGCTTGTGGTATCTCCGTTTATTTCAAAGTTGAAACGCAATATAGGCCGCCGCCAGCTATTCTACTTCCCATCGCAGCATGAGCTAGAAGACAAAGTTGGTAGAGGCGATGATGATATGAGAGTATTTTATAACCATTTGGGCTCGCTGCATAACGATTTGAGGATTTATTTTGACAGAGATTCCAGAGTGGGTAAACATTAATTTTTAGCTATTGAGGAAGTTAAGTTACTGAAGGATAATTGAATTACTACCTGATAATGAACTAAAACCAAAGTTTTTAGAAACATTATCAAGAGCTTTGATCCAATTAATCATTGTTCTGCACCATGCACGGTTTTCCATCCATCCATCTTTGGCACTATAGCCCAATGCGAGCGTTGGCCGTCTCCAAAGCTCGCCCCCATTCCTTCCCATTCAGTGCATCTTCCTTCCAGTTCTTGATTCCTAAGATTTCCCTTGCATCACTCCCCACCTCGTCCGCTCATCTGTTTCTGGGTTTCCCAACTGGTCTCTTTCTTTCCATTTTCCCCCTGAATATTGTATTCACTGTCCTGTTATCATCCATCCTCTGTACGTGCCCAGCCCATCGCAGTCTCTTAATTTTTATGTATTTTGATAGGCTTACTTCACCAAATAATTGGCACATCTCATTATTGTATCATCGCATCCAGTGTCCATTCTCTTCCACTGGGCCGCATATCCTTCGCAGTAGGTAGGTACCTTTCTTTCAAATACATCTAGCATATTTTCTGAACTCTGCGTCAGTGTCAGTGCCTCTGTGCCATATGTAGCCACTGTGCGGATTAGCGTTTTGTATAGCTTTATTTTTGTTAGTCTGTGAATGTCTCTTGATTTTAGCAAGTGTATAAGTCTGGTTTGCCATTGTTACACTACTCTTCACTTCGGTCAGCTTCTCATTTTCGTTTGTTATCGTTGATCCGAGGTACACAAAACTATCCATCGTGGTTTCCCAAGTGAATGCTTTGCTTCTACTGTTTCTTTCTGGATTGTATTACGGCTTTTGTATTGTTGTTATTGATCACTAGTTCCTCTTCTTTTGCTTTTTCCTCCGTTTTTTATGTTTCTCTCGCAGCTCCTTCTATTCTGGCCATTATGCTTGTCTCCATTCTTGTGTATGGGGCATATCACGCTTACTCTTCATTCTTCTGGCATGACGTCTTCATTCCATATTATGCAAATCAGTTTCCATAATATTCTATGCAGTGGATCCCCGCCTTCTTTAGCTATCTCGGCGGGTTTTACATCTATCCCCCTACCTTGTTGTTTTTCATCCCTCTCAGGGCGTGATTTAATTCTGTCTTACTGTCCTGCTCAGGGTTTTCTTCCCCTTCGTCTTCGTGCTTTTGTCCATTTTCTCTCTAACTGATACTATCCTGGTTCAGCATATTGGCAAAGTACTCTTTCCATCTTGCCTCACTGATTCCTTGTCGCCTATCAGGTTTCCTTCACGTCAACACGTTACACGTTATTTTTAACACGTTACAGTATCCCCGCGAATTTTGAAGCGAAAATTAAATGTTCAGAAATAAAATTTTCAGGCAAAGCTTTTGGAAATTGATTAAAAAATCTTTAAAAGCGGAAGTCACCATTAAAGATTTGTAAATATTTAACCAAACGTAGCCTCCGAGGAAGTCCGCATTGCGAAAATTTTCACATCCAAGTAAACTTAGGAGCGCTAAAGCCGGAAAATAGCGACAATATTCCCAAAACGCGAACTCCAGCGAAAGAAATTATATCAAATGTAATAAGCACTTCCAGTGAAATTCGCCCACCCAATACCCATAAGCGTGGAAAAGAACCAACCGACACTCAATCTACAAAATATGACATTAACTTTGTAGTAGTTAATTGCCGTAGCGTTAAAAACAAGCGCGCTGAAATCGAGCATATATTTCAGGACGCAGACGTGGTCATAGGAGCGGAGAGCTGGCTTACAGAGGATATAAGCGACAGCGAAGTTTTTCCTCCAGGATATAAAATCTACAGATGCGATCGAAGCGATAGGACAGGTGGCGGAGTTTTTCTAGCAGTTAAATCACATTTACACAGCACCGCCCACGAAATAACTGACAATGAAATAGAAAGCGTATGGTGTACAATTAAACAACGAAACAAAAGGAGTATATATGTTTGCTCTTTTTATAGACCTCCAAAATCGGAAGCTGATATTATTTACCAATTAGAAAATCAAATATCCGAATTTACTTTGAGAGACAGTAAAAGTGTAATAATTATTGGGGGAGACTTTAATCTGCCATCTATAAATTGGGATTCTTACACTGTAAAACCGAATTCAAGGGATAGGGAAATCAGCGAGATCTTACTCAACACACTTGCTAATCACTCACTTGCCGAAGTAGTTGAAAAGCCTACGAGAGGAAATAAAATATTAGACCTTTTTGCAGTAAGCCATCCTAAGTTGATAAAACAACTCGATATTATTGATGGCATAAGTGATCACAGAGTAATTTTTACTACCTTACAAATTGAAGTAGAGTCTGCTGTAAAACCGAAACGCAATAATTATTTATTTTATAAATGCAACTTCATAAAATTTGGCGAGATGCTTAATGATTCGTACACGGACTTCGTAGCTAAAACAGAGGATAAAAGCACTGATGCATCATGGAAATATTTCTTAGAAATGCTACGCCAGGGAATCAACGAATATATTCCGAAAAAATTGAAATGTGATAGTAAAGAACCTCGCTGGTATAACAACGATGTTAGGAGGGACTTAAGAGACAGAGAAAACTGTACAACTTGTTCAAAAAGTTCATTACGTTAGGTGACAAATCGAAGGAACTTGAAGCAAAAGAAAGTTACGCTGCGCAACGCTCAAAAACCAAGAAATCAATGCGTACTCCATTGCGAAATTTCAAGAAAAAAGTACTCGGTGAATTAATCGAAGAAAATCCGAAATCTTTTTAGTCATATGTGAGAGAGCTTCAGGGAAAATCTTCAACCGTAGATTCGTTATTTGATAGAGATGGCAAACTTGTCACCGAAAATATTGACAAAGCTAACACGTTAAATTCCCACTTCGAAAGTGTATACACTACAGACGATACTGCATGTAATTTTGACATTTCATTCACTGAGGAACCGATGAAAGAAATCACTATTCAATGCGATGGGATAACTAAACAGCTACAGTCGATAAAAATTGTAAATATCCGGGTCCGGAGGAAATACCCGCGCGTGTCCTCAAGGAATTAGCGCCACAGATCGCATCGTTCTTAGACATAATATTCAAGAAGTCATTGTCTGAAGGAAAGATACCAATAGGCTGGAAAAATTGCAAACGTTACACCGATATTCAAAAAGGGAAACAGACACGACCCAGGGAACTATCGACCAATTTCATTAACGTCGATGATAGGCAAGATACTCTATATTCGTTAGCAATATCATGACGTTCCTGGACAGTCATAACTTCCTCCATGGCTGTCAGCACGGCTTTCGGAATGGTGAATCATGTGAAACACAGCTCGCGCTCTTTCTTCATGACGTTCTCAAATCTGGTGAATCGGAAAGACAAGTGGACGCATTATTCCTAGATTTTTAGAAAGCTTTCGACACGGTACCTCACAACAAACTTTTATACAAATTACAGTCATGCGGGCTGAACGAAGCAGTAGAAAACTGGATACGCGACTTTCTGAGTGATCGTAAGCAAAAAGTATTTCTTGACGGAATTAGCTCTGATGTAGTTAAAGTGACATCAGGTGTCCCACAAGGAAGCGTAATCGGCCCCCTTTTGTTCATTATATACATAAATGACCTATGCTCTCGAATTAGCAGTAAAATACGTTTATTTGCTGACGACGCTGTCATCTATCGCGAAATTAGTGATCACTCTGACTTTGAAATTCTATCATCGGATTTAAACAACGTTCATGTGTGGAGCCAAGAGTGGGGACTCGAACTTAATCCGAGCAAATGCACGGCGGTACATTTCTTGAGGAGGTCGTCCAACTATCCCCATGTATATGCTGTGGATGGTGTTAACATAAAGGCGACAGATGAAGTGAAGTATCTGGGAGTTACGAAAACCTCGAACCTATCGTGGGGAACACATTTAAGAAATATTTGTGACAGAGCTCTGAAGAAGCTAGGATTCGTCAAGCGTATTGTGGGAAGATTTTCGGATGAAAAAGTAAAAGAGAGGTGCTATTTCGCACTCGTCCGGCCACACCTTGAATATGCAGCGAGCATATGGGATCCGGTGCAGAAAGACTTAAGGTCCGATTCATAGTCGACACTTTAGGCTAAAGTGATCTTTAGAGGCGCTAAAGTACACTTTCCGCGTTTCACAGACGCAACTTTAGCCGAGATCGGCCTAAAGTCTCACTTTAGCGTAAAGTACTCGAGCGGAGCTCCCTTTAGGTGCTAAAGGGGCCTTTAGCTATGCCTGAATAAATGAAAGTCGGTGTGCGTAGAGGAGAAAGGCTCTACATTTGCGTTTCTAGTTGTTCTAGTGTGTGAATATTACAGTGATCGTGCTTCGGTGTTGGGAATTGAGTGTAGATCGTTACCTCTGTGTGGTATAATTATTCAAAATATATTACGTGCAGTTAACTTCAAAACGAAATATAGATGGCTGATTTTGACGTGAATGGATATATAAACCTTGAGGAATTGGAAGAAATCGCCGAGGAAATGGAAATGCTGGTTATGAACCATCCCCGGAGATATGGAAAATCCTATTGAATATTACCGGGAAGAGGAGTTTACCCGAAGATATAGGTTTTCCAAAAACGTGGTGAACAAAATTCTTGCAATCGTCTTCGAAGATGTGCAAGGGACCAGTAGAAGAGGTTTACCTATTCCTCCAATGCTGCAGCTACTGACGGCCCTGAGACACTACGCTACAGGTAATTGTTGATATAAGAACAAAATTTAATTGCCAATTCAAATTAAGCATAACTACCAAGTTTCGCAATCCAGTATGTTTAATGGTGATCCTATTGCTGTAGCGTTGCTGCTTTCTTGAAATGGATGCTAATTTAGGTTCATGTTATTATTGTTTGTGATCTTGGAAAGTTCAGTCACCATCATAACTATTAATGTTGTCATCATGGATAAGCGACTTGGAGTGATTCGCTGTAATTTATTTCTGGATCAAAAACAGACGAAACATCTTAAAATTATAGCATCTCCTATCGCAGTGGACCATTAATTCGTGGTCTCGATTAATACGTCTATCTTCTTATAGGAAACTTCCAATTAGTGGCCGGAGATTTGCAGGGCATCAGTCAGCCGACGGTATCGCGGATTTTGAAAATAAAATCTGTATCCATAGCTCAGCTGATGCCGCGATATGTTTCTCTGCCTGATGCCGAAGGTGCTCGTGGTAATGCCGTGGAATTTTATATCAAGGCAAGATTTCCAGAGGTGTTGGGGTGCATCGATGGAACCCAAGTCCCAATCATGGGTCCCGGAGGAGAATACGGAGAAGTTTTCCGCAACAGGAAAGGAGTATTTTCCATTAATTGCCATGTAAGGGTACGCAATTGTTGAAAAATCACATATTCTCCAAATCCTTGGGGAGTTAGTTAGTTTTTGCTCAGTCTATTGATAAAAGTGTTATTGTTTTAGTTTAATACTTTTGATGTTCAGTCTCAAGACCTGACATTTACTTTTGCATATTCAATGACCATATTCCTCAATTTCTGTTTTGAATATATTGTGTAGAAGCCTGGTTGCCTCTTACCCTACTCTCACTCATGTATTGTAATAGTGACGTAATCAAAGTGGCAGTATTTTTGAAAACTGTATGGAAATGGTGCTTCACTCAATCACATTTCCCAGAAACCTCACCTCAAACTCACTTTTATTTACTGTGTTGACCTTAATTCATTCATATGTAATTGCAGACCTCCACAATAAAATCAGTGTCGTGCATTGACATTACACAATTCTAAGAGAAGGCTAATCATGATAGAAATGAGTGAAAATGAGTACAGTTAAACGAGAGTTCCCATCCCCACAATGATGATGGTGCACTCCTCCCCGAAAACCAACAAGCCTTTCCTCCCCCCAAACAGCTACCTATCCAGTTTTCAAATTTTGCTTCCCTCCTAAAATTTATCTCAATGGTGCAATTTGCACCATGGGTGTCCCAGCAGTTAAGAATGTTGAACCTTACTTAGAAAAATATTAATTTAAAAAATCAGAAATCTCTGGGGTTTCACAGAAATTTATTAAAAAATGAATAAGTTCTTATGTGCTCAATATTCATTCCAATTAAAGTTATGTAAGGCTAATTACTTATTTCTGCCAGTACCATTTGTTATTCCTTTTATGCAATCAGCAAAGCCAGCCATGGCTTGATTCAATCAGTGGCTGCAGGCTTGGGGATTATTTTGTGTTATCTCCTATTTAACATTGGCATCATTTTCTTTCATTACCTAATTTAGATTATGAATTAAATGAATATTTCTGCTTTGGTGAATAGAACACTTTTGTTTGAACTATGATGTGCATTGTTTGATAATTATTTCTTACTTACAGGCTATTGTTGACCCTCATCATGATTTTATTGACTTCGTTACTGGATGGCCCGGGTCTGCACATGAAAACACAATATTTGTCAGTAGCACAGCATGTGCTTCATTGGAGAGAGGGGAATATAATGAAATTTTCCTCTGTGACAGTGGCTATGCCTGTAAGCCATTTCTGATGACACCCTTGCTGAACTCCATCACTGAGGGTGAGATGAGATACAACAGGGCTCACATTCGGACAAGAAACATTGTGGAAAGGACTTTTGGAATGTGGAAGAAGAAATTCCCATGTCTATCCAAAAAGATGAACTTAAAAATGGAGACAATGACTGCAGTCATAACTGCCACTGTGGTCCTCCACAATATTAGTGTGAGGGAACTAAATTTTGTGGACGATATGCCACTTTTGGGGGAAGAAGTGGATGATTTCCATCCTCCGGATGGTGTCTTGGGTGCTGCTGCCAGACGTGCTCTAATTGACCGGCACTTCATGTAGGCTCAATGGTAGTTTCCAACTAGCGAGAGAATAATGACAATGAAATGTGACTGTAAATGATCTTATTAGTGGAACTTGTTTTCATCTTTGCTAAACTGTCAATTTTTTTATACTATGTGCTTTTGGATAATTTTTAGGCTTAAGGTAAATGGCTTTATGTTTTAGTTTCTTTCTCACAAATTGATCAGTTGTTTTTTTAGGATATAACCATTATTAAGGGCTATTGTTTCTATCATGTTTTTTTCTTCACCATATATATATATATTTTTTTTTTTCCAAGTAGTCTATCGATTATTCTATGAACCATTGACTGGAAACTACATAGTTTGTGAGGCATGGGGTTTTGTGTGTCATCTGGTATAACTTGATGATTGCAAGTGGGTTTTCTATTGATAGGAAATCTATGTTTCGTTACTACTCTCGAAGTTGTAATGTCTATAAAATTTATGGAGTTGTCTTCTTCTGTTTCCATTGTAAAATTAATCTTAGTATGCAAATTGTTCAGTGAATTTTTTTAAAACAAGTAATTGTCTATTAGTCCCACTCCAGAAGCAAAGAACATCTACTTATCATAACCAATAAATGTTGTTTGTGCAATTTACATTTCAGTTGATCTTTTTCCCAATATGATTCTTAAATATTTCTTCCAGAAAGGTGGGGTTTTCATTGCTAAGCCAATGGGTTGTTTATATAGTTGTTTGTCGAATAACAAGTAATTTTGTTCAACGCAAAGATACATGAGGGATTCCAAGTGGCCTTACAGATTCTCAGCAGGTAAGCATGAGGTCTTGAATTTATACCTTTCTATCCATCACGATGAACTTACTCTTCACCATATTTAACCTTTGAAATACTACTGAATGCAAGTATCTTCTCAAGTAGCTTACTCGGATACCTAATTTCCTTCAGAATGCCAACCACATCGTCCTTTGTCATTGATTCATCATCAGTTTGAAATTATCCCTTCCTGTCCTTCTAATAATATACATGCACTGATTAGATTAGACTCCTCATTCTGATACTATTGTTCCCTTCACATTGCCCCTTAATGGCTATCCAGGCTGAGTTTGGTCAGAAATGCAGGGTTCCTTTCCTAACCCTACCTTCACTAGCACCAGTGGCGTATACATATGGGGGCGCACGCCCCCCCCCCCCTTGCGGGGCCACCCCCGCCAGTCTGCCTGCACGCTATTCGTTCGTGTCTTTCGTCAGTCGACTCTGAGTCGAGTTATCGAGTAGTTGTACTTTCTTATGTAGCACGCGCGCGCGTCATCGTATTTTATACGTTTCTGTCTGGCACATAGATAGCTAACCAACGAGAAAAGTCGTGGCCATTCTAGTGATCTCGATACGTTATTCTGTCTGGCATTTGTTCGAGAAAAGTGGCGAATATTCTACTGTTTGTATTTGTTCACACTCCTTAAAAGTCTGGAAGCGAACATTCTGGCACCGAATGTTCTCGAAACAACCGAGCTACATATATGAGGGAAGCAGAGTCGCTGCCAGGCAGTCAGTTTGAAAGCTACAATCGTCGCGATAACTTGCGCCCCCCCCCCCTTGAGTTTTTTCTGTATCCGCCACTGACTAGCACCTGCCTGTTTGTTACTCTAATAGAATAGAGTATAAGTGTGGAAGTGTACAAGGTGTAGGAAAAAGATTAAATACTTTTCACAATTCCAATGGAGAAATTTGATTTATTGAGTCAACATTATTCACTGCACTGCAGCATCATCAGGACTCGATGAAACATCTTGACTCAATAAATAAAATCTCTTCAGTGAAATTGTGCAAAGTATTTAATCTTTTTCCTACAATAGAATTCCACAAAGTATTGGCCGCCACCAATAACTTCATGTACCAGGTATGTTGATATGGGGGTCGAGGGTGTCTGAATCCCCCCCGCCCAAATATACTGGAAAAGAAGCAAAGCACACAAATGACCAGTATGTAAAACCTTAATTATTTGGTATACCCCAATCCAAAATCTAAGTGGTTATAGGAGCAGCAATACTTCCAACACTATATTGTATATGATCATACTAAAAGACAATATTAGTTTTAGGGCTTAACCCCCTCACCCCAGAGAAAAGAAATATTTGTGCCCCTGAAGCGTACCAGTATTCTCCTTCTTTTGAATAGTGAATGATGAACAGAAAATTTAGTGAAGCACATTTTTTATTTTAAGTTGTTTTTTTAATAAAGATATTCCAATTTTTCGTTCCTCAACCTCCAGCTGATAAAGCTCAACTGCATGAGCCTTCTGCATATCACGGAGCTTCTCCATAATGTCTAATTTCCTTTTCAGTAAAATTTGCTCGTTTTTTTATTTTATTATGGTGTAATTCCCTCCCCTGTGCCATTTCTTCTTCTCCTTTGCACTTCATATAGTCGCTCAACACTTCTCTCGGTGTATTCAGTTTTTTTTCTCCTGCTACCAGTCCATAAGGGAACAAGTTACAAAAAAAACAAAACCTACGCTAAAGCTAACTAACGTACTGGTACAAAATTTTCTAACTGTCCTAAACAAATACAAACCTACGACGAAAAATTGATACTAATATTATCTAAAACTAAGTAAAAGAAACGAACGTACTATCAGTACCTAACTTTAAATTTAAAAATACCCACAGTAAGATATCGAATATAAAACTAACAGAATTCCCTACTATATTACTACACTACGTAATTACTTAACAAAGAAGTGGCACGTTTGAAGAAGATAGCAAAATACTCAAATCAAAACTGACTCAATTACCTATTCTATTAATAACCTAAACTACCTACGTAATTAATGAACTAAGGAAAGTAACACGAGTGAAGAAGACAACATAAAAAACCTATTACTTACGACAAAAACAAAGCAATGGTAATCTAAATTCTATTAATACCGAAATTGGAACCACTAAAAAAATAACCTAATAGACTAAATAATGAAGACTATACTATTTAAAATAACCTAACTATGTAAATAAAAGAAAAAATCGCAAAAAAACACCTCAATCATCACCCTCTCAAAGGAAACAGAACGAACCGTATTCGCAGAAAGTTATCGCATTTCAACTACTTTAGAATCGTTCTTCAACTTTTTGGTTAATTCCCTAACCAACATGCTAGTTTTTCACCCAGAATTCTGAATTGAGCACTTTATGCCTCACTTTACAAAGTGAGACACTTTAAGCGTCTGTGAAACGAACTTTCCGTAAAGTCTCACTTTACCGTAAAGAGAGACTTTGTAAAGGAAGCCATTTCAGTGTCGACTATGAATCGCACCCTTAATCCGGGAACTTAATAAAATACAAAGGAAAGCTGCGCGATTCGTCAAAAACAGCTACGGGCGTACAGACAGCGTTACACAGATGTTAAACGAATTAGGCTGGGAGCCGCTAGAGACTCGGAGGCTGCGCGCTAGGCTTAGATTACATGAACAATTAAGAATAGATATCTTTAAGAGCGACACGGAGAACATCATATTAGAACCCCACTATATTTCCAGGTCCGACAGAAACGTTAAATTAAGAGAGATATTTTGCCGAACGGATAGGTATGGGAATTCGTTTTTCCCCCGAACAATAAGGGACTATATTAAATGCTAGGCGTAATTTCATTAGAACGTTTCCTTTTTATATGTAAACGGCTGGTGTCCCCCGCCACACGCCTATTGAGGCGGCTTGCGGGGTAGTATGTAGATGTAGATGTAGATGAAATATGTAAAAGCATGGACAAACATTTAAATTCAACAATTTTGAATAATGATTGATTGGAATATATTGGGGCAATTAGAAGTCTGAGCAGTGGACTTCGCAAATGCTTGGGTTAAATTAAAAAAAATTGATAAAAACTGATATAGAAGAGGTGCCAATTGAAATGTGAAGATAAATATTACTTTTAACACGTCACAGTAAAGTGGCGAAAATGTCGAATGCACTACTATTCAATCATAACATATTTTTTCAAAAAGAAAACTTAAAATAATAGGTGGAGCACTACAATAACGAAGAAGAGCAAAGATAAAGTTCTTGCTTTAAAGCAAATAATTTAGACAAAAGCACGAGCTTTGTTAAAAATACAGTCAATGTAACCAACAGAAGGAACGTAAAAATCAGGCAACACACTGTAAAGTTTAAATAAAAACTGAAATAATATATTTGTGTAAGTATCTACATATTTAGAGTAATATTTTTCATTAAACTAAAATTTTTCATCGATAAAAAATTGCTACATTACATTTAAAATGTGACGAATACAATGAATAAACATCATTGTAATGCATAGAAACTTTGAAGAAAAATAACGAAGTTACCTTCAAACGAAGATAACCGATTAATTTGTCATAAAAATATAATGTTTTCTACGAAGTTTTATTGTACGATTTATAAAAAAAACTAAGGTGATCAATACATCTCTAAATCTTGTTCTCACTCTAGGTAATAAAATATCCTGCTATTGAGAATGCCCTTTCTAATTATTTTGCCCTCTCCAAGAGGAGGTCACGTAATTTGTTTCCTAGCTCAGAACATATTTTTAAAAGGATTCAGTACGAGGACATTCTTTTGAAAGGCACGTTCATGTCATGCTGTGTGGCTTGAGGGTTTCTAGTTCATCACGTTCATGCGTTGAACAAGTGGTTTAGCGTAACCCTATTCAATTCGAAGACTCGAGCGACATTCATGACCTCAGTCCTCGCGTGCATCTGCCTGCCGACCAGTCGACGATAAGGCGATGCGAGTGTCAGGTGAGGTAGGCTAGCCACGAGCCTCTTGCGCTGTTTTGCTAGAGTGAAGAAACACATTACGTAGTGCCTCCTTCGTGAGTGGATGTCGTGGAGTCTTTTCTTGGTTATAAGAGAGAATTGAAGATGGCGTTGTTGAGAATTTGTGTGCATTAAGTGTTACTTAGTGACTGAATGGAATACCAAACTTATTGCGAGTGATTAAGTGCTGTGAAATCTAACAAAACACGCTCATGTGGATTATTCTTAAGCGCGATCTACGAGAGTAGTGATCAGGCTCTCCATTCTCTTCGCAAATAGTAGTTTCAATCAGTGATGTTACGTCAATCATCAGATTGATATTGAGTCGTCGGAGATTCTTCCTCTCCTTACCGAAGAAACTGTAAGTAGTTGGTGAGTGTAGTGATAATGTCGAGAATTTCGAATTCGAATTTCGTTTAGACATTAAAGAAGTTTTAAGGAGTATGAAGTGAATGCAGTAACATTAATGGCACAAAACTTTATTTTATATGACCGAAATTCTTATTAAATAACTAATGATACGAATAGAAGGCTTTCACTTAATTATTGCATTAACGCCGTACGATGTATCGCCTCCACAGCCTAAGATTATTTGGTAAACATTCGCCCGAGCGTCTCATCTTCAACGAAATGATTGCAACACTTGAAATAGCTAGCTTTCCACAAAGTTTCACATGTGCTTAGTGCCATTCTTGCATAATATTTACGTGACAGAATAAAAACATTACCTCCAAAATGAAGGGCAACGGCCCACCACGATGGAAACACCGGTTCCCGATCAGTCACCGAAGTTAAGCATCGTTGGGCTCGGCTCGAGTTTGGAGGGGTGATCCTCCGATTCGTCCGAGTGCTGTTGCTTCTGTCTGCACGTGGCAGACAGTATGTGCGAAATGACCTTTGCCGTCGAAGCACGTAAAACAAAAATACTACTATACTACTCCAAAATGAAGTCTTCAGAACATCACGGGAATATATAGCGTAGAAAAGTTAAAAAAAAGGGTGGAAATCTGTTCTCTTTGAAGTTGGAAAGTCTTTGATGGTACTATGAGTACGGGGTTACTTTTAAAATGTCGGGCAGTCATTTGGTTTTCAGAAGTGGTGTTAGTTATAGATATGGTAAGGTAAGATTTCAAGACGAAGGAGGTGGCGTGCATCGCATCGGATGAACATTTACCTTTTTTATTTTCGATTTTACAGACAGTATTACGGTAAGAATGTTTTAAAATAATTGAGAAAACATACAAGCTGCCCACAGTAACGTATCTGACGCGATCTGAACTATATCAACATTTTTTATTATTTTCTTTAAGACCGCACAGCCGTATCAAATCCAATGGAAACAGTTTTCATGCTTTAGGAAAACACCTCATTATTAGCAAAAAATAGTGAGTTTCGCGATATATTGGTATCATCAGAAAAATATGACCTTTTTTTATTTATTTCGAAGCCAAAATAACTGAATTTTATGCGTGGTGATATCACGCACAAACTAAGCTAACACTGGTGATCGGACAGGAAAAGATGTGACATTGAGTGGTAGACGCATTTAAAAGGCCGTATATTCTTAGCGGTTTACCAAATGATAGTTGGACGCTGTTTTTATCACAGAATTGTCGCATTGATGACATAACCCGACGTGTTATGGCAGGTTCTCTTTGCCATACACGGTTGACACGGTACACAGGGTTGACATTCCAAAATTAAGTTAAGCCTTCTTCTTGTAGGCTGGCAGCCTATTCTTTACCGATTACTTCTCCTCGTAAACATTTTTCTATCTCTAATTAGGTTGTCTAGTATTTCTTTTTCCTTCTGGGAACTTATCCCTAGAAATATCTCTATCCTGTTGTATTCCATTCAGTTTATGTGGTCACTCAACATGCTCCTTCGCTCTATAGCCCATGTGTTTATTGGTGTGGTTTTGCATTCTTCTCTTATATTGTTATTGCTTACTCGGTCTTTTCTTGTTCTCCCGAGTAGTTTTGCGCCGTCCTTCATTTCAGTCGTTTCCAGTAATTTATCTGTTTGTTTTGATGTCACTCTTGCTTCCATGCCATTTTTAATGCGGGTCTAATTATAGTTTTATATATTCTTTCATTTGTTTATCTTGCTGTGTATTTATTTTTTCAAATCATATTGTATAGGGCACCTGGTACTTTGTAGGCCTAGTCTATTTGTATTTTCCGTACGTGTTATAGCATATAGGTATCAACCTGTAACATTTTTTCCTAAGTACGTCATTTCTGTCACTTGCTCAGATCTTATTTTTTTCCTTAGTTAAACCTATGTATTTTTCTGCTATTTGATTAAATATAACTACAGACGATGCTCCTAATCCTTAGTCTAAGTGATCAGCATTGTGTAATTAGCTTAACTAGATATTCTAATATGATCATGATGTAATTTATAGCGTCTTTTAATTTGTCCTCTTTTATTTAATATCAAAATAGGTTGTCTATTATTTCATCCATCTCAAGATTGAATAAGAGTGGGCTAAGGGAGTCCCCTTGTCTTATTTCTTTATTAATCGGTATAGGCATGCTCATCTTGCAATTATTTCAAAGCATTTGTATTGTCAGCGTAAATTACTTTCACGAGGCTGTTACATTGCCGATACATTCACTAAAACTCTTGCGTTATTGCAATGAATTACTCAAATTATTCGTATTTAAAGCCTTATTCTAACGTAAATTGTTTAAGCATTTAGAGTTAACACTAAGCCAAGTAAGTTAAGTGTTTCTACTGCGTATCCTCTTATTGCAATAAATATTAGGTCTCACATTCACAAGCAATTGTTGATGTCTTTGGGCAAGCCTCGTCTCACAATTCGCGGCCATTCAATGCACTTCAAGTTTATTTAGACACCGCATGGCCGATAAAGGGTGAAGGGATATATGATTCTTTGGAGGATATAAACGAAAATGATGAGTGAGGATATGTTCCTCAATTTAAGATACTCTTGAGAATTGTCCGAGTACTCGGGTCGAATGGAGACCCAACCTCGTCCCAGTAGAAGATTCTTGTTTTCCCGCGGGCGGGATAGTGTTGTTTTCCTCACTTTTACCTCCTACGTTCTCGGTTCGGACGAAATCCACGAACATCTGGCACGGCTGAAATGAGTCACGCGGAGTAGGTATGTGTATTACTCCATCACGGTGGAAGCTGGATAACAGTGACTTCTACGTGTTTAAAACTCGAGACACGAAGAAACAAAGCATGATTAATGACTTTTGTTAGCTAAAGAGTAATTATTCGATTTTGTAATAACACAAATAATATGAAGTTCCCTAAACTTATACTTTTATAATTTTTTATATAAATTGTTTCAAGAATGACTATATTTTTTTTGTCTACGTTTTTTTACTCGGAAATTTAATTCCCAGTAGTTATCTCGAGAGCATTTTTACAACGTTTTGCTTCACTAGGAGTTTATTTAATTGTTATACCATCAGTTTCTAAATATACATGGTTACAGTTGATAATTTAAAAACACTTCACTCGCATCATGGTTTCTCAACAGCCCAATCATTTTTTCAAAGGAAATATTTTCTCTCCTTCAAGCCATATCCCTATATCCCTATGCCATCTCTTAAATTGCCTCATATTATTTCTTAGATGAATTTAAGACGTTTCTCAACGCCACCTTAGAAAAGCATGGTCACCTAAAGTAACTTATTAGATGGTGTAGCGTTTATCTACCTCCTATCGTTGCTATCGCCAATGCTGCTTTGCCATAATTATTTATTTTTATCTAATCGATACATTTTCCGTATGTTACACCTTATTTGGCTTTTTCTATTCTTGGATAGATTCCAACACAAATTGAAACGTTATGAATAATGTGCTTATATATGATACATCTTATATACACATCTTCACATTGTGAAGCCGAATCGGTAAGTGATTGCATGTATATATATCGTATCCTGGTCGCGTATCTTTCTCCTATGTTGTTTTAACATTTCGTGAAAGTGTCGGAAATGTTAACAATTCAAATCTACAAAGTCAGGGCTGAAGTGTAAGCATTTATAACCAGCTCTCTGAGGTCACTCTAAGTTTCACTGTTAAGGTGGATTGATGCAATGAATTATTTGTTCATAAATTTCTCCAAGCAAATAAGTCTTTGATTTATTTGTGGGAATCCTTTGTTCTTATAATGTGAAAAAATGCTCATTAATAACAAATTCTAGTTGTCGGTGTGGTTAATCATTAAAATGATTATTCTTTTCCCTTGAAAACATCGTTAATTTTTAAATATTCCTAAATTAAAACTTGAAGAAAAAAATGATAAGTTATAATTATCAACCAACACAAAATATTTAAATTGAGAAACATGATTAGCTGTTCTTATTTAATGTTAAAAGGGTGCGAGAGTAATGAAATAAGAGTAATACCTTTGTCACATGCGAAGTCAAACCAATCGTCCGATTTCATGGTTCCTTGTTGTACTAGGTAGCGAATTATCTTTCTATATTTCCCTTTTTTCAGTAACTGCGGTGGGATATTATATACCTTGAAAGCTTTTATAGGATTCCTTTCTCGTAGTGCATTCTCTTCCTTGCCAACTGGTATTCCTGCGCCGAGGATATCCTTCCGTACGTTATTTGCAACAATTTCCATTTATGAGTGCATTGGCTATTATCTCTATCGTAGGTTTAGCCATAGAGTGATAAAGAATAATATTATCCTTACTCTATGGTTAAGCTCTACTATTCATAATTCCCCTGGTTCTCCTCTGGTAAGGTGGCCACTTTCTATCTCTTTACGTTATTGGTAATATTGTACTAGTATTTCATTTCTTCGCATTGTTTTCGCTACCAACTTTCGATTGTGCTTTCGGATTTTTCGCCTAAGCGCTTTATAATGATTTCATTCTTGCTATCCAATCATACCTTATTCAGTTAGTGATGTTTTTCAATCTCCTTTCTTCCTCGATCTTTCCGTCTTATCTTAATCATGGGCCTTTTTTCTTCTTTCGAATACTGCTTCCACAGTTCTCTCCTCTGCTTCATCTCTTCGTTTTCTTTAATATCCCAACACCTCGCTGTTTTTCCGATTTTTTGTGTTCATTTAAGGTTCTGAGAATGAGTTCCTAGAGTTACACATTTTTACCACTGATCAAGGCTTCCTACACTTGGGTTTAACCTGCTATTGATACCTTAGTCTGAAATTACTTCCGCAAATATCACCCCTTTAAAAGTAAAATGAGTAGTAATCTAGACTTAGGATATTTGAAATCGGAAGTGCTTAAATCGAAGATTTGGTGCATCCAGTCTCATTGCTTGTCCCCTTGCACGAGTCTCAAATACGTAGCGGTCAATCGTGGTGGAATAACACTCTTACTTTGTGCTAAATCATTTAAGCTGGGCAGCATACTCGTGGATTTCGGCTGACAAGGAGAGACTACGTACGTTGCTACGCCTTTTTGAATGCCATATTTTTTGTTGTTCGGAATGCCAAATGTTGCTGTAAATACGTCGTGGTTTGCTTGAATGAGCTCTAGTTTTTCTGTAATAAATTATTTTTTCATTCGTTATTTTATGCATGCCTTATGTAAACTCTAGAGGACGCACATCTTATTCCGTGGTGAGATGGTCTAATGGTTAGTCTTCGGCTCATGAACTTAAGGTCGCCGGACCTATTCCTTGTGCCGGTGATTTTTTTTGTCTCGATTCCAATTATTTTCGCTAGTTTTTAATTTATTTTCAATTGCAGTAGGTCTCACCGGACGATGGAACATTTTTATCATGTTCGACAATTTCGATTGAAGTCTTATTCCGAATGCGGAACCATGACATATACAGTAGCTACGCAAGGGTGCGCTCACTATTAAATGTGTCTATTGGTTATTCTGATCAACTTCCTAATCGCCAACGTTTTCATGGGGGTGCGTTCACATTAGCGCTTGCTAAATATAGAAGGCATGCTATAAAATAACGAATGAAAAATAATTTATTACAGCGAAACTAGAGCCATTCAATCAAACCACGACGTATTCCCAGCAGCATTTGGCATTTTGAACAACAAAAAAAGAATTGGTGTGCTTAAGACCACACGGGAGAAGTGTAAACTTCTATAGCGATATTCTGATAAATATAATATGTAAATCAAACTCACTAGGAATTGATCCTGGGATCCTCGGCGCGTGGGACGACGACTCTAACCACTATGCCATCGTACTAATTGTCTGTGCGTGGTGCGCCTATAGAAGTTTACACTTCAAAAATATGACATTCAAAAAGACGTACGTTGTTTATCCTTGTGAGTCGAGATCATAGGAGGGAAAAGGGACGAGAAACCGTTTTCCGTCCTTGAGTATTTCTTGTCGACTCTTCTGCTGAGGTGAAATGGGGCCTCGATTCAACCAACGGACATCTTCTCATTCTTCTTTTTGTCGTTAACCTTCCCTATTCATCACATATCCCCTCCTTTCTTAACATCCATGTAGTACCAACATACATTTTTAGTTCACTGCATGGCCATGAGTGGCGAGCTTGCCAACAGATACCTGCCTGTACAAGTTGATGATCAAGGCTTACGCTATTCTCTTCATCATGTGTTTGCTACTCTGCTCAATCTCTTCCATCGTACTACCCAAGCAACTAATAAAATTGCTCTACTTGCACCAGTTTGTGCCCTCCTAATTTCATGACCAGCTTCTCATTTTTTGTCCAAGAGAATATCATTACTTCTGTTTCCTTATGATTAATAAACATTCCTTATTTCTCGCCCTGATATTGAAATGCATCAGCTAAAGCTTGTAAGCCCATCGAAGATCGACTGACCAACACCTGGCCTTCCACTCTTCTCACCGACACTATCAACTGGCCTCATACTTTGATTGCCACATCTCTAAGCTGATGTTAAAGAGCAAAGGCGACAACGGGCACCCTTGCCATCCTCCGCGACCTATAACTGCCCACCTTGATTCCACCGTAACCGTCAGCCGCCCTCACCATGGCTATATATAAGTTACGATGAAAGCTCCTATCTCACCAATCTGTTCCAATTTCCCCGAGTATCTGCATTAGTTTTCTTTTTTTCAATTTACTCTGGAAAACACCTTTTTGAAATCCATATAACAAGCGAAAACATCACTGATTGTGGCTGTTATTTCTATAAGTGTTCTCATCATGAACCCATGAAACCTTTTCAGGTTTAGTCTAGCAGTGTTACGCGTTTCTCACGCGAGGAAAATAGCGAAAAATTTATTTCAAAAAAATATTTAAAATCTTACTGTGAGATCGAGATATATTGGAGTAATAGTTGGGAGCTGCGGCGCGCCATTTTCCGCTAACTTGTGATATTCGAAGCGTCATAACTTTGACATTTATTATTATTAAGAGCTAATATTTAGCAAATTGTTTTTTTTATTGTATTATTCCTTTTTGCCGAAATTCGTGAGAATCGAAGATGGTTGAGCCACGGCCTTGGTTGAGTTTGCGTGGAATCGCCCAAAATAGATTGCTGTCCTTTTCCCCAAATCCATCACCACGCTGCGAGAACTCTATAAAAAGTTACTTATTGCGTAGCCGAAAGAAATATATTTTTCCTGCGCTTAGTTACGTGATCTGTCCAAATTTTAAATTTAGTTTCAGTAACACATTTCTAAACAACTTCAAACTACAAGGCCGTAAATTTAATATGCATACAGAGAAAATATATAGCACGCCAGAGCAAAAGGTAGAATCAAAAGTTTCTCTTAGAGGGCGAAAGAAAACGTTTCCCATTCGAATGCTTGTATTTAAGAATACTGGCTCTTGACTACAGATGTCGATACAATTGGCAGACCGTGTTGCACAGAACTTTTATTTATAGATAACGGAGCCGTTGAGAAGTCATAATAATGCAACTGAAGAAAGAATCTAGTCAACTTATAAAATTGGAATTTACGTTTATGGATTAATATTCTCGAATTGACTGCGATACCACTTCTGCACGATATGTTTTCGTGGTTATTACGTAGGTACTGTCAAATGCCTTAAGACGGGTGCTGTGTAAAAATAATTTCCATTTAATTCAAAGACAAATTGCTTATTTTTTCAAAAATATTGCTTTATAAGACGAGGTTATAAGAGTTATTTTTCCCGTGTTATAACGGCTTGGCGTCAGTGATAAACAGGATTTGTGAAAACCTGGGTATATTACTATTTTCTTGCGGTAGTGGGACTCAGTAAAGTACGTGGCCATCGGATACTCAAACTGATTGTTGTCACGGAGGTATTTCAGTCAACAATCAAAAAATCTTTCGAGGGTCATAATTTATATGTAATGTCATAACAAGTCAATATGTATAAGTTATATATTTAACAAATGTGGAAAGCCATGATGAGAAAACCACCTTTGTTAATTCCACAAACTTTCTTACGCTGGCACGAAGCGCGTTTCACCACACTGTGGCATACTCATGTGCATTTAGCGGAAGGTTGCGTTGGAATATATAGCCTGGGCTTGTGTTGAGGACAGGAGAGGGGGTGGGTTGGGATGGGGGAGGCGAGAGGATTTCCGTTAAGTTTAAAAATGAGTACCAAAGATGCTATGGGTTTCTCAGAAGACTGCTAGGCGACTCAGATGACTGGGGGGAAGGGGAGGGCTGGAGTGTTTAGAGGGGGTTTCTAGGGGTGTAAGGGGGAGGTGGAGGGGGTGAGAAGAGGTGCATGGTGAAGGAGAATTTGGGGACCAAGAGCTTTAAAAACCGCCGTGACCACCCTCTTAAAGAGGAAAGGTCTAATTATCACTAACAGAACTATATAACATTTATAAAAAAAATCACCGTCATTAAGGTGTCCGACTAAAACTTTACACAAACAAGTAAACTAATTCTTCTCCCTAACCAACAAAATTATCTAGAGTTAAAGGCCTACTGGTAATAAAACTAATGTTAACCAAATGAACCACACTCGTCACTTGCGCACAATGTGTACCTCCTGCCCATCAGAAGAATGATGTCCATATGAAAAATTGAATAACACACATGTTAAATCACCGTCCTTACAGTGTAATAATAAAAAATCACACCAACAAGTACAAACTATTTCTTCTCTCTAACAAACAAAAATTATACGGAGTTTATATGGCCTAATATTAATATAAACAAAGTTTCACTATATATACCACACTCGTCAATTGCACATAATATGTACCTCCTGTCCATTGTAAGAATGGTGACAAGATTTAAATTGAAAAACATATATATTAAATCACTGTCATTGCAGTTTATCCACACAAAAATAAAACAGACTACACACGACACTCATCACTTGCATACAAGAAGAACTTCGTGCCCATCATAATAGTGACTAAAATAGTATACTATAAACTTTAAAAAAGGGCACTGTCATTGCCGTGCCCTGCTAAAAATTAACCACAAGGAAAAAACACTAGTCCCTATACATCTCACTCGTCACACCCCACGGAGGAGGGTGGAGGGGGGGGGTTGAAGATGACTTTACTAAACGGAGAGGAGGGGGATGGGGGGGCAGGGTCGTATGTTAGGGTTTGGTGAGGTTTGAGACAAGGCTAAGGGGTTGGGGGGGGGGAGGAGAAGGTGGGTGAGTGGGTGGGGAGTGAGGGGGGGGAGGGGGTGACGGAGACACCACGGGTAAAGGGACTCGCTACTGTCGGGGTTGACCGTTTGAATGGCACGACGGGGGGGCGGGGGGGCGAGGGGGGGGGGGGGTTGGTGAAGGGGGGCAGGCAGTTAGGGTAGGGGCAACGTCACATACATATGGTTCGATCGCGGCACTTTTTGTACTAAGCATGGCGTAAGGAGGGGGGAGGAGTTTTCCACCAAATATTCGTTACACAAATGCACATTGTTCAGCCTGTGGTGTGCGATTTCTAGTTGCTCGAGGACAAGCAAAAGCAAGCAAAGACATCTGCAACCCTCCTCCGTGGGGTGTGACGAGTGAGATGTATAGGGACTAGTGTTTTTTCCTTGTGGTTAATTTTTAGCAGGGCACGGCAATGACAGTGCCCTTTTTTTAAAGTTTATAGTATACTATTTTAGTCACCATTATGATGGGCACGAAGTTCTTCTTGTATGCAAGTGATGAGTGTCGTGTGTAGTCTGTTTTATTTTTGTGTGGATAAACTGCAATGACAGTGATTTAATATATATGTTTTTCAATTTTTAATCTTGTCACCATTCTTACAATGGACAGGAGGTACATATTATGTGCAATTGACGAGTGTGGTATATATAGTGAAAATTTGTTTATATTAATATTAGGCCATATAAACTCCATATAATTTTTGTTTGTTAGAGAGAAGAAATAGTTTGTACTTGTTAGTGTGATTTTTTATTATTACACTGTAAGGACGGTGATTTAACATGTGTGTTATTCAATTTTTCATATGGACATCATTCTTCTGATGGACAGGAGGTACACATTGTGCGCAAGTGACGAGTGTGGTTCATTTAGTTAACAGTAGTTTTATTACCAGTAGGCCATTCAATCTAGATAATTTTGTCGGTTAGGGAGAAGAATTAGTTTACTTGTTTGTGTAAAGTTTTAGTCGGACACCTTAATGACGGTGATTTTTTTTTAATGTTATATAGTTCTGTTAGTGATAATTAGACCTTTCCTCTTTAAGAGGGTGGTCACGGCGGTTTTTAAAGCTCTTGGTCCCCAAATCCTCCTTCACCATGCACCTCTTCTCACCCCCTCCACCTCCCCCTTACACCCCTAGAAACCCCCTCTAAACACTCCAGCCCTCCCCTTCCCCCCAGTCATCTGAGTCGCCTAGCAGTCTTCTGAGAAACCCATAGCATCTTTGGTACTCATTTTTAAACTTAACGGAAATCCTCTCGCCTCCCCCATCCCAACCCACCCCCTCTCCTGTCCTCAACACAAGCCCAGGCTATATATTCCCACGCAACCTTCCGCTAAATGCACATGAGTATGCCACAGTGTGGTGAAACGCGCGTCGTGCCAGCGTAAGAAAGTTTGTGGAATTTACAAAGGTGGTTTTCTCATCATGGATATCCATAATTTCAACGAGGTCAGGCCTGAGATCATCAGTTTTAAATGTGGAAAGTATCACCATTATGTGATTACAATTTTTAAACTTATTTAATAACGATTGTCTATTTTTTCAGAGCCTCGTGTACCCAGGCAAGGAGCCCGCATTTGGCACGCGAGCCTCAGTTCTCTGACCGCTACTTTTGTGAAAGTGATTATAGATAAAGAGACTACGGAGGAGAATCTGAGGAGTGGAGATGAACATCTGATTGGCCCAAAGGTTAGCACGGTTGGCCTCTTTTACTCAAAAGTTAACAAAGACAGTCGGCTGACATCTTTTTCTCCGTAGTGACCGGTTCATGAGAAACAGATTTCACCAACCCTAAAGCCATCAACTGCACATTTACTTACGAGCTATTGCTGAGGCTGTATTGTGAAGAAAATCCGTTAATATCATTTTACTTAAGATATAATTAACTCTTAGACGAAGCTATACCCCTACGAAGGAATTAAATTAACCATATCATTTTTTCTGATTTCTCGTATCATGAACGCAGCATTAAAGGACGGTTTGAACAGTTAGCAAGGAGACTCGAAAGTTTACTTGTAAATGCATGAAAACATATAATGCATACCATATTTATGATATCTTTAATGTTATTTTTATATTGCTGTTGTCCATTTTATAGCTTAAAGATTATTTACGTCATATTTTCAGGAACTGGTTCAGTAGCTTTAAAATTTGCCGAGGACTTGTTTGCCTTCTTTGCAACATGTCGGACGTTAGGTGTTTGAAACATGTCTCTAAGCCAAATGATATCCTTGAATTTAAATTTAAAATTCCGCCCAATGTCGTAGTTTGATTACAGCTCTGGATTGTTTTCAAATCATAATCAATATTCGACTGATGTGTCACGCCTTTTTCATTTTCCCATTTCTTTCTCAATTGTTCTCTACTTTCAGCCAGCTGTATTCTTTTTGATTTCTTATAAATTGTTTCGTTTTCTGTGTAGGACAAAATTTTTTTCTTTCCATTTTGTTACATCATATCTTTGTTGCTTCTGAATTTAATAAACCTAACACAAGCTTTATCAGTATAACTAAATAATATATTTTTATGAAATATAATGTAATGTATTTTTGTAAATCGAACACCACATTTGTTCGCCGAGATATCCTAAATCAACAATTCTATTCCCTAGACATACTTGGCATTGGCATCTACGCGCTGGTGAAGACTTTCTTTCCTTTTCTAATCTTTGTCGACATTTTTATTTTTATTGACAACACCATTCTTGATAATTCCACCTTTAAATCGTAAAAGTTCTACAAGTCCAGACAGTATTCTCACAGAAAACTTAACCCGTATAATAAATAAGATAATAAAAAATAAACTGCAGAAGAGATTTAGCAATTGTGATCGTTAATCGACATTTTGTTAACAAATTTACGGAAAGCACGACTTCGATCGACAAACGATCATTTGGAGAAGGTATCATTATATATTTCTGATTAATTGTCAGTGTTGACCTATTCAATAAGTCAAATTTTTTTCTATATGAAGTGGTTCGCAGATAAAATATTGATTTCTTTTATGGCTCTCAATGGATTCATATAGTTGTCTATAAAGTACCTTAATATGCAGTTTTTTTCTGTCGTCTGTGCCCATTTCACAAATTGGGTTCGACTCCCTGAGCTCCGTCCATAGTTGTCGGTGTCCGGAGAAACTTCCCCTGTCACTCCATTGTCCCTGTCTCTTGAGACGATAAGCCGCCATCCTAGCTTGAGTTTCAACTTCCACATGAAGTCGAGTAAGACTCAGAAGGGTTTCAAGGGCCAGTGTGGGGGTCGTCCTCATAGCTCCCGTGATACCCGTGCAGGTAATTCTTTGTAGGTGGTTGAGTTTACTCCTGGCAGTGATCTGCCTGGTCTTTTCCACCAGACAATTGAAGAGTGTAGAAAGCTAGGCTTTACGACTGCAGTGTAAATCCACTTGATCGCCTTTGGCTGAAGTCGCCAGGTTTTACCGAGGGCCTTCCTGCAGGTCCTTAGGGAGACGTATGCTTTCTTGATTTTTGCCTCAAGATGCTCTCCCCAGTTGAGTTTGGTGTCCAAAAGGATTCCGAGGTACCTACTTAACCGTCCGGGATGGCTGTAAAATCCTTTCTTGTAGTGAAGGAGGAATAAAACCCTATCTCTTCCTCTTATTTTCGAACAATATGAGCTTAGTCTTGTCAGGGTTTACCGTTAACCCTGTTTCGTTGCACCAGACCATCTTCCTGTCTAGGGCTTTTTGCATTAGTCCGGAGACGGTGTCATGGTATTTGCCAGTGATAAGGATCGCCACATCATCTGCATACCCTTGAGGCATGCCCTATAGGCTTCAGTCTTGTTCAGCCTTGTGATGAGCCAAACAATTACCAGATTCCACAAGAGTGGAGACAGTACCCCTCCCTGTGGGCATCTTCTGGTCATCGTCACCTCCATCGTGCTCTCCCTTAGGAAAACCTTAAAAGTTCTCTCTTCCAACATGTGTCTGATCCAACTCACAATATGTGAATGGACCCTATGTCTCCTGGCTGCAAGGCAGATTTGGTCAAAGGATGTATTGATAAAAACTCCCTCTATGTTAAGAAAAGTCCCCAATCCGTACATCCCATATTCCAGTACTTCTTCTATCCTAGAGACTAGGTTGTGGAGCGTGGAACAGAGTGTGAGCGCGTATTACAACCCTTTATTCCGATAACGAGCATTCAATGCTATTAGATCTTTTGAGTTGAAATTACTAATTTAAAATATTATACTGGTTCAGAAAGATTTTCCGGCGTTAGTTTCTGGCTTTCCAGTGCGTGGTGTGCAATCCATGTGGCTCAACAGCTCCAAGTTCATTTTCGGCGATGAATGATAACACTTGCTCGCAAACTATAATATTTCCTTATTTACATTTACGTTGCGAATAGGAAATGAGACTGATGACACAGTACCACTTCCGTTAAGGTTTAAATTGAAAGAAAAAAATAACTGAATATAGAAGACACTTCACGTTTTACTAAAACAAACGTTTTTTTAAATTTACATTTCTAAGGTAATGGTTTTTTGAGGTCTTCTGGTAAGTTATTGCATTCAATCACGCCGATATTCAATAAGTAGTACTTTGCAATATTTGTTTACTGCTCCCGAAATTTAAACTTTAGCGAGTTCTCTTTTTTCCCCTCAAAATTCAGTGACTCCAGCCTCTTCTCCAAAATTCAACCAAAGTTGGATGTTTTGTGTAATGATTTTACATTCCCAACAATCCATCTACTCTCCTTCTATCGAGAAGTGGACTCCACCTCAATTCCTCTAACATGCTGATTTCGTCATTATCTCGTTTGTCTCCCCAAAACGTACCATGTAGCTTTACCTTGGACCTTCTCTAAGCTTCTTATCTTCCCTTTATCATAGGTAGCCCAAGCATTTCTGGCGTACTCAAGCATGGATCTTACAGTAATGAAAGATACCCATTCTTTCTCATGTTTTGGGCACTCTTTGTATTTCTCATAACATAATGAAAGTTTTTTAAACACTTTCCCAACTTCTCCCACCTTTTTATTGCACATTCATTCGCGGCAATGGTATTTTCATCTATTCTTATTTTCTCTCGAGAGGTATTTACTCCTGCAAATTTATTTTGACACATTCACATTGGACAAATCAGAGAAAAAATTGCATAACTTTATTTTTAAAAAGACATTACTGTCCGACACATGTGCTTATTCAATTTAGTCGTTTCAACTCATAGGCACTGCAAATCAAGCAATGTTGTCGGTGAAATAAATCTTTGCTTGCTCTGTCTTCACCGTTTATCCGTTAATCGATGTGAAGCTCAACGACGTAGTAAACTTAAATAATTCTGAGTAAAACTCCTACGCTTTGGAGTGGTTTGCTGTTGTAAATGACGCATGAGTTTTGAAAACCGGAGAGGAAAGAGTCGTCGCGCTTCGAGAACTGTGGAGGCCTCCGTCAAATGCTGGCGAATTAGAAATGGAAGTCAAAAGCCTATTTCTTCCACTGAGCTGAATATAATTTTGACCTTTGGCAGAAGAGGTATTTCGCCTGGCACTCAAAAACATAACCTCTTTTCAATGGATGAGCTCTCTACGTCCCGAATCAAAGGAATGCATCCTTTTCCCATTCCGAGTTTGGATGGATTAGTCATGAGAGAGCTCCCGACGAGTTCACATGTTTGTTTTCTCCAAAGCCTCTCAAAGTTACTTGCTTCGCTTCATACATAGGCCATTAGGTCAAATAATACATGCACCATGGAAACAAACAAGATTTTTTTGGAAGGGTCTTGCCCGCGATTTGGGAATTACGTAAACCACTGCTTTTTTCTTTGATGCTAGTGAAAATAGCTTACTTTTTCCTTTCTCTACTGTTTCAATCGACGTGAATAGGCCATTTGAAAATCACCGCGAAATGAAAAAATGACTTGGTTCGCTGCATTGCGCGCGGGTTCAAGGAGTATACTAAAGGTAAACAAACCCTCGCTGGATTTCGCCTCGAACTAAGGAGGTGTAACTGGCTAACACACCTGACAAACATTTCGAAAATTTGGATTCGAATGCTAGTAAAGTCAAATGATTTTATCATGGTGAATTCGATCCCTTTGTAATATGGACAACGTCTTATCATATTCCAGTCTTAGCAGTTGAATGATGAGTACAGACCGATGTTTTATGAGCGAGAAGGGATCATATCTGTTTTTAATAAAGCTTTCAGCAAGAGTTTCAGAAAATTATCCGCTGTCTCACGTCAAATGTTTTGACAGAAATCCAGTTTTTGTCTCTCCTGGAAATTAAAAAAATCCGAAATGAGCCCTTTTCAAAATTCATGGTTCAATTACACCTTACACTCATTCATTGCCTCAATTTGGAATAATTCACTTAGAAAGCCTTGAACTTGAACAATATTTGAACCCGGACCTTCCTATTTCCTGTCAACTACGTCATACAGCTTCGCCTTCATTCCTAAATTAGTAATTAATTTCATTCATGGCATTTCCCAATAACTTGGAAAGTCGATTGCTAAAGTTATTGTTTTTGTAAGTACAGTCCATTCACGGCTACTTAATATTATAAAGACACACCAAAAAAATAACTATCATAAAAGTACAGTAGAAAAGTATTAACCAATGGTAAATTAATGGTTATGAAAGTATATACGAATTTAACTTTTGTTGGTTAATTTGTGAAACATATTTCTTTTACTATTTGCAGTGTTCCTTTGACAGTTGAAGGTGTTCTTCTTGTGATGACTGGTCCCGTTAACGGGAACGGTACTTATCCCTCCAGCTATTGAAGGTTTCTTCCAGGGATTTTGATGCCATTTATGATCCATACCACAGAATCACAGTCATGCCTTGAACATGTGATTCCATGAACCTCAGGTAAGTTTTTATTAATCTTTAAGCCGACACTCGCCAGAAAGAGGCACGCCACAAAAACTTTTATTTTAACGACTGAGATTTATTTATAATAAAATAAATAAAATAATTTATTTTTTTCGAACCACCCTAACCACCATCCAGCCCAACGGACTGCAGTTCACTCCTCCCTGATCCACAGAGCCATGGCCATCTCGGACCAAGCCAAGGCCTGGTGTTTACCGGATACCCTGTGAGTGCGGACAGGTGTACATTGGCGCGACCGGTCGAACCATCGAAACCAGAATTAAGGAACACCAACAGCACCTCCGGCTGTGTCAACCTGCGAAGTCGGCAATCGCAGAACATGTCATTAACGTCGACCATGCCTTCCAATGGAAAAAGACGGCACTGCTCGGACACTCAAAAGGATATTGGGACCACCTTACTAAGGAGGCAATAGAAATCCGACTTGAGAGTCATAACTTCAACAGAGACGAAGGGTTCCACTTGAGCAGGACCTGGAACTCAATCCTGAAAATGGCGAGAAAAGTGACCTGAGGGACACACACGATAGAGGAAGTGCCGTGTTTGTATAGAGGAAGTCTATACAAACACGGCACCTCGACACCCGGTATCAACGGCCCTGATGATGAAGGATAAGTCTTCCTTCGAAACGTCGGCAGAGGAGCAGATGGAGACACTAACCCGGATGGAAAGCCGTGAACAATTTACTCCAAACTCTGGTAAGTTTTTATTTATCGTTAAGCTGACACTCACCAGAAAGAGACACGTCACAAAAACTTTGATTTTAACGACTGAACTTCTCAGTAACTAACTAATGATACAAATTGAAGGCGTATTTATTTCACGGCTTACGATGGAAACGCCGTATACCTTAGGTTATTTAGTATGTATTCTTCCGAGCGTCACATATTGATATAGGTTTTTCCAACACTTAGAATCCCTAGCTTTCCACGACGTTTCGCACGCACATAGTCATTCTAACAAATTATTTACATGAAAGAATAAAGTTTAATCCCAAATTTAAATTCCGAGAACATCAAGGGAACACATCGTAGGAAAGTTAAGAAAAAAATGGAAATTGGTAAACCTTGAATTGAAAAAACTTAGACAGTACTATGTATACGGGAATGTTACTTTTAAATTTCAGTTGTTATTAAGTTTAAAAAAATTGAGTTGGTTATTGCATTTTTTAAATTTATACCCCTCTTGAGGGCTCAGCCGTTTCAAATCCCATAGAAACGGCTTTCTATTTTTTTGGAAAACACCTTTTTTAGTGAAAAAGGCGTTATTTTCAATATTTTGTAGTCAACAGAAAGGGAAATCTTTTTTTAATGTATTACGAGGAGAAGTTAATCGAATTTTGTTTGAGTGTAGTGATATCTCGCTCCAACTAACCTAACTCTGGCGATAAGACGGGGAGATATGATAGTGTGAGATAGACGCATTTTGAGGCCGTTTATTGTAAGTAGATGGCCAAATAGAAAATGCTGTTTTTTTAATCACAGCATTATTCCACTAGCAACATTAGCCGACGTGATTTGGAAGGTTCTCTTTGGCCTAGGGCACAGTGCACATGGGCGTCATTTCCAATATTTAGTTATCGAGGTCTTCTTCTTCTTGTAGGCTTGCAGCCTGTCTTTATCGACTCATTCTCCTTAGAAGCATTTTCTCCATTTCAACCCAAGTTTTCCACTATTTATCATTCCCTCTGCACACTGATCCTTCGAAATATAGTCCATTCCGTTGTATTCCATTCTGTTTATGTGGTCTCTTTAAATATTTCTTCGCCCTTTAGCCCACGTGTTCGTTGGTGTTATTTTGCTTTCCTCTCTTTTATTTTTATTGCTTATTCGATATTTTCTTGTTCTCCCGAATATTTTTCCGAGGTCCTTCATTTTGGTTAATAAATAGAACATTCAAGCAATTTATGTGTATACCAAAACAGTGCGGTTTATAACTTGACTCTTTCTAAGCGAAAATGACATATAATCATTGATGTGTATTTCAGAGCTCTTGTATTTTTATTGCCTTCTCGATGTGTGTAGGCCATCACTTTGAGAATTCATTCAACACGGCGAGCGTTCCCGTCACCGTAATCTGACGAAATGAATACTCGTGTATTTATACGTCCCATGCATGCTGAGAGTCCATTTGACTTCCGTGGCTTGTCGAATGCAAAGCATTCAACTTGAACTTTTTATATTTCTTCAAGGGAGCCTCGTAAGACATTACTACGAACGACAGGCTAGCCTCCTAGCAGCTAGCCGTGTAGCCCCCTCCTAAAAGAATCCACCATCAGAAGAATCCATGACGCCTTTTCAAGTTTAGTCTGGGTGTGTTGCGCATTTCTTACGCGAGGAAGATAGAGAAAAATTTCCCGAAGTTCCTCTGGTCGTTGTGAACCCAGGCCTTCCCAAGAAGGTAAGATAATAGTCTTTTCCTCGCATTGGGGTCTAGTTCGTAAACATTATTTGATTGCAACGATCCGCTGGTGTGAAATGCGTTAAGAAAACTTCCAGTGCATATATATCCTATAGTCATTAATTGGATTACTGATCTTTGATTTACCATAATCTTATGTATACTGTTTTACCCGTTTTAGTAGCGGAAAATTTCAAATGAATACTGAAATAATACATGGTGAAATTTGAAACACGTGAAACAAATGGATACAATTTTGCGAAAACACAAAAACTCGCTATTGATAATTGATATTTGTATCTTTTCGGATAATATTAATGAAAATTTCTATTGAAATAGATGGTCAAATAATTAATACTTGGTAGTTTGTCATTGATACGAGCAGTGTTTATTTCTCTACTTCCATCACCAAGCTTGTCCGGTAAACTGTTCATTCTTAACACAATCAAGCATGGAGGTGTTGAAATATTTCCTATTGCAAAATGTATTGTAAGTTGTTCCTGGTATATTTGAACATAATAAAACAATTTACCCCTTCAATTGTACATAATTGTAGCACATTGAGCTAATCGTTGTAGCACAATAAAATATCCTATTTAAATATGCTTTGTGAATGTCATCTGCGCAGAAACTCAGAAGTAAGATGAACTCTTATTTTCAGGCCGCTATGTTAGTAACATCAAAAGTAATATTTTCTCCACGATCTTTATTTCACTTCATTTCTTTCCTTCATTTCCATCGAGACGGAGAACCAACTCCTGGTTTGCAATCCTTATTGCACATTTTTAGAGACATTTCCTGAGACTTATTTTCAACATTAGACCAATGAAACAAATCCCTTACCCACTTAAAACGAAAAACAGTTGATTAATGGTCTAAACTATAGAATATTTACCTTACTTCTTTAAGTTTTTGAGATTTCCTTTTTTCCATTGAAAGTCCTTCTTACTCTTAGTTTATCGTGATTAGCATCAATCAATCAAAAACAGATCTCTGTACTCCAGCTACTGTTGCCAAAAACAATGAATAATTTGATGTTTATTATCTGTAATTTGGACGATTATGGCAATCTTATCAGCCAGTGATAGATGTATTACACGGAATGTTATTCCGGAAAAGATACATTTTCTAAACTCTCAGCCTTGAATAATTTTTTCACCGATTCAGGGTTTTTTCAGTAAAATAATCGAGATTTAAACGACAGCATACATGCACAGTACTGACACTTTTCTGAGACTGTTTGGTGTCGTGACGATACCCAAATCGTTTGAAAGAGCGGTCCATTAGCCTCAAAGGCGGCTACACTCGGAATAGGTGAAAGGTTAGGTGTGTACACTCGGAATAGATGAAAGTAAAGAAAGTCGAAGGAGAATGCACAAAATAGTTTTCCCGACGTGAAGAAACTATGTGTCTCTGTTCGTATTGTTCGAGTGCATTCCTAATTTAACGGCATGCTGTCACAGATAAGAGGGGAAAACTCCGGGATGATATTTCATTTAGTTTTGATCTTTGAGATATGTCCCGAATGAGCGGCTACTCCAAATTACCGTTAGCCCAAACAATTGTTGACAAACGAAGTCTTCTTACTATGCCTTTCCACTCCTGATGTCTGCTGTAACTTTATAGATATTGCTCATTCTACAATATCAAAATCCTTCTAGGTGTCCTGAAACAATAAAAAAAGGTGGAAATGGTCTAGATATCTGTTATAGTTCTAATTTCCCAGTACATCTTACATGTGCGGAAAAGGCTTCTATTTGTTCCTTTTGCTAAAGACACGAGTCACAAAGAGATTTTCCACTCAGCCAATTCATAATTATCTTCCTCGCGCAAGAAATACTTGACACTTCCAGAATGCGAAAAGCTGCATGGGTTCTTTGGCTGGTGAATTGTTTTGGAAAGGGGAGTTGAGCGGCTAGTTTGTATCCGGAAGGTCGAGGTTTTATTGACGAATGCCAAAGAGTCCATTTGCATATTATACGGAAGTGAAATTGACCCCAAATAGGCGCGGAACGCGTAAGCAATATGCGAGGTTTTGTTTCGACAGAATACTGATTCGGCGGGGCTCACTGATTGGACCGACTTTTAAAAGTTATATTGCATGCCCACTTGTAACCATTGGGAAAAAGATGTGGATGGAGCTCATGAGCAACTAGAAGAGATAATTAGAGAAGTCCCGGGTAGGAAAACCTCGATAGTAGTGGGTGACTGGAATGCAGAGGTGGCGGAAGAGAGGGATGGATATGAAGAGGTTGAGGGTTGGGGCTAGGAACGAGTAATGACCGCAGTGATAAGTAGTTGAATTTTCAGGGAGAAATAAAAAACTTGCAACAAAATTTTGGTCTAAAATTACCTAAGTCGTAGGTACACTTAATAATACAGGGCGTTACAGGTAAATTGTAGATTGATTACATCGTGATAAGGCAGAGATTTAGGAACAGTTTAAAAAAACTCGCTAAGTTATCCGGGGGTGGATGCGGACGGATAATTTAGATTTCGTGAAATGTATAGTGATAGATTCAAATGGTTTTGTAAAAGTCAGATGATGAAGAGGTGGAACATGGAATCATCGAGAGGGAAGGAAAGGAGTGAATACCAGGAGCTAGTGGAAAGAAACATTAGTGAAGGAAAGCAAATGAAAAAGATGCAGGAAATTGAGAGAGTATCTAAAACAGATGTAATAACAGCGGCAGGGAAAACAACCAATGGAAAGGAGAAGTTTAAAAAAGCAATAGGTTAAAGTATTTAGTTAAATGCGTTTGCCCTTAGACTAAATAACGAGAAAATATTAATGGTCATTGAAAATTCCGTCCAAAGCCGCTACATAGACTTCGAAAACTTTTCAATACTCATAAGAGATAAACCTCGAAAATCGAAATGGATACGGATGTAAAATGTTAGAAAATTGAAAAAACCCCAAGAGAAAATGCTTAGCAAACTATAAACTAATGATTATTTTTGTAACTACACTTGATTTAGTAATTACAGACCCGACCAAAATAAATGGATGACTAATGGTCAGTAATTATACATACTAAATGGTTAACATTTTCTGAGATTCCTGTCCAAAAGATGTATTACGCACCTCAGAGTTATATGAATTTGAGAATTAGGCTGATAAACGGTCTGTGTTAGTTTATTCTAAGTCATCTATAGGTAGCGGGTAAAATGTTTTTTTTTATTTTTCGTGCAAATTTGATAAATCAGCGATTATGCTAAAATAAAAAAGTATAATTAGCATTGAAAGTTTGTTCATAAAAACTATTACACCTACAAAATAGAATTTAATGGTAATATTTAAGGAACTTAGACACGGGGAGATTTCAACCCTGATAGTTGAAGATCGAACGCCGCACTGAATCCCTTACTTGCGCGTTGAAAATCGCGCGACAGGAAAAATGAAATTCTAGAGGCCATTCATGAACATGTGCTGGAACAAGATCGATTGGAACGGGTTTTATATACTACGTCTTTTTTTAAGATTTAAAGAGTTAGGTGAAAGGGAAACATTTGAAAAAGTGTATGGCAGGGAAGGAGAGGAGTCTGGGGCCCGATTCTGATCTTCCACTAGTGGAAGACTGGTGGAAAGTTCCACCATTCGTTCATTGAACGGCTCTTGATCCGTTACATGAACGGCTCAATGACCCCTCTGGAGAGCCGAACGTCACAAACTTATGTCGATTTCCAACTTACCTCGAAACCGCGAACAAAAAAATGTCTACCTTCCGAAGGCTTACTTCCGTCGGAAAGTTTCCACCACGACACTAGTGCTGTTCCACCAAGTGGATGACGGGTGGAAGGGAAGCTTGACTTTCCACCAGTCATTGAACGATGAACGATGTAGTGAACGATTCTCTGGTGGAAGGTGGAACGTGTGACGTAGTGTCGGAAAGTCATGACGTTTTGGAGGAAACTAATGACGTTTTGGTGGAAAAGTTGAGCATCGGGAAAGCATCAGAATCAGGCCCCTGATGAGAAAAATGGAAAGAAGGCAGCATAAGTGACCGGATGACGTATTTAGTAGGCAATATGGAATGAATGCGATACCTCTCTTAGCAGACTTACGCAAAATAATAACTACTGAAAATAAATGAGTGGATCATAACGCTAAAACACATCAACAGCCGGTTGTCTTTTTCGAGGCCTTTGGAAATTTGTCTGTCGATATTCAATGGTGACTGTCGTAACCCCCATCAATTTCGCATGGATAGTCAGCACGATAGCAAAATTAATACATGAAGTAATCTTGATACTCCCGTCGGATCTTTATTTCGTGAATACGAAATTACATACGTTACTCTCTTTATTGGGAAATTCTTTTGTTTTGCTAACCAGAAAGAAAGTTGAAATGAAAGAAAGAAAATTACGCTATGCATAACATTTATTCATCGAAATCATTGGTACAAATAGCTAACCTATGTATAAGTCGTCGATGGTAACTAATATTTCCTGCTTTATAATGTTAATTTTATATTCATTGTGCTATAAACGTCTAACTCACCTTCTCAGCTCTCCGTAGACCCCTCGATCACAAAAATCGACCTACTCGTTCCGGAGATACAACTGAACTGAACGCGCGCCGTGCCCACACAAGCCCAAATTTAGACTCCCACGCGCAGCGCTGTGACGTCACCTCGCTACTCCCCCTCCGCTTGCGAAAACCCTTATCCGGTAGTCGACAAAACGGGCTATCCAGTAATAGCTTTAGATATTCTGTAATCCGTATAGTTTTTGCACACGAGGCCCTCGAATGTACACCAATATTGCTGGTGGCAAAACCTTAAATGACGCCGAGAACGAACCAAAAGGTTGTTCATTCGTATTCACATAAAAAAATCGTATGTCACGTGGCTTAAAATCACTATTTCATGTATTACCTAATGATGAATGGTTGAACCGACCTTGGCATTTTTCCCACAGGCACATGATAGAATTAAGTTAATAATACTCTTAAAGAGTGCTCACTGGGATACGCGTTTGGGAAATAGATTTAAAAAATTTCAAGACCGAGCTAGATGACGTTGATTTCGCCAGCGAAACGAGGCCTCGGTCAGAGCGATACCATTTCTCCTTTCGGCCGAAAAGTACAGATCAATGTCTTTCACATGAAATCCTATGATCAGGTCTTTCCCTCAAGATCCTCTAACACCAAGAGAGGTAAACAAGCGTAGAAAAATACATCAGGTTTGCTGTCCCTCGTCTCAAGGCATTGTGGATCCATTCGAACACGGATACGCACGTTCGCTCGAGGATACGGGTTCGCAAGCTCGCTCGTTGCTGAGGTCTTGGAAATGCGTGGTGAGGTTCCATTATATCCAGTTAAGTGTGGGGTCAAGTGGCGCATACCCGGGCTAGCGGATTCAACGATGTGGTTCAAGTCCAGGTGTTATTGGAGAATTTGCTCGACCAGCAAACATACATTTTGGGCTTTCATTACTTCTTTTCAAGATGACACTTTTTTGAGTGGCTCAAACTTAATAAGTATTCGGTTGAGTTCTTGAAATAGTGCACTTAAACTTTGTCGTACTGTCTATCTAAAATTGCATTCCCAGCATGGCTTCTTGAAAACTAAAAGGAAATTAAATTATTGTGTATAGGTGTAGCAAAACTTGGAGAAATTCGCTTGTACAGAGAATTACTTCAGGGAGTGGAGAGCGCACAAGAGAGGAAGGATAAAGATGTTTAGGTTATCTCTAAAGGTTCCCACCTGAGCCCTGCGGTACCTCTGCCCGCTCTTCATAGCTTAATTATCCCTCTGGAGCCTCAAACTCTCCGCTGTAGAGTGCCATCAGGTTTCGCTATGCCTATATTTATACGTATAGTTATGCTCTTCTCGTGGAATAAGAATTTCACTTAGTAAAACAGAGGTATATTTATGAAGAGAATTATATGCTTGGCATTACTTCATGAGTAATACGTGATAGTAAATAGTCATTAGGATGGGCCTTGTAGAGTGTAGTTTAAAAAATAATAATTAGATTATAGTTTGCTAATCTTTTTCTCTTTGGGTTCTTTTCAATTTTCTACCATTTTACTTCCATATCCATTTCGACTTTCGAGGTTTATCTCTCATGAGTATTGAAAAGTTTTCGAAGTCTGTGTAGCGGCTTTGGACGGAATTTTCAATGACCATTAATATTTTCTCGTTATTTAGTCTAAGGGCAAACGCATTTAACTAAATACTTAAACCTATTGCTTTTTTAAACTGCTCGTTTCCATTGGTTGTTTTCCCTGCCGCTGTTATTACACCTGTTTTAGATACTCTCTCAATTTCCTGAATCTTTTTCATTTGCTTTCCTTCACTAGTGTTTCTTTCCACTAGCTCCTGGTATTCACTCCTTTCCTTCCCTCTCGATGATTCCATGTTCCACCTCTTCATCATCCGACTTTTACAAAACCATTTGAAGAATCATATGCGCCAAGAATGACTTAAATCAGAGGCAAGAATGAAATGCCATGCCGTGGGCACGCCATAATTAGTATAAAATACCGTAATTCGCAGACGTTGTCGTAGACTAGTGGATAGAGCTCTCAACTACGGGCAGGAGGTGTGTCAGTTCGGGCATTACCCGGAGAAGATTTTATTTTTAAGTCACATTAATTTACGCTCTGGACCTAAAATATTTCCAAAAACAGTGTCGGAGTATGTCCAAAACTTTATTTATATCAAATTCTTGTGGATTTTGACCAATTTATGAAAAATGGTTTAACATTTCTGGAGTTTTGGTCAATTAAAATAATAACAGCGTATCTGCCTACGTTTCGTCAACTTTTATTGACATCAGGGCTTAAAAAATAAACAGCACCAAGTTAGAAGTATTAGAACAATTTATAATTACATTTTTTTTCTCATTTTGATTCAATCAACAAATAATTAAAATCAATTTACACTGAATTTTGCCGCCACACAAACTTAAAACTCTACATATACCTTCAACACTCTTTTAAAAAATATTACTTGAATCTGTTAACAGCATGAGCGTGTGGTAAACAAAATATTTGTTGCTATTTGAATTTGTAGTTATTGAAATATTAGGTAAAGGTGAGCTTTCGTCTCTCACGGTTAACATTTTTTTTTTGAAAAACTTAGTAAAATGACGAAATTGAATGTTATACGTAGGAGTAGAGGAAGAATGCGTATTTGTAAAAATGTAAGAATCATACCCATGTGACTGGTAGTTTTAGAGATATTTTTGTTTGAAAATGACCAATTTCGCGATTTTTTCGTGAGATTTCGACGCCATATTTGGAGGTTTTACGAACAAATGGTAGGAGGATAGTGACTAATTTCCATTCTAAATTCCCTTCATTCACTCCATAAGCCCCTAACAAGCTTTAGGGCTTATGGAGTGAAATAGGGGTGCTAGGGTGGGACGGTACGCGGGCCCCAATTGGCCATATTCAAGAGTGAAAAAGGCATTTCTGTGAGTTGGAAAAGCGGAAAACGCATTTTTCGCGGGAGCGATAACGTAGAAATGGGCATTTTTGAGAGTGGTAGAAGGTTCCAAATGCAGATTTTTACAATAAATGTGAAAATGGAAAGACGTATGTTAGGAATAATTCTGGGTGTTGTGTTTTAGTCGAGAGGCGATTTTATTGAAAGGTATAATACTGGATGTGCATTTTCACAGTGAAAATTACGTGAATTTATACCATGGATGACTTAGCGTATTTTTAAAGAATGAATTGCCTGTTGTAGGTTGGCGATTAGAAGGGTGTATTATTTGAAGCCTAGTATTCTTTTAAGTATACAATCCCTTTATTGGGTTGTGATTATAGGTGGTCATTAATAGAAGGGTAAAATGTCATGTTACGTATTATATTAAGAATAGAATCCTTCTAGCCGGTTGGTGATTATAGTTGGCCATTAATAGATGGATCAAGTGTCATTGTACGTATTCTATCCACAAAAGAATCCCTCGAGTCGGTTGGTGATAATAGGTGGGCATTAATAGAAGGTTAAAATTTCATTTTAAGTATTCTATCAAGAATAGAATCCCTCGAGTCGGTTTGTGATTATAGGTGGCCATTCGTCGAAGGCTAAAATGTAATTCTGCGTATTCTTTCAAGAATAAAATCCCTCAGGTGACATGGTGAATATAAGAGGGGTTTTGTTGGAGGCTAACGAAATAGTATTCTTGACGAAGTTTTCTCGGGTAGTGTGGAAGGGTTGTTTAATTGTTGTTGTTGATTAACTGTGAATGGTTGGAAGTCAATTGTTCAAAGTCGCCCGGTATCCATTCTCCAATGAGAGTTGAGAAGTCTGTTGGCGTAAATCATTTCTGACTTGCCTGTCTGGTGTGTGGTCGCCATGAATTACAAATCCTGTACGCACACGCAAATTTCTGCGATCCTTTACCCTCCTATCCCCCCTTCCCTACCGTACTCCCCGTCACATTTCTCTTTTTCTTTCTTTGTTTTGGGTGCGACATTAACGGGCTACCCTGCCAAAAAGTTCTTTTCAGAGCTCGAAAATTATCTTGAATGATACTATTTGCTTTATCAAGGTGTTCCTTCCCCTCACTAAATCATGAAATGGACTTTTGGCAAATGACAAACTTTCAAACCTTCTCAGGTTTGAAAGTTTGCAATTCCTAAAGTAGTTGATGCATTGTTATTTTGAAGGTATTTTACAAATGCGCAAGGTTTGCATTATATGTGTGGTGAATTTGGTGCCGTTATTTCTGTTGAAAGTGGTTGAAAATTGCGTTTACGCTGGCGAGACGAAAGTTCACCTTTAACAAATATTATTTGTTCTGTTGCTTGTCTTCTCAATCACCACACACTCATGCTATCAACAGATTCATGTAGTAATATTTTTTTAAAGAGTGTTGAAGGTATGTGTAAAGTTTTAAGTTTGTGTTGAGGCAAAATTCAGTATAAATTGATTTTAATTATTTGTTGATTGAATCAAAATGAGAAAAGAAATTTAATTATAAATTGTTTTTATACTTCTAACTTGGTGCTGTTTATGTTTTTAGCTCAGTTGATGTCAATAAAAGTTGACGAAACGTAGGCAGATACGCTGTTATTATTTTAATTGACCAAATCTCAAGCATTTATTTCCTTTATTTATATCTGTAGTTTCGAACATATTTAAGGTGAAACTTGTCTCGGCGATTCTAAGCGAATCATACGGTATCATACGGGATCCTTCGTCTGTTGTTCGAGAAAGAACTGAAATTTATATGCCTGTTGGACGCCTTCGTCTTTGCCATAACTCAAATCCTGCTAAGATTTCTTTTGTAACCTCTGAATGCAATGGCACCGCTTCAAGTACAATGAAAATGCAACTATAGTAATATGCACTTCATCAATACTTTTTTTTATTCAAAACTAGAATGTCAAGTGTCGGCCTCAGCATCGAGGACATGTCTTTGCTTTCTTATTTACCTCTTTCGTTTTAGTAAACCTATGTAGCCTATTCCCACGGCTAAACTTGTCATTAAACGCAGTTACTTCACAATCAATTAACCGGCAGCTAGGCCATCATCAAAGACCACGCTCCCGCAAAAATTCAACTATCCGAATATGACCCACAGTCCTCGGGAAACAATTATGTGAGCAACAAATGACAGGCAGAAAGCGTGGATCCTCCCTCCCTGACGCAGCTTCGTCAAAAGATAAAAGATGGGCAACTTCGGCGTCAACGCAACCTGCGTGAGGATCTCGCTTCTGTTTAGCAGCGCAGTGTGCGTCAACGCAAAAACGGCCACATGAAAACGTAACTTTAGGCTTGTCGGCATGTGAAGCCTGTTTTCGGACAAACATAGAATCCCGATGTTTTCTTTGAAGGTCTCCGAAAGGGGTTGATATAAAATCGAGCAAATTGTCTGAAAATTTAAAAAAATATTATTGCTACTGCCGCAAATGAATGGAATTGGGCATTTTTACAGTGATTCCGTAAAATATTCGGAGGAAAAATATTTGTCCCGACTGTGTCTCGAACCGGTCTACCTTATGGTGATGAAAGTTATAGTGCCTCGACCCACTCGGCTGCGGCTACATACTGATAGAGTGAGTGGGTCGTCCTTCCCTGTGGAGCAGCTATATTTCAGAAGTTTCTTAAATGGTTTAAGATTTTGCTCTGTGACCAACTTCTTTTTCTTCCCTATTTTTTAGGCATCACTTTCCATTTAAAGAAGAAGTACTTTTATCAGGCCTCTTATATATATCCCTTTCTTGTACCTTGTTCACACCCAGCCCATTAAAATTCTTTATACTACTTCCTTTTAGTTTTTAAAAGTAGTTTTCGACTTGTGTTTTTATTTGCGTCTTTAATGTAACTATGCCGTGTTCAAGTAGAGGTTTTCGTTCGTAACAGAGTTTGGTATTTCGAAAATCGATCATACTATTTTCCTTTCAGTTATTTCCATTGTTTCCATTTGCTTTTTATTTAGTAAACCAACCCATGTGGGTGTGGCATATAATAGTTTTGTTTTAATATATATGTCGTAGATTAGTCTTTTAGCATTTTTAGGTTTTGCATTATTTTTCAGTATTGGGGCAAGTCTCGAACTTGCGCCGAATGCTTTTCCTGTTATTTTATTAGCATATCCTATGAAGTTTAGTTTACCATCTAGTAGTACGCCAAGGTAGTTGACTTTTTCTTGCCATTCTATTGGTTGCTCTTTGATTCGCATACAGTGCCTTCTTGGAGTCTCTGCGGCTCTGTACTTAGTAAATATTACCGCTCCTGTTGAGAGAGGCGTGCACTGCAAAGGATTTATATGGAGGAAAATTCTATAGTTGCGTTTTCTTCTCGAAGCTGGGACTATGTGGAAGAATGTCGTGACACTTTTCCTCAGTAGTTTCAGAAAATAATTGCGTCTTTTGGATCCCGAGCAGCCATCTCGCGATGCCTCCTTGTTAGCGTTGGTATGGGAAAAATAACATGGCCTTTTTAATACGTCTTGACGAGATCCATTATTGTAGAATTTTATCATAAAGCATTAGCTGATGAATTTTATTGTGCATTCATTGACCTTATTTTTCTTATAACAGGAAGTCAGAGAATTGTAAACCAGAAGATATTCTCGTCTGATCATTTATGTATACCTCCTCCCTGAGGAAAAGATCCCACTTAATGCTGTGATATTTCTCTTGAAGTGAGACTCCTGTACATGAACTTTAAAGGTATATGGACAAAAGTTCCAAAATAAAAGTTCCAGTCCAAAAGCTTCAAAAACTTCATTTTTCCAATGCAAATGTTCCAAAATATTCTTTTTTTCAGTTATTCATCGTTCCAAAACATTTTTTTTCAATTGCATACAACCTCACTTCTACACCTAGCAACATGTGAATAAATAAACAAAAAGTGTCAGTCGCCTCTTAACCTCCATCCCCGTGGCATAGCCTATTTTTTAAATAAAAATTTGAAGTTGCAATGTCCTTACTAATTCCTGAACTTGTTAAATCTGGACGTACAACTAATTTGCATCTGGACGTACAAGTAATTTGCATCTGGATGCCTTCTTATATTACAAACATTCCTCGGGAAAAACTGTACTGTAGGTGTAAACTTAAAAACTAATACTATGCTTGAGTAATTACTGTGAGTACTTGAAATGACGTAGTTGCGCGGAAAGGTGGTGATCCCGATGCTCACACTCACGCTCCTATTTGAGCTTCTTAGATAGATTGTTAAATATTGTGTCTCGCTCGATACGACTCTATCGATGACGTTTTGGAATATTTAAAAGTAATTGGGATATTACTTACACTTCTTATTTTGTACAACTATTAATATGTTCACTTACATTTATTTTTTGGAACTCTGTATATTTTGGAAAATTTCTATAACATAATATAACATTTGGTATCTTGGAACTTTTGTTTTGGAACTTTCGTTTTGGAACTAATGACCCCAATAAATTTAAGTTATATAAGGTTGTGTACGTTAGACTAACTTCATGAGAATCATACGTGCTACCCTTGAATCTGACCCAGATAGATAGGTAGAATAGAGGATCAATGATTTTGAAACTTTTGGAGGAACTCTGCTCGCATTAGGTTAGTTGGAAAAGAGTCATACTTCGTCATGAACAGAGGAGGAGACAATTTAACGCAAAACATTTCGGCGTGTGAAAGCGGCTTACGAGGGGACTCGTTATTATCTCTCTTCCTTCGACAACACGAAAACGATGAGAAAACTAGTCTCAACGGGAATGTTCAAACTCCATTAAAATGGAAATAGATTATACGCATTGCAAAAATAGGGTACCTTATGAGGTGAATGTATGAATTGGTAAGATACCCTTTGAGTCATTAACGTGATAGCAGCTCTTACTTCCCCGCAGCCAGTCGGAAGTTTCGTAGAGTTTTATTTGACGATACCTGCCATATTATTTTAGTCGTGTGACCCCTTTAAAAATGTATTTCCGCAGTCGAAAAATTTTACAAGAAATACACGATAAATCAGTTAAACTCAAGGACATATATTCCATATCTGCGCGAGGCTTTAACCACTGAACTAAAAGGAAACGTTTTTTGAACAGTAAATAGTTGTGGATCAATGTCATTTAAATACGCCTCTAACTACAGACAGGGAATAATGTGATTGTTTGGCGAAGTAATATTAGACACTATTGAATATTTTATATAATTCCTTGCGACTTTTACGTCCAAAAACAGGGAACTTTGTGCACAGAATTCTTGCAAAGAGAATTCCCTAATTAAAAACATATTGGCGATACCTAAATATTTAGTAAATACTCCACTGAGATTTTGATGCTGCCATTGTAGAGAGAGGACGTTTCAAGCACTTAAATTTTTCAAATTATGTTTACGCGTATTAATCAACTTATGAACACTATTTTGTAAATCACTTTTTTATTCTTTCAAGGAATCGATAAATCTTTTTAGCCAAGGTTGCGAAGGAAGTGGTTGAACATACTCCTTCGGCGAATATAAAGAACAGCTTATGATACTTTATTCATTCGGTGTTGTAGCCAATTCGGAAGTGTTTTCGTCTGTGTAGCCAAGAGTTCGGAGTTCAAATATGAGTTCACTTTCATTTTATTAAAAAATTGCAGGAAACCGCAGGAGTCCTTATTTAATGAGTTTCTTTCTTAACAAAATTGTTTTTATGTCATTAAATTCTCATTAAAACTGTTGACATTATCAGATCGTTGGTATTTTTATGCCAGTCTTCGCCAATCGTGGGTAAATAAATAAATAAATTAATGAAAAAGACGAAATATAGAAGAAAGTTTAATTTATACTTAGGAACCTGCAAAACATTATCTTTTTTACTATAACACTGTTTGAGATGTCGTGCGGCCATTAATTCTCATTTTTATTTTTGCAGAAAAACAATGCCTGCAAGTGATAGAAATGAACTTTACACGTACTGTTTATGGAATTTGATGTGAATGATCTGTATTCAAACCTGAAAATTTATTTGTTCAAAAAGTACTTCATTATCTGCGAAGTGACGGAATTAAATAATGTGCAAAGTTTGAAAGATTTTTAACCTCTGGTTTAAAAAAAAACCATACATCGACAAAGTACGAAGCGTCCGTTGTAATGGTTCAAATATAAAATAAATAACATGGGATAGAAAATAGAAGTAACTGATATCGAATTGGAGTAGACGTAATCTGAGACTGACAATGGCGAAGAAGAGGAATAGTGGCGGCTGCAGAAGAATACTATTCGCTGAAAGGTTTTATAGGATTTATAGGATCTCATCCTTTTCCGCATTCCGTATTTAACTAAGAGCGTAAATAGCTTAAACGGATTAGTAGAATACATCACATAAGTTGTTGAAATAAGTTAATACGCCGACCATTTTGAATTAGGGAGTTTTGCATTGGTTCCATGGAGGACAATCGGCTATCTTTATAGGTTATGACCAACTAAGGAGCCATTCAAGTGTTAATTAAGACGTTTAAGGGGTTGAGGGGGGGGGGGTTGGAATCATCTTACATTGTCTTAACTAGGAAGGGTAGGGGATCTGGAACCAATTTACGTAAGATTTTTGTCTGTCTTGAAACATTGTATCATTTACGAATGAAATTTAGCAGTGACTTGGAGCATCCGCTCGTTAATGGCGTATTTTTCGTTATCTCACCGCTACACCAATGCTCCTATTCTGTCAGGTGACTGGCTAGCTGCTTTAACTCCATGCTCAATGAGTGTGGTACTCCAATACTGCATAGTTATACGATATCCAGTGCTCAAAGCTGATGATGGCTTCTATGGAAAGATGAAACTGCAGAAAGCGAGAATTTAATGAAGAGTAGATACACATAGCAAACTTCTTACGTAAGACTGAGAGGGAGGGAGGGGCTGGGAAAATCTTGTCTTACATAGGGTAGGGGGGGGGGGTCAAAATTGGCAAAAATCGTCTTACGTAATACTTGAACGAATAACTTATTTTTGAGTGAACTTTGATGACATTTACATCTAAGAAATACCATGCAATCCAAGCATTTCAAAATTATTTTACATCAGTCGAATGAATATGTTTATGCAATGAAGAAATTAGTTTTCCAGATAGTAGTAAGTATTTTTGTTTGCCAATAACATAAAAAAATCATAATTTGCTGTATGGAAATATTAAATCCGTAGGGTGAGCATTTAAGATTTAATAAATAATCAGAAGTTTTTTATTCCATTCCTGATGACATCGTGACTTTAATTCACTTGTTTGACAAATACAAAGCTATTTTCAGCTTTTTGAACTCTGCGTGGTAATGTTTTATAATCTTTGGTACATTAGGAGCTTAAAAATGGTTTTAAAAAATGCAATCATAATACGTAATCAATTGAGGGGTGTATTTAAATTCAGCGGTTTCACTGTGATGATGCACATATCTGTCGCTGCGGTAGATATAGGTTATAGTTACCTCCATCAAAGAAAACTTGCACTGTGTCGGCACTCCTTGCCTCAGTGGCGAGTCTGTACTCTTCTCTTTCGTGCGTACCGGAAAACACGCAAAATCTCGGTTCAGACGACTATTTTGTCAAATCTCTCTGGTCTCTTGAAACCCTCAATAACAAGAAAAATTAAAAGACATAAAATAAAACATTTTCTTGAAAAAGCATTAGAAATCTGTAGTCACTGAAACAAATATATAACATTAATTGAAAAAAACTCCATTTATTGAGAGGAGGGAAATATTTAATGAGTTATTTACATAGCCAAAAGATTCTTATTTTTTGAGTGTGTGCATTGGATATCAGTGAATTAAGCGTTCCAGAGTTTTTAGTTAAAACATTTAAAGGTTTTTTAAGGAAACGTTTCAAAAGATTCAAATGACAATTGAAGCGTACGGATTCAAGTTCTCGCCTCTTGATTCTCTTCGAAGATCCCTAGAATCCAATTGTTTGAGATGAATTTCTAATAGATAAGTTACCTCCCCGTAAATTGCTCCTCCGCCACTGGATATTATGGGGTGGTTATTTAGGTACCAGGGGAAGAACGAGATTAGCAGAGCCGCATGAAAAGTGTTACGAGGAAAGGTGTGCGTAATTTATTGGTGACAAAATAATTTTCAGGATAAAGAAATCTCTTCCCTGAGTACAATTTCGGAAACTAGGTAGTTGTAGTATTTGTTTTCCCTCTGACCATTTATAAAATTGCGAATCCCATAAATGACCCTGATCCTATCCTATATTTGTACAATATTTGTGTTCTTTCGTCTTTGTTTTTAAGTAGCTGAATTATCCGGCGTTGCTGTGGGATCGCACTTCCTTCATAACTCATCATATAAGAAAAGAGGGGTTAGTTAGTAGTGGTCAAAACAGACAACAGTGTTAATAATTATTTTATTCATTTAAATAATTTGCTGAAAGCGTAGTTTCTAGACAAATACGACGTGTAAAGGCAAATCGATTGAAAAAATGAGAAAGTTCATTCATTTGGGTATTTGGGTTAAAATAAATTTTAACTCTATCTTCAGTGGAAGTAGTTTTAAAAAGAAAAAAATAAACGACTGCACAAAACCCAATGCTTAGCATTCTTAATCAGCTTAACTAAGAAAAATGAATTTTAAATAAGTTAGGCCGGGTTCACACGAGGCCACTCATCAGCGATTCTAAGTGGCTTCTTCTTCTTTCTAAGCTGTGGAAGCGCCACTAACGAGCGTCGAACCGGCGTTTTCAGAAACGCGCACGCGCGTGCGTGGTGCTGCTAACGGGCGTGAGAAACGCTTCTAACTAGCGTGAACCTGCAACCTTTTGCTTTACTTGAAATTCGAACGCTCGTTAGCAGCGCTTCTGCAGGGCCACGAACGCGTTGCTTGAACAGTGGCGTGGCAGCCGCTCCGTGAGAACACCGCCAATGGCGGTGAACAAAGACCAACATCTGGTTGTCGAGGAAATATGCTATTGTTGATTTTAGAGAAAAATGTGCGTTTTTGTAGCTAAAAACGCAATTTTCGGACAAATACGAATTGGGAAAGATAATTGATTGAAAGAATTATAAACGTCATTCTGTCAGCCATTTGATTATAAAATCTCCACCCTCTATCTTGAGCGAAAGTAATTTTAAAAAGCAAAAAATGAAAACCAATGCACAAAAACCTATACAATGTAGACCACCAAGTGGCCCTGAAATATTTTTAAAATAGCCTATAATTTTCCTCCTGTCTTTAACTAATAGTCTGCAAAATGTCAGCACGATCAAAGTAAAACTGTAGATTTGTGTAAAAGACATACAGACTATACGAAAAACAGACAATATTCTTCTTAATATATATAGATATCCATTTTTACAAGATAAAATTAACCTAATTATTATTCATTTAGTTTTATAACATTTAGGGGCTTAGTAGGTAGTAGTCATAGAAATAGTATACTTACAAGAAGTATTCCAAACTGCTCAGACTACGCGAAATTGGTGTAAACTCCGCGTATTACCCGTGACTTATCTAGTCGAAAAACTGATTTTAAACCTGTCAAACTAGTGGAGTGTGGTGGTGTATATTTCTCGTGTAAACACGTACTTGTTAACAAACAACGAATGATGGTAACCATATAGTTCAGTAATTTTTTCCAAATAAGAATGTCTACCTCATAAAACGGTGACATGTCTGTGAAAATATTTCAAACTCGGAGGTAAGATAAAACGTTTCGACAAAAAAACATGTGCTCCACCGGAGCCTCGAACCAGCGAACTTCCTACTGTGGAGAGAATACTTAACCAACTCGTCCACCGCTCCTTGTTTATCTAATGCGCAAAATGGCATCTAAACGTGATATGGTAACATTCGATTTCATTTATTAATGGCGCACATTATCCTTCGTATTATTACTGAGGGTCTTATTTACTCGCGCAAACAATCGCAATTCACATTTCTCCAATCACACTTCATATTTTGGGAAGAAGCTAGTACAGAAATCTTAAGTCCTCTGTTTCGTCATCCTCGCTTGGGAATTTGAGGGAAATTTGTCCACTAATATGGTGGAAGGAAAAATAAATAGTCAACAGTTTAAACTGCCTATTTTTAATAATTTTAAACTGCATATCAAATTTTCAAACTGCATAAATCTTCATAATGTTAATTCAGCTGTAATCAGAATTTATCATGGAATTATACGGAATGGAGCCTTCTGCCCTTCGAAGCGGATAATACAGATTATTTTTCCCCATGATATAAGATTCATACCTAGACAGCACAATGTTACAAATAGCATATAATTATCCCGGTAATACACAGATATCGAAGAGAAATCCATTCCCCGAAGGGAAAAGATATCCGGATTCGATTGGGAGAAAGTAGGGAAAAGTGAGATAAATAATATGGATAAGTTTCGGGCATTAGACAGAAATCCTCTCTCTACAGTGGATTCAGTGCTGTGTTAGTAGGCTACTTTTCAAGCAGCTTATCCCATACAACAAAAACGGCCGCAAAATGGTATGTAGACCATGTAATACGCGGAAGTTATCACGTGTAAAAACAGTTTTGACACGTGAGAAAGTGAAATAAATCCCGCATAAATCGGTTGTTTGTCCGTCCCAAACAGGATAAAATACGTGAATGCAATATCCGCGGCTATTTTGGGTTCATATTCGACCGAAAAAAATATGCTTCATGCTAACAAAAACTATTTAAAAAATTTAAAAAAATATGCTAACAAAAACGGCCGAAAAATGGTATGTAGCCCATGTATTACGCGAAGGTTATCTCGTGTAAAAACAGTTTTGACATGTGAGAAAGTGAAATAAATCCCGCATAAATCGGTTGTTTGTCCGTCCCAAATAGGATAAAACACGTGGATACAAAATCCACGGCTAGTTTGGGCTCATATTCGACCGAAAAAAATATGCTTCATGCTAAAAAAAAAACTATAAAAAAATGAAAAAATTAAAAACATTTCTAAAAAATAAAAAAAATGCTAAAAAATTTAAAAAATATGCTAACAAAAACGGCTGCAAAATGGTGTGTAGGTCATGTATTACGCGGAAGATATCTCGTGTAAAAAAGTTTTGAAATGTGAGAAAGTGAAATAAATTACGCAAAAATCGGTTGTTTGTCCGTCCCAAACAGGATATATAACACGTGAATGCGAAATCCGCGGCTAGTTCGGGTTCATAATTGACTGAAAAAAATACGCTTCAGGGCAGTCTCGAACCCTTATCCATGATCCGCACTTTCCTCTAAGTAAGCGCCTTAACCCACTCGGCCACGGTAACTCGGGAAGATAGGGCAAAGAACTGGTTTTACCTTTGCATGAAATTGTAAACAGTTGCCTGCAGTTACGAACGACTTCCCACTGATGTTATTGTGAATCAAAACGTAGATGATTTATTAGAATGAATGATAATTAGCGATGAAGGAAAAATAGAATGGATGAAAAAAAGGGTGACGTGTTTCATACAATTCAGGAACTTAAGGAACTGACGGGGAAGAAAACCGTACTCTAAAAAAAATTCACCCATGATAGTATAGCTACATATGAAAACCCTATTCATTATCCTAATTAAGGTTTTCACGATGATCAGGAGAACAGAACGGACAACGTTATTTGGTAGATGCATCTTAAAGTAACATCTCTTCGGAATAATAGCTGGTAAAGGTGAGTTAGGGTCCAGTTTGGGAGAACATTTTTTGTGAAAAACATAGAAAAGTGAGGGGTATCAGAGAAATGTGAAACGAAAGTGAAAGGAATGCGCATTTAAAAAAATGTAAGAAATAAAGTCGTGAGATTCTTAGTTTTTGAGACAAGTCGAAATTGGCGTATTTTTCGTGAAATTTTGACGCCATATTGCGAGATTTTCGGAAATGCCGCTAGAGGGACACTGTGTAATTTCACGTCTACAATAGTCCCCCCGCCCCCCCCAACAAGGTTGCGGGCCTATGGAGTGAAACAGGGGTGCTAGGGTGGGACGGTACACGGCCTGGAATTGGCGATTTTCGAACGGTAAAAAGGCATTTATAGGTGAAAAAAGGATAAAAATTGAAGCATATGTAAACTGGAATACGGAGGAATAGAATTTTCAGCGGTCAAAAATGGGGAAAGTGAAAAAATGAGGTAAAGGAAGTTGAAATTTATTAGCATTTACGACAAAAATCTCCCGAAAGGGTTGATGATTGGAGGGGGTGTAGTTGTAGTCTGTTCAAAGTGGTAGTGTATTTTTTTGTAAGAAAAATATCCCCCCAGAGGGTTGATGATTGGAGGGGGGTGTAGTAGTAGTCTCTTCAAAGTCGTAGCGTATTTTTTAAAGAAAAATATCCCCCGAGAGGGTTGATGATTGGAGGGGCGTGTAGTAGTAGTCTCTTCAAAGTCGTAGCTTATTTTTTTAAAGAAAAATATCCCCCGAGAGGGTTGATGATTGGAGGGGGGTGTAGTTGTAGTATTTTCAAAGTCGTAGCGTTTTTTTTTAAGAAAAATATCCCCCGAGAGGGTTGATGATTGGAGGGGGGTATAGTTGTAGTATTTTCAAAGTCGTAGCGTATTTTTTTAAAGAAAAATATCCCCCGAGAGGGTTGATGATTGGAGGGGGGTGTAGTTGTAGTATTTTCAAAGTCGTAGCGTATTTTTTTAAAGAAAAATATCCCCCGAGAGGGTTGATGATTGGCGGGGGGTGTAGTTGTAGTATTTTCAAAGTCGTAGCGTATTTTTTTAAAGAAAAATATCCCCCGAGAGGGTTGATGATTGGAGGGGGGTGTAGTTGTGTCGAGAATACTTGTTAAGGAATAAAATCCCTCTCTCCTGCAATGGGGGACATCGGTCTAAGGTGTAGGTGAGGTACTGACCTTGGCAGACGTTGGTTCGCGGAGTTAAGGGGTTCGAGGTGAGGGGTAATGGAATGAGGGTGAGAGGGGAGGTGTGTCGTAATTCTCGCGTTTTTTCACAGTTGACAGTTGCTGGGGTGATTATGGCCAATGAGAGCGGTAGATTCCGTCCGTAGGGGTGGGGGTCGTCGACGTAGGTGGCGAACACCGGAAGGGGTGTTGTGTGATGAAATCGGTAGGTATGGAGGGGAGACAGGAATCGTGATTCGCGGCATTTGAATTTTTATAAGTCACGAGGCATGTATTCTCCAAGTGCGAGCGTGTGTGAAACGCGTCGTGAAGCGCGGCAACTTTAAGTTGAAGGCGGGAATAGTCATAGGTGGTGAGTGTAGAAAATGAAGAAACTGCTCGACCGCTGCGCCTTCTGGGGGAACTAGGAGGAAAACGTCAGTATTTCGAACATGGCGTCGAGAAATTGATTCACATCACAGGTTTAAGTGAATAGTTTACGAAAGAAAAAGGATTTATGAAGCAAATGAAAGGTTAGTACAAATGCGCATATGTAGCGTAGCAATCAATATAAGTGAAACAGGTGGTATAACGTGATCGGGAAGCAGGTGAAAATAATTTTCTCCCATCCTGGACGCTAACTCACCTTTACCTAATAGCTCATCTTTAATATGCAGTTTTTCCCATGGAAATGTGAAAAAACAGTAAAGTGGCATACCCTGACATTTTAATTCGAATAAGTTGTAACTTCTGGATAAGTTCACTCATTAAGGGCCTCTCACTCATTCAATCGTTACATAAGTAATGCCATAGTCTCATCTTAGCAGCAAATGCGATGGTTCATTGGCACTAGAAGCAATAGGGAACTTGCATATATATCAGATATAATCATGAGCCCCAAAACTCAATAGAAATATATGTTTGCGTTTCACGGTGAAATTTTTTTATTATTTTTAGACGTTGTTAGCGATATTTAATTCATTAAAGTTCAAGAGAATTTTCAAACACAAGTGAGAATCGAAAACGCCCGATGATTGGCTGGTGGCCAAGTGACGTAATTATTCAGTACGCGGAAGCAGCATATCGCTGCAGGGCTAGTATTTGATCTTTATTTTCCTCCATTGAAAGCCATATATTGCGTAAAGATGACGGAATAAGGTTATTCTAAAGCCGGTGTCCCACGGTCCAATTTGGATCCAATTTTTGTACCCAATTTGGATACAAGTGGAGTGCACCGTGTCCCACGTTGAATTTGTATCCAATTACCTTTTCGTCCTATCCGTTTCATCCAATTCCGTTTGGTCCAAACGGATAGGACATGTTCTAAATTTCCATCCAAATGTACGAAACCAGCCAATCAGAGGGCTGAAGAAAAAGAAGCATCGCTATGCGTTGTAACCTCGTTGTTCACTTCTTGCAGGGAATAATTCTTGTTTTGCAATTACGGTGGATAGCGTGGTCAGGTTCGTGTGTTGTAATTATATTAAGACATGACCAAATGAGACACAAAATGAAAAAATAAGAAATGAGACACAAAATGAGCATAGGTTGGGAGCCAGAGGCAGTTGTTACGCTCATCGAGAAAATGCAACAGAATGAGTTCATGTACAATACGAAATATGTGATTTATCGCAACCGGAATGCCAGTGGAGGTGTTTTGGAAACTATTAAATATTTACTTCTAGAATCCGGAGATCTAAAACCCGGCGTATTTTTTTCGTAGGCTAAAATTTTGAGCCTCAATTACGTTTTTATGCGGAGAAGTACGATGGAAGGGAAGCTAATTACGAGCCTCTTCTTCATTTCACACGAGTGGCAGTGAAGCAACAAGTTAATACTTAAGGAAACAGTATAAGCATACTAATAGGTTTTACACTGCTGCCGATATTATGATAATGAAAAACGCTCGAATTATAAAAGTAATTTTGGAAATAGACCAAACATGGTGGAAATGTAAAAAGGAAGTATGCATGTATTCAGTTAAAACTTGCTCTTTTAAACAGGTAAAAATTAGTTTCCAAATGACTTATATCAAGCCAATTTCTACGAATTCCATGATCTCTCTTTTCCTGGAGGGTATTCATAATTCCCCAGAGACGCCAGAGAATTGCCTTCTTTGAACCCTTTGAGTCGCCGGTTTCGATCGCAATGATTAATAGATGACTAAGGTCCTCTTTGTGACTGCTCGAAGGCTAATTTGGAAATACAAATGTCACTTCAATGAACGTTTATAGCACTACAGCGGCATAAGTATAATATCATCGCAACTACTATGTCCGTTTTTAAATTATACACCTTTTCCTTGCGGGAATAAACCGCCTCATATTGGTGCCCTGGCGCTTTATTCTACCCTCAACCTATCTGAGAAGGGACATGAAACCATCCTCACTCATTCTCAAGTAATTCCGATAGTTTTCGGGATCGTCGGCAACCAACTCCTTCTCCAACATGATAAGCACGCCTCTTCCGACACCTTCATCTCTTCTTTCAAGCCAAGGCCTAGTCCACCATTGCCTTCACTTTATTTACATCGCCTCTTTTATTTTTAAAGAGCCTGCGTAGCCAATTCCGACGGAGAAAACTGCCAAGACGGCATCCTCACAATCCGTAACTTCAATATTTGTTTACTATAATATCGTATTTCGTTTGTTTTACATCTTTTGGTCCAAATGTGATGCACCGTGGGAAATACCATTTCTGTTGTATACAAATTTTGGACCAAAAGCATTTGGACCAAAAATTTGGATACAAAAATTTGATACAAATTGGACCGTGGGACACCGGCTTAAGGAAATGAAGGAACCTTTGATTATTCCACAAAAATTTTCATTTCGCTTGCCGACTATAAAGGTCTCGACTTGTTAATTAAGTCATTTTCAAGGGCTTGGTATTGAGTTACACAACATTTCTCAAATTTCATATTATTATCGATCATGTATAGATACTTGATTAAAGGGTCCACGTCCCAAATATTAAAATATCCCCCCTTTGAAAAATGAAGGCGATGTCTAACCATTAACGATAGGTCGTAGTTATATATATGTAAGTTATAAATGTTGAATGCTGAGTGAAATATATATGGATACCTAATGGTGATCCCCCAACGCTTATCATTTTTAAGGCATTGACGACATAAGTTGAAACATTGGTTGACAAGCGAAATAAGAAATAATAATTAAAAATACAAATTAAGGCCTTGATAATGTCTTCGTAGGCCTAAGTCTTGGACAGGCAGTGAAACAAAGTAGTATTGTAGACAAGACGAAATTTCCTTCATTTCATATTATTATCGATATACTGGAATAGTGTAACCTACCCTTAATGAAATCTATCCTCTCTTTAACTGCGCATGGCAACGTCTAATCACTTTTAACCATATCGGTAGTATATAAATATTTATTCATTTAAAATTGTGTGCAGACGGCGAAACCGTGATCCCTCCACGCTTTCCGTGATTCAACTGTTTTCCCATGATTCTTACCAGGATTTTGACTAACTTGCGTTCCCACTTCAAAAAAACACGACGGTAACCACTATCCCCTGATCTTACGAGGATAACTCAATGCTAGTAGGACTATCTACCATGGTAGGCGTTTTCGAGCGTTTCCATTACTAGCATTCGCGGGTAGAGAGTTACCGTCGTAGAAATGTCAGTAGTAGAAACGGGGCTGATTCTAGCAACCTTCCTGTCACTGATTCCCTCATGATTGCAAGGTATTTCAGTGAAACTGAAGACTTCGTCGGCGCCGAAAGTCGATGCCGAAAAATGGAAAGGTATTATATTGAGTAACTGATGTGCTTCTGAAATGTTTTCTAGTTCATAACAATGTTTAATTTGCATATAATCAGCTCGTATTGACGAAATCGTATACTTATGTGAGATGTGTATTATTTTGGCAGGTCCGGTAGAGAATCTTATGGTGACTCGGCAGTGGGTTATGTGCAGGTGAAAAAGTGTGGAAATATGGAAATATTACTTACATTAAAGTGATCTTTGCACACATAGCACACGGATTTATGGCTTATTTTTCCGTGACGCTCATCTCGACGAAGGGCATGCATCCAAGCTTCTCTACTTTTTTCCTCCTTCGGAACGCTGACGAAAATTTTGTCTGGGGTACAAATAGACGTGTTTTCGCACATCGGAACAATGCACCACTTGTAATTTTTCCTTTTTTCAGCCATTTTCTCCTTTAAAACGCAACGTGGTTCTTCCAAACTTGAAGCTACGAGGTTATGGGGCTAGGATTTACGAATTCGACTGAATTGTGACGTCACGGCGCGGCGTAAGATTAGTGGGGGCGGTATTTTTTAGCCCGCGAAACTCGGAAGATTATTGGGAGTCATTTTCTAGTGTATAAACTGAATTTTGAGCGGAAAAAAGTATATTGCGTCAACATGTATTTGCTGCAGAATATCACCATACTGTTTATTAAAAGTATGCAATTTCCCTATTGAATCTATAGAGCCCCCCAAAACGTAAAAGTCGGGGAAGATTTTCCCCTGCAATTTCGTTAAGATTCCATGGTGATATTTGCCCCACTTTGGCCCTTACATATCTGTAAGGGATATCCACTGTGATGCCTGGGTAGGGATCTTGCACTTTCCTAATTCATGCCCTTTCCTATCCGTAAGAGATATCTGCTGTGTGGGCTGGGTATTTCTTGTAATGCGAACAATTAACGCTTGATAAATATCGACCGCGTGATCGAAGGATTAACTGAAATGCACAAATCATATATTTACGCCAAAATACCCTATTAAAGGTTATTTAGAAAATGCGGGGGTGAGGGATTTCTCTTTCGTCGATATAAATATATTATCATTAATTTCTACTACAATTTGCCTCAAACAACCTACAAACACCTTTCTCAATTTATAGCATAGTGGCACTAACATGTCTAGAAGTGTATTTGTAGCATCAAACAACTAATTGTGTATTTTATGACTGCATAATAAAAAAGACAAGAGGTATTAAGGAAGAACAGCAGACTATATAGTTGAACCTTTTTTGCATTATCCGATTTTGAAATATTTTAACCTTTTTAATATGTATTTAGCTTTGGAAGTGTATTTGATTGCAAATAAATTATTATTATATAAACAAGGCTCCTCCGCGACTGTAAGTCTGACATTTATGCTGAAAATATGCCGGTTTAAGTCTTTCGCGACATTTTGACCAAAGCAACATGAGTGCATTTTTGTGTATTGGCATGTGTTGTATGAGATTATGCAATTATAAGCATAAGATCAGAATAAAAATATTAAAAGTTATGTGATAATTTCGTTTATAGTAGTTAACTTATGAAACACTATTTCTCTTACTATTTGCAGTGCGCCTTTGACGGTAAAAGGTGTCACCCAGACTTTCCAGAGATTTCGGAGCAATTTCAGACCCATGACAGTTATGACTTGAACTTGTGATTCCATGAACCTCAGGTAAGTTTTTATTAGTCTCCAAACTCATGACCAACCGTTTTATAATTCTTGATAGACTTACCTATCGAGAGAAATATGTATTTAGTAACATTTTCACTGTAAACACTGGTAAATTAGCACTAAAGCATTTTTATTTAATATATTTTTGCATATAGGTACTCATATTGTTGATTGTTCTGTTGACTATCACACATTAAATATGAAGTAAAGGGTACTCAGAAGAATTATTTCTTTGGTATATCGCCTCAGATGTGTCTACTAGAATGTTTGATCATTTTAAATATGCTGTTTTAATAGAAATTCAGCTCAGTATCCTTAGATGTTTCACTTCTAGAGATAAAGTGAATCTCGTTTTGATATTAACGCAGTTGAATTGCAATTTTAATTTTTTCTTTGATATTGAAATGAGGAAATTATTTTCTAAGTAAAATCTATGGAAAAAATCAGTCATCATGTCTTTGTCAGAAATATTTCATTCTTTGTCAGTTTGACTCATCTATTCTTGATGTTGCAAGTGACCCAAGCTGTCAGTGAGAGTTCTGCATTAGGTGTACCCAACGAGGCTAAACTGTGAAGCGCAAAGCTGAGCATAATTCCAGTTCCATCCTGTATCTCCACCGCAAGTAATCCCAAGTCTGCCTTTTAACACTGCCAAAATACCAAAGTGGTCTCATACTCACCACCCAGGTAAAAATATTTGGTCTGTAACTCCACTGTGACTGGTCTGATTGGTCTGATGTGGTCTGAAACTGGTCTGTAACTGGGAAGAAATTGAAACAACGTTCCAGACCATTCTGGTCAATCAAACTGCAAGAAGAGCTTCTGGATTAGCCCCCGGATGTCTTTGATTTTCCCCCTTTTGGCCAGTTGCTAAGTGCCTTTTGATGTAATCGTCACCCAGGATCTTTCTTAGCAAAAGCTTCACTTAAAAACTTACAATCCGAATTCAGGCCAGTTACAGACCATCGAGTATAACAGTGCAGTTCTAGATCAGTTCCTTTCACTCATTTAAATTCCAGACCAGTCCAGTCCGGCTACAGGCCTCTTACAGACTAGAAAATGCCCTTTCATAGCAGTTGCAGACCAGTTGCAGATTAGTTACTGACCAAATATTTTTACCTCGGCCGTCAGAGTAGGTTGGGCTCATGAGTGCAGTCAATAACCCAGCATTTCTTAAAGGCAGTACTAAGATTATCTCTCAGAGTGAACTTAATTTTTCCATCACTTTCCACCAAATTGTGAATTAGTTAAGTTTATAACTTGAGGGGGTTACGTTATTCCCTATTCTTCTGGCCACATTACTTCTTTATTGTTTTATAACAGTACCCTAAGATTTAATACTGTGGTCAGTCACAGCCCTGTTTTGCATAACCTCAGTTATTACGTAGGTACATAATTTTGTTATTTTTTCTGTTTAGAACAAAAACTGAATGGCACAAGACCGAAAACCATGAAAACTTGGGCTATGAGTTCACTCAAAAATGATAAATGGAGACCTTCAAGTTTCTCAGTTTTGATGAAGTTATTGGTGGCGGCCGATACTTTGTGGAATTCCATTATAGGAAAAGGATAAATTACTTTGCACTTATTCCACTGAAGAGTATTATTTATTGAGCCAACATGTTTCACTGCACTGCAGCATCATCAGGACTATAATAATACTCTTCAGTGGAATAAGTGCAAAGTAATTTATCCTTTTCCTATTCTCAGTTTTGGGTAGCCGTAAAATTTCTCGAACTAGAAACTAGATGCAGTTAATGTAGCTGTACATCGTAAATGAAATACTAACTTTGTTTCCTTCCACAGATTTATTTTCTTGGTATAACATGTTTCGACACATCGGTGTCATCATCAGGTACAAATTCAAACATAGTTTTCACGTGTGTATATATCATGAGGGTAGTGGGAAGGGGAAAATCGGAATCGGAAGGGGAAAAAAACCCAGGGTGGGGAGAGGTAAGGGGTGACGGTTGGAGTTCCTTACCTCTTACCCTTACCTCTCCCCACCCTGGGTTTTTTCCCCTCCCGATAACCCACTACCCTCATGATATATAAACACGTGAAAACTATGTTTGAATTTGTACCTGATGATGACACCGATGTATTGAAACATGTTGTACCAAGAAAATAAATCTGTGGAAGGAAACAAAGTTAGTATTTCATTTACGAAATTCAACTTCCACCTAGTTGAGCCTGAAACAATGGAACATAGCTGTACATCGTTTCACATTTCGGCTTTGGAATTGGGAAAAATATGGCCTTTTAAATATGCCTTGATCAATGTCCAAATTCATTTATGTAGAATTTATTCATAAAGCATTAGCTTATAATTTCATTGCACATTGTTGGTTTTATTGTTCATCTTTTGTTAGGATGTTAGAGAATAATAAAACGGAATCTACTTTCACCCATGTATTCATGATTCTCTCCTCCCTGAAGAAAAGAAAAGATATAGTTACCCAATATCTTCCCCTCTATCATGATCCCCCTTATTACCTGCCACGTCTACTTTCTCTGTCCATTCTTACTTCTCTTACTTTTCCTTCCTCTTTTCACCCACCTCCCCCAGTTCATTACCTTTCGTTTTCCATTTCATTTATTGTGACCTCTCCATCTTCCACACCCTTATATTTTTAATGTCACCAACCAACTCTCATCGTCAAGTGATAACAAACTCACAGCTGTCACCTTTCACACCTCACTACCGCAGTGAATGTCATATTAGTCTCACACGTAGTATTGATAGTGTTTTTCCTTTATTGCTATCTGATCTCCGCTCCATGCAGTGCTACATTCAACACTATACTCATGTTTGTCATAACATCCTTACATAGTTCCCTTCATAACATTCTTTTTTTTGCTGGTGAACACACTTTCACTATCATAGTTCCCTTCCTTATACCTTTAATACCATTTTATGTACTTACCTTTCTATACCTTCCTCTTTTCACCCACCTCCCCCAGTTCATTACCTTTTGTTTTCCATTTCATTTATTGTGACCTCTCCATCTTCCACACCCTTATATTTAATGTCACCAACCAACTCTCATCGTCAAGTGATAACAAACTCACAGCTGTCACCTTTCACACCTCACTACCGCAGTGAATGTCATATTAGTCTCACACGTAGTATTGATAGCGTTTTTCCTTTATTGCTATCTGATCTCCGCTCCATGCAGTGCTACATTCAACACTATACTCATGTTTGTCATAATATCCTTACATAGTTCCTTCATAACATTCCTTTTTTTGCTGGGGAACACACTTTCACTAGCATAGTTCCCTTCCTTATACCTTTAATACCATTTTATGTACTTACCTTTCTATGCCATGAACCGTACTTCAACTCTTCCTTTCCTTATTCTAATTCTCTTTACAGTTCATTATATTCACCTCCTTCGTTTGTGCCCATTCATCTCTACCCTCTCTTCTATATTCCCAGCCTTATGCTTTCAAGTTGTGCTCTTCAACATAGCATTTCCTCTAAATTGTACATTTCTCTAACCTGGGTTTCCTCCTCCTAATCTCTTTTAGCAACTTCATTTCCACTCCAACAATGGCAAGTGTATTTTTACTCCCTTTCCATGCATCAAACCCTTTTCTCTTTTCCCCTACATTGGCAACACTTGCAATACATTCTCATCCTCCCCAACCTTGCTGTTTTCATGTAGAAGAGCCCATATTGAGTATTCTGCCAGCTGACAATATCTGTTAAATCTTTTGGCATTATTCCTCTATCTCAAAGCAATTATTATTATTATAAGCAATGTATTAATTTTATAGGTTGGATTGATTAGGCTTAAAAATTATTTTACAATGCTATGGTATCTTATAACATACTCAGTACATCACCTTATTCCATTCTTCATCTCAGTATATGCCCTTCCTCTATATTTTCCATTTAGTGAACTTACTTCTTTTTTCCCTTCTCTTTAAAAACCTTTTCCCTCCACCACTACGACCCTCAGCACCTTTTTTAATTAATTGCTTCTTCTATCCACATTCACTATTGCCTCTATTTTAAAAGACATATCATTATACCTTAAGTATAGTATCTCATTATGTCCCTTTGTCTGTATAAAAATTTCTTAAAGGCCCTCTGTTTTTCATTGTCGATATTCCAAAGGCTCCAATCCATTTTTGTCCTTCAAGCCTTAACTCTGGGTTTCAGAAATATTTCATGCTTCATATGAAAGTACAAGCAAATTGTATCGTCATAAGCAAGTCCAATCAATCAAGATTCTATTTAACTCTCACCCCTGCCATTCCTGGTGTGCATGACTGGACTAAAAGCTTTGATTACAGTCCTTTGGTTTACTGACTGATTAGTGCTTTGTTAACTGTCTATCCGACTTATTCACTGCCTCTCCTACTTTTAATCCTACTTAAAGAACCTCCTATGACTCCATTACCCTTTCTCCAGCATATGAGTTGAATAATGCAGGTGATAGGAGAGAACTCTATCTCAGCCCCCGCCCACCCTGTTTCTCCATCAGCAACTTTAACTCGTGCAGTCTGATGAGATGTTGTTCTCTCCCATTTACTCCTGATTTCTGCGGTGAAAACTTCAAGCACACTACTCTGCCAGAACCCATCTCAAAATCAGCAACACAAGCTAAATCATCACGGTTATATTTTTATCAACATTCTCACAAGAACTATAGCATCGTGCGTTCCTAAACCCAAACAGTTCTTTCTAGAAAGTTGTTCTTTATTCAAATCCCAAACATTTATTCATTACTCTTAGAGCAATTGATCTATGATCTTAGAATTCCGTCACTCTTCTTCTTCAAAATGGGAATTAAGTCTTTTTAGTGCTCTCAAGTGCTTTCTTTCAATTCTGGGAATGAGTTCTACAAGTTCTGTCTCTTGTCTTCCTCCTTAAAAACTCTGCAGGGTAATTATCAACTCCAACTACTTTATTCACTATCATTTTCATTTATGAAATTTCTTTCTCACTATTTAATATGCCTGGGCCTAATCCTATCCATCCTACATCTCCCGCAAAAACTTCTCAAGTACCCCATTCCCACGGCATTCAGCCAACACTTATTCCTATACTGATACTCCCAGGTTTCGCTGCAGGGGGAATAACACCTTTGTACAATGCGATTTCTGATTCTCTAAACAATTACTCATTCCTTGATATGCACCTTTATATTATGGCATTCTTTCCATCATTCACACTATTATCCTCTTCATATATCCTACAATACATCACTAACATTCCGCCAAGATACACAAAATCGTACATTTTTTCCATTATTTGTTAATATACTCTCATCATTCACACTCTACTTCCTATCAAAAACAACTACTTTGGAATTTGACGTGTTTACTCACAGTTCATTCCCCTTGTGGCTCCACAGAAGTTATTATCCGAGAGCCCTGTAATTTAATTAACATTTACCTCTTAAGTAATGGCATTTATTGGTCAAGTCAATAGGTATTTATTGATTTGCCGAATTCATCATTACATATTCATCTGATGGATGCAAATTATCTTTAATTTCTTGTCGTGAGCTCATTTGGTGTGATATTGGAGTCTAGGAGACATGCACATGCATGGTAGCTATTAAACATAGGTAACTATGAAAAAATGCAAGTCACAAGCATTTAGTATTGAGGCTAGAAATGTTTCCATGTAACTTTTCAGGTATTCATAGAGTTTTTTCCGTGCAGGTCATTGGCAATATGTTCTCGATGGCTCCCTCCAGAGCCTATAGCCATCGCTTAGGCTGCTGTGCTTAGGCTGCTGTGCTTAGACTGCTGTGCTGCTGTGGAATCAAGCTGGTAATTCCTAGTGATTTCCTGGGCCATGTTATCTTCTGAGGCAGCTTGGTCTGTCATCAATCTTCACAACATCAAGTGTAGAGCCTGAAAAAAACCAACAGGTGTACTTTGTATTTTTATTGTTCAAAATTTATAATTGGAAGTTGTTAGTGAAGTTTTCAGTGCATTATCATCCAGTTTATTCCATTGAGTTTTCAAAATAACATTATTTTAGTGCTTTTGAATTTAAAGGCTAGCTTTGGATTGTGTACCCAAATGTTGTTTATAATCTTTAGCATAAGTGTTGCAATTTAAAAATAAAATAGATACTAAGAATTTTGTTATCATTATTAAAATGTCCAATCTGATGAACCACCTGAAGCTACTGCTTGAATACAGAGGAGGTAAGTTAAACGGGTTGCAGTGTGCTGCGTCATGTTCCTCCTGTCCGACGCACTCTTCTATGGACTCGGACGAAGAATTCTCGGAAAAAACCAAGTCCAAGGGTTTATCCTGTGTGGGTAGGCGACACACATAACCCACATGATTATCCTGTGTGGGTAGGCGACACTCATAACACAAATGGTTATCCTATGTGGGTAGGTGACACTCATAGCACAAAAAGGTATCCTGGGTGGGTAGGTGACACTCATAGCACAAAAAGTTATCCCGAGTGGGTAGGTGACAATCATGACACCCGCATTTTACTTGCCCCCATTTGACAGCCAAGCGCTAGAGGTCACAAGTGGATACAGTAGCAATGAAATGGATACAGTTACAATGAATTGGATACAATGGAGGACAGAGTGACGTGGCCCCACGTTTAAGACACCTGACCTGGGGTGGGTCGCGTTGGTGATTGGAGACGCGTTACCAAGCCCTCCCGCCACCCTAGCTACCTAGGTTTAGGGCTTCTTTATTAACAGCGAACTGCTGAGCTGAGATAGCAAGTTCTTTAAATGAATCCCCCTGAGTTTGTTTAAAAGAAAGTAAATCGCAAACCAGTACAAACATGGGCCAGGATATTTTCCCCGAATAACAGTCATAAAGAATTTCATTGAAATTATTTATAAGGGGTGTTTTTCGACAATTATTTGTATTTAAGCTAACAAAACTGCCCGCGTAATTCAAAACTCGCCGTCTGGACTTAGAATATTTTTGCTTGTTCCTCAAAGCGTCACCTGTACGGACTCTAATTATTTCCGAGCTTCCTCACTCATCTTTACTTTAAGTACGGACTTAAAATATTTATTTTTCGCCTTCAATTCCTTCTAATTTGGGACTTGGAATATTTTTGGTATACCCCCTTCTGTAAGGACTTCTATCGTGAACTTCAAATATCGGTTTTCCCCGAGTTCCTATCGACGCGTGGTGGCCTAGTGGGTAGAGCATTGGGCTGCTAACCAGAGGACTCGGGTTCAATTCCCGGCCAAGTCTGGGCGCGTCCGGCCGACCTCAAGCTGTGAGCCATGGGTACCGGATGGATTTCCGGGAGGACCTGAGGGGGGTGGGGGGATTTGGGATTCATCAGTGCCTTCATGGGCATAACTAGTAGCTTACTAGTTGCTAATTACTTGTTAATTAGTAGCTTATTAGTTGCTGATTATGCTTGCAGGGGGCGCGGCGCTGGGTTTATTCACTGTGTGAATAGCTCACCGCCGTCGGTTTCTTGGCGAGCTCTACCCTCGCCAAGCAACTGGGGTATAGGTCCTTCTTTTTTTAGACTTAGGTTGAGAGAAAAGAAAATATTATATTCTCCTCATAGAAAAATATTTTTTATGGAAAAACTATTTGCCGGATTGCGCATGAAAACTTAAATCCGGTAGAGAAAATCTTTCTCTTTCATTCCTCTCCCCGTAATGACGAATTCAAATTAAATTAAGGAGAATTTTTTAATTAGAAAGACCAAAAAAAAATTTTTGATTTCGGATAAATTTACATTTCGACAAAACGGGAGGAGGGTTTAAGGAGAATATTTTCTCTACCTGATTATATTTTTTTTAACAATGCTGTCGGGAATTTAAAAAAAAATTTTCACCACAAGACTAAAAATAATTTTCACCCCTCTTAATTAAATATTTTTCGTTTCTAAATTTACTCCTCTCCAACTAAATAAACCAAAGCAGCCCCTTTCCTCCAAAATACTCCGTTTCCTAAATACACCTGATTGGACTTTGAATATAGTTGTGTATAATATTTCCACACGCGCGACTGAGTATTTTCGATTATTATTTTGGATTTTCCTTTTCGATTTGCCCTGCGTGATTGCAATATTTTTATATTTTTAAATTTAAGGACAGATAAGGTTAATTATCTCAAAAATTTAAACAGTTACACGGCTAGTAAATAATGTTCATAATTCCATAAATTTACGCCCGAGACAACGGATTTTGACATACAGTAGAATATTGAGGTCATTTCCACTTGTACGACCACGCGTTAACGTTACTATTTTGGACCTTTCCTATTTTGCTTTTTTCTATCCGAGTTCTGCAATATTTTGATTTTTTAAATATGGAACAGATAAAATTGTTAGTTTCAAATGGAAAGAAATGCTTTAACTTCAGTCATTATTAATTAACGATGTTATTAATAATATTTCTGCAAAGGATTACTCAGGCTTACTCAATATACACTTCTACATCGATCTATATTACGTTCTTGGTCAGCTCTACCCTCACCATGCGACTGGGGTCCCTCCGTTTTCGATTTCGCAGTTAAGAGAAACAACAAAAATTAGGTCTCCTCCTGTAAAATATTTCTATTGATAATTTTAATAAATTTTCGTTACCAAATTTAATTTTTTTCAACAATACTACTCTTATACATTTCCGGGTTAATGTCTGCGTGGAGAAATGTTTTGCTCAACGTTCCTCATGCTACGAACGTCGTCAAGAGACCCAAATGTGTCAGGATACGTCGTTTTCTGACGACGTTCGCAGCATGAGGAACGAAACGTTGAGCAAAAAATTTCTCCACGCAGCAGTTAACCCGGAAACGTATAAGTGTTGAGTATCTTATCGATTTGAAAACCTTAGAACAAAAATGTTTTTCACAATTGTAGTCCATTCGTGTAAATAACGTTTATTTATTTCTCTATCGGATTAAATTTTTCGGGATGAAGAAAGGTAAGACTTATGCTGAGATGAAGAAAGAAATACTAGAGGTATAAAGGGCACGGCACGTGTAAGAGTTCGTTGGATATTCTCTGACTTTCATCACAACCTACCTCTAACCGGTAGATTACTGTAATGAATGAATGAATTTAATTTTCCGGCTTCATTTTCTCTGCCGGATTCATTTTTTTCGACAATCACGAAAATAATATTACTAAATATTTTATTCACGACAGTATAAAAAATTTTTTCCCTCTTTTACTCAATTTAATCCTCTACTTCTCACTAACCCAAAACAAACTCTCCTTCATCCGCCATCTCCACGATTCTCCTTTTACGACTCTGAATACAGTAGGCATATACGACCACGTCTTCTAGGTTATTAATTGGGATTTTCCTTTTTGGTTAGCCCTACACAAGATCTGCCATATGTTTAAATTTAGGAAAAGTTTTACTTTAAACCGTGATAAAAGTTGAGATGGCTTGCAATAATGCATTGTGGAGCAGCACAACATCAACGATTGAGAAGGAAAACGAGGTTCTAAAGGTCCAAGAGCTATGTGACAATACCTACTTCAGATCTATCTATTTCCTCCTGACAATTTCAGCTATTCTCCCAGTAACCACATGCAGTGTGCAGTGGCATACGCAGGATTTACTCCTGGGGGGGGGTTTGGCTTCTGGGGTAGGTTTCAATAGTATTTATGTGCATCATCATAAAATGATATTTAGATTATTATTCACTAAAACAACAATAAATTAACTTTTTCTTTTCGTGAAGATATTTCAACTATATTTTTCAGCCCAATAAGCTAAACTCTAAACGCTGGTTCAGGTAAACGAACGAAAACGAATTCAGGTAAACACGTTTTGGGGGGGTTAAACCCTAAACCCCCCCTGTCCATTCGCCACTGGAAGCGTGGAAAGGTCATTCTCAATCATGAGGAGAGTGAAGAGTGTTACTCAAAACTTAATGACCGATGAAAGACTAAGCGCTCTTTCTATGCTCTCAATACACCGGGACATTTTTGTAAATTCTGAATAAGTGATTGACAGCATGGCTGTAGAGAAGAAAATAAGACTTTTGGTGCAAATAGACATAGTAGTTCCTAAAACTTGCCAACCTTAAAAATGCAGTTTTTTTAAATCATTAATTTTGTAAATTATTACGTAAGATCTTCCCTGATGAAATGAAAAATACATATGTTTTTGTGGAAAGAAGGAAAAAAGTTCCTATTTTAAAGATAACCTAACATGAATTTTATAGACGAAAAAAATAACTAGTGTAAGCATTTTACAATATACCAACAGAGCAAATTAGGGAACACCATAAACGCATTTTCAATCATAGGGAATAACCAACCATTCACATTCAACACAAAACCAAACCAGCCTACCGCGTAATTTATGACACAGCTTGTATGCGTTGAACTTCTGTTCTGGGGCCGGGCAAATTAATTGCTTCATAACAAGGTAAGTAGTGAACTTTAACAGTGAGATTAGATAGGAATGGGCACTGTGAAATAAAATACCAAGCACTGAAAATTTAAGGAAGAGAATTGTAACATCCCGGAACTGAACGCGAATGGCTGATTTGTTTCAAGTTACGCTATGCTACACTTAGCCCCACCCGAAGCAAATTTCTGGCTACGTGCCTGATGAAGGGTAGGGTATATGTTGATATGAGGAAAGAAATACAAGTAGGTAAGGCCCTGCTCATGTAAAAATCCTGAGATTTTTTACTTACTTCCATTTAAACCTACCCTAACTGGTAATTACCTTAGTAATATTATGAAAATCTGAGGAAATGGATAAAAATGCTAAGTTAAAGATTGAAAATGAATCATTGTCTTTAGTTATTCAGAAACAAGGCCTTGGTGGAAAAAGAGTTGTGTAAACTGGAGGCTTTTAAGATTAGGGAAAAGAGACAAATAACAATAAGCTTTGTAGCCAGGAAGACAAAGGCATGGTTAGGGAGGATAGAAAGTTTGCATAGGAGATTCATAGAGGGCAGCTTAAGTAGAACGAGGACATGATTGAAGGAAACAATATGTTTTATGTTTAACCCTTCTGCTACAAACAGTGTGTTGACAGGGTGCAAAATTTTCATTCCACGTGAATGAATGCAATTTATAAATGGTTTAAATTTTTCAATGGAAGAGAACGAACGCTATTGTTAACATGGCTCTGAGGCCAAGCAAGATATAAGGGAGAAAAAAAAGTCCTTGTCATTAAAGGTGTCATTAAAGACCCAACCCTCCTGGACGTGGGATCCTATCGTCAGCCTGAGGGCAGGGATTATCTCCACCATTTCTCTCATCGACACCCCCATTCACGGCATCTAGCCACGGTCCACTATTTGTTTTTACAGTGGATCTATTAAAAAATAATTTATTGCATCCTTGGAAAATATAGGCTCTGAAGTGTGTTGCATATGTTCAACTGATCAATTACAAGTGTTAAACCAACCTCTGATGCGAGTTTTAGCTAAGCTTTTGGGAGCATCCTTGGATAAAACTTATGCCACCGAATAATTACTGAAGAGTTCCTTTTAAAAGTTTTAAATTAAGAGCGTAACATAAGGAATACACTTTAGGTTCTTAATTCCACGTATGGAACAATTGGTTTTTAGTCAATCCCCAGTCTGAACGAATAGTTGATCATGAACAGATACATCAAGAGGGACTGGTGCTCGGGTGAATGGTTTGAGGTTACCTCCACCCAGCAGCCAAGGAAAGGGTCTGGCTTCCTGTGAACTTGGGTCCAAAAATGGATTGAAAACTTACCCGTGCGATTCCTTACCACAAAAGAGTTCCGCACAGAGGGGTAGAGTGAAATGGTCTCAATACTCATGACAGTGAAAGTTTTTCCCATTGCAAAGCTTCAGCACGAAAGTGTTAATAGGGTGATAGAGAGAAGAATTCTTGGAAACTCAATATCGAAAGAAAAATAAATTACATTTTGGTGGCATAAAGAGAGGTGGAAGATATAAAGAGCCTAAATGGCAAGAATATATTTTCATGTACCTATACTGGTACAAAAAATACTGATACTGATTTCCCATGAAATGGGGAAAATAGGGTTGGGACTGAACCATAGAATTAAGAAGAGAATAAGGGGAACCATAGTATGATATTGGTGGTTCTTTGGGTTTCCGATCGGGTCAAACTCTCTTTTTCTGCTGACGTTTCGATGAACTGGTCATTCATCAAAACGTCGGCAGAAATGGAGAGTTTGACCCGGTCGGAAACCAGAAGAACCACCAATATCGCTACACGCCGGGAAAGCCTTAGATCTTTCTTCATATCGTATGATAACCAAGGAGAATGCTTTGCATTAATATCTACAACCAGCCATATTGAATTGATCAGTTTTAGATTTACATAATAAGGGTAAAACATTGGTATTAGAATTGAATGTTTTGGGGTACCATGATGGTTTAACTTGAAAAATAAAACATAGATATAATTTCCAAAAAAGGAGTTTTATTCTGAAAATTTAGGGACAACCTACACATGATAACATTACCAGGTGGATCATTTTCCACAAGGTAACAGGCTTCTTTTTCGTCAGTATAGATGCCATCTACTTTATTCTTTAATCTATGGACATAAAAACCTAACGATGAACTGGATGAACATATTTAAAATGAGGCAGGCATTGGGTTGGTGCGATTGGCTTAAGTACTGGCATCACATTCTAAGGGCCTGGGTTCAAATTCTGGCTGTGACAGAGATTTTTCAGTAGAATCTTGATCCCTACTTGGGCTCCATGTGGGTAACACTAGTATACTATCTCATTTGTTAGACCAATATGCTAAACTGACGACTCCTTGGTGCATTTCACTAAGAGTAGACTATAAGTGCTGATGCTCAGATTATCTGCAGCCTGCCTGCCTAATCTCCTCAAATAACCTTCTCCCTTGCCAACCTACCGATATCAACCTTAATGGCATAAATTACCTCAGATGTCAGCTGCCTCCCCAATTAACCCACCAAACCAATAAAATGACTAAATAATTGAAATATCTGCATAAAGGAAGGCAAGAATGCTGGGCATGACACGGGAAGAAAGGATGTAGCCGAGGACAGTTGGAGGAGTAAGGTGGATAATAGAATAGAAATAGAAAACAAATTTATTGTTCTAGGACAGGACCTATGAAACATGCAATCGATACAGAAATAATAGAGAGTAAAGGTAATTTGGTAAACAAGGTATGTGCTTGGTAAGAGGAGAAGAGAAAAAAAATGGGGATCCAGAATATTATTCATTGGTTTCAATAACTATAGACTGAAGAAGAGGATGAATCAGATGAAAAGAATCTAGTTGAGCATGAGAGGAATATTGCAGTTGTCAAAAATGTACATAGTAATTAGGCACTGCTTTTTAAAGCATCATGTTTATGAGTGTATAGGCCACATAAATATATAAGGCATGCCCTATTTAGTTCCCAGTTCACCCACTTGCCAAAAAAATGAGTACATCGTGTATCATCTGAGATAGTACTCAATGGAGTGACGCTGATAGTCTCAGAGAAGTTGCAAGTGAGGAATAGATAAAATAGCAGTCAATTTCAAATGATGACATTGATTTCAGGTAATGAATGCAGATTGATAGCCTAAGATATGTAAAGACATTTTATTATAATAAATAGCTTTAAAATCAATCTAGAGGATGAGCTGCACCCCAAAGCGGGTGAAAGTTTTCAGGGCACAAAAGGGTGGAACTCGCATGAGTAAAAATGGTGTCTATTATTGCCTACCTGTATTCACTTGGGTTTTACTGAAGGGATGGGCCAGTATTTGGAAGGAATAAAATACGAAAGGTAAAAACTGTTCAGCAGATTTGTATTTAGAATATAAATTTTATTTTGAATTTATACATTTGATATTCATTATTAGTGTACAATATGCATACTTTGTAAATTTTCATGCAATTTATTTGATATGTAGGTACCACTGATTTTGCCAAATGTGGCATTAGGCACAATTTTTGCCTCCATTTTTGCTATTAAAATCAAATTTTATGGAATTTTACCAAGTAACCTGTGTATTTTACCAAGTGGAAACCCTTCTCTAAGTGTATGTGTTCTCAAAGAAAAACATTTGGCACAATTGGGAGAAGAAAATATATACATGTCCTCTTCCTATACTTTGATATAAGATGCCCGGAAATCAAGCCATTTGCCATTTTTTTAAACCTTGAAGATGATACTTTTAACATGCCCTTGCCCTCACTTGATAGGTCTGCTGAGTTGTGTGCATGAACTTCTAGTGGTCATTTCGGCAACATTATTCTGGAAGGAAACAAAATACGTGATTACTATGTTGCTGAAGAGTAATAAGCAATGTAGAGTGAAGTTATTTTCAATTCCAACCAAAATATTGTATATAAAGCATGACAGAAGTAGTCATCATCAGCCATTAACAAGGAAAAGAAATAAAGTTTAACTCCCCAGTTAATGAGAAAATGAAAAGTCCAGAGAATGGACATATGTTCTTACTTTATTTATATCCAATTACAGGAGCTGGATGGGAGGTTGAACACCACCCTTTCAGCAAACAAAATGGAGGTTAATTCAGTAATTCTGAAGATTTCCCATTTACAACATTAATTTTCCTCACTTCGCACAGTGGGCTAAAATCGAAAATCGCCGGACAAAAGTCCAAAATTGCCTTTTTTTAGATAACGTCTTGAAACTTGGCACATATACACACAAGTAATTAGTGATTATGGAATTGTAAGCCATTTCTCATAGGTCTTACTCGTTACTTAGATACAGAGGCTCAAACACGACCAAATTTCCTAAAAAGCGCCCGCTCTCATTTTTCTTCGAAAATCTTAAACGTTGAGCAGATATAGGAGTAATGGAAGGATTTATATGGAATAAAAAACATTACCATTTGTAAACAGGGTACTTTACCTATACCATGCATAACTTTAAGAAATATTTGCCAATATTTGTTTGAAACCCCAAATGTTGCCTTTTTTTTTATAGAAAACATGCATGGTTCCCCGATAACTCTCATTCTTTCTCACGAGTTGAAAGACGTTCATAATTTGAAGCATGATTCCGAAAATTATCCAAAGAAAAACAAATGTACCGCAGTTACGCGTGCACTGATCCATTCTCTCGATCCAATATCCTCGCAAAATCTTCAGTTTAGAAACTTTAGAAATCAGTAACAACATGCATAGCCTGAAAAAGTTGAATTCGAGGAGTTAATGACCACACAACTTGAACAATCTAACGGAGTCACTGCATTTCTGGGTCCCGCTACGCGGAGCCGGGCCGCGACACGCGATCGAAAAATCGAGTTTATTCTCGGCGTCGCAAAGTTTTTTCAAATATATTTACGGAGTAATCTAGAAATGTGTTCAATTTATCCTGTGATAAAGTATCTGACCATATCCGGAGTGACCATTTTCCGAATAAGGATTATATTGTCTACTTTTTGTACAATTTTGTCTAAAAAAAGGATCCGCCATTTTGTGACATAATAGCACTCAAATATGGGCAAATATTTCTTAAAGTTATGCATGGTATAGGTAAAGTACCCTGTTTACAAATGGTAATGTTTTTTATTTCATATAAATCCTTCCATTACTCCTATATCTGCTCAACGTTTAAGATTTTCGAAGAAAAATGAGAGCGGGCGCTTTTTAGGAAATTTGGTCGTGTTTGAGCCTCTGTATCTAAGTAACGGGTAAGACCTATGAGAAATGGCTTACAATTCCATAATCACTAATTACTTGTGTGTATATGTGCCAAGTTTCAAGACGTTATCTAAAAAAAAGGCAATTTTGGACTTTTGTCCGGCGATTTTCGATTTGAGCCCACTGTGCTTCGGCCGCAACTTTCCTGAATCTACACACTACCCTATAAGTGTCACTACAAGAATATGTGGGAGGAGGTGTTAGGACATCAGCCATAAAGAGAGTAGGGAACAGTGAAAAGGAATTTGGAGCAGGAAAGGCCAAAGAGTGAGAAATGTCTTGATGGAATAGTTCAGTGACGTAGCCACAGGGGGGGGTCCGGAGCACCTCCCCCTCCCACCATCCAAAATTATGAATTCTTTTTTTTTAAGAGGGCTTTAAAGGAGAAAGTTTTATTTATTTTTTTCCAAAAGCTTCAACCACTTTTTAAATAAAAATATTTGTAATTTTTATAAACTAAAAACTGGATTTGGTATTCTTTCAGACATTCGCACAGCTAAAATCTTTAAAAATTGCTTGTTACACCATTGTTGCAATTGCACTATGAGTTGAGACTGTGTGTGATGAACAAATTTGCTCCTAAATTCATAATTTTGAAACCCCCGCCTCTGCATATACTCAACATGCACGCCCCCTACCCTCACCTGAAGTGAAATCATGGCTAAGTCACTGACTAGTACCCCAAACTATTTTTCCAGTAGTTATTTTAGGGGTGTGGGGGAAGAAAGAATTTCAGTACCTATCTGTTCTACAGTGTCTCACTCCCATTATGCGGCGTCTGTTATCTCTAGAGCTGTGGCATGGTCAAAACTATATCCTCTATATCAAACAAAACTATATCCACAACGGTTTGAATTTTTCCAGTAATCTTAGCAATTCGGGAGTACTGTATTGCTTTTTTATTTTAACTTCTCCTCTGAAGTATCAAGTATTCCTTCCCAAAGCATAATCACAAGTGCCAGTTTTTTTTACTTTTACTATTGACACGTTACAACTACAATTAACCTGATACTGATAAAATTAGATTGATAGGAAACTACTTAAAGAAACCAGATGTAAATATGGGCATCAAATTGACGTCAGACCAACATTTAAAACAAAACTTGACCTTAGTAACTAAAATGGGACATGAATCCTTTTGTTTTGCACGAGTCACTTTTAGTATAATATTGAACCTGCCACTGGGCTGGGCAACAGCTCCAGTTGACTGAATCCCATAGGTATGAGGATTCATAATCAATTTAGAACTGTGCATGGCATTGAGAGAAAACCAAATGTGCTAATTTCAATGTTAAAATAAATAGCCACCTGGATTGCAATACCAGTGAGAAGAGATAATAAGATTTAGTTCCCCTGTTGATTTCAGTATCAACTGTATATGATCGCTATCAGTTTGAAGCCTGTTGAGTGCCTAATGGAGATTTTGTGAACAAAATATTAACAGCATACGAACAATCTCGCGCCACACAAATGGAAACAACTTGGAAACAACCTTCCAACAGTTTGTACTCTCTTTGCAGCTTGTTCCTTAACCGGCAGACAACAAGCATTGCGGTGACAATAGTGAACCGACTCTTAACAGGCATGGGCCAGTTGATTTTCTGTTTCACACAAAAGGGTACGAATGTATGGCAGTGAACAGACTCTCAACAGGCAGTGGCTGGTTGGTTTTCCGCTCCTCCAAACCGGGAACGAACAGACAACAGTTAACAGACTTTCAACAGTCAGGCGTGGAATTGGAAAAAATCTTGTTTATTCTCAGTAGTATTACACTTATATTCATACTATGTGGCAATATAGGTTTCCATTAATTAATGCCATATAAATGTTATCGTGATGTAATGGTATTTCCTCAAACTATCACGGAATTGCCATTTAAAAATTATTTCTCGAAGTAACATTAACCCTTGGAAGTGGCCAGGTATATATGACTTTCTTGACGTAGGATTCTTGATTTCGGGTGCAAGAATATGCGCATAGAGCCGCAGGGTAGCTGATCATGTGAGTTAGATATTATGTCATTAGGTAGGTACAAGGTAGGATAATTTAATATACTGAATCATGTCATCGCCTAATAGTACATTCATAGTTTTAAAATGTAAATTATCATTTTCTATATACCGTTATATAACGCCTCGAGGACATGCTACATACAGAATATATACCAAAAGATAACAAGGATGCAACAGAATATTACCAGTGAAGAACCTTCTGATGACAAATTAGCAACAGCAAACAGGCAGTGACAGAGAACTGGCACAGCACAGTCTTCTATCTGTTCACTGGCAGTGGTCCAACAAGTAAGGAACAAAGTATGCCGCTACCCACAACATGGAGAGAACAGACAAGTGACCGATTTTCTCACAGAAACGAAACAGACAAGTTGTTCGAATTTACATTGTACTAACCAATGCCTGCCTGCTTGTCTCTTGGAGAAGGAACAGGGAGCCAACAGCCAACCAAACAGACATCGAACAGTTATTATTATTACTGAAATCGACAGGGTCCTTATAAGACTCTATGTAATAAAAAATGGATGAGATTCATGTTTGGGTAGTTTCACTCCTTCAACACAGAGAATGCACCGGTGCATCCTTCATAGTTTAGGGCCATACACGGTGCAGGCACCCACATGTCCTGTTGCTTCTTATTTTCAAATGCACCCAGAATAAACCGTTAACTGCTAGTTTCACACCATCTTTAACCTGAATGATTCAGGGTCAAACATTGATGGCATTCATTAACACTTTCCACTCTACGGATCCTGTAAGTCCAGTATGTGTCTAATCTAGTCTACTGGGCTACATTAGCAACATTTAAACATCTGGTGAAGGCGGTACAGTAACAAGGGAAAAAGCTTGCAAGAAAGAGGTATGTGAGTGGTGCTACTGCTGGTTTGAGATCTCTTGAACAAATTGTACCCGGGAAAACATTGTCACAAGAAAACACTAGCAATACAATACAATATCAAGCAGCAACTAAGGCTTTGTGTGCTTGAGAATATATGCCTTCCCGAGCACTGATTGGACATTGACTGGAAAACGTTAATGTAAAATTGATGGATGCTGAATATAAAAAAAAACGTTTTAGCATAAAAGATGGCTTTGTTTCACACTTTCTTTTTTATTTAATTTTTGTTCTTCATTTTTATCCCTATCAAGCTCACCTTCAATAATAATCTTGCTTGCGGGCTACCAAAAATTTCAAGTTAATGTAATGGAAAGTCAATGATTCATGTGCCATGAAAAAACGAGCGTTAACAAACATGTTAAGCAAAATTTATATGTAGTAGTAGAAGGCTATGAAAATAAATATGATTTTATATTGAAAAAAGTTTAGCAGTCCTCTTTGAAATCCCCCCCTGGCAAGCAACTCCACTAAACTTTTCCTTGTTGGAATCCCTCTCTACGCCATATAAAAGGCTATGAGCTCGCAAGATCCCTTTTTGGCATAGAATTTTCCCATTCAAATCACTTATAACCATAATTATTTGAGAACCATTGTATTTGTAATTAATTTTATTGTTTAATTCCAGACTGAAGTCCATGGCTTCAAGACGCCTATTTCTAGCAGCCTATTTATCATAAAATAGAAAGCTGCCAGTTTTTGAGAAATATGAGGACAAAAGTTGGAATGAATTACATCATCTGATGACAATATTGATTACATTTAAATCATTCTCCCCTTTTACTTGGCCCACTCCTCTTAACCACCTTCCCACCCACCTCCCCCTTCCACTCCTTACAACACTTGAGTATGTACTTATTTATGCAAAATCTGTTTAAGGTAATCATGATGTGGACTATTCGATAAGATAAAATGACAATTCTATGGAAGTGAAAATGCTTTTTCTTGGTGTTACATCATAAAACTCCACTAAGCTAAGCCAGAGAGCATTTTTATTTATGGGGACGTCCATTATTATGTCAAAAAATTTTTGGAAATTTTTACCTCCTCCCATCCCCCTTGTCAACAGCTGTCAAACTTTCAGTGACCCCCTTATTAAATAAAATTATGTCAAACCATTTTTTGCCCCCCCCCCTCTCACTACAGACTAATATAATTTTATACGGCTGGATTTAGATGTTATTTAATAGAAGTCCATGGATAGCTATACTATTACATGACAATGGCTTAGTACAGTATTTGAATTTACAAACAGCTTCCTTTCAAAATCTGTTAAATTAACCTTCAGATTTATACTGTATGTGTCTCCAGTCTACTATGTATCTAGTACATTGAATAAAAGCAAAATATGATGATACAAGACGATGACTTACTTGGCAAGAACTCATCCGGTTTCAGATTTAAAAAATACTGTAAAAAGTAAAAAATTAACATTTTGACGTCAATTAATTATCTTGAGCTTCCTCCCTCCCCCATGTCAACAATTGTCAAACTTCTTCAAACCCCCACCCCCCTTATTTTGTTGACATAATTAATGGACGTCCCCTATGAAGAATACCAGTACTGCATATATGGCTTACCAGAATGCCAAGAGTTAAAATATTTTTCATGAAACTGCAAGCGAAGCGAAGTGAAATGTTTTTGAGCCTTGAGGATTCCATGGTTATATGGTGGATTCATGAGTATTTAATTAATGCATTCAAAACATAGGCAACAGGTATGGAATAAAACTGAACTCGCTGAACTGAACTAAGCGGCTTAGTTTAGGATAGTTTGATACACTGTGATGCTAAGAATAAAGAAGTTGTGAGATTCAGGGAATGCTGTACAAATGGATATCTTTTATAGCAGTGTTAGCCACAGAAAACGTACACTAATACTCATACTCCACGAATGAACAGGAGAAATAACCCGGAGATATCTACTAAACAAAAATTTAGGGATAGGGGAATGTGAAGCCTCCAATAATAGCACAAGAATGTGCATGCTAATATGGAATGAAAATATAAATACCTATGAGGGATGATCTATTCTAAACATGGATCCAAATTAGTAGAGACTGTAGGCAGGCAGAGAATGGGTGTGATTGATCTGGGTTACTGTGTTTTAAAATATATTAACATACCTATCAATTAAATTTTTATATTGTTAGTAGTGATTGTGCCACTATAATTGGTGTCGAGAGTTGCATATAATTAGGCTTAATGGCTAATGCTGTTATGCAGAATGGGATTTACCAAGGGGAGAAAGATAAAACCAAAATAACTCAAGAGGTCAATGTACTTGGGGTGGTAAGAACATATTTAGAACTGTTTAATGAGAGAGTAGGTCTTATTCCTATCACCATTCACATGAAAATAGACCCATTAATCAAGCCAGTAGTTCTTCCACCTGGGAATATCCCTTTTTTATGCTATAAAATCCCTTGAAAATATCTTTGGTTGAAAGGTTGAATTTAATAGAATGTAGGATTTAGGAGTCATTGAGCCTGTGACTACACCAACAGATTGGGTTAGTCAGCGAATGATAGTAGAGAGAAAAAATGGTTAGGTACCTACATTAAGATTTTATTAGATCCAAGACCTCTAAATAAAGCAATAAAAAGATGGCATATTCACTTTCTCACTTTCAAGGAAATATCCTTTAAACTTAGGGGTGCCAAGTACATATTTTACAAAACTTGACGCAAATTCTGGATGCTCCCATTGCATAAATATAGTTTGTTATAAATGATAATGCAGTTAGTTCAACAAATATAACTATAATGCACCTTTTAGTGCAAGCACGCTTACACTACGTGTCTTCGGCCATGAATACATTGTGAGAGAGTAGGTAAGTCAGAATATACACCACCGTACAGAGTGGCACCACTGAGAACATGACAAATGACTGACCAAATACAATAGCAGATGACAACCAAATGTGTACAAGGAACCCAAACACAAAGTAACCTAATTTGTACAACCATACAACAGATAATATAATACATATCATAGTTCTAGGTGGTTCACATTTCAAGCAGGACCCTTTGGCCGCTGGAAATATAAACATCTTTGCCCTGGCGGTTTTGCGGTGAGTGAGAATGTTCAATAGAGCATTTGTCGGGCGTTTCCCGAGCGTTCCGGCGATTTTCGAGCGTCGGTTGAGCAATGCAAATGCCTTGTGGGCGCTTTCTCAAGTAAACGCCTTCTGAACGCTTTTATAATGCTCTACTAGGCGTACCTTCGACATTTACAAGCACTTGCCAAAGGCTTACGGGAAAACTCTCGAAAAACGCCCAACAAAAGCCTTAGAATGCTTTTCTCGGCGTTTGCTTGAGCGTCTGTAGTACTGACTACGAATGCTTAGTGAGCGGGCGTTGTTACGCCGATAATGAATTCTCATTGAATGCTTTTCGCGACAGATTTCCAAAACGCATTGGAAATCCCCTACTGGACGTTCCTTAAGCACTAAAGAGCTCTCTTCAAATGCTCATATTTAAGCGTTTGGGACACAAGCACACACAATTCGTAAATATATGGGGAGTATACTGTTCTAATACTGCAGCATGCAAGGAAACTAATTAATGTCAAGTAATATATATATTGTTCTGGCAGATTCAATTATTATGTTCTGAATTGTCATTTCAACAGGCAGTTTTGATATTATGGCTTGAAACGTATTTTCTTAAAAGCTGTCTTGATATTACGTTCTAAAAATGTCTTTCAACTGCTTTGAATTAAAAATTAGTTTCATACTCTCCTTAACGCTGTTAGAAACAGGATTCCTTACACGATACGATGGAACTATTTTTCAGGCGCGGTGGCTCACTTTTGAGCGGCCATAACTTGTGATTCGCCCATGAATATAGAAATTCGCAGTTGCTTTGTTAGTTGGACTGTTGTTTGGTGATGTTTTTGTTATGTGTTTTCCGATAAATTAAGTCGGAAATCTGAAGTATTTACTTATATATCATTAAATTAGTTGTTTTAAGTACCCTACATTCGTATTTCGGGTACTGTAAGACAGAAATAGGTTTATTTTCGCCCTGTTGGCATTAGTTTTCATGTACAGCTTATGTGCAGTTGATGGTGTTGTTACTCGTCGTCCATGAAGAATACGCAAAGTTTCCCGGAGGATTTCTACTTAGTGAGATAGCCCGATTGATTACGAATTAAGTGTTTTCGCTGAGAGATGCGGATTTCATCACTCTTATCTAACTCATAATTTGGCTAGAAGACTGTGATAAAGTTTTGTGAAAGGATAGAGCTATACCCGCACTTGTCGGTGGTTTTTACTATTCTTTATCCAATGTGTGCTCATACCTATATTTCATTGTACATAATAATTTATCAATAAAATGTGTTAAAATGAGCCTGAATTATTTCATTACGAGGGAAAGCATTCGATGATCTTCAAGAGGTTGTATGTACATATAGGTTAACCCTGTCATTGCTCCCTGTCCTCCAAGATTGGCTATGTGAATGCGGGGACGTTTTATGGCCAAGAATGGTTCATCGAATCAGGTAAGTGTGGTGTGGAAGTTGTATTATAGACGGCAGGGGAGTTTCAGTGGAGGTAGCAAGGGATTGCGAGGTCATTGGGCAGCAAGCTAGTTTGCTGTGAAGGGCAAGAAAGTTTAAAGTGAGAGTAAATGTAAATCAAAAGTAGGTATATTGCAAAGGAATTGTAAGAGAATGCATTTAATGATGGGGATAAATGGTCAAAACCTTATGCTGAGAATGTTTTGAGAGCATGATGGACATATTTGAAAACATATGCCGGGCGTATTTTGAGAATATGCTGAACATATTTTGTTCAAATATGTTTAGCATATGCCCTCCCGGACATTTAATTATGCTCAGCACATGCTCAAAAGATGTTTGGCACATATTTGTTGAAAATGTTGTAATTTTCAGCATGTTCTGAAAACAAATTGTGCTGTTAGCAATTGCTTTATAGTTTCCATACTTTTGAAATAGGTTTTGTGCCACAACTATTTTGCTAATATCACTCACAGCTGTCAAAGATAATGTGCAGCATACCTTTGAATAAGAACCGATCTCTATTCTTGGTAGGATATAGTTCCCCCAAACAAAACCAGGTTGTGATTCAGGCCCCATCCTCATTCGCTTTATTGTATCAATCTACATCGACAAAATAGAAATAGAGCCACTTCGAGGGTGTTCCGCGCGGGGTGGTTCGAGGACACGGAGTAGTACATGGCAACGAAGCGTGTTTCTTACTCTTGTTTCGATTGCGGAAAATGTGTTGTACATATACCGATGTGATTGATCGCACCCGGAAATCACGGTGTCTTGTCCCAGCATAATTACTTACCTCATTGCAGTATTTTTCCCGACATTTATCTAGGGTCAGAAACATTATTTGGCGTCACATGGACGCGGCTAAAACATATGTGACGGTCCCCAGTGAGGAGGCTACACAAACGCTTATCGGTAGGACAGACACATGGACAGACAACTCCTTAAGGAACCTTATTTGAGCGTCCGTGAACCCCCCATAGAATGCTATATGAAACCCCAACACCCGGCTCCACTAAGCGTTTTCATTGCTCAACGAAAGCCCACGAACCGCTGTAAAGACGCTCAACAACGCCTTAAGAAAACCTCACCAATACAATGAGCGTTCACGGATCGCCCAGGAAACGCCGAGGAATCTTTAAGAAACGCTTACAAAATGCCTAAAGCGTTCACAATTGTGTTCATTGAACGCCTAATTGAGCATTGGCCCAGGATTTACAACGCCTTACGAAAGCTTAGAAAAACGCTTAACAAATGCCGAATGCCCTCTCAAAAACCGCCAGGGTGGGTCTTAATTATGCCCCAGAATTATTACATAGAGTTGTGTCTCAGATTTTGGAAAATATTAGGGGGATGGTTACATTCCAGGATGTTGTTTTAGGGTAAGTGAAATTTAAAACAAACTGTGACCCATTAAGGAACAGCAAAGGACAATGGAAAATGGTTTCAACTTTAATAAAATAAATGTCAATTTAATTCAACTGAAGTGAGATATTGGTCACAATTTGAATTATGAAAGCATACGAGTGTTCCTATAGAGTTTCTTTAGAGAGAATAGAAAGAGTACAGAGTATGCAAGGAATGTTTAATTAGGTTTCCAGATAAAATAATATTGGCAATTTTCCACAATATAAACTTTAATTCAACCAGTTGCGATGCACTGCATCATCATCAGGTGAGTGATGCACTGTATCGAAACCGGTCGAATTAAAGTTTATATTGTGGAAAATTGCCAATATTATTTTGTTTGGTTATTCCATGACATCAAGCCTGAAACAACTCTTTTTATTAGGTTTCCAGATCTATACCAATCTTTTCAGAAAACCGCAACCGCCACAAAACCGCTGATGGAGTTACTAAAAGATAAATCAATATTTGAGTGGAATAATGTATTTAATGAGCATTTGAAAAATTGAAAAATAAATTAATAAAAGCGCCTATATTAGCTTACTATTATCCTAATAAGCCATAAACACAGCCTGTGGATGCTCGTCAGTATGGGATAGGTGTTGTATTGGTTCAAAATAATAGGCCTATAGCAAACACCTCAAGGGCACCTACCTACACTCCTTACAAGGTATGCTCAAATCGAGAAAGAAATGCTAAGGATTATATTTGCGTGTGAGAAATTTAGTCATTTTGTCTTCGGTAGGTGGTCAAATGTGGAGATATATATATAGACATTAAAAATTTAATTCCGTCCGTCCCTACATATAAGTATTTGATTTAAGTGGAAACCTGTTAGAAAACTCGAAAAACCATGTAAATATCAGGGATGAACCTGTTCTATAAACATAAATAACACTTGCTCAAAATTAATTCACTTTAAACGGAATTATTTAGAAACAAGACGAGGGTCTTGCAATACGTTCCCCACTCTCACCACTCCTGGTGGAAATATTTCCTAATAATTTAGAAGAAAAACTATTGATTTTGCAAAACAAGTTCACTCCATGTGTCCATTATTGGTACCAATATGTGGACGATATTATATGCCTATGGATAGGTAAGCAAAGACAGTTGGATCAGTTCCTCAGAAATTTAAATAATCTGCACAATTATCAGTCATTCACGATGGAAAAAAACATGGATGGCATCCGAATTTCCTCAATCTCACTATCTCAATCACAGCACAGAGGCACCTATTCTCAATCTATCGAAAACCTACTACCAGGGATCATATCATTCCCCAAGATTCCTCCCATCATTTCCCCCACAAACACACCACATTCCATGCAATGGCACACCGTCTCGTCCACATTCCCCAGTCACTGGAGAGTTATAATACAGAGCTCCAAACCATGTATTCTATTGCAAAAGCAAATGGTTTCTTGATAAAACAACATAGTAGACAAAATTTTAATGGAAAAACATAGACAGATGGCAATTAAAGAGATGGTTTCCTCCAGCTCTTAATTGTTTCCCCAGAAAAATGGAGGTCCCTCACCTTTGTGGGCAATCTCACCTATAAATAGGAAACTCATTGCTGAAAAATTTGATGGCAGCATTCTATTTAGTAGCGTAGCAAAGTGAATGAGTAAACCTCCCCCCCCCCGCCCAATGTTCTGGCGCCCCTAAGTCTGTGAATGTTTCCACTCTTAAGTTCCAAATATGTATAAATAAATGTGCATAATACATTGTCAATTGTCACATTTTGTACAAACCCCTCCGCCTATTACATCACCAAGATTTGTAAAGTTTAGTAAATTGATTAATTTATGAATCGGTGCCCCCTAAACATTTTCTGCCCCCCCTGTTTGTATGTGCTTTTCATTGTCTTCCTCTAAATTATTCCATGTCTCCTCAAATTGTCTTACTGTAAATTATTCAATGTTTAAAAGGATCCAAATCTTCAGCAGTGCATTTTCCAGGTATATTTAGAGCTGTTTCTTTGGTCTTTGAAATGAGAGAATGATGGGGTGGATAGTTAATTTCACTATCACCAATTGTTCCAGGGAAATGGCTGGAAAGAAGTTTGTTGTTGGAGAATTTTCGGACTACACGGTGGAAGTGTTCCCACGGAGCTGGATTTCGCCATGTAGACAGCTGGTTTTGTGGCCTTCTAATATGACCCTGAGAAAGGTAGAGAAGGCCATAATGGCTTGTGGTGCACCTGAAGGCCATTGGCAAAAATTCTCGATCACAAGAATTATTGCGCAATCAGGTAATGGATTATTTTTTTAATCTCTGCATGATTTCAATTGGTTATGTTACATCTATTAGCTGGAAAACAAGTGACAATAACAATGATAGTGATTAAAATTTTAAATGTTTACCTAAGGATTTTCTATTCCACCAAACTTTGAAGGAATAACTGCTATTTTGTGGAAAAATAATATGAATATTTTTGCTCCTTGTAGATTCATACAAGAGTGCTAGAAGTAAAGCAGCGATGGGTGAATTTACTTCTAGCATCTCGGACACTGAGCCAGAGTGTGAGGGGAGACGTTCGGCGAAGCGGCCTGATAGATATATAGATTCAGGGAGTGAATCAGACTCGATGCCAACAAAGAGGAGGGCATCTAAGGGAATATCGAGGACCATGAGTGGAGACACGTCACCAGCTAGGTCTGGGCAAAGGAAGTCAGCAGTTCCTGACTTTCCTGTTGAATTCCTGACTCATGTAAGCCACGAAAAGCCAGTCGAGGCCCATGAAAAAAGACCAGACACAGAAACGAATGGTGTGTAACTTATAAGTATTTATGCTATGTGGCTGTTAGTTGTATGTGTTCATATTTGCGACTTTCTGGTCAAGGAATGGCAGAATGCCAAAGGAAGGAACCAAGAGACACTAAAAGGTCACGTCTGGGAGGCATGGGCATCTTTGGGTTGACGCCCTACATTATTTCAATATTAATTAGGGTCAATGAGACAAAGACTTCAAGGAGTCATTAATTGTGATGGGGTGAAATTAAATACTGTTTAAAAGTAAAGTATGAGTTAAACCGTTCGTTAGAACTTCTACTATGTATCTCCATTTTCAGTGGCCGGAAAATTTGTTTCCTTTGCATTTCTTTATGAAGTTGACAGATAATTTGACCAACAGTGCATTTACCAAGAATTTATTTATTCTCTTTGCGTTTATTTAAAATGAGTTACTTTAAAATACTGCAAAAATATTAATTTACGAATGCTACGGTATTAAAAAAAGTAACTCTTCCATCTTGAATAAATGTCTTCAATACTTTTTTTAAATATGCTGGAGTATAATATGATAACTCCAGTTACATAATTGAAAGTGGTTTCTTACTCCACCTAGAAGCTTAAATAATTCAACATTTCAAAAAGGCAATCAATCATAAGGAAAATGTAATATCTATCTTACTTACTGTTTTTGTCTTTTTTATTTGCGTATTTATTAATTCATTAGTACCTACATATTTGGGCATAAAAAGCTTATTTATTTGCCTATTCATTGAAAATCTACCGCAATGCTTGAAATGTGCATTGAACATACGTTTGTATTCACGATTGAAAGAGGAAACTCTTATTCATTGCGGTGTTCATTAAATATCGCAGGTTATAAGGATAGCAAACAGCGGGTGAATCCCAGGACCTTGCTATAGTGCGAAAATTGGAGCGAAGCCAAGAAAAAAAGGAGAGGAAAGTAAAAGCTACGGCGATAACGAGATAGTTCAATGATACGTTTGAAATGCATACATGGCTGTCTAATGCGCCTCAATTTGGAAGCCAGCGCGAATAACACTCGGGGAAGGCAAGCGGCCAGTAATCCGTCACTGGCTTCGACGATGAGTCCATCACCTTACTGCGTTTTAATTTCCCTCGAAGTTGCCTAGGAATTGTATGCCATAAGAGAGAAATCCGATTTTTCTCCAGAGGGATAGTGGCGACGCTCCGTTTGTAAGGAAACATTTTTCCCCCATAGCACATACATGTGTGTTTGCATGTGCTATTTGACCTACTGACCTATGTATAAAGCGAAGCAAGTAACTTTGAGAGGCTTTTGAGGAATAAAAATGTGAACTCGTCGGGAGCTCTCTCATGACTAATCATCCAAACTCGGAATGTGAAAAGGATGCATTCCTTTGATTCGGGACGTAGAGAGCTTATTGTATTGAAAATAGGTTATGTTTTTGAGTGCCCGGCGCGATACCTCTTCCAAAGATCAAGATTATTCAGCTCAGTGTAAGAAAGAGGATTTTGACTTCCATTTCCAATTCGCCAGCATTTGACGGAGGCCTACACAATTCTCGAGCTCTTGACTCTTTCCTCTCCGGTTTTCGAAATTCCATGTGTCACATATACAACAGCAAACCTCTCTAAACCGTTGGAGTTTTACTCAGAATTATTTAAGTTAACTACTTCGTTGAGCATCACATCGATTAACGGACAAGCGGTGAAGACGGAGCAAGCAAAGATTTATTTCACCGAGTACAGTGCTTGTTGCACAGTTTCTACGAGTTGAAATGACCAAATTGAATTAAGACATGTGTCGGACAGTAAACGCCTTCTTAAAATTAAATTTAACGCCATTTTTTCTCTAACTTGTTCAACGTGAATGTGTCAAAAGAAATTTGCATGAGTGGATACGTCTCGAGAGAAAATACGAATAGATGAAAATACCATTGGCGGGAATGAATGTGCCATAAAAAGATGAGAAAGATGGGAAAAGTTGGGACGGTGCTTAAAAACCTACATTATGTTATGAGAAATACAAAAGAATGCCCAAATGAAGAGAATAAATTGGGATCTTGAATTACTGGGAATTCATTACTGTAAGACCCATGCTTGAGTATACCATAAATGCTAAGGCTACCCATGATAAAGGGAAGATAAGAAGCTTCGAGAAGGTCCAAAGAAAAACTACACGGTAGATTTTGGGGAGACATAATGAGATAATAGTGAAAGCAGGATGTTAGGGGAATTGAGGTGGAGCCCACTTCTCGCTAGAAGGAGAGTAAATAGATTGTTGGGAATGTAAATCGTTACACAAAACATCCAGCTTGGGTGGAGTTGGAAAAGAGGCAGGAGACACCAAATTTTGTGGGGAAAAATGACAACCCACTACAGTTTAAATTAAGGAGACAGAAAACAAATGCTAAAAAGTATTCCTCCTCGAATCGCGGCATGATTGAATGGAATAACTTACCAGAAGAACTCACAAAACCATTACCTTAGAAATCTAAATCTAAAAAATAAAACGTTTGTATAAGGAAAACGTGAAGGGTATACTATATTTAGTTTTTTTTTCTTTTACTTTAAACTTGAATGGAAGTGTTACTATGTTATCAGTCACAGTTTCTACTCGCAGCGTAAATGTAAACAATTAAATATTATATTTTGCGAGCAAGTGTTATCATTCATCGCCGAAAATTAACTTGGAGCTGTTGAGCCACTTGGCTTGCACGCCACGCACTGGAAAGCCAGAAATGAATGCCAGAAAATCATTCTGAACCAGTATAATATTTTTAATTAGTAATTCCAGCTCAAAGGATCTAATAGGAATGAATACTCGTTATCGGAGTAAATGTTAACAACGAGTATGGTGCCAAAATGAAGCATAAAAACGGCATATTAAGGTTATTTTTAGCCAGCTAAATGAATCCATTGAGATCAACGAAAGAAATCAATAGTTTATCTGCGAAACACTTCATCAATAGAAAAAAATATTTTTTTTACTCATTGAACAGTTCATTACTGATAATAAATCAGAAATAAATAATTATACCCTCTCCAAATTATCATTTGTTGATCGTAGTTGTGCTTTCGGTAAATTTGACAACAAAGTGTCGATTAAAGAACACAATTGCTAAATATCTTCTGCTGTTTATTTAAAAAATATCTTATCTATTATACGGGTTAAATTTTCTGGGAGAATACTGTCTGGACCTTAGACCATTTACGACGTAAAGGTAGAATTATCAAGAAAAGTGCTGCAAATAAAAAAATGAATGTCAACAACGATTAGAAAAGAAAAGGAAAGAAATTCTTCATCAGCGCATTGATACCAACCGAGGTGTATGCCTAGGGAATACAATAGTTGATTTAGGACAAAGGTCTTCAACCTGTGGCCCGCGGGCCGCTTGCGTCCCGCGTAAGCTTTTTTGGCGGCCCGCCAATAGTTTGCATAAATTAAATGTGTATATGTTCTAATTGCGTGAACTTAAGACATAGATTTTAAAAATGTATCAGATACTTAGCTACTAACGCACGGCATTCCTATGAGTCGGTTTTGTTTGGTTTACATTTCTACTGTATGTGCACGCGCCAGTAAGTCGACTTGACTGACTTCGGAGCATAGGGTGATGCGCGTACGCACCTCCCCCTACCATCTTCATACCTCACACGCACACAGTGCAGCTTCATGACAACATTGACAACGCCGCAACGCGACGACGGAAGTGAGCGCGGAGCGGGGTTTGCTCGCTTAGTACGTTACCGAGAGTTGAACGGGAAGCACGTCACATCTTGAGCAGGTACATTGTAAACATTGAACGTGTATTATGGCAGCAAGTACAAATAGAAAACGCAAGTTCACGGATGAGCACAGATCATTTCAAGATAATTGGACGAACTTGTATTTATGTATTTGCGTTGGAGGAAAAAACCATTTCCCTCGTATGCAACGAATCCGTTTCTGTGTTCAAAGAGTCTAATATCAAACGACATTATGTTTCCAAACATTCCTTTAACTTTGCGCATCCTCAGGGAAAATTACGCATTGATAAGTTCGAGGCTCAGAAAAAACAACTTAAACGACAGCAGCATTCTTTTGACAAACAGAATGAAGACAATGAAGCAAATTGTAAAAGTGAGTTATATTATATCAGAGAAAACTGCACGTAAGTCAAAACCATTTACTGACGGCGAATTCATAAAAGAATGTATGGAGGCAGCTGCAGAAGTGTTATGTCCCTCACAGAAGCAACTTTTTTCCCGAAATGTCTGTCTGGTGTAACAGTTGCAAGGAGGATAGAAGAATTGGCTGGCGATATATAAAGAAATTTAATTAAATACGCATCGAAATTAGTGTATTACTACGTTGCGCTCGATGAAAGTAAACATTTAACTAACACCGCTCAGCTGGCTGTGTTTATTCGCAGCATTGACAGTAATTTTGTTGTTACTGAAGAAATGGCTGCTCTAGTTCCAATGAAAGGCAATACAAGAGGATTTGATTTGTTTCAATCATTTAATACGGTTTTTAAACAGGTATAACCTCAAGTTATCAAATATGGCTGGGATCTCGACAGACGGTGCACCGGCTATGGTTGGCAACAACGAAGGATTTATGGTTTTATTAAAGAAAAACAATCCTGATGTTTCCTTCGTACAGTGCCATTGCATTATTCATCTGTGCAAAGTCCGTCAATATTCAAGATGTAATGAGTGATGTAATAAAAACTGTTAACTTCATCAAATCTCGGGGCCTAAATCACAGACAATTTCAAGAATTTTTTAAAGAAACAAATGCTGAATATGGCGGCATTACATATTTCTGTGGTGTTTGTTGGCTCAGTAGAGGCAAAATGTTGAAAGGTGTGTTTGATTTGCGGAAGGAAATTGCAGCATTCATGCAAAGTAAGGATAAAGCTGTCCCACATTTCGCTGATGAAATATGGATGAGAGATTTGGGTTTTCTTACCAATATTTCATCATATCTAAACGATTTAAATAAGATGATACTAGGGAAAGATAATTTGGATCAAGAATTATTTGATCCTCTAAAAGCGTTTGATATGAAACTGGACTTGTGGATAAATCAGTTTTTAAAAATGTTACCACTCATTTTCCTCATTTGTCGTCTTGCCATATTTAAAACATGGGCACATATGTTTCTGCACTTCAAGACTTAAAAGTGCAGTTCGACTCCCGTTTTATCAATTTCCGTAAAAATTAAAAGTGCATGAATTTGTTTGCTCACCCATTCAGTGTTTCTATCATAAATGTTCCTGAAGAATTTCAGATGGAATTGATAGATTTACAGTGCAATTCTATTTTGAAAGAGAAATTTTGTAATTCGGGTCTGATGGACTTTTATTCAAAATATGTCTCCGTTACAGATTTTCCCATAATTAGAGATCACGCACTGAAAATGACATCACTTTTTGGGATTACATTTCTGTGCGAGCAATTATTTTCTCGAATGAAAATCGTGGAATCCAAGATAAGAACCAGAATAGCCGATGCTCACCTTGAAAACAGCTTGAGAATGGCAACGGCCACAATTATTGATGCAGATATTGACTAATTAGTGAAGAGTAAGCTGTCAAACATCTCATTGATTGAATTTTATTAATGTAGGTAATTTCATGTTTTTAGTCTTATTAAAATTATAAATTAACCGCAATTATTGTTTTTTTATTATATATATAAATTTAATTTATAATGAAATAATCCTGATTGCCACACTTCTTGAGACAGTGTGATGTCAGATGGTCGCCAAAATTCTTATCTTGGAACATCAACATTGGAAAGAATGTGACTAGCAGTATGTAAGTAATAAAAAATTAAACATTAATATGTGGGTATGTATTCCTTGCATTGCGACCAGCTGAACCCAAATAAAAATATTTTCGGCCCTTGCTCCAAAAACGTTGAAGACCACTGATTTAGGATATATCGGTGAACAAATGTGGTGTTTGACTTGCAAAAATAAAATACACTATATTTTATAATGATATATTATTTAGTTACATTGACAAGACCAAAATGTGTTAGGTTTATTAAATTCTGAAGCATCTAAGAATTACTATGATAAAATTGAAAGAAAAAGATTTCGCGTTGCACAGAAAACGAAAATGTTTAAAAGCAAACACTAAGAATACAGCTTGCTAAATGTAGAGAGCAATTGAGAAAGAAATAGGAAAATAAAGAAGGCGTGACACATGAGTCGAATATTGGTTTTGATTTGAAAACGATCCAGAGCTGTAATCAAAATATGACATTGGACGGACATTTGTATTCTAATTCAATTATATTATTTGGGTTAGTGACATCTGGTTTGAGCTTTCTAACGTCCGACATGTTGCAAATTACAGCAAAAGCTGGTCATAACATTTCCTCAGCAAATTTTAAAGCCACTTAACCAGTTCCTGAAAATGTGACTGAAATAATCTTTAATCTATAAAATGGAGAGCTGTAATAAAGAAATAAAGTTATAGATACCGTAAATATTGTTGACGCATTGCATCTTTTTCCTGACTTTAAAAGTAAAATTTCGAGTTTCCTTGCTAACTGTTCAAACTTCGTCCTTTAATGCTGCCTTCATGATAAGAGAAATCAGAAATAATTATATCGTGAATTTAATTCCTTCATAGGGGTATGACTTATCTTAGAGTTAATTATATCTTAAGTAAAATGATATTAACGGATTTTCTTCACAATACAGCCTTTGCAATAGCTCTTAAGTAAATGTGCAGTTGATGATTTTAGGATTGGTGAAATCTGTTTCCCATGAACCGGTCACTACGGAGAAACGTGTCAGCCGACTGTCTTTGATAACTTTTGACTACAATCGAGTTAAATACGCCGACCATTCTAACCTTTGGGCCAATCAGATGTTCATCTCCACTCCTCAGATTCTCCTCCGTAGTCTCTTTATCTCTGACCACTTTCACGAAAGTAGCGGTCAGCCAACTGAGGTTCGCGTGCCAAATGCGGGCTCCTTGCCTGCGTACATGAGGCTCTGAAAAAATAGACAATCGTTCTTTCATAAATTTAAACATTTTAATCACAAAATGGTGATACTTTTCACGTTTGCTAAATATATAACTAATACATATTAACTTGTTATGACATTACATATCAATTATGACCCTCGAAAGATATTTTGATTGTTGACTTAAATCCCTCCGTGACAACAATCAGTTTGAGCATCCGATGGCCACGTACTTTACTGAGACCTGGATCAATTCGCGAGCCACGACTTCACTCCATAACCTGGAAAATGTCCTTCTGATAGCCATGGTGACTCGACCAGTTTGTAGCGTGTATTTATCGGTACATCAGGGATGCGTAGAAGACAAGGAAGCAAAAAATGCTATTTTAAGGGAGGATATGAATTTTGGTCGGGTTTTATAACCAATACATGTGACATTTTTTATGTAAGTCGTTCTTTTACATCAATTCCCACTACAACAAGAAAATAGTGATATACCCAGGTTTTCTCAAATCCTGTTTATCACTGACGCCAAACCGTTGTAACACTGGAAAAATAACTCTTATTAAGCAATCTTTTTGAAAAAATAAGCAATTTGCCTTTGAATTAAATGGAAATTATTTTAACACAGCACCCATCTTAAGGCTTTTGACAGTACCTACGTAATAACTACAAAAACATATCGCGCAGAAGTGGCATCGCAGTCAATTCGAGAATATTAATCCATAAACGTAATATTCAATTTTATAAGTTGACTCGTTTCTTTCTTCAGTGCACATGACTTCTCAATGGCTCAGTTATCTATAAATGAAAGTTCTGTGAAACACGGGAGTGCCAATTGTATCGACATCTATTGTCAAGAGCCAGTATTCTTAAATACAAACATTCGAATGGAAAAAACTTTCCTTCGCTCAACAAGAGAAACTTTTAATTCTACCTTTTGCTCTGGCGTTGTATTGTATTGTCTGCATTGTATTATCTAGGTATGCATATTAAATTCAAGACCTTGAATTTGATGTTGTTTAGCAATTTGTTACTAAAACTACATTTATTCTTTGGACATATCCTAGGTTTGGTTAAGCACATAACTAAGCGTAGTTAATTAAGCCCTCTGCTGTGCACTCGGTGATACCTACCTCCGAATGCCCAGAATTCCAAAATTGTGTTTTTGGCGTACAGGAAGTTAATTATGTATTTAAATGTAGTACAAGCGACATATAAACTCTGAACATTTTAAATTTTAACCGTTAAAATTTTTTTCTGGTGAGGTCGAAAACGACTACTTCGGATAAAATGACACGTCAACTCCCTCTTTTCCCCAATATCTTTTTCTGTCATACACATAAGAAAACTCATTATAGATTACCTTTGATAACTTAGGGCTTTACTTATTTCATCCTACGTTTAAATATAAATAAATATTTATATTTGATTGTGGAAGGAAATGAAGCATTTATCATGTTAGGGTACATTACACGTTTCACATGCAGTTATAGTTTAATTTTTACAATTAACACAGTTCCCTCTTGGTTGAGCAGTTTCCACCAAATACCTCCCCAACTCTTTCTGTTATTAACTAACTCTACTTTTTTTAATGGACCAGTGACTTTTTGCTTTGTACCATAGGTTTTGCAGAGTGAATAAACAACCTGGCGTAAAAACTCTAGCTTATCCCACCTACTCACATACGACCTACTGACGAGCTATGCATTGTTTATACAAACATCTATGGTCCAAAAGAAAATAGGCATATACCATTTTTTTACCGCGTATACCTATCTGATTATTGGAAATATGATATCCATTTGATCCACTCCACCCATATATCTGTTGTTCATTTTAATTATATTTGGCCCAGCAATATCAATTTTTCGTTTTTCTTTCAAGGAATATCACGCTGCTTTTGATAAAGGCTCTATGCCAAATTGGTTTAAGAGAAGTAAAACTGCATTGCTATCTTTCCATTCCACTGCGATACTATTTCTTTCGTTTTCAACGCATTTGTCAATCGCTCCTCTTTCCATTTTCTCCGTGTCCTTTTCTGATATGATGGCGCATTTATCCGTTCGATTTTCACGAACAGTACCAGTAGTACCTACTCCTCTTTCTGAGAGTGGTGGTATTACTTTAGAGCTGGTAAAAAATTGTCAAAAAACAAGGAGAATTAAAATCCTGGGTATGATGTCTTTAGTAAATCTACAAAACTGAAAAGAACACACCCTCCAAATCCAAATTCATTCTTATTCTTGTCATTGGAAGACTCATTTCCCTGATATTACATAAATGTCAGACAGTACCCTGATTTGAATGCCAACGACCAAGCTTCATAACCAAAAATTGCCGGCTTTTCCTTCAAAAACTGCTTGCACGAATGCTTTCCGAAATATTTTATCATTATGGATTCATCAATTGATGCAAAACGCTCTAATGGAGCTAACCGTACGAAAAATTCATTAACGTCTAATTTGAAATTATCCTAAGCGTGAAAATTGCGAAATAGTTCATCAAACTGATTCCGTCTCATAGTGTATTACACAAGCATAATTTCGGCGTCAGCTCTATTTTCCCAATGCATTCTTCGGCGAGGGCATGGATTGTAGCCCGATAGAAGTTAAATCCCTCTGAACGCATACATATCATCACTAGACACATGGAGGATATTGTTTTTTAGAGGAATACATTGATGTGCATTACACCAAATCATCGAATACTTCTCGATTGAGAAATAATTTCACCAAGTCGAGTGGCTCGGAATATTCCGAAATTGTTAGAGGGGGAAGGAAATATTTATCTCCAGGCACTGATATAGGATGCACATCACCGACATCTCCCTAGCTTCTTAAGAAGTTTTGCACTTTCTATATAACGAATGTCTTCACACTTATCATCACGTTCACCGAAAGACACTTCCACCGGAGCCATCAACAAATTATGGTTCAATCTATACGGATCGAAATCGTCCTCCTCTCCAGAGTCTTCATCAGTCTCTGCTGAAGTTTCGATTGGAGGCAATGCGTAAATGGAATCGGGCATATCATCGTCACTCAAGCGTTCACATTCCTTTATTTTAGAAGCTTTATCATTGTTTTGCGGCGGCGACACATTTCCCTCTAAACAACATAGAAGACACGCGCATAGTTGTGGGTATATGAGCATAAGAACATAAAAATAATAGGCTGTACAGCAATAAAAGTAAGTGACAAAGGATTTAGAGAATTTTAATCTTTCAGAGGGGTGGGTAGTCTCGAACCCACGGCCAAAACAATGGGCCGAAAAAACTTTCACCTCGCGATTCGCTACGATAAAAGAGCAAGTATAGCATGTATTGTCCCAAGTGGTCTAAAACGACCACTTAGCAGTAATTTAGCTCTAGGCTGGATATGACTGTAGATAAATACGCAATTCAAGCGTGTACAGTGAAACAGACCATTTTTATTATAAAAATAAGTTATTTGATATTGAAAAAATGAAAGAAACAAGACTTAGCGAGCCGTTTTTCCTGACATGTCAATGAAGAAAACGCTTCCCGAAGTTCACGAGTCAGTAATCTCTACTACACTAACATATTTGCGGGGTCTCAATCCCACATCGTTCCCAGATATCTACAGTTACATGTAAGTTGTATTATAGGTACTATCACTTTCAAAAGTCGGTCCACGAAGTGAGTGCGGCCAACTTCACCTTTCGCTGAATTCAAACTTCGGGTATTGCCTATGCATTCAGCGACTACTAAGGGCCAACTTGACTCATTTACACTTAACTACGGAGACCCTCGTATGGCCTTCTCCTGCTATCGCTGCCCAGCCAACTCCCCCGACTCCAAGTGGTAGGCGACGGTAGGTGGAGATTGCAAAAGGGAGAGGCGTTAGGTGTTTTTTCCAGTTAGGTGTTTTTCACTCGAACGAGTTTCGGCGGGATTAATACACAAAAATACAACTAAGCGGGCTAAATTGTATTTTTGATAAATCGAGGAAATTGATCGGCGAACCGACCGCCACAAAGCGATCACAAAGCAATTTTTTAGGGTAATTTTCGAATGTGCGTTTTACCCTGGACAGCTAACTCCCTGGACCTTTCCCCAATTGAGAATATGTGGGGTAACATTGTGAATGAGTGGCATTACTACGGAGAAAGAACCGAGTAAAACTTTCAAAGTCTACATACGGGATGATTGAAATTCTTTAAGCCGATGTCCCCGTTTAATAGAATATTTGGTCGGGTCTATGCAGTCACGATTACGATATGTAACTGAAAATAATGGCGATTATACAAAATACTAAAGTTGTTCTCTGGTGAATGAGCATTTTGTTTTACATTTCTGTTACCAGAAATAATATACTGAAAATGACTATCCCAAACTATCTAGTACACTTTTCATCCTAACCTTATCAACTCTTGACTCATTCCCATTAATTTTCGCTGCAAAATGAACGCCATGCCAAATTAAAGTTTAAAGCACAACTTCTATTTAATTCGAATCTATTCTAGAGAACGAGAAAATTTTTAATGTTGCTTATTTGAAAATCGTATATTTTATATATGAGCAGTTTTTCATCGTAGACATTTTTAAATGGAGTGCATGTCTTTTCTGAGAGCGAGGAATCAATTAAGTTATATCTCCACTGAAGGAAAACTCATTCAAAAATGACAGCATTCATTTCTGATAAATTACAATCCACTTTTTGTAGCCTTATTCGCCATAGTTTTACATCAATTTTATCCTAATTAGAGTTTTATCCTTTTTTAGTTAATATCGTAAAGTATTATTTTCAGTAATAATATGTGTTGGATGAAATAGGTATGGCTTCGCTTTGAGTATTTAGAAATCAGCTTCGAGCGGCGTTACACCAAAGGCAGGTTTCAATTTTAATTTTCCTCTATTAGTCTGTAATTCGTCTTACATTGTTTTTATTGGTCTGTTAAATGCACTACGACTGTGTTCATGAAGTTAATACAAAACAAAAAGATTCATTCACTGCAAGTCTACCCATCACTCAGCTCTCCGTTCCTGAACGGACCTCTAATTTCAAGAGGCTATGTTCACCATGGTGGCAACATACTCTGGAGAAGAAAAACTCTACTGACCTCTCTGACTATGGAATCTATCAGTCAAACAATGGGGGATGCAAACTAAAGAAATGTTTGTGAAATCCAAGGTATCAAACGCACGACGTAATTTTAATTAGGTAGCTATTTTTATGCTCCTTTGGACGAGATTGGACAGCGCAGAACCTATATTTTCACGCGCACTGACGCAATATGAGCTGCTGAGGAGATATAAGGGACTCTAAACTGTTTAAATCTGTCAATCCTTTAGCATAAATAGTTTGGTTTAATAAATCAATATTACTACCGCAAGGCAATCAATTAATAAATTCAGTTTCAATACATACTCGTAAAAGCAATGCCATACTGTGAAAAACATTGCGAGCCTCATTGTAAGACTACTTAAAAGTTCTATGCCAAATGCAGTGTACTTGACTTTAGTCACAAAAAAGTTGTGACATTTTCGTGGCACACATAATAGGCTTAGAGTAAACGTTTACAGGCTTGGATTGTTTCCTTTCATTATGCCTATATTATTTTCAAAAATTAATTAAGTAGTGACCGATCACTAGTCATTGTCATGAGGAAAATTCGGAGTGAATAGTGAATAAATCTCAACTCCCGATTGCAAGAGAATCATCGGACTCCCCATCAGTTACTCATCCCAGGTGATTACTTATCGTTAATTTTTCCCTTTTAGGTCATTATGAAATTCTTAACGGTCTGCGTATCCAAGCAATATATTTTGCTACAGTTCAAAAATGGAAAATCGTTGTATCAGTTGAATGTGTGCGCTGGGGGCTTTCCAAAACCTTCAAATTTTCGTTCCGTTTAACTAATTAATGATAACAGCATGAAGGCCATATCAATTGTTTTGTTCTTAAACTTTACTCAAAGGTGTCGTTTTAATTTACCGTGCAATATCCTTTTAATTTTACTTTGCAATTATGAAGATAGAGTTGCACATTTATCACCACCACTGTTTCACTAATATAGATCTTTGCCGTAATATCCCCTTTCCCGTCGTTGTGTCTATAGGATTATATAGAATATCCCATCTATAGCACCTTAGGCAACACCACGTTTTATTTGTGCTATATCTCTCTTATATCTCCTTTCGACTTTTCGTTTATTTTTCTCTCTATCCTACTTGAAAACAGCGAAATTTCCATTGAAACACAATTCTTTAAATCCTCTGTAACACAAAGTTCCATACATTAATTTATCCTTCACTGAATGACGTAGTTATACTTCCCAGAAAGGTTACCTGTTTCCCCAGCTCAGAATTTTCCTTATTTTCCTTCATTTTTGTCTATTTCTACTTTATAAACTACATTGCCTGCGCTTTATATGATTAATTAACATCCAACATATGACGCACTTTTTCCCCGGCGAAATAGACATTGAGTCCCGTGGCTGACTGGGTAAATAAATCTTGGCCATCCGTAAATCTACCAAAATTAACAGTTACCTGCTACTTTCCTTCAAAATGTTATCCCTTTCCATACATCTATTACTTATTTGTCAGCGAACAATTGAAAATCAATGATAATAAGAAGTGGCCCGGCCTGAATCCTCTTCCAACATATACCCATTCCGATTTTTCATTTATTACCCGTATACCGCTTCATCCCGGAGAGGTTTTATAATTAATAGCCTTAACTTCCAGTGTACTCTCTATTTCTGCAGTAATATTTATTATTCTCGTCCAATGTACTCTGTCAAAAGTCTTCCAGCAGTCTAAGAAACCAATAGAGACATAGTGGCTATTATCTATAAATAAATGTTAGAATACTCATCACCAGAAATGCGTTTCGCGTCCCGCTCTCTTTCCTTAACCCATACTGGTCTTCACCGAGGAAGTCTTCCACCCTTTCCCCGATTTCATTTTAACAGCTATCTGAGCTATTTTTATTACGTGTGAAATAAAAATTCTGATCTCTTAACATTATCTTTCTTTTCTCATTGTCGGTAAAGGTTTCCGAGCTGATTTTGCAACAGTGGATTTTGGAAACGTATTTACTAATACTTTATAAATTACTAGTTTTCCTGCATGCAAATGAGGCTACTATTTGTCCCCTTAGCGCAGGACTAAGGATTTTTGCCACGACTCATGTCATGAGGAGAGTACGGGAAATTATCGCCTTCTTCCCCGCACAAGAAATACCGATAAGCCCCAGCCGAAAACAATTCATGGGTTCTTCGGCTGGCGAATTCTTATGGGAGTGGGGGGTTGGGATGTTTTGGCTATTCATTGTCGGAGGGAGAAGGTCACGCGAGAGTCTCTCCGCGAGTACAAAACAAACTCAAGTTGTGCCTGCCGTAGCAGTAAAATTGGCCCCCAGAAGTCATAGAACGTGTATGCAATACGTGTATCTCGATTTCAGCAGAACACGGAGATGGTCGCGCTCACCGTGTGGACTGACTTTTGAAAGAGATAGTACACATTGGGAGATTGCCGGCGAATGGAGCAAAGAAATTCCACCAAGGTCGTTTTCGACCACTTGGGATAAAATGGCACCCTGGTCGTTTTCGATCCCTTGTGTTTAAATGGGGGTACATTTCTATCAGCAACGTAATAAGTAACATTTTACGGAGGTTCTCGTAGCGTGGTGATGGATTTGGGGAAAGGGCAGCGATCGATTTTCAGAATGGCTGTACTTGCAGAACGATGATTATATCGTTCGTGATCCTTACTGGGCTTATCAGGAGCAAAAGTGCGGAACACATTGCAGCACAAGTCATAAGTAGCGTGCCTAAGTTATTAATGATGACCCTTGCAAAAAACACCAAAGCTCGGTCCGTTATACTCCTAACTCGACAGATCCTTTTAATCTCATAAGCTAAAAGATTATATTCTATAGACACAGTATTTTTTCCCTGTACTGATCTTACAAAGGATAGATGTGAATTGCCCACTTTCATATTTCACAAACAAAGCCAATCCTACTGTAACCTACTGTCCGTTTCAAAATTGTGTAACCCGAGGGTTATGTCTAAATTATAAAAAAACCGGAAAAGTTACTTCAAATAAGTGCTCTTCAAATTAAGCGTATTACTCTCTACGTCATTTGCCTACTTTTATACTTCAAAATGAAAGTAACTGCTAAACAAATCCTTCTGTTCGCTTCCAAATTGTATAACCAGAGCATGAATTCTAATATCTCAAAAACCGGAAAAGTTATTTCAATAACTTGCCCATTTAATAAAACCTTATTACTCTGTACGTTGATTAATAGGAAACGTATTTGCTGGAGATTGATTTTATTTCACATTATTGTGCTAATAACGGAAAACTGCCCATACTTCAAGCTCTCAAATTAAAGCTGCATTTTCGGTGCTTAATTATTACAAAACTAGGAAAGTATGATGTATTTCCTGCCCAAAGTTTGTAGGATAAGCTTTTATCAAGTAGACGTATGAAACTATTCAACAAACTTTGTCAATTTGACTATTAATCAGCAATTCGTAGAACTTCATTATCTCTCGAATCACACACCAATGAAAGCCGCCGATTTCACCATTTGCAAATCTCTTTGATTTCAGCATAAGGAATCGGTTATGGCCATAACACGGGGATAACCAGGATATTTAATAATGATTAATATTTGTTCGGGGAAAACTCAGAAAAATCCGAGGCGGCCGAAATAGAGAGAACATTTCCTGAGGGAGAATTTACATAAGCAGATAGGCCTTCTTGGTCTCCAGCTGACAAATTTACTATCGCAGAATTCGCAATTATGACAGAGTGCACAAAATCGTAAACATAATTTCTGTGTGTAAAGTGCAAGATTTAGGATGGAGAGAAGAAGAGGTAAGTAATGGATCTCCAATTTTATTTAAAGAGAGGAGGATGAAGGCTACTGCAACCCTTGTTTGGCTGTCAGGACAGAGGGTATCATACTGTTCTTATTCTTTCGAGTTGAATTCAACCACCTTGCAATCATAAATTAAAATACGGAATACATTTTTCAAGCAATATTTTCTGCCAAAAATTATCTACCTGACATTTATATCGCACGAAGTTTGTCCATGAATTTAACATTTAAGGCAGTGTTGTATATAAATTACATTCATTTTGCATTTTTGTACATTAATCATTACTGTACTAACACAACGCCCATACAAACACAATAGTTTTTGGCGAATTAAATGTACAACTGATCCATTGAGTATGGCCCATTGTGTATTTTAATAACTTCAATATTCTACTGTGTTATGGTGTAGTATGGTTTTATGAATTCTCTTTAATATGTGGGTGCAATAGATAAGTACTCATTCTGGGTGGATGATGTGTGGATTAACCCATTAAGAAGGAAGCAAGAGGTTCACGGGATTACTAATCGCATTCCCTGAATGACCTTATTGGCTAATGTTAGTTCAAGCAGCCATGAGGGCATGTGATAAAATGTTTTTGTACACCATCCAATAATAGCATTTCTACTATAAAATGGAACTATGGGTACTACCATGAGACGCTTGGGGAAATAGTGAAAATCGATCCTAACGGAAATTCGTATTGGGCGCAGACACGGCAGTCACTCCTAACATTTTCTTGAACGATCTGTGGATGACATTGCGGGCTTCTAAGATTGAGATTTCAATACTTTTACATCTTTTTACCTTTTCATATGATCCTTTATTTCCATATTTTGGGGATATTTAGATATATTCTCTGAATTGCACCAAATCTTTATCACTCATTTCACACTGTGTGTCCTAATAGTTTATAACGAATGTAGTGCGGATGTTGAAGAAGAACTGCCTAGTCGAATCGACAAGAAATTGTTGAAATGAGAATTTTTCCATGAACATTAGCAAAGCGAGTGACTTTGAAACCACTGGCGGCTCCTAACTTAGCTCCTACATCAGCTTTGTCACCCTCTCTGGTCGCACGTAGCAGTTTCTAGCATACAATTATCTGTGTTTCGTAGAACTCGTGGAAGAATCATTCAGAATCGAATCCAAAATGGTTGGGTAAGACTCAAGATACGACATTACGAGTGTAAGATTGCATCTCTCTTTTCCTTTCCTACCCAAGGAACTTCCATTTATTGGCTTGATACATCCGAACATCCTGAAGAGCCTGTAACGTTTGTAATTTGGTTACCCCCATCAAAAAAGGGAAATTCTGTCATTACCCAGATATTTCCCTACATTCTTTCCATTTATGATTATTTATGCTACATTGCTTTTAAATTAATTATGTAATGGCTGACTGACGGTTTATTTAACGCTTATATGTCAACCACCAACACCACTTCATGAGCAATCAACATTAATAATATAAACATTAAAATTTAAATGTTCCTTAACTTTTGCCTGTGCGCAGTAATATGTTTTTTTCATTACGCATTCCAAATGGGTCTTGAGGCTAACATAAACGTAAATTTACAATTTTCCCTGTAATGACTATTTAAATTCGCGTAACTTTTACCAGGGTACTCTTAAAATAGCCAGTCTTAGAAACTGCCGTATAGCTGGTTAAAGGAGTTGTTGATTATAATGCAAATATTCGAGACGATGTTAAGCGCTGTTTCTTAGTTACGAAAACACAGCGGATCTAAGGTAAATACCACACGGCAAACATATAGCTCATGTTTCTGAGCACGTAGCCATAATCGTAGCTGACATTAAGGAAATATCTTCTATTTTCCAAGAACATATTCTCGTGTGTACAATGGGAAAACATTGCTACCGTAAAGAATGTAACGAATTCTACATTCTAATAAATTCAACAGATACAGGCGAGATATCGTGGAAATTCTTCATAATGTAAGAGAAACAATTGCACTTTTCCACAAATTGTTTTATTGCATACAACGCGTTTATAATGGCTACAGCGTTAACACGGTAACAAAAATTTTAAAGAAAAAATTAAAAACCAAAGCTATTTCACAGCTATGCTCTCTTTCGCCCCTGTGTGATAAGCCTAGGAAATGGTGTCGATTATTGTTTTTGGGTGATCTTTCCCATAAGCTTGCTCGTAAATTTCCAAAAGATAAATTCAATGTTTCCATGTATAATCCTTTAACCCTGAGAAAAATTCTATGCAGCAATAAAGATAAAATAGATCCCTTCCTTCAATCTGGCATTTATAAAATAATTTTGACTCTTGTAATAAATATTACGTCGGCCAGACAGGTAGAAACTTCAACATCAGAACTAAGGAACACAAAAGGTGTTGGAAAAACTATGATGAAACATCTCTTTTAGCCAAGCACCTGATACAAACGTCTCATTCCTGCAGATTCCAACCTGAAATTCTCCACCTTGAAAGTAAAGGCGCAAGATTGGACGTTTTAGAATCCCTGGAAATTATACAGTCAGATGTGGATGTTCTTTTAAATGAACAAGTGTTTGTAACCCATTCTCCTCTCCTCAAAATTCCCCTTCTCAAAAGAAACAGCCAAACTCCCACTCACCCTCCCTTTGATGGTTTTCCCATCCACTCACCCAGGCCCTCCACCCTTAAACCGGGCGGTGCCCACCTTATTCCTTCCTATTCATACCCCCTTTCCTAATTACCCTCAGGTGCACTCTTCCCCCTCCTTTCCCTAGCGCCGCTTCCCTACGTTCTAATGACATGCCTATTCCCTGCCTTCTTCCCCCCACCTACATTTTTTCACCCTTTGCTGTTTCTTGGCCTTTCTCTCACGGGTTAGTCCGTTCCCCCCCCCCTTTCCTCCCTTGGATTTTCCTGATTTCTCCCAGCCACTACCTCCTCCTTCCCCCCCTCCACTGGTCTCCTCCCACTACCCCCCTCCTCGGAAAAGACATATATATGCGATGTACTATCTTACAACTTTGTCTTGTACCTAATGATGGCTCTGTGAGCCGAAACGCGTGGTAAGCAATAAAACAATTTGTGGAAAAGTGCAATTGTTTCTCTTACATTATTCTACATTCTACGAAAGCCTTCTATAATAAAAGGATATTTTTACTACAGATAGGTTGCTACTTTCATTAACGTAAACAAAATCGGTAATGTACCTACCCGGTAGTAACAGTACCCAGTAGTCACACAGTAGTAAATAGAACCAAAATATACAGAAAACTTCCATATATAACGCAGAAACCGTATACGGAAAGAGAAATGATTTCTGTTTTTGTCAGTAGCAATTCAGAGAAAATCTGGAGAAATAATAGGGATAAATTCCTAAAATACAACAGAAACCTTTTATCTAACAGCGAAAAGGGCGCTACGTTGTGGATATAGGAGGAACTTCTACTATAAGCAGTATATTACATGGAAGTTATCTCGTGTAAAAACAGTTCTTACACGTGAGAAAGTGGAATAAATTCCAAATAAATCCTGTTGTTTTTCTGTCCCCAACAAGATAAAACACGTGTATGCAAAATCCGCGGCTGGTTTGTATTAATATTTGACCGAAAAAATTCCCCAGGAGAGCCGCGAACCCTAGAACCTTAAGGCCCTATTGCCCCGAGAGTAGTAAGTTTCTTCCCCTGAAAGTGACACTAGGGTTGACCGGGTTCAGACACTGTATCACTCCAATTATTAGTGGCACATCTTGCTACCCTTTTCCTAGAAGGGACTGCATTGGAGCGGTGGAGGGGAGAACATGACCATTTCCTTTCCCACATGGGCGACACCCACCTCCTTGTATTTTATTGCTTTTAGCGGTCAAAGGAGGCGGAAAAACCTCGCCAAAGCATTATTAGGCTAGGTAAAGGTGGAACGAGGGAAGGGTCCTTCCACATGTCCGTCATTTATGCTTTTGCATTGCAATGGGAATTTCTCTTGCTATAGTTTGGATAGGCATTAGCTACAGGATAATAGCTGCAATACCGTACATCAAGTTAGACCTCAAGATAAATTTTCTTATTGAATTTTTTTTATAATTTGAATTTTGAATATTTTTAAATTTCATTATGTGCTTACGATAACGTGGAAGAATTTTGAATTCCTGCTTCTGCATCAATTGTCGACTACAAGTCGTCTCAGTCGGTGTTTGTTGGCATCTCCGCCAAATTACTACCGTTTTGTCTATCCTTTCTTTTGACCTAAGATTCAGCAATTGCTTTCACCATCTTCTTGCATTACGCGCGTAATTTTTCATGGTGGTACTGGCGTGCGACAAGCACCACTCAAAGCAAGAGTTAGACTGAGGTTATATAATTACATAACTCGTCCAACTCAGCACTAAACCAAATGTAGGACATTTTTGGGGGAATTCCCTCCCGGAAAGGGTTGACGGACTTATTGCTCTGGATAAAACACTGAGACTGGAGAAGTGGGTGAGCGAACAACCCAACGCTTCCATTGCATCATTTCTTTGCAAAAACACTCAGCAGAGAGGGTCAGCTTGGGCCTCAAATGGCTTATTTCTACGATTAAAACACCAAGGCGTGAGTGAACTAACTACCCACCCCTTACCATTGCGTTCCTTTTCAGGATGTTCCCAAACAGAGGGGTCTGAGAGTATAGGACCCATTCTTTCTCTTAGCTTGAGTGATGAGACAAGTACAAAGGACTAGCCTAGGATAGGTTATATGGATATTCATTTTGTTAAGGGTTAAAATCAAAATTCCACCATTACCCACCGTAGGTACGACAACCCATTAGAAGGACGTAGGAGGCGGAGAGAGTGGAGGCCAAAATACGCTTAGTTAGTTATGGCCTTACCAAAATGTTTTAAATTCCAAAATTCGACTAGTTCTATTGATTTTGGAAAGTAGAAAGTAAAAATTAACGAAGTTGTCACGATTAAATGTAATCAATGGGCGCCATTTAGATTATTTGGTCACGTGATTCAATTTTTTAACCAAAGTTGAATGTATCGATACACTGTATCATCTTCAAAGACTAGAATTTCCTTCTTTAGAATGGATTTCTACAATGTAAAGGCCTCAACCATTAAGTGTATAAAGTTGAATGTGCCTACTGATTCTGATACTGATTTTGATACTGGTAGAATTTCTTACAACTGCGTTATTATAATGTATGAAATATCCTACAAGTGCGCATTAGGGTAGATTTTCACTGATTTTAGTTTCCGATCGTCTCAAGGTTGAAAAGATATATGAAAAGATTCTTTTGTGTATTAGCGCCCAACTTCACCCAATTAAAAATATTCCCTCCTGTATGCTCATGGCCAAAGTTTTTTTAATGCACTGGCACATGCGTGCTTACATCGTGCACAAAAGCAAGGAACGTCCAAAAAACTCTTTCCTTTGTAATTATAATTTTTGGCGAAGATAACATTCAAGGTAGTAAATGTCTAGCAAAGTTCACTCGTTCATACTGGATTATATAAGCACAAAATTCCGTCTGTATTGGAGTTACATAATTTGGAGGCGTTGCGTCTTTCAGCGCTACGTCTCTCTGACGGAGAGAAGCGACGAGGTGGAAATAACTAACTTGGGAATAACTTCTGGCGTTCTTCACCCCTAACGCTATTCACGGCTTCAACAAGAGTAGAACGAGATACTTGATTCTAGAAAAACTTACTTCACTAAGCATTCCCTTATTTCCCCACTCATTTTTCTTATATTTTATTCCTTTCATTGGATGGCTTCCTATCTTTCCAATCACACACTCTTACTGCTGCTTACACTAACTATAACTAAGATGGTCGTGCGAGAAAGATCAAGAATGCGATCAGTAATCATGTGAATCCCTTGGTTCTTTCCCCCATAGGTCGGTCCTCGCATCACCCACCTAGAGTGAGTACTTATCCATGGACCCTATGTATTTTATAAAAGAGAATAGATGAAACCATGCGATACGATATCAACGGACAATGTTGAAGCCATTAAAATTCACGATCGGCCACATTCAATGGATCACTTGTACAGATAAAGAGCCAAGAACTATTGTATTTGTATTGGAATTATTGCAGTAGGGTAATGATTTATCTGTAAAATGTACAATAGATATTAATTACAAAAAGCACTGCCTTATTAATTCAAATTATGGAAAAATTGCGTGCGATAGAAATGTAGGGTGAGATTATTTTACCAAAGGAGGCTTAAACTTCGTGCATCAAGTCGCCTTCAATACAATTCTGTATTCTTAATTGCACGGAACTATATGCAAGCGGTTGAAAGCGCCACGTTCGAAACATACCCATATGGCAACCTCGGCCCAGACAACCAAACAAGGGTTGCGATGGCCCTCTACCTCCCCTCTTAAAAAATACTGGAGAGCCTTCACTTCCCTCCACTTCTCTACAGCTTATCTCGTGCTCTTTTGTGAAATAATCGAATGATTTGTACACTTCTCGCTTCAGGTGGCAGACGGATGGGAAAATGCTCCGTCTCGGAGCGAGTTAGCCTAGTGGTGATCGTAATGAAAAGGGACGAAAAGAGAAGTAAGGATTGGAGGCGGCAAGCTCTAACTATCTCTAAAAGTTTTATTTGCCACAGAATGGCGAGAGCATTGCACTCGGCGTTATTTAATGTAAACAAAGGCACATAGCTGCGAACCATTCGACTGCGGTGACCGGTTATTCAGCGACCGACTATTCCGGTTCGCAAATCACTCACTCCCTCTCTGTCTCTTTTGCGAGGTCTATAACATCACTTAGCCATCGGCAAGAAATGCGTGCGCGCGAATTCATGAAATCGACATATCGCCAAATACTCGTTCATCGTAATCAATATTTTAAAATCAGTTGAATGACTAAAGGTCAGTCAAGGGGCTAAAGAGATTTTATATTTATGCCGTCAATATAGCTCAAAGTTTATGAATCCAAAATGACCAACTTCCAGCTCCGAATAAAAATCTAAGATTTCCGGCGTAACTTTATGGATATGGTACACGACAATATATGAATTTGTTCTTTGTATTAATTTTTATTTCCGATTATGGTTTCGACATTCATTTGCATTATCAAGGTACAATACAAAGCGTTCCCATCTCTTTCATCCACAACCCCGAGGACTGGGAAGTTTGTTTTACGAGGTGGGCGTCAGAGAGGTAAGATGGATAAAGCAGTGACAGAAGTAGGGACATTATGATTTAATAACATAACTGGAGAGGAATCGGACGGGAGGTTTGTTTTCCAAGGTGACCGGGGGAGGGGGTAATAAGATATAAATAAACTAAGAAAGGATTTAGACATAATAACCTTTTTCACTAGCATTATTGATGGCAGTGGAGAGTGGTTTTCAAAAGGAAGGTAATTTATTTAATGCAAAAGAGCTATTATAATTGTGACAATAATGGTGTTCATGCCTTAAAATTAAATTCATTTTATGCAAGGAAAATCGGCCAAAGAGGTAGAAATGTTTCAGTAAGAGTTGATGAACAAAGAGGAGTTTTATAAATTGTGACCCTACATGAAAATTTTCTCAGCATTTGATAAGGACTGAATATTGCAGTGATCTTAATCCGGAGCTATTAAATATGCTGTGTAAAGGAAGAAACTTGATTTTATAGAACAACTTGACATTGTAAATTCAGGACGGGTAAACCTGGAAAAGGACCGGACGTTTGAAAACCACTCTCCACTGACGTCACGGATGTTACCTAAGAGTGTTGATGTCGTGTATTAAGGTGGCTTGAGCGAGATAGATCCCTAATCATAGTGGAGACCATACTCAAATTTTATTCTGTGATTTCAGTGTCTGGAAGAAGTATGAAATAATTATAGTGATATTAATGGCGCAAAGATATAGCTATATATACCCAAAAATCTCAGTAATCAAATAAATAAAGTTACATAAGTCTCTAACTTGACTCATTTTTTCCAGCCGAACGGCTGAAAACCCTTCAAAATAGCAGGTTTTTTTGCGATTCTGTAAAATTTAATGTGGCGAGTAATAGATTATTTTTATAAATAGTTGAGAAAATATGCAATCTATACACCGTTAGTTTTTTGACGAAATCTAGGTGTTATAAATTCTTATTTCCTTCAATATTCTCCCTCTGGAGCGCTCAGCCATAATCTATCCCATGTAAAACAGCTTATATTTACAGGAAAATCGCTCGAAAAGTAGCTCGGTAAGGGGTTGATATTTTTATATCATTGGAAATATGAGAGTTATTTCTTTAAACTGAGGCCAAATTCATCAAATTCTAGGTGAAGTGATTTTTCGCTAAAACTACCTTAATCCCGTCTTTACTCATTTATCTCCAGTTCACCTTGAAAATCAAACGTCCCCTCCTCTCCTATTCCTCTCCAGTTATGTAATTACGTCATAATGGTTCTATAATTTGGTCAATGTCCATCTATCCTTCTCCGCTCTGCCACCTTGTAAAACAAACGTCACAGTTCGCAGAGATGTACATACGTATAAAAATATGAGTTTGTGTTAATTACCTTGATTATGGCAGAAATTATCAAAATCATGATCCGAAATTAAACAAAGTGGGATATACAAAGTGCAAATTCATTTAGTGACTCCAGCTCTGATATCACTATGTAGTCATTAAATTTGGCAACAAAATTAATTAGCTTATTATATTCAATGAAAATTCATTTGATGAGATTATTCTCGAAACTTATTCATTATATCCTTGATTCGGAAATATTACTCTACATAATTATATATTCGTGAGATGATCCCATATATGCCCGGAGGATTAGGACAGTTACGGTAATGAATTCCAGAAAGTCTTCACACAACAGAAAATATAACTTGCTAAACCATAAGGCCGAGTAAAAATTTTCCCTTAGGAAGAAAATGGTTTCCAGTCCGAATGCTTGCACTTAAGAATGTCGGCCCTTGTGCATTTAGACGTCCGTACACCTGAATAACTTAAACATTCCGCGTTTCACAAACCTTTCGTAAATACAAACAGAAGCCATTGAGAAGTTAAAGTAATTTTCCTTATTGGGATCGATAATTGTTTCGTTATGAACTAATGAGTATTTCCGTTTTGGTTGATTTTAAAAGAATTGCAGGTGGTACAAACATATTAAATATTACCTAATCGTTTTCCTGACTATCTATGCGTTCCACAATGTGTTTCATGTCGGAAATAGGTATACGCTCAAGCGTTTATACGAAGAGGGGTTGGCATTTTATATTAGTTTCGTGTATACTTTGAGAAATGTACATGCATACTCAAATACATGTTGCTTGGTAAAATGTTACTTCATTTTTAGCTGTAGGAATGGCTATCCAGGTATTATCTTACAAAGACCTGGTGACTACATTTAAGGATGCTTATGAAACTCGTTCCTAAAACTTAGGTAGCACAAAAATGTCTCATGTCGTGCATTTTTTCCAGATTCATCATTACATTTTCGTATTCACTACACGTGCGAGACGTTGAGAGCAAAACTGTTGTGAGTTGACAGTTCAGAGTAATGAGGCTTAAAGTAAAACAAACGCCATATTCAACCCTGAGTTTCTTCTTTGTAGTGAAAAAAACACTGAAGCTAGTCTCATATTATTCATGCAAAACAAATCAGGTGAAGGATTACTTCAGCGCTCCTAAATAAAATGTGGCTCAAAATTGACTTATACCAGTTTTGCACCTTTTGGTTCATAAATTACCGCAGTTATACCAAATGTTGAGTTCGTATCTTTCACAAATTTTTAAAATATTTAATTCATATATTTCACATTAAAAAATGTGTTAATCACATATGAATTAGAAATTTACGGCTATTAATAACAGTAATGACAAGGTGTCGGTAAATTAAAGGTCCGTAATGCAATTAATGAAAATTTAGAACATACGCATTGGCAGTTTTCTTAAAGCATTTAAAGCCAGCGGATCGTTGCAATCAAGTAATGTTTACATATTAGGCCCCAGCGCGAGGAGAAGACTATATTTCCTCCTTGCGATGGACTAGGTTCACGATGACCTTAAGATACTCGGAAAATGTTTCGCCTTCTTCCTTCGCGTAAGAAATTCCTAACACTCCCAGACTAAACCTTAAAAGGCTTCATGAGTTCATATGAGCACACTTTTAGAAAAAAAAACATTACAATCAGGATGTTTTCACTTACTTGATGGGTTTCAAAAAAGTGTTTGCTAAAGAATAGCGTGAGCCTTGATCATTAACTTGTACAGGCAGGTATCTTGCTCGATTGGCAAGTTCGCCACTCATGGCTATGCAGTGACTTAAAGATTTATGTTGGCATTACAAGGCTGTTAAGAAGGAGGGGGATATGTGATGAATAGGAAAGGTTAACGACAAAAAGAAGAATGAAAGGATGTCCAAATTACCATGTTTGAATCGAGACCCTATTTCGTCTCAGCAGAAGAGTCGACAAGAACCACTCAAGGACGGTTTCTCTTCCTTTTTTCCGCCAATGCTCTTGACTCAGCCGAAAACTACGAGTATGCTGTCCGGCTTAAATGATTTAGCACGAAGTATGTGTTATTCCACCATGATTGACCGCTACGCATTAGAGACTCGTGCAAAGGGGTCAAGCAACGAGACTGCGTGGGCCTTATCTTCGATTTCACCTCTGCAGATTTCAAGTACCCTATAACAATAAGTTAGAACTCTTTTTCATTACTCCCACATTCTTTTTACATTGAATAAAAACTATCAAATACGTTTCTCCAACTCAATATTTTGTATTAAATGAAAAATGTAACTTGTCACTATATTAAAATCAAGAGTTTAAAATGTGTAAAAATTGACGATGTCTTCAATGGAAAAGAGCAATAATTTATATGGTTAATCACACAGGGAACTATAATTTGAGATTTATGCGCATTTATTTCACATTACAAGAGCAAAGAATTTTTAAATTAAGAAATCGAAGAATTACTTGCTAGCAGAAATCAATAATTCATCACGTATACCCACCTTACAGTGACCTCAGAGAACTTGTTGTAAATGGTTGTACTTCCATCCTTCCTTTTAGATCTGAATTTTTAACATTTACGACACTTGTAAAAAAATTGAAAAATTCAATTTACCTTAGTTAAAGTAAACAACGGAACACATATCATATTAGCATATTATTCATAATGTTTCAATTTGTGTTGGAATCAATTAAAAAGAAGAGGAAGCTAAGCGAGGAGCTACATTGCGAATGTTATTGATTAGATAAAAATAATGAAGTACAGCAAAGCAACTTTGGCGATAGTAACAATAAGAGGTAGATAAACGCTACGCTTTCTAATGTTACTTACTTTAGGAGGCCATTCTTTCTTAAGGTGGCACTGAGAAACGACTTCGACTCTATCCAAGAAATAATATGGGGTAACCTAAGGGATGGACGAATAGCATAGGGCTTCATTATGGCTTGAAAGATATGACTTGATATGGAAAGAAAAAAAATTATTTTGAAAAAAACAAGAATGACCTGTTGAGAAACCATGATACGAGTGTAGTGTTTTTAAATTATCCACTGTGTCCATGTATATTTAGAAACTTATGGAATGTCATCATAAATTAAACTCCTAGTGAAGCACCTTACACTAAAAAACATTTTTAAATTCTCTCGCCATAACTACGGGGGATTAAATTTCCAAAATAAAATATAGCCTTTCTTGAAAGACAATTTAAATTAAATCTTAATAAAGTATAAGTTTAGGAAACTTTACATGATTTGTGTTATTACAAAATCAAATTTGTATTAGATGGTTAACCAAAGTCATTAATAATGCTTTGTTTCTTCGTGTCTAGAGTTTTAAACACGTAGCTAGCCACTGCTATCCAGGTATCCTACGTGCTGGAATAATACACACTCCGCGCGACTCATTTTATCCGTGCCGGATATTCGTGGATTTCGGCCGAACCAAGAACGTAGGAGATAAAAGTGAGGGAAACAACACTATCCCGCCCTTGGGCATTCCATGAGGAACCTTCGACTGGGACGAGATATGGTCTCCATTCGACCAGAGAACTCGGACAATTCTCAAGAGTACCTTACATTGAGGAACATATCCGTACTCATTATTTTCAGTAACCTATCAAAAGAATCATATATCCCTTCACCCCTTATCGCCCATGTAATTAAGGCTAAATAAACTTGTAGTGTATTGAATGGCCGACAATGGTTGTCCAGAGCATGCCCACACACAACGATTGCTTGGGAATGGGCGACCTTCTTTTTAATGAATGGCAAGGATACGCAGCAGAAAAACTTTACGTTAGTAGTTAGCGCAGCTCCCACATTTGCTATGCAAATAATTTGTGCAACTCTTGGCAATAACGCAAGAGCATTATAAAACGTTGTCAGCGTTTTAGTGAATACATCGGCAATTTAAGAGTCTATTGAGAGAATATACAGACAATGCAAATTCTTTGAAATAATTGAAGGATGAGCATGCCTATAGCGATCAATAAAGAAATACGACAAGGGGACTTCCTCCGCTCACTCTTATTCAATCTTATGATAGATGAAATAATAGACAACATAGGCATAAGATATTCAATAAAAGAGGTTAAATGAAAAGGGGTTATAAATGCATCTTAATCATATTAGGCTGAGCAGATGTTTTGATGCTGATCACTGAGATTAAGGTTGAGGTACATCGGCTGATAGTAATATTTAATCACACAGCAGAAAAATATATTGCTATAACTAAGAATAAAAATAAGATTTTGGAAAGTTACAGAGATGACGTACTTAGGAGGAAATATTTGAGGCTGATATATGATATAACAAGAAGGGAAAATAGTAATAGACTAGGCCTTACAAGTTCCAGGTGCCCTATACGGTATGATATGAATAAATAAATACAATGCAAAAGAAACACACGCTAGAATATATAAAACTCTAATTAGACCAATATTAAAAATGGCATCGAAGCAAGAGCAACATCAAAACGCACAGACATATGACATGGAACAACTGAAATGAAGGACCACAGAAAAGTACTCTGGAGAGCAAGAAATAAGCTATAACATTATATAAAAGAAGAATGCAAAACTGAATGGAATACAATATGATGGAGGACCTTTAGAGGGATCAATTCCCAAAAGAAAAATGAATGCTGGACGATCTAGCTGGCAATGAAAAAATGTTTAAGGGGAGAATGAATCGGTAAAGAACAGGCCGCATGCCTACAAAAAGAAAAAAAAACCACATCTATAATAAAACTTTGGAATGTAACCCATTTGTAACATGCCATAGACCAAAAAGAAACATGCAAAAATACGTCGAATTACGTTGCTAATGCGGTCATGCTGCGATAAAAAAGTCAATAGCGTCCAATTTCCAATCGGCAAAATCGCTGAGAATATATGGCCTCTTAAACGCGTCTACCACTCAATGTGACATCACTATATTACACATCACTATAATTTAAAGCATACTATAACGAACACCACTTCTGAAAACCAAATGACTGCCCGAAATGCTAAAAGTAATGACTGCCCCGTACTCGTAGTACCCTCAAATATTTTTTAATTAAACGATTTCCCATTTCCACTTTAAAATTTTTTTGCGATAATTCCTGTGATGTTGTGGGAACTACAATTTGGGAGGATATATGTTATTATTCTTCCATGTAAATATTTTACAATATTGTCTCTATGTATGTGTGAAAATTCGTGGAAAATTAACGATTTCAAAATTTGCAAACATTTTTTGAAAACGGGAATAGGCTCGGGTATCGGCATTTACCAATTAACCTAAGGCTGCGGAGGCGTTTCCATGGCACGGTGACAAACAAGTAAATCAAGTTAAAGCCCTTAATTTGAACTGAGAAGTTAGGTCATAAAAAACATTTTGGTGTCATTAATACTACTTGTATACACTTCATACTCCTTTAAACTTCTTAAATTTTAAAATAAAATTCGATTATGGTGTCGAATATCGCTAAACTCACCAAATCAATTTTCATTGGATAGAAGTAGAAAGGATCTCCGATCTCTCTCTTTCAAACTGCTTTCACGATTACACTTGCACTACACTCAATATCAACCTGATGGTTGATGTATAATCACTGATTGAAACGACGATGTTGGAATAGGATGGATCACTACTCTCGAAGATCTTGCTTAAGAATAATCCTTATGATCGTGTATTTTGAAGTGAAAACTTCTTATGTCGCGTTGAGCACTTTTGTAGATGGGTAAAAGACTTTGGACTCGCGTCACCGTCACCGCTACTACATATATGTATAATTATGTATATTCTGTATATACACAGTATACTCGCTATTTACACAGTACTTGTGGATGGGTACAAACCATTAGACTCGCATCACCGTCACCGTCACCATCACCGAGACTAAATATATGTGTAATTGTATATTCTGTATGTACACTTTTGTGGATGGGTAAAAGCCATTGGACTCGCGTCACCGTCACTGCTGCTAAATATATGTATAATTGCATATTCTGTACATACACAGTATACTCGCTATATACACAGTACTTGTGGATGGGTAAAAACCATTGGACTCGCGTCACCGTCAAATAAACTATATTATAATTTTATTCATATTACATTATATATATCTAATATACGGTTTAGTTCATTCAATTTGGGTTGCTACAAATATGGTGCCGGAAAATATAATAGTCCATACTAGTGCAGGAGAGTGTACTCAATACAAGAATAGTGAAGGTTAGTACAATATAACTCAATTTCTTTTAATACGTTCAATTTGAGTAGCTTATTCATATATACATAAACATAAACTTTGCAGACGATAAAAATCTACCATTGATTGAATTTTTAAATAGTGAGTTTGGTTTGACGATGTCTAATGATCGCAATCTTGGCACAACGAAATATAAAACTACTATTGATGCAGTATTTACAAGACATTTAAGCAAATTCGAATCAAAATTATTCGTTTCTTACTTTAGTTACCATAAGCCTATTGTATCAGTTTTAGATATTGCCGATGATGATGGCGGTGATGATGAAAGAGTTGTTGAAATAATGGATGAAAGTTGATTATTCTGAAGTGTACAATTTTTAAGTAAAATAATTGTGTACAATAGCGCAATAAATGAATATTTAATTTATCATATACATGAAACTACTTTCTACTGATTAATAAAACACTTCATTAGAAATTATTCCCTGCATTCAAAAATGCTCACGTTATTTCAAGTTTTCACTTCTGTCGGCACTCCCGGAGTGCCTCTTGCTTTTTTTATATTTCACAGCACTACGCCGCTGGCAATATAAACGGTATTCCACTCAGTCACTAGTAACACTTTAAACGCAAATTCTCACAACAACACGATCGTCCATTCTCTCTTCAAACCAAGAACAGAAGCTCCACAACGTCCACTAACGAATAAGGTAATACCATTATTACACGAATTGCTTCTCTACGCTAGCAACACAGCGGAAGAGGCTCATGGCTTTCCTACCTCACCTCACACTCGCGTCCCCTTACCGCCGACTGAACGGCAGAGGCAGGTGCACGCGAGGACTGACGCGAGGAATCTTCTCACTCTAGTCTTAGCATTGAATAGGTTTGCGCTAAACGACCTGTTCAACCCAAGAGCATGATGAACTAGAAATCTTCCAGCAACACAGCATAATATGAATGCCCATTAACAAAGAATATCCTCTAAGTGAGTCATTGTTTGGCATCTTTTCTGAGCTCGGCCATGGCTCTATGTTATCGGTTGTTCAGTAATTGAAGAGGGATATCCATCACCTTGAGGTCGCTTGTGCTATTGACTGAAGTTGGATAGGACGGTGAGGATGGAAATATTACGGGAACGTGGGAATGGTGAAGAAATGGTGAACTAGCGCCGGAATTTTCCTGCTCAAAAGTTCTGTAGCATCATAGGCGACATTTTTTGCACCAGAGCTGGCGCGGGCAGTGGTTAGTGGTGAATTTCTCCGAGTGGACAACAGAATTTCATGCCTTGCTCGTGATTGTCTTTCTTTGGTAAGGATTATGGCACGTTCAATATTTCTAAAGATATGCAAATTTTTGCGTACTTCCACATTCACTTGTTTGAGAATAAAGAAATAAAGTTTTAAGAAGAGGAAGATTTTAAAACGGGAGAGTTTATTACTGATCAGTGACTATAAAATATTTCTTATGCGTTTTATTATTTTTTCTTCTGAGTGTTTATGCACAGGTTTGTCAATAACTAGTGAGTTCCCTGTAACAACGCATGGTCATAACAAAGATGATGATACATCCCTAGGCAAATGAATAATGCATTGTTTTTCCACTAGCTCTAATTGTCACTAATTACATTCTGTACGTACTCTATTTCATACGCAAAGAAGTTTCTCGCGCTTATTCACTTCCGCGACTCGGTCACAGCCTGTGGCTTCTGTGCATGATAAATGTTCCCTATGTGTACCCTGGGCTTTAAAGAAAGGGGATGGAAAGCCAGTACTCACCACTGTCACCACACAAATTCGAACTCCATGACGTCTTACGTTACACTTCGTTGCGACCGTCTATCCTAGAGAGTTTTCATTCCCGATATCTCATCAGAATTCAACCAATTTAATTTTCCATAGAAATCCCGGAATCATTTTCTTTAAGTTTAATTTTGGTTATTTTGTGTTTAACAGAATTTTGTTCACAAATACAAAACTCATGACACCTCTCTCCTATAGAAAGGATTAAACACGATTGATCGAAATAATCATAGGGTATTATGAAGAGCAAGATATTGGATTTACCGAAGTGAGAACAAGGTGGAGGGATCGATGTCTTTGTGTTTTGAAATCGTAAAATAAAATTTCGCAGAAAATATTTGCTGATAAATTTATCGGTGTTCTAACTTTCGAGGTGACTTAAACACTTTTCTTTACATCTACAAAAACCCCGCAAGACACCTCAAGGGAGGTAGTCACCAACATGCATTATACTATACCCTATTAAAGTTAGTTTAATCACGATTATTGATGTTTTAGTTTAGACAGCTAAGGCTTGTCAGGAGGTGAAGCCTCACAAAATTTGGGAGAATTTACCTTCATAAAAGAAAGCGCTCGGACACTATATTTAGTTTTAAAAAATTCTTCACGTAAACTGGTATGTTTAAGCATAATTTCGAAATGATTTTATTTCCTTCAAGTTTATTTAACCTTGATAAAATGTTTAAATAATTAGCTAATTTCACTTTTATTTTGAAACAAAAAGAGCAATATAGTTTTTAGCGCCGCTTTGCTCCACGGATATTTCGACATGGAGAAAAATAGTATAGCATATTTTAATATATAGCAAAAAAAATAAAGCATTCGTTTGAAAATTTGACCTCATGATCGTTATAAGTCGAGCGGTGCAGTGCGCAGCCGGGCCGAGGCGTGTGGTGTAACCCGAGAAATCCTATTTTTGTGGTTAGGTTCGCATCATGTTGTATCACAGGGTTGTTAAGTTGCCGGCACATTCACTAAAACTCTGTTGACGTTGTAAAATTCTCTTGCGTTATTGCCATTAATTGAGTAACTATTTTCATTGCAACTGTGGGAGCTGCGCCAACTTCTAACGCAATGTGTTGTCACTGCTGCGTGTCTTGGTTTTGCAATAAAAATTAGGTCGCACATCCACATGCAATTGATGTGTGTGGACAAGCTCTGTCAAACCATTCGCGGCCATTAAATTTACTAGAAGTTTATTTAGCCTTAACTACATGCCCGATAAGGGGTGAAGGGATATATAATTTTTTGATAAGTCATTGAAAACGATGAGTACGGATATGTTCCTCAATGTAAGGTACTCTTGAGAATTGTCCGAGTTCTCTGGTCGAATGGAGACCCTATCTCGTCCCAGTCGAAGGTTCCTCAAGAAATACCCACGGGCGGGATAGTGTTTTTCCCAAGGAAGTTGGAGTATATTCCAACCTCCTTGGTTTTTCCTCACTTTCACCCTCTTACGTTCTTGCTTGGGCCGAAATCCACGAACATTCATCATCATCATCATCATAGTATTACGATCCTAGGATTGGAATACTGTAGCCCTCCATTTCGCCCTATCCCATGCCAGTTCCTTCACTTCCCTATGGTTATTCTGCCCCGTATCCCTCTTGACTTTCCCCAAGTACCTGTCTATTGGTCTTCCTCTGGGGACTTTCCCTTCAATTTTTCCCTCCATTATGCTTCTTATGTAATCGTTGTGTCTTATAACATGGCCAACCCACCGTGTTCTTCTTTGGCGTATGGTGTTCCACAGTGTCATTTCTTATCGAGCATCCGGCACGGCTAAAATGAGTCGCACGGAGTATATGTATTATTCCAGCACATAGGATAGCTGGATAAACGTGACTGCTACGTGTGAAATGACTTTTGTCAACCAACGGGTAATAATTCTATTTTGAAAAGACAAAAAATCATGTGAAATCACTTATCATCACAAATCAGGCGTCGAGAATCCAGTGTGTGATGGAATACATCGTATCTGGGCGAACTTTCATTCCCAAAGTTCGGCGCATAGCGCGTAGCCTCAGATACAACCATCACACATAGAAAAAAAGCGTGCTGCTTACTAATAAGCGGCATGCGGTCGATAGTGTACGAGCACTCACCACTTCCCGAAAAAAACTCCTCAAGAGGAGTAGGGTCATGAGGGAAAACTCCACCTTTCTCCTTCACCCACCTCTGCAGGCTCAGTCTCTTTCCACCCGTTCAAGAGGTTGAACGTTTCTGGAAGGAGATCTACGAAACGTCGAAGCCATTCAACGGAGACACTCCGACCATAGGCCTCTTTAAAGAGTAATGTGGAAACTTGTGAGGCAAATCGATGTGGCTCTCTTACCAAATTAAGAACGCTTAGAGGAAGTGCATTCGTTTTGTTGGACGGGGTCTTTCGCATAGACGAAAAATTGGGTTGGACGTCACCAGGAGCAAACGAAATAGATCATCGTTGCACATATTTCTCGAAATCTTCCTGGTATTCAATAGCCTTATATTCTTCGATTCTTTATGCCTCGATTCCTGAGTCTCCTCAGATAGCATTCCTATCGGTAATGGACTGATCTCAATAAATGTATATCCGTGTGCTAATAGTTTATGTATTGATGGAGGCATAACATACTAAGAGTATATTTTTACGCACTCTCTGTATGTCTTCAGACAGAGATCACGGAATGCTATAATATCTATTTCATAACCTCTAGCGATAGCAGTCATAATTGTGGCGAACATTTATATGTCTTTACGAGCACCTGTAATTGCAGCACAGAGGGCAGGATGACAAAAAAATTGACTTTCCATCTACGATGGTCATGTACAATTTGTGTAGAACCTTCACTCTGTGCTCATGGTGCGTCGCCGTTGTTGGCAAGAGATGAGAGATTTCTTCTTCCACCCGTCTAGTTTCCCTCAAGAAGTTATCCTTAGTTTCTTTGATAAACTCTATTTTTAGCGATCTGCAATACCTCGGGGAGGATCGCCGGGGGTTTTGCCACACAATTACTTTCTTATCATAATCTCCAATTATAAGTAACTGCAGGGGTACAACGGATTTGATAATAGTGACTATTTTTTTATTTATGCTTCAGAAGATTTTGGCGATAGCGATGGTGAAAGAATGAGAATACGTTTCGACTAAATTAAGATTTTCTTCAGCTTCCCCTATGACTTTACATTGTCTTTGATTATAGTCAATGATTGGATGTTTTTTTGTTCAATAATTTAAGTCTCGTAAACATTATTGCTTCTCTAAATTTTAGCTCACCGCGAACAATGGTACTTTTAGCGTATTCTTATCTCACGACAGAATTAATTTTTCGATTGTTACCATTCGCATTGCAACTTAATTTGTTTCAATTATATTAATTATATTGGTGAGGTTATTCTTCCGTTTACTCGGGAGGAACTTTGTCGTTCGGTGCTAGTTCAGCAAATACTTGGAATAAGCTGTCCATTGGAATTATAGACAACCCAAATGTGTGAAGCGGATTAACGAGGAATCCCAGAGTGTTGGCGATTGTATAACTATCATTATAATTTGTGTAAATAAATGTTTATTCGTTTTTCAATTATCTTTATACATGTGCCAAGTAAAGTATGCCTTAAAAATACGGTGTCTTTCTCTGAGCGAAAAGGCGTGGGATGTTACGCATGCTAGTGACGTCTGTCTCCACTGAGCGTCTTATGGACGGCAATGCAATTAAATGCCTGTCAAATAAAAAGGTGCTCCTAGGTGCAAGATTTTATTATTGTAAAATGTTAGAGAGTCATCATCCATCATGGTGTATATGATGCGACATTGGTGCCCTGTGGTGATTTTTTTGTAGCTCACTTGAAATAATAGTCCTCGTGAATTTTTGCATACTCGTATTAAATATGTAACTACAATGGTTAAATAAAATATTAATTCTATTATATTAATGTTATTGTATAATTATTGATATGTTTCAATGATAAAATAAACATTTTTCCTGTATGGACTCCGCTGATAGCAAACCAAGCACATAAACAGACGTGTGGTAAGCTAGCGAAAAAGAAGTAACTCTGGTATAGCCACTTTCGAGGCCTGTACAACAAATTACACTGCAATAACAGCCTAAAATCGTCTTGTTTGTCATGAAATAGAGTTTTTACTACCTTCTAGGCATATTTATGCGTTTATTTTATGAATTTCGGAAAATTGACTTTTGTCGCGCTAAATCGGCATTTCAGCCCACTGTGCGCCGGTCTGAAGTCTGAGACCGAGGGTTTTGTTCTCGCGTGTCAGGATGGTGTCATAATCACACTCGTGTACAGTCCTCGCGAGAGTTTATGGCCTTTAGATGCGCAGAAGAGAGGGGGTGAAATGTGTGGGAGGGGTAAAGGAAAGGAACAAAGGGGAAAGTGAGCGCGTGGCAGACAGAATGACCAACATAACGTATCAGCGTAAAAATATAATTCCGAGCCGAGGAAAATTCGACTTGTCGCGGAGCATGGAGCAGGTAGCCGACCCTTCCCCGCCATACCTCCGTTCCGCGGCCGGGGCTGTGGAATAGATGGTCTTACGCGATGACTCACAGCTGGGCATTTCAATTACTTTAAACGCATTAACATATTTTCAACATACACAAAAAATAACAAATATAGTCTTGATTCCGCTGAAACGCTGATTACGTAGACACCAAACTTCACGCAAATCCGTTGTTTTTAGTAACTTTGCTAAAATTTCAGCCGCGTGAAATTATGTCATCAAGATTTAAGACATACAACATAAAATTACGAAATAACAGTGCATACTAAATTCTTATTTTACTTAGCTAATGCAATGAATGGAATCGGGCTTTGAATACCACTAGCTAAAGTTTCAGTCACTGAAATAAGAAAATAAAAAGTACTTGAAGAGATAATCTCAAAAATAGGCACTATGTACATGTATATTCGATGAATAAATGGGACATTGAGAACACTAGTGGAAGTATAAGAATATATATTCTAGAGAGAAAGAAAACATAAATTTCATACAAAAATAAATTGGATAATTTCCGTAATTATTATAGAAAGAAAATCGCAAGAAATACGAATGTGGTATTTGTTTTTGTGTAATATTGTAGAAAATAGTTAATACTTGTTGCAACTACAAGTCCTCATCCAAGCCATCGGCCTGAGATCTCCAGGCCGTGACCCCCTGGCGCGCGCTAAGGTCCAAAGGGACGACGCTCACTCCATAAACCACTGCGGCGAATAGCTGGGGGTATTCAAATTCTTTGAAGGCATATGACAAATTTCAAAGTTGGCAACGAAAATCGTAATAATATGCCCGCCGGTGCCACCCTTACACCCGCGGCAACCAGTTTTTAGAAAATAGACCCTTCCAGTCCCAAAATCGTCTACTGCGCAACGCCGTAAGCTTTCGCGACGACTGTACCTCCGAATCAAATTCAAGGCGGAGGTCGCGGACACGAAATACAGGGCGTGCCGAGCCCAGCCGGAGACTTTGAGTCACCTTCTCTCCGGCTGTAGTTATTACGTATTTAGCTCGTCACAACGCGGCCCTGCGGGTGTTATACTTTAACATTCGACACCATTATGGCATCGACGAAACACCAGTGCTGCCTAATGCCCCTGGAGATATTGAGTCCGTCGTGGAGAACGATAAATGACCAATCTGCTGGAATTACTCCTTCTCCACCACAAGGCAGTTGGGGGCGACCAAGCCTGATATCGTTCTCCTCGGCCACTTCACACGCTCCATGTTCGTGATCGAGTTGTCGGCTCCGGCTGAAACTAACATGGATGCGAAGGAGGCGGGAAAACGGACGAAATATCAAGACCTGCTTTTCGAACTTCGACAAATGTACCTCGGACACTCTGTGAAAATGGTGGTCCTCATCATAGGTGTGCTCGGTGGAGTTAAGGGTTCGCTGCTAAATAACATCCAGTGCATTCTGTCCTGCGTGGCATAGGCGGAATCACTAGTTGCACGCATGCAGAAGGCCGTCATCCTGGGGTCACTCCGTCTACCGCGTACGCATGACCCGACAGCAGCGTAGCCACTCATCCGATGGGCGTCGGACGTGGCTGCGATTACTGCCCAACCCCTCTCGAGTCTCCGGCCATTATGAAAGCAATGAAACCTGATGCTTGTCGGGGAGGGGATGTTACAACTGTAACAATTAATAAATAAAGAAATACGACAAGGGGACTCCCTCAGCCCACTCTTATTCAACCTATCGATGTATGAAGTAATAGATAACACATAAGATATTCAATAATAGAGGTAAAATGAAACGGGGCTATACATTACATCATTATCATATTAGAATATTTAGTTACGCCAATTACACAATGCTGATCGCTTAGACTAAGGATGAGGTACATCGGCTGTAATTATATTTAATCAAACAGCAGAAAAATAAATAAGAATAACTAAGGATAAAAATAAGTTTTGAGCCTGTGACGGAAATTGGGTATTTAGGAGTATAACAGGCTGATATATGCTATCACACAGTAGGTAAATACTAATAAAATAGGCCTTCAAAGTATCAGGTGCCCTATACGGTAGGAGTGCGCCAAATGTATTCACTCATAGATATTTGAGTACCCGAATGAATACATGGGTACTCGACGAATGCATGAGTAGCTGAATGAGTACATGAGTACCTCTATGAGTAGATGAATACCCGAATGAATACATGAGTGGCTGAATGAGTACATGAGTACCTCGATGAGAAGATGAGTACCAGAATGAATACATGAATACCTCGATGAGTAGATGAGTACCCAAACGAGTACTTGAATACCTCGACGAGTGGATGAGTGCCCAAATGAATACAAGGACAACAACCTCAGCGCCTCATCGAATGCTTGAATACCTGGTTGAATACTCCTGAATACGAGAACCTCGGCTAGGCGAGCATCCGAGTACCCACCTCGATGACTACAGCTGTTCATTCGACCGCTAAGGTACGCACGACTCACATGGTTAACACTACCCGCTGTGCCTTGAGTATTGGGATTTTAGAGGGAGTTTGATGAATGCCAAGCTGGCCATTTGACCACCTAACATTTGATTTATGCATTGGAAATTCTCAAATACACATGAAAGGCCAAATTCTCCTTTCTGCCACGCCATCGCTTGCCGGTCGTTTCTCAGTACGATAGTCATGCAATACGAAGTCCAGCGAAACCCTCAGTTTCAGTTAGTTCTTAAGCTGCAAATTTGTCACTGTTTTTCTACCAGCTGCGAAATCTGAAGGATGTCGTACAAAATTTGGAGGGCATTCGATAAAACGAAAGTTACTAACAAGGTATCATGCAAAGCCTGTCATAAAATTATTTCCAGTAACTTAAGGTCAACAAGCAACTTATGGAAGCATTGGCGCATTCACAAAAAATCAACTGCAAATGAAAAACTACGAGAAGATTCTTCGTCTAATTCTACGAACGATTTCGAAACCCAGGCTCATAGTGAAATCCGGTAAGTTACTTTCAATGTAAATATATTTTTCATCAAGTAATTCACTTACGTAATTGATTTCCTCTCGTATCTGTTTTAATTTAATATATGTATTTGTTTGATATCATCAATGTTTAGTTTCCAATGTTTTCACATGCATTTATTTCTTTTTTTATGAAGTAATACTCAATCGATTGCAGCTCCTAAAGATGGCCGTATGGGAGATAATTCACCGCAGACTCAAGAGGACACGGTGGAGAAAAGTAAACAAGGGACTGAGTATGTGCAACCGAAACTTCTAACCTATCTTTGACATAATTCGCCTCGAGTTTAGCAGTTATTCAGAACTTAAATGTCACATTAACGTGCAATTATTTCGTACCCTATTATTTTTACGCTTACCGTATATTACTGTAGAAGGCTTCACATAGGTTCAAGAACTAATCAAACGTGTGGTCATTTTGTCACTGGTTGGAGCAAACAAGGAAAACTATCACGCCTATTAACTTAATTAGGGCATCACTGGTATACCCTCACCACTTCTGTGAATAAAGTAAGAGATATTTCTAGTGTCACTGGCATATTGCTTATTATTTATCTGGAGGTAGTGCTTTAAGTAATCACAGGCCTCTGAAGGCAAAAGCTGTGGCAATTTTGACCAATGTAAGTGATGTCCAAGGGGAGATTAAATTAAACCATCATAGGGAATCCTTATCAGTGTCTTTAAAGTTGACGGGTAGTAGTTAGAAAATCTTTTTTTACCCCTAAGTTACTACTCTTAAACTTAATTTTCAATAATGGTACATGGACGTGTTTGGTATTTTAATTTGGTAATGTGATTACTGATGATTAAATGCCATCTAAAAATGAAGAAATTGAAGAGAAAATTGCAGAACACATGGCGAGTAGAAAAACTGAAGGAGGCTCAGCATCAGCAGGCATTTCAAAAAGCAGTGAGCAACAACATAGACGAAGACCTGACTGAGAAATCAGTGGAAGAGTAATGGGAGAACATTACATGTGGACTACAGGTAGCCGCAAAGGAAGGTCTTTGAAAAAGAAAAGATGGCAAGAAGAAGCCATGGATCACGTAAGAATTCTTAGACCTAATTGATGAAAGAAGAAAGTACAAGAATGAGAAAACTGAAGGAGGACAGCTTTTTCACAAAAGAATAAGGACGAAATAAGTCGCAAAGCCAAAAAAGATAGAGAATGTGGATGAAAAACCTATGCGAAGATGTACAAAACAACCTTGCACTTGGAAAGGTGGACGCTGCCTATAGGATAGTGAGGAACCACCACTTCAAGGAACGGAGCGCAGGATGCAATGCCATAAGGGACAAAATTGGAGAACTTTTGATTGAAAATGAGGACAAAGTGAAGAGATGGAAATAATATCTGGAAGAGTTATACAACGGAAACAATCTCAGCACGACAGTAATCGAAGAGGAAAGCGAAGTCGAAGAAGATGATATAGGAGAATCGATATTAAGATCGGAATTTGACGCAGCAATAAGGGACCTTCGCATCAATAGAGCTTCTGGAATGGATACATTCCTGCAGAAGTAATTAAAAAAGCAGTAGAGAAGACACTAACCGTTATTTACAAAACCATCTGCGACATGTCTAACAGGAGAAATACCCAGGGACTTCGAGAAAAACATCATCATTCCTATTCCCTAAAAGAAGAGAGATGAGAAATGCGAAAATATTTGGACTATAAGACTGGAAATACATACATCGAAGATATTGACAAGGAGCATCTACAGAAGATTGGAGCGAAAAGCAGATGAATTCCTGGATGAAGATTAATTTGGATTCAAGTAAAGTAATGGCACAAGAGAAGCAATACCGGCCGTTAGGCTGCTCATAGAGAAGAGAATGAAGAACAAACCGACGTCCATTGAATTTTTTAATTCAGAGAAGGCTTTTGACAACGTGGATTGGAATTCAATGCTTGGCATTCTGAAATGAATTGGAGTGTCCTACAATGATCGAAGAATTATCCACGGTTTATATAAAAACCAAGTAGCAGTCATTAAATCTGGACCCAGCTGTGGAGAAGCAAGAATAAGGAAAGGAGTTAGACAAGACGGTGCACTGTCTCCTGCAATTTTTAATGTTTAAATTAAGAGAGCCGTCAATGAAATCAAAGAGTGCCTCTGGGGTGAATATCCATGGAGAAAAAAAATTAGCATGCTGCGATTCGCTGACGACATAGCACTCATATCAGAGACAGAGATCTGAGTATGGTTGCAATAACCACGGAAAAGGAATTGGCCAGATACAATCTGAATATCAATAGAATGAAGACTAAGATACTGGTGTGAAGCAAGAGAGAAGAGGCCAAAACCAACGTATAACTAGGAAAACAAACACTGGAAGTGGGGAAAGAGTTCTGTTACCTTGGAAGCCGAGTAACCAACGATGGACGGTGAAAGAAAGGAATAACAGAATAGCCCAGGCAAAGAGGTCATTCTATCAAAAGAAGAATCTACTTACCGCTGGAAATACAAGCGTAGAAGTAAGGCAACAATCCATCAGAACATACATCTGGAGCGTGTTTCTATATGGCAGTGAGGCATGGACAATGACAGTAGCGGAAAAGAAAAGGGTGGAAGCATTCCACATGTGGTGTTACAGAAGAATGATGAAGATAAAATGGATCGACTGAGTAAGTAACAAGGAAGTCCTAAGATGAGTGGAGGAAAGGGAAGTCTTCTGAATACCTTAAAGAAGAAGACGGGACAACCTAATCGGCCACATCATGAGACATAATGGCCTGATGAAGACAATCGTTGAAGGACAAGTGAACGGGAAAAATGGCAAAGGAAGGCTTCGTGTGAGATATTTGGAACAAGTAATGAAGGATGTGAAAGAGAAGAAATACGTACAAATGAAGAGATTAGTTAATAGAAGAACTCAGTGGAGAGCTGCGTCAAACCAATCTGATTATTGATGACTAATATGGTGATGGCACGTTGATACCTCAAACATGTACACGTTACACAAACATTTACTGCATCGATTCATACGGTTATTACACCCTCATGAATTGAAAATAATTACAGCTGTAGGTAAATTACTTATCCCAATTTTACGTCCGGCTTTATTCTATATTAGTCACTCAAAATCACATCCCCTCTCGCTAAAGCCATGATGGAATCTGAATTACAACTTTCAACAGTCGTCCACTTGCTCAAAATACACTTTATGTAAGACACGTATTAAGTATTGCTCTTAGGTGTGAATGAAATTTTATTGATCAAAATACATCGTGGCCCCCTCTTAACCTGCTATTTTCCCGACAGACACATTACATTGAGAATAAAGACGTTTTATGATGAAGGTGAGCAACAGGTTTGATTAAAATATTCCACGATTTTTGACTTCTTGACAAGCAATATACATTTCTTGGAGCATGAATTTTACTTCTTAACTTCACTTGAAATTATGCACGTACTGATGAAACTTCCATTAAGTCAGATGATGCTTAATACTTTTAACATTGTTGCTACTTTTATTTCAGAGATCATATTCTTGAAACTATCAATTTCACAAAGAGGCAGCAACAAAGAAATAATGCTCTTCCATATTATATAGCTGTTGATATTCAACCTTTCAACTTAGTTGAGAAGCGTGGCTTCCAAACATTTTGCGAAGTTAACATACCCTCGTACAAGTTGCCATCCCGGAAGTACCTCACAGAGAAATTAATAAGAAATATGTATGAGGAAACAAAGGGTAGAGTTAAAGGCGAGTTGCTGCCTAGCATGAATATTTGTTTCACCACAGATTCCTGGACGAGTATCACTATGGACCCGTATGTTTCCCTAACTGCTCACCTAATAAGTGAAGACATCACAATGAAGAGTTTTGTTTTGGAGTGCACTCACTTGGATAAGGATCACACAGCTTTGAATTTGGAAATAGCAATTGCGGAAACTTTGGAGGAGTGGGGAATATCTCTGCATCGAAATGTCACTTGTTTTGTTTCAGACAATGGAGAAAATTTTCAGAAAGCCTTGAAAAACATGGAAGCGGAAAAGATTTCTTGTTTCGGGCACTTTATGAACTTAGGCTGCCAATCAATGTTAAACTTAACACCGATTAGGAATGTACTTGAGAAGCTAAGGGGAATTCGGGATTGGCGATTATGCAGGAAATTTCAACGCGATTTAAAGTTGGCACAAGAGGTCCTAAACTTGCCGCAAATTGAAATTCCGTCTGTTTGTCCCACCAAGTGGTGGTCAGACTTTAAGCAAATATGCTTTTTTGTAAAAAATGCAACTCCTGTCAACAAAGCCCTAGGAGAAAGCAAAAGAGAGGAATTAAAATTACTCCCAAGGGAATTGGAATTGCTAGAAACAGTTCTAGAAGTCTAGAGACCTCTTCATGATATCACAGAGGAAATGTGCGGTGAAGAGTACGTGACGGCGTCAGGTATCATACCGATAACCTAAAGGCTCACTAACGATCAGCAGCATGATCTCATTAGCTCTATATGCTCTACTTGTTTGACGAAGGAAGAGCTAAAAATTGAGGAGGAAAGACTGGCCTACTTCTTCGCTAAAGAGTTTCCGCCCAGTGATATGATAGAAGAGGTGCTGGTGAATTATGAAGAGGAAATGATGTTAAAAAAAAGAGTGCAAGAACATAAAATACTTCATGCGTCAAGCATTGGGGAAGCCATTTAATAAGTGGTATGAAAAGGCCGACTTCTTGCTGTTGGCAACATTTTTGGATCCTAGGTTTAAAAATAAATATCTCAATGAGGAAGAGAGTATGTTGACCGAGGAAAGAATTAGAATGATGCTGAAAAAAGATGAGGAAGCAATGAATGCAAGTACTTCTACATGTGATCAGAATGATGAATGCCCTACAAAGAAAAATGCAAATTATTGGAATTTATTCGAGATGACATGGTTCAAACCTTAGAGCAGGAGAAACTGGATGAGGTTTCGGCATATCTAAGTTACCCCATAATAAGTGAAAACCCTCTCCGATGGTGGAAAAGTCATGAGCATAATCTCCCCAAACTTTCTCAACTGGCAAAGAAATATTTAGCCTGCCCTGCTACTAGCGTTCCATCCGAGCGGGTTTTCAGCTGCGGCGGAAATATAATAACTAATCACCGAGCCATTCTGACGCCGGAGCATGGCAAGCAACTTATTTTTCTGTCGATGAATTCTAAATATGTCTCCATTTACACACTAGTGATGTTTTTATGTTGTTCTCATAAAATTTAATGTCTTAATTTTTCATGTTACGATAGACACTTATTTTCATTATTTTACCAAGAGAAAAACTAACAGTAATGATTTCCTCAGCATAAAATCTATTTTTTGTTTATTTTACGCAATTTCAGAGTAACATGTAAATTTTTATGCATAGAATTTTGAAAATGTATTTGCTAATTTTGCTGTCCGCAAACTGTGGTTGATATTGTTGAAAAATAAAGTTAATGACTGAAAATTCTTTACTTTGAATAAAAATACTTTATAAAGTAGCTTTCCCTGAAGTAGTATAGCGCACATCGTCCAAATATGAGTATCTGCTCATGCTTTAAGTCCTGCAAGATGGCGTGGCAGAAAGGAGAATTTGGCCTTTCATGTGTATTTGAGAATTTCCAAGGCATAAGTCAAATGTTAGTTGGTCAAATGGCCAGCTTGGCATTCATCAAACTCCCTCTAAAATCCCAATACTCAAGGCACAGCGGGTAGTGTTAACCATGTGAGTCGTGCGTACCTTAGCGGTCGAATGAACAGCTGTAGTCATCGAGGTGGGTACTCGGATGCTCGCCTAGCCGAGGTTCTCGTATTCAGGAGTATTCAACCAGGTATTCAAGCATTCGATGAGGCGCTGAGGTTGTTGTCCTTGTATTCATTTGGGCACTCATCCACTCGTCGAGGTATTCAAGTTCTCGTTTGGGTACCCATCTACTCATCGAGGTATTCATGTATTCATTCTGGTACTCATCTTCTCATCGAGGTACTCATGTACTCATTCAGGTACTCATGCATTCGTCGAGTACCCATGTATTCATTCGGGTACTCAAACACCTATGAGTGAATACATTTGGCGCACTCCTACTATACGGTATGATATGAAGAAATCAATACACAACAGAAGAAACAAACGCTATAACATACAAAACCATAATAAGACCCATTTTAAAAATGGCATGGAAGCAAGAGTGACATCAAAACACACAGATAAATTATTGGAAACAACTGAAATGAAGGACGGCGTAAAAATACTCGGGAGAACAAGAAAATATCGAGTAGGCAATAACAATATAAGAGAAGAATGCAAAACATCACCAGTAAACACATGGGCTATAGAGCAAAATAGCATGTAAAGTGATCACATAAACTGAATAGAATACAATAGGTTAGAGGACATTTCTAAGGATCAGATCCCAGAAGGAAAAAGAAATGCTGGAAAACATGGTTAGAGATGGAAAAATGTTTAAGAGGTTAATGAATTGTTAAAGAAGAGTCTGCAAGCCCACCAGAAGAAGAAGAGCACATATATAACTTAATTTTGTAACGCCAACCTTGCGTACCGTACCACAGGGCAAAGAGAACCTGTCATAACCATTCGGCTAATGTTACCAATGCGGCCATTCTGTGATAAAACAGAGCGTCCAATCATCATTTGGCAAACCGGTAAGAATATACGGCTTGCTATTTGCTTCTACCACTCAATGTCACATCCGATCACCAGCGTTAGCTTAGTTTGTGCGAGATATCATTGCACAAAAAATTCAGAGATTTTAGCCTTATAAAAAATAAAAAAAGGTCTCATATTTATGATGATACCAAAGTATCGGGAAACACGCTATTTTTTGCTAATAATGAGGTGATTCCCAAAAGCATGAAAACTGTTTCCATTGGATTTGATACGGTTGTGCGCTCTTAAGGAGAACAATAAAAAATGTTGAGATAGTTCAGATCGCGCCAGATACGTAACTGTGGGCAGCTTGTATGTTTTCTCAATTATATTTAAAAATTCCTACCGTAATACTTTCTGTAAAATCGCAAATAAAAAAGGTAAATGTTCGCCCGATGGTACATACACGCCACCTCCTCCGTCTTGGATTCTTACCATATCTATAACTAACACTACTTCTGAAAACTAAATAACTGCCCGACATTTTAAAAGTAACCCCGTACTCATAGTACCATCAAAGACTTTTCAACTTCAAAGATACTAGATTTCCACCATTTTTTAAAACTTTTCTACGATATATATTCTCCCGTATTGCTCTGGATACTTCATTTTGGAGGTAACGCTTTTATTCTGTCACGTAAATATTGTGCAAGAATGGCACTAAGCACAAGTGAAACTTTGTGGGAAGCTAGCGATTTCAAGCGTTGCAAACATATTTCTGAAGATGAGAGGCTCGGGCGACCAAATTTACCATATAATCTTACGCTGTGGAGGCGTTCCATCGTACGGCGTCAAACTAATAAGTCAAGTTAAAGCCTTCTATTCGTATCTTTAATTAGTTAATTAAAAGTTCGGTGATATAAAATAAAGTTTGGTGTCATTAATATTACTGCATCCACTTCATACTCCTTAATACTTCATTAACGTTTACCCTTAATTCGAATTCAAAATTATCGACATTATCACTACACTCACCGACTTCAGTTTTCTTGGCAAGGAGAGGAAGAATCTCCGACAACTTTCTTTCAATATGCTTTCACGATTACGCTGATACTCCACTCAATTATTATCCATCTGATTATTGACGTAACATCACCTATTAAAGCGACGATTTGCATAGAGGGTGGAGAGCCTGATCACTACTCTCGCAGATCGCGCTTAAGAATAATCCTCATGGGCGTGTGTTTTTAGATTTCACAGCACTGCATCACTCGTATGGTATTCCACTCAGTCACTAAGTAACACTTGAAACACAAATTCTCAACAACACCAACGTCAGTTCTCTCTTCTAACCAAGAACAGACGCACCACGACATCCACTCACGAAGGAGGCACTACGTGATGTGCTTCTTCACGCTAGCAACACAGCGAATGAGGCTCGTGGCTAGCCTACCTCAACTGACACTCGCGTCACCTTATCGTCGACTGGTCGGCAGTCAGGTGCTCGGGAGGATTGAGACCGTGAAACTTCGAATTGAATAGGGTTACGCTAAACGACCTGTTCAACCCATGATGAACTAGAGACCCTCGAGCCACACGGTATGCCCTTTAACAGAGTGTATCCTAGTACTGAGTCCTTATTAGAAATATATTCTGAGCTTGGAAACAAATCACGTGACATCTCTCTCCTCTTGGACATGGCAAAATAATCATAAAGGTCATTCTTAGCAGCAGGATATTTTATTACCTAGAGTGAGAACAAGATTTAGGGATCGATGTATTGATCACCTTTGTTTTTTCATAAATCTTACAATAAAAATTCGTTGAAATAATTTTATGGTTAAATTTATCGGTTTTCTTCATTTGAAGGTAACTTTTTTATTTTTCTTTTAAGTTATTATGCATTACATTGACGTTTATTCATTGTATTAGTCACATTTTAAATGTAATATAGCAATATTTTATCTGTAAAAATTTTAGTTGAACGAAAAAGTATTACTCTAAATACCTATGTACTTTCAAAGATGTATTATTTCAGTTATAATTTAAGCTTTTCAGTGGGTTGCCTGATTTTTACGTTCTTGCTTTCGGTGAAGTTCTTTGAGTCTCAGGATAGGAAAAAAATAAAATCTCACCTCTGGATTTACTTTACCGCCTACTTTTATACATACATATATATATATATATATATACTAACTGAACCCAGCAGACTTTGTCCTGCCAGTGTATATTTATTTCATCTTTATACAAAGTCATCGAATACGTTGTTCGTGATTTCATTTGTCAATTACTCGAGAAATAATTATTATCGAGGTATCAATATCAAATGAATGCGTGATTGAGCAGCACCTGTCCGAGATTTGATGTCAGTGTTGATGTTGAAGTCACCTCAGCATGTCAGACAGCATCTTCACAGAAAATTCAACAAATCCGTTGATTTGATTTCATGCCTCAGTTGAATATTGTAAGCATGCAATTTAAGACTTCATATATAATTTGAATAGTTATTTTAGCAATGCCAAGTTCCAAACTGCGTCGAGAAATGGACATCTTAGGACTACGTATACATGACTTTCTCAATCGCTCAACATTCTCTTCCCACGCGACGTGGGTGGATTCTATATAAATCAAACGAAAATGCCAGGCTTCGCTAGTAGTAGTAGTATTTTAAAGCCGGCGACCGACAACTAAGGTCATTTGCGCCAAGGGAAACTGTACAGAGAAGGATGGAGGGACACCTGGCGTCGGCATTAGCCTACTCTTGCGAACGGCGCCAAGGGGTCCACAGTTTAACGTCTCATCCGACAGACTGTGTACTGTACTTGAAATGCCGCCAGCTTCGCTCGAGGTCATTTCAAAATATATACACTTGACGTGGATAGTTACTCAATCAGCATAATAATAACAGTTATGTATAGTTATTTATCCTGGGTAAATGTTTAAATTGAAGTTTTCTTCATTTTCAATGCCCTATTTTTAAATTTCCCATTGCGAATTGATATATATTTTTAATAGCTGTACCTGTCCACGCGTTCCGGTGGCACAGTCTGATTAAATGGAAAATAAAGAAAAGGGAAATCACTCGTTTGTAATATGTTAAGATAGATATAAATATAAAAAAGTCAGAATTTAATGTCAACCAAATGACTTATTTTCTCCCATTAAATTTGAAATCACACGAATCTCAAGGCGTTATATGTGCATTTCGATTTTGATTGCAAGATCGATGTTTAAGTATAATCAAAGAAAAGAAATGCCTTGGTCCTATTTCTTTGCTGTGGCATCAATATTTCTTGTTAATGCAACGCTGTATGATACACGACATTTTTTGTTTTGTTGTTTGGCGCGTAAATAAAGAAAGCTGATGATTTTCCGACACGGGAACAGGCGACATACAATTGACCATGTGAGAAGCATGGATTTTCAAGGTTAATGCCGCAAACACTCAATGACTGCCCTTGCGATTTGTTTATTGTCATTGTGAATGCAAGCCGAAACTGCAAGCGTTTGAAGTCGAATGGCATGTCGGTTGGAATCATTGGGATGCGTGGTATCAAAATATCTTCTCCTTTGTACTTTCCTTTAAGAATTGTTGCTTCGATGACGTTGTTAGACAGTTTTTTCACCGCAAGCCGGGTGCCATTACAAAGACGTGGTTGGTTGATATTCCGCAACATTATGATTACCGATCCGACTTTTAATTGGAGATTGTGAGGTGGCAATCCGGGCAATTCCAGTGAGTTTAAAAATTCGGTTGGATAGTTGATGACATCATCTTGGGTAGTAACGGAATCCACCGATTCGTACGTCATCAATTCGCCAGGAATTTCGCTTTGAATCTTGAAATTCAATTCGTCTACATCTATGTTTTTCGCAGCCAATATAGCACGTTTGCGCAACCAAACATGATTTTTGTAATTTTGAGCAATGTTTGGGAACACTTTTCGGATGAGTTCGGTCTTTGATTCGGTGAACTGGCAAAAATCTACGGGGAACGTAATGCAGCCAGTGGGAGTCTCAATGGGTAGTTTTCCATTTCCAATGTCCAGCAATTGTTCAGCAAATACCTCTCCAGATTCGTCTTTCTGCAACTCGACACGCATGTCTGTGCCTAATTTGAGAGTCTTGACGTGTTTCCACAAAACGGACGACTTCAAACATCCATTTAGTTCATCGGCTGGCGTTGACCATGGAATCACTGGCAATGTTTGGCGAAAGTCACCTGGAAACAGAATCATCGCACCACCAAACAGATTTCGGTTGTTTCTTAGATCTTGCATCGTTTGGTCTAATGCCTCTAAAGATTTTTATGTGCCATCGTACATTCATCCCAAACGATCAATTTGCATGCTGCAAAACTTTGGCCATTGCACAGTTCTTTGAAAGGTTGCACGTTGAAGTTTCATTGATATGTATATTCAATGGTAACTTGAGTACTGAATGAGCTGTTCGACCGCCTTCCAATCAACTTCATTTCGCTCTTCGCGTTGCTCTGAAGTTCGCATAGGGCGAAAATTCCTTTGATTTATAGCATTGCGATGTCTGCGACTATAAATCTTCGTCCTTATTGGGGGCATTTCAATGCGATTAAGGGTCCCGTGCACTTTTTGAAATCTCCAAATTCTTGGTTGCTACAACAATAATAAAAGAATCATTCTTTCAATTTCATTCAATAATAAAAGAATGCCCTCTATCCCTCTAGCACGAAATGCGGTGTTTGTTTACATCAGAAATGGATCGGAGACAACAATGAAAGACCCATTTAAAGAGCTACAAAAATCGTTTAAATTGCGTAATTAATCGTTAACTGGATAATTTATCATAAGAACATCGAAAAAATAAGATAGTTCAGAGTTTCGACATTCCGATGAAGGAAAAATAAAAGCGATCGGTACAAATTCAAGTATTTTAATGAACGAAATATAAAAGCACTGCACAGTGAAAATGTAAAACTCCGTGTAATCATATGGGAAAAATTGTAAATGTTATTTAAAATTCATGTATTTCAATTCTAAGCAGCAGTAGAATGCGACTCGTCTCCCCTAGATAAAACAGCCTTGGTCGCTTTCGGAGTGACTTGACTTCTCTGGCGCGTTGCGCGCAGCGGCACAACGAAGTCCTTGCACCGGCTGCCGCCAGCCTGGCTAGCGGCTAAGCCCGCCCTCGCTGATGCTCCCCTCCCATTTTATACGTAAATTACATTTACGTAAGAATAATCTAAGCAGGATATATTTTAACGTTTTGAACGCCTTAGCCTACCCAACGGCACTCCTCACACGAGGAAAGCAACGACCGGAATAAAAATCCTTCTTCCGAAACAACGTGAATGTATCATCGGTTTGTAGAAAAACATTTGATCCTTTCTGTCGGAATTTGCAAAGTAAGAGAAGTAAAAGGTGGAACTCGCAGTGCAGCCGAAAGTACCCAAAAACCTAAAGCTTCTAGGGCGAAGAACTGCACACTTCGCACGAGGAAAACAACGACCGTAAGGTCACTCATTTTTACGATACATGCCTCTCCCCTCCCCCATAAAATAAGGGGGGAACGGGAATTATATCTTTTATAAAATACAAAGAACCTTTAGAAGAGGCCACATACCGATTTGAACGTAATTCAATCACTGTAACTCATTTTGAAAAATCCCGAAAAAAGTCATCTTTTTTACGATTTTTCGAAACTTCGAACGAGATGTGCGACCGGAAGATGTGGTGCGATTTCAAAACGTTTTCTTTCTTTGTGATCAGGGGGACGAGTAGCAACTTTTCCGCGCTATTACGATTCGATTCGGACACTTTCGTGTTTTTCGGTCCACCCTAATATACATATTGAAATACTCGCTTCAACCCCTTCCACTGGTCTTCTGTTGCGTTGCACTGAAATTGGCTGAAAAAATTAACAGCTGCACAGATGTCAGGCCTTGTGGCCATACAGGCATACATAAGACTTCCTATCAGCTCTCTATAAGGATGTTTACCAATTACACATTCCTTATCTATATTTCGACAAGGATGAATATCAAGTGGGGTCTTACTAGGATGCAAAGAATTGGGAATAAATTTAGAAATTACAATAATAATAATAATAAACTAATAATAATAAGCAAATAAACAGTGACTCCATCAAACTTAGTGTCTTTGATACCCATGAAATATTTTACATCCCCTAAATCTCTCATCTTAAACTCAGACGTAACCCATTAGTGCCCAAATGATTTTTTTTCAAAAACTACTATTTTTTTACCTGAGTTGCCTTATGTGGACTCATTTAAAAGAAAAAACAAACTTTGAAATTTTTTGCAATTTTTGATCGGGAGATATTTACATCCAACTTAAGTTGCTTGTGGGCACTTGGGAGAACTTAATGCGGGATTTTCATTAGAATTGGAGTGAACATAATACTTTTTTCAAAATGTTTTATATCAGTCATTTTAGCCATAAATATCACTTATTATAATACCATTGAACATATAAGATGCATAAAACATTACAAGGTTACATTTACAGAGTTTTTACCGGGTGATTTCGGTAAATGCACAGCAATGTATTTAGTCATTTATCATGAAATCCAAGAAAACATTCTGGGTGAATGACATATTATATTTTTTGCAAATATACACTGTTCTTTTTTTGCACTGAAGGCAAACTTTGTACTTTGATGACTCTTTTGTTATTAAATGGTCTACGTGATCTTTTCTAATTTCTTCAGTCCCTGTTGTCGAGTGTTTAAAACCACGACCGACGGTTGGAGATCCAAAATGTCTCATCAAGTAGAGAGCGTATTGTCGTCAAAATTGCAAATATTCAATTGCACTTCTCACATGTCAATTAGCAACCAACCCTGAACACAAGAAACGTCAACTGACCAGGCAAAAAATGGCCACCGCTACTTTTTTGGTCCTGATGGTTCACCCTGTACATGGGCAAATATTGATCACATAGATCTACTCCTCCCATGAATTTGTTGTATTCTGCAATGGATATAGGAATGGGCACAGTCAGATTTTCGTTTTCTTTTTTTGAATAACGGTTGACTACCTTATTTCCCCCCTTGATACAATTTGTCATCATTTGTCAACTGCATTGTCATTCCAGCAAGCAACAAGTAAGCCACCATTAGTCATTTCTTCGATCGTCCCTCTGCCTTTTTTTCAAACGCAATTTTTTCCGTCTTCCCGTAATCCTCATTCTTTACTCGATTTTTACGTAGTGTGCTTGTCCCTTATATTTGCATTTCTTGTAAAGTATACATCAACTTTTCAGGTGTAAAAAGGTTATCAAAGAACAGTCTTGAGCCTTTTTCTAGTAGGCTCTTTTCCAATAAGCCCACAATTACATCGCCTCCTTGTCCAAGATCTGACTTTGGGATTCTAGTACACGATCCGCCATAGGGCTCTGGGTGAACCATACGGCCATTTGATTCCGCCAGACACCACAGTTTGAACTCAAACCTAATAGATTTTCCTTTAATGAATTGCTTTTCACCATGTTTCCCATAATGTGGAATGATGGTTTCATCAACATAGCAGTTCATTCTGGGAGGTAATGGCTTAAAATTCCTGTTTAAAAATTCAAATATCGGCCGCATTTTATATAACCTATCAGAAGCATCAAGCTTTGTGTTGTTCACCAAGTGTAAGATGCGAAGAATATCGTCAAATCTATTTCTCCTCATTGAGTCACTGACAATAGTGACATTGTAATCATAATTTTGTTCCAAAAGAGGCGTTTTCTGGGTAAACAATGGTATCCACAGGGCAGCAATTTGCCAAGAAATGTATACATCTCTTCACTAACTACACTGAATCCATGATTTCCTTTCAAGTTCGCATAAAGATTCATATGCTCCATTATGTGCAATACAATATCTTCAGAAAAGAAAACCCTTAAATAAAGGAAGATTGATTGATTCAGAATCTACTCAGAGTTAGAGGGAGGACAAACTCGGGAAATTCAAAATTAATCTCACATTAATCGGGTGACCAATTTTCGATTGATTGTCTCAACTTGGTTTTTTGGCGACCCTCATGCTTCCTTTGGATGTGGACGGTTGCTCTAACTGCGATTCTTCCAACAGCTTTTCCCTCGAATGAAGCTCTCCTTCCGAATCCAAAACACGCCGCGGGAGAAGAGTTGAGATCCCCAGTTACCTCAACATCTGATGCGTCGGAATCTTCATCCGTATAACAGCATCGGCACCTTCCTCCGGTCCGCTAATTATTATTGTCTGAGGCCCGTGCTCATCGGCCTCTTCCTCTAGTATATTTATTATATCATTTACAGTCAAACGTTTTCGATATCTGAAAATTAATGATTTTGGTTAATTTTTTGGGCTATTTATATGGAATTTATAGTCCAGCATTTAGCATAACCTCATTATTGACAATTAATAACTTTTTAAGTGAGGTTACATTTTAAAAGAATTTTTCAAACGACGAGAAGTCGCGCAGCCCTCACTGCAAATCACACGGCACTTAGAAATAGTAATTACAAAAAAACTTGTTCATAAATGTCACAGGTGTCAAATGCATGGAATATATGAACAAATAGATAACATTATTTGTTTACAATGAATACCTTTTTCAAACTTGTTGAATACGTGGGATCTCCAGACTTCAATATTTCAAAGCGTAGGAATGCAGTTCTAAGGAAAATGCAAAGATTAGTACATACTACTAACAATAAGTGCCCACGAGCAACTTAAGTTGCATCAAAAATTTTACAGTGAATAAAAAAATGAATTTCCAGCAAAATCATTAAACATTTTCCTGAAAGGGACTTAAATATTTATTTACCATTTTGGAATATTCAAATCAAATATAATTTCAGCTGAGCAGATGTTACACACTCCCGAGCAGCACAGAGTCGGAAGCACAACTAGTGGCGGAGGACCATTACAGGGTCGGGGGGAGGGGAAAGCACCGTTACCTCTTTGCCTGGACGCTTTGTAAAAATAATCCTGTTAGAAGGAGGGACAACCCACAACAAGGGCAATTTCCTGCATATTTGTAAGCTTTCTGGAGCCAAGGAGAATTTTTTGTTCTCGATGCAACTTAAGTTGCTTGTGGGCTTTAATGGGTTAATTTTTCTTTTACTTTAATTAATTCAATATTATTGTTGCTAGTAATTAAAAAATCATTAACATAAAGGAGCAGATAGGTATTTAAATCACCAATTGAAAGAATGTAGACACTGTCAGCTGTGTCATCTGTCCTCAATATATGTCAGCCTTGCATTGCTTGAACCCTAATGATTTAACAAATACATCAAATCTTTTATTCCATTCCATTGAAGCCTTTTTTCAACCATACAGGGTTTTTCTCAGTATACAAACCTTCTCAAAATCATCAATTGGCAGTCCTTAGGGAGGCCACATGTAAATTTCTTCTTTGAACACACCATTTAGGAATGCATTCTTAACATCCAGCTGACTATCGTACAAATTTTGATGATGTATCATACACAAGAAGGCACGGACAGCAGCAAGACGAGCAACTGGAGCATATGTTTCCTCATAATCAATGCCCTTCTCCTGAAAGCATCCCTTCACTACCAACCTAGCTTTATATCTCTCGATGTTCCCATCTGCATCTTCCTTTATAGTGAAAACCAATTTACTTTTGATTGGTTTTCTCCCTTAAGGAAGAGGAACTAACTCCCATGCATCATTTCCATTAAGAGATTCCTCATTAAGTAATTCCTCATTGACTGCATCAACCCACAAGTGCTTATCTGCTCTCCCATTCAGCTCATTAAAATCCCCAGAAACATTGTTGCTATAATTTAATGCTGATAGTGCAAGTTGATAAGATGAATCATTAAATTGTTCAAAATGCTTCTTTCATTTATGTGCGCCTTAATTGCAATTAGTTTCATTAAGTTCAACTACAAAGTTGGCTAGAAATGCCATGGCAACATAATCGTTTAAATATTGAGGCCTGATTCTAACTCTACTGCTCTGTCTTACTTCCTGTCCATGTGTTCCCTCTTTTTTGTGGTCCTCTACCAATGTTGGTTCCTCTAAATCTGGGTTCTCCCCTCCTGCAGAGCTGAAATCAAAGACATCCTTCTCCACTTCTTCGGTTTTTGAGTCACTATTTCTATCCATTGGGTTCAGATCAAAAATAAAGTCCTCAAAATCTTGGAGATCGTCAAATTTGTTTCTACTCTCATCAAATATTACATCCCTAGCCTTAATTATTTCTCTTTCAGGAACAGACCACACTCGGTATCCATTTTCCACATACCCAAGCATAATACATCTCCTCCTACTCTTATCAAATTTACCATTTAAATACTCTTTCTGGGCACAAACAAATCCAACACATCCAAACACCCTCAATTTAGACAAGTTAGGTCTCGAATTAAACCACAACTCTGCAGGAACCTTGTCACCAATTAGTGCTCGCGTCGGTGGTCTGTTTAAAAAATAGACAGCAGTTAGTACAGCCTCAATCCAAAAATTTCTTTGCAGGCTACTCCAGAATAGCATACATCTAGCTTCATCTAATAATGTTCTTTTCATTCTTTCAGAAACATCCTTCAGTTGTGGAGTTCCCGGAATAGTCAACTCAAATTTAATACCTCTTTTTGTAAAGAATTCTTTAGCCTTTTCACAGACATATTCCCCACCATTATCATATCTAAAATTGCTTAAAATTTAGGGAAAATTTACTTGTGACATGGGCCTCATAAGCTTTGATATGTTTAAGTACATCACTCTTCTTTTTCAGCCCAAATACTACAGTAAAATGAGTGAAATCATCTATTAGAGTTAAGATATATTTTGACCCATCATGTGCAACAGGCTTAATTGGCCCACATTGATCAGAATGAATCCGCTCAAACGGCCTTGTTGTTTTCTCTCAAGTATTATTAAATGGCAATCTTGTCTGTTTTCCTTCCAAGCATATGTCACAGAATTCATTTCCTTTAACCTTCAGATTTTTCATACCATCAACAATCTTAAATTGAATGGTTTGAGGCGTAACTTTGTGAAATTGCTTCATATCGGAATGAAAAAAACTTTGTAAATTTCACATGAGTAAGTTTAATACGACCAGTTTCATCGCTTGAGCGACATCTTCAGGTACAAATACAAGGAAATCACATCTTTAAATACACTAGGAACTATTGAACAAGGGGTCCAGCCTTCCGCCCCCAATTGTTCCTAGTGTATTTAAAGATGTGATTTCATTGTATTTGTACCTGAAGATGTCGCTCAAGCGATGAAACTGGTCGTATTAAACTTACTCATGTGAAATTTACAAAAAGTTTTTTTTTTATTCCGATATCAACAATCTTTGTTATTTCATTTAAGTTGTGGGCTCCAATATGCCCGAGTCTTAAATGCCATATATTTTAAATCACACATGCTATTGTTAAACCTGAGGGACCATGATCTGAGCAGTCAATTTATAAACACCTTGTCCTCCAACACCAGTTTTATTTTCACCATTTATAATTTTACCCAGACCATCCTTAAATGATACTTCAAGTCCCTCCTTTTACAATTTTGAAATAGATAACAGATTCATTTCTAAGTCTTCTGCAACTAAAACCCCTTTTAGGGTTAAACTGATATATTTCTTTTACCGAAAACGTTGACTCTATAACTTCGATCTCGATGCTGATAAGTGAAAAATACTTTTATAACGCTGATAAATTCAAACATACCATATTTTTTCAATACCAAGTGTTAAAATAGGAGGGGGAGCACTACAATAATGAAGAAGAGCAAATATAAAATTCTAGCTTTAAATCAACCCAGTCAACACACGAGTCACAATGAGGTATTTATGAAGTCATTCATGAGACCCCTTCATGACTCGACGCTAAGAGTCATAAAGTGGTCTTAAGTCAGGAGTTTACCCTCAAAAGTTCTAATTTCTCCGATTGACTTCAACGAAAAACTTGGCAGAGCATCTAATGTGCTCCTTTGGCCACCAGAATAATTACCTAATCCTTCATTTTGAAGGAATGCCAGCACAAAATCGAGCTTATTGCTTAGCGTCTCACTCTTCCTTTCCATATCATCCAATCTTGCATGCAACCTTGTAAATTCTATTTTTATCAGAGCTACAGCGTCATATTCTGAAATATTGTATGCAATGCAGGGACGAAACTGATTGATAAGGCCACATTAGAAGCAATCATGAAAGTAAAAATACCTCCACCAACGTCATCTGTCTCTATAGAAGAAGGAAGTTGTCCTTCTTGATTGTCACCATCAACATCTGAAAACCAAAATAGCAATTTAATTCCAAATAAAAAATATATTTCTGCAAATCACCTTCTAAATAACAAATTACATAATCCTACCTCAGTGAATAGCAGCTGATGTTAGGTTCTTCTTTGATGTATGAATACCTGAAAAGAAAATCCACAATGTAATGCATGAGATTTTTTCTTTCATTTATTCAAGTGATAATCTAGAAAGTGGACCACCATTAATATATTTCCTACCATTAGTTTTCACATTTATTTTGACTGAACATGATCCACTTCTACATGCAGAATTTTCATGAAGTTCTAGAAGAAAAAAGTAAGGCATGAGAATTGGGACTATTTAAATTCATTACTTACATAACAAAATTACTTTTTCCATACATTAATGAGAAAACCCACCATTTTCAATGATGCCAGACTTCATAATATTTGATGATTTTCTCATACTACCACTGCCTTGAGGTCTTTGATTGCTTTTAGCCACATCATTGTGTTCTCCATGAGACCTCATCAATCCCACAGATGGAGGGGGCAACTCATCTAAAAGATCATCACCTAGAATAAAAGAACATATGTATTTGGAGAACGATTTCTTATTGAGGCTGAGAAGCAGTAGATCCTTATCTGAGGAGCAGTGGATAAGGATCCATCCAGTATTCATGATGGAACATATTCCCACCATCACCATCAAGTTCCACCATATCATCAAAATGTTTCCTTTTTCTCTGCATCTTCCCTTTGTTCCATTGAGTTGCCCACAGCAGGGGCGGATTAAGGTCATTGTTTTGGGGGGGGGGGGCGGTTCACTACTTTCCGCAGCGCCTGGGGGGTATGCAATACCTATCAACAAAACAGAGGTCAGGGCAGACTTCCCTCGGAAATTTAAAAGAAATGAAGCGCTTGGAACGTAATTTTGGTGTGGCTATATTATAAAGTAGATGTGATAAATTATTGAGTAAAGCTCTCATCACATTTGAAAAACGTTGAAAAAACGATGTAAAGAATGCCATTCTTGTGAAGATGCAGGTGTCCCAGATTTTACACCACATTCCAATTATATTTAAACATTATATTAACTTAAGCTGGTGAAATAAAAACTTGCATTGGAGATCCATCTTAATGATTACCATCTTTTCTATTTTCCCGGGAATTACGGGGGGGCGGCTGTCCCCCCCCCACTTAATCCGCCCCTGGCCCACAGTATATGGTCCTCATCCTCAGTGCTAACCTGAGCCATTCTGCTCTCCACTTCTCGTTCTTGCTCCTCGGTATCTGGAGTAAAAGAATGAATTTAGTTCCATTTCCTCTCAACTCTATCCACCATTAGAAAACATTTTGTATTATCATACCATAAGGCTAATCCTAGTATTCTATCGTAAGTATCTTTATGCCAGATAGCATCAGGCTCAAGCTGATGAGAAACAGCAGTTCTCAATGCCATATTTCTTGGCCACCTGTAGACTCCTTCTTCTTCATTAACCCAGCAGCTGGGAATATATGCACACCAGTCTTCTGCCAACGCAACATAGCAGTACATCTGCAATTGAAGTAAGAAGCATCATAATATAATATCAAATATTTGGTAGCACAATACATCAGTAGATATAGTATAGAACTATATTATAGAACTTCTTCCCCCAGAAATGTTTCTAAATCCTTAGCAATGATGATTTGGCACCCCTAATCATCCCTCTTATATTTCTTGGACGGAGGAGGCGGGGGTTCACTAGAGACTATTGCGTTGCCTTCCCTCAAAGGATATACACTTGACTGGGTAAAACCTTGAATAATTTAAATATTTATGGCATCTGAATTAATTGCTTCATAGCAGTAAGTGTGATTATTATTTAGCATAAACTCTAAAACATTCATCCACCTGTACTTAGATCAAATTATTTTTTCATTTACTTCTCCAAAAATTCAATTTTTTCTCTCAATTTTACTTAGAAAAATAAATAAACTTTAACTGAAGCAAAAATGACAAAAATTTGATAGCTAATTTAAAATATTTTTTATTTTGATATATGAGTTTGTACTCAAGTGTAAATGCTACGATAAATTAGACAAAAAGTGAAATAAGTTATCTCCATCCGTAAATCTAAGAAACGTTATCACAGAGTGGCGTAAAAAGGATATTCTTTATAAATTGAACAATATGGAAATTAAAATCGGATTAAACCTTGTAAAATAAAAATAAATGCACATCCTTTTAGGAAATCAATAAACATTGCAGGTACTAATTCATCAAACATTCTTGAAGTTCATAACTAGGAAGGAAGTAAAACTAAAAAGTTAAATGTTGTGTTAAGGATAAATTCACCATGAATATATTATGGAAAAATTATGTGCTGCAAATATAATATGTCTATAAAAACAGAATGCACTCATAGCGTAATTGTATCTACTAGGAAAACCAGAAATGTTACCTTATATAGAACCTAAAAATAAAGACATAAACAAATATGTCTGACGGAAGATGAGCATTACGTTATGCAATCTATTAATTTTCTAAGGCGCACATTTCTTTAATAAAAAAGATGGTTAAATAAACAAGTGAGTAAAGATATCAATAAACTAATAAAATATGTCTCGAAGTGTGTTATTAAAAAAGAAGAAAAAACGAGTGTCTATACCCCTAGTAGCAAAATCCCACTAAAACGATTCAAAACAATAAGAGAAAAGTACAAAATATTTTTTTCTTTTGTATATTACTCCTGAAATAACAATGGTTGTGATATTGAAAAAAAATTAATGGAAAAACACGAAAGTAATTAATCACTATTTTAAAAAAGAAACACCAATTAGCACTAAGATAATGAGGTGTTATCTTAAGAAAAAAGCTCCCGGAACCAAAACTGACCACACTCTCTCATAGTAGGGTTCAAACGAATGACTGAAGTGTGACGACAGAGCCCTTACACATGACTGAGGGCAGCAGGAACCGTTAGAAAGACGCGTATACCAATGACAGGAATTTGCGGCAAGAGTAACCGGATAGAACCTACGATACGGGAATTCCGGTCATGTCCCATTGAACATGTTAAAAGGAAAATAGAGAAGCTACAAATTCGAACACGCTAGGGAGAGGTATGAAAATACCATAACATTGACCAACTCAATAGAAATTACCATCTAAAGAAAAAGAAAAGTTTCAGGATATAAAAGTAGATAGCCATCAACCAGTCTCCCGAGGTTTCAGTTCCTTGGCAAATAGTATCATTACTTATATGTTAAGCTGGCAGAGGCTAGATTAACAAATTCATTCCTCATCCTGTTAATAAATAAACAAATTATAAATGGAACTGACAAAAAAAGGCAACTAAACCCCTAATGGGAACATGGGAGGTTATAAGTAAACATATAATTTACTTTATAGGTATGTACAATTACTTTATTGCATATGAAATACACATTTTTATAAAATCTTAAATTGTAGGAACACCTATCATCTTTCTTTCTGCATATTTTATGCAGTCCCCAGCATACTGCAGCCACAGCTTGGCTACCCTCTCCAGGCTCGAGATGTTGTTTGCAGTGTGTGACTACATTACAGCAGCTAGAAAATATATTCAACATGAGGGTTATAGAAAAATACTATAAGGCAGAGAAAATGATTAAGTAGACTTCATAAGCCACCTAAATACCAATCAGGAGAAAAACATATTCATACCAATCAATGTATCTGAATATTTTGAGGTTCTCTAAGACATAGAATCTTAGGAGCACCCTCCCTTCTTGCTCCCATCCTGTGGACCAGTCCACGTTAGCCCATATGCTAACTCATTAGTCAGGAGCATCGACAACACCCTCCTCAGGTGGGCATCTCCACTTGCTCCTCCAATAAGTTTTACTTTCAGCTTCTGTGAAGTACAAGAAAGAACTCAATTAGAATGTTTTGGATCATCATACCCAGTTCCTAAGAAATTCATAATATGTACATAGCATTTCAGAACCATGTTTAAAATTCATGGTTCATTACTACAATGGAAACCTAACATAGAAACAACATATTTCACATCTAAAGAAATATGAATCATATGAAGATATGGCTCACCAACTGTTTCCGGGCTTGTTTCCTTATTTTGAATGAAGTTCTTGGTCCATATGGTTCAAAAAATGAATCAAATAGTCATCATGCTCAAGGCTAACAGTTTTTATTTTTTCCGAGCCACCACTGTTTGTCACAAGGGCAGACAATGATGTCCTCTTTGTACAAAGATATTGAAGCATTTTTTATATCATCACCTACCTAGGTACATAAATTTCAAAGATTTTGATGTTTTATTTTATTTTTTGAAAAAGACTCAATTGGGTCCCAGGAATTTTGAAGCAACATTTGATGGCCCACAACATCATATTCCTCAATATTCAATGTAATTCCATTTCATTATTGTAACGCCTAGTACCTCATTGTTCATTCCAGTGGCAAAACATTAGTCTCCTAAATATCGATTTGCAATTACTGGAGTCTTAGACTCAAACTTAATTAGGATGTAATGTTTTTATTGGGAATTTTTATTAACCGTAATAAAATAATAATTTTAATTAACCTTAAGTATATGCTTTCATGCTAATATACTGCAACAATAACTTGCTTCTTATTGCTGCATAACCATTCATCAATGTAATTAATATAAGTATGTTCCACATGAAACTATTACTTCAGGCATGGGTGAAAGGTGATGGGGGGATTATGAATTTCTGGAAATTTCCTATCTGAAAAGAAGAGTATTAAATAATGAATCCCCATCATGCTTTAACAATCTGGCATTTATTGTCCAATTTTCACACAATATTGTTTGCTGTTTTAACTCTGCAGATGGTGCATTTAGTATTTTATTCACTTAATTCTGTCTTGAAGGGACATTAGAGTTCCATTTACATGATGACATTTATCAATTGGTAAATTGTGCCTACTGAGAAGGGAAGATGATAAACACATCAACCTTACCAACTACAAGTTTTTCTGTCAGAACTCCCATAATGTTGCATGATAACATTTTTAGAAAAGGCTTACCATTCTCACGATCTCTGTTGTGACGAATTCCAAAATTTCCAAATATTTCAGGGAAATAACTGAAGCACCAGTTTTTCCTACTTGTGTTCACAATTCTTGAAAATGTAAATCATTAATCATTTCTTGATCCTCTTAAAATTTATTTCGATGATTTCTCCTTGTTTCAGTAATTCAAGTGAAGATTTGTCTGCGTCCCCATCTTCACTTACCACAGGCAATGAGGCACAGCTCACAGTTGCGACACCAAGGCCCGAGAGAAGGAAGGCAAAGAGTGTGAGTGAGGCAGATGAAGAGTTCCTCACCTTTTTAAGATCATCCGAGGCAGAGACGCAGTCCCGTCCACAAAGAATGGAGGAGAGGGAAGAACAGATGGTGAGGCAGATGCCTTTAGTAAATTTACTCCTCTTAAACTTGCAGTCACGCTTGCATTTATTTTTTAACCCTTTCACGATGGAGCCACATCCCAGAAAATGCTACTTCCCACATGTATGCCACTAAAATTTCTTTGCTTTGCCAGTACAGAGCTTTCACTGTTCTAGGATCTTCTCAGGTACCTATTTCCCTAACTTTGGTCTGGGCCCAGAGAGGTATTGAACCTTTTTCTCGGCCAACTTTCCGCTTTGGGTGCCCATTATGGCATGCGGTCGCGGTTTTATATACTATTTTTTATGTGATGGATTTGCTAAAACATTGTTGCTACAGCCTCTATATTTATTAATAGGAAATGAATTATTATAGTTTTACAATGCTTTCACAGCTTTTTAATGAAATTTACCTTTAATATTAAGCTCTCTAGCAAAAGAAATCTTATCAATGGTTAAATAAATTTTTTGCCATTGTATTTCACACTCTGTTATGGTTTTGACCATTATTCAATGATAATCATAATTAAAAATTTAAAATGCCGTTATTCAAGCTTTATGGCCTGCTTAAGGCTAGCTTAGCGGCAACACCGTTTTAACACCTCATTCATTTGTTTGCGTAGAAAAATTTACACCATGTTAAAACGTTGTTCGCAGCAAAAGGATTAAGGGACTGTGACAGGTACCAAGCTTGTGAAACAATTTCAGGTAAAGGTGTTTTGAAGGTGAAAAGTCATATGTTGAAGTCAGAAATAAATCTGTTCCATGCCTTATTTTCTTGCCTACAGTAGATTTAATATCCCAAGTATAAATTTCATTACAATTACTAGTAGTAATCATCTTTGGATTAATGAATTAACCTCCCCTTTCAAAAACTCGCTCTTCAGTTCCTAGGCTAAACATACATAGCATCACATATAAGCACTGCCTTCTTGAAAATTGTATAAATTAAACAAAACAGCTTGGTGAACCGTGCCAAAGCCGAAAAGCAGCAAGCACAGTAGTACTGTTCAACCTGAAAAATTAGTTCTGAGAGGTAAAGGGTCAAATGATATTAAAATATGTAGTCAATAAATATCATTAACAGTTCTTTTTATTTACTTGCAACAAGTTAACCACATTGAGCAGCAGTTACATGAAAAGTACCTTGTTTTTCAGTGGATTGGAAATGCCTCATACAATGTCATGACAGTAATATTTAATGTAAGAAATGTAACATACGTTATACGTGACCCTATTGAAAATGCCCTATAGGAAATTTTTTCGAAGCTTGGGTTTGACACCGGGTAAGATTAATGAATTTGATCAATAGTTTTACCTGAGAAACCTTCACATGTGTACTTTTCTGGGAAAACTTTAAATCCTTTGTAACATATGTTCATAACAAATACATCAATGGATGTTTCAAATAGACATGTGCTTTGATAATACAATAAAATATTAAACCTGAATGGAAAAGCAGCATGTGCCTGTTAAAGGTATTAGCATGGCAGTTCTAGTGTTAACGACTAGGTACATTAAGCATTCAGCAGTTTTAAGAGAGTATCTCTCTTTTCCCTCCCATCCTCAAAGTCAAACTGTTAATCCTCATCTCTAGGATGAGGATAGGCTAACTCAAACTGTTCTACCTTACCAAGCCAACCTTGTTGAAACATATCCCTGTATTGTTCACTAATGTTATGCAGGATACAACATTCTGAAATGATTTCAACACTTCTGTGTAGGTCAATGTCCAATCACTTCAATAAAACCCTCCATCGCCCTTTCAGCCTCCCGAATGCACCTTTCACAACCATCCTCACCCGTGATAATCTGCAAGTAAATGGAGAAGCTTATAATAATCTTCATCAAGAGCTCTTTGTTCAAACTACTCCTACAGTGAAGTCATTTTTGTTATGATCCAAAAGGAGAATTACAGAAGCAGTTATTACTAAGAACTAACCTGTAATTAAAATGCTCTTGCTGAGGGTTTAGATTTCCCTGGTAGTGCTTTATTAAATTTTGGCTCAGGGGAAATGCCCCATCACCAATTAAGTGGTACTGAGGTGGAATTGCACCACTTATTAACTTGTCCCGCAAGGCACTGGCATTGAGAACTCCTGAGTCATTGACCCTTCCAGGAAACCCAATATTAACATAAGAAAGTCTACATTAACATTTTAGCAGCATCTTTTCTACCACAATGGATTACACCAATGCACATTATGGTAAAATGGTATCCTCACCTGTAATTGGAGTCCACTACGGATAAAACAGTATACAGTATAACTGAATGCCATCCCTTGCAGCTATAATATTCAGCTCCATCAGCCTCGGGAGTTATAATTGGGATGTGGCATCCATCGATTGCCCCGAGAACTCCAGGAAATTGCCACCTTCTATTAAATTCCCGGGACACCGATTCCATTGATTCAACAGTGTCAGTGAATTTAATCATGTCCTTCTGGTATGTTTGAATAGGAGCATCACAATACTTGTGCACTATCCTCCACACTGACGTTTTTCCTTCGCCAAAAGCGATAGCCACGACTGAATAATCAGCCCCCGACTTGAAGTAAAACAGGGAAATCGCTACCTGCTTCCACACGGATATGGATGACCGCATTTTGGTATTATCCTTGAAACAAAAAAAATTGTGAGTAGTTGTTCCTATTTCGCTGCAAATAATGTACCTCATACATTGATTAGAGCATGCTGATATTAATTATCAAAGTAATACATATAAATGCCAATTCAGCCATTTTCTTCGTACCAGAAAATCACAATCACCTTAACATAGCACAACTACCGATAAATTGAAGGACCATAAAGAAGTCAGTCAAAAATTACTATGACTATCAGACTGGCCAGGTCCCCGCAGAGTAAATCAAAACTGCCCCTCGACAACCTGAACACGGACTGAAATTTATCGTCGGGCCAGGTTGGGATATCATTTTCCCAAATGCCTTGTGCTTTGATGAAGGTCCAACATCTCTTTGTCACAGTCTGCTGTTTCCTCCTCCTACGGAGGGCCTCCAATCTTTCCATTCTCAGCTGCCTCAATTCTATACGTCCACGTCTCCGTATATGTAGGTAGAGGGAATAAATCGCAATAAATGCCCCCGTCAACGCCGATACCAACGCCACATTTCTGGTCACTATCCTAAAATATTCACAGAACATTATTCTAATTAAAAACGTAACTATTATTGTTATTCCCAAAATTAAGTAAATACACGATTTTTCGGTCTACACAGAAAATGTGTTCGTTAATTTGCATGGTGTATCACAATGAGAACTCACATTCCTTATTATATTTAATAGGCGGAAAAAGAATAATCATACAATTGGTCAAATTATAATAACCGTCACGATTTAGGAACGTGGTTGGCGTACGTGATTAGCCCGACGATAAATAATTATAACAATTAATATAGATTCAAGGAGTATATATACTATGGAGTATCCTTGTATAGATTATTGAATAAAACTTCCTCAAGTGTTTACACACTTCAATGTGCTACCATCTTTGCGCATTTCAATAACGGTCGTCGATTTTCTTTTGAACTGGAATACTGGTAACCGCCATTTGTCGAAAGCAGTGAGTGACAAGGAGAACACATTCCTTAACTAGAACGCAGGTAGGTTATGAGGGTTGAAATAACCGTGGTAGAATGTCAGTAGTGGAAACGGGAGCTAAGACTAGATAATTTATTATTTTTATTTGTAAAAACAATTATTTAAAACCTGTGTAGTGGAAAATATATACTTGATTTTAGTTTATCTTTCGCATTGCGTGTGAATTTTTTGTTTTAGTATTAACCAGCTAAAAAGTAAAAGTATCTCCACCTCTTATATAAAAAGTATAATTCAAAATGTATTTTAATTTTGATATTATATAATTGATTTCGTTCTCCATTTGATGAATTAGTAAACTACACCTTTTACTATATTCAATAAAGGTACGTAATAAGAAGTGATCGCATTGTAATTTGGTTAAAAGACATTGTAAAGCAGATATATAAACTAACTTTTAACGAAAGTGTAATGGGGAATCATGTACGAATTGGTTCTCACTTAGACACAAACATTAGTCGTTTTATGGATATGTAAGGAGAAGTAACGAACACCATAACATCTTCCTTTTGTCAATTCCCATATTCACATTTGCTCTAATTCATCATTTGAATGTATATATATAATCCTTATGATATGATAGTATGTGAATATTTAAAAATACGGAGACCTAATGCTAAAAGTAATCCAGAAAGGAAAGAGAACGGAACCAGAGACATCTAGGCAACACGCACAACAAGTTCTAACTGGTGACTCGTGACGGAGATTCCCGTCATTTATATAAAACAAATTTTTTTTGCAATTTTTATTTTGAAAATTTTGAAACACTTAATAGCGATTTTTAGGGTTAAAACCTGTCGGAAATCTAGAAATAAAATTTCAGTCACCGGATAGGTTAATCAAAAAATGGTGCAACGTTCAAAGTGTTAATAACAAAGAAGATTGGTTTCTTTCACTGTTTTTTTCAAGCAATATTCATCGTCAGTTAGTTTTAGAACAATGTAATTACTATATTATTAACAGGGTAAGGTGATCTCCCACGGGTTATATAGGCAACCCGGCGTATTATGCGTCGATTTTAGCGCCATCTTCCGGCATAATTAAGCGATAATGGATCGTAGTTCTACCATCAATCAACAGATGGCGCCCCGCTCGCGGCTACGGCGACATCTCTTGTAGGAGTCCTACGGGACCTCATGCAGGAGGTCTTCAGGAGTCTCGCCTTCAGGAGTCTCTTCCTTTATGATTCTTGTACGATTGCATAAGACATCGTTAAGACCTCGTCGTTAGGTGTTTGAGACCGTCTTTTAAGACTCATACAAATTTGTATGAGCTCTTTAAGACTTCACACAGGACTCATATGTCTTGACTGGGAAATAATTTACTTATAATGAATACTTTTTTACTCTTTAACTTCGATCTCGATGCTCATAAGTGAAAAATACTTCAATATCGCTGATAAATTCTATTGTGACATATTTCTTTAATGATGCTTATATCGATACATATAATGATGCGAAATTTTGACCACAATTTTATTCTTGGATTTCAATATCCTTCAAAACGACGCCATATTTGTCGCTCAACGCCACTTAGTTCATGAAATATTCACCTTTTAATATACCCTGGAATTTATCTGACATCTACTGACCAGTCCGTCAGGCGGCCAATCGATCTCAAATGTTCAGATTCGGTAGTTCATGGTTATTAATTCAATATGCCGAAGCGAGACGACGCACCTCTCGTAATTTTTTTGAGAAAAAGCATTTAAAAATCGTAAAAAAGCATGTTGCTGTGAAGAATTGCCGTTCAGAATTGGAAGCGATGGCCCAGTGGAGAAGGCGGTAGACTGCTTAAGAAAAGGTTCCGAGTTGGATCCCCACTCACGGAAACATTTTTTACTTTTTTTACAAGGTTTTTTTGTTTAAATTTTCATATATTGTTCTCTTATCATTATTACTTCAATGAAAAATATTTTTAAGACAATTATTTTAAATATTTATGAGTCTTTAACAGGGTAGGGAATGGAGCAATGGCTAAAATAACCTTTTCAAGGATGGTAATTCACATTTATTTGTTATATTTAAAGGTATATTAGGATATCGCGATTGTAAATTGTCATATATAAGGGTGGGCACAGGATAATGGCATTGGAATAAGTAATTGGGGTGAAATCACCCTAAAGACTGCTTATGCTTCCATTGTGAATATGGAATAGATCAGCTAGCGATTTGGAACAGAAGATGGAGGGTGGATAGTAACCCGGCGTCGGCATTAACCTACTCTTAACGAATGGCGCCAAGGGGACCACGGTTTAACGTCCCATCCGACGGACGGTGTACTGAACCATCGGTGTAATCCAAGTTACACCCAAGGATGGGATTTCGGATTGCTCTGAAATTCGTACCCGAGAATAGGATGTGGAAGGCCAGTACCTTACCATTCCAGTTAATTCTTTATTTATCATTTGCATGTTTCCGGATGATGGTCATCGTAGAAACAGACAAAGCAAAATTATTTGCAAATGGAGAGCTAGTTCTTTCCTTAGCCGCAACGACTGTCCTGAATTCTCGAAGGAAAGCACACGTCAAAAAACTGTCTCTGGTCAGTGATCTTTGAGGTAGCCATGTATATTTAATCATGTCGTGGAACTGTACTTATCTGTTACCTAGTACTAACAGCACACAGTGCATGCTTTCTACATAAGTCTTGAGTCTCTGTCCATTTGTGTAGTTAAAAAATACATATATACTTACGGTCCCTCTCCATTGTGAGCATATCTGTAGTGTAGTTCATGCTTGTGAGGCTTCGCCTCGTGACAAGCATCAGAGATTTATGCTAATGCATAATTAGTCGTAGTTACACTAACTTTAGGGTATAGTGTAATGCATGTTGGTGAATACTCACCCCCTGCCACACACCCGTGAGGTGGCTTGCAGGGTATTTTGTAGATGTAGATGTATTGCTAGAGCCAACGTACTACGGTAGAAGCGATCACAGGAATAAGATAAAGAAAATTGTCTGCAAAACCGATAGATTTAGAATGTCATTTTTTCCGCGTACAATAAGGGATCATAATAGTTGCGATAGATCAATCACACGAAACTCCCACCCTCAATAGGTAGAGTAGAATTTTCACTTGTGCTTAATAACACCACATCATTACTAACACTTCACATCGCTTGATATGTCCGGCATCATTTTATTTAGTTCTCTGCATGAAGTAGCATCTCGTAGCATTCATAAATTAAAAATATTAGTAATATTAACCACTACATGTGGCTTTAGCATTGTTTGCCTGTAAATTTACATGGCACTCTCCCAGTTTCTGGTTTGACTGCGCACTGTTCTCCTGACTGATTTTTGGTCTGCGCCTGGCAGCCGGGGGAACGTGCGAGGTCCCGATTTCTGCTGGGACGAGTGCTGCATGCCTGGTGACGAATCACCCCGTGCCACATACCCTAGTGGTGGCTTGCATGGTACTTCATACGTGTAGATGTATATTACCTATTTTTGTAAACGGTTCAGCTCTTGGTGTCGTAGGAACGCCTAATTTAGCACATATTAGAGTGATTGTAAATGAAATTCTGGGGTGCTTATATGTTGCAGCGATCGGTGTTGATTAATACTGCATTCGTACAGAATTGGCGTAAACTTTGTGGGAAAAAACAAAACTTGGGGTTTTTATTCGTATCACTCTGGCAACTCAACCTATTCAAATACTGGAAATGTGTAGGCTGACACTCAATGTTTGATAATAATACCTACCCGAAAGCTATGAATGGTTTTAAAGATAACGATGCTATCTCACATCCACGTAGAGGATGTTTAAATGAAACAACCTACGCAAAAAGCCAATCGATCATTTGATACCATTGGTTTTTGGTTTATATCTGAGGAAACGCATTTCCTAGCGTGCCTATATAAATGGCCATCTCTTTCAACGATGTTCACTCAATCCTCTTCTCTTCCTTCTCTAGTTGACTACTACATAATTATGGGTTTTTTGAGCATGGAGAGAGTTGTTGCTCGATGGAAGACTTTCGCAACATTTGGTATGAGCATTTTAGGTAAGTTTTTACATTTATGTCGTTTCGTAAGATAAATGTTGTCGACATTGTTGTATGCCATGCCTTTTATATGGCAATGGTAAAGAAGTAGACTTTTACCGTACTTCCAAATTACTCTATGTGATTAACTATGGTCTATTACTCTCCTCTGATAGTAAATGCTACTGAAAATAACTTTTTATCAAGAGATGATGGCACGCGGCTGTTGAGTGAAAGCCACCACCGGCAGATCCTTAAAGAATTTAAAGACCTCGTTACTGAGTTAATTGATTTTGTTGGTGAGTATTTATGTTCCATGGCCTCTTATTATCTAATAAATGTGTCCAAGTGTACCATTCCAATAAATTTTCCATTCCAATTCCAATCGAAAAGTCCAATAAATGCTCCAGGGCTAAGATAATCTGTATGTGCGCATTTTATGGATCGCCAGATGTCAAAAACAAGTAAATAAATTAAAGAGAGGTTAAGAAATTGACGATTCGTCAAAAAAATAGCATAGGTAATGATCGATAGGGACTTCAATCTTCCGTTTGTTGACTGTTCCACATGCAGCTTAGTGCATGCGAAGACAAGGAGTAATTTGAGTCACTCTTTTGCAAGTTAACATATCACTTCCTGCATCAGTTAGTTACGGCTACGACTAGAAGAATCATTACCCTTGATTTACTAACGCAAATCTACCCAAAGTGGTGATAACTCTAGAACTGATGACGGAACTAGCGAGCATAAAGTAATATCCGCAACTTTTCCCTAAATATATACGAAAACCATAAACTGAAAAATAAATATTTACATTTTTGATAGGGCCGATTTCGACGAGATGAAACTGGGGTTGCAGAATTCGTTCGGTAAATTTGAAAAAGAATGTTTAAATCATGATAATGAGATTCCGTGTCAGTCTTTCATTGAGATTAAATGCTCAGCAGTTAACAACTTTATTCCAATTAAATTAAAAAGGGTGAACTCACAGCCATGGCTAATATATTACAGAAGTACGAAATTCAATGAAGCGCACAGATCTTTCATAGGGGATTAAAAAATGCACGAAAAAACCTATCCACTGGGGCACTGAATTAAGTCCTGCAAAATTAAGACAGCCTAAAGTCGTATCAAATAAAAAATGTCAAAGACCACTTGCTAATTTCAAAAGGAAAATACTGGGAATATCCTTGGGCTTTTTGGTCATATGTAATGGACGCTCGAGGAAGTAAATCAACTTTACAATTAATTAACAACGATCAAGGTGAAAGGTTAAACGGTAGTTTAGAAAAGTCCAATGCTTTGGCAACAAATGCAAACTGAGCACCTAATACCGAAACGTTTTTGCAGCAAGGTCGTAGGTTTTATCCGATTTTTTTTACCTGATACAATGTAACGTCAAACCTGAAACCAACACTGAAAAACATACTAAGATTCATTTCACAGGCTATCGGACTACTAATGATGAGAATTAGTAGTACTATAAATCAATGAATGGAACAGGATATTATTCAATCATAAAATAAAATCATGCTGGATACTATAGGCGGGATGACGCCATTGTAATAATGATCATTAATTGAGCTCTAATTCGAAATATAGTCCACCAAGCGACATTCAAACTCGTATTCATATCTCATGAGTAGGCATCTGCGGCAGCTGAAGAAGAAACGGTATTAAACCGAGAAGTATAATAACGCTATACTTGTGCCGGACCGATTTTACCGACGTCATCGTATCGTTATATATATTTTACTTTCTCTCTCTTAGTCCCTTTGCATTAATAATTTCAAAATTAACGTAAACCTGACCTTACCAGTCCGGTATTTCCGTAAATTTGAATGCTTTATTTCCAGTACCTCACATACTTACGCTAATAATATCATCAAATATTATTCCTTGCATTTAGTGTTGCGTAATCTCTGCATTCCTATGAGTAACTTTTTTTTAGCATCTACGTTGTTCTATCATGAATAAAAGATGTAGGGACACTCGAATAATGCCAGTTACAATTATTTTATAAGGAAAGGGTTGGCCGAGAAATTTATGGGTGAATGTAAATGAAGCGACTCGTGAGAGAAGGAATTATAGGAGTCTTGGGAGTAAAAGAGCGTCAATGCCTCAGTTCATGAATGTAGCAGCTGTAAACGAGGTCTCCGTGAAAAGATAGGGCAGTATGGAGGAAATTGTTAAATTCGAAGCCAGTTTTCTAAGCCTAAAGCCGAGAATTAAGCCGAGAATAATATATTTTGGCAATGCCTGTCCTTGAAGGAACATTAGATGGGTATGTATGCATGATAACGTAAATTTAATTTAATACTACATTGGCTGTTATGATGTTTTGATATAAAGATATTGCATAGTTCCAAAACTATTCGTACCTGCTTCTTATGCAGAAAAGACATACTTAGAAAGGACCCTGCATAATAGAAGAAAAACGTAAATAAAATTGAAGGGCCAAATAGAAAAAGCTGTAAAAATACAGATATTCCCACGATATTTGAATCTTACCCTAAAATTTATTAAGATTTGGCAAAACATTCAAGGCCACTCACTAATGTGAATCCGTAAACAACGCATAAAAAACTCCGAGCTTCTATATGGTAGGCTCGATCACATGCATTAAAATAGAGAGATAGATTGCCGGGGAAGGTTCAAATTGTTATTTTTACACGCACGCTTAAAAACCACATAAGCTATGATCAAAGCTCTCAATAATATTAATGGTAAGGATAAGTAAATTGAAATATTTATTTAGCTTTCTATTTTGCATTTACAGTTTTTAATGAATATCTGGATTGTTACATAATTTTATGAGTCTTTAATTTTATAATAATTTTCACATACTAACTAACATAATACTAACATGACTCTCAAGGCATGAAGACTAGATAGAATTCTCTCGATAGACTGAATTTGGTACTTCTTATAATTAAATTATCCCTATTTCTATCGCCTCATGTCGCATTTAAATTCCGCTCTCCGTATCAAAAAAAATATTAGTAATTCATGTGATGTGTTTTCTCAACCTCTTTATATTTTATGGTGTTAATATCAGGTGTTTTAGGTCAAATAAAAAATTTAAACTTCTGCCAACGTTTCGGATATTATTTATCCTTCCACAGGGCTATAATGAAATCTTGCATAATAAAATAAATTTTCTACATTCTTTTTTTTAAGATTGCCTAGACAGAATGGTTTAAATATTTATTTATATATCAGTCATAAAAAAGAAAAATATATAGATATATTCAAATTACATTACCTTTCAAGTTTTATAATAATTTTCTACAATCCTTTTTTTAAGATTGCCTAGACAGAATGGTTTAAATATATATTTATATATCATTCATTAAAATGAAAAATATATAGACATATTCAAATTACATTACCTTTCAAGTTTGTTGATATTGTATTGATTAATTTTATTTCCTTGCTTGGTTGATTGCATTGTTGAAAAGTTATGTTTCATCTATTAAATTAGAGTAAATTTAGTTAGGTTGAAGAGATCTGTCCATTTATTACAAGTGTTTTTTGTTTTTTGAAATATGGAACATTTCTTTGAATAACCTTTTTGATAAATTTGTTCTGAATCTATAATTTTAGTTTCTTTGAAATTAAATGTGTGACTGTTGTTAATGGCATGATTTGCTAATGCACAAAGTTGAACTTCAGTTTTAATCCATGTTTTGTGTTGGGAAATCCTGTTTTTTTTAAAATATTGAGATGGTTGGCCTAGATAGCTACTGTCACAATCGTTACATGGTATGGAATAAATTATATTACTTCTTAGCCTGTATAGGGGTTTCTGACTAAGTTTTGAATATATGAGTTTATGCTGAGATTTATGGTTTTATGAGTTATTTAAAAAACAGTTTTTTTTGAATACTTTGGTAATTTGCTCTGATAATCCATGTACATAAAGAATTTCCCTAGATGATATGGATAATTATTTAATTTATCGCCCCGTGTCCTGCTTGTTACCATGTTTGTCAACGTAGCCCCATCTTGGTTTCCTGTTTCTCCATGAATTGTTCTCCTGACTGCTTTCTGGTCCTCGCCTATCGGGGAGCGTGCAAGGTTCGACTTGGTTCGAATTCCCACGCGTGGGATGAGAACAGTATGCCAGGGGTGGAATCACACCGTACCATACACCCAGGAGTTGGCTTGCACGTTTTTCGTAGATGTAGATGCAGGCAGAATTTGTAAAATCACCCTTCTGAATTTTGAATGGCAAACCAATACCTTTGAGAAGCATTAGGAATAAGAATGAATATTTTATCCTTTTTTATCATTTTAATCGGCCTTTTCAAGATTTTATGTATTTATTCATTTTTTGTCATTTACCCATTTCGTACTTCATACTTGCACCTGTGGCCTTTGAAGCAGTAAGGTGGCCTAGGTAACTGGTTTATAAGAAATCCATAGGCGTTCGATGCTATTGAAAATATCATTAATTGGTTTGTTCATTACTTCCAGGCCATACGGCCAGCAGAAACGGGGAAGCTCTTCCCGAGCCATCCAGCGCCTCGACTGGGCCACTTGTCCCTGCCATATGCTACCATGAAATTATATTAACTATCACTACAATAATGCAGACTTTATTCAGCCTATATCACTATTTTAAAGACAATGAATGCCCTCCCCTGCCCCCTACACTCTTCGCCAAAACGAAAAGTGCAATTTATATCGTATGGTGGGTTCCCGATGGAGATCCAATCTCTGAGTTCCTTAATGCAGGTGGGGCATTTTTGAATGAAATTCTACATAATGAAGAATAATTACCACCTAAGTAATTTAATTATAATGCCATTCTTTAAAAAAGATGTATACCTATTAAGAGTAGTCGTATAAGGGGAAGGGGCTACTCTCCCATTTCTCGTGCAGAGGGCATAGAATGGGAGGGACATCATTGGAGTGACCAACTCACGGTGAACGACAGAGGGACGTTAAAGACGAAGAAAATGTTTTTCTTTTCCTCTGGGAAGACAATGCGCATCGGCATTGCCTTGCTGGGCTAGATCTCGACCACTTGGATTTTGGTTAGTTTAACTGGATTTTTGTTTAAGGAAGACCTAGAGCTACTCTTTGGTTCATTCATTTACAAGTAAATGATTGAATTAGGAGTTTTTAAGGAATTTATTCATACCAAGATGTATTGGTTAAGAAAATGAACTGGGATTCATAATTTAGTGAAACCAGCATTCCAGATTCGGTATTTGAGATTTGATAAACATAAAGGATTCGGATTCAATTAATTTTGGATTCGATCCATCACTAATGTTAGGTATGGTTCGCTTGGAAATAACTTGTAAGTCCTTGTTGTTAATGTTCCTTTTATTAAAATGGCATTTTCCTTGTGTAACTTTTGATTCTTTTCTCCATATGTTTTCCTTTTATTTTTGCTGTTTATTTTGAATGCGAGGACTGTGGACTGTGGAGTACAGTCTTTTGGTTGATATATCATTTAAACATTCATCACGTAAATCTCTATCAAATACATACAATTGGCTTGTTTTTGTTTATATGAATAAAATGTTTTTAAATTTAATATCGAATTCTTCGGAGGGTGAGGGAAGGGGATTCCTTTGTTTAGGAATGTTTGTTGCTCTCCGAGGATCTCAATTGGAAGGACCAAAAGGGTGTTGCCTGTATGCGAAGATCGTCACTTGTAGAGTGAACTAACTAATTAAGTGAACTCTTTAATGAAGTAGATTGAAAGAGGCATTTAAGATACAAGAAAAGTGAAGTTAATGGCATCATATTATTTTTATGGCAACAACGAAACTTAATTCAATTTCCACCGCGAAACAATAATTGAGTGCAAGCTTAAGTTTATGATTTAGTGGATCGAAAGTTTTTTTCAAGGTATCCCAATACTGGAATAAAATAGCATTAAGCTAAGTTAATCCGAAGATATTTGAAGTTAATATGTTCCTTGAATACACCTATACCTTGTTTATAGATGAAAAATATTGGAAATCAAAGAAGCGCAGTAGTAAAGTTCCAAACATAGCGAAATTACTAGATATGATTTTGGATACTCTGGAAAGCTAAAGGAAACTCTCATTTAAAAATGAAACCATTAATTAGTTTTAGTTTGCGCATAAATGCATCGCCCCGGGAAAACTCTATATCCTAATACATTAATGTCGCAATGCAATTGCGGTGATAGGCATGCGTTAAAATTCGAGCATGACGTCATTAGTGAATATATGTACAGAGAAATCGAGGGATCCAGTTTAAAATCGCAGTGCTAGCGATTAATTTTTTTCAATGTGGATTTTGCACATTCATGTAGCTAATTGTGTATTCTAATGCCATCTTATCTATATACGGACTTAATTAGACCAAATAAAAACTTATAAACGCACTTACTAAAATGCGTTTCCTGGCATACCTGAATAACTTACTTAAAAAAAAGTAAACTTCCATTTTAAAAAAATATTAAAAAATTAAGTGAAATCCGAAACGAACTAAATGACTGAGAACATGCCGCGGCAATTCAAATACAAAAGAGATTTCCCAAAAAGAATAAGAAATTGCGAAAACAAGTCCAAATTGCGATAATGTTTAACATTACCTACGTGTGTAAAATAAAATAATGATAACAAAAGAACCCATATAATTTTGAAGTGCCATGATTAATTCCGATCTTTTTACCCTAAACGGGTTCAGTTGTTGGTACTTTGCCCTCAAATATTTACTGTTTCCGGAATAAAGTTTGGAATAAAATCCAAAATACGCAGGGGTTGCGTTTCTTTTGAATAATCGCGCATGGTGCGTGATAAAATGTGGCTGAATGGGAATTAAAAAAAAGCAAAACTGGTGGCGAAGCAAAAGGGGAACAAACATTAGCCTTATACGATCACCGTAGGCAAGAGGCGTTTGGAATTATCAGGAGCTCGGAGACAAAACTCTGCCAATCATGGATATCGAGTGAACTTAGTTAAAAAAGCCAAGATATTTGGTGATTTCATCGAAAATGAATGAACTGTGTTGCCTGGAGACGTAGACTTGGACTAGGAGAGGATCGGGGAAAAAGCAAGCCTACTGAGATCTCGATGTAATTGAGCAAAGTGATCTTTATATCGGATTCGTCAATTCTGTAGCAGCTCCCTCACGAGAACAAAATATTACGGTTGCCAAGCGCACTTTTATCTCCTCTTCAAATATTTGTTGTTTAAGGACTGTCCCCGTATTGAATTGTGAACCAAGCAAAGGGGTAACAAAAGGTCGCTCTCGTAGGATTCCTGAATGGAAGGTGGCTGAAGCGAAATATCAGTCTGCTCAATGTTCCTCATATACGATATGTCATCGGCACCCGGTTTATACTCGCTCTTAGCTGAATTTCAGCATTGTATAACAAAGCGTTCAATGCTACAAATAGCATAGCATGGGTACGGAAGCTGCATTATTTCCATCCGCAGATTCCTCCTCTATTCTGAGCCCCGCATTCTTACGATAATATTCGCTGTAAGAACGTGAAGTCCCAACGCCCTTCCAAAACCCCAACCGGAAGACATGTCATTCAATACATGCCTGGGTCCTTTCCATGGTGGAATCAGGTGAACGAAGATAATTCATCGCAATATTAAAAGTTATCGAGTTAAGGCTTACATACACACAATTTCCCCACAGCCAGGGGTTAAAATATTGGGGCAATAAAGGCCATTAAATAAATTTCGTGAGTCCATATGAAAAAGTTGACGCTAGGTGGGAATATATGTTTATATGAATTCGTTACTGTGACTATTTTATGCTTCATTTCCTTTCTCTTTCAATAAATTTGCGTTCGTGTGGAAAAAAAGCTTTTTATGTCGTCAAAATGCTTTCGTTGACGGTTGCATTATGCCATTTAAATTTTTTAAATCTGTCTCAAGCGTCATAAATGTGCCATGTAACATAAAAAACATTTTGAAAAAGCGGTACTACTGATAAAATCATTATGTTTCCAAGTAATTAAATCATTACAAGCAGTCTAATTGTAATAATTCATGTATTCTCTTCGACACGACTTAGCCTCCTCGAGCGACTATTCACGATAATTTCATTTTCACGATAAGAAATAGTGGAAGATATGTAATTTTCAGAGGGGGTATTCCCGTATTGTGACGGAGATTTTTTTCTTACCAAAGATCCATAATGTGAATATCCCCATACGCCCCGTTGTGTCAAGCATAGGAGCCCCTACCTACAAGTTAGATCATAAGACCACTGTTTCGGAGTCACACCAATTTTGATCCGAAATACAGCATCAAAAATTCAATAGAATTTGCCGAAAAACTGAAGAACACTGCACTCCCCAAAATCTACGAAACTAGTATCCTTTGACGTAAAACATCTCTTCACTTCGGTATCAGTAGACGAGGCTCTAAGCATTGCCAAGGAAATTTTAAGTAATTCAGTTTTTAACCCATTGACGAGTGACGAGATATTCAACCTAACGACATACACGAGGCAAAATTACTTTTTATTTGATGGGACATAGTAACAGAGATATTTTGATGTCAAAAATGATTTTTAATGCTACAATTAATGCTACTAATCGAAAGTAATGTTATTTATGATACCCTTTATCGAATCAACTGCATTTCAATCGTAATCCTCCCGGGAGCAAATACTCTAATAGATGTTGTGTTATTCGCATTTTACCACCTTTAAATGCGGCAGTTTTTCAGCCAGTTAACTGTGAGTACAATCAAATGCAGTGCAGTCCTACGGTGAAGAGCAGTGAGGAATTGGTAGTCAACGGAGAAATTTTGAATAAGTCATCATTTTCGCCTCTTATTTAGGTACAGCGCTACAGAGTACAGCGCTAGGCCTCAAAGGTTTTGGTGCATGCAGACTTAATTCATATAATCCTGATGCATTGGATTATAGTAAATGCCTGGATACATCTGCCTTAAATAACACACACCAGAGTGATGCAAACGATATAGATGGTGCTATAAAGCAATATACATTTATTGATATCGTTGGAAAAGAAATGGTGGAGAAATTCAAAATAGGTAATAAAAGAATTTTGGGAAGGTGAAACTGAGAAATCTTAACGCTATTTTGAATCCGGGAATATTTTCAGAAAGATAACAGCCATATGGAGCTCTCTTCTGATAGTTCTGTAAAAAATGGGAATCTTCCATCCATTTCCGGATGAAACAATTATGATGGAAATGTAACTCTCGATGGAACTGAAGCAAGGAATAACAACCAAAATTGGATTTTGAGAAACAGAAATTTTCAAGGATAGTACTTACCGGGCAAATACTACCAAAGAAGAGTCAATGAACTTTAGTGTGGCAGCTAAGAGCAGTGGAACATCCTCTGCCGCAAAGTTGTAAGGGACTGATTGCATGAGTGAATTTTTAACATGGCCGGAAACTACAAATTACAAAGGAAAGCTTCAGATGGAATAAAACCATTGAGTTACATGTCACAAATATCGGGTGATGTTTGCAAAGAAACATCATGGCCAGGCAAAGGAAGATTAGGAGAAAAAAGACAGAAAAATAATGTGAAGCAAAAGAAGGGAAGACGAATGAAATTGAAAGAGAGTCAAACAGAAGAAATCTTTTTCACAAGGATTATGCGTATATTTAAGAACAATTCTTACTACGATATATGCCGTGAGCTAACCTGATCAGACTCAGTGCTTAGACATGTAAAGTGTCAGAATCTCTTTCACGAATTCTTCGTTCCAAAACGTCACAGTAAATATATTAAAAATATTGAAGACGGTGATATATCTTCCTTCGTCGCCATTGTAATAAAGAAATTTCTACAGATCTAAGGGAAGGCAAAACGTCATAGGAAATAGTCGAAATAAAATTCAGAGGAGCAAGATGATGAAGATATAAATGAACTGCTCATACTTGCAGTTAAGGAATAGATTAGAGAAGCATGGCAACTCATGATCAAATTTGTTATATTTGCGAAAATGTATGAACGCTATGATAATTGGGTACTTATAAGAAAGCAAACGTGTATGGCCAATAACTATCAGTCACATGGCCAATAACTGTACCAAAAGGCAAAGTTTTACTCTATGTCCGAAATTATTTTTATGCTAAGTAATTCATGTATTCACATTGTGGTAGTTAAAAAGGAAATAACGGAAGTTTTCAAATATGTTGAGTGACTTTAATTTAAAAATTTTGTGTAATTTTTAATGAACTTCAAACTCGACATTTTCTTTAAGTGGCCAATAACTGTACGGTTTACCCTATCTCTTCTGACACTTTATTTTTCCTGAAAACAAAGTCCGCTTGTTTATTCAGATTCAGCTTTTGAAATTACAAAATTGCTGTTATCAAGGCTACGATATTTAGACGTCATGAGAGCGAAATTAATTTTGGTAAGTTTAAAAATGTAAAATGCAAAGAACAATAATAATTAAATCGTAGAAATAAAAAATGATAATTTGTAATTTTTAATATTTTGATGTCGAAAATGATTTTGATTTCGAATTTTTAGATTAAAAATCTCAAATTGATTTTAGCAAAGCTATAATGTATAGACTTCATGAAAACGAAATTAATTTTGGTAAATTAAAACATTTAATAAGCAAAGAGCAATAATTATTATATCGTGGAAATAAAAAAAAATAATGAATTGGCATTAAAAATATTCTGATGTTGAAAATGATTTTGATTTCAATTTCTCAGTTGATACAAAATAATTCTAATCCCGATTCTAATCCTAAAAATTGCAAGTATCGCTTCTGAAGTTTTATTTTTCCTGAAAGCAATTTCCTGTAAGCTCATATGTTATTTCAGAATCAGGTTCTGAAAACACAAATTGTTTTTATCAAGGCAATAATTTTAAGACGTCATGATAGCGAAATGAATTTTGGGAAATTGAGAAATATAAAATGCAAATTACAATGATAATTAAATTGTGGAAATAAAAAAAATAATTTTTTGAATTTTGAACATTTTGATGTTGAAAATGATTTTAATTTCGAATACTCACTTGACGCAAAATATTTTCAACCCGATTTCATATCCTACAAAATGCATTTATATCTTTTGAAACATTTATTTTTCCTGAAAAAAATAGTTCGATAGTATATTTTAGATTCAGATTTAGAAATCATAAACTGTTTTTATCATGAGTATGATTTTAAGACGTCATGATAGCAAAATTGAAATGAAAGCGGAAAAAATTATTTGGTATTTTCAATATTTTGTTTAAAAAAATGATTTCGATTTGCAAATTGACACAAAATAATTTAAATCCCGATTTTAATCCTAAAATATACTTATATTTCTCTGAAAATTTATTTTTTCCTGAAAGAAATTGTTTGTATTTTTTTCAGATTCAGCACTTGAAATCACAATTGTTTTTTTAAGATCATGATTTTATGACGTCACGATATCGAAATTTATTTTGGTAAGATGAAAAATGTAAAATCCAACGAATAATAATAATTAAAACGTAGAAATAAATAATAATGGTTTGGTTTTTTAGATATTTTATTGTCAAAAATGATTTTTATTTCGATTTCTCAGTTGACACAAAGTAATTTCAATTCCGTTTCAAATCCTACAAATTGCTTTTACGTCTTCTGAATCTTTATTTTTCCGGAAAGGAAATGTTCGCCTGTTTTTCTAGATTAGCTTTTAAAATCACAATTGTTTCAATCAAGGCAATAATTTTAGGTCATCATGGTAGTGAATTAATATAGGTGAGTTGATAAATTTAAAAAGCAAAGAACAATAATAATTAAATCTTGGAAATAAAAAGTAATGATTTGGTATTTTAATAATTTGGACGTCGAAAATTATTTTGATTTCGATATATCAGTTGGAAAAACTATTTTTCAATCCCGATTCACATCCTACAAATTGCATGTATCTCTTCTAAGATTTTATTTTCCCTGAAAAACATTGTCCACATGTTTCTCCAGATTCAGCTTTTGAAATCATAAATTAGTTCTTTTTAAGTTGTGAAATGTATAAAGGAAAGAACAATAATTATTAAATCGTGGAAATAGAAATAAATAATTTGCTGTTTTTAATATTTTGAAAGCGAAAATTACTTTGATTTTGATTATTCAGCTAACCCTGAATAATTTCAATACCATTTTAAATCTTAAAAATTGCATTTTCTATTCTGAAACTTCATTTATCCTGAAAGATATAGTTCGCCTGTATTTTCAGATTCAGTTTTCGAAATCGCAAATTGCTATTATCAAGGCTATGATTTTATGACGTCATGAGAGCGAAATTAATTTTTGTACGTTGAGAAATGTAAAATGAAAAGAATAGTATTAATAAAGTCGTGAAAAAAAAAATATTTGGTGTTTTACTATTTGGATGTCAAAAATAATTTTGATTTCGCTATCTCAGTTGACATATAATTATTTCAATTCGATTCCTATTCATGTTCTGATTCAAATCCTACCAATTGCTAGTATCTCCTCTGAAACTTTTTATCCTGATATAAATTATTAGCTTGTTTTTCAGATTCAGCTTTCAAAATCATAAATTGTTTTTATCAATGCTATGATTTTTAAATGTCATGATAGCGAAATAAGTTTCGCAAGTTGAGATTAGAAAGAAGCAAAGAACAATGAAAATTGAATCGTGGAAAAAAAAATTATTTGGTATTTTTAATATTTTGATGTCGAAAATGATTTTGATTTCGATTTCTCAGTAAAAAAATCACAAATTGATTTTAGCAAGGCTATAATTTTAAGAAGTCATGATAATAAAATTCATTTTGGTAAGTAGAGAAATGTAAGAAGCAAAGAACAATAATTATTAAATCGTGGAAATAAAAAAAAATTATTTTGTATAATTTAATTTTTATATTTTGATGTCAAAAATGATTTTAAATTCGATTTCTCAGTGGACACAAAATAATTTCAATCCCAATTCTAATCCTAAAAATTACATATATCTCTTCTGAAAATGTATTTCCCTTGATATAAATTGTTTGCTTGTTCTTTTTCAAATTCAGCTTTTGGAATAAGTAGACACCCTAACAATCTAACGACTGCAAACCGCATCATTTGTGCATTTTCCAGTGGTTTTAAAGGTGTCTTTAACTGTTGTTTCCACCATTATTGCATCCTAGAATGCACCTCAAACCTCACCCTCTGGACAAAACAAATTGGTATCTAAATGCCTAATTTATTTCACTAATTGGCTAATACTTCCGCTCTTTTATTTTATTGGCAATATTATCGGTAAATTTTTTCCAAGCATTATTATTATTAAATATATTTACCAGAAAGATGTCACATAACAGTGCCGTATTAAAAAAAGTACACCCCTTGAGGAAAGAATAACCCCGTTTTTCACCAAAAAATAACCCCACCTTTGTAGATCCCTAGTTATTTTGTATGTCGAGTATTTGTGCAAACTACCCAATGCGCAGTACAGTAAGCAAAATTTTACTGTGTGGGTTGCAACATCATCAGAGGTGAGGCTGCAATTTATCCTAGTGCCTTCCTGGGTGAATCATTAGGTATCCCACGATGAGCTTACACTGCTCAGAAACTGCTAAACATTTGCTAGGCATATTGCTCCGAAGTTGCACTACAGACAGAAGATTCATGTTCATGAATAAATTGATTTTAAATCTTCAAGTCACCTAATACTTTCTACATATACTCATTAGGTCATAGTTCATGAGTACATAAATGTACATAATACTTTTTTAGGTCACCATGTTACACATCATTTCAACTCCAAACAATTGAACATTTTAAATATAGTAATGCTCCCATGTGATTCATTCAGAGGAGCAATTAAACCTGAAATGTCATAGGTGAAAATAAACAATTGAAGTAGGCACCAATAACACAGCTTTATTGAATGCACTGTGGGTAAACAACATTTAAGTTGGTAAAACATTTCATGCTATAATAAACATTGTGATACACAAACAATACAGAATGGGAAGGAGTGTTTCATAATTGTAATCACAATGATGCAGTCAAACAGTGCTGGGGAAAAAGCTGCTTCACACAGGCGTCATTTGTAATTACATTCCAATGTACCCCATGCATATGAGATCCATCATTTTTATGGCTACTTGCTACTCTCCATTTCCTTACATTCTAAAATTACAAGGGGATTCTATTTTTCATTCCAGCACTGCAGTGGATCAAAGTGATCAATTTAAGCACCATTATTAGATATACATAAATATAAAACATGTACCATTGAGAAAAATCCACCAGTACCCAATTATTATCCAGTGATGAGTAGAGTTTATAAAAATATGTCAACTCTATTTATATTATAGGCTTTCAAGCACCAGAAACCTTATGTAGATGACTCTTTCATTATAAAATATGAAAAAATAGACAGTCATTCATGGAAGTCTACCTCTGTTTCATTAAGTTTTCAAAGCTTTAGTGATTAATTTGGCAGAAGATTTGGCTTCAAATCCATGCCAAATAGACAACTCCTAACCACCAATAAATACGGTAGATTCACTCATCCTATTTGAAAGACATTTTCATCAGCTTCCTAGCATTCATCTATTGTTCTGTTTCTCACTTGTTATATTATTTCCGAATTAGCATGGTATATTTTCTCAGTCACACAATGCTATTGAATTCATTCAAACAATATTCATCGCCACAAAGTACAGTCATTTGAAAATCCAAATCATGATGTTGATATGAGGATTCCTCATAAAAATCATGCAAAGGCATATAAACACCAATGTCAAACCAAACAATGTCAAAACACCAAAACTAAGTCACCATTGGAATAAATGACAGATGGTAACACTTTCAATTTGCAAGCAAATCATTCAAACCTGAACTTTAAGAAACACACAATTCACAAATCGACAAACGATTAAATAATATAGCCAAGGATATTCCTCTGTGAATATAATAATCCTAGAAGATAATCACACTGATTATGATGGAATGGCAGTGTTTAAAATACTTATAATGCATGCTTCCATCACATACACTTCTATAACCACAATCCATACCTAAAGTAATCAAAAATTAATTTAATCACAATACTAGAAAAATCAATACTACAAGTATGGCAAGGATGCACATCAAAATGAAAGTAAAAATAATTTTTATCTTTGGAATAGTAAATGCTACCTGAAAAATTCATCACATAATGAATGATACTATTGATAACAATTTCAGCATTTTCTTCTTCTTAAACTTCAGCACAACAAAAAACTTAGTACCTATGGACAATATAGATACACGCATAAAAAGAAGTTTGGACCCAAACAGTGAAATATTTACATCATATCATTGCCTTTAAAAATATGACCCCCCCCCCCCTTCTCCAACCTCCTGCACCCTCCCTTAAACCACCACTTAACTATGAGACTTCATTAGTGGTATTGGTTGTGCCAGATCAGAGGAAAGTAATCAGTTCTTAGAAATGGGAGGATACCAAGGTGACTTGGGGATTGTTGAGAAAAACAATTCTTCAATATTACAACAATCCAAAATATAGCCCCAAGCAACAACTTTCGCATTAAGGCAACTTTAACAATGCATTTTGGTACTCAATGGGGATAATATTCCTATTGATTCCAAAAGCTTTCAGCTACAAAAAATATGAAAATGTTAACAACCACACAGGATTAATTCGTAGAAACCAAAAAGATTTGGGCTACGTTTTTGTCGAATTTAAAATGTCAAAACTTAGGTTTTAATGGTTAAAAATATTGTTATCAGTGGTGCCCACAAAGGGAGTCATGGCATTAAGTGGGTTATAAAAATAATTTTGAGTGGGGGGAGGGGGAAGCTGGGATTTTGGGAGATTGGGGGGAGGGGGTTAAAAAAATACTGTACGAGGGAAGGAGAGTCATTGAGCCTGGGGGGATGTGCAGCACTGATTGTCATGGATGATTAGTGGATGCATGCTAGTCATAGAAGTCTTCCTATCTAATGCAACCTATATTTCCTAAACCAAACCAACATATTGGGTGAATATTACATAAATTCAAGTTCCTTAGGGATTTCTAAGCCAGAAATTTTTGACATTCAACATGCTTACAAGTGCTATAAAACAAAAGAATTCTTGCATAAAAGTCATTAAAAAGAGATGATTAGGATATGGCAAGGAGAACTTAAACTGTCATCTAAATACTTCAACCTCTCAAAATGAACTACTCTTTGCACACATTGTACCATGTTTTTCTTTAAGGAAACAGAAATGCAGCAAAAGTTAGCTGAAAAGATAGAAAAATGTCAGTTGGCACACTATTACTCCACAACATGCAATCTGAAGTAAGTAATACCTGGCAGTGAGTTCTCAGATCTATTCTGTTTTAATACAACAGAGAAAACTGAAAAAGCATATGTGCCAAAGTTAAGCAACACCTAGGAAAATAAAAATGGTCCATAGTGATGCTTTCAGCTTGAGGTAGTAAGCACCCTTAATGTACTCAACTATAAACCTTAAAAACAACATGAAATCTTAGTTTGACAGGAATGGTGGAATTCAATGTGATATGCAGTTTGTTTCAGGAGTGAGAATTAATGACTTTATGCAACATCATCTAATGTCAATATTGGAAATGCTTGAAAGGTGTAATTGGAAATGCTTTAAAGATGTAATTGAAAGCATTTTGTCATAAAAAGACAAGAAATGTATTTTATTCCTCTAGTTTTTCATATAGCTCAAGGAGAAAGAGCAATGATAAGCATTAAAGGAAACACAAATGGTCAAATCACTACTTATCAAACATTTCTGAATATTGTCCTCAAATGACAATGAGCACTTTCATTTCATTGTTTTACTCTTTTTACAGCTCTAAAATTTCATTATTGCGAGACTAATTTTCCACCCAGAAATGTTTTTAATAAAAGTTTTTTCCATTGAGCCATTGCTCCAGCTGAGTTGGAAGTGCTAAAAAAATAAGCATGAATATTGTTTGCACATCTGATAGTTGATTTCAAAAACTAATTCAACTTCTAAGACATTCTAACATGGTTGTGCTTATAGGGTTGCCAGTCCTCCCGTATTTCCCGGGAGCTCCAGGACTTGGCACTGTCAGTATTAGCTAGTATCAGTAACAAGCACATTTCATGCTTTCAATTTAAACTTTGGTAAGGTACCTATGTGCTTTGTATGTCTTTACTGAGTGTATGCAGAATGATTTACGCACCGTTCGCAACTCAAAATGTAGTGTTTTCTAGTGAAATTTTGTCAAGTTCCTAATCTCCCGTATTTTTTTCAAAAAAGCTGGCAACCCTATTGTGCTATGCAATTTAATAAGTAATGATTATTTAGACGGCCACTCCATATTTCTCTAATCAAGGAGCTGCCTTATTTTATTTATCAAAAGCTATCACAAATCCTATGAATCTCATACAAGTCAGCAGAAATCCATGGGACTCAAAATCTAGGAATTAATTCACATTGAACTCAAGAAGTTATTTATACCAAATCTTGAAAAAAAATCCATATGTATTTCACAATGAAGGCATTTATTTAAAGCTTAAATCTGGAATGGCCATCAATAATGACAGCATTACGGAAAATTCACATTTAAATCTGTTCTATGATGTTTTTGATCAGTGTTTGAAATTGAACTCTATGTAATAATTTTATGAAAAATGAACCTGAATCAGATTTTGGAGTGGCATAAATTGTTCTTATGCATTTGACTGATAGAGGATTTAAAACTATGAACTATGAATCCAAGATGATGCATGTGATTAATTGCACACCAAAGCAATTAGATGAGTAATTTGTCCATGTCAGACTTTAGAACAGCATTAATTCATCATAAAATTTTGATTGATATTATATTTCATTTGAAGGAACAAAAATACATGCTCCAGAGAGTACATTCATCTTGTGACTTCAGGTGAAATTCAACACTTTAAAGTTGTCTCTAAAATATAATATAGGTATATGCGACTATATTTTCACATCTCAACTTAAGTTGAACATATTCTTCCAAAGAGAGCCATTGACATGCTTTAAATTAAAGCTGGGATGCATTCACGTCTCTAAAGGGCAAATAAGAATATATCACATCTTGAATGGACTTGTTTATAGGTGTAGGCAGCAAGCCTCTCGAATTTAAATACAAGTTTCCCTCACAGTGTCTGATTAATTTACTATATATCAGTCAAGTGAAGCTCATTGAGTGCAGCTTTAGAGTAATTTATTCAATATTTCAGTTGCACTGACTGTGCAACATAGTGTATACAGGTTTTAACTTTGAAAGTCCATCGTGTGAAAATTATGATGTGAGTCATTCAGTAATGAGGGAAATTTGTACCGCAATAGCTGCTAATGCAATTAAAAAAAACTTAAAGTTCATCATTCTATGCATTAGCTGAAACCTATCATTTAAATCTAATTTTATATCTCCTCTGCCCAGTGGCGTAGCCAGGTTTTGGGTCTAGGGGTAGCAGAAAACTTTTAGGGGGGCAGAAAATTTTTAGGGGGTGCCGACTCATAAATTAACGAGTTTAATAAACCTTAAAAATTTGGCGATGCAATAGGCAGATGGGTTTGTGCAAAATATGACAATTGACAACGTATTAAACACATTTATTTATACGTATTTGGGAATTAAGCATTGAACTTAAGCACAGACTTAAGGGCGCCAGATCACGGGGTGGGAGGAGCATTTGCCCCCCCCCCCCCTGCCGCCCCCCTGGCTACGCTACTGCCTCTGCTATGATCAGAAAGATGGCTATGCATAATTTTCCAGGAATGTGGCAAAAGACAGAGAGGTTTAATGAGAAATTTCATAGTAGCCTCACATCAAAAACTGCATTCCAAATGGCCTCAAAACTGCTTTTACCTAGAAACACACGTAAATAGGTAGGTAACTCAATCACTACATTCCTAACAATGAATTCAACACCAACATAAATTGATATACTGATAGAAATTCTTGACCGCTTTAATTATTATAATGAGGTTTATGTGCACAAAAATGGACATCTGACTTAAATATATATAAATATTAATATTTGCCTCACTATTATGCACCACCTACATAACATATACATGCATTTCTTGGAAATAGTTTTCTATTTCCATTAAAACCACCATACACAAACAAATATGTTTGTGAGTTTCAATATACTAGCAAAAGATTTCAAATACCTACTCCAAAGGAGAAGAAAATATTCAGATGTTCAAAACAAATTCCTTTCCAAAAGCTCTACCGTCAAAACATTTTTCCATTTGTTGACTACGGAAGATATGTTTTTATGAATTTGAGAAAGTGATATGTACTTTTCAAAATTTAGCAAAAGTAATTCATATGAAGTGGAAAATAAAGAAGAAAACAAGCAAAAACACTTTAACCAAGAAGGGTGAGAGGTGATATCAATGTTATATTCCTATAAGTGTGCATGTTATCCCATGTAGCATGCAAACATTATGCAAATGTATCTTCATGTATTCATCCAATTCTGTAAAAAAAATTTACAGCTCCAAACCATACCTTGTGAATTATTCTTATTCGCATCAAACATTAGAGAAATCTATCCAAACTAGCCGAGTCATAATTTTCCAGCCAGTCTCTCTGTATAGTTACAGATGTACACACATAGCTTCATAGATCATTCAACATATGTAACTATGAAATATACCATGTAGGACTGTATTGATTGAAAATTTGGCATTGAAAGATCTCTTCATTGTTTTTTAGACTGATTTTTCTAATCTCAAGACAATGCAATAATTGCACTTTCCCTTCACAGATGCCAGAGTACATAATTGACCTGAATCTTCCTACAGTACCATATATGGTACAACAAATGGTAGGTTATTTGAACTCATCTATGCACTGAATTAGTGTTCAAATTCCATAAAACAAAGTATTATATTCCTCGGCAGGCCCCTCCCTCAGGGTCACCCCTCCTTCTACATCAGTCACACATGAGTGACCCGTCTACAGTGAATGCATCTTTGTATTCCCTGTGAAGCTCCCTCTTCACCAGCCGAATGGATATTCAACTTGTTTAAGTATGCATTTATGTACTTTTTAATGCAAAGCAATGTAAGGTGTTTATTTAAACTTATGCACAAAACTTCACCTTTATTTTAAACACTATTTATTTGTAAATACATCTTCATTTTGCTATTCTCTCCAATTAAACTTGTTCTTCTCCGGCTAAGGATTTTGGCAATTTCTTTTACAGTCATTATGAGTGGATAATCCAGATATTCTTTGCAGTGGTATTATGTTGTAGGACACTCTTAGCCTTCTGGAGAAAGATGCCCCAAATGTAGACACGGAACCCCCAGATTCAAATATTCAATCTGATGCCAACTCTGGGGGAGAAGATGGAGGTGGTCTTTTGGGCAAACTTTGTGGACGGCAGCTGAAAGCTAGAGATGAGTTTTTTTTCTGCAAGAATTAAGATCAAATCTGCTCTTCTGCTTCTTCCGATTGTAATTACTGTGATCAGAGTGACAACAGATTTGATGATGACGGTAATGGTGCGTATGACTGTATTCCAGCCACATTTTCACTGAAAGGCAAACTAAGCATTTGCATGTAACAGGAATACAGATTGCTCAAGAAAACGTTCACGGTAAGTACAATATGTAGGTAATAGTTGTTAAATCCAGAATGAACACAGTATATACGTTCTTGATTATAGTCTCACTTTAGACAAAATCTTTGCGCCACAAATTGGGGGTCTGATTATACAAGTAATGCTTTGGATGGTTTGAATCTTGACACCAAAATATTTGTATTTAACCCTTTCAGTTTGGAAGACTCACATGTGTGAGTCATGGATTTATGCTTTCCTGTGGCGGATGACTCACAGCGTGAGTCAAGCTTGTAATGGTGAATAATGCCCTTTTTACTATTCCGCCACCCACAGAAACACTTGTTGAAAAGTAATTCCGCATTGAAAGGGTTAGTCTCTCTCAGGACACACTGCTTCACCACAATGCAATATCCCAATCTCTAAATCTGCCACATCAAAGTCATATGCAGGGCAAAAGAAGAACACATGTTGCATGTTACCGTACCATCATATTGATGTTCAACATTGTATATTCCATATTTTCCAGCAAATAAAATGCAATGTTTTTTTCTGTGAGCTATCACAGATAACCACCCTGCATCATACATGGTCAATTTCACAGACAGATTTGCTAAGAGACTTCCCTTAGACTTTTTGTGAAATGAGACTTCTGATTTTCCATGACCTACCTAGTGCTAGTTAACTTGATTCAAAATACTCATTGTTGAAATTAGAGCCAATTTCACTGCAGATCTTTTGGTTGAAATGTCTTTTTCATGAGTACCAGTAGTTTCATTCCATAGCAGCAATAGGTATAAGTGATCTTATTTTAATTGAAAAATTTGCATGATACGAATCTTATAATGAGATGCAAGTAAAAATAAGCAGGATGACATCCTGGACCACCCCATGCCACATTTTGCCATTCGTTTTGGTACCTATTCGGTAAATGACTACTTCTGTTTCTCCTAAAAATTATCAAATGGAAATACATAAATGGTATTTTTTTTTACATTGTGTTGCCAAATCGAAGGTGCATCTTACTTGCCTGTGCATCTTATATACCATAAAATACATGTATTAGGAAATGTGTTTGGAATGAAAATTTAGGTAATGTTGAAAGCTATGGATTCTGGGAATGATGTATCAGAATGACCAATATCAATCCTACAATAGACTAGGTTGGACTAAGCACAAGTATGTGTGGTAAATGTAACTATCAGGAAGATGGGTTGCATTGGATTAGATCCTGCACCTTATAATACTTAATGACCTGATACAGTAGATTTACCAAGATACATTTAAATAAATACTGTATAAAATAAAATTGGATATAAATTATCTATCTTCCAGCCAGATCAAAAAACCCAGAGCCCATTTGACAAAACTGGGCAACAACGTACTGATTCAATCCAAACTTGGAGGTGAGGTGAAACAGCATCAATTTTTATTGACCCCTAATTTATTTGGAAAACCCAAACTATTCTACGAGAATGTTAACCCACTGCTCTCACAACAATCAATAAATGTTCATTCAGTAGGAACTTCTAGTACTTGAGGAACTGTTGGTTGCAAAGAAAGTTTTCAAGCAATGTCTGCAGGATACTTGGGATGTGTGAACACATGCCACCCTTTAAGGATGTGGTACAAATCTAAATCCTTTTCTCTAGTTATGTTTCACTCCAGTGAAAACTGATGTCTCTTACATTGCGATTTTATTGCTATGTCATAGATCAGGATAGGCATCCCTAATACCAACAATATTATCAAAAATGTATTCACTTTTATTTGAATAGGTGTGAAATACTTAGGTGAGGTTATATTCGCCCATTTGAAGTGAAAAATACTAATTCTTCAAAAGAATTCTAACACCATTCTCCTCAATATTTCAACATTCAGCTGAGAAGAGAAATTGTGAGAAAAACTGAAAATGAAATGTAAGGAACACATATTCAAAAAGTAAGTAAGAGTAATGAGTAATCTCCCAAAGGGAATAACATTTGAGGAATAGAAGAGAGAGATGAGAAAATTGTCTCTTTCAAAAATTCCTCATCGGGGCTACTTATTTTCAACTCAACCTTAAAAGCATAACAAGAAAGAGTTACTGCTAACCCTAAAATAAGAAAATGTGCAAATTTTATGCATAACTACGTCCATCTATGTACTTTCCACTTCATTATTGATGATAAAAGGATTTACAGTTAAGACAAGTGTGGCTACTGACTTTATTCAGTAGTCTTGTAAAGATGACAAAACAGAGATTATCCTCCAATTTTAGCTTGAAAATGGGACTATATTATAAAAATGTAAGTAAATCAAAGGAGTAGGCAGATGGACAAGTGCTCTATTCAACATACTCATATTATGCAGTGATATTTCTCAAAGTAATTTTTTGAGAATACACACAGAATATGACTTTCTGATTGAGTCATTCTACTAAACCACTTTATTTTCAGTGAATACTTGGACGCGCCGGAAAACCACAAACAGTTGGAAACACAAACAAACCGTGTGGAAAACGAACTGGATTGTATTTGGATCTCCCAGGCCTTCTCTCCACCTGGGCTCAAGAAAGCGCAATAACCTATCCCTCCCCTCCTCTTTCCTCTTCTTCCGGTTTTCCCGTCTCCCCTCAACTCACCTCGCCCTGCTCCTTTTCTTCCCCCTCTCACCTACCATTCATACTCCCTCCACTCTGTTCCCCCCCATGGAGGCATAGGAAAATGGGTGAGAGAGTTGCCTATGGGCTTCCTTGATGGACTACGCACGGGTGCGGGACTGAGGCGGTTGAGTTGGAGTTTGGCTACTCTAGGCACGAGTGCCCAGTCTCTGAGACTGGGCACTCGTGCCTAGAGCAGCCAAACTCCAACTCAACCGCCTCAGTCCCGCACCCGTGCGTATATATACTGTCGGCCGACCAAGATGGCCGGCCTAGGCATATATTACACGAGAACGGTCCTGGAAGGACGGTCGGCGTGATTGGCGGCCGTAGGCACGAATCTCCAGGACGCTGACCGCGTCGGGTTCTTTATTAATTGTAAAAACATATTACAGTACATGTCGTTCTGAAATAGAAGGCCATTGCCTTTACGCATACAGTGTAATACTGCCGTGTTATCGACCCTCATATCGATAGTACAAAATTCCGGGGAATTGTTGAATACATATTGGAGGCCTCGCAGGGCCGCCTCGGCCTCGGCGTAGTAAATCGGCAGTTGATGGTCGAACTTCCGAGCCATCTCCAACCCCAATTGGGGGCACACTATTGCCCATTGCCAGGGCGTTGCATCGCTGTATGCAGTGAATATCAGGTCATATGGAGAACATTTACGAACCTTGTCAAATAAATTAAGATCCTGGCAACGGTGGAGCCAAGTAACTTTCCGGCAATAAACATTTGAAATCAAGAAATAGGGCAGTTTTAAAATATAACAAATCCAGGAGACGAATCCAGCAATTTTGGGGAGATCAACAGCACGGATGCGAGGAATGATATCAATGCCGGAGGCAAGCCTCCCCCGGGCTCCACGGGTCATCCGCAGGGTGCTATCCTCCGTGCTGATGATCACTCCCAAGTACTGGATTCGCCTCCTGGGAACAAGGACACATTTATCAACATTCAATACTACGCGAAGATCATTTTCGATGAAATTTTGGACTCTGTGGACCAACTGCTGAACCTCACGAAAGTCCTCTGGGAGCACCAGCAGCCAATCATCCAAATACGGTACAAGACATATATTAAACAATGAATAAACTTCCCGGGCAACCGCCCGGGCCCACCTTTGCATAATTGCCGGGGCAAGGCAATGGCCCATCGGCAATCTAGTGAAACAATAATAGTGAGGTCCTACTCGGACACCATAGAACTTAACAAATTGCGGTGCAATCTTAACTTGGAAGAAAGCGTCCTTCAAGTCTAACTTCGCCAGGTAAGAGTGTTGTGGGATTCTGGCCACAGCCTCGGCCGCGTCCTTCAGCCTGAACTTGGGCTTATTGTAAAAATTTGTCCACGGCGAAAGGTCATGTATGAGTCTGTGCCCCCCGGAGGTCTTGGGAATGAGGTACGTCCGGAAGGCACAGACTGGTCGTCGGTGCACTAAAACACCACGCACAACAAGGTTTTCTAAATATCTTCTGAGATCAGCAGAATCGTCGGACGAAAGAAAAACATGTGGGGAATCCACAGGTTTTGGCACGTTAGCGCCATTGATGACGAGATCGATGACTGATTCATCATCGTATGGAAATGGCCCTAGACAAGACAAGGGAGCGTCGTCTAGGGCCATTTCCACCGTTGCACGCGGATTATGCAAGAGCTCCTGAAGGGGGAGCATGTCAGGGTTGTCAGGTGCTATAGGGAAGTCCCCGAACACTGGTCCACGGGAAGGTAATTCATCCTCTTCGTCATCGGCCGAATCCCTCACCGACCGCGGTCGATCCTCGTCATCCTCGTCAGCCAATTCCACGGTGGACGCTGGGCTGGCGGGAGGGGAGTCGGCAGAGGTATCCGATGCGCCACTAGAATTGTCCGCGAAGGGGTCGAAGTCATCCGCGCCCACTGCGTCTCCGGGCTCACCTGAATCGTGCCATCGGAGTAGGTCCCCGATGAGAAGGTCATCCTCTGCCGCCTCAGCCAGAGGTTCAGGTGGGCCCGGAGACGGAGGCCCCGGCAGGTGTAGCAGAGGTGGGGATTCCGGCCGGTCAGGAAAATTCTCGCCCAGGTCATCGGCGAAATCGCCGCAGATAGACTGAGAGAGACTGGGCACTCGTGCCTAGAGCAGCCAAACTCCAACTCAACCGCCTCAGTCCCGCACCCGTGCGTATATATACTGTCGGCCGACCAAGATGGCCGGCCTAGGCATATATTACACGAGAACGGTCCTGGAAGGACGGTCGGCGTGATTGGCGGCCGTAGGCACGAATCTCCAGGACGCTGACCGCGTCGGGTTCTTTATTAATTGTAAAAACATATTACAGTACATGTCGTTCTGAAATAGAAGGCCATTGCCTTTACGCATACAGTGTAATACTGCCGTGTTATCGACCCTCATATCGGAACAAAGCAATGGTAATCTAAATTCTATTAATACCGAAATTAGAACCACTAAAAAAATAACCTAATAGACTAAATAATGAAGACTATACTATTTAAAATAACCTAACTATGTAAATAAAAGAAAAAATCGCAAAAAACACCTCAATCATCACTCTCTCAAAGGAAACAGAACGAACCGTATTCGCAGAAAGTTATCGCATTTCAACTACTTTAGAATCGTTCTTCAACTTTTTGGTTAATTCCCTAACCAACATGCTAGTTTTTCACCCAGAATTCTGAATTGAGCACTCTATGCCTCACTTTACAAAGTGACACACTTTAAGCGTCTGTGAAACGAACTTTCCGTAAAGTCTCACTTTACCGTAAAGAGAGACTTTGTAAAGGAAGCCATTTCAGTGTCGACTATGAATCGCACCCTTAATCCGGGAACTTAATAAAATACAAAGGAAAGCTGCGCGATTCGTCAAAAACAGCTACGGGCGTACAGACAGCGTTACACAGATGTTAAACGAATTAGGCTGGGATCCGCTAGAGACTCGGAGGCTGCGCGCTAGGCTTAGATTACTTGAACAATTAAGAATAGATATCTTTAAGAGCGACACGGAGAACATCATATTAGAACCCCACTATATTTCCAGGTCCGACAAAAACGATAAATTAAGAGAGATATTTTGCCGAACGGATAGGTATGGGAATTCGTTTTTCCCCCGAACAATAAGGGACTATATTAAATGCTAGGCGTAATTTCATTAGAACGTTTCCTTTTTATATGTAAACGGCTGGTGTCCCCCGCCACACGCCTGTTGAGGCGGCTTGCGGGGTAGTATGTAGATGTAGATGTAGATGAAATATGTAAAAGCATGGACAAACATTTAAATTCAACAATTTTTAATAATGATTGATTGGAATATATTGGGGCAATTAGAAGTCTGAGGAGTGGACTTCGCAAATGCTTGTGTTAAATTAAATCAAATTGATAAAAACTGATATAAAAGAGGTGTCAATTGAAATGTGAAGATAAATATTATTTTTAACACGTCACAGTAAAGTGGCGAAAATGTCGAATGCACCACTTTATTCAATCATAACATATTTTTTCAAAACGAAAACTTAAAATAATAGGTGGAGCACTACAATAACGAAGAAGAGCAAAGATAAAGTTCTTGCTTTAAAGCAAATAATTTAAACAAAAGCACGAGCTTTGTTAAAAATACAATCAATGTAACCAACAGAAGGAACGTAAAAATCAGGCAACACACTGTAAAGTTTAAATAAAAACTGAAATAATATATTTGTGTAAGTATCTACATATTTAGAGTAATAATTTTTCATTACACTAAAATTTTTCATTGATAAAAAATTGCTACATTACATTTAAAATGTGACGAATACAATGAATAAACATCATTGTAATGCATAGAAACTTTGAAGAAAAATAACGAAGTTACCTTCAAACGAAGATAACCGATTAATTTGTCATAAAAATATAATGTTTTCTACGAAGTTTTATTGTACGATTTATAAAAAAAACTAAGGTGATCAATACATCGATCTCTAAATCTTGTTCTCACTCTAGGTAATAAATTATCCTGCTATTGAGAATGCCCTTTGTAATTATTTTGCCCTCTCCAAGAGGAGGTCACGTAATTTGTTTCCTAGCTCTGAACATATTTTTAAAAGGATTCAGTACGAGGACATTCTTTTGAAAGGCACGTTCATGTCATGCTGTGTGGCTTGAGGGTTTCTAGTTCATTACGTTCATGCGTTGAACAAGTGGTTTAGCGTAACCCTATTCAATTCGAAGACTCGAGCGACATTCATGACCTCAGTCCTCGCGTGCACCTGCCTGCCGACCAGTCGACGATAAGGCGATGCGAGTGTCAGGTGAGGTAGGCTAGCCACGAGCCTCTTGCGCTGTTTTGCTAGAGTGAAGAAACACATTTCGTAGTGCCTCCTTCGTGAGTGGATGTCGTGGAGTGTCTTTTCTTGGTTATAAGAGAGAATTGACGATGGCGTTGTTGAGAATTTGTGTGGATTAAGTGTTACTTAGTGACTGAATGGAATACCAAACTTATTGCGAGTGATTAAGTGCTGTGAAATCTAACAAAACACGCTCATGTGGATTATTCTTAAGCGCGATCTACGAGAGTAGTGATCAGGTTTATTATTCTCTTCGCAAATAGTAGTTTCAATCAGTGATGTTACGTCAATCATCAGATTGATATTGAGTCGTCGGAGATTCTTCCTCTCCTTACCGAAGAAACTGTAAGTAGTCGGTGAGTGTAGTGATAATGTCGAGAATTTCGAATTTCGTTTAGACATTAAAGAAGTTTTAAGGAGTATGAAGTGAATGCAGTAACATTAATGGCACAAAACTTTATTTTATATGACCGAAATTCTCATTAAATAACTAATGATACGAATAGAAGGCTTTCACTTGATTATTGCATTAACGCCGTACGATGTATCGCCTCCACAGCCGAAGATTATTTGGTAAACATTCGCCCGAGCGTCTCATCTTCAACGAAATGATTGCAACACTTGAAATAGCTAGCTTTCCACAAAGTTTCACATGTGCTTAGTGCCATTCTTGCATAATATTTACGTGACAGAATAAAAACATTACCTCCAAAATGAAGGGCAACGGCCCACCACGATGGAAACACCGGTTCCCGATCAGTCACCGAAGTTAAGCATCGTTGGGCTCGGCTCGAGTTTGGAGGGGTGATCCTCCGATTCGTCCGAGTGCTGTTGCTTCTGTCTGCACGTGGCAGACAGTAAGTGCGAAATGACCTTTGCCGTCGAAGCACGTAAAACAAAAATACTACTATACTACTCCAAAATGAAGTCTTCAGAACATCACGGGAATATATAGCGTAGAAAAGTTAAAAAAAAGGGTGGAAATCTGTTCTCTTTGAAGTTGGAAAGTCTTTGATGGTACTATGAGTACGGGGTTACTTTTAAAATGCAGGGCAGTCATTTGGTTTTCAGAAGTGGTGTTAGTTATAGATATGGTAAGGTAAGATTTCAAGACGAAGGAGGTGGCGTGCATCGCATCGGATGAACATTTACCTTTTTTATTTTCGATTTTACAGACAGTATTACGGTAAGAATGTTTTAAAATAATTGAGAAAACATACAAGCTGCCCACAGTAACGTATCTGACGCGTTCTTAACTATATCAACATTTTTTATTATTTTCTTTAAGACCGCACAGCCGTATTAAATCAATGGAAACAGTTTTCATGCTTTAAGAAACACATCATTATTAGCAAAAAATAGTGAGTTTCGCGATATATTGGTATTATCAGAAAAATATGACCTTTTTTATTTATTTCGAGGCCAAAATAACTGAATTTTATACGTGGTGATATCACGCACAAACTAAGCTAACACTGGTGATCGGACAGGAAAAGATGTGACATTGAGTGGTAGACGCATTTAAAAGGCCGTATATTCTTAGCGGTTTACCAAATGATGGTTGGACGCTGTTTTTATCACAGAATTGTCGCATTGATAACATAACCCGACGTGTTATGGCAGGATCTCTTTGCCATACACGGTTGACACGGTACACAGGGTTGACATTCCAAAATTAAGTTAAGCCTTCTTCTTGCAGGCTGGCAGCCTATTCTTTACCGATTACTTCTCCTCATAAACATTTTTCCATCTCTAACTAGGTTGTCCAGTATTTCTTTTTCCTTCTGGGAACTTATGCCTAGAAATATCTCTATCCTGTTGTATTCCATTCAGTTTATGTGGTCACTCAACATGCTCCTTCGCTCTATAGCCCATGTGTTTATTGGTGTTGTTTTGCATTCTTCTCTTATATTATTATTGCTTACTCGGTCTTTTCTTGTTCTCCCGAGTAGTTTTGCGCCGTCCTTCATTTCAGTCGTTTCCAGTAATTTATCGGTGTGTTTTGATGTCACTCTTGCTTCCATGCCATTTTTAATGCGGGTCTAATAATAGTTTTATATATTCTTTCATTTGTTTAACTTGCTGTGTATTTATTTTTTCAAATTATATTGTATAGGGCACCTGGTACTTTGTAGGCCATGTCTATTTGTATTTTCCGTACGTGTTATAGCATATAGGTATCAACCTGTAACATTTTTTCCTAAGTACGTCATTTCTGTCACTTGCTCAGATCTTATTTTTATCCTTAGTTAAACCTATGCATTTTTCTGCTATTTGATTAAATATAACTACAGACGATGCTCCTAATCCTTAGTCTAAGTGATCAGCATTGTGTAATTAGCTTAACTAGATATTCTAATATGATCATGATGTAATTCATAGCGTCTTTTAATTTGTCCTCTTTTGTTTAATATCAAAATAGGTTGTCTATTATTTCATCCATCTCAAGATTGAATAAGAGTGGGCTAAGGGAGTCCCCTTGTCGTATTTCTTTATTAATCGGTATAGGCATGCTCATCTTGCAATTATTTCAAAGCATTTGTATTGTCAGCGTAAATTACTTTCACGAGGCTGTTACATTGCCGATACATTCACTAAAACTCTTGCGTTATTGCAATGAATTGCTCAAATTATTCGTATTTTAAGCCTTATTCTAACGTAAATTGTTTAAGCATTTAGAGTTAACATTAAGCCAAGTAAGTTAAGTGTTTCTACTGCGTATCCTCTTATTGCAATAAATATTAGGTCTCACATTCACAAGCAATTGTTGATGTCTTTGGGCAAGCCTCGTCTCACAATTCGCGGCCATTCAATGCACTTCAAGTTTATTTAGGCACCGCATGGCCGATAAAGGGTGAAGGGATATATGATTCTTTGGAGGATATAAACGAAAATGATGAGTGAGGATATGTTCCTCAATTTAAGATACTCTTGAGAATTGTCCGAGTACTCGGGTCGAATGGAGACCCAACCTCGTCCCAGTAGAAGATTCTTCTTTTCCCGCGGGCGGGATAGTGTTGTTTTCCTCACTTTTACCTCCTACGTTCTTGGTTCGGACGAAATCCACGAACATCTGACACGGCTGAAATGAGTCACGCGGAGTAGGTATGTGTATTACTCCATCACGGTGGAAGCTGGATAACAGTGACTTTTACGTGTTTAAAACTCGAGACACGAAGAAACAAAGCATGATTAATGACTTTTGTTAGCTAAAGAGTAATTATTCGATTTTGTAATAACACAAATCATATGAAGTTCCCTAAACTTATACTTTTATAATTTTTTATATAAATTGTTTCAAGAATGACTATATTTTTTTGTCTACGTTTTTTTACTCGGAAATTTAATTCCCAGTAGTTATCTCGAGAGCATTTTTACAACGTTTTGCTTCACTAGGAGTTTATTTAATTGTTATACCATCAGTTTCTAAATATACATGGATACAGTTGATAATTTAAAAACACTTCACTCGCATCATGGTTTCTCAACAGCCCAATCATTTTTTCAAAGGAAATATTTTCTCTCCTTCAAGCCATAAAAAATCCCTATGCCATCTCTTAAGTTGCCTCATATTATTTCTTAGATGAATTTAAGACGTTTCTCAACGCCACCTTAGAAAAGCATGGTCACCTAAAGTAACTTATTAGATGGTGTAGCGTTTATCTACCTCCTATCGTTGCTATCGCCAATGCTGCTTTGCCATAATTATTTATTTTTATCTAATCGATACATTTTCCGTATGTTACACCTTATTTGGCTTTTTCTATTCTTGGATAGATTCCAACACAAATTGAAACATTATGAATAATGTGCTTATATATGATGCATCTTATATACACATCTTAACATTGTGAAGCCGAATCGGTAAGTGATTGCATGTATATATATATATATATATATATATATATATATATATATATATATATATATCGTATCCTGGTCGCGTATCTTTCTCCTATGTTGTTTTAACATTTCGTGAAAGTGTCGGAAATGTTAACAATTCAAATCTACAAAGTCAGGGCTGAAGTGGAAGCATTTATAACCAGCTCTCTGAGGTTACTCTAAGTTTCACTGTTAAGGTGGATTGATGCAATGAATTATTTGTTCATAAATTTCTCCAAGCAAATAAGTCTTTGATTTATTTGTGGGAATCCTTTGTTCTTATAATGTGAAAAAATGCTCATTAATAACAAATTCTAGTTGTAGGTGTGGTTAATCATTAAAATGATTATTCTTTTCCCTTGAAAACATCGTTAATTTTTAAATATTCCTAAATTAAAACTTGAAGAAAAAAATGATAAGTTATAATTATCAACTAACACAAAATATTTAAATTGAGAAACATGATTAGCTGTTCTTATTTAATTTTAAAAGGGTGCGAGAGTAATGAAATAAGAGTAATACCTTTGTCACATGCGAAGTCAAACCAATCGTCCGATTTCATGGCACCTTGTTGTACTAGGTAGCGAATTATCTTTCTATATTTCCCTTTTTTCAGTAACTGCGGTAGGATATTATATACCTTGAAAGCTTTTATAGGATTCCTTTCTCGTAGTGCATTCTCTTTCTTGCCAACTGGTATTCCTGCGCCGAGGATATCCTTCTCTTACGTTATTTGCAACGATTTCCATTTATGAGTGCATTGGCTATTATCTCTATCGTAGGTTTAGCCATAGAGTGATAAAGAATAATATTATCCTTACTCTATGGTTAAGCTCTACTATTCATAATTCCCCTGGTTCTCCTCTGGTAAGGTGGCCACTTTCTATCTCTTTACGTTATTGGTAATATTGTACTAGTATTTCATTTCTTCGCATTGTTTTCGCTACCAACTTTCGATTGTGCTTTCGGATTTTTCGCCTAAGCGCTTTATAATGATTTCATTCTTGCTATCCAATCATACCTTATTCAGTTAGTGATGTTTTTCAATCTCCTTTCTTCCTCGATCTTTCCGTCTTATCTTAATCATGGGCCTTTTTTCTTCTTTCGAATACTGCTTCCACAGTTCTCTCCTCTGCTACATCTCTTCGTTTTCTTTAATATCCCAACATTTCGCGGTTTTTCCGATTTTTTGTGTTCATTTAAGGTTCTGAGAATGAGTTCCTGGAGTTACACATTTTTACCACTGATCAAGGCTTCCTACACTTGGGTTTAACCTGCTATTGATACCTTAGTCTGAAATTACTACCGCAAATATCACCCCTTTAGAAGTAAAATGAGTAGTAATTTACACTTAGGATATTTGAAATCGGAAGTGCTTAAATCGAAGATTTGGTGCATCCAGTCTCATTGCTTGTCCCCTTGCACGAGTCTCAAATACGTAGCGGTCAATCGTGGTGGAATAACACTCTTACTTCGTGCTAAATCATTTAAGCTGGGCAGCATACTCGTGGATTTCGGCTGACAAGGAGAGACTACGTACGTTGCTACGCCTTTTTGAATGCCATATTTTTTGTTGTTCGGAATGCCAAATGCTGCTGGAAATACGTCGTGGTTTGCTTGAATGAGCTCTAGTTTTTCTGTAATAAATTATTTTTTTATTCGTTATTTTAAGCATGCCTTATGTAAACTCAAGAGGACACACATCTTATTCCGTGGTGAGATGGTCTAATGGTTAGTCTTCGGCTCATGAACCTAAGGTCGCCGGACCTATTCCTTGTGCCGGTGATTTTTTTTGTCTCGATTCCAATTATTTTCGCTAGTTTTTAATTTATTTTCAATTGCAGTAGGGCTCACCGGACGATGGAACATTTTTATCATGTTCGACAATTTCGATTGAAGTCTTATTCCGAATGCGGAACCAGGACATATACAGTAGCTACGCAAGGGTGCGCTCACTATTAAATGTGTCTATTGGTTATTCTGATCAACTTCCTAATCGCCAACGTTTTCATGGGGGTGCGTTCACATTAACGCTTGCTAAATATAGAAGGCATGCTATAAAATTAAGAATGAAAAATAATTTATTACAGCAAAACTAGAGCCATTCAATCAAACCACGACGTATTCCCAGCAGCATTTGGCTTTTTGAACAACATAAAAAGAATTGGTGTGCTTAAGACCACACGGGAGAAGTGTAAACTTCTATAGCGATATTCTGATAAATATAATATGTAAAACAAACTCACTAGGAATTGATCCTGGGACCCTCGGCGGGTGGGACGACGACTCTAACCACTATGCCATCGTACTAATTGTCTGTGCGTGGTGCGCCTATAGAAGTTAACACTTCAAAAATATGACATTCAAAAAGGCGTACGTTGTTTCTCCTTGTGAGTCGAGATCATAGAAGGGAAAAGGGACGAGAAACCGTTTTCCGTCCTTGAGTATTTCTTGTCGACTCTTCTGTTGAGGTAAATGAGCCATGGTAGTTCGGACATCCTCTCATTCTTCTTTTTGTCGTTAACCTACCCTATTCATCACGTATCCCCTCCTTTCCTAACAGCCATGTAGTGCCAACGTACATTTTTAGTTCACTGCATGGCCATGAGTGGCGAGCTTGCCAACAGATACCTACCTGTACAAGTTGATGATCAAGGCTTACGCTATTCTCTTCATCATGTGTTTGCTATTCTGCTCAATCTCTTCTATCGTACTACCCAAGCAACTAATAAAATTGCTCTACTTGCACCAGTTTGTGCCCTCCTAATTTCATGACCAGCTTCTCATTTTTGTCCAAGAGAATATCATTACTTCTGTTTCCTTATGATTAATAAACATTCCTTATTTCTCGCCCTGTTATTGAAATGCATTAACTAAAGCTTGTAAGCCCATCGAAGATCGACTAACCAACACCTGGCCTTCCACTGTTCTCACCGACACAATCAACTGGCCTCATACTTTGATTGCCATATCTATAAGCTGATGTTAGAGAGCAAAGGCGACAACGGGCACCCTTGCCATCCTCCGCGACCTATAACTGCCCACCATGATTCCACCGTAACGGTCAGCCCTCACCATGGCTATATACAAGTACCGATGAAAGCTCCTATCTCACCAATCTGTTCCAATTTCCCCTAGTATCTGCATTGGTTTTCTTTTTTTCAATTTACTCTGGAAAACACCTTTTTGAAATCCATAGAACAAGCGAAAACATCACTGATTATCAGCTGTCATTTCTATAAGTGTTCTCATCATGAACTGATGAAACCTTTTCAGGTTTAGTCTAGCAGTGTTACGCGTTTCTCACGCGAGGAAAATAGCGAAAAATTTATTTCCAAAAAATATTTAAAATCTTACTTTGAGATCGAGATGTATTGGAGTAATTGTTGGGAGCTGCGGTGCGCCATTTTCCGCTAACTTGTGATATTCGAAGCGTCATAACTTTGACATTTATTATTATTAAGAGCTAATATTTAGCAAATTGTTTTTTTATTATATTCTTCCTTCTTGCCGAAATTCGTGAGAATCGAAGATGGTTGAGCCACGGCCTTGGTTGAGTTTGCGTGGAATCGCCCAAAATAGATTGTATGTCCTTTTCCCCAAATCCATCACCACGCTGCGAGAACTCTATAAAAAGTTACTTATTACGTAGCCGAAAGAAAGAGATTTTTACTGCGCTTAGTTACGTGCCTCTGATCTGTCCAAATGTTAAATTTAGTTTCAGTAACACATTTCTAAACAACTTCAAACTACAAGGCCGTAAATTTAATATGCATACATAGAAAATATATAGCACGCCAGAGCAAAAGGTAGAATCAAAAGTTTCTCTTGGAGGGCGAAAGAAAACGTTTCCCATTCGAATGCTTGTATTTGAGAATACTGGCTCGTGACCACATATGTCGATACAATTGGCACTCCGTGTTTCACAGAACTTTCACTTATAGATAACGGAGCCGTTGAGAAGTCATAATAATGCAACTGAAGAAAGAATCTAGACAACTTATAAAATTGGAATTTACGTTTATGGATTAATATTCTCGAATTGACTTCGATACCACTTCTGCGCGATATGTTTTCGTAGTTATTACGTAGGTACTGTCAAATGCCTTAAGACGGGTGCTGTGTTAAAATAATTTCCATTTAATTCAAAGACAAATTGCTTATTTTTTCAAAAAATATTGCTTTATAAGATGAGGTTATAAGAGTTATTTTTCCCGTGTTATAACGGTTTGGCGTCAGTGATAAACAGGATTTGTGAAAGCTGGGTATATCACTATTTTCTTGCGGTAGTGGGGCTCAGTAAAGTACGTGGCCATCGGAAACTCAAACTGATTGTTGTCGCGGAGGGATTTAAGTCAACAATCAAAAAATCTTTCGAGGGTCATAATTTATATGTAATGTCATAACAAGTCAATATATATTAGTTATATATTTAACAAATGTGGAAAGTATCACCATTATGTGATTACAATTTTTAAACTTATTTAATAACGATTGTCTATTTTTTCAGAGCCTCGTGTATATACGACCGTGCCTCGTGTACGCAGGCAAGGAGCCCGCATTTGGCACGCGGACCTAAGTTCTCTGACCGCTACTTTTGTGAAAGTGATCAGAGATAATGAGACTACGGAGGAGAATCTGAGGAGTGGAGATGAACATCTGATTGGCCCAAAGGTTAGCACGGTTGGCGTCTTGTACTCAATTGTACTCAAAAGTTAACAAAGACAGTCGGCTGACATTTGTTTCTCCGTAGTGACCGGTTCATGGGAAATAGATTTCACCAACCCTAAAACCATCAACTGCACATTAACTTACGAGCTATTACTGAGGCTTTATTGTGAAGAAAATCCGTTAATATCATTTTACTTAAGATATAATTAACTCTTAGACGAAGTCATACCCCTACGAAGGAATTAAATTCACCATATCATTTTTTCTGATTTCTCGTATCATGAACGCAGCATTCAAGGACGGTTTGAAAAGTTAGCAAAGAGACTCGAAAGTAAACTTGTAAATGCATGAAAACATATAATGCATACCATATTTACGATATCTATAATGTTATTTTTATATTGCTGTTCTCCACTTTATAGCTTAAAGATTATTTAAGTCATATTTTCAGGAACTGGTTCAGTAGCTTTAAAATTTGCCGAGGACTTTTTTGCTCTCTTTGCAACATGTCGGACGTTAGGTGTTTAAAACATTTCTCTAAGCCAAATGATATCCTTGAATTTAAATTTAAAATTCCGCCCAATGTCGTAGTTTGATTACAGCTCTGGATTGTTTTCTAATCATAATCAATATTCGACGGATGTGTCACGCCTTTTTTATTTTCCCATTTCTTTCTCAATTGTTCTCTACTTTCAGCCAGCTGTATTCTTTTTGATTTCTTTTAAATTTTTTCGTTTTCTGTGTAGCACAAAATCTTTTTCTTTCCATTTTGTTGCACCATATCTTTGTTGCTTCTGAATTTAATAAACCTAACACAAGCTTTATCAGTATAACTAAATAATATATTTTTATGAAATATAATGTAATTTATTTTTGTAGATCGAACACCACATTTGTTCGCCGAGATATCGTATATCAACTATTCTATTCCCTATACATACACCCCGGTTGGTATCTACGCGCTGGTGAAGACTTTCTTTCCATTTCTAATCCTTGTCGACATTTTTATTTTTATTGACAACACCTTTCTTGATAATTCCACCTTTACATCGTAAAAGTTCTACAAGTCCAGACAGTATTCTCACAGAAAACTTAACCCGTATAATAAATAAGATAATAAAAAATAAACTGCAGAAGATATTTAGCAATTGTGTTCGTTAATCGACATTTTGTTATTAAATTTACGGAAAGGACGACTTCGATCGACAAACGATCATTTGGAGAAGGTATCATTATATATTTCTGATAATTGTCAGTGTTGACCTATTCAATAAGTCAAATTTTTTTCTGTATGAAGTGGTTCGCAGATAATATATTTATTTCTTTTATTGCTCTCAATGGATTCATATACTTGTCTAAAAAGTACCTTAATATGCAGTTTTTTTCTGTCGTCTGTGCCCATTTCACAAATTGGGTTCGACTCCCTGAGCTCCGTCCATAGTTGTCGGTGTCCGGAGAAACTTCCCCTGTCACTCCATTGTCCCTGTCTCTTGAGACGATAAGCCGCCATCCTAGCTTGAGTTTCAACTTCCACATGAAGTCGAGCAAGACTCAGTAGGGTTTCAAGGGCCAGTGTGGGGGTCGTCCTCATAGCTCCCGTGATACCCATGCAGGCAATTCTTTGTAGGTGGTTGAGTTTACTCCTGGCAGTGATCTGCCTGGTCTTTTTCCACCAGACAATTGAAGAGTGTAGAAAGCTAGGCTTTACGACTGCAGTGTAAATCCACTTGATCGCCTTTGGCTGAAGTCGCCAGGTTTTACCGAGGGCCTTCCTGCAGGTCCATAGGGAGGCGTATGCTTTCTTGATTTTTGCCTCAAGATGCTCTCCCCAGTTGAGTTTGGTGTCCAAAAGGATTCCGAGGTACCTACTTAACCGTCCGGGATGGCTGTAAAATCCTTCCTTGTAGTGAAGGAGGAATAAAACCCTATCTCTTCCTCTTATTTTCGAACAATATGAGCTTAGTCTTGTCAGGGTTTACCGTTAACCCTGTTTCGTTGCACCAGACCATCTTCCGGTCTAGGGCTTTTTGCATTAGTCCGGAGACGGTGTCATGGTATTTGCCAGTGATAAGGATCGCCACATCATCTGCATACCCTTGAGTATAGGCTTCAGTCTTGTTCAGCCTTGTGATGAGCCCAACAATTACCAGATTCCACAAGAGTGGAGACAGTACCCCTCCCTGTGGGCATCCTCTGGTCATGGCCACCTCCATCGTGCTCTCCCTTAGGAAAACCTTAAAAGTTCTCTCTTCCAACATGTGTCTGATCCAACTCACAATATGTGAGTGGACCCTATGTCTCCTGGCTGCAAGGCAGATTTGGTCAAAGGATGTATTGCTACAGACTCCCTCTATGTTAAGAAAAGTCCCCAATCCGTACATCCCATATTCCAGTACTTCTTCTATCCTAGAGACTACGTTGTGGAGCGTGGAACAGAGTGTGAGCGCGTATTACAACCCTTTATTCCGATAACGAGTATTCAATGCTATTAGATCTTTTGAGTTGAAATTACTAATTTAAAATATTATACTGGTTCAGAAAGATTTTCCGGCGTTAGTTTCTGGCTTTCCAGTGCGTGGTGTGCAATCCATGTGGCTCAACAACTCCAAGTTCATTTTCGGCGATGAATGATAACACTTGCTCGCAAACTATAATATTTCCTTATTTACATTTACGTTGCGAATAGGAAATGAGACTGATGACACAGTACCACTTCCGTTAAGGTTTAAATTAAAAGAAAAAAATAACTGAATATAGAAGACACTTCACGTTTTACTAAAACAAACGTTTTTTTTATTTACATTTCTAAGGTAATGGTTTTTTGAGGTCTTCTGGTAAGTTATTGCATTCAATCACGCCGATATTCAATAAGTAGTACTTTGCAATATTTGTTTACTGCTCCCGTAATTTAAACTTTAGCGAGTTCTCTTTTTTCCCCTCAAAATTCAGTGACTCCAGCCTCTTCTCCAAAATTCAACCAAAGTTGGATGTTTTGTGTAATGCTTTTACATTCCCAACAATCCATCTACTCTCCTTCTATCGAGAAGTGGATTCCACCTCAATTCCTCTAACATGCTGATTTCGTCATTATCTCGTTTGTCTCCCCAAAACGTACCATGTAGCTTTACCTTGGACCTTCTCTAAGCTTCTTATCTTCCCTTTATCATAGATAGCCCAAGCATTTGTGGCATACTCAAGCATGGATCTTACAGTAATGAAAGATACCCATTCTTTCTCATGTTTTGGGCACTCTTTGTATTTCTCATAACATAATGAAAGTTTTTTAAACACTTTCCCAACTTCTCCCACCTTTTTATTGCACATTCATTCGCGGCAATGGTATTTTCATCTATTCGTATTTTCTCTCGAGAGGTATTTACTCCTGCAAATTTATTTTGACACTTTCACATTGGAAAAATCAGAGAAAAAATTGCATAACTTTATTTTTAAAAAGACATTACTGTCCGACACATGTGCTTATTCAATTTAGTCGTTTTAACTCATAGGCACTGCAAATCAAGCAATGTTGTCGGTGAAATAAATCTTTGCTTGCTCTGTCTTCACCGTTTATCCGTTAATCGATGTGAAGCTCAACGACGTAGTAAACTTAAATAATTCTGAGTAAAACTCCTACGCTTTGGAGTGGTTTGCTGTTGTAAATGACGCATGAGTTTTGAAAACCGGAGAGGAAAGAGTCGTCGCGCTTCGAGAACTGTGGAGGCCTCCGTCAAATGCTGGCGAATTAGAAATGGAAGTCAAAAGCCTATTTCTTCCACTGAGCTGAATATAATTTTGACCTTTGGCAGAAGAGGTATTTCGCCTGGCACTCAAAAACATAACCTCTTTTCAATGGATGAGCTCTCTACGTCCCGAATCAAAGGAATGCATCCTTTTCCCATTCCGAGTTTAGATGGATTAGTCATGAGAGAGCTCCCGACGAGTTCACATGTTTGTTTTTCTCCAAAGCCTCTCAAAGTTACTTGCTTCACTTCATACATAGGCCATTAGGTCAAATAATACATGCACCATGGAAACAAACAAGATTTTTTTGGCAGGGTCTTGCCCGCGATTTAGGAATTACGTAAACCACTGCTTTTTTCTATGATGCTAGTGAAAATAGCTTACTTTTTCCTTTCTCTACTGTTTCAATCGACGTGAATAGGCCATTTTAAAATCACCGCGAAATGAAAAAATGACTTGGTTCGCTGCATTGCGCGCTGGTTCAAGGAGTATACTAAAGGTAAACAAACCCTCGCTGGATTTCGCCTCGAACTAAGGAGGTGTAACTGGCTAACACACCTGACAAACATTTCGAAAATTTGGATTCGAATGCTCTTAAAGTCAAATGATTTTATCATGGTGAATTCGATCCCTTTTTAATATGGACAACGTCTTATCATATTCCAGTCTTAGCAGTTGAATGATGAGTACAGACCGACGTTTTATGAGCGAGAAGGGATCATATCTGTTTTAATAAAGCTTTCAGCAAGAGTTTCAGAAAATTATCCGCTGTCTCACGTCAAATGTTTTGACAAAAATCCAGTTTTTGTCTCTCCTGGAAATTAGAAAAATCCGAAATGAGCCCTTTTCAAAATTCATGGTTCAATTACACCTTACACTCATTCATTGCCTCAATTTGGAATAATTCACTTAGAAAGCCTTGAACTAGAACAATATTTGAACCCGGACCTTCCTATTTCCTGTCAACTACGTCATACAGCTTCGCCTTCATTCCTAAATTAGTAATTAATTTCATTCATGGCATTTCCCAATAACTTGGAAAGTCGATTGCTAAAGTTATTGTTTTTGTAAGTACAGTGCATTCACGGCTACTTAATATTATAAAGACACACCAGAAAAATAACTATCATAAAAGTACAGTAGAAAAGTATTAACCAATGGTAAATTAATGGTTATGAAAGTATGTACGAATTTAACTTTTGGTGGTTAATTTGTGAAATAAATTTCTTTTACTATTTGCAGTGTTCCTTTGACAGTTGAAGGTGTCCTCCTTGTGATGACTGGTCCCGTTAACGGGAACGGTACTTATCCCTCCAGCTATTGAAGGTTTCTTCCAGGGATTTTGATGCCATTTATGACCCATACCACAGAATCACAGTCATGCCTTGAACATGTGATTCCATGAACCTCAGGTAAGTTTTTATTAATCTTTAAGCCGACACTCGCCAGAAAGAGCCACGCCACAAAAACTTTTATTTTAACGACTGAGATTTATTTATAATAAAATAAATAAAATAATTTATTTTTTTTCGAACCACTCTAACCACCATCCAGCCCAACGGACTGCAGTTCTCTCCTCCCTGATCCACAGAGCCATGGCCATCTCGGACCAAGCCAAGGCCTGGTGTTTACCGGATACCCTGTGAGTGCGGACAGGTGTACATTGGCGAGACTGGTCGAACCATCGAAACCAGAATTAAGGAACACCAACAGCACCTCCGGCTGTGTCAACCTGCGAAGTCGGCAATCGCAGAACATGTCATTAACGTCGACCAAGCCTTCCAATGGAAAAAGACGGCACTGCTCGGACGCTCAAAAGGATATTGGGACCACCTTACTAAGGAGGCAATAGAAATCCGACTTGAGAGTCATAACTTCAACAGAGACGAAGGGTTCCACTTGAGCAGGACCTGGAACTCAATCCTGAAAATGGCGAGAAAAGTGACCTGAGGGACTTCGTATACAAACACGGCACCTCGACACCCGGTATCAACGGCCCTGATGATGAAGGATAAGTCTTCCTTCGAAACGTCGGCAGAGGAGCAGATGGAGACTAACCCGGATGGAAAGCCGTGAACAATTTACTCCAAACTCTGGTAAGTTTTTATTTATCGTTAAGGTGGTTGGAGCGGTAATCGTGAGTCGTTGAAGGCACATTCTAATAACTTTTCAAGCAAGTCGAAAAAAATAATCTTGGACCACTTTTCACTTAAGTACACCAGTTTATACGTTGGAAATCGCCAACCATGCAGTAATGCATATGATGCAAGAGTTGTATTTCAAATTTTCGCCTTAATTAAAGCATTGTTTTGACTTGGATTTGCGGCGCGAAATTCGAAATTTACGAGAAAATCATATCTAAACACGCTTTTCTTACTCGGCATGATACCTTGATATTTGTTAGCAGCTATCATAATAATATGAAAAGTATTATTTCGCATTTAGGAGAAAATCTGTACATAAGCAATCGAATTATTTCAAAATATATGCCGTGTGCCATAAGAGTACTAGTTAAAATATCATTGAATTGCCAGGAAACCAAATCGGTAGCATGCAGTTTTTTTCACTTTTATCGATAGATATTACTAATAAGGACACGTATGCAAAGTTTCACGCAAATCTGTATACATACAAAAATCGCTCCAGCCACCTTAAGCTGACACTCACCAGAAAGAGACACGTCACAAAAACTTTGATTTTAACGACTGAACTTCTCAGTAACTAACTAATGATACAAATTGAAGGCGTATTTATTTCACGCCTTACGATGGAAACGCCGTATATACCTTAGGTTATTTAGTATGTATTCTTCCGAGCGTCACATATTGATATAGGTTTTTCCAACACTTAGAATCCCTAGCTTTCCACGACGTTTCGCACGCACATAGTCATTCTAACACATTATTTACATGAAAGAATAAAGTTTAATCCCAAATTTAAGTTCCGAGAACATCACGGGAACACATCGTAGGAAAGTTAAAAAAAAATGGAAATTGGTAAACCTTGAATTGAAAAAACTTAGACAGTACTATGTATACGGGAACGTTACTTTTAAATTTCAGTTGTTATTAAGTTTAAAAAAATTGAGTTGGTTATTGCATTTTTTAAATTTATACCCCTCTTGAGGGCTCAGCCGTTTCAAATCCCATAGAAACGGCTTTCTATTTTTTTGGAAAACACCTTTTTTAGTGAAAAAGGCGTTATTTACAATATTTTGTAGTCAACAGAAAGGGAAATCTTTTTTTTAATGTATTACGAGGCGAAGTTCATTGAATTTTGTTTGAGTGTAGTGATATCTCGCTCCAACTAACCTAACTCTGGCGATAAGACGGGGAGATATGATAGTGTGAGATAGACGCATTTTGAGGCCGTTTATTGTAAGTAGATGACCAAATAGGAAATGCTGTTTTTTTTTAATCACAGCGTTATCCCATTAGCAACATTAGCCGACGTGATTTGGAAGGTTCTCTTTGGCCTAGGGCACAGTGCACATGGGCGTCATTTCCAATATTTAGTTATCGAGGTCTTCTTCTTCTTGTAGGCTTGCAGCCTGTCTTTATCGACTCATTCTCCTTAGAAGCATTTTTTCCATTTCAACCTAAGTTTTCCACTATTTATTTTTCCCTTTCGACACTGATCCTTCGAAATGTAGTCCATTCCGTTGTATTCCATTCTGTTTATGTGGTCTCTTTAAATATTTCTTCGCCCTATAGCCCACGTGTTTGTTGGTGCTATTTTGCTTTCCTCTCTTTTATTTGTATTGCTTATTCGATATTTTCTTGTTCTCCCGAGTATTTTTCCGAGGTCCTTCATTTTGGTTACTAAATAGAACATTCAAGCAATTTATGTGTCTACCAAATAAGAGTGGTTTATAACTTGACTCTTTCTAAGCGAAAATGACATATAATCATTGATGTGTATTTCAGAGCTCTTGTATTTTTATTGCCTTCTCGATGTGTGTAGGCCATCACTTTGAGAATTCATTCAACACGGCGAGCGTTCCCGTCACCGTAATCTGACGAAATGAATACTCGTGTATTTATACGTCCCATGCATGCTGAGAGTCCATTTGACTTCCGTGGCTTGTCGAATGCAAAGCATTCAACTTGAACTTTTTATATTTCTTCAAGGGAGCCTCGTAAGACATTACTACGAACGACAGGCTAGCCTCCTAGCAGCTAGCCGTGTAGCCCCCTCCTAAAAGAATCCACCATCAGAAGAATCCATGACGCCTTTTCAAGTTTAGTCTGGGTGTGTTGCGCATTTCTTACGCGAGGAAGATAGAGAAAAATTTCCCGAAGTTCCTCTGGTCGTTGTGAACCCAGGCCTTCCCAAGAAGGTAAGATAATAGTCTTTTCCTCGCATTGGGGTCTAGTTCGTAAACATTATTTGATTGCAACGATCCGCTGGTGTGAAATGCGTTAAGAAAACTTCCAGTGCATATATATCCTATAGTCATTAATTGGATTACTGATCTTTGGTTTACCATAATCTTATGTATACTGTTTTACCCGTTTTAGTAGCGGAAAATTTCAAATGAATACTGAAATAATACATGGTGAAATTTGAAACACGTGAAACAAATGGATACAATTTTGCGAAAACACAAAAACTCGCTATTGCTAATTGATATTTGTATCTTTTCGGATAATATTAATGAAAATTACTATTGAAATAGATGGTCAAATAATTAATACTTAGTAGTTTGTCATTGATACGAGCAGTGTTTATTTCTCTACTTCCATCACCAAGCTTGTCCGGTAAACTGTTCATTCTTAACACAATCAAGCATGGAGGTGTTGAAATATTTCCTATTGCAAAATGTATTGTAAGTTGTTCCTGGTATATTTGAACATAATAAAACAATTTACCCCTTCAATTGTACATAATTGTAGCACATTGAGCTAATCGTTGTAGCACAATAAAATATCCTATTTAAATATGCTTTGTGAATGTCATCTGCGCAGAAACTCAGAAGTAAGATGAACTCTTATTTTCAGGCCGCTATGTTAGTAACATCAAAAGTAATATTTTCTCCACGATCTTTATTTCACTTCATTTCTTTCCTTCATTTCCATCGAGACAGAGAACCAACTCTTGGTTTGCAATCCTTATTGCACATTTTTAGAGACATTTCCTGAGACTTATTTTCAACATTAGACCAATGAAACAAATCCCTTACCCACTTAAAACGAAAAACAGTTGATTAATGGTCTAAACTATAGAATATTTACCTTGCTTCTTTAAGTTTTTGAGATTTCCTTTTTTCCATTGAAAGTCCTTCTTAATCTTAGTTTATCGTGATTAGCATCAATCAATCAAAAACAGATCTCTGTACTCCAGCTACTGTTGCCAAAAACAATGAATAATTTGATGTTTATTATCTGTAATTTGGACGATTATGGCAATCTTATCAGCCAGTGATAGATGTATTACACGGAATGTTATTCCGGAAAAGATACATTTTCTAAACTCTCAGCCTTGAATAATTTTTTCACCGATTCAGGGTTTTTTCAGTAAAATAATCGAGATTTAAACGACAGCATACATGCACAGTACTGACACTTTTCTGAGACTGTTTGGTGTCGTGACGATACCCAAATCGTTTGAAAGAGCGGTCCATTAGCCTCAAAGGCGGCTACACTCGGAATAGATGAAAGGTTAGGTGTGTACACTCGGAATAGATGAAAGTAAAGAAAGTCGAAGGAGAATGCACAAAATAGTTTTCCCGACGTGAAGAAACTATGTGTCTCTGTTCGTATTGTTCGAGTGCATTCCTAATTTAACGGCATGCTGTCACAGATAAGAGGGGAAAACTCCGGGATGATATTTCATTTAGTTTTGATCTTTGAGATATGTCCCGAATGAGCGGCTACTCCAAATTACCGTTAGCCCAAACAATTGTTGACAAACGAAGTCGTCTTACCATGCCTTTCCACTCCTGATGTCTGCTGTAACTTTATAGATATTGCTCATTCTACAATATCAAAATCCTTCTAGGTGTCCTGAAACAATAAAAAAAGGTGGAAATGGTCTAGATATCTGTTATAGTTCTAATTTCCCAGTACATCTTACATGTGCGGAAAAGGCTTCTATTTGTTCCTTTTGCTAAAGACACGAGTCACAAAGAGATTTTCCACTCAGCCAATTCATAATTATCTTCCTCGCGCAAGAAATACTTGACACTTCCAGAATGCGAAAAGCTGCATGGGTTATTTGGCTGGTGAATTGTTTTGGAAAGGGGAGTTGAGCGGCTAGTTTGTATCCGGAAGGTCGAGGTTTTATTGACGAATGCCAAAGAGTCCATTTGCATATTATACGGAAGTGAAATTGACCCCAAATAGGCGCGGAACGCGTAAGCAATATGCGAGATTTTGTTTCGACAGAATACTGATTCGGCGGGGCTCACTGATTGGACCGACTTTTAAAAGTTATATTGCATGCCCACTTGTAACCATTGGGAAAAAGATGTGGATGGAGCTCATGAGCAACTAGAAGAGATAATTAGAGAAGTCCCGGGTAGGAAAACCTCGATAGTAGTGGGTGACTGGAATGCAGAGGTGGCGGAAGAGAGGGATGGATATGAAGAGGTTGAGGGTTGGGGCTAGGAACGAGTAATGACCGCAGTGATAAGTAGTTGAATTTTCAGGGAGAAATAAAAAACTTGCAACAAAATTTTGGTCTAAAATTACCTAAGTCGTAGGTACACTTAATAATACAGGGCGTTACAGGTAAATTGTAGATTGATTACATCGTGATAAGGCAGAGATTTAGGAACAGTTTAAAAAAACTCGCTAAGTTATCCGGGGGTGGATGCGGACGGATAATTTAGATTTCGTGAAATGTATAGTGATAGATTCAAATGGTTTTGTAAAAGTCAGATGATGAAGAGGTGGAACATGGAATCATCGAGAGGGAAGGAAAGGAGTGAATACCAGGAGCTAGTGGAAAGAAACATTAGTGAAGGAAAGCAAATGAAAAAGATGCAGGAAATTGAGAGAGTATCTAAAACAGATGTAATAACAGCGGCAGGGAAAACAACCAATGGAAAGGAGAAGTTTAAAAAAGCAATAGGTTAAAGTATTTAGTTAAATGCGTTTGCCCTTAGACTAAATAACGAGAAAATATTAATGGTCATTGAAAATTCCGTCCAAAGCCGCTACATAGACTTCGAAAACTTTTCAATACTCATAAGAGATAAACCTCGAAAATCGAAATGGATACGGATGTAAAATGTTAGAAAATTGAAAAAACCCCAAGAGAAAATGCTTAGCAAACTATAAACTAATGATTATTTTTGTAACTACACTTGATTTAGTAATTACAGACCCGACCAAAATAAATGGATGACTAATGGTCAGTAATTATACATACTAAATGGTTAACATTTTCTGAGATTCCTGTCCAAAAGATGTATTACGCACCTCAGAGTTATATGAATTTGAGAATTAGACTGATAAACGGTCTGTGTTAGTTTATTCTAAGTCATCTATAGGTAGCGGGTAAAATGTTTTTTTTTTATTTTTCGTGCAAATTTGATAAATCAGCGATTATGCTAAAATAAAAAAGTATAATTAGCATTGAAAGTTTGTTCATAAAAACTATTACACCTACAAAATAGAATTTAATGGTAATATTTAAGGAACTTAGACACGGGGAGATTTCAACCCTGATAGTTGAAGATCGAACGCCGCACTGAATCCCTTACTTGCGCGTTGAAAATCGCGCGACAGGAAAAATGAAATTCTAGAGGCCATTCATGAACATGTGCTGGAACAAGATCGATTGGAACGGGTTTTATATACTACGTCTTTTTTTGAGATTTAAAGAGTTAGGTGAAAGGGAAACATTTGAAAAAGTGTATGGCAGGGAAGGAGAGGAGTCTGGGGCCCGATTCTGATCTTCCACTAGTGGAAGACTGGTGGAAAGTTCCACCATTCGTTCATTGAACGGCTCTTGATCCGTTACATGAACGGCTCAATGACCCCTCTGGAGAGCCGAACGTCACAAACTTATGTCGATTTCCAACTTACCTCGAAACCGCGAACAAAAAAATGTCTACCGTCCGAAGGCTTACTTCCGACGGAAAGTTTCCACCACGACACTAGTGCTGTTCCACCAAGTGGATGACGGGTGGAAGGGAAGCTTGACTTTCCACCAGTCATTGAACGATGAACGATGTAGTGAACGATTCTCTGGTGGAAGGTGGAACGTGTGACGTAGTGTCGGAAAGTCATGACGTTTTGGAGGAAACTAATGACGTTTTGGTGGAAAAGTTGAGCATCGGGAAAGCATCAGAATCAGGCCCCTGATGAGAAAAATGGAAAGAAGGCAGCATAAGTGACCGGATGACGTATTTAGTAGGCAATATGGAATGAATGCGATACCTCTCTTAGCAGACTTACGCAAAATAATAACTACTGAAAATAAATGAGTGGATCAGAACGCTAAAACACATCAACAGCCGGTTGTCTTTTTCGAGGCCTTTGGAAATTTGTCTGTCGATATTCAATGGTGACTGTCGTAACCCCCATCAATTTCGCATGGATAGTCAGCACGATAGCAAAATTAATACATGAAGTAATCTTGATACTCCCGTCGGATCTTTATTTCGTGAATACGAAATTACATACGTTACTCTCGTTATTGGGAGATTCTTTTGTTTTGCTAACCAGAAAGAAAGTTTAAATGAAAGAAAGAAAATTACGCTATGCATAACATTTATTCATCGAATTCATTAGTACAAATAGCTAACCTATGTATAATTCGTCGATGGTAACTAATATTTCCTGCTTTACAATGTTAATTTTATATTCATTGTGTTATAAACGTCTAACTCACCTTCACATCTCTCCGTAGACACCTCTATCACTAAAATCGACCTACTCGTTCCGGAGATACAACTGAACTGAACGCGCCCCGTGCCCACACAAGCCCAAATTTAGACTCCCACGCACAGCGCTGTTACGTTACCTCACTACTCCCCCTCCGCTTGCGAAAACCCATATCCGGTAGTCGAAAAAACGGGCTATCCAGTCATAGCTTTAGATATTCTGTAATCCTTACAGTTTTTGCACACGAGGCCCTCGAAAGTACACCAATATTGCTGGTGGCAAAACCTTAAATGACGCCGAGAACGAACCATAAGGTTGTTCATTCGTATTCACATAAAAAAACCGTACGCCACGTGGCTTAAAATCACTACTTCATGTATTACCTAATGATGAATGGTTGAACCGACCTTGGCGTTTTTCCCACAGATACACGATAGAATTAAGTTAATAATACTCTTATAGAGTGCTCACTGGGATACGCGTTTGGGAAATAGATTTAAGAAATTTCAAGACCGAGCTAGATGACGTTGATTTCGCCAGCGAAACGAGGCCTCGGTCAGAGCGATACCATTTCTCCTTTCGGCCGAAAAGTACAGATCAATGTATTTCGCATGAAGTCCTATGATCAGGTCTTTCCCTCAAGATCCTCTAACACCAAGAGAGGTAAACAAGCGTAGAAAAATACATCAGGTTTGCTGTTCCTCGTCTCAAGGCATTGTGGATCCATTCGAACACAGATACGCACGTTCGCTCGAGGATACGGGTTCGCAAGCTCGCTCGTTGCTGAGGTCTTGGAAATACGAGGTGAGGTTCCATTATTTCCAGTTTAGTGTGGGGTCAAGTTGCGCATACCCGGGCTGGCGGATTCAACGATGTGGTTCAAGTCCAGCTGTTATTGGAGAATTTGCTCGACCAGCAAAGATACATTTTTGGCTTTCATTACTTATTTTCAAGATGACCCTTTTTTGAGTGGCTCAAACTTAATAAATATTCGGTTGAGTTCTTGAAATAGTGCACTTAAACTTTGTCGTACTGTCTATCTAAAATTGCATTCACAGCATGGCTTCTTGAAAACTAAAAGGAAATTAAATTATAGTGTATAGGTGTAGCAAAACTTGGAGAAATTCGCTTGTACAGAGAATTACTTCAGGGAGTGGAGAGCGCACAAGAGAGGAAGGATAAAGATGTTTAGGTTATCTCTAAGGGTTCCCACCTGAGCCCTGCGGTACCTCTGCCCGCTCTTCATAACTTAATTCGCCCTCTGGAGCCTCAAACTCTCCGCTGTCGAGTGCCATCAGGTTTCGCTATGCCTATATTTATACGTATATTTATGCTCTTCTCGTGGAATAAGAATTTCACTTAGTAAAACAGAGGTATATTTATGAAGAGAATTATATGCTTGACATTAATTCATGAGTAATACAAGATAGTAAATAGTCATTAGGATGGGCCTTGTAGAGTGTAGTTATAAAAATAATAATTAGATTATAGTTTGCTACTCTTTTTCTCTTTGGGTTCTTTTCAATTTTCTAACATTTTACATCCATATCCATTTCGAATTTCGAGGTTTATCTCTCATGAGTATTGAAAAGTTTTCGAAGTCTGTGTAGCGGCTTTGGACGGAATTTTCAATGACCATTAATATTTTCTCGTTATTTAGTCTAAGGGCAAACGAATTTAACTAAATACTTTAACCTATTGCTTTTTTAAACTTCTCGTTTCCATTGGTTGTTTTCCCTGCCGCTGTTATTACACCTGTTTTAGATACTCTCTCAATTTCCTGCATCTTTTTCATTTGCTTTCCTTCACTAGTGTTTCTTTCCAATAGCTCCTGGTATTCACTCCTTTCCTTCCCTCTCGATGATTCCATGTTCCACCTCTTCATCATCCGACTTTTACAAAACCATTTGAAGAATCATATGCGCCAAGAGTTACTTAAATCAGAGGCATGAATGAAATGCCATGCCGTGGGCACGCCATAATTAGTTTTAAAATACCGTAATTCGCAGACGTTGTCGTAGACTAGTGGATAGAGCTCTCAACTACGGGCAGGAGGTGTGTCAGTTCGGGCATTACCCGGAGAAAATTTTGTTTTTAAGTCACATTAATTTACGCTCTGGACCTAAAATATTTCAAAAAACAGTGTCGGAGTATGTCCAAAACTTTATTTATATCAAATTCTTGTGGATTTTGACCAATTTATGAAAAATGGTTTAACATTTCTGGAGTTTTGGTCAATTAAAGTAATAACAGCGTATCTGCCTACGTTTCGTCAACTTTTATTGACATCAGGGCTTAAAACATAAACAGCACCAAGTTATAAGTATTAGAACAATGTATAATTACATTTTTTTTCTCATTTTGATTCAATCAACAAATAATTAAAATCAATTTACACTGAATTTTGCCGCAACACAAACTTAAAACTCTACACATACCTTCAACACTCTTTTAAAAAATATTACTTGAATCTGTTAACAGCATGAGCGTGTGGTAAACAAAATATTTGTTGCTATGTGAATTTGTAGTTTTGAAATATTAGGTAAAGGTGAGCTTTCGTCTCGCACAGTTAACATTTTTTTTTTGAAAAACTTAGTGAAATGACTTAGTGAAATTGAATGTTATACGTAGGAGTAGAGGAAGAATGCGCATTTGTAAAAATGTAAGAATCATACCCGTGCGACTAGTAGTTTTAGAGATATTTACGTTTGAAAATGACCAATTTCGCGATTTTTTCGTGAGATTTCGACGCCATATTTGGAGGTTTTACGAACAACTGGTAGGAGGATAGTTACTAATTTCCATTCTAAATTCCCTTCATTCTCTCTATAAGCCCCCAACAAGCTTGCGGGCTTATGGAGTGAAATAGGGGTGCTAGGGTGGGACGGTACGTGGGCAATTGGCAACCGCAATTGGCCATTTTCAAAAGTGAAAAAGGAATTTCTGTGAGTTGGAAAAGCGGAAAACGCATTTTTCGCGGGAGCGATAACGTAGAAATGGGCATTTTTGAGAGTGGTAGAAGGTTCCAAATGCAGATTTTTACAATAAAAGGGGAAAATGAAAAGACGTATGTTAGGAATAATTCTGGGTGTTGTGTTTTAGTCGAGAGGCGATTTTATTGAAAGGTATAATACTGGATGTGCATTTTCACAGTGAAAATGACGTGAATTTATACCATGGATGACTTAGCGTATTTTTAAAGAATGAATTGCCTGTTGTAGGTTGGTGATTAGAAGGGTGTATTATTTGAAGCCTAGTATTCTTTTAAGTATACAATCCCTTTATTGGGTTGTGATTATAGGTGGCCATTAATAGAAGGGTAAAATGTCATTTTACGTATTATATTAAGAAAAGAATCCTTCTAGCCGGTTGGTGATTATAGTTGGCCATTAATAGATGGATAAAGTGTCATTGTACGTATTCTATCAAGAAAAGAATCCCTCGAGTCGGTTGGTGATAATAGGTGGGCATTAATAGAAGGTTAAAATTTCATTTTACGTATTCTATCAAGAATAGAATCCCTCGAGTCGGTTTGTGATTATAGGTGGCCATTCGTCGAAGGCTAAAATGTAATTCTGCGTATTCTTTCAAGAATAAATCCCTCAGGTGACATGGTGAATATAAGAGGGGTTTTGTTGGAGGCTAACGAAATAGTATTCTTGACGAAGTTTTCTCGGGTAGTGTGGAAGGGGGAAATTAACTGTGAATGGTTGGAAGTCAATTGTTTAAAAGTCACCCGGTATCCATTCTCCAATGAGAGTTGAGAAGTCTGTTGGCGTAAATCATTTCTGACTTGCCTGTGTGGTGTATGGTCGCCATGAATTACCAATCCTGTACGCACACGCAAATTTCTGCGATCCTTTACCCTCCTAACCGTCCTTCCCTACCGTACCTTCCCTACCGATCCTTCCCTACCGTAATCCCCGTCACATCTCTCTTTTTCTTTCTTTGCTTTGGGTGCGACATTAACGGGCTACCCTGCCAAAGAGTTCTTTTCAGAGATCGCAAATTATCTTGAATGATACTATTTGCTTTATCAAGGTGTTCCTTCCCCGCACTAAATGGAATGGACTTTTGGCAAATGGCAAACTTTCAAACCTTCTCAGGTTTGAAAGTTTGCCATTCCTAAAGTAGTTGATACATTGTTATGTTGAAAGTACTTTAAAAATGCGCAAGATTTGCATTATAAGTGAGGTGAATTTGGTGCCGATATGTCTGTTGAAAGTGGTTGAAAATTACGTTTACGCTGGCGAAAACGAATGTTCACCTTTAACAAATATTATTTGTTCTGTTGCTTGCCTTCTCAATCACCACACACTCATGCTATTAACAGATTCATATAGTAATATTTTTTTAAAAGATTGTTGAAGGTATGTGTAAAGTTTTAAGTTTGTGTAGAGGCAAAATTCAGTATACATTGAGTTTAATTATTTGTTGATTGAATCAAAATGAGAAATTAAATGCAACTATAAATTGTTCTAAAACTTCTAACTTGGTGCTGTTTATGTTTTTAGCTCAAATGATGTCAATAACAGTTGACGAAACGTAGGCAGATACGCTGTTATTATTTTAATTGACCAAATCTCAAGCAATATTTTACCTTTATTTATATCTGTAGTTTAGTACATATTTAAGGTGAAACTTGTCTCGGCGATTCTAAGCGAATCATACGGGATCCTTCGTCTGTTGTTCGAGAAAGAACTGAAATTTATATGCCTGATGCACGCCTTCGTCTTTGCCATAACTCGTTTCAAATCCTGCTAAGATTTCTTTTGTAACCTCTGAATGCAATGGCACCGCTTCAAGTACAATTAAAATGCAACTATAGTAATATACGCTTCATCAATACTTTTTTATATTCAAAACTAGAATGTCAAGTGTTGGCCTCAGCATCGAGGACATGTCTTTGCTTTATTATTTACCTCTTTCGTTTTAGTAAACCTATGTAGCCTATTCCCACGGCTAAAATTGTCACTAAACGCAGTTACTTCACAATCAATTAACCGGCAGCTAGGCCATCATCAAAGACCACGCTCCCGCAAAAATTCAACTATCTGAATATGACCCACAGTCCTCGGGAAACAATTATGTGAGCAACAAATGACAGGCAGAAAGCGTGGATCCTCCCTCCCTGACGCAGCTTCGTCAAAAGATAAAAAATGGGCAACTTCGGCGTCAACGCAACCTGCGTGAGGATCTCGCTTCTGATTAGCAGCGCAGTGTGCGTCAACGCAAAAACGACCACATGAAAACGTAACTTTAGGCCTGTCGGCATGTGAAGCCTCTTTTCGGGCAAACATAGAACCCCGATATTTTCTTTGAAGGTTTCCGAAGGGGGTTGATAGAAAATCGAGCAAATAGTCTGAAAATTAAAAAAATACTGTTGATACTGTCGCAAATGAATGGGATTGGGCATTTTTACAGTGATTCCGTAAAATATTCGGAGGAAAAATATTTGTCCCGACTGTGACTCGAACCGGTCTACCTTATGGTGATGAAAGGTATAGTGCCTCGACCCACTCGGCTGCGGCTATATACTGTTTAGAGAGTGAGTGAGTGGTCCTTCCTTGCGGAGCATATTTCAGAGGTTTCTTAAATGATTTAAGATTTTGCTCTGTGGCCAACTTCTTTTTCTTCCCTATTTTTTAGGCATCACTTTCCATTTAAAGAAGAAGTACTTTTATCAGGCCTCTTCAGTGGCGGATACAGATGGGGGGCGCGGGGGGCGCGCGCCCCCCCCCTTGCGGGGCCGCGCGCATTGCCGGCCGCGCCGCCCCCGCCAGTCAGCCCGCACGCTATTCGTCCGTGTCTATCGTCAGTCGACTCTGGGGGCCGATTCCATAACTTTACGTTCGATCGTAAAAGAGTCATTCCCGCTGGATTATGGGAATTCTATCGAGAACAATTGCCGATCGCGATTCTATAACTCACGTTCGAACGTTTTTTGCCTCACGCCCGACTCCACGGCTTCGACGTCAAAATACATGCCGAAGCGGCCATTATCGAACGAAGAACAGTTTATTTTGGTTTTTCATTTGAATGATATTTGAAGAAGTATCGCGGTTTGAAATATTTTGTGTGCTACAAATCATTTAAAACATACTATTCTTGGACTTCAAATGTGAATTGTGGTATAGAATGCTGAGTATCGTTATATTGGAAGATAGTTTCGAGCGGACGTTTTGTGTTGTGTTTTTAGTTGTGGCGATTTAAAGAAAATTATCACAGTGGAGCATTTAATTTAAAGTTTTAAATAAAGTTTGCATCACTACGTTTCGATTTACAAGATACAACCGTGTCATTTTTTGTGATAACTTTTAAACGAAGGTTTATCGAGTGTTTAGACAGTGTACATTGAGACATGCCAGTGATGACAAGTGTTATTTATGTTCTGCGCTGGATTGCGTGTGTCTAAGTGGTGATATATTTACGTTAATTAGCTAGATTTGTTCTCTTTAAATAATTTGTTATGACAGAAATGGTATTAAAAATGTAACAAATACGTAGTAAGTGTTGGAGAAGACGTAACAGCAATCATTTCGTTGTTTTCACATATTGACTAAATTAAGACGTGTAATCCATGTGAATTGAATTTGGTGACTCGTGGATTGCTCTTGACTTGTAAATGTGTTTGTTTACGTCTCAGTGAAAGGATAAACAGTGTAGTGTTTAATTATTCTTCATTCAGGGAATTGTGGCACCCCAAGTGTCATCTTTTTATTTCATTGCATTGTTGTGTTCAATGTGATTTTGTTGAAATAATTAATCCGTTTGCGTTTAAGGCAGGTAATGACTTATTAGCAATAGGCATTTTGATTTGTCCTGGGCAGGGATTACTATGTTATTTTAGAGTATCTTAAATAGCGAGTGTGGTTGTTAACGTCCAAGTGAAAGGGTGGTGATTGTTTTGTCTACTTATGCAATGTATCTTGTTTCATTATGCTTCATTCAGTAAATTTTGCCATCTCAAAAGTTATATTTTCATTTACTCGACGTGATGTCATTAGCAAGTATTGTTCCTTTATTTGAGTGCTGCTGTGCGTGCCTGGAGAAATAGTGGAAATGATTAAAAGCTGCCTTGTATATAATAATAATATAATAATAATAATAATTTATTGCTTCCAGTCATTGCATACAGAGTACAACAATTATTAGGTGAAGCAAGTTTGGTAGCCCCTAAGGTACACCTGTTTGGGGGCTACCATTAGTTAAGCCATGCAACATAGGCAAATTTTTAACAATCAAGATACTCACAGTGAAGTACACAAAACCTATCAAAAGAAATGCTCTGTGCAGAGAGCAACAGAAAATACAAACTGACAACGCTCATCATACACACAAACATACATATACTCATAAGAATTACATACAAACACTCATAATCATACAAACACTCGTAAGCATTTATTCATACATGAGCGACAAGCGTTAACAAGTTAAATATATATATACAATCACTTTATATTTAACATTAGACTTATTACATGTAAATCACAAAATAAAAGTTCGATGTTGCTAATGTTAAGTAACCAATTTTTTACTTCCCTCAAAAATTTCCCGGGGTTTTTTTCTTTTTTAATACAATCAGGAAGAAAGTTAAATATTTTTGGCTGGATATAAATAAAACATCTTTGAAACATCGTTATGTTTGGTTTGGGCAGTGATAATTCATTTTTTTTACGCAATTTAAAAGAATAATCCTTTGGTAGTAGATTAGCAACATTTCCACTTCTTGTGTAAAATGTTTTTAGAAATTTATAAAAATACAAGTAGCGAATTGGCAGTAATTTAAGCTCAAGAAACAAAGGGAAAGTGTGGCAGAATCTGGTTTTCTGCATAATCGTTCGCAGAATTCTCTTTTGCAAGTACAATAATGGATATATATTTTCTTTACATGCACTTCCCCAGCATTGTATGCCGTATGTTAATTTTGACTCTACGAGAGCAGAGTAAATAGCCTTTAGAAAGTGGAGAGGACATTTGTTGCGTAAGAAAAAAAATTTCGAGAGGTAATGCCGCAATGTCTTTGCGAGTTTGTGTACATGAAGATTCCATTTCAATTGATTATCGATAGTTATTCCTAGGTATTTATATTCTGAAACACAATCTATCGGGATACAATTTGAGCAGTTATCTTTGGGACATCCAAGGGAATGGTATACAATATTCCAATTTTCTTGGTACCTATTGCATATATCGAATATCATATATTTAGACTTAGGACTTATAGACAGTCTATTCTGATCAAACCAATTCCTGAGTAATATCAGATCGTTTTCCATTTTTCCTCTAACCATATCCCACGATTCGCCATGATAATTTAAAGCAATATCGTCTGCGTAGGCTGTAATGTTCCCGTTAAATTTTTGTTGAAAGAGATCGTTAATATATACCAGGAAGAGGATAGGCCCCAGCACGGAACCTTGTGGGACCCCAGCCATTATTACTTTACATTCACTATGACAGTCATTCACTCTAACAGTTTGTGATCTCAAAAATAAATAGCTTTTAAACCACTGAAGCACAATACCCCTGATTCCAGAACGACATAGTTTATCTAACAGAATATTATGGTCCAGAGTATCAAAAGCCTTTTTAATGTCAAGGAAGATGGTAGATGTACGTTGGTTACGATTTAATCCGTTAAAAACACTTTGAGAATGATGCATTAGCGCGTCTTCAGTTCCCAAGTTACTCCTAAATCCGAACTGATGAGAGCTAATACACTGAATTTTATGATAGAAGTTTAATATCCTTTTTTTAATTAATTTCTCGATAACTTTTGAAAATATAGAAAGGAGGGATATTGGGCGGTAATTTTCCACATTCAAGCGACTTCCTTTCTTGTAAACAGGAATGATAACAGCTTTTTTAAGTGATGAAGGAAACTCTCCTGTAGATATGCTCACATTGTACACATGTGCCATCACTGGAGCTATAATATCAATTATCCGTTTGAGGACACTGGCGGTTATCCCATCAAATCCAGGTGATTTGCTTGCAGGGAGGGACTTAACCAGCGCAATGATTTCGCCTTCAGTTACTGGTTCTAAATATAGCGATTCACAGGTGTTACTCAATAAGTTTACATTTTTAGGAGAGTGACAGTGGGAGTTATGTTTATAAGTTTCTGTATCGTATGCCGACATAAAGAAGTTATTAAATTCAGTTGCTAATTTTGATGGGTCTGTAATGACGACGCCTTCTACGTCTAACGAGGGGGTGGAATGTTTTGCAAGACTTTCTCCGATTATTTCTTTCACCAGGCCCCACTGAGTTTTGGAATTTCCTTTACAATTTTCAAACTTTCGCATATAATAATTATTACAAGCCAGTCTTAACTTAGACCTTAGACTATTTCTAAAAGCTATGAATTCCTCTTTTATGGCATTACAATTAGGATGACGCCTAACTTTTTTGAGAAGATGATTCTTTTCCTCTATGTCTTTAAGCAGAGCGTTAGTTACCCATGGTTTCAGTATTCTTAAATATCTTTTATGTTTACTTGGGAATTTTGCCGCGTTTACAACTGTGTGTATTAAATCCAACATAACTGAAAATGCTCTTGAGGCATTGTGCTCATTAAAAACTGGAGTCCAATCTATTTTCCTTGCCTCTTCATATAACATGTCGTAATTTATTTTTAGAGAAGTTTCATTTTTTACACAGTGAGCACGGGACACATTTCCTTTACCCCTAGAAATATCAAAGGAAACCATGGAATGATCAGTTATACCCAGATGCTTAACTTCTGCCAGCATTTTGTATCTGAATGCATTATAAAATCTAACAAATACATGGTCGATGCACGTTGATGATGATGCGCTAATTCTAGTTGGTTGATTTAGCAAACATGACAGACCATATGTATGCATCAAATTACAATAATAATCACAATCATTATTTGCAACAATCAAATTAATATTCATGTCACCAATAATAATCATATTTTTTCCACCGCTATTCAAAATTGGTTCCAACTCCTGTAAGAATTCAGCCACAGGAAAATTCTGGTCCCTGTAAATGCTTACAAGATCGAACTCAGTCAGATTAGTTTTAATTGTTAAGTAAACACAAAGTCAAAGTATGACTTGTGACTGCTTTTGATACACATTGAATACCTTCATCCACATAAACTATGACGCCTCGAGCGCGGTTTTTTTTGACAGCATTTAGCAAATACATTATAACCAGTTACATTGTAGAAATTAACTTCGTGTTCATCAATCCATATCTCAGATAGAACAATTATTGTTGGTTTACATTGCAGTTGTCCTATATGAAGCAAGAAGAGATCGAAATTTCTGCGTAAACTGCGGATATTTTGATGGATTATGGATACTGAATCACCATTGTTTAACAAGTTGTTTTTAGTTAGAGACATCAAAACATATTTTACAGTGATTTTAAGTCCTCCGTATGTGATATTACAAAACAGGGCTCCTTTTCAGCTTTCCGCATGAGAATCTTGCCTCCACGTATCCAGTGGTAAGCATAACCCTTAGTCTTTTTTATTTCTTTCGCAGCATTTAGAACTCTACGCCTCCCGGGGCATAAAGCCTCATTTATATAAATATATCTCAAGGTAGGTAATCATATATGCCTCATATATATCTCAAGGTAGGTAATCATATATGCTGCATGAAAGCTCTTGACAGGCGTTGAACGGTCTTGTAAAAGTGAGTTATATAGTATTTCTCTTCGATTTGATGGGAAGAAGGTTGCGTTTAAATGGTATTGAAGGTTGAGTAGTACGTTAATGATGGGAACTTGCTAGAGGATAGTATTTAAGTATCAATGAATATCCTAATCAATTCATGTCCGAAGTTATATGCCAAGGTGTCATAGGTATATACGTCTGAGTGTTGTTTTGGAACATTATATTATCTTTGAAGTGAACCATGCATTAATTTTTTTAGATGACGAGAAGTATCAGGCGTGATGTCGTGGAATTTCAACATAATAAAGGTAGAAATTGAAATTTTACACTAATAAAAATGCACTGGTCTGCCAGTGGAATATGACAATTTCTGTCTTCATTATTTAGATAACTGTTATTTATCTTTTAATCCGCGACAAGGTTCATTTATGAGGGAAAGCGTTGTATTTGGAGTGCATTACAAAATGTTTCGAACGAAAGGAGACCGATGTCATTGAGATACATTTTTTTTTAGAATTTTTCTGATGATAAGCTTGGAAATTTTGATCACCCGTCTGAAATATATAGTGTTTCAGAATCCAGTAAAGACGATTGGAGTGTAATTGAAATATAAGAGGCAATTCAAGCAGACGTCTCTGCCAATCAAAGCAGACGACATTACATCCGTAGAATTCATAGAATGACAAGAAATTAGGAAATAATTAATCTAATGACAACGCATTTAGGGCAGTATATAGCGTTTATAATACTCGTGAGGAAGTAAAGTTCGATTTTTCAGAGATTGCAATGCTTATTTAAATTAATATTTTTCAAAATTATTCATAACAAGTGCAGTCACTCCAATGTCAGCTCATTGCTCATGCGTAGAGAAACAAGTGCGAACTATTCTGTAAATCTGACAACACCGTAACGTTCGATGTTCTGCTGAACGATCGGGTTAATAGAATCGCTCGTTGGTCTTCACTCGAATAAATTGAGCTCGACCGTAGGTGAACGGATCCCTAACGTTCGAACGTCAGCCAAGTTATAGAATCGGCCCCCTGAGTCGAGTTATCGAGTAGTTGTACTTTCTTATGTAGCACGTCCGCGCGTCCGCGTCATCGTATTTTATACTTTTCTGTCTGGCACATAGATAGCTAACCTACGAGAAAAGTCGCGGCCATTCTAGTGATCTCGACACGTTATTCTGTCTGTCATTTGTTCGAGAAAAGTCGCGAATATTCTACTGTTTTGTATTTGTTTACACTCCTTAAAGGTCTGGAAGCGAACATTCTGGCACCGAATGTTCTCGAAACAACCGAGCTACATATATAAGGGAAGCAGAGTCGCTGCCAGGCAGTCAGTTTGAAAGCTACAATCGTCGCGATAACTTGCGCCCCCCCCCCCCCCCCCTTGAGTTTTTTCTGTATCCGCCACTGGGCCTCTTATATATATCCCTTTCTTGTACATACCTTGTTCACACCCAGACCATTAAACTTCTTTATACTACTTCCTTTTAGTTTTTAAAAGTAGTTTTCGACTTGTGCTTTTATTTGCTTTTTTAATGTAACTATGCCGTGTTCAAGTAGAGATTTTCGTTTGTAACAGAGTATGGTATTTCGAAAATCGATCGTACTATTTTACATTCAGTTATTTCCAATGTATCCATTTGCTTTTTATTTAGTGAACCAACCCATGCGGGTGTGGCATATAATAGTTTTGTTTTAGTATACATGTCGTAGATTAGTCTTTTAGAATTTTTAGGGGTTTCATTATTTTTCAGTATCGGGGCAAGTCCCGAACTTGCGCCGAACGCTTTTCCTGTTATTTTATTAGCATGTACTTTGAAGTTTAGTTTACCATCTAGTTGTACGCCAAGGTAGTTGGCTCTATCTTGCCACTCTGTTGGTTGCTCTTTGATTCGCATACAGTGCCTTCTTGGAGTCTCTGCGTCTCTGTGCTTCGTAAATATTACCGCTCCTGTTGAGAAAGGTGTAACCTGCAAAGGATTTATATGCAGGAAAATTCTATAGTTGCGTTTTTTTTTCGCGAAGCCGGGACTATGTGGAAGAATCCCGTGACACCATTCCCTTATTCTCTCAATAATTTCACAAAATAATTGCGTCATTTGGATCCCGAGCATCCATCTCGCGATGTCCCTTTGTTAGCGTTGGTATGGGAAAAATAACATGGCCTTTTTCATACGTCTTGACGAAATCCATTATTGTAGAATTTTATCATAAAGCATTAGCTGATGAATTTTATTGTGCATTGATTGACCTTATTTTTGTTATATCAGGAAGTCAGAGAATTGTAAACCAGAAGATATTCTCGTCTGATCATTTATGTATACCTCCTCCCTGAGGAAAAGACCCCACTTAATGCTGTGATATTTCTCTTGAAGTGAGACTCCTGTACATGAACTTTAAAGGTATATGGACAAAAGTTCTAAAATAAAAGTTCCAGTCCAAAAGCTTCAAAAAGTTCATTTTTCCAATGCAAATGTTCCAAAATATTCTTTTTTTTCAGTTATTCATCGTTCCAAAACATTTTTTTTCAATTGCATACAACCTCACTTCTACACCTAGCAACATGTGAATAAATAAGCAAAAAGTGTCAGTCGCCTCTTAACCTCCATCCCCGTGGCATAGCCTATTTTTTTAAATAAAAATTTGAAGTTGCAATGTCCTTACTAATTCCTGAACTTGTTAAATCTGGACGTACAACTAATTTGCATCTGGACGTACAACTAATTTGCATCTGGATGCCTTCTTATATTACAAACATTCCTCGGGAAAAACTGTACTGTCGGTGTAAACTTAAAAACCAATACTATGCTTGAGTAATTACTGTGAGTTCTTGAAATGACGTAGTTGCGCGGAAAGGTGGTCATCCCGATGCTCACACTCACGCTCCTAATTGAGCTTCTTAGATAGATTGTTTAATATTGTGTCTCGCTCGATACGACTCTATCGATGACATTTTGGAATATTTAAAAGTAATTGGGATATTACTTACACTTCTTATTTTGTACAACTATTAATATGTTCACTTAGATTTATTTTTTGGAACTCTGTATATTTTGGAAAATTTTTATAACATAATATAACATTTGGTATCTTGGAACTTTTGTTTTGGAACTTTCGTTTTGGAACTAATGACCCCCAATAAATTTAAGTTATATAAGGTTGTGTACGTTAGACTAACTTCATGAGAATCCTACGCGCTACCCTTGAATCTGACCCAGATAGATAGGTAGAATAGAGGATCAATGATTTTGAAACTTTTGGAGGAACTCTGCTCGCATTAGGTTAGTTGGAAAAGAGTCATACTTCGTCATGAACAGAGGAGGAGACAATTTAACGCAAAACATTTCGGCGTGTGAAAGCGGCGTACGCGGGGACTCGTTATTATCGCTCTTCCTTCGACAACACGAAAACGATGAGAAAACTAGTCACAACGGGAATGTTCAAACTCCATTAAAATGGAAATAGATTATACGCATTGCAAAAATAGGGTTGCTTATGAGGTGAATGTATGAATTGGTAAGATACCCTTTGAGTCATTAACGTGATGGCAGCTCTTACTTCCCCGCAGCCAGTCGGAAGTTTCGTAGAGTTTTATTTGACGATACCTGCCATATTATTTTAGTCGTGTGACCCCTTTAAAAATGTATTTCCGCAGTCGAAAAATTTTACAAGAAATACACGATAAATCAGTTAAACTCAAGGACATATATTCCATATCTGCACGAGGCTTGAACCACTGAACTAAAAGGAAACGTTTTTTGAACAGTAAATAGTTGTGGATCAATGTCATTTAAATACGCCTCTAACTACAGACAGGGAATAATGTGATTGTTTGGCGAAGTAATATTAGACACTATTGAATATTTTATATAATTCCTTGCGACTTTTACGTCCAAAAACAGGGAACTTTGTGCACAGAATTCTTGCAAAGAGAATTCCCTAATTAAAAACATATTGGCGATACCTAAATATTTAGTAAATACTCTACTGAGATTTTGATGCTACCGTTGTAGAGAGAGGACGTTTCAAGCACTTAAATTTTTCAAATTATGTTTACGCGTATTAATCAACTAATGAACACTATTTTGTAAGTCACTTCTTTATTCTTTCAAGGAATCGATAAATCTCTTTTAGCCAAGGTTGCGAAGGAAGTGGTTGAACATACCCCTTCGGCGAATATATAGAACAGCTTATGATACTTTATTCATTCGGTGTTGTAGCCAATTGGGAAGTGTTTTCGTCTGTGTAGCAAAGGGTTCGGAGTTCAAATATGAGTTCACTTTCATTTTATTAAAAAATCGCAGGAAACCGCAGGAGTCCTTATTTAATGAATTTCTTTCCTAACAAAATTGTTTTTATGTCATTAAATTCTCATTAAAACTGTTGACATTATCACATCGTTGGAATTTTTATGCCAGTCTTCGCCAATCGTGGGTAAATAAATAAATAAATAAATGAAAAAGACGAAATATAGATGAAAGTTTAACTTATACTTAGGAACCTGCAAAACATTATCTTTTTTACTATAACACTGTTTGAGATGTCGTACGGCCATTAATTCTCATTTTTATTTTTACAGAAAAACAATGCCTACAAGTGATAGAAATGAACTTTACGCGTACTGTTTATGGAATTTGATGTGAATGATCTGTATTCAAACCTGAAAATTTATTTTTTCAAAAAGTACTTCATTATCTCCGAAGTGACGGAATTAAATAATGTGCAAAGTTTGAAAGATTTTTAACCTCTGGTTTAAAAAAAACTATACATCGACAAAGTACGAAGCGTCCGTTGTAATGGTTCAAATATAAAATAAATAACTTGGGATAGAAAATAGAAGTAACTGATATCGAATTTGAGTAGACGTAATCTGAGACTATGACAATGGCGAAGAAGAGGAATAGTGGCGGCTGCAGAAGAATACTATTCGCTTAAAGGTTTTACAGGATTTATAGGATCTCATCCTTTTCCGCATTCCGTATTTAACTAAGAGCGTAAATAGCTTAAACGGATTAATAGAATACATCACATAAGTTGTTGAAATAAGTTAATACGCCGACCATTTTGAATTAGGGAGTTTTGCATTGGTTCCATGGAGGACAATCGGCTATCTTTATAGGTTATGACCAACTAAGGAGCCAAACAAGTGTTAATTAAGACGTTTAATCTTGGATATAATAATGGAATCATCTTACATTGTCTTAACTAGGAAGGGTAGGGGATCTGGAACCAATTTACGTAAGATTTTTGTCTGTCTTGAAACATTGTATCATTTATGAATGAAATTTAGCAGTGACTTGGATCATCCGCTCGTTAATGGCGTATTTTTCGTTATCTCACCGCTACACCAATGCTCCTTTTCTGTCAGGTGACTGGCTAGCTGCATTAACTCCATGCTCAATGAGTGTGGTACTCCAACACTGCATAGTTATACGATATCCAGTGCTCAAAGCTGATGATGGCTTCTATGGAAAGATGAAACTGCAGAAAGCGAGAATTTAATGAAGAGTAGATACACATAGCAAACTTCTTACGTAAGACTGAGAGGGAAGGAGGGGCTGGGAAAATCTTGTCTTACATAGGGGAGGGGGGGGGGGGGGTCAAAATTGGCAAAAATCGTCTTACGTAATACTTGAACGAATAACTTAGTTTTGAGTGAACTTTGATGACATTTACATCTAAGAAATACCATGCATTCAAGCATTTAAAAATTATTTTTCATCAGTCGAATGAATATTTTTATGCAATGAAGAAATTAGTTTTCCAGATAGTAGTAAGTATTTTTGTTTGCCAATAACATAAAACAAATCATAATTTGCTGTATGGAAATATTAAATCCGTAGGGTGAGCATTTAGGATTTAATAAATAATAAGAAGTTTTTTATTCCATTCCTGATGACATCGTGACTTTAATTCACTTGTTTGACAAATACAAAGCTATTTTCAGCTTTTTGAACTCTGCGTGGTAATGTTTTATAATCTTTGGTACATTAGGAGCTTAAAAATGGTTTTAAAAAATGCAATCATAATACGTAATCAATTGAGGGGTGTATTTAAATTCAGCGGTTTCACTGTGATGATGCACATATCTGTCGCTGCGGTAGATATAGGTTATAGTTACCTCCATCAAAGAAAACTGGCACTGTGTCGGCACTCCTTGCCTTAGTGGCGAGTCTGTACTCCTCCTATTTCGTGCGTACCGGAAAACACGCAAACTCTCGGTTCAGACGACTATTTCGTCAAATCTCTCTGGTCTCTTGAAACGCTCAATAATAAGAAAAATTAAAAGACATAAAATAAAACATTTTCTTGAAAAAGCATTAGAAATCTGTAGTCACTGAAACAAATATTTAACATTAATTGAAAAAAACTCCATTCATTTAGAGGGAAATATTTAATGAGTTATTTACATAGCCAAAACATTCTTATTTTTTGAGTGTGTGCATTGGATATCAGTGGATTAAGCGTTCCAGAGTTTTTAATTAAAACATTTAAAGGTTTTTTAAGGAAACGTTTCAAAAGATTCAAATGACAATTGAAGCGTACGGATTCAAGTTCTCGCCTCTTGATTCTCTTCGAAGATCCCTAGAATCCAATTATTTGAGATGAATTTCTAATAGATGAGTTACCTCCCCGTAAATTGCTCCTCCGCCACTGGATATTATGGGGTGGTTATTTAGGTACCAGGGCAAGCACGAGATTAGCAGAGCCGCATGAAAAGTGTTACGAGGAAAGGTGTGCGTAATTTATTGGTGACAAAATAATTTTCAGGATAAAAAAATCTATTCCCTGAGTACAATTTCGGAAACTAAGTAGTTGTAGTATTTGTTTTCCCTCTGACCATTTATAAAATTGCGATTCCCATAAATGACCCTGATCCTATCCTCTATTTTTACAATATTTGTGTTCTTTCGTCTTTGTTTTAAACTAGCTGAATTATCCGGCGTTGCTGTGGGATCGTACTTCCTTGATAACTCATCATATAAGAAAAGAGGGGTTAGTTAGTAGTTGTCAAAACAGACAACAGTGTTAATAATTATTTTATTCATTTGAATAATTTGCTGAAAGCGTAGTTTCTAGACAAATACGACGTGTAAAGGCAAATCGATTGAAAAAATGAGAAAGTTCATTCATTTGGGTATTTGGGTTAAAATAAATTTTAACTCTATCTTCAGTGGAAGTAGTTTTAAAAAGAAAAAAAATAAACGACTGCACAATACCCAATGCTTAGAATTCTTAATCAGCTTAACTAAGCAAAATGAATTTTAAATAAGTTAGGCCGGGTTCACACGAGGCCACTCATCAGCGCTTCTAAGTGGCTTCTTCTTCTTTCTAAGTTAGTGGCTCGTTAGTGGCGCTTCCACGGCGCCACTAACGAGCGTCGAACCGGCGTTTTCAGAAACGCGCACGCGCGTGCGTGGTGCTGCTAACGGGCGTGAGAAACGCTTCTAACTAGCGTGAACCTGCAACCTTTGCTTTACTTGAAATTCGAACGCTCGTTAGCAGCGCTTCTGCAGGGCCACGAACGCGTTGCTTGAACAGTGGCGTGGCAGCCGCTCCGTGAGAACACCGCCAATGGCGGTGAACAAAGACCAACATCTGGTTGTCGAGGAAATATGCTATTGTTGATTTTAGAGAAACATGTGCGTTTTTGCAGCTAAAAACGCAATTTTCGGACAAATACGAATTGGAAAAGATAATTGATTGAAAGAATTATAAACGTCATTCTTTCAGCCATTTGATTATAAAATCCCCACCCTCTATCTTGAGCGAAAGTAATTTTAAAAAGCAAAAAATGAAAACCAATGCACAAAAACCTATACAATGTAGACCACCAAGGGGCCCTGAAATATTTTTAAAGTAGCTTACAATTTTCCTCCTATCTCGAACTATTAGTCTGCAAAATTTCAGCACGATCAAAGTATAACTGTAGATTTGTGTAAAAGACATACAGACAATACGAAAAACAGACAAAATTTCTCCTTAATATATATAGATATCCATTTTTACAAGATAAAATTAATCTAATTATTATTCATTTAGTTTTATAACATTTAGGGGCTTAGTAGGTAGTAGTCATAGAAATAGTATACTTACAAGAAGTATTCCAAACTGCTCAGACTACGCGAAATTGGTGTAAACTCCGCGTGTTACCCGTGACTTATTTAGTCGAAAAACTGATTTTAAACCTGTCGAACTAGTGGAGTGTGGTGGTGTATATTTCTCGTGTAAACACGTACTTGTTAACAAACAACGAATGATGGTAACCATATAGTTCAGTAATTTTTTCCAAATAAGAATGTCTACCTCATAAAACGGTGACATGTCTGTGAAAATATTTCAAACTCGGAGGTAAGATAAAACGTTTCGACAAAAAAACATGTGCTCCACCGGAGCCTCGAACCAGCGAACTTCCTACTGTGGAGAGAATACTTAACCAACTCGTCCACCGCTCCTTGTTTATCTAATGCGCAAAATGGCATCTAAACGTGATATGGTAACATTCGATTTCATTTATTAATGGCGCACATTATCCTTCGTATTATTACTGAGGGTCTTATTTACTCGCGCAAACAATCGCAATTCACATTTCTCCAATCACACTTCATATTTTGGGAAGAAGCTAGTACAGAAATCTTAAGTCCTCTGTTTCGTCATCCTCGCTTGGGAATTTGAGGGAAATTTGTCCACTAATATGGTGGAAGGAAAAATAAATAGTCAACAGTTTAAACTGCCTATTTTTAATAATTTTAAACTGCATATCAAATTTTCAAACTGCATAAATCTTCATAATGTTAATTCAGCTGTAATCAGAATTTATCATGGAATTATACGGAATGGAGCCTTCTGCCCTTCGAAGCGGATAATACAGATTATTTTTCCCCATGATATAAGATTCATACCTAGACAGCACAATGTTACAAATAGCATATAATTATCCCGGTAATACACAGATATCGAAGAGAAATCCATTCCCCGAAGGGAAAAGATATCCGGATTCGATTGGGAGAAAGTAGGGAAAAGTGAGATAAATAATATGGATAAGTTTCGGGCATTAGACAGAAATCCTCTCTCTACAGTGGATTCAGTGCTGTGTTAGTAGGCTACTTTTCAAGCAGCTTATCCCATACAACAAAAACGGCCGCAAAATGGTATGTAGACCATGTAATACGCGGAAGTTATCACGTGTAAAAACAGTTTTGACACGTGAGAAAGTGAAATAAATCCCGCATAAATCGGTTGTTTGTCCGTCCCAAACAGGATAAAATACGTGAATGCAAAATCCGCGGCTATTTTGGGTTCATATTCGACCGAAAAAAATATGCTTCATGCTAACAAAAACTATTTAAAAAATTTAAAAAAATATGCTAACAAAAACGGCCGAAAAATGGTATGTAGCCCATGTATTACGCGAAGGTTATCTCGTGTAAAAACAGTTTTGACATGTGAGAAAGTGAAATAAATCCCGCATAAATCGGTTGTTTGTCCGTCCCAAACAGGATAAAACACGTGGATACAAAATCCACGGCTAGTTTGGGCTCATATTCGACCGAAAAAAATATGCTTCATGCTAAAAAAAAACTATAAAAAAATGAAAAAATTAAAAACATTTCTAAAAAATAAAAAAAATGCTAAAAAATTTAAAAAATATGCTAACAAAAACGGCTGCAAAATGGTGTGTAGGTCATGTATTACGCGGAAGATATCTCGTGTAAAAAAGTTTTGAAATGTGAGAAAGTGAAATAAATTACGCAAAAATCGGTTGTTTGTCCGTCCCAAACAGGATATATAACACGTGAATGCGAAATCCGCGGCTAGTTCGGGTTCATAATTGACTGAAAAAAATACGCTTCAGGGCAGTCTCGAACCCTTATCCATGATCCGCACTTTCCTCTAAGTAAGCGCCTTAACCCACTCGGCCACGGTAACTCGGGAAGATAGGGCAAAGAACTGGTTTTACCTTTGCATGAAATTGTAAACAGTTGCCTGCAGTTACGAACGACTTCCCACTGATGTTATTGTGAATCAAAACGTAGATGATTTATTAGAATGAATGATAATTAGCGATGAAGGAAAAATAGAATGGATGAAAAAAAGGGTGACGTGTTTCATACAATTCAGGAACTTAAGGAACTGACGGGGAAGAAAACCGTACTCTAAAATAAATTCACCCATGATAGTATAGCTACATATGAAAACCCTATTCATTATCCTAATTAAGGTTTTCACGATGATCAGGAGAACAGAACGGACAACGTTATTTGGTAGATGCATCTTAAAGTAACATCTCTTCGGAATAATAGCTGGTAAAGGTGAGTTAGGGTCCAGTTTGGGAGAACATTTTTTGTGAAAAACATAGAAAAGTGAGGGGTATCAGAGAAATGTGAAACGAAAGTGAAAGGAATGCGCATTTAAAAAAATGTAAGAAATAAAGTCGTGAGATTCTTAGTTTTTGAGACAAGTCGAAATTGGCGTATTTTTCGTGAAATTTTGACGCCATATTGCGAGATTTTCGGAAATGCCGCTAGAGGGACACTGTGTAATTTCACGTCTACAATAGTCCCCCCGCCCCCCCCAACAAGGTTGCGGGCCTATGGAGTGAAACAGGGGTGCTAGGGTGGGACGGTACACGGCCTGGAATTGGCGATTTTCGAACGGTAAAAAGGCATTTATAGGTGAAAAAAGGATAAAAATTGAAGCATATGTAAACTGGAATACGGAGGAATAGAATTTTCAGCGGTCAAAAATGGGGAAAGTGAAAAAATGAGGTAAAGGAAGTTGAAATTTATTAGCATTTACGACAAAAATCTCCCGAAAGGGTTGATGATTGGAGGGGGTGTAGTTGTAGTCTGTTCAAAGTGGTAGTGTATTTTTTTGTAAGAAAAATATCCCCCCAGAGGGTTGATGATTGGAGGGGGGTGTAGTAGTAGTCTCTTCAAAGTCGTAGCGTATTTTTTAAAGAAAAATATCCCCCGAGAGGGTTGATGATTGGAGGGGCGTGTAGTAGTAGTCTCTTCAAAGTCGTAGCTTATTTTTTTAAAGAAAAATATCCCCCGAGAGGGTTGATGATTGGAGGGGGGTGTAGTTGTAGTATTTTCAAAGTCGTAGCGTTTTTTTTTAAGAAAAATATCCCCCGAGAGGGTTGATGATTGGAGGGGGGTATAGTTGTAGTATTTTCAAAGTCGTAGCGTATTTTTTTAAAGAAAAATATCCCCCGAGAGGGTTGATGATTGGAGGGGGGTGTAGTTGTAGTATTTTCAAAGTCGTAGCGTATTTTTTTAAAGAAAAATATCCCCCGAGAGGGTTGATGATTGGAGGGGGGTGTAGTTGTAGTATTTTCAAAGTCGTAGCGTATTTTTTTAAAGAAAAATATCCCCCGAGAGGGTTGATGATTGGAGGGGGGTGTAGTTGTAGCCTGTTCAAAGTCGTAGCGTATTTTTTAAAAGAAAAATATCCCCCGAGAGGGTTGATGATTGGAGGGGGGTGTAGTTGTGTCGAGAATACTTGTTAAGGAATAAAATCCCTCTCTCCTGCAATGGGGGACATCGGTCTAAGGTGTAGGTGAGGTACTGACCTTGGCAGACGTTGGTTCGCGGAGTTAAGGGGTTCGAGGTGAGGGGTAATGGAATGAGGGTGAGAGGGGAGGTGTGTCGTAATTCTCGCGTTTTTTCACAGTTGACAGTTGCTGGGGTGATTATGGCCAATGAGAGCGGTAGATTCCGTCCGTAGGGGTGGGGGTCGTCGACGTAGGTGGCGAACACCGGAAGGGGTGTTGTGTGATGAAATCGGTAGGTATGGAGGGGAGACAGGAATCGTGATTCGCGGCATTTGAATTTTTATAAGTCACGAGGCATGTATTCTCCAAGTGCGAGCGTGTGTGAAACGCGTCGTGAAGCGCGGCAACTTTAAGTTGAAGGCGGGAATAGTCATAGGTGGTGAGTGTAGAAAATGAAGAAACTGCTCGACCGCTGCGCCTTCTGGGGGAACTAGGAGGAAAACGTCAGTATTTCGAACATGGCGTCGAGAAATTGATTCACATCACAGGTTTAAGTGAATAGTTTACGAAAGAAAAAGGATTTATGAAGCAAATGAAAGGTTAGTACAAATGCGCATATGTAGCGTAGCAATCAATATAAGTGAAACAGGTGGTATAACGTGATCGGGAAGCAGGTGAAAATAATTTTCTCCCATCCTGGACGCTAACTCACCTTTACCTAATAGCTCATCTTTAATATGCAGTTTTTCCCATGGAAATGTGAAAAAACAGTAAAGTGGCATACCCTGACATTTTAATTCGAATAAGTTGTAACTTCTGGATAAGTTCACTCATTAAGGGCCTCTCACTCATTCAATCGTTACATAAGTAATGCCATAGTCTCATCTTAGCAGCAAATGCGATGGTTCATTGGCACTAGAAGCAATAGGGAACTTGCATATATATCAGATATAATCATGAGCCCCAAAACTCAATAGAAATATATGTTTGCGTTTCACGGTGAAATTTTTTTATTATTTTTAGACGTTGTTAGCGATATTTAATTCATTAAAGTTCAAGAGAATTTTCAAACACAAGTGAGAATCGAAAACGCCCGATGATTGGCTGGTGGCCAAGTGACGTAATTATTCAGTACGCGGAAGCAGCATATCGCTGCAGGGATAGTATTTGATCTTTATTTTCCTCCATTGAAAGCCATATATTGCGTAAAGATGACGGAATAAGGTTATTCTAAAGCCGGTGTCCCACGGTCCAATTTGGATCCAATTTTTGTACCCAATTTGGATACAAGTGGAGTGCACCGTGTCCCACGTTGAATTTGTATCCAATTACCTTTTCGTCCTATCCGTTTCATCCAATTCCGTTTGGTCCAAACGGATAGGACATGTTCTAAATTTCCATCCAAATGTACGAAACCAGCCAATCAGAGGGCTGAAGAAAAAGAAGCATCGCTATGCGTTGTAACCTCGTTGTTCACTTCTTGCAGGGAATAATTCTTGTTTTGCAATTACGGTGGATAGCGTGGTCAGGTTCGTGTGTTGTAATTATATTAAGACATGACCAAATGAGACACAAAATGAAAAAATAAGAAATGAGACACAAAATGAGCATAGGTTGGGAGCCAGAGGCAGTTGTTACGCTCATCGAGAAAATGCAACAGAATGAGTTCATGTACAATACGAAATATGTGATTTATCGCAACCGGAATGCCAGTGGAGGTGTTTTGGAAACTATTAAATATTTACTTCTAGAATCCGGAGATCTAAAACCCGGCGTATTTTTTTCATAGGCTAAAATTTTGAGCCTCAATTACGTTTTTATGCGGAGAAGTACGATGGAAGGGAAGCTAATTACGAGCCTCTTCTTCATTTCACACGAGTGGCAGTGAAGCAACAAGTTAATACTTAAGGAAACAGTATAAGCATACTAATAGGTTTTACACTGCTGCCGATATTATGATAATGAAAAACGCTCGAATTATAAAAGTAATTTTGGAAATAGACCAAACATGGTGGAAATGTAAAAAGGAAGTATGCATGTATTCAGTTAAAACTTGCTCTTTTAAACAGGTAAAAATTAGTTTCCAAATGACTTATATCAAGCCAATTTCTACGAATTCCATGATACCTCTTTTCCTGGAGGGTATTCATAATTCCCCAGAGACGCCAGAGAATTGACTTCTTTGAACCCTTTGAGTCGCCGGTTTCGATCGCAATGATTAATAGATGACTAAGGTCCTCTTTGTGACTGCTCGAAGGCTAATTTGGAAATACAAATGTCACTTCAATGAACGTTTATAGCACTACAGCGGCATAAGTATAATATCATCGCAACTACTATGTCCGTTTTTAAATTATACACCTTTTCCTTGCGGGAATAAACCGCCTCATATTGGTGCCCTGGCGCTTTATTCTACCCTCAACCTATCTGAGAAGGGACATGAAACCATCCTCACTCATTCTCAAGTAATTCCGATAGTTTTCGGGATCGTCGGCAACCAACTCCTTCTCCAACATGATAAGCACGCCTCTTCCGACACCTTCATCTCTTCTTTCAAGCCAAGGCCTAGTCCACCATTGCCTTCACTTTATTTACATCGCCTCTTTTATTTTTAAAGAGCCTGCGTAGCCAATTCCGACGGAGAAAACTGCCAAGACGGCATCCTCACAATCCGTAACTTCAATATTTGTTTACTATAATATCGTATTTCGTTTGTTTTACATCTTTTGGTCCAAATGTGATGCACCGTGGGAAATACCATTTCTGTTGTATACAAATTTTGGACCAAAAGCATTTGGACCAAAAATTTGGATACAAAAATTTGATACAAATTGGACCGTGGGACACCGGCTTAAGGAAATGAAGGAACCTTTGATTATTCCACAAAAATTTTCATTTCGCTTGCCGACTATAAAGGTCTCGACTTGTTAATTAAGTCATTTTCAAGGGCTTGGTATTGAGTTACACAACATTTCTCAAATTTCATATTATTATCGATCATGTATAGATACTTGATTAAAGGGTCCACGTCCCAAATATTAAAATATCCCCCCTTTGAAAAATGAAGGCGATGTCTAACCATTAACGATAGGTCGTAGTTATATATATGTAAGTTATAAATGTTGAATGCTGAGTGAAATATATATGGATACCTAATGGTGATCCCCCAACGCTTATCATTTTTAAGGCATTGACGACATAAGTTGAAACATTGGTTGACAAGCGAAATAAGAAATAATAATTAAAAATACAAATTAAGGCCTTGATAATGTCTTCGTAGGCCTAAGTCTTGGACAGGCAGTGAAACAAAGTAGTATTGTAGACAAGACGAAATTTCCTTCATTTCATATTATTATCGATATACTGGAATAGTGTAACCTACCCTTAATGAAATCTATCCTCTCTTTAACTGCGCATGGCAACGTCTAATCACTTTTAACCATATCGGTAGTATATAAATATTTATTCATTTAAAATTGTGTGCAGACGGCGAAACCGTGATCCCTCCACGCTTTCCGTGATTCAACTGTTTTCCCATGATTCTTACCAGGATTTTGACTAACTTGCGTTCCCACTTCAAAAAAACACGACGGTAACCACTATCCCCTGATCTTACGAGGATAACTCAATGCTAGTAGGACTATCTACCATGGTAGGCGTTTTCGAGCGTTTCCATTACTAGCATTCGCGGGTAGAGAGTTACCGTCGTAGAAATGTCAGTAGTAGAAACGGGGCTGATTCTAGCAACCTTCCTGTCACTGATTCCCTCATGATTGCAAGGTATTTCAGTGAAACTGAAGACTTCGTCGGCGCCGAAAGTCGATGCCGAAAAATGGAAAGGTATTATATTGAGTAACTGATGTGCTTCTGAAATGTTTTCTAGTTCATAACAATGTTTAATTTGCATACAATCACCTCGTATTGACGAAATCGTATATTTATGTGAGATGTGTATTATTTTGGCAGGTCCGGTAGAGAATCTTATGGTGACTCGGCAGTGGGTTATGTGCAGGTGAAAAAGTGTAGAAATATGGAAATATTACTTACATTAAAGTGATCTTTGCACACATAGCACACGGATTTATGGCTTATTTTTCCGTGACGCTCATCTCGACGAAGGGCATGCATCCAAGCTTCTCTACTTTTTTCCTCCGTCGGAACGCTGACGAAAATTTTGTCTGGGGTACAAATAGACGTGTTTTTGCACATCGGAACAATGCACCACTTGTAATTTTTCCTTTTTTCAGCCATTTTCTCCTTTAAAACGCAACGTGGTTCTTCCAAACTTGAAGCTACGAGGTTATGGGGCTAGGATTTACGAATTCGACTGAATTGTGACGTCACGGCGTAAGATTAGTGGGGGCGGTATTTTTTAGCCCGCGAAACTCTGAAGATTATTGGGAGTCATTTTCTAGTGTATAAACTGAATTTTGAGCGGAAAAAAGTATATTGCGGTAACATGTATTTGCTGCAGAATATCACCATACTGTCTATTAAAAGTATGCAATTTCCCTATTGAATCTATAGAGCCCCCCAAAACGTAAAAGTCGGGGAAGATTTTCCCCTGCAATTTCGTTAAGATTCCATGGTGATATTTGCCCCACTTTGGCCCTTACATATCTGTAAGGGATATCCACTGTGATGCCTGGGTAGGGATCATGCACTTTCCTAATTCATGCCCTTTCCTATCCGTAAGAGATATCTGCTGTGTGGGCTGGGTATTTCTTGTAATGCGAACAATTAACGCTTGATAAATATCGACCGCGGGATCGAAGGATTAACTGAAATGCACAAATGATATATTTACGCCAAAATACCCTATTAAAGGTTATTTAGAAAATGCGGGGGTGAGGGATTTCTCTTTCGTCGATATAAATATATTATCATTAATTTCTACTACAATTTGCCTCAAACAACCTACAAACACCTTTCTCAATTTATAGCATAGTGGCACTAACATGTCTAGAAGTGTATTTGTAGCATCAAACAACTAATTGTGTATTTTATGACTGCATAATAAAAAAGACAAGAGGTATTAAGGAAGAACAGCAGACTATATAGTTGAACCTTTTTTGCATTATCCGATTTTGAAATATTTTAACCTTTTTAATATGTATTTAGCTTTGGAAGTGTATTTGATTGCAAATAAATTATTATTATATAAACAAGGCTCCTCCGCGACTGTAAGTCTGACATTTATGCTGAAAATATGCCGGTTTAAGTCTTTCGCGACATTTTGACCAAAGCAACATGAGTGCATTTTTGTGTATTGGCATGTGTTGTATGAGATTATGCAATTATAAGCATAAGATCAGAATAAAAATATTAAAAGTTATGTGATAATTTCGTTTATAGTAGTTAACTTATGAAACACTATTTCTCTTACTATTTGCAGTGCGCCTTTGACGGTAAAAGGTGTCACCCAGACTTTCCAGAGATTTCGGAGCAATTTCAGACCCATGACAGTTATGACTTGAACTTGTGATTCCATGAACCTCAGGTAAGTTTTTATTAGTCTCCAAACTCATGACCAACCGTTTTATAATTCTTGATAGACTTACCTATCGAGAGAAATATGTATTTAGTAACATTTTCACTGTAAACACTGGTAAATTAGCACTAAAGCATTTTTATTTAATATATTTTTGCATATAGGTACTCATATTGTTGATTGTTCTGTTGACTATCACACATTAAATATGAAGTAAAGGGTACTCAGAAGAATTATTTCTTTGGTATATCGCCTCAGATGTGTCTACTAGAATGTTTGATCATTTTAAATATGCTGTTTTAATAGAAATTCAGCTCAGTATCCTTAGATGTTTCACTTCTAGAGATAAAGTGAATCTCGTTTTGATATTAACGCAGTTGAATTGCAATTTTAATTTTTTCTTTGATATTGAAATGAGGAAATTATTTTCTAAGTAAAATCTATGGAAAAAATCAGTCATCATGTCTTTGTCAGAAATATTTCATTCTTTGTCAGTTTGACTCATCTATTCTTGATGTTGCAAGTAACCCAAGCTGTCAGTGAGAGTTCTGCATTAGGTGTACCCAACGAGGCTAAACTGTGAAGCGCAAAGCTGAGCATAATTCCAGTTCCATCCTGTATCTCCACCGCAAGTAATCCCAAGTCTGCCTTTTAACACTGCCAAAATACCAAAGTGGTCTCATACTCACCACCCAGGTAAAAATATTTGGTCTGTAACTCCACTGTGACTGGTCTGATTGGTCTGATGTGGTCTGAAACTGGTCTGTAACTGGGAAGAAATTGAAACAACGTTCCAGACCATTCTGGTCAATCAAACTGCAAGAAGAGCTTCTGGATTAGCCCCCGGATGTCTTTGATTTTCCCCCTTTTGGCCAGTTGCTAAGTGCCTTTTGATGTAATCGTCACCCAGGATCTTTCTTAGCAAAAGCTTCACTTAAAAACTTACAATCCGAATTCAGGCCAGTTACAGACCATCGAGTATAACAGTGCAGTTCTAGATCAGTTCCTTTCACTCATTTAAATTCCAGACCAGTCCAGTCCGGCTACAGGCCTCTTACAGACTAGAAAATGCCCTTTCATAGCAGTTGCAGACCAGTTGCAGATTAGTTACTGACCAAATATTTTTACCTCGGCCGTCAGACTAGGTTGGGCTCATGAGTGCAGTCAATAACCCAGCATTTCTTAAAGGCAGTACTAAGATTATCTCTCAGAGTGAACTTAATTTTTCCATCACTTTCCACCAAATTGTGAATTAGTTAAGTTTATAACTTGAGGGGGTTACGTTATTCCCTATTCTTCTGGCCACATTACTTCTTTATTGTTTTATAACAGTACCCTAAGATTTAATACTGTGGTCAGTCACAGCCCTGTTTTGCATAACCTCAGTTATTACGTAGGTACATAATTTTGTTATTTTTTCTGTTTAGAACAAAAACTGAATGGCACAAGACCGAAAACCATGAAAACTTGGGCTATGAGTTCACTCAAAAATGATAAATGGAGACCTTCAAGTTTCTCAGTTTTGGGTAGCCGTAAAATTTCTCGAACTAGAAACTAGATGCAGTTAATGTAGCTGTACATCGTAAATGAAATACTAACTTTGTTTCCTTCCACAGATTTATTTTCTTGGTATAACATGTTTCGACACATCGGTGTCATCATCAGGTACAAATTCAAACATAGTTTTCACGTGTGTATATATCATGAGGGTAGTGGGAAGGGGAAAATCGGAATCGGAAGGGGAAAAAAACCCAGGGTGGGGAGAGGTAAGGGGTGACGGTTGGAGTTCCTTACCTCTTACCCTTACCTCTCCCCACCCTGGGTTTTTTCCCCTCCCGATAACCCACTACCCTCATGATATATAAACACGTGAAAACTATGTTTGAATTTGTACCTGATGATGACACCGATGTGTCGAAACATGTTGTACCAAGAAAATAAATCTGTGGAAGGAAACAAAGTTAGTATTTCATTTACGAAATTCAACTTCCACCTAGTTGAGCCTGAAACAATGGAACATAGCTGTACATCGTTTCACATTTCGGCTTTGGAATTGGGAAAAATATGGCCTTTTAAATATGCCTTGATCAATGTCCAAATTCATTTATGTAGAATTTATTCATAAAGCATTAGCTTATAATTTCATTGCACATTGTTGGTTTTATTGTTCATCTTTTGTTAGGATGTTAGAGAATAATAAAACGGAATCTACTTTCACCCATGCATTCATGATTCTCTCCTCCCTGAAGAAAAGAAAAGATATAGTTACCCAATATCTTCCCCTCTATCATGATCCCCCTTATTACCTGCCACGTCTACTTTCTCTGTCCATTCTTACTTCTCTTACTTTTCCTTCCTCTTTTCACCCACCTCCCCCAGTTCATTACCTTTCGTTTTCCATTTCATTTATTGTGACCTCTCCATCTTCCACACCCTTATATTTTTAATGTCACCAACCAACTCTCATCGTCAAGTGATAACAAACTCACAGCTGTCACCTTTCACACCTCACTACCGCAGTGAATGTCATATTAGTCTCACACGTAGTATTGATAGTGTTTTTCCTTTATTGCTATCTGATCTCCGCTCCATGCAGTGCTACATTCAACACTATACTCATGTTTGTCATAACATCCTTACATAGTTCCCTTCATAACATTCTTTTTTTTGCTGGTGAACACTTTCACTATCATAGTTCCCTTCCTTATACCTTTAATACCATTTTATGTACTTACCTTTCTATACCTTCCTCTTTTCACCCACCTCCCCCAGTTCATTACCTTTTGTTTTCCATTTCATTTATTGTGACCTCTCCATCTTCCACACCCTTATATTTAATGTCACCAACCAACTCTCATCGTCAAGTGATAACAAACTCACAGCTGTCACCTTTCACACCTCACTACCGCAGTGAATGTCATATTAGTCTCACACGTAGTATTGATAGCGTTTTTCCTTTATTGCTATCTGATCTCCGCTCCATGCAGTGCTACATTCAACACTATACTCATGTTTGTCATAATATCCTTACATAGTTCCCTTCATAACATTCCTTTTTTTGCTGGGGAACACACTTTCACTAGCATAGTTCCCTTCCTTATACCTTTAATACCATTTTATGTACTTACCTTTCTATGCCATGAACCGTACTTCAACTCTTCCTTTCCTTATTCTAATTCTCTTTACAGTTCATTATATTCACCTCCTTCGTTTGTGCCCATTCATCTCTACCCTCTCTTCTATATTCCCAGCCTTATGCTTTCAAGTTGTGCTCTTCAACATAGCATTTCCTCTAAATTGTACATTTCTCTAACCTGGGTTGCCTCCTCCTAATCTCTTTTAGCAACTTCATTTCCACTCCAACAATGGCAAGTGTATTTTTACTCCCTTTCCATGCATCAAACCCTTTTCTCTTTTCACCTACATTGGCAACACTTGCAATACATTCTCATCCTCCCCAACCTTGCTGTTTTCATGTAGAAGAGCCCATATTGAGTATTCTGCCAGCTGACAATATCTGTTAAATCTTTTGGCATTATTCCTCTATCTCAAAGCAATTATTATTATTATAAGCAATGTATTAATTTTATAGGTTGGATTGATTAGGCTTAAACATTATTTTACAATGCTATGGTATCTTATAACATACTCAGTACATCACCTTATTCCATTCTTCATCTCAGTATATGCCCTTCCTCTATATTTTCCATTTAGTGAACTTACTTCTTTTTTCCCTTCTCTTTAAAAACCTTTTCCCTCCACCACTACGACCCTCAGCACCTTTTTTAATTAATTGCTTCTTCTATCCACATTCACTATTGCCTCTATTTTAAAAGACATATCATTATACCTTAAGTATAGTATCTCATTATGTCCCTTTGTCTGTATAAAAATTTCTTAAAGGCCCTCTGTTTTTCATTGTCGATATTCCAAAGGCTCCAATCCATTTTTGTCCTTCAAGCCTTAACTCTGGGTTTCAGAAATATTTCATGCTTCATATGAAAGTACAAGCAAATTGTATCGTCATAAGCAAGTCCAATCAATCAGGATTCTATTTAACTCTCACCCCTGCCATTCCTGGTGTGCATGACTGGACTAAAAGCTTTGATTACAGTCCTTTGGTTTACTGACTGATTAGTGCTTTGTTAACTGTCCATCCGACTTATTCACTGCCTCTCCTACTTTTAATCCTACTTAAAGAACCTCCTATGACTCCATTACCCTTTCTCCAGCATATGAGTTGAATAATGCAGGTGATAGGAGAGAACTCTATCTCAGCCCCCGCCCACCCTGTTTCTCCATCAGCAACTTTAACTCGTGCAGTCTGATGAGATGTTGTTCTCTCCCATTTACTCCTGATTTCTGCGGTGAAAACTTCAAGCACACTACTCTACCAGAACCCATCTCAAAATCAGCAACACAAGCTAAATCATCACGGTTATATTTTTATCAACATTCTCACAAGAACTATAGCATCGTGCGTTCCTAAACCCAAACAGTTCTTTCTAGAAAGTTGTTCTTTATTCTAATCCCAAACATTTATTCATTACTCTTAGAGCAATTGATCTATGATCTTAGAATTCCGTCACTCTTCTTCTTCAAAATGGGAATTAAGTCTTTTTAGTGCTCTCAAGTGCTTTCTTTCAATTCTGGGAATGAGTTCTACAAGTTCTGTCTCTTGTCTTCCTCCTTAAAAACTCTGCAGGGTAATTATCAACTCCAACTACTTTATTCACTATCATTTTCATTTATGAAATTTCTTTCTCACTATTTAATATGCCTGGGCCTAATCCTATCCATCCTACATCTCCCGCAAAAACTTCTCAAGTACCCCATTCCCACGGCATTCAGCCAACACTTATTCCTATACTGATACTCCCAGGTTTCGCTGCAGGGAGAATAACACCTTTGTACAATGCGATTTCTGATTCTCTAAACAATTACTCATTCCTTGATATGCACCTTTATATTATGGCATTCTTTCCATCATTCACACTATTATCCTCTTCATATATCCTACAATACATCACTAACATTCCGCCAAGATACACAAAATCGTACATTTTTTCCATTATTTGTTAATATACTCTCATCATTCACACTCTACTTCCTATCAAAAACAACTACTTTGGAATTTGACGTGTTTACTCACAGTTCATTCCCCTTGTGGCTCCACAGAAGTTATTATCCGAGAGCCCTGTAATTTAATTAACATTTACCTCTTAAGTAATGGCATTTATTGGTCAAGTCAATAGGTATTTATTGATTTGCTGAATTCATCATTACATATTCATCTGATGGATGCAAATTATCTTTAATTTCTTGTCGTGAGCTCATTTGGTGTGATATTGGAGTCTAGGAGACATGCACATGCATGGTAGCTATTAAACATAGGTAACTATGAAAAAATGCAAGTCACAAGCATTTAGTATTGAGGCTAGAAATGTTTCCATGTAACTTTTCAGGTATTCATAGAGTTTTTTCCGTGCAGGTCATTGGCAATATGTTCTCGATGGCTCCCTCCAGAGCCTATAGCCATCGCTTAGGCTGCTGTGCTTAGGCTGCTGTGCTTAGACTGCTGTGCTGCTGTGGAATCAAGCTGGTAATTCCTAGTGATTTCCTGGGCCATGTTATCTTCTGAGGCAGCTTGGTCTGTCATCAATCTTCACAACATCAAGTGTAGAGCCTGAAAAAAACCAACAGGTGTACTTTGTATTTTTATTGTTCAAAATTTATAATTGGAAGTTGTTAGTGAAGTTTTCAGTGCATTATCATCCAGTTTATTCCATTGAGTTTTCAAAATAACATTATTTTAGTGCTTTTGAATTTAAAGGCTAGCTTTGGATTGTGTACCCAAATGTTGTTTATAATCTTTAGCATAAGTGTTGCAATTTAAAAATAAAATAGATACTAAGAATTTTGTTATCATTATTAAAATGTCCAATCTGATGAACCACCTGAAGCTACTGCTTGAATACAGAGGAGGTAAGTTAAACGGGTTGCAGTGTGCTGCGTCATGTTCCTCCTGTCCGACGCACTCTTCTATGGACTCGGACGAAGAATTCTCGGAAAAAACCAAGTCCAAGGGTTTATCCTGTGTGGGTAGGCGACACACATAACCCACATGATTATCCTGTGTGGGTAGGCGACACTCATAACACAAATGGTTATCCTATGTGGGTAGGTGACACTCATAGCACAAAAAGGTATCCTGGGTGGGTAGATGACACTCATAGCACAAAAAGTTATCCCGAGTGGGTAGGTGACAATCATGACACCCGCATTTTACTTGCCCCCATTTGACAGCCAAGCGCTAGAGGTCACAAGTGGATACAGTAGCAATGAAATGGATACAATGGAGGACAGAGTGACGTGGCCCCACGTTTAAGACACCTGACCTGGGGTGGGTCGCGTTGGTGATTGGAGACGCGTTACCAAGCCCTCCCGCCACCCTAGCTAACTAGGTTTAGGGCTTCTTTATTAACAGCGAACTGCTGAGCTGAGATAGCAAGTTCTTTAAATGAATCCCCCTGAGTTTGTTTAAAAGAAAGTAAATCGCAAACCAGTACAAACATGGGCCAGGATATTTTCCCCGAATAACAGTCATAAAGAATTTCATTGAAATTATTTATAAGGGGTGTTTTTCGACAATTATTTGTATTTAAGCTAACAAAACTGCCCGCGTAATTCAAAACTCGCCGTCTGGACTTAGAATATTTTTGCTTGTTCCTCAAAGCGTCACCTGTACGGACTCTAATTATTTCCGAGCTTCCTCACTCATCTTTACTTTAAGTACGGACTTAAAATATTTATTTTTCGCCTTCAATTCCTTCTAATTTGGGACTTGGAATATTTTTGGTATGCCCCCCTTCTGTAAGGACTTCTATCGTGAACTTCAAATATCGGTTTTCCCCGAGTTCCTATCGACGCGTGGTGGCCTAGTGGGTAGAGCATTGGGCTGCTAACCAGAGGACTCGGGTTCAATTCCCGGCCAAGTCTGGGCGCGTCCGGCCGACCTCAAGCTGTGAGCCATGGGTACCGGATGGATTTCCGGGAGGACCTGAGGGGGGTGGGGGGATTTGGGATTCATCAGTGCCTTCATGGGCATAACTAGTAGCTTACTAGTTGCTAATTACTTGTTAATTAGTAGCTTATTAGTTGCTGATTATGCTTGCAGGGGGCGCGGCGCTGGGTTTATTCACTGTGTGAATAGCTCACCGCCGTCGGTTTCTTGGCGAGCTCTACCCTCGCCAAGCAACTGGGGTATAGGTCCTTCTTTTTTTAGACTTAGGTTGAGAGAAAAGAAAATATTATATTCTCCTCATAGAAAAATATTTTTTATGGAAAAACTATTTGCCGGATTGCGCATGAAAACTTAAATCCGGTAGAGAAAATCTTTCTCTTTCATTCCTCTCCCCGTACTGACGAATTCAAATTAAATTAAGGAGAATTTTTTAATTAGAAAGACCAAAAAAAAATTTTTTATTTCGGATAAATTTACATTTCGACAAAACGGGAGGAGGGTTTAAGGAGAATATTTTCTCTACCTGATTAAATTTTTTTTAACAATGCTGTCGGGAATTTAAAAAAAATATTTTCACCACAAGACTAAAAATAATTTTCTCCCCTCTTAATTAAATATTTTTCGTTTCTAAATTTACTCCTCTCCAACTAAATAAACCAAAGCAGCCCCTTTCCTCCAAAATACTCCGTTTCCTAAATACACCTGATTGGACTTTGAATATAGTTGTGTATAATATTTCCACACGCGCGACTGAGTATTTTCGATTATTATTTTGGATTTTCCTTTTCGATTTGCCCTGCGTGATTGCAATATTTTTATATTTTTAAATTTAAGGACAGATAAGGTTAATTATCTCAAAAATTTAAACAGTTACACGGCTAGTAAATAATGTTCATAATTCCATAAATTTACGCCCGAGACAACGGATTTTGACATACAGTAGAATATTGAGGTCATTTCCACTTGTACGACCACGCGTTAACGTTACTATTTTGGACCTTTCCTATTTTGCTTTTTTCTATCCGAGTTCTGCAATATTTTGATTTTTTAAATATGGAACAGATAAAATTGTTAGTTTCAAATGGAAAGAAATGCTTTAACTTCAGTCATTATTAATTAACGATGTTATTAATAATATTTCTGCAAAGGATTACTCAGGCTTACTCAATATACACTTCTACATCGATCTATATTACGTTCTTGGTCAGCTCTACCCTCACCATGCGACTGGGGTCCCTCCGTTTTCGATTTCGCAGTTAAGAGAAACAACAAAAATTAGGTCTCCTCCTGTAAAATATTTCTATTGATAATTTTAATAAATTTTCGTTACCAAATTTAATTTTTTTCAACAATACTACTCTTATACATTTCCGGGTTAATGTCTGCGTGGAGAAATGTTTTGCTCAACGTTCCTCATGCTACGAACGTCGTCAAGAGACCCAAATGTGTCAGGATACGTCGTTTTCTGACGACGTTCGCAGCATGAGGAACGAAACGTTGAGCAAAAAATTTCTCCACGCAGCAGTTAACCCGGAAACGTATAAGTGTTGAGTATCTTATCGATTTGAAAACCTTAGAACAAAAATGTTTTTCACAATTGTAGTCCATTCGTGTAAATAACGTTTATTTATTTCTCTATCGGATTAAATTTTTCGGGATGAAGAAAGGTAAGACTTATGCTGAGATGAAGAAAGAAATACTAGAGGTATAAAGGGCACGGAACGTGTAAGAGTTCGTTGGATATTCTCTGACTTTCATCACAACCTACCTCTAACCGGTAGATTACTGTAATGAATGAATGAATTTAATTTTCCGGCTTCATTTTCTCTGCCGGATTCATTTTTTTCGACAATCACGAAAATAATATTACTAAATATTTTATTCACGACAGTATAAAAAATTTTTTCCCTCTTTTACTCAATTTAATCCTCTACTTCTCACTAACCCAAAACAAACTCTCCTTCATCCGCCATCTCCACGATTCTCCTTTTACGACTCTGAATACAGTAGGCATATACGACCACGTCTTCTAGGTTATTAATTGGGATTTTCCTTTTTGGTTAGCCCTACACAAGATCTGCCATATGTTTAAATTTAGGAAAAGTTTTACTTTAAACCGTGATAAAAGTTGAGATGGCTTGCAATAATGCATTGTGGAGCAGCACAACATCAACGATTGAGAAGGAAAACGAGGTTCTAAAGGTCCAAGAGCTATGTGACAATACCTACTTCAGATCTATCTATTTCCTCCTGACAATTTCAGCTATTCTCCCAGTAACCACATGCAGTGTGCAGTGGCATACGCAGGATTTACTCCTGGGGGGGGGTTTGGCTTCTGGGGGAGGTTTCAATAGTATTTATGTGCATCATCATAAAATGATATTTAGATTATTATTCACTAAAACAACAATAAATTAACTTTTTCTTTTCGTGAAGATATTTCAACTATATTTTTCAGCCCAATAAGCTAAACTCTAAACGCTGGTTCAGGTAAACGAACGAAAACGAATTCAGGTAAACACGTTTTGGGGGGGTTAAACCCTAAACCCCCCCTGTCCATTCGCCACTGGAAGCGTGGAAAGGTCATTCTCAATCATGAGGAGAGTGAAGAGTGTTACTCAAAACTTAATGACCGATGAAAGACTAAGCGCTCTTTCTATGCTCTCAATACACCGGGACATTTTTGTAAATTCTGAATAAGTGATTGACAGCATGGCTGTAGAGAAGAAAATAAGACTTTTGGTGCAAATAGACATAGTAGTTCCTAAAACTTGCCAACCTTAAAAATGCAGTTTTTTTAAATCATTAATTTTGTAAATTATTACGTAAGATCTTCCCTGATGAAATGAAAAATACATATGTTTTTGTGGAAAGAAGGAAAAAAGTTCCTATTTTAAAGATAACCTAACATGAATTTTATAGACGAAAAAAATAACTAGTGTAAGCATTTTACAATATACCAACAGAGCAAATTAGGGAACACCATAAACGCATTTTCAATCATAGGGAATAACCAACCATTCACATTCAACACAAAACCAAACCAGCCTACCGCGTAATGTATGACACAGCTTGTATGCGTTGAACTTCTGTTCTGGGGCCGGGCAAATTAATTGCTTCATATCAAGGTAAGTAGTGAACTTTAACAGTGAGATTAGATAGGAATGGGCACTGTGAAATAAAATACCAAGCACTGAAAATTTAAGGAAGAGAATTGTAACATCCCGGAACTGAACGCGAATGGCTGATTTGTTTCAAGTTACGCTATGCTACACTTAGCCCCACCCGAAGCAAATTTCTGGCTACGTGCCTGATGAAGGGTAGGGTATATGTTGGTATGAGGAAAGAAATACAAGTAGATAAGGCCCTGCTCATGTAAAAATCCTGAGATTTTTTACTTACTTCCATTTAAACCTACCCTAACTGGTAATTACCTTAGTAATATTATGAAAATCTGAGGAAAAAGATTGCTAAGTTAAAGATTGAAAATGAATCATTGTCTTTAGTTATTCAGAAACAAGGCCTTGGTGGAAAAAGAGTTGTGTAACCTGGAGGCTTTTAAGATTAGGGAACAGAGACAAATAACAATAAGCTTTGTAGCCAGGAAGACAAAGGCATGGTTAGGGAGGATAGAAAGTTTGCATAGGAGATTCAGAGAGGGCAGCTTAAGTAGAACGAGGACATGATTGAAGGAAACGACATGTTTTATGTTTAACCCTTCTGCTACAAGCAGTGTGTTGACAGGGTGCAAATTTTTCATTCCACGTGAATGAATGCAATTTATAAATGGTTTAAAATTTTCAATGGAAGAGAACGAACGCTATTGTTAACATGGCTCTGAGGCCAAGCAAGATATAAGGGAGAAAAAAAAGTCCTTGTCATTAAAGGTGTCATCAAAGACCCCACCCTCCTGGACGTGGGATCCTATCGTCAGCCTGAGGGCAGGGATTATCTCCACCATTTCTCTCATCGACACCCCCATTCACGGCATCTAGCCACGGTCCACTATTTGTTTTTACAGTGGATCTATTAAATAATAATATATTGCATACTTGGGAAATATAAGGCTCTGAAGTGGGATGCATATGTTCAACTGATCAATTAAAAGTGTTAAACCAACCTCTGATGCGAGTTTTGGCTAAGCTTTTGGTAGCATCCTTGGATAAAACTTATGCCACCGAATAATTACTGAAGAGTTCCATTTAAAAGTTTTAAATTAAGAGCGTAACATAAGGAATACACTTTTGGTTCTTAATTCCACGTATGGAACAATTGGTTTTTAGTCAATCCCCAGTCTGATCGAATAGTTGATCATGAACAGATACATCAAGAGGGACTGGTGCTCGGGTGAAGGGTTTGAGGTTACCTCCATCCAGCAGCCAAGGAAAGGGTCTGGCTTCCTGTGAACTTGGGTCCAAAAATGGATTGAAAACTTACCCGTGCGATTCCTTACCGTAAAAGAGTTCCGCACAGAGGGGTAGAGTGAAATGGTCTCAATACTCATGACAGTGAAAGTTTTTCCCATTGCAAAGCTTCAGCACGAAAGTGTTAATAGGGTGATAGAGAGAAGAATTCTTGGAAACTCAATATCGAAAGAAAAATAAATTACATTTTGGTGGCATAAAGAGAGGTGGAAGATATAAAGAGCCTAAATGGCAAGAATATATTTTCATGTACCTATACTGGTACAAAAAATGCTGATACTGATTTCCCATGAAATGGAAAAAATAGGGTTGGGACTGAACCATAGAATTAAGAAGAGAATAAGGGGAACCATAGTATGATATTGGTGGTTCTTTGGGTTTCCGATCGGGTCAAACTCTCTATTTCTGCTGACGTTTCGATGAACTGGTCATTCATCAAAACGTCGGCAGAAATGGAGAGTTTGACCCGGTCGGTAACCAGAAGAACAACCAATATCGCTACACGCCGGGAAAGCCTTAGATCTTTCTTCATATCGTATGATAACCAAGGAGAATGCTTTGCATTAATATCTACAACCAGCCATATTGAATTGATCAGTTTTAGATTTACATAATAAGTGTAAAACATTGGTATTAGAATTGAATGTTTTGGGGTACCATGATGGTTTAACTTGAAAAATACAACATAGATATAATTTCCAAAAAAGGAGTTTTATTCTGAAAATTTAGGGACAACCTACACATGATAACATTACCAGGTGGATCATTTTCCACAAGGTAACAGGCTTCTTTTTTGTCAGTATAGATGCCATCTACTTTATTCTTTAATCTATGGACATAAAAACCTAACGATGAACTGGATGAACATATTTAAAATGAGGCAGGCATTGGGTTGGTGTGATTGGCTTAAGTACTGGCATCACATTCCAAGGGCCTGGGTTCAAATTCTGGCTGTGACAGATTTTTCAGCAGAATCTTGATCCCTACTTGGGCTCCATGTGGGTAACACTAGTATACTATCTCATTTGTTAGACCAATATGCTAAACTGAAGACTCCTTGGTGCATTTCACTAAGAGTAGACTATAAGTGCTGATGCTCAGATTATCTGCAGCCTGCCTGTCTAATCTCCTCAAATAACCTTCTCCCTTGCCAACCTACCAATATCAACCTTAATGGCATAAATTACCTCAGATGTCAGCTGCCTCCCCAATTAACCCACCAAACAAATAAAATGACTAAATAATTGAAATATCTGCATAAAGGAAGGCAAGAATGCTGGGCATGACACGGGAAGAAAGGATGTAGCCGAGGACAGTTGGAGGAGTAAGGTGGATAATAGAATAGAAATAGAAAACAAATTTATTGTTATAGGACAGGACCTATGAAACATGCAATCGATACAGAAATAATAGAGAGTAAAGGTAATTTGGTAAACAAGGTATGTGCTTGGTAAGAGGAGAAGAGAAAAAAAATGGGGATCCAGAATATTATTCATTGGTTTCAATAACTATAGACTGAATAAGAGGATGAATCAGATGAAAAGAATTTAGTTGAGCATGAGAGGAATACTGCAGTTGTCAAAAATGTACATAGTAATTAGGCACTGCTTTTTAAAGCATCATGTTTATGAGTGTATAGGCCACATAAATATATAAGGCATGCCCTATTTAATTCCCAGTTCATCCACTTGCCAAAAAAATGAGTACATCGTGTATCATCTGAGATAGTACTCAATGGAGTGACGCTGATAGTCTCAGAGAAGTTGCAAGTGAGGAATAGATAAAATAGCAGTCAATTTCAAATGATGACATTGATTTCAGGTAATGAATGCAGATTGATAGCCTAAGATATGTAAAGACATTTTATTATAATAAATAGCTTTAAAATCAATCTAGAGGATGAGCTGCACCCCAAAGCGGGTGAAAATTTTCAGGGCACAAAAGGGTGGAACTCGCATGAGTAAAAATTGTGTCTATTATTGCCTACCTGTATTCACTTGGGTTTTACTGAAGGGATGGGCCAGTATTTGGAAGGAATAAAATACGAAAGGTAAAAACTGTTCAGCAGATTTGTAATCAGAATATAAATTTTATTTTGAATTTATACATTTGATATTCATTATTAGTGTACAACATGCATACTTTGTAAATTTTCATGCAATTTATTTGATATGTAGGTACCACTGAATTTGCCAAATGTGGCATTAGGCACAATTTTTGACTCCATTTTTGCTATTAAAATCAAATTTTATGGAATTTTACAAAGTAACCTGTGTATTTTACCAAGTGGAAACCCTTCTCTAAGTGTATGTGTTCTCAAAGAAAAACATTTGGCACAATTGGGAGAAGAAAATATATACATGTCCTCTTGCTATACTTTGATATAAGATGCCCGGAAATCAAGCCATTTGCCATTTTTTTAAACCTTGAAGATGATATTTTTAACATGCCCTTGCCCTCACTTGATAGGTCTGCTGAGTTGTGTGCATGAACTTCTAGTGGTCATTTCGGCAACATTATTCTGGAAGGAAACAAAATACGTGATTACTATGTTGCTGAAGAGTAATAAGCAATGTAGAGTGAAGTTATTTTCAATTTCAACCAAAATATTGTATATAAAGCATGACAGAAGTAGTCATCATCAGCCATTAACAAGGAAAAGAAATAAAGTTTAACTCCCCAGTTAATGAGAAAATGAAAAGTCCAGAGAATGGACATATGTTCTTACTTTATTTATATCCACTTACAGGAGCTGGATGGGAGGTTGAACTCCACCCTTTCAGCAAACAAAATGGAGGTTAATTTAGTAATTCTGAAGATTTCCCATTTACAACATTAATTTTCCTCACTTCGCACAGTGGGCTCAAATCGAAAATCGCCGGACAAAAGTCCAAAATTGCCTTTTTTTAGATAACGTCTTGAAACTTGGCACATATACACACAAGTAATTAGTGATTATGGAATTGTAAGCCATTTCTCATAGGTCTTACCCGTTACTTAGATACAGAGGCTCAAACACGACCAAATTTCCTAAAAAGCGCCCGCTCTCATTTTTCTTCGAAAATCTTAAACGTTGAGCAGATATAGGAGTAATGGAAGGATTTATATGAAATAAAAAACATTACCATTTGTAAACAGGGTACTTTACCTATACCATGCATAACCTTAAGAAATATTTGCCAATATTTGTTTGAAACCCCAAATGTTGCCTTTTTTTATGGAAAACATGCATGGTTCCCTGATAACTCTCATTCTTTCTCACGAGTTGAAAGACGTTCATAATTTGCAGCATGATTCCGAAAATTATCCAAAGAAAAATGTACCGCAGTTACGCGTGCACTGATCCATTCTCTCGATCCAATATCCTCGCAAAATCTTCAGTTTAGAAACTTTAGAAATCAGTAACAACATGCATAGCCTGAAAAAGTTGAATTCGAGGAGTTAATGACCACACAACTTGAACAATCTAACGGAGTCACTGCATTTCTGGGTCCCGCTACGCGGAGCCGGGCCGCGACGCGCGATCGAAAAATCGATTTTATTCTCGGCGTCGCAAAGTTTTTTCAAATATATTTACGGAGTAATCTAGAAATGTGTTCAATTTATCCTGTGATAAAGTATCTGACCATATCCGGAGTGACCATTTTCCGAATAAGGATTATATTGTCTACTTTTTGTACAATTTTGTCTAAAAAAAGGATCCGCCATTTTGTGACATAATAGCACTCAAATATGAGCAAATATTTCATAAAGTTATGCATGGTATAGGTAAGTACCCTGTTTACAAATGGTAATGTTTTTTATTTCATATAAATCCTTCCATTACTCTTATATCTGCTCAACGTTTAAGATTTTCGAAGAAAAATGAGAGCGGGCGCTTTTTAGGAAATTTGGTCATGTTTGAGCCTCTGTATCTAAGTAACGGGTAAGACCAATGAAAAATGGCTTACAATTCCATAATCACTAATTACTTGTGTGTATATGTGCCAAGTTTCAAGACGTTATCTAAAAAAAGGCAATTTTGGACTTTTGTCCGGCGATTTTCGATTTGAGCCCACTGTGCTTCGGCCGCAACTGTTTCCTGAATCTACACACTACCCTATAAGTGTCACTACAAGAATATGTGGGAGGAGGTGTTTGGACATCAGCCATAAAGAGAGTAGGGAACAGTGAAAAGGAATTTGGAGCAGGAAAGGCCAAAGAGTGAGAAATGTCTTGATGGAATAGTTCAGTGACGTAGCCACAGGGGGGGAGCACCTCCCCCTCCCACCATCCAAAATTATGAATTCTTTTTTTTAAAGAGGGCTTTAAAGGAGAAAGTTTTATTTATTTTTTTCCAAATGCTTCAACCACTTTTTTAATAAAAATATTTGTAATTTTTATCAACTAAAAACTGGATTTGGTATTCTTTCAGACATTCGCACAGCTAAAATCTTTAAAAATTGCTTGTTACACCATTGTTGCAATTGCACTATGAGTTGAGACTGTGTGTGATGAACAAATTTGCTCCTAAATTCATAATTTTGAAACCCCCGCCTCTGCATATACTCAACATGCACGCCCCCTACCCTCACCTGAAGTGAAATCATGGCTAAGTCACTGACTAGTACCCCAAACTATTTTTCCAGTAGTTATTTTAGGGGTGTGGGGGAAGAAAGAATTTCAGTACCTATCTGTTCTACAGTGTCTCACTCCCATTATGCGGCGTCTGTTATCTCTAGAGCTGTGGCATGGTCAAAACTATATCCTCTATATCAAACAAAACTATATCCACAACGGTTTGAATTTTTCCAGTAATCTTAGCAATTCGGGAGTACTGTATTGCTTTTTTATTTTAACTTCTCCTCTGAAGTATCAAGTATTCCTTCCCAAAGCATAATCACAAGTGCCAGTTTTTTTTACTTTTACTATTGACACGTTACAACTACAATTAACCTGATACTGATAAAATTAGATTGATAGGAAACTACTTAAAGAAACCAGATGTAAATATGGGCATCAAATTGACGTCAGACCAACATTTAAAACAAAACTTGACCTTAGTAACTAAAATGGGACATGAATCCTTTTGTTTTGCACGAGTCACTTTTAGTATAATATTGAACCTGCCACTGGGCTGGGCAACAGCTCCAGTTGACTGAATCCCATAGGTATGAGGATTCATAATCAATTTAGAACTGTGCATGGCATTGAGAGAAAACCAAATGTGCTAATTTCAATGTTAAAATAAATAGCCACCTGGATTGCAATACCAGTGAGAAGAGATAATAAGATTTAGTTCCCCTGTTGATTTCAGTATCAACTGTATATGATCGCTATCAGTTTGAAGCCTGTTGAGTGCCTAATGGAGATTTTGTGAACAAAATATTAACAGCATACGAACAATCTCGCGCCACACAAATGGAAACAACTTGGAAACAACCTTCCAACAGTTTGTACTCTCTTTGCAGCTTGTTCCTTAACCGGCAGACAACAAGCATTGCGGTGACAATAGTGAACCGACTCTTAACAGGCATGGGCCAGTTGATTTTCTGTTTCACACAAAAGGGTACGAATGTATGGCAGTGAACAGACTCTCAACAGGCAGTGGCTGGTTGGTTTTCCGCTCCTCCAAACCGGGAACGAACAGACAACAGTTAACAGACTTTCAACAGTCAGGCGTGGAATTGGAAAAAATCTTGTTTATTCTCAGTAGTATTACATTTATATTCATACTATGTGGCAATATAGGTTTCCATTAATTAATGCCATATAAATGTTATCGTGATGTAATGGTATTTCCTCAAACTATCACGGAATTGCCATTTAAAAATTATTTCTCGAAGTAACATTTACCCTTGGAAGTGGCCAGGTATATATGACTTTCTTGACGTAGGATTCTTGATTTCGGGTGCAAGAATATGCGCATAGAGCCGCAGGGTAGCTGATCATGTGAGTTAGATATTATGTCATTAGGTAGGTACAAGGTAGGATAATTTAATATACTGAATCATGTCATCGCCTAATAGTACATTCATAGTTTTAAAATGTAAATTATCATTTTCTATATACCGTTATATAACGCCTCGAGGACATGCTACATACAGAATATATACCAAAAGATAACAAGGATGCAACAGAATATTACCAGTGAAGAACCTTCTGATGACAAATTAGCAACAGCAAACAGGCAGTGACAGAGAACTGGCACAGCACAGTCTTCTATCTGTTCACTGGCAGTGGTCCAACAAGTAAGGAACAAAGTATGCCGCTACCCACAACATGGAGAGAACAGACAAGTGACCGATTTTCTCACAGAAACGAAACAGACAAGTTGTTCGAATTTACATTGTACTAACCAATGCCTGCCTGCTTGTCTCTTGGAGAAGGAACAGGGAGCCAACAGCCAACCAAACAGACATCGAACAGTTATTATTATTACTGAAATCGACAGGGTCCTTATAAGACTCTATGTAATAAAAAATGGATGAGATTCATGTTTGGGTAGTTTCACTCCTTCAACACAGAGAATGCACCGGTGCATCCTTCATAGTTTAGGGCCATACACGGTGCAGACACCCACATGTCCTGTTGCTTCTTATTTTCAAATGCACCCAGAATAAACCGTTAACTGCTAGTTTCACACCATCTTTAACCTGAATGATTCAGGGTCAAACATTGATGGCATTCATCAACACTTTCCACTCTACGGATCCTGTAAGTCCAGTATGTGTCTAATCTAGTCTACTGGGCTACATTAGCAACATTTAAACTTCTGGTGAAGGCGATACAGTAACAAGGGAAAAAGCTTGCAAGAAAGAGGTATGTGAGTGGTGCTACTGCTGATTTGAGATCTCTTGAACAAATTGTACCCGGGAAAGGGGCGCCTGTTGAAAACATTGTCACAAGAAAACACTAGCAATACAATACAATATCAAGCAGCAACTAAGGCTTTGTGTGCTTGAGAATATATGCCTTCCCGAGCACTGATTGGACATTGACTGGAAAACGTTAATGTAAAATTGATGGATGCTGAATATAAAAAAAACGTTTTAGCATAAAAGATGGCTTTGTTTCACACTTTCTTTTTTATTTAATTTTTGTTCTTCATTTTTATCCCTATCAAGCTCACCTTCAATAATAATCTTGCTTGCGGGCTACCAAAAATTTCAAGTTAATGTAATGGAAAGTCAATGATTCATGTGCCATGAAAAAACAAGCGTTAGCAAACATGTTAAGCAAAATTTATATGTAGTAGTAGAAGGCTATGAAAATAAATTAGGTTTTCTATTGAAAAAAGTTTAGCAGTCCTCTTTGAAATCCCCCCCTGGCAAGCAAGTCCACTAAACTTTTCCTTGTTGGAATCCCTCTCTACGCCATATAAAAGGCTATGAGCTCGCAAGATCCCTTTTTGGCATAGAATTTTCCCATTCAAATCACTTATAACCATAATTATTTGAGAACCATTGTATTTGTAATTAATTTTATTGTTTAATTCCAGACTGAAGTCCATGGCTTCAAGACGCCTATTTCTAGCAGCCTATTTATCATAAAATAGAAAGCTGCCAGTTTTTGAGAAATATGAGGACAAAAGTTGGAATGAATTACATCATCTGATGACAATATTGATTACATTTAAATCATTCTCCCGTTTTACTTGGCCCACTCCTCTTAACCACCTTCCCACCCACCTCCCCCCTTCCACTCCTTACAACACTTGAGTATGTACTTATTTATGCAAAATCTGTTTAAGGTAATCATGATGTGGACTATTCGATAAGATAAAATGACAATTCTATGGAAGTGAAAATGCTTTTTCTTGGTGTTACATCATAAAACTCCACTAAGTTAAGCCAGAGAGCATTTTTATTTATGGGGACGTCCATTATTATGTCAAAAAATTTTTGGAAATTTTTACCTCCTCCCATCCCCCTTGTCAACAGCTGTCAAACTTTCAGTGACCCCCTTAATAAATAAAATTATGTCAAACCATTTTTTGCCCCCCCCCTCCCACTACAGACTAATATAATTTTATACGGCTGGCTTTAGATGTTATTTAATAGAAGTCCATGGATAGCTATACTATTACATGACAATGGCTTATTGCAGTATTTGAATTTACAAACAGCTTCCTTTCAAAATCTGTTAAATTAACCTTCAGATTTATACTGTATGTGTCTCCAGTCTACTATGTATCTAGTACATTGAATAAAAGCAAAATATGATGATACAAGACGATGACTTACTTGGCAAGAACTCATCCGGTATCAGATTTTAAAAAATACTGTAAAAAGTAAAAAATTAACATTTTGACGTCAATTAATTATCTTGAGCTTCCTCCATCCCCCATGTCAACAATTGTCAAACTTCTTCAAACCCCCACCCCCCTTATTTTGTTGACATAAGTAATGGACGTCCCCTATGAAGAATACCAGTACTGCATGTTATTTACAAAGGAAAGCTGCGCGATTCGTCAAAAACTGTTACGGGCGTACAGACAGCGTTACGCAGATGTTAAACGAATTAGGCTGGGAGCCGCTAGAGACTCGGAGGCTGCGCGCTAGGCTTAGATTACTTGAGCAATTGAGAATAGATATCTTTCAGAGCGACACGGAGAACATCATATTAGAACCCCACTATATTTCCAGGTCCGACAGAAACGATAAATTAAGAGAGATATTTTGCCGAACGGATAGGTATGGGAATTCGTTTTTCCCCCAAACAATAAGGGACTTTAATAAATGCAAGGCGTAATTTCATAGAGCGTTTCCTTTTTATATGTAAACGGCTGGTGTCCTAACACCCCCCGCCACACGCCTATTGAGGCGGCTTGCGGGGTAGTATGTAGATGTAGATGTAGATGTAGAGGCATATATGGCTTACCAGAATGCCGAGAGTTAAAATATTTTTCATGAAACTGCAAGCGAAGCGAAGCGAAGTGAAATGTTTTTGAGCCTTGAGGATTCCATGGTTATATAGTGGATTCATGAGTATTTAATTAATGCATTCAAAACATAGGCAACAGGTATGGAATAAAACTGAACTCGCTGAACTGAACTAAGCGGCTTAGTTTAGGATAGTTTGATACACTGTGATGCTAAGAATAAAGAAGTTGTGAGATTCAGGGAATGCTGTACAAATGGATATCTTTTATAGCAGTGTTAGCCACAGAAAACGTACACTAATACTCATACTCCACGAATGAACAGGAGAAATAACCCGGAGATATCTACTAAACAAAAATTTAGGGATAGGGGAATGTGAAGCCTCCAATAACAGCACAAGAATGTGCATGCTAATATGGAATGAAAATATAAATACCTATGAGGGATGATCTATTCTCATGGACATGGATCCAAATTAGTAGAGACTGTAGGGAGGCAGAGAATGGGTGTGATTGATCTGGGTTACTGTGTTTTAAAATGTATTAACATACCTATCAATTAAATTTTTATATTGTTAGTAGTGATTGTGCCACTATAATTGGTTTCGAGAGTTGCATATAATTAGGCTTAATGGCTAATGCTGTTATGCAGAATGGGATTTACCAAGGGGAGAAAGATAAAACAAAAATAACTCAAGAGGTCAATGTACTTGGGGTGGTAAGAACATATTTAGAACTGTTTAATGAGAGAGTAGGTCTTATTCCTATCACCATTCACATAAAAATAGACCCATTAATCAAGCTAGTAGTTCTTCCACCTGGGAATATCCCTTTTTTATGCTATAAAATCCCTTGAAAATATCTTTGGTTGAAAGGTTGAATTTAATAGAATGTAGGATTTAGGAGTCATTGAGCCTGTGACTACACCAACAGATTGGGTTAGTCAACGAATGATAGTAGAGAGAAAAAATGGTTAGGTACCTACATTAAGATTTTATTAGATCCAAGACCTCTAAATAAAGCAATAAAAAGATGGCATGTTCACTTTCAAGGAAATATCCTTTAAACTTAGGGGTGCCAAGTACATATTTTACAAAACTTGACGCAAATTCTGGATTCTGGATGCTCCCATTGCATGAATATAGTTTGTTATAAATGATAATGCAGTTAGTTCAACAAATATAACTTTAATGCACCTTTTAGTGCGAGCACGCTTACACTACGTGTCTTCGGCCATGAATACATTGTGATAGAGTAGGTAAGTCAGAATATACACCACCGTACAGAGTGGCACCACTGAGAACATGACAAATGACTGACCAAATATAACAACCAAATGTGTACAATGAACCCAAACAAAAAGTAACCTAATTTGTACAACCATACAACAGACAATATAATACATATCATAGTTCTAGGTGGTTCACATTTCAAGTAGGACCCTTTGGCCGCTGGAAATATAAACGTCTTCCTTTGCCCTGGCGGTTTTGCGGTGAGTGATAATGTTCAATGGAGCATTTGTCGGACGTTTCCCGAGCGTTCCGGCGATTTTCGAGCGTCGGTTGAGCAATGCAAATGCCTTGTGGGCGCTTCCTCAAGTAAACGCCTTCTGAACGCTTTTATAATGCTCTACTAGGCGTACCTTCGGCATTTACAAGCACTTGCCAAAGGCTTACGGGAAAACTCTCGAAAAACGCCCAACAAAAGCCTTTGAATGATTTTCTCGGCGTTTGCTTGAGCGTCTGTAGTACTAACTACGAATGCTTAGTGAGAGGGCGTTGTTACGCCGATAATGAATTCTCATTGAATGCTTTTCGCGACAGATTTCCAAAACGCATTGGAAATCCCCTACTGGACGTTCCTTAAGCACTAAAGAGCTCTCTTCAAATGCTCATATTTAAGCGTTTGGGACACAAGCACACACAATTCGTAAATATATGGGGAGTATACCGTTCTAATACTGCAGCATGCAAGGAAACGAATTAATGTCAAGTAATATATATATTGTTCTGGCAGATTCAATTATTATGTTCTGAATTGTCATTTCAACAGGCAGTTTTGATATTATGGCTTGAAACGTATTTTCTTAAAAGCTGTCTTGATATTACGTTCTAAAAATGTCTTTCAACTGCTTTGAATTAAAAATTAGTTTCATACTTTCCTTAACGCTGTTAGAAATAGGATTCCTTACACGATACGATGGAACTATTTTGCAGGCGCGGTGGCTCACTTTTGAGCGGCCATAACTTGTGATTCGCCCCTGAATATAGAAATTCGCAGTTGCTTTGTTAGTTGGAGTGTTGTTTGGTGATGTTTTTGTTATGTGTTTTCCGATAAATAAAGTCGGAAATCTGAAGTATTTACTTATATATCATTAAATTAGTTGTTTTAAGTACCCTACATTCGTATTTCGGGTACTGTAAGACAGAAATAGGTTTATTTTCGCCCTGTTGGCATTAGTTTTCATGTACAGCTTATGTGCAGTTGATGGTGTTGTTACTCGTCGTCCATGAAGAATACGCAAAGTTTCCCGGAGGATTTCTACTTAGTGAGATAGCCCGATTGATTACGAATTAAGTGTTTTCGCTGAGAGATGCGGATTTCATCACTCTTATCTAACTCATAATTTGGCTAGAAGACTGTGATAAAGTTTTGTGAAAGGATAGAGCTATACCCGCACTTGTCGGTGGTTTTTACTATTCTTTATCCAATGTGTGCTCATACCTATATTTCATTGTACATAATAATTTATCAATTAAACGTGTTAAAATGAGCCTGAATTATTTCATTACGAGGGAAGGCATTCGATGATCTTCATGAGGTTGTATGTACATATAGGTTAACCCTGTCATTGCTCCCTGTCCTCCATGAATGGCTATGTGAATGCGGGGACGTTTTATGGCCAAGAATGGTTCATCGAATCAGGTAAGTGTGGTGTGGAAGTTGTATTATAGACGGCAGGGGAGTTTCAGTGGAGGTAGCAAGGGATTGCGAGGTCATTGGGCAGCAAGCTAGTTTTCTGTGAAGGGCAAGAAAGTTTAAAGTGAGAGTAAATGTAAATCAAAAGTAGGTATATTGCAAAGGAATTGTAAGAGAATGCATTTAATGATGGGGATAAATGGTCACAACCTTATGCTGAGAATGTTTTGAGAGCATGATGGACATATTTGAAAACATATGCCGGGCGTATTTTGAGAACATGCTGAACATATTTTGTTCAAATATGTTTAGCATATGCCCTCCCGGACATTTAATTATGCTCAGCACATGCTCAAAAGATGTTTGGCACATATATGTTGAAAATGTTGTAATTTTCAGCATGTTCTGAAAACAAATTGTGCTGTTAGCAATTGCTTTATAGTTTCCATACTTTTTAAATAGTTTTGTGCCACAACTATTTTGCTAATATCACTCACAGCTGTCAAAGATAATGTGCAGCATACCTTTGAATAAGAACCGATCTCTATTCTTGGTAGGATATAGTTCCCCCAAACAAAACCAGGTTGTGATTCAGGCCCCATCCTCATTCGCTTTATTGTATCAATCTACATCGACAAAATAGAAATCGAGCCACTTCGAGGGTGTTTCGCGCGGGGTGGTTCGAGGAAACGGAGTAGTACATGGCAACGAAGCGTGTTTCTTACTCTTGTTTCGATTGCGGAAAATGTGTTGTACATATACCGATGTGATTGATCGCACCCGGAAATCACGGTGTCTTGTCCCAGCATAATTACTTACCTCATTGCAGTATTTTTCCCGACATTTATCTAGGGTCAAAAACATTATTTGGCGTCACATGGACGCGGCTAAAACATATGTGACGGTCCCCAGTGAGGAGGCTACACAAACGCTTATCGGTAGGACAGACAACTCCTTAAGGAACCTTATTTGAGCGTCCGTGAACCCCCCACAGAATGCTATATGAAACCCCAACACCCAGCTCCACTAAGCGTTTTCATTGCTCAACGAAAGCCCACGAACCGCTGTAAAGACGCTCAACAACGCCTTAAGAAAACCTCACCAATACAATGAGCGTTCACGGATCGCCCAGGAAACGCCGAGGAATCTTTAAGAAACGCTTACAAAATGCTTAAAGCGTACACAATTGTGTTCATTGAACGCCTAATTGAGCATTGGCCTAGGATTTACAACGCCTTACGAAAGCTTAGAAAATCGCTTAACAAATGCCGAATGCCCTCTCAAAAACCGCCAGGGTGGGTCTTAATTATGCCCCAGAATTATTACATAGAGTTGTGTCACAGATTTTGGAAAATATTAGGGGGATGGTTACATTCCAGGATGTTGTTTTAGGTTAAGAGTCTTTGCAGAAATTTAAAACAAACTGTGACCCATTAAGGAACAGCAAAGGACCATGGAAAATGGTTTCAACTTTAATAAAATAAATGTCAATTTAATTCAACTGAAGTGAGATATTGGTCACAATTTGAATTATGAAAGCATACGAGTGTTCCTATAGAATTTCTATAGAGATAATAGAAAGAGTACAGAGTATGCAAGGAATGTTTAATTAGGTTTCCAGATAAAATAATATTGGCAATTTTCCACAATATAAACTTTAATTCGATCAGTTTCGATGCACTGCATAATCATCAGGTGAGTGATGCAGTGCATCGAAACCGGTCGAATTAAAGTTTACATTGTGGAAAATTGCCAATACTATTTTGTTTGGTTATTCCATGACATCAAGCCTGAAACAACTCTTTTTATTAGGTTTCCAGATCTATACCAATCTTTTCAGAAAACCGCAACCGCCACAAAACCGCTGATACTAAAAGATAAATCAATATTTGAGTGGAATATTGTATTTAATGAGCATTTGAAAAATTGAAAAATAAATTCATAAAAGCGCCTATATTAGCTTACTATTATCCTAATAAGCCATAAACATAGCCTGTGGATGCTCGTCAGTATGGGATAGGTGTTGTATTGGTTCAAAATAATAGGCCTATAGCAAACACCTTAAGGGCACCTACCTACACTCCTTACAAGGTATGCTCCAATCGAGAAAGAAATGCTAAGGATTATATTTGCGTGTGAGAAATTTAGTCATTTTGTCTTCGGTAGGTGGTCAAATGTGGAGATATATATATAGACATTAAAAATTTAATTCCGTCCGTCCCTACATATAAGTATTTGATTTAAGTGGAAACCTGTTAGAAAACTCGAAAAACCATGTAAATATCAGGGATGAACCTGTTCTATAAACATAAATAACACTTGCTCAAAATTAATTCACTTTAAACGGAATTATTTAGAAACTAGACGAGGGTCTTGTAATACGTTCCCTACTCTCACCACTCCTGGTGGAAATATTTCCTAATAATTTAGAAGAAAAACTATTGATTTTGCAAAACAAGTTCACTCCATGTGTCCATTATTTGTACCAATTTGTGGACGATATTATATGCCTATGGATAGGTACGCAAAGACAGTTGGATCAGTTCCTCAGAAATTTAAATAATCTGCACAATTATCAGTCATTCACGATGGAAAAAGACATGGATGGCATCCGAATTTCCTCAATCTCACTATCTAAATCACAGCACAGAGGCACCTATTCTCAATCTATCGAAAACCTACTACCAGGGATCATATCATTCACCAAGAATCCCATCATTTCCCCCACAAACACACCACATTCCATGCAATGGCACACCGTCTCGTCCACATTCCCCAGTCACTGGAGAGTTATAATACAGAGCTCCAAACCATGTATTGTATTGCCAAAGCAAATGGTTTCTTGATAAATTACATAGTAGACAAAATTTGAATGGAAAAACATAGACAGATGGCAATTAAAGAGATAGTTTCCTCCAGCTCTAATTGTGTTTCCTCAGAAAAAATGGAGGTCCCTCACCTTTGTGGGCAATCTCACCTATAAATAGGAAACTCATTGCTGAAAAATTTGATGGCAGCATTCTATTCAGTAGCGTAGCAAAGTGAATGAGTAAACCTCCCCCCCCCCATGTTCTGGCGCCCCTAAGTCTGTGAATTTTTCCACTCTTAAGTTCCAAATATGTATAAATAAATGTGCATAATACATTGTCAATTGTCACATTTTGTACAAACCCCTCTTCCTATTACATCACCAAAATTTGTAAAGTTTAGTAAATTGATTAATTTATGAGTCGGTGCCCCTTAACATTTTCTGCCCCCCCCCCCCCCCCCCCCTAGACTCAAAACCTGGCTAGGCCACTGATTCTATTCCCCTCTTGCCTTGGGGAAAATGGTAAACAGTGATAAGGATAAGGTTGACAGGTATATGAAATCTGGTGCGTACAAACTACAGTGTGGTGAATGCATGTACATACAGTTATCTTGGCCAAACTGGAAGAGGAGTGTCTATTCTTATTAAGGACCATGAAAACTCCCTCAAATATGCAGATGGCCATTCCCTATTTGCAAAACATTTATTAGGTTGTAACAATATCAGTGTGTTCAAACCTTTGATTGTACATGTAATGCCAAAGAAGCTAAAAGTGGATGCTTTGGAGCATAAAGAAATTTGTGAGCTAGTGAAAAATCAAAATTCTAGGTAATATATCTATATACATTCCTCTCCGTTGTTTTTGTTGTCCCCATATTCGTTCCCCCACACATCCTACCTCCTCTCCACCTCTTCCCCTCCCCTTCTCCCTCTCCCCAATTTCGGCTGCTATGAGACCTTCTAAACCCCAGATTCGGCAGACCTCAGCCTAATAATCCTTGCCCTTAAGTTACAGATGATTGGGCTGTGGATTTTAACCACTTTACCCTTGCACTCCCCCCTTAAAAAAATAGAAAACATTGTATCTTAGTGACCTTCTACTCCTCCAACTGTCCACCCTGATTCACTTTCCTTCCTTTCCTCTCCCAATTTTCAAACTATCCCTCCACACATTGTGTACGTAAGGCTTGGGGCGGCAAAATTCAAATCTTTACCCAACTTCCAATAGTCCTCGACCTCAACCCTGCTGTGTGTTTATAAAAATGCTCTTCCTTCCTGTTTTGCCATCACTCTGCCATGCCCTAACCGCCCTGCTCCCCTCTCCCCATTGCAAACCAACCTTCACCATTTTTTTGAACAAATATCTCATAGAATGTTTGAAGCTTCAAAATGTTCCATAAGATGCCTTGTCAAAGAAAAACCGGTGGAAGTTTTTAATGAAGTGTGAAAAAGTAGAATATTTTTTTATCAAAAAATGGATAAGCATATTTCATGATTGTTAGCGAAAATTGTGTGAGTTTTGGATATTTTTCAAATAACATTGTTTGTATTGAATGTTGTTTGGGGGTGGAGAGGTTGAATATGCAAAAGTATCTCACGTGTTTACTGGTATCATTAGTTCATATCAAGTCATTAGTTTAGACAATGAGAAATAAAAATGCAGATAAGTTTCCCAACTAATATGAAAAATCGCAATGCAATATAATACCTTGTATAAAATATAAAGCTATTATATCGTACACATTTTTCTATGAAAAATAAAATAGCAAAACATGCTATCTTGACACACAAGGATCATAAATGAAATAGCACAAAATTATACATTGACATGCAAGAATTATAAATAACGTGCACATTGAGTCCATGTTTCACTTTCATGTCACGTGTGCAACGAATTTTTCTCAAGATGTTGATGTTTTGCCTATGACTCGTCCTCCCTTGGGATATTTAAAACAAAGTTGTGAACTGAAAATACAGTTTATCTTGCATTCACGCATTTATAGACACCTAAAAACATTGCATGGACTATTGGATATAGACGAAGGAAAAAGAAAATCTAGAAATATATTGCATGCTAATTCAATTAATAGTTAAAAATGGACTGGATGACGTCCACCATTTTCACTTGTAAAATCTTTGTTTATGTGGGAAGAATTCACAATTCCACCGTTCTCATTTCACAAACACTTGTAAGTCACACTTGTACGAATTCGACTGGTAACTTGTGGACCATTAGCTTTGAGAACATGGCCTCAGATAGCAATTATGGAAGAATGCTATCGGTACTATATTTGTGTGTTATATGTCATTCACTGCGGTGATGACGTGTGAAAGGTGATAACTGTTGGTTTCATATCACTTGAGAATGAGAGTGGATAATTAGTAGCATTGAAGATAAGGGTGTGTGGATACTGAGGGTACAATAAATAAAATGGAAATGAACTTAGGACGATGGATGAAAATAGGAAGGAAAAGTAAGGGAAGTAAGAATAGACAGAAAATATATGGACCAGGTAATATGGGGGGTTTATAACAGAGGGAATGATATCGGGTAACTATATTCGGAAAATAGAATACCTATTCATCACGGATGGGATGAAGAGAGGAAGGATATTTTGTCAGCTGAAGGACATTTTGTTAGGAGGTGGGGTCCTCCAATATTTAAAAAAAGTAAGCAGAGGTAATTTTATCTTCATCTAAACCCACCCCTATCTGTAGACTACCTCTGGTAATAATATTATGGGTCATCTAAACATCTAAGAGGTATACTTAAACACTTTGAATATGTAAATGAATAAGTATGCCTCATTTACAACTAACCTTATGCGAGCAGTGTGCCACCAAAAGTTTCAAAACCATTCCTCTGCGTCTATCTGTTTTAATGCCAAGGGTAGAACGTAGGCTTCTCATGACACAAGCTTACCAAGCACAATCTTGTATTGTTGGAATTCCATCCAGAGGAGTCTGACTGCAAGAGAAATTTTACAATGAAGTGGGATCTTTTCTTCAGGGAGGAGATACACATTAATGCATAAATGAGAATAGATTCTTGTTCACCATTCCCTACACCTGTCCTAACAAAACAGGTCCATCAATGTACAATATAAATCATCAGTTGATGCCTCATTATTAAATTCTACAACAATGAATTGGAGCACTTATCAAGGTGTCTTTAAAAGACAATTTCATTTTTCCCATGCTGAAGCCAAGAATTGAAAGGATATTTAGCTACATTAACACCCTTGAGTCTCAAAGTCAAGACATTTTTGGACTCATATTTATCCAACAATATTTTAACAGGGATATTTGCAGGTTTCCAATTACCAGTTTTGGATGAATCCATGTACCAAATTTGAATGGCATTGAGTTTCGTGCCAGTTATTCTTTCTTTATAAACAGATAAAAATGACAATAGAATTTACTTCATAACAATTGAGGCTTGGCACAAGAGTAACCATGAAAGGCCTGTGACTGGTCAAAGCTTAGGGTACTGGAACAAAAAACAGTAAATATGTAATGTGGCCAGAAGAAAAAGGAATAACGAAACCCCACAAGACATACACAGTTTTGTGGAATGTGATAGGAAAATTAAGTCCTCTCTGATAAATAGGAAATACACATGAAGAAAGTTAAGCTTTAAATACCATTTTACTTCACTCCTCATAAGTCAAACATTTAAACACATTTGCTTAATCCGGCATTACCATACAGTTACCATCAGATTAGCTTAAGTTAAAAGGGTGAGTGACTGATGGCAGAGTTCTGCATCAGGTGCAACTCAGCAGAACCTTAAAACTGTAGGTGAATGCTTTTTTATTGACTGGCTAGCTAAGCAGCAGTCACACGGGTGCATTTTAAGCACTAGGCTACTGTAGGGATCGGAGTTTCCTTCTCTAAAGTTGGACTGGAGTGGACCGGACAAAATTTAGCCGGTCTACACATGCTTTGTGTAAATGGGTGGACTTGGGCGTACTTCCAGCAGAGATACAAGGACGGGACCTGACTTGTTCTCGGCTTTGTGCTTTGCAGTCAAGCCTCGTTGAGTATATTGCCCAGAACAGAACTCTGACTGACAGCTAGAGCCTATTCCACCATCAAGGACAGGTGAGTCTAACGTACAGAGGATGAAATATTTCTGACAAATACATGATGACTAGGGACCGGAAAAAAGCATCTATTTTTTCAAAATTAACATATATTTTTATGAAATTAGCATCCATTTTTTATCATCGAATAACCTAGAATTTAACTATCAATTATTAAGCAATTGTTTGCAGAATATGAAAATCTATCATTACTTCAATCAATAGGTTCGTTTAAACTCATGCAACCCCTTTTATGACACATTAATCTGACACTTTTACAACTTTTTCTAACATAAAAGAAATGAAGAGTTAAAAAAATTGTCACGAAGTTTTAAGCTAATTAATACTTATTTGAAAAAAAAAATATTGTTTAAAAAATTGTCACCTATAGTTTATGGCTGTTTTATTATATAATTTAAGACGAATTCATGCTAACACTCACCGATCATGTCAAAGATTGTTTCCTAGTTCAAGTACATAGAAAGCATGCCAGTCTTAGGAAAGGGGATCTTGCGAAGGTAAAAAGAAGGGAGACTTTTAAATGCCTGTTTATTTACAGTTTCTGTGGGCTTGGAATCGAATCCATTGGATTTTTACTGCTTTATTGTTATTGTATGTATAAGTTACTATCTTGCTCATAATTGCAAATTCTGTCAAGAGTTCCAATCTGCACAATCTAGAAAATCCCACTGTTTCAATTTTATATGAACTGACGGTGTTAAGAATTTTACGCATTTTTTATACCCTGCATAGCATTGAATTTCTCGTTATCTTTCTTTTTTCATTTCTTTTTCTCATTTATGAGTTGTATATGCAGTGGGACTTTTGATATGTTTTCTTAGTAATGTGCCCTTATAAATGCATGTGTGATTATACATGAAAACTATATAAATAATTGATTGTGTCAATAATTGGTTTATTTACTGATGTGATAGAATAAAATATTATATTAAGCACCGAAAAATTAATGCTACAATAATGAAAAATTCAAATAATGATATAATTACGATGTATACACTGATTTCAGAAGGAAGAATATATCTAAAATTTTAAGTTTCTTTCAAAAACGTTTAACCCGGGAGTTTAACCTATCACGCGAGCGATCGCGTGTGAGACTTTTTCTCACACTCAGGTGTATCATTGATTATCTATCACAGAGCGTTTATTGGCAATGTTTTTCACTATATTTAGATTTAATTTATTTCTCTAAATGTTTATTTGAAACAATGATATCCACAGATTTACAAATAATGATTCAATCACGTAATCATTGCTAATTTTACCAGCGATGTTATCATTGGGTATAAATTAAGTAAATTACAATTCTCTTGAAGGAATATTTATTTGTGAGGACATACATTCTTACTACTCATTAATTTGCATTAAAATACCTGCTCTGCACAAAATGAATCAACTTTGAGCGCATACTACGAGAGTGTAACGCAACTGAGTGACTTTAAACATTACCGCAAGTGATCGCGCGATGAGAAAAAGTATCACACTTTGTAGCCGACGGTATCAGACATCATTACACAGCTGTGGACGCTTCATTTATACTTTTTGAGACGGTCGGTGAAAAGGAAGAGATAAAAAGTCAGCAAGAAGGAAAGGAAACTTATTCTAACTCATGATTACAAAGTGAGCGCAAGTTTAAATTTGGTGTGAGAGAAAATCTCATTGCGCGACCGATGGCGGGTTAAAATAAACACGTGTAATGCATTTTGGTTTAATGTAAATGTTTAGAACTGAAGCGTTACTTATTATTTTATTATTTATAGCATATTTTAATCTTTATATTTAAATTTTTACGTGGTTTCTTCCGCCCCGGGGAGTTAGGCAACCTGCTTTTAAAATTTTCCCGTCATCCATTTACTCATGGAGAAAATGGCAGAAAATTCTTTAGTAAGGTAATTTTTTAGAGGAAGGAAGCTTGTTGCCATTGTTTTTTGGAGCCTTGCTTTATGCCGTTAACCCTCAACATAGTGAACGGGAATATTATTATATTTCCATGAACGGGAAAATTATTTTATTTCCATAAAAATTCTGAACTCCAATTTTTTCCTCCCCTCTGAGCGTATATATGAAGAATAGACCCTTATCATGGGGCGTGTGTGCCTGGGCTCGGCATTCCAAGCTGTGGCGGCGTGTATCACCAGTGGTACACGACGGCCTTGAAGCCAATATCCCGTGCACCAGCGGTGGGTCAAGAGGAGAGACGGCCGTGACCCTCTGGTGGTGCACGCCGCCGTCGGGATCGTGTTATAAAGGCCGTTTTACACGATGAACGATTTTGTACAAACGAATGTACGTGAGATTGTGCGTTTGTCTCAACGAAATTAGAACAGGTTCTATTTTCAATTCAGGCATTGAGACATTCGCACAAGCGTTCATACAATTTCCCGCTGCACACAATACATTTTGCCTAATGCAAAATGTTCACGGAAGAGTTTGTACAAACAAATTTACCGTGTAAAACGGCCTTCATGTGATAATAATCATAATTTTTATGGATAAAAATGGGATGTTACACAAATTAAAACATGAAAAGATATTTTAATGCCATTTCCTACTAGTGTTTTGTATTCATAATCTCATTTTGCATATTTTCCGCATATTTACTAATTTCGCAGATATGTCGCTTTAATCCCTATTTTTCGTTGAAAATTCGAGTTTATCGCAACATGCGATTTGTTCCGGTCCCTAATGATGACTGTTGGACTGTGGTTGTATATTATCACACAGCTTATAGCCTGCTTTCAACGATAACTGAATGATAGTTGAGAAAATAAACATAAATAAATAAAAATAAGATCAGCTGATTTGACCCTTTTGTTGTTTCTCTATATCAAGGGAGATCTAAACTCTCTAAAATTGCAAACTTCCTGGAATCTTTCATCGAGGAACTCAAATGTCTTCTGGACTCTGGGATACATATTGATGGTGTGGTGGATGATGTAATTTTCTATGCCGTCATATGTGATGCTCCTGCTAGGTCCTTCATGAAATATATTAAAGGCCACACAGGTTATCATGGTTGTGAAAGATGCGTCGTGAAAGGAGAGGTTATAAATAATGGAATGGTGTTCCAGAAGGTTGATGCTGAATTGAAGACTGATGACTCGTTTAGAAGTTTCGCCGACAGAGGCCACCATACCGGAGAGACCCCTTTGGCAGAAATCCAGTGCTTGGGATTGGTTACCCAGTTTCCCTTGGATTACATTCATCTTGTATGCCTTGGTTTTACCAGGAGATTGTTGAACCTCTGGGCTAATGGTCCTAACAAAGTGCGACTGGGAAGGAAAGACAAATCAGAAATATCTGCACGACTGTATTTCTTCTCTAAGTTTACCCCTTCAAATTTCAATAGGTTACCAAGAGGGTTAGATACCCTAGAGCGGTGGAAAGCCACTGAATGTAGGACTTTTTTATTGTATACTGGGCCAGTTGTACTGAAAAATATTTAACCCAGCATCTTTATGACCATTTCCTAATTTTGCATGTTGCTGTGAGGATTCTTTGTTCGAAGAAATTAGCTGTACCTTTATGTCATTACGCAAGTGGACTTATGAACTCATTTGTTGAATCTATGGATGACAAGTATGGCTCTGATTCCATTGTATATAATGTGCCCAACCTCATTCATGTGGCTGATGATGTTAGGTACCTGCAGGCTTCTCTTGACCATGTTAGCAGTTTCCCTTTTGAGAACTTTTTAGGGAAAATTAAAAAATGATCCGCAGCCCTAACACTCCTTGGGGACAAATATCTAGAAGGCTGGCTGAAATGACCTCTCTTCCTTGCTCTGCAGCAAAAGGAAGTGAGGTTAATTTAAGAGAGGAAAATCACCCTAGTTGGAAAAAAATTACTGAGGTAGTGGTGAAAGGGGTTAAGTTCTCTTGTGTGAATGAGAAGGACTCATTCATAATACTTGGTAATAAAAAAATCTTAAAGATTAAAAGTATCAATGCTAAATTGGGGAGGGATGGATCATTGAGAGCCTCTCAGTTAACATTCACAGGATACTACTTTCACAAATGTGATGACTATTTTAGTTACCCGTGTAAGTCATCATGCATGAACGTTTTTTAAGTGTGGGATTTATGCAGTAGTTCAACTGAAATTCCATACTCTGATGAAGTAGGGAAATGCTTTGTTATTCCTGAGAAAGAGTTTTATGTTGTTTTCCCTTTGCTTAATTGAGACTTATCTGTTTGTATGTGCTTTTCATTGTCTTCCTCTAAATTATTCCATGTCTCCTCAAGTTGTCCTACTGTAAATTGTTCAATGTTTTAAAGGATCCAAATCTTCAGCAGTGCATTTTCCAGGTATATTCCCACATAGCAGAGAATATCTCTGAGACGTCTCTCACAAGTCTCAAATGTCTCAGATATCTTCGTCTCTGAGACGTCTCCGAGAGATCACTATGAGACGATAAAATTTTTATTTACCCTCAGATTCCTGTAAATACCCTTATTCTTCAATCCTGTACATATGTAAATACTTTTTAAATGAAAAAGAGAACGATTTATTAGAAACGAAAAATTGACTTTGAGTGATGTCTCAGAGACGTCTCTGAGAGGTCTCATGCAAAATATCACGAACAAATTTTTATTTACCCTCATATTCCTGTAACCACCCTTATTAATCAATCCTGTACATTTTTAAATACTTTTTACATGAAAAAGAGGACGATTTATTAAAAACGAAAAAATGACTTCGAGTGATGTCTCAGAGACGTCTCTGAGAGGTATCATGCAAAATATCACGCAAAATATAATTTAAAAAATAAAAAATATGCCCTGATTACCCAGATTAATCTTCACATCTAATTTTGATGATTGACTAGTCAAAATCTATTAGGGTTGCACCTCAGAATATCCGGATACACATGGTCTGTACATAGAAGGCACTATTTTATATCCATAGCGCGGAGGTTTACCGCGTAGCTGTCGTGTGACGGGGCCTTCAGTGCTCCAACCTTAGTTTGCTCCTCTCTTTAATGCAATTTTCATTTTTTTTACTCAAATTCCATCTATCACCTTCATTTCATCCTTCATTATCATCAATTACTCATTGATTTCATCGATAGAGAGATTTAAATCCTGTCTAGCACACTGGCAAAAATGGTGTTTCGTGTCCGAGTTGAGCTTCGTCCGCTGGTCAGCGAGTCCAACCATCCTAATAAGGGAGTTTCTTGCAAGGTGAGTGAATTTCTTAATATTATTATTATGATTTAACCTTAGCTGTATGTGCCTTCTGTAGAGCCTTAAGAATGCAAATCATATTTCCAGAAGGGTCACATGGCGATTTCCATGCCATTATTATTTACGGCATCCCATTGCGGCATGGTCGGCATAGTAGTGTACCAAGATGGCTATCATATGAGATCTCTGTGAGGACACCAGCCTCAAGTTAGGTACGTACTTATTGTGGAAAATAATGTAGTTCAATATAATGCATAGGGGCAAAGCCCATTTTCAAGTACGTAAATTACGCACCTGTTTGTATTATAAAATTTTAAACTAGAAGTGAAAATTACAAGTTAAAAACGAAAAAAAACAGCAAATAACCTTAGGGCATTGATAGGTGGGCAGTTTGGCATGTGCCAGCTGTCATTGTCCCAGCTTTCTAACGAGATCCTAACATACCTATATGTTATATTATATTTCTGGATATTTCTGAATAAAGTTTTAATGTTTCTTCTTATGAGTGTATTTCTTCGGAGTTTCTATTTGTACCTCTCAATAGCCTGAAAAAGCTTAGCAAACGTTTTACTTGGTAATATTACAATTTTCGTTATCTTTCCAGGGCAGTCGTGGATAAAGACGCAAGGGAGTCTGCTAAAGAAGACTAATGTCAATTAGGTATACGTTAATCTCATGTTAATGTTATTACGAAAATAAATTTATTGAAATTCATTCATCATCTTGATTGAATGATCTCAGAGACATCACATATGATGTCTCTGAGATCCATTTGAGTCCTCTCAGAGACCTCTCAGTGATGTCTCTGAGACCTCTCAGAGACATCTCATGCGATGTCTCTGAGACTACGACAAAAGCGGACATAGAGCTGTCTCAGATACATCTCAGAGTAGTCTCTGAGAGGTCACGGAATGTCTTTGAGAGATTCAATGAGACATTTGAGACATCTCTGAGACATCTCAGAGATGTGTTTCTGCTATGTGGGTTTAGAGCTGTTTCTTTGGTCTTTGAAATGAGAGAAAGATGGGGTGGATAGTTAATTTCATTATCACAAATTGTTCCAGGGAAATGGCTGGAAAGAAGTTTGTTGTTGGAGAATTTTCGGACAACACGGTGGAAGTGTTCCCACGGAGCTGGATTTCGCCATGTAGACAGCTGGTTTTGTGGCCTTCTAATATGACCCTGAGAAAGGTATAGAAGGCCATAATGGCTTGTGGTGCACCTGAAGGCCATTGGCAAAAATTCTCGATCACAAGAATTATTGAGCAATCAGGTAATGGATTATTTTTTTTATCTCTGCATGATTTCAATTGGTTATGCTACATCTATTAGCTGGAAAACAAGTGACAGTAACAATGATAGTGATTAAAAATTTTAAATGTTTACCTCAGGATTTTCTATTCCACCAAACTTTGAAGGAATAACTGCTATTTTGTGGTATAAATAATATGAATATTTTTGCTCCTGTTAGATTCATACAAGAGTGCTAGAAGTAAAGCAGCGATGGGTGAATTTACTTCTAGCATCTCGGACACTGAGCCAGAGTGTGAGGGGAGACGTTCGGCGAAGCGGCCTGATAGATATATAGCTTCAGGGAGTGAATCAGACTCGATGCCAACAAAGAGGAGGGCATCTAAGGGAATATCGAGGACCATGAGTGGAGACACGTCACCAGCTAGGTCTGGTCAAAGGAAGTCAGCAGTTCCTGACTTTCCTGTTGAATTCCTGACTCATGTAAGCCAAGAAAAGCCAGTTGAGGCCCATGAAAAAGGACCAGACACAGAAACGAATGGTGTGTAACTTAAAAGTATTTATGCTATGTGGCATGTTAGTTGTATGTGTTCATGGGGAATCATTATTATCTATTTTATAAATATTTCCAGGATTGATAAGAGATCTGTTAATAAAAGAAGAGCATTCTTTGAAGTATGAAGTAAGGGGATTGAAAGCTGCTATAAACCAATGTTCTCAGTGCAAATACAGCGGGGAGAAAGTGGCTGACCCTCAGCAACTAAATGTTTCATTACCTCTGGATTCTGAAATGTCTGTGAGGGCATTGTGCAACGATTTAAAGGAAGAATCTGCGAAACGAAATATGCTGGTAGTGAGAAAGGATTATATTTTCCTCTAGTGCACTCTGGAATAATTTGTTTGGGTTTGTTGTTTTCCTAATATATATGTTTCCACTTTCTAATTTTTCAGATTCAGGAGCTGTCACTAGTTGGTGGTACCTCAGAGGCACAAATGGCACGCAATATTTTAAGAAAGTTATTTACAAATGACCTGCGCAAAGAATACAATTTCTGTAGGAAGAAGGGGAAGAGGAATTTATCTTCTCTTCCTCTTTATAACGTCATTGGAAGTAAGTAGAACTTATCCACTAGGGAGATAAGGGAGCTCAGTTCATTTCATGCATGTGTATCTACTAATGCAGATGAAGAGTTCCTACGTCAATGTATTCATCTACACTACAGTCATTCTGTACTTCTTACATGACAGATATTATATTGATTTTATCTTTTAGGAGCACTTAGGAGGACGTTCCCACATGCCACAGATGCCAGTCTACGGCACGTAATTGGGCGGTATTAAACTGGTGCCAGTGATAGGGAAGGAGGCAGAAAAGCCCGAGCTGTACAATAACTAAAAAGAAATAAATGTTTTTTCACCAAAATGATTTTCAGTTAATATATTGTGCTTCCTGAATTTACTCTCCTGTATACCGTTGGTCCAACACAGGGCCTACTAAGTCATTGTATGGTAGATGTCGTTCCAATGTCGGCCCAATGTCGGCAGGTAATGTCGGCTGTAGCACGGCAAATGTTATCATTCCGACGTCGGGCCAATGTCGGCAACCGATCTACAGCCAACAAATACCGACATTGGGCCAACGTAGGACCGACATCACAGTGCTACTTGGGGTTATACCAAATAAATCACAATGCTGAGAACCCTTTCCTTCATATTTAATTCATGTTTGTAACCAGAACAAATAGCAGTTGGAGCTTTCAAAAAATGGATTACATAAAAAAGCTTTTGTGAGCATTTCTCAGCGTTCTTTGGGAAGATATTACTAAATATTACTCGTAAAAAGTTTCTCAAAAATTATTAATCCTTTAGGCATGGCTGAGCATGAAGTTGGAGACTTATAAAACCTACCATAGGTTAATGGAATCACAAGTTCAAGGCATAGTTGTGGTATGGGTCTGAAATGGCATCAACATCTCTGGAGGGTCTGGGTGACACTTTTCACTGTCAAAGGCAAACTGCAAATAGTAAAAGAAATAGTGTTTCACAAATTAGCAACTAAAAGCAAATTTGGCATATATTTCTTTAATGCATTTTACAGTACTTTTGTGATAGTTTTATGCGTATTATTTCATTATAGTAACCTATTGTCAGTGGAGTACGGCCCTTTAATGCTATGTAACTTAATGAAAAATTATGAGATTACCTTTCTCTTGTGATATATGATATTTAAAAATAGGATCAAAGAATACATATGCTTTACAATTGGGAGATAGGATTGGGGTAACTTAAGGGGTTCACAATTATAGAAGGATGCAGAGGGATACGATAGGACAACAGCTTCGCTCCAGGAATTGTACTCACGGAAGAGAATGGATGCTTTGGAAGTATTGAATAGGTTACATTTTTACAATGACAAATATTTCTTCATCAATGAATGATGCACACATCTTCAGTGGCTCTGCTAATCCTTGCTTGACCTTACTATTCGCCCATAACATCCAGTGGTGGAAGAGAAATGTAAATGAGTACATATGAGGAGGTAACTGATGGATTAGACATTGACCTCAAATAATAATTGAATTCTAGCAAACTTTATAGAGAGAGAGAGTCAAAATGCGAGAACTTGAATCCATGAGCTTCTAATGTCGTTTGAATATTTTCCATCATTATCTAAAAAATAAATAAATTTTTTAGGTCATAACTCTAAAAAATTGATATTTCATTGATATACAACAGAAAAAAATGAATAAAATAAATAAGTTTTACATTTACCCGAGTCTTAAAATGGTTTCTCAAGGAATTGGAAAATAATCTGGCCAATCACAAGCTAGTGGTTTGCCGAAAGGTGAAGCGTGGGTGAAACATAACCCTGTGTGGAAGATGAGGATAAATTTTACTAATGTTTTCTTCGTTCCGCAGACGGGCTCTATGGCGTCAGGAATCTAACAGTTGAACTGGTGCCGAGTAGTCTGCTGTCAGTTGCATAAATCCTCAAAAATTTGTGTTTCTCAGAATGGAGGTTTAACATCTTCGGACGCAATATTTTCTGTCAAAGTTTATGTGAATAAACGCTTGTACGGCATGAATCTAACTTATACTCAATTCAAAACGTAGTTCTTCTCCGCACCGAACGCGAGAATATTTAAACCGTACCGGAGAGCGATTTTCTTCACAACTGGTATAGTGTCTGTCGAGTAATTTGTGAACAGGGGAGAAGTAGTGACCCGAAATTCGAAAGAAGAGGGGAAGGTTACTTTCTTCCCTTGCCTTCTTAACATAAATACCGGAGCTTTCGATGCATTCTCCACTTCAGCCTGGCCTGAGGACGCCTACAGCACAGTAGGTCGAACGTTGCCACCAAATATGACAACGCGGACGAATCCCGGAAACCTGCCCGACTGCAAACCTGAACGCCTCGAAAACCTACGTCAGAAACTAAGAAGTAGTGAATGTTTGCGTGAAGGGAGGAATCTTACTAACTAGGAGTGCAAAACTAATGTGAACAAGCTAACATTAGAATAAAATAATATAAAAAGAGTTTTTGCTGAAACTAATTTTTTTAAACATTATAAAAAGAAAGGTATCATTGTGGGTTTGTTGGGAGAGATTTGTTATTTCATTTTTATTTCAACGCTTAAACGGCATCTAACTTACTTTCACTTCAACACTTAAGCCCGGTTTAATAAGGTTTAGTACACGTTAACTACAAGATGACATAGCCTTTCGGTAATATTGATGTACACTGAGAGTTCGAGTTATGTATTTGGTAGTAATTTATTATTATATTATCAATATTGTATGTTGCATAATATCATTGCATTAATCAGTTAGATGATTTGAAATTTATTGATGGGAGAGAACTTATTAATGTCGGAATTCTTATACCGAGAAAAAGGCTAACAAAAATTATAAAACCGGGCCTTAACCTTTCTATCTTGGTGAATATTATGCTAACTTGGATGTGACGTTTATTTCATTACATGCTATTTTGACGAGTATTAGACAGTTGAAACAGTTTCTGACAGTTGAAACTGTTTTCCTTTCATTACCGTTTGATTTTATTTTTCTCATTCACCAAAGAAGATTATCTAGTGAAAGCTATTAGTGCTTGTAGTGAAAGTGCTACTGTTAATGCAGTTCCATGTAGTGAAAGTGTAGAAAGTGCTAGAGGTAAATGCACGGAAATATGCGAGAAGAAATATTCATCATTCAACCTGAAGGTTTAGTTTATTATGCTACTAATAGCAATTTTGGCATTGCATTACAAGAAAAAGGCATTGCATTGCAATGCCTTTTTCTTTAAGCACACATATACAAAGCAGAGAAATTTAAATTTGTAAAAAATTAATGAAAGATGTTTGATGTATAAAATTAAAGTTGTAAAAATTTATTCAAGTACTTTGGGATATAAAATATTTTTGATCTTACCGCCCTCTGCAAAAACAAAGAATTTTTTCGGCTGTCCCACTCCTGAGCATGCAACATACATATAATTGACCATGTGAAAAGCGTGGATTTTCCAAATTTAATCCACACACGTGAAGCAATTGACCTTGTTTGAGAAGGCAAGGCAAACCGGGAAATTTAGTCGTTTCACTACTACTATGAAATTAGTCACGGAATCTGGCCTTTAAATGCTGCAGTCATTAATGGCCATTCATGCAATCACTATTAAATGGATATTCACGCCTGGTTGCAAAGAAAATTTCTATTGTTGAAAAGGAAGAAAAATTGGTGAATTTAGTGATAAAAACGCAATACTTGGACAAAAACAAAGCGTATAAGAAAAGTGAATGAAATACTTAAATACTGCTTTCTTTTATGCGTTCTATGATAAACGTTTCCATCCAATATCTTGAGTGCAAGTAATTTAAAAAAGCAAATAAAGAAACTCCTGCGCCGAATTCAATGCTTTTCTTATGGGATTAAATTTAAAGAATATTGGGGTAAAAACAACCCTAAAAATTTGCTATTTTTACAATTTATAAACTTTTTTGGGCGCGCGCACGACAACTCACCAAATATTCAAGTCAATCGACCGACTACTTTTCGAGTTTTGCGGTCACTAACATACGCAGGCTGAACTTTTATATGTATAAGATAAGGTTTGCAAGTTAAAGAAAACAATGTGTGTATGACCTTAAACAAGCTTCATGTTCATGATATGCGAGAATGGACAAAGTTGTGTTAAGTGTTGGTTTCAAGAAATCTCAACATGAGCCATGTGTATATTTTTTTGATATATGTTACATCCATTGCTATTACATCGGTTTATGTTGATGGTTTTTTGTGTTCATTTACGATTTAATGTAGGCAGAGAAACTGAAACTGAAGTTAGCCTCCGACAATGTTCTGAATGCACGAACTTAGCACATAGAGGTTTCATCACATCAGGGAACTAATTACATGTAAAAAGGTGGTTCTTCTGTGTATGGAATCAAAGAGGATGTACAAAGAGGGTGCAGGCACAGGTTGTCTTAAATGAGAAGTAAGTTGTATTTCATCATGGTATATTGATAACTAAATATAACAATGAGGAGCTGGGCTGCAATAAGTGCTAATGGTGCAGAAACATGTATTGTCTCCAATTTTATTATTACTAGTATAATTAGCATCCAATGTTTTGTGAATGTTTTCCTCGAAAATAGGAGCAGTTGCTCTTGCTTGTTTGAATGAATCAATGTTGAATATAAACATTTCATTGCGTTGTTTCGTTGAAAGGAAGACATTGCAAATGAAGTTACATAGTAAGTGAAGGTTTCTCGGGTTTAACACCGGGTAAGATTATTTACATGGATCAACATTTCGATGGTTGACTCAGCCATCGTCATCAGGATAATGAGTTGAGCGAGGATGCTGGCGGTTATATATAGCCGCAGATGCCCCATTGTTGTGGGAGCCATTACGAGTTCTTTGAATGTCGTCAATTACTGTTCGCCAAGTCCTACTTAAGTTGAAGCCGTTGTCTCTATTGATGTTATTTTGTTATATCTGTACCAATATGGCAGCTTTTGTTATTCTTTCTCAATATTTGGACGTATGGGCAGTATCGTGGAATTATGGAAATCAACACGATGACCATGGTCAAGGCTACACTCTGCTAATGCAGACTTTTCCGGTTGAAAAAGCCTTATATTTCTTTCATGCTTTTTTATTCTATTCTTGATTGTCCTTCCTGTCTCGCCAATATACGCCCTAACACGCTCGCATGGTATGCGGTATACCCCTGTTGTTTTCAGGCCGAGGTTGTCCTTACAGGTGACCAGGAAATTTTTAAAACCTTAAACCCTTTATATGAAGTTACATTATTTAAAGCGGATAAAAAGTTCACCGGAGCATACATATTTTAAAAAGTAACTGGCCTCAAGTAATAAGCAACACATTTTCCTGCTGCTTTTTTTCTCTTTAATATTTGCGTTTTTCATCTATTCATTCGTATTTGCGCATTCACAGCTCTTGTGTGTAGTCATCAAAAAGCTGTCACCATGATTGAAAGGTGAATTGGACATACGTTTTGTATTCACGTTTTTAAAGGGAAGTCTTTTTCATGGAGTTGCTCTGTTAAGTATCGTATCTTATACTACACACTGCGCTAAATCCATTCATATGCTTATAGCAGTATTTAGTGGCATCTCTCTGATCACTTAAGAATATCACTTCTCTTTTTCAAACGAGAGAGCAGAGGCGGACAGCAGGTGAATCCCAGAACCTTACCAGAGTGCGATAGAAGGAGCGAAGCCTAGAAGGAAAAGGGATTGAAGGGGAAGAATGCGGAGGAAAGCTCGGCGGGAACGAGAGAGTTTAATAGGACGTTTCAAATGCATACAAGGTTGTCTAATGTGTCTCCGTTCTGGTCGCCATCGTGAACAACGCCTGGGGCAGGCAAGCCACCAGTAACACGTCACATTCTTGGACGACGAGTCCATAATCTTACCGTGTTTGAACTTCGCTCGTCGTGGCCGAGACTCAACAATAATATACCGTCAGAAAGGAAGCCGATTTTCCATCAGAGCGATAGTGGCGGCGCTCCGTTTGTTGGGAAACTTTTTTCCCCCGTAGTACTTACGAAATCACTCAAGCTACGGTTCACAATAAATGTATTTTGCATGTGGGAATGTGTATATGTTAAAACCTTAATGAATGGTCGATATAGGGAGTGTGTTGTGAGTATCCAAATTATCATATTTTTCTAATACTTTTATTCTCCCAAGAGTGACGTTGATGCATCTTCTTTTGTTTCTGCTTTTAATGAACCCTGTTCGCCATGCTGCTGGTGTGACATCGGTGTTCTCTTTTTCGACCTCCGTAAAATCCCTCGTCATTGTACTATGGGAGAAAAAAGTTTCCCAACAAACGGAGCGTCACCACTATCGCTCTGAGGGAAAATCGGCTTCCTTTCTGACGGTACATTATTCTTGGGTCTCTGCCACGACGAGGGAAGTTCAAACGCAGTAAGGTGATCGACTCATCGTCCAGTATGTGACGTTATACCGGCGGATTGCCTGACCCGGGCGTTATTCGCGCCAGCTGCCAGAACGGAGGCATATTAGATAACCTTGTATGCATTTGAAACGTTCTATTTAACTCTCACGTTCTCGCCGAGCTTTCCTCCGCATTCTTCCCCTTCTTTCCCCTCCATTTTCCTTCTAGGCTTCGATCCTTTTATCGCCCTCTGGAAAGGTCCTGGGATTCACCTCTATATTGTCCACCTCTATACTCCCTCTCTCTCTCTCTCACTTGTTTGAAAAAATAAAAAATTTTATATTCTTTCGTAATTTGCTGCCACTAAATACTGCTTTGATCATGTGGAAGGATTCATCGCAGGATGTAGTATAACCTGCGATGCCTAACAGAGCACCTCCATGAAAAATACTTTCTTTAATAAACGTGAATACAAACGTATATTCAATGCACATTTCAATCATGGTGACAGCTTTCCAATGACTACGCAGATAAGCTGAGAATACGCAAAAACGAATGGGTAGATAAAAACGCAAATAATAAATACAAAAAAGCAGTAGGATAATATGTTACAATTACCTTGTGGCTAGTTATTTTTAAAAAATTAAAAATATTTATGCTCTTAGCATTCGCTAACTGCTTATTCGCTATGAATAATTGAACTTGAGTTTTTATAGATTCCACTATATTAAAAGATATTTAATGAATGGTATTTATTCAAAATGAGTGTCACTTAAATGATATACGGTAGTTTCATACATTGATTTATTTCATTTTCACTGGTTTCAAAAGTAATACATTTCAGATAACGGTAAACAAAAAATATAATATGTATGCTCTGTTGATCCTTATACCTATCAACTTCATTAATTTTTATAAAATATACAAAATTTCTACTTGCTAAAACACGAGATAGTGACATTATAATGTCCTGAGAAACAAACTATGGTCAGTATTTAGTTTCACCACCATCACATTCAATGACATTCAGAAGTCTTTGCCTCATTGACCCTATTACATTTTGAAATAAGCTAGGGCGCCGTCCATAAGATGCCCATACCTCCCGGACGTGTTCTTCCAGGGCCTCTTTGCTCCTTTCATTGGCATTATGCCATTCCTTGACCATCAGACCCCAAACATTTTCTATCGGATTCAGGTCCGGTGAGTTTGGCGGCCATGGTAACACTGTCACATGCCGATTCTCCTCGAAAAATTGCCTGGTGTTTCGTGCACTGTGAATCGGACAGTTGTCCTGGACAAACACTATTTCTTCGCCATCCGGCACTACTTCGTTTATGTATGGAAGTAGCGAAGTACGAAGAATTTGAACATAATCCTCTGACGTCATTCGAGGTGGTGTTTTCACTAGCGGTCCCGGCCCAGCAGCAGAAATAGCTCCCCAAAAACTCAGGCTCACGTGGCCAGATCTATAGTTTCTCAATATGTTTTTTGGGTGGTACCTGAAATAAATAAGAAAAATAATTTTTGTTTCTGGATAGGAAAATGCTCTGGAATTTTCCATGAATTACTAATTTATATTTACCTAGAATTGCGTGTCCTCCACAGCTGAACATGTCCATTCTCATCACTCCTAAAGGTTTTTTCATCGCTGGATATTATTATATCCCAAAAGGATTGGTCCATATCAAGGTAAGAATGGGCAAATTCTAACCTCGCTGCCTTATTAGTTTCGCTGATCGCCGGCTTTCTTGCTGGCCTGCAATTTCTCATTCCCGCCTCTTGAAGGCGGTTTCTTACTGTACGGGTACTGCAATCCAAGTCTAATACCCTCTTTATTGCAGCCGCCCCACCAACACTGATAGGATTTTCAGAAGCACGTTGACGAATGTTGTCATCATCAGCTTGAGACGTGCATCTCGGTCTTCCACTTCTTGGTCGTGTTTCCAACGTCTCATTTCCCTCCCTGTAGCGTTTTAACCAGTAATAAACTGAGCTACTATTTAAACCCATTACCCTAGATATCTGAGAAACAGTTGAACCTGCTTCAATCATTCCAATGATTTTTCCCCTCTCGCCTGGACTCAATGGCATTTTGTTGATATCCGTCTTTCTCCAAGGATGGAAGCAAACTGGCAATAAGCTCGTAAGTTCCCTCAGAAAAAATAGTGTCTGCAAAGTCAAATGTCATCAAATCCGTAACCATTATAACCTGCCGGTCAACTGCCTTGCGTCTCTTAAAGCGAAGTATCCTTCAATCGAGTTCAGAAAGTTGACGACAGTTTGCAGGTGGGTAGTCCTGCGATAGTGATTTACAGATAACCCTCTAATAGGATCATAAATCCAATAATTTAGCAAAAAAAACGAGGATTAATATTCTCCGTATCAATATAAACCATCGAAATGCTCCGTTATTATCAGTAGGTAGCGGTCGAGCGGTAATGTAACTGACTGGTAATCCGAAGGTTTCAATGTAAGACCTGAAGGTGGCGAATGTGTTTAGTCAGCCATTTTGTTACTTTACGTAAGCAAAACATACATAATTTACATTTTTATCCAAAATGCGTTTAAAAATGTTAAGTTATATTTTTACGTTCAAGAGACGACCTTTCTCTTTTGTCGCGGAAACCTCTGTCTCTTCGTTCCAGGGAAATTCGGAAATGATATCATTAAACGTGGATGGTTCTATCTTCTACCACTGCTCATCGCTTTCGGAAAGGAAGTCGTGTTTCGCCGTTTCAAGAGAAATTCTCCGGGAGAGTAAATAAAAGGAACCCTGTTCACCTGCAGCCCGCTGTCACTCTAACGGTTTCCCGAAATATTTTCGACCTCCCACCTTTTACCCCACCGAGTTCCTATTGTCATATTTTGAAACGGAGGGACCCAGCAGTGATATGAGTGAGAATATTAGTTAACTTGCGTCGTCTGAAACTTCCACCGTGTCTTTCATTGTTGCTTTTTTAAATACCACCTGATATCGTGCGAGGTATATTAATGTTGGGGTCGACAAATATTGAGTAGGAAGATCATCGCCGGGTTCTACAGTCATTCATCCACATGGGCCATGTAATTCCCAATATTCAGGCTGCATAATAACGATTTGAGGCTTACAACGTCATGATACATTTACTGTCGTTTTTCAACTTTGTGTATTTTTGAGAGTTCATAAAGACATCACTGGAGAAAACCGAAGATTTTACTCTTCACCAAAAATACTGTATGCATTCCTTTTTTGTTGCAACTTACCAGCTCATAAATTTTCATGATTATAGTTTTCAATTATTTTTATCACAGGGATTTAATTAATTACTCATCATGGACCATCTTCCTGGATCATCTTCTAAAGTAAAAATATTTTCTAGTTTTTTAGGCGTCACCGAAAGACAGAATTTATTTGTTGATGCTTTTAATCACTGGACCAACCTTCTCCGAGAAGGCGGACATATCTTAAAAGGAGAAAGTTAGGGGATGATATCAGAATATGCAGCTGCTCCTGGACTGGAAATGTAATACAGGATTTTAGTGTTGATGGGTTGCATGGAACTCTTATTTGAGGAGTATCTCGAGGGAGAAAATGATCCGCAATCGACGGAATTCCCTTAGGAGGTGTCTGGCAATGATGAAGCTAAAGGAATTTCGTCTTCGGTGCAATTCTCTCCAAAGAAAAGGAAATCCCCCAAGATACCAAAGCGAAGGCAGTAACAATAACGAAACTTCATCCAAACTGATCTCTCAAATAACTACGCTATCAAGTGCCCCATCGTATACAATGGAGTGAAGGCCTCGCTGCAGCAAAAGAAAAGATACATCTACATACTACCCCGCAAGCCGCCTCAATAGGCGTGTGGTGGGGGGTGTTAGAACACCAGCCGTTTACATATAAAAAGGAAACGCTCTAATGAAATTACGCCTAGCATTTATTGAAGTCCCTTATTGTTCGGGGGAAAAAAGAATTCCCATACCTATCCGTTCTGCAAAATATCTCTCTTCATTTATCGTTTCTGTCGGACCTGGAAATATAGTGGGGTTCTAATATGATGTTCTCCGTGTCGCTCTTAAAGATGTATATTCTTAATTTCTCAAGTAATCTAAGCCTAGCGTGCAGCCTCCGAGTATCTAGTGGCTCCCAGCCTAACTCGTTTAACATCTGTGTAACGCTGTCTGTACGCCCGCAGCAGTTTTTGACGAATCGTGCAGCTTTCCTTTGTATTTTAATAAGTTCCCGGATTAAGTCTTTCTGCACCGGATCCAATATGTTCGCTGCATATTCAAGGTGTGGCCGGACGAGTGCGAAATAGTTCCTCTCTTTAACTTTTTCATCCGAAAATCTTCCCACAATACGCTGGACGAATCCTAGCTTCTTCAGAGCTCTGCCACAAATATTTCTTATATATGCTCCCCACGATAGGTTCGAAGTTATCGTAACTCCTAGATACTTCACTTCATCTGTCGCCTTTATGTTAACACCATCCACAGCATATACATGGGAATAGTTGGACGACCTCCGCAAGAAATGTACCGCCGCATGCGGATACCGATACATGCGGAGGAAACCGGGAGGACAAGTGGGATCCGAGTTAAGGGTATATTAAGAACATATGACAACAAGATGAAGAACAAAGAACATCCTTCCAAGAACGAAGCCTGAAATCGTTCCGCAACATTTCCCTTAATTTGTGATCAACGCGGACCAAACGGCGTGTGAGTATAGGGCGGAAATTAAGCGAACGCTTTATCTTCGCGGATAAAAAACTAAGGACGTGAGTATCGGCCAAATAAATACAATGGCATGGCCATTCAAACTCAGCTCAATACAGAGTAACTTACTTTGGAACACTTCTGTCCAAATTATGTCTCCAAGGGGCCGGGCGATTTGGTTCAAAGGTGAAAAAAGAAGTTGAAGGGACTGTTAATCGTTTTCAGATTTTTTATGTGACTTGCTCAAAGTTGGGTAAGCTATTAAACAATATATATCAACTGTATTTGGACTAAGTGCTGAGCCCATACGTAAAAAACTATAAGTTCTTTTTATTCATTGACACTTGGGCTGGTGAAACCTATATTTTTCTTAATGATGAAAGATTTATGGATAATTTCAGCCAACCAACATGCACAATTGAAGTAATACTACTGAAGTGCACTCCCATTTTTACCCAGGAAAGTTAACTTTCTATGAGTAAGCCAAAATATTAATTTCTTCTATCGAAAAATCTCCATACCTTCTTCAGAAGTAGCGTGATTCAACCAATCAAAAAGATGTGATTAAAATCCATTCGCTAAATCCTTAACAACTTTCGGTTCCAGGGTTAATGTTATTGTATGCGTGGTTTGCCTCTGGAATCTCAACCGAAGGATAGATTTTCCTAAATGCGAAGCAAGTTTTACTTCATGATGGTACACTGAAAACCAAATATAACAATGAGGAGCCGCTTCACCAAGTGCTAGTGGTCTGGAGACATATATTGTCTCAATTTTAATAATAATTATTAGCATCCAAGTTTTCCTGAATCTTTCCCTCGAAAATAGGAGCAATTACTCGTGTAAATGAATGAATGTTGAATATTTACTTTTGCGGTATGCGTTCATTGCGTTATGTTTCGTTGAAAGGAATGTATTCAAAATGAAGTTACATTATTTATTTAATTAAGTTATAGAGCGGATAAATATCCCATCTATGACCATAAAAATTTTAAAAAGTAACTAGCCACAAGGCTTGTAATATATTTTCCTACTGCTTTTTTTTGTTTTTTTTATTTGCGTTTTCATCTACTCGTTCGTTTTTGCGTATTCTCAGCTTATCTGCGTAGTCATTGGAAAGCTGTCACCATGATTGAAATGTGCATTGAATATACGTTTGTATTCACGTTTATTAAAGAAAGTATTTTTCATGGAGGTGCTCTGTTAGGCATCGCAGGTTATACTACATCCTGCGATGAATCCTTCCACATGATCAAAGCAGTATTTAGTGGCAGCAAATTACGAAAGAATATAAAATTTTTTATTTTTTCAAACAAGTGAGAGAGAGAGAGAGGGAGTATAGAGGTGGACAATATAGAGGTGAATCCCAGGACCTTTCCAGAGGGCGATAAAAGGATCGAAGCCTAGAAGGAAAATGGAGGGGAAAGAAGGGGAAGAATGCGGAGGAAAGCTCGGCGAGAACGTGAGAGTTAAATAGAACGTTTCAAATGCATACAAGGTTATCTAATATGCCTCCGTTCTGGCAGCTGGCGCGAATAACGCCCGGGTCAGGCAATCCGCCGGTATAACGTCACATACTGGACGATGAGTCGATCACCTTACTGCGTTTGAACTTCCCTCGTCGTGGCAGAGACCCAAGAATAATGTACCGTCAGAAAGGAAGCCGATTTTCCCTCAGAGCGATAGTGGTGACGCTCCGTTTGTTGGGAAACTTTTTTCTCCCATAGTACATCCCGCCTAAAATTCTCCAACAGAAATTTACGCAAAATGTTTCGCTAGCCTGAATTCAGCATGCGAAGGAATTATTTGGAGCAGCACTTACTACGGAAGGCTGGAAACACATAGAAAGGCATCATGAACCGCTAAAATTCTAAAATATTTGAAATAAATCTTTGCTTGCTCTGTCTTCACCGTTTTTCCCTTAATATATGTGAAGCGAAACGACGTAGTAAACTTAAATAATTTTGAGTCAAACTCCAACGCTTTGGAGTGGTTTACTGTTGTATGTGTGACGCATGGGATTTTGAAAACCGGAGAGGAAAGAGTCAAGAGCTAGAGAATTGTGTAGGTCTCCGTCAAATACTGGCGAATTCGAAATTAAGTCAAAATCCTCTTTCTTACACTGAGCTGAATAATCTTGATCTTTGGCAGAGGTATCGGGCCGGGCACTCAAAAACATAACCTCTTTTCAATGGAATGAGCCCTCTACGTCCCGAACCAAAGGAATGCATCCTTTTCCCATTCCGAGTTTGGGTGGATTAGTCATGAGAGAGCTCCCGACGAGTTCACATTTTTATTCCTCAAAAACCTCTCAAAGTTACTTGCCTCACTTTATACATAGGTCAGCGGGTTAAATAATACATGCCCGATGGAAACAAACAAGATTTATTTGGCAGGGCCTTGGCCGCGATATGGGAGTTACGTAAACTACTACTTTCTTCTTTGATTCCAGTGAAAAAAGCTTACTTTTTCCTTTCTCTTCTGTTTCAATCGACGTGAATAGGCCATTTAAATATCACCACGAAATAAAAAAAATGACTTGGTTCGCTGCATTGTGCGCGGGTTCAAGGAGTATACTAAAGGTAAACAAACCCTCGCTAGATTTAGCTTCGAACTAAGGCGGTGCAACTGTCTAACACACCTGACAGACATTTCGAAAGTTAGGATTCGAATACTAGAATAGTCAAATGATTTTTTCATGGTTGATTCGATCCCTGTGTAATATGGACAACATCTTATCATAGTCCAGACTTTTCAATTGAGTCATGGATTTCGAAAAGGGCTCATCTCGGCAATTTTTTAAAAATAAACTCATTCCTTCTTTTTTACTGAAAAAGCAGATTTTTTTCTGAAACTCCTGCAGAAAGCTTTATAAAAAGCAGATATGAACCCTTCTCGCTCATAAAACATTGGTCTATATACTTGTACATACTATCACTTTCAAAAGTAGGTCCACGCGGTGAGCGCAGCCAACTTCGCATTTCGCTGAATTCGAACTTCGGGTATTGCCTATGCATTCAGCGACTACTAAGGGCCAACTTGACTCATTTCCACTCAACTATGGAGACCCTCGTATGACCTTCTCCCGCTATCGCTGACCAGCCAACTCCCCCGACTCCAAGTGGTAGGCAACGGTAGGCGGAGAATGCCAAAGGGAAAGGCGTCAGGTGTTTTTCACTCTTACGAGTAGCGGGCTTAATTGTATCCTTGATAAATCGAGGAAATAGATCTACAAACCGAACACCATATAGCAATTTTTTGAGGATAATTATCGACTTTGTGTTTTACCCTGGACAGCTAACTCCCCGGACCTTTCTCTTATTGAGAATGCGTCGGGTAACATTGTGAATGAGTAGCATTACGACGGAGAAAGAACCGAGTAAAACTTTATAAGTTTACATACGGGATGTTTGGAATTCTTTAAGCCAACGTAATAGAACATTTGGTTGGGTCTATGCAGTCACGATTACGATCTGCAACTGAAAATAATGGCGATATTACAAAATATTAAAGTTGTTCTCTGATAAATGAACATTTTGTTTTAGATTTCTGTTACCATAGGTAATATACTGAAAATGACTATCCCAAATTATCTAGTACACTTTTATTCCTAACATTATCAACTCTCGACTCATTCCCATTAATTTTAGCTGCAAAATGAACGCCAACTTTAAGTTTAAACCACAACTTCTGTTTCGTTCGAATCTATTCAAAATAACGAGAACATTTTTCATGTTGCTTATTTAAAAATCTTATCATTTATATATAAGCAGTTTTTCATCGTAGGCGGTTCTAAATGGAGTGCATGTCTTCTCTGAGAGCGAGAAATCAATTAAGTTATATCTCCACTGAAGGAAAACTCATTCAAAAATGACAGCATTCATTTCTGATAAATTACAATCCACTTTCTGTAGCTTCATTCGCCATAGTTTTGCATTTATTTTATTCTAATTAGCGTTTTATCCTTTTTTAGGTAATATCGTGAAGTATAATTTTCAGTAATGATGTGTGTTGGATGAAATAGGTATGACTTCGCTTTGCGTATTTAGAAATCAGCTTCGAGCGGCGTTACACTGAAGGCATGTTTCAATGTTAATTTTGCTCTATAGTCTGTAATTCGTCTTACATTGTTTTTATTCGTCTGTTAAATGCACTGCGACTGTGTTTAGGAAGTTAATACAAAACAGAAATATTCATTTCCTGCAAGTATATCCATCACTCAGCTCTCCGTTCCTGAACGAACCTCTAACTTCTAGAAGCTATGTTCACTATGGTGGCAATATATTCTGGAGATGTCGTAAACCTCAACTGACCTCTCTGACTATGGAATCTATCAGTCATGCAATGGGGGATGCTAGCTAAAGAAATGTTTGTGAAATCCAAGGTATCAAACGCACGACGTAACTTTAATTAGGTAGCTATTTTTATGGTCCTTTGGACGAGATTGTTTCACTGCAAAGCGCACAACCTACAGTTTCACGCGCACTGACGAAAAATGAACTGCTGAGGAGATATCAGGGACTGTAAACTGTTAAAATCTGTCAATCCTTAAGCATAAATAGATTGGTTTGACAAATCAATATTTCCAATCTCAAGGCAATCAATTAATAAATTCAGTTTGAATACACTCTCGTAAAAGCAATGCCATACTGTGAAAAACATTGTGTGCCTCATTGTGAGAGTACTTATAAGCTCTATGCCAAATTCAGTGCACTTGACTTCGGTCACAAAAATGTTGTGATATTTTCGTGGCACAAATAATAGGCTTAGAGTAAACGTTTCCAGGCTTGGATTTTTTCCTTTCATTATGCCCAGATTATTTTCAAAAATTAATTAAGTAGTGACCGATCACTAGTCATTACCTTGAGGGAAATTTGGAGTGAATATTGAATTAATCTCAACTCCCGATTGCAAGAGAATGATCGGACTCCCATCAGTTACTCATCCCAGGTGAATACTCGGCATTAATTTTTCCCTTATTGGTGTTTATGAAATTCTCAACGGTCTGTGTATCCAAGCAATATATTTTGCTACAGTTAAACATTGTAAAATCGTTGCATCAGTCATTAATGTGTGTGCTGGAGGCTTTCCAGAACCTCCAAATTTTCTTTCCGATCCGAAGGTATATTTTTCTCTCCATCCTACTTGAAAACAGCGAAATTCCTATTCAAACACAATTCTTTAAATCCTCTGTAACACCAATCTCCATACCTTAATTTATCCTTTACTGAATGACGTAGGTAGTTATACTTCCCGGAAAGGTAACCCGTTTCCCCAGCTCAGAATTTTCCTCATTTTTCTTCATTTTGGACTATGACTACTTTATAAACTTCATTACCTGCACTTTATGTGATTAATTCACATTCCACATATAACGCACCTTTTCACCTGCGAAATAGACATAGAGCCCCGTGGCTGACTGGCTAAATAAATCTTGGCCATCTGCAAATCTACCAAAATTAACAGTTACTTGCTATTTTCCTTCGCAATTTTATCCCTTTCCACACATTTATTACCAAATTGTCAGCGAACAATCGAAAATCAATGGTAATAAGAAATGGCCCGGCCTGAATCCTCTTCCAACATATACCCATTCCGATTCGTCATTCATTACCCGTATACCGCTTCATCCAGTGAGGTTTTATAATTATGCGCCTAAACCTCCAGTGTACTACCTATTTCTGCAGTAATATTTATTATTCTCGTCCAATGCACTCTCAAAAGTTTTCCAGCTGTCTAAGAAGCAAATAGAGGCATAGTGGATAATATATATATAAATAATTGTTAGAATACTCATCACCAGAAATGCGTTTCGCGTCCCGATCTCTTTCCTTAACCCATACTGGTCTTCACCGAGGAAGTCTTCCACCCTTTCCCCGATTTCATTTTAACAGCTACCTCAGCTATTTTTATTTTGTGCGAAATAATTATTCTGATCTCTTAACATTATCTTTCTTTTCTCATTGTCGGTAAAGGTTTCCGAGCTGATTTTGCAACAGTGGATTTTGGAAACGTATTTACTATAACTTTATAAATTACTAGTTTTCTGCATGCAAACGAGGCTACTATTTGTCCCCTTTGCGCAGGACTAATGATTATAGCCATGAAGACCCATGTCATAAGGAGAGTACGGGAAATTATCGCCTTCTTTCTCCCACAAGAAATACAATAAAATTATAAATTAGGTGAAAAGGTGCGTGATATGTGGAATGTGAATTAATAATATAAATCGCAGGTAATGAAGTTAATAAAGTAGTAATAGTCCAAAATTGAAGGAAAATGAGGAAAATTCTGAGCTGGGGAAACGGGTTACCTTTCCGGGAAGTATAACTACGTCATTCAGCAAAGGATAAATTAATGTATGGAGATCGGTGTTACAGAGGATTTAAAGAATTGAGTTTGAATAGGAATTTCGCTGTTTTCAAGTAGGATGGAGAGAAAAATAAACGAAAAGTCGATAGGAGATATACGAGAGACAGCACAAATAAAACGTGGTGTTGCCTAAGGTGCTATAGATGGGATATGACTCAACGACGGGAAAGGGGATATTACGGCAAAGATCTGTATTAGTGAAACACACGTGATGATGATAAATGTGCAACTCTATCTCCATAATGCAAAGTAAAATTAAAACGATATTGCACAGTAAATTAAAACGACACTTTGAGTAAAGTTTAAGAAAAAACAACTGATATACCCTTCAAATTTATATCATTAATTAGTGTATCGGAACGAACATTTGGAGGTTTTGGAAAGCCTCCAGCACACACGTTAATTAGTGATGCAACGATTTTACATTTTTGAACTGTAGCAAAATATATTGCTTGGTTACACAGAACGTTGAGAATTTCATAAACACCAATAAGGGAAAAATTAACGCCGAGTATTCACCTGGGATAAGAAACTGATGGGAGTCCGATCATTCTCTTGCAATCGGGAGTTGAGATTAATTCAATATTCACTCCGAATTTTCCTCAAGGTAATGACTAGTGATCGGTCATTACTTAATTAACTTTTGAAAACAATCTGGACATAATGAAAGGAAACAATCCAAGCCTGGAAACGTTAACTCTAAGGCTATTATTTGTGCCACGAAAATATCACAACATTTTTGTGGCCGAAGTCAAGTGCACTGAATTTGGCATAGAGCTTTTAAGTACTCTCACAATGAGGCACACAATTTTTTTCACAGTATAACATGGCTTTTACGAGAATGCAAACTGAATGTATTAATTGATTGCCTTGCGATTGGATATATTGATTTATCAAACCAATCTATTTATGCTAAAGGATTGACAGATTTAAACAGTTTAGAGTCTCTGATATCTCCTCAGCAGCTCATTTTTCGTCAGTGCACGTGAAAGTGTAAGTTGTGCGCTGTGCAATGAAAAACTCGTCCAACGGAGCATAAAAATAGCTACCTAATTAAAATTACGTCGTGCGTTTGATACCTTGAATTTCACAAACATTTCTTTAGCTAGCATCCCCCATTGCGTGACTGATAGATTCCATAGTCAGAGAGGTCAGTGGAGTTTTACGACATCTCCAGAATATGTTGCCACTATAGTAAACATAGCTTCTGGAAATTAGAGGTTCGTTCAGGAACGGAGAGCTGAGTGATGGATATACTTGCAGTGAATGAATCTTTTTGTTTTGTATTAACTTCCTAAACACAGTCGCAGTGCATTTAACAGAACAATTAAAACAATGTAAGACGAATTACAGACTATAGAGCAAAATTAACATTGAAACATGCCTTCGGTGTAACGCCGCTCGAAGCTGATTTCTGAATACGCAAAGCGATGTCATACCTATTTCATCCAACACATATCATTACTGAAAATTATACTTTACAATATTACATAAAAAGGATACAACCCTAATTAGGATAAAATAAATGCAAAACTATGGTAAATGAAGCTAAAAAAGTGGATTGTAGTTTATCAGAAATGAATGCTGTCATTTTTGAATGAGTTTTCCTTCAGTGGAGATATAACTTAATTGATTTCTCGCTCTCAGAGAAGACATGCACTCCATTTAAAAATGCCTACGATGAAAAACTACTCATATATAAAAGATAAGATTTTTAAATAAGCAACATGAAAAATTTTCTCGTTATTTAGAATAGATTCGAACGAAATAGAAGTTGTGGTTTAAACTTAAAGTTGGCGTTCATTTTGCAGTTAAAAATTAATGGGAATGAGTCAAGATTTGATAATATTAGGAAGATAAATGTACTAGATAATTTGGGATAGTCATTTTAGTATATTACTAATGGTAACATAAATCTAAAACAAAATGTTCATTCATCAGCGAACAACTTTAATATTTTGTAATATCGCCATTATTTTAAGTTGCAGATCGTAATCGTGAATCCATAGGCCCAACCAAATGTTCTATTACACGGGAACGTTGGCTTAAAGAATTCCAAACATCCCGTATGTAGACTAATAACGTTTTACTCGATACTTTCTCCGTCGTAATTCCACTCATTCACAATGTTTCCCTGAGCATTCTCAATAGGAAAAAGGTCCGGGGAGTTAGCTGTCCAGGGTAAAACGCAGTCGAGAATTGTCCTAAAAAATTGCTTTGTGGTGGTTGGTTCGTCGATCTATTTCCTCATTTATGAAGAATACAAAAAGAGTGAAATTCCGCTACACGTAAGAGTGAAAAACACCTAACGCCTTTCCCTTTTGCATTCTCCGCCTACCGTTGCCTACCAATTGGAGTCGGGGGAGTTGGCTGGTCAGCGATAGCGGGAGAAGGTCATACCAGGGTCTCCATAGTTGAGTGGAAATGAGTCAAGTTGGCCCTTAGTAGTCGCTGAATGCATAGGCAATACCCGAAGTTCGAATTCAGCGAAATGCGAAGTTGACCGCGCTCACCGCGTGGACCGACTTTTGAAAGTGATAGTACAGTGGCGGAAGAAATTAACGCAAAGCTCGTTGGCGTCTGTAGATGCGGAGAACACGGGAACTACCGATTGTAGACCACCTTCCGAAAATTTGACAGCAATATATCTCATACAACCGGGAATTTTCAAAACTCATTCGCTTCGTACCAGTGGTATTAAATCATATGCATCGAAATTTGACTACGCGTAAAATACACAACTGCGAGTTCTTGTTTTTTTTTCAAATTATGTCTTCGCCCATCTCTCACAAAGTAGCTGCCGTCGGGGAAACTGTGAACGCAGCACACATAATGAACATTGAAACCGCTTGCCTGCATCACAGTTCCTGTGGTGTAGTGGGTAAAGCATCCGACTTTCGACTTTTAGATAAACGCGTGAATATTTATTTCCCTCAAGCAGCTTTGGTATCTCCGTTAAGTTAGACGGAGTACTAACCTGGTTAAGTGTCAATAAATATGCGTTACTTAATACCTTTCAGCTGAATTAAGCTGAATATTTAATCTAAGGAGTAATAATTTCTCCCCGTCTCATAATACGCCACTACCCTTCTTTAGTCATTTCCCTCTACAATCTTCTCCACTATCTTCGTCGGAATACGTTTCCCACTAATTTTTTTTACATTCAAAGAACATAATAAGGACTCCTGAGTTATTAACGTCGCCAGTGTAGTTTCAATTTAGTCGTTCATATTTTCTCTATAATTTATTTTTTATTTTTGACAATTATGGCTAAGATACACGTTGTTTGAAAACTCGCTGGGACCTTGGTGAATTGAAGAGTTTCTTCATATTATGAATCGATTCTAAATTTTTTTAGTAATTATATTTAGTAAATATAAACCTATTTTTCGTCATCAACAATTTACTCTGCTAATATTTGAAATATTATAGAGCACAACCATTTTTCTTTAATTAATACTCTTTTCCGGTCATCCTTAATTTGTAATCAATGTAGTATGTAGCAAATGTTACCAGCAGCTGAAACCTTTTGGAACCCAACTATTTTTTTGCATTTAAACCATTGATTATCCTTTAAAAACAAGTAATTTACGTATTTAGGTCATTGTTTGTTTACTTTTGATTCGGTTATCATAATCTAAACGAAATCTTTCGAGAAGGAATATTTTCCTTGATACAGCATCTTCATCGCATCTGCGAACTCAATTCGTACCGCATCGTGCAAGGATATAGACTCTTAAAAATTAGGGATGCTGTCTTAAATAATGCGATGAACCCTGGCCTTGGCCTAGATTCCTCCCAGCAAACATTCTGCATGTCCTGTGGTCATGTCGATAAAAACTTTTCTATCACCATAACAGCATATTTATTCTAATTGTAGCAAGCCGGATTATATTCCCTCACTTTTACCCATTTTATATGTCAAAGGCATAAACGTAAGTTGCTATATTAAGGACAATCGATCAAATGTATCTGCAAGAGTAATCTAGCTTTAGAATATGAGAACTGCATTAAACATAAATTAATATAAATTATAATCATGAATCACAGGTTTTCAAAAGATTATTATCGGCCATAATTGCACGTCACTGAGTGTTTTAAAAATATGGTCCAAAAGAAAATCTTTTCCCTTTAATTGAATATTTTACGATACTATTTATCTTTGAAAATTGCAATGCGATCGAAAGATTTGCCATTGCTGATCACGCAAGAAGGACGAACACGCATCTACTTCCTCTTGCAGAAATGATCGTGATCTAATTTATTTTAAATGTGTTTCAGGGAACATAGAAGATATTGGCAGAATATTGTAGTGTGAAATGAATAACCAACGTTCGTGGAGAAACGAACAGGACAGAAGCGTAATATGAGGACATGGAGAAATGTTTACAGGGACGGAGAAGCATGCGCACCTCAAAACAACGTGTTTTTGAAAATGGTGTCTTTATTTCAGCGAAGTAAGTCTATTACAATTAACTCAATGTAACGTTCACAGACATCCATTCTCTGATAGACGGATTCGAACCCGCACCTTAGGGTTGGCAGGCTAGGACTTTACCCTTTGCCATGCCCCCACCGAGGCTGGCAGCGTGAGGAAATGCTTTGGAGATAAACTAGAAAATTGACACCAGAGATCGGAGATAAGCCAGGAAATATCCAGATAGAATCAAAATAGTAAAGGTGCAAGAGAGTACGCACTAGAACTTTATCGTAATCATATTAAGCAAAAAGGCACAGCTGAGTTAGACATTTCTGAACTAGCCTTTTGAGAGATACATAAGGAATAGGAATTTTTTTAAGGAAACATTCTTCCAAATTAAGCAAATTCAATTATGAAGTTAATGTAAACTACGATAGTCACGTTTCACTAAATGGACTGATTTTGAGAGTCATCCACCAATCAATGCGATACATCAAAGAAACTAGAGCAACGACTATTTTTTTCTTTCTCATTTATGCCTAGTTCATCGATTTTAAAAATTATTATGAACGTGACTTTTGAGTTTGACGATTTTAATATTCTGGCGTTTTAGAGGGTTGAATTTGTGACAATCACTATTATTGTCTCTTCCGGGAAAGTTTAGAAAGAGTTTTTGAAACCATATTCGAAACGTAAAATTCACATTGTGTTAGTCAGCTGATGAGCTCAGTCGTCCATCAAATAAAGTATTATTTAAGGAACGATTAAGCGGAATTGGCTACTGCCCATTGACAACATGGCAATTTTACGTTGCATATTTCATTTCCACAACGACAATGGTCGTGATATTCCTCCCTATCTGTCATTATTCTTCATTATGATGCAATTTAGGAAACTATTCAAACGTGCATAGAGTCTGTGGAACAATTCAATTGTATTTGAAATTCTTTCAGACAAAGTAATTTGTGCACATATGCACCTTAACTCATCATCGAGAATTAGATTGGGAAAGAGCTCATACTGGTGGTGGATTTTTTATCGATCAATATAATCGATCCATCCCCCTTCATTCTCTACTACTAGTTGGAGTCTCCGGGACATTTCACCATTTCCCACAACTCATGTGCATTGTGGGGCCTTCTATTTTCCTCCCGCATTTCTCTCATAACATTTGCTCAGATATTTTCAATTGGGTTGAGATCTGGGCTACGCGCGGGCCACTGCAACTGGGTGACATTGTTTTCAATGAACCACCTCCTTGAGTGGCTCGTGTGAACCCTCGAATTGTCCTGGGTGTGGAGTAAAAATGAATGTTAATGAGATACATGTTACGTGTCAATAGTTTGCAAAACATTTGACAAAATGAATTTATTTTAGTGAAAATAAAAAAATCTGGATTTCCACTGTTACACAGTAACCAAAATTCACTTACATGCTGGTAAGTAAAGTTTTCCCCACTGTTGAGAAGACAGACGGCAGCATGACGTCCAAAATTTCAACATACTGGTCGCTCCGTAGAGTTCCCTCTATGCGCCAGCACACTCTCGGCCCGTCAAAACTCATCCACGCCCAGGCGTGAACTCAAAATCGTCCACTCCTGGGTCTTTCCCAGACGTATCTTGGTAAAAAACGCGAGTTTCTTTATAATATAGAAATATTAGCCGAGTAAATTATTGATAACGGAAAATAGGTGTGTATTTACTAAATATAATTACGTAAAAAATTTAGAATCGATTCATAAAATGAAGAAAGTCTTCAATTCACCAAGGTCCCTGCGAGTATTCAAGCAACGTAGTATATCTTAACCATCATTGACCTTAACATTTTCGTTGTCTTCATCGGGGCCTGCGCTGGTTTATCGGCCAAGAAACTCGCGTTTTTTACCAAGATTGTAGAGAAAAATAACAAAAGAAGGGTGGTGGCTTAATATAAGATGGGGAGAAATTATTACACCTTAGATTAAATATTCAGCTAAATTTAGCTGAAAGGTATTAAGTAACGCATATTTATTGACACTTAACCAGGTTAGTACTCCGTCTAACTTAACGGAGATACCAAAGCTGCTTGAGGGAAATAAATATTCACGCGTTTATCTAAAATCATATTACGTAAGATTTGCTTTGCAAATGGAAAATTCCCGTTAGTAAAAAGACTCAAGGTTAATTATTTTCCATCTTGAAGAGACCATGACGTAGTTATATTCTAATAAAAGATGTGCGAAAAATATTTCCCTAATTTTGAAAAAAAAATGCTATAATAATATATTCATTGGGAATATGAGAATGCTAGAAACATTATTAGGCCATACATTTTTCGTGAGGAAATGCAAATTCTATTCGCCGAATTAAAAGCCTATTTCCTAGAGGTGTATTTTTTTCTTCGACGAACTGATTTGTTTACACACGTGCGTACGAAAAATCGACGGCTCTAAGAACCAAATCGTCCAGTTATTTAAGCGGCTCGAAATTCTGCCTTCACTCTGCCCTGCCAAACCTCGAAGTATCTGCCCTTGGGAACATAAAGCGAGAAAGCACATGAGGCGATAAGAGCGCACGAACAGCCAAGAGGTATTAGAGGTATGCGAACGGGGCTGGACGACTCAGGAGAGGTGGTCAAATTTTGCTGTTCAGTCAACTGCCGGAAAAAATGGTTATGGTAGTTAAAGGTTGAATTTTAATTAATAAAGGTTTGTGATATTCAACGTGTCGTGTTACATCATGCGGACATCCTGCACTATTTAGCGAAATATTGAATGGCCAGAAAAACGGATTTCATTAGTTGGATCAATTAATGAGGCTCCACCGAGATTTGAACTCGCGATCTTCAGGTCGAAAGTCGGATGCTTTACCCACTACACCACAGGAACTGTGATGCAGGCAAGCGGTTTCAATGTTCATTATGTGTGCTGCGTTCACAGATTCCCCGACGGCAGCTACTTCGTGAGAAATGGGCGAAGACATAATTTGAAAAAAAACAAGAAATCGCAGTTGTGTATTTTCCCGTAGTCAAATTTCGATGCATATGATTTAATACCACTGGTACGAAGCGAATGAGTTTTGAAAATTCCCGGTTGTATGAGATATATTGCTGTCAAATTTTCGGAAGGTGGTCTACAATCGGTAGTTCCCGTGTTCTCCGCATCTACAGACGCCAACGAGCTTTGCGTTAATTTCTTCCGCCACTGTACATGTGATAGACATGTACTATGGGGGAAAAAGTTTCCCAACAAACGGAGCGACGCCACTATCGGTCTCGGGGGAAAATCGCTTTCCTTTCTGATGGCATATTATTCTTAGGTCTCGGCCACGACGAGGGAAATTCAAACGCAGTAAGGTGATGGACTAATCGTCCGAATCGGTGATGGATTTCCGGCTCCTCGCATGACCCGAGTGTGTTTCACGTTGGACCCAGGAACGGAGGCTCATTAGATAACCTTGAATGCATTTGAAACGTTCCTTTGAATTCTCTCGTACGGCTCAACTAAAACCAGTTAGTGATCAACAGTTTTCCTTAAGCAAAACTCCGTAGGTAAGACCACAGGCAACTTATCGCCACAAGACTAATGGCAGTTGATCGGTAGGTTATGTGTAATGTGGATTTGATTGCATTTGCTTTTGAAGACACTATTTCTATGTGATAACTTCCAGGGATATTCAAAGCATTCCATTAAGTCCAGGAGAGAGGGGATAAATCAATGAGACAGTTGAGGTAGTCTAAACTTCGCTCAAATATCGAGGGAAATGGATTGGAATAGAAAGACAGTATATAGCTGGCTATAATGCTAGAGGGAGAGGATGAGATGATGAAAATACGACAAAGAAGCGACGACCAAGATGCACGTCTCGAGATGATGATGGCAGCATTCGTTATCATCCTGCTGACAACTCTCTTACTGTTGGCGGGGTGGCCGTGATAAAGAGGACATTAAACTTAAAAGCACCTGTATGATTAGAAACCGCCTCCATGAAGCCGGTATGAGAAGTTCCAGTTCAGAAAGAAAGCCAGAAATTAGAGAAACTAATTAAACGGTGAGGTTAGAATTCGGTCATTCGTAACGGGATCATATTAGAATATCGTAACTTTCATCAATGATTAAACATTATAAGTGTTGATTATGGACATATTTAGCTATTGAGAACATGCAAATGTTGGTAAATATAACTTTGTTAACTGATAGTACTTTTTAGAACATTTCCCAATTTAGGAAAAAGTTATATTCCTCCTGTTTGTCACGTCACCCAATAAACAACTAGGAAAAATATATCTGGGCATAAATGTCTGCTCGAATCTTTCGTATTTTCATCACTTCCATGCATAAACGACGTAGCGAAGAAATAATATATGTTCAGGACACCTGTCCCATGTACAGTACGCGAAACTCAGGAGATCTTTCGAGGAGCATTCGCACAGTACAGCGTAACCCTTCCCTCCATACTCACAGTACCTGAATTCAATGCAAAATATTTGCGACTCAATGGTCAAGGAATGGCAGAATGGCTAAGGAAGGAACCAAGAGACACTGAAAGGTCACGTCTGGGAGGTATGGGCATCTTTAGGTTGGCGCCCTACATTATTTCAATATTAAATAGGGTAAATGAGACAAAGACTTCATGGAGTCATTAATTGTGATGGGGGTGAAATTCAATACTGTTTAATAGTAAAGTATGAGTTAAACCGTTCGTTAGGACTTCTACTATGTATCTCCATTTTCAGTGGCCGGAAAATTTGTTTCCTTTGCATTTCTTTATGAAGTTGACAGATAATTTGACCAACAGTGCATCTACCAAGAATTTATTTATTCTCTTCGCGTTTGTTTAAAATGAGTTGCTTTAAAATACTGCAAAAATATTAATTTACGAATGCTACGTTATTCAAAAAAAGTAGCTCATATCTTGAATAAATGCCTTCAATATGTTTTTAAATATGCTGGAATATAATATGATAACTCCAGTTACATAATTGAAAGTGGTTTCTAACTCCATCTAGAAGCTTAAATAGTTCAACATTTCGAAAAGGCAATCAATCATAAGGAAAATGTAATATCTATGTTACATACTGTTTGTGTCTTTTTTATTTGCGTATTTATTCATTCATTAGTACATATTTGGGCATAAAAAGCTTATTTATTTGCCTATTCATTGAAAATCTACCGTCATGCTTGAAATGTGCATTAAACATACGTTGTATTCACGATTGAAAGAGGAAACTCTTATTCGTTGCGGTGTTCTTTAAATATCGCAGGTTATAAGGATATCAGACAGCGGGTGAATTCCAGGACCATGCTATAGTGCGAAAATTGGAGCGAAGCCAAGAAAAAAAATAGAAAAGTGAAAGCTACGGCGATAACGAGAGAGTTCAATGATACGTTTGAAATGCATACATGGCTGTCTAATGCGCCTCAATTTGGAAGCCAGCGCGAATTAACACTGGGGGAAGGCAAGCGGCCAGTAATCCGTCACTGGCTTCGACGATGAGTCCATCACCTTACTGCGTTCGAATTTCCCTCGTCGTTGCCTAGGAATTGTATGCCATAAGAGAGAAATCCGATTTTTCTCCAGAGGGATAGTGGTGACGCTCCGTTTGTAAGGAAACATTTTTCCCCCATAGCACATACATGTGTGTTTGCATGTGCTATTTGACCTACTGATCTATTTATAAAGCGAAGCAAGTAACTTTGAGAGGCTTTTGAGGAAACAAAAATGTTAACTCGTCGGGAGCTCTCTCATGACTAATCCATCCAAACTCGGAATGTGAAAAGGATGCATTCCTTTGATTTGGGACGTAGAGAGCTCACTGTATTGAAAATAGGTTATGTTTTTGAGTGCCCGGCGCGATACCTCTGCCAAAGATCAAGATTATTCAGCTCAGTGTAAGAAAGAGGATTTTGACTTCCATTTCCAATTCGCCAGCATTTGACGGAGGCCTACACAATTCTCGAGCTCTTGACTCTTTCCTCTCCGGTTTTCGAAATTCCATGTGTCACATATACAACAGCAAACCTCTCTAAACCGTTGGAGTTTTACTCAGAATTATTTAAGTTAACTACTTCGTTGAGCATCACATCGATTAACGGACAAGCGGTGAAGACGGAGCAAGCAAAGATTTATTTCACCGAGTACAGTGCTTGTTGCGCAGTTTCTACGAGTTGAAATGACCGAATTGAATTAAGACATGTGTCGGACAGTAAACGCCTTCTTAAAATTAAATTTAACGCCATTTTTTCTCTAACTTGTTCAACGTGAATGTGTCAAAAGAAATTTGCATGAGTGGATACGTCTCGAGGGAAAATACGAATAGATGAAAATACCATTGGCGGGAATGAATGTGCCATAAAAAGATGAGAAAGATGGGAAAAGTTGGGAAGGTGCTTAAAAACCTACATTATGCTATGAGAAATGCTACAAAAGAATGCCCAAATGAAGAGAATAAATTGGGATCTTGAATTACTGGGAATTCATTACTGTAAGACCCATGCTTGAGTATACCATAAATGCTAAGAATACCCATGATAAAGGGAAGATAAGAAGCTTCGAGAAGGTCCAAAGAAAAACTGCACGGTAGATTTTGGGGAGACATAATGAGATAATAGTTAAAGCAGGATGTTAGGGGAATTGAGGTGGAGTCCACTTCTCGCTAGTAGGAGAGTAAATTGATTGTTGGGAATGTAAATCATTACACAAAACATCCAGCTTGGGTGGAGTTGGAGAAGAGGCTGGAGTCACCAAATTTTGTGGGGAAAAATGACAACCCACTAAAGTTTAAATTAAGGAGACAACTTCTAAAGAAAACAAATGCTAAAAAGTATTCCTCCTCGAATCGCGGCATGATTGAATGGAATAACTTACCAGAAGAACTCACAAAACCATTACCTTAGAAATCTAAATCTAAAAAATAAAACGTTTGTATAAGGAAAACGTGAAGGGTATACTATATTTAGTTTTTTTTCTTTTACTTTAAACTTGAACGGAAGTGTTACTATGTCATCAGTCACAGTTTCTACTCGCAGCGTAAATGCAAACAATTAAATATTATATTTTGCGAGCAAGTATTATCATTCATCGCCGAAAATTAACTTTGAGCTGTTGAGCCACTTGGCTTGCACGCCACGCACTGGAAAGCCAGAAATTAACGCCATAAAATCATTCTGAACCAGTATAATATTTTTAATTAGTAATTCCAGCTCAAAGGATCTAATAGGAATGAATACTCGTTATCGGAATAAATGTCAACAACGAGTATGGTGCCAAAATGAAGCATAAAAACGGCATATTAACGTTATTTTTAGCCAGCTAAATGAATCCATTGAGATCAACGAAAGAAATCAATATTTTATCTGCGAAACACTTCATCAATAGAAAAAAATATTTTTTTTACTCATTGAACAGGTCATTACTGATAATAAATCAGAAATAAATAATTATACCCTCTCCAAATTATCATTTGTTGATCGTAGTTGTGCTTTCGGTAAATTTGACAACAAAGTGTCGATTAAAGAACACAATTGCTAAATATCTTCTGCTGTTTATTTAAAAAATATCTTATCTATTATACGGGTAAAATTTTCTGGGAGAATACTGTCTGGACCTTAGACCATTTACGACGTAAAGATAGAATTATCAAGAAAAGTGTTGCAAATAAAAAAATGAATGTCAACAACGATTAGAAAAGAAAAGGAAATCTTCATCAGCGCATTGATACCAACCGGGGTGTATGCCTAGGGAATACAATAGTTGATTTAGGACAAAGGTCTTCAACCTGTGGCCCGCGTAACCTTTTTTGGCGGCTCGCCAATAGTTTGCATAAATTAAATTTTTATATGTTATAATTGCGTGAACTTAAGACATCATAGATTTTTAAAATGTATCAGATACTTAACTACTAACGCACGCCATTCCTATGAGTCGGTTTTGTTTGGTTTACATTTCTACTGTATGTGCACGCGCCAGTAAGTTGACTTGACTGCCTTCGGAGCATAGGGCGATGCGCGTACGCACCTCCCCCTACCATCTTCATGCCTCACACGCACACAGTGCAGATTCATGACAACATTGAGACAACCCCGCAACGCGACGACGGAAGTGAGCGCGGAGCGGGGTTCGCTCGCTTAGTACGTTACCGAGAGTTGAACGGGAAGCACGTCACATCTTGAGCAGGTACAATGTAAACATTGAACGTGTATTATGGCAGCAAGTACAAATAGAAAACGCAAGTTCACGGATGAGCACAGATCATTTCAAGATAATTGGACAAACTTGTATTTATGTATTTGCGTTGGAGAAAAAAACCATTTCCCTCGTCTGCAACGAATCCGTTTCTGTGTTCAAAGAGTATAATATCAAACGACATTATGTTTCCAAACATTCCTCTAACTTTGCGCATCCTCAGGGAAAATTACGCATTGATAAGTTCGAGGCTCAGAAAAAACAACTTAAACGACAGCAGCATTCTTTTGACAAACAGAATGAAGACAGTGAAGCAAAGTGTAAAAGTGAGTTCTATTTTATCAGAGAAAACTGCACGTAAGTCAAAACCATATACTGACGGCGAATTCATAAAAAAATGTATGGAGGCAGCAAAAAAAGTGTTATGTCCCTTACAGAAGCAACTTTTTTCCCAAAATGTCTGTCTGGTGTAACAGTTTCAAGGAGGATAGAAGAATTGGCTGGCGATATCGAAAGACATTTAATTAAATACGCATCGAAATTTGCTTATTACTCCGTTGCGCTCGATGAAAGTACAAATTTAACTGACACCGCTCAGCTGGCTGTGTTTATTCGCGGCATTGACAGTAATTTTGTTGTTACTGAAGAAATGGCTGCTCTAGTTCCAATGAAAGGCAATACAAGACGATGTGATTTTTATCAATCATTTAATACGGTTTTTAAACAGGTATAACCTCAAGTTATCAAATATGGCTGGGATCTCGACAGACGGTGCACCGGCTATGGTTGGCAACAACGAAGGATTTGTGGCTTTATTAAAGAAAAAGCAATCCTGATATCTCCTTCGTACAGTGCCATTGCATTATTCATCTGTGCGAAGTCCGTCAATATTTAAGATGTAATGAGTGATGTAATAAAAACTGTTAACTTCATCAAATCTCGGGTCCTATATCACAGACAATTTCAAGAATTTTTTAAAGAAACAAATGCTGAATATGGCGACATTACATATTTCTGTGATGTTTGTTGGCTCAGCAGAGGCAAAATGTTGAAAGGTGTGTTTGATTTGCGGAAGGAAATTGCAGCATTCATGCAAAGGATTAAGATGTCCCACATTTCGCTGATGAAATATGGATGAGTGATTTGGGTTTTCTTACCAATATTTCATCATATCTAAACGATTTAAATAAAATGATACTAGGGAAAGATAATTTGGTTCAAGAATTATTTGATCATCTAAAAGCGTTTGATATGAAACTGGACTTGTGGATAAATCAGTTTTTAAAAATGTTACCACTCATTTTCCTCATTTGTCGTCTTGCCATATTTAAAACATGGACACACATGTTTCTGCACTTCAAGACTTAAAAATGCAGTTCGACTCCCGTTTCATCAATTTCCGGAAAAATTAAAAGTGCATGAATTTGTTTGCTTACCCATTCAGTGTTTTTGTCAAAAATGTTCCTGAAGAATTTCCAATGGAATTGATAGAATTACAGTGCAATTCTATTTTGAAAGAGAAATTTTGTAATTCGGGTCTGATGGACTTTTATTCAAAATATGTCTCCGTTACAGATTTTCCCATAATTAGAGATCACGCACTGAAAATGACATCACTTTTTGGGATTACATTTCTGTGCGAGCAATTATTTTCTCGAATGAAAATCGTGAAATCCAAGATAAGAACCAGAATAGCCGATGCTCACCTTGAAAACAGCATGAGAATGGCAACGGCCACAATTATTGATGCAGATATTGAATAATTAGTGAAGAGTAAGCTGTCAAACATCTCATTGATTGAATTTTATTAATGTAGGTAATTTCATGTTTTTAGTCTTATTAAAATTATAAATTAACCGCAATTATTGTTTTTTTATTATATAAATAAATTTAATTTATAATGAAATAATCCTGATTGCCACACTTCTTGAGACAGTATGATGTCAGATGGTCGCCAAAATTCTTACCTTGGAACATCAACATTGGAGAGAATGTGGCTAGCAGTATGTAAGTAATAAAAAATTAAACATTAATATGTGGGTATGTTTTCCTTGTATTGCGACCCGCTGAACCCAAATAAAAATATTTTCGGCCCTTGCTCCAAAAACGTTGAAGACCACTGATTTAGGATATATCGGTGAACAAATGTGGTGTTTGACTTGCAAAAATAAAATACACTATATTTTATAATGATATATTATTTAGTTACATTGACAAGACCAAAATGTGTTAGGTTTATTAAATTCTGAAGCATCTAAGAATTACTGTGATAAAATTGAGAGAAAAAGATTTCGCGTTGCACAGAAAACGAAAAAGTTTAAAAGCAAACACTAAGAATACAGCTTGCTAAATGTAGAGAGCAATTGAGAAAGAAATAGGAAAGTAAAGAAGGCGTGACACATGAGTCGAATATTGGTTTTGATTTGAAAACGATCCAGAGCTGTAATCAAAATATGACATTGGACGGACATTTGTATTCTAATTCAATTATATTATTTGGGTTAGTGACATCTGGTTTGAGCTTTCTAACGTCCGACATGTTGCAAATTACAGCAAAAGCTGGTCATAACATTTCCTCTGCAAATTTTAAAGCCACTTAACCAGTTCCTGAAAATGTGACTGAAATAATCTTTAATCCATAAAATGGAGAGCTGTAATATAGAAATAAAGTTATAGATACCGTAAATATTGTTGACGCATTGCATCTTTTTCCTGACTTTAAAAGTAAAATTTCGAGTTTCCTTCAAACTGTTCTGTTCAAACTTCGTCCTTTAATGCTGCCTTCATGAGAAGAGAAATCAGAAATAATTATACCGTGAATTTAATTCCTTCATAGGGGTATGAATTCATCTTAGAGTTAATTATATCTTAAGTAAAATGATATTAACGGATTTTCTTCACAATACAGCCTTTGCAATAGCTCTTAAGTAAATGTGCAGTTGATGATTTTAGGATTGGTGAAATCTGTTTCCCATGAACCGGTCACTACGGAGAAACGTGTCAGCCGACTGTCTTTGATAACTTTTGACTACAAGCGAGTTAAATACGCCGACCATTCTAACCTTTGGGCCAATCAGATGTTCATCTCCACTCCTCAGATTCTCCTCCGTAGTCTCTTTATCTCTGACCACTTTCACGAAAGTAGCGGTCAGCCAACTGAGGTTCGCGTGCCAAATGCGGGCTCCTTGCCTGCGTACATGAGGCTCTGAAAAAATTGACAATCGTTCTTTAATAAATTTAAACATTTTAATCACAAAATGGTGATACTTTTCACGTTTGCTAAATATATAACTAATACATATTAACTTGTTATGACATTACATATCAATTATGACCCTCGAAAGATATTTTGATTGTTGAGTTAAATCCCTCCGTGACAACAACCAGTTTGAGTATCCGACGGCCGCGTACTTTACTGAGAGCTGTATCAATTTGCGAGCCACGACTTCACTCCATAACCTGGAAAATGTCCTTCTGATAGCCATGGTGACTCGACCAGTTTGTAGCGTGTATTTATCGGTACATCAGGGATGCGTAGAAGACAAGGAAGCAAAAAATGCTATTTTAAGGGAGGATATGAATTTTGGTCGGGTTTTATAACCAATACATGTGACATTTTTTATGTAAGTCGTTCTTTTACATCAATTCCCACTACAACAAGAAAATAGTGATATACCCAGGTTTTCTCAAATCCTGTTTATCACTGACGCCAAACCGTTGTAACACTGGAAAAATAACTCTTATTTGCAATCTTTTTGAAAAAATAAGCAATTTGCCTTTGAATTAAATGGAAATTATTTTAACACAGCACCCATCTTAAGGCTTTTGACAGTACCTACGTAATAACTACAAAAACATATCGCGCAGAAGTGGCATCGCAGTCAATTCGAGAATATTAATCCATAAACGTAATATTCAATTTTATAAGTTGACTCGTTTCTTTCTTCAGTGCACATGACTTCTCAATGGCTCAGTTATCTATAAATGAAAGTTCTGTGAAACACGGAGTGCCAATTGTATCGACATCTATTGTCAAGAGCCAGTATTCTTAAATACAAACATTCGAATGGAAAAAACTTTCCTTCGCTCAACAAGAGAAACTTTTAATTCTACCTTTTGCTCTGGCGTTGTATTGTATTGTCTGCATTGTATTATCTAGGTATGCATATTAAATTCAAGACCTTGAATTTGATGTTGTTTAGCAATTTGTTACTAAAACTACATTTATTCTTTGGACATATCCTAGGTTTGGTTAAGCACATAACTAAGCGTAGTTAATTAAGCCCTCTGCTGTGCACTCGGTGATACCTACCTCCGAATGCCCAGAATTCCAAAACTGTGTTTTTGGCGTACAGGAAGTTAATTATGTATTTAAATGTAGTACAAGCGACATATAAACTCTGAACATTTTAAATTTTAATCGTTAAAATTTTTTTCTGGTGAGGTCGAAAACGACTACTTCGGATAAAATGACACGTCAACTCCCTCTTTTCCCCAATATCTTTTTCTGTCATACAAATAAGAAAACTCATTATAGATTACCTTTGATAACTTAGGGCTTTACTTATTTCATCCTACGTTTAAATATAAATAAATATTTATATTTGATTGTGGAAGGAAATGAAGCATTTATCATGTTAGGGTACATTACACGTTTCACATGCAGTTATAGTTTAATTTTTACAATTAACACAGTTCCCTCTTGGTTGAGCAGTTTCCACCAAATACCTCCCCAACTCTTTCTGTTATTAACTAACTCTACTTTTTTTAATGGACCAGTGACTTTTTGCTTTGTACCATAGGTTTTGCAGAGTGAATAAACAACCTGGCGTAAAAACTCTAGCTTATCCCACCTACTCACATACGACCTACTGACGAGCTATGCATTGTTTATACAAACATATATGGTCCAAAAGAAAATAGGCATATACCATTTTTTTACCGCGTATACCTATCTGATTATTGGAAATATGATATCCATTTGATCCACTCCACCCATATATCTGTTGTTCATTTTAATTATATTTGGCCCAGCAATATCAATTTTTCGTTTTTCTTTCAAGGAATATCACGCTGCTTTTGATAAAGGCTCTATGCCAAATTGGTTTAAGAGAAGTAAAACTGCATTGCTATCTTTCCATTCCACTGCGATACTATTTCTTTCGTTTTCAACGCATTTGTCAATCGCTCCTCTTTCCATTTTCTCCGTGTCCTTTTCTGATATGATGGCGCATTTATCCGTTCGATTTTCACGAACAGTACCAGTAGCACCTACTCCTCTTTCTGAGAGTTGTGGTATTACTTTAGAGCTGGTAAAAAATTGTCAAAAAACAAGGAGAATTAAAATCCTGGGTATGATGTATTTAGTAAATCTACAAAACTGAAAAGAACACACCCTCCAAATCCAAATTCATTCTTATTCTTGTCATTGGAAGACTCATTTCCCTGATATTACATAAATGTCAGACAGTACCCTGATTTGAATGCCAACGACCAAGCTTCATAACCAAAAATTGCCGGCTTTTCCTTCAAAAACTGCTTGCACGAATGCTTTCCGAAATATTTTATCATTATGGATTCATCAATTGATGCAAAACGCTCTAATGGAGCTAACCGTACGAAAAATTCATTAACGTCTAATTTGAAATTATCATAAGCGTGAAAATTGCGAAATAGTTCATCAAACTGATTCCGTCTCATAGTGTATTACACAAGCATATTTTCGGCGTCAGCTCTATTTTCCCAATGCATTCTTCGGCGAGGGCATGGATTGTAGCCCGATAGAAGTTAAATCCCTCTGAACGCATACATATCATCACTAGACACATGGAGGATATTGTTTTTTAGAGGAATACATTGATGTGTATTACACCAAATCATCGTATACTTCTCGATTGAGAAATAATTTCACAAAGTCGAGTGGCTCGGAATATTCCGAAATTGTTAGAGGGGGAAGGAAATATTTATCTCCAGGCACTGATATAGGATGCACATCACCGACATCTCCCTAGCTTCTTAAGAAGTTTTGCATTTTCTATATAAGGAATGTCTTCACACTTATCATCACGTTCACCGAAAGACACTTCCACCGGAGCCATCAACTAATTATGGTTCAACCTATACGGATCGAAATCGTCCTCCTCTCCAGAGTCTTCATCAGTCTCAGCTGAAGTTTCGATTGGAGGCAATGCGTAAATGGAATCGGGAATATCATCGTCACTCAAGCGTTCACATTCCTTTATTTTAGAAGTTTTATCATTGTTTCGCGGCGGCGACACATTTCCCTCTAAACAACATAGAAGACACGCGCATCGTTGTGGGTATATGAGCATAAGAACATAAAAATAATAGGCTGTACAGCAATAAAAGTAAGTGACAAAGGATTTAGAGAATTTTAATCTTTCAGAGGGGTGGGTAGTCTCGAACCCACGGCCAAAACAATGGGCCGAAAAAACTTTCACCTCGCGATTCGCTACGATAAAAGAGCAAGTATAGCATGTATTGTCCCAAGTGGTCTAAAACGACCACTTAGCAGTAATTTAACTCTAGGCTGGATATGACTGTAGATAAATACGCAATTCAAGCGTGTACAGTGAAACAGACCATTTTTATTATAAAAATAAGTTATTTGATATTGAAAAAATGAAAGAAACAAGACTTAGCGAGCCGTTTTTCCTGACATGTCAATGAAGAAAACGCTTCCCGAAGTTCACGAGTCAGAAATCTCTACTACACTAACATATTTGCGGGGTCTCAATCCCACATCGTTCCCAGATATCTACAGTTACATGTAAGTTGTATTATAGGTACTATCACTTTCAAAAGTCGGTCCACGAAGTGAGTGCGGCCAACTTCGCCTTTCGCTGAATTCAAACTTCGGGTATTGCCTATGCATTCAGCGACTACTAAGGGCCAACTTGACTCATTTCCACTTAACTACGGAGACCCTCGTATGGCCTTCTCCTGCTATCGCTGCCCAGCCAACTCCCCCGACTCCAAGTGGTAGGCGACGGTAGGTGGAGATTGCAAAAGGGAGAGGCGTTAGGTGTTTTTTCCAGTTAGGTGTTTTTCACTCGAACGAGTTTCGGCGGGATTAATACACAAAAATACAACTAAGCGGGCTAAATTGTATTTTTGATAAATCGAGGGAAATTGATCGGCGAACCGACCGCCACAAAGCAATTTTTAGGGTAATTTTCGAATGTGCGTTTTACCCTGGACAGCTAACTCCCTGGACCTTTCCCCAATTGAGAATATGTGGGGTAACATTGTGAATTATTGGCATTACTACGGAGAAAGAACCGAGTAAAACTTTCAAAGTCTACATACGGGATGATTGAAATTCTTTAAGCCGATGTCCCCGTTTAATAGAATATTTGGTCGGGTCTATGCAGTCACGATTACGATATGTAACTGGAAATAATGGCGATTATACAAAATACTAAAGTTGTTCTCTGGTGAATGAGTATTTTGTTTTACATTTCTGTTACCAGAAATAATATACTGAAAATGACTATCCCAAACTATCTAGTACACTTTTCATCCTAACCTTATCAACTCTTGACTCATTCCCATTAATTTTCGCTGCAAAATGAACGCCATGCGAGATTAAAGTTTAAACCACAACTTCTATTTATTCGAATCTATTCTAAAGAACGAGAAAATTTTTAATGTTGCTTATTTGAAAATCGTATCTTTTATATATGAGCAGTTTTTCGTCAAAAACATTTTTAATTGGAGTGCATGTCTTTTCTGAGAGCGAGGAATCAATTAAGTTATATCTCCACTGAAGGAAAACTCATTCAAAAATGACAGCATTCATTTCTGATAAATTACAATCCACTTTTTGTAGCCTCATTCGCCATAGTTTTACATCAATTTTAACCTAATTAGAGTTTTATCCTTTTTTAGTTAATATCGTAAAGTATTATTTTCAGTAATAATATGTGTTGGATGAAATAGGTATGGCTTCGCTTTGAGTATTTAGAAATCAGCTTTGAGCGGCGTTACACCAAAGGCAGGTTTCAATTTTAAATTTTCTCTATTAGTCTGTAATTCGTCTTACATTGTTTTTATTGGTCTGTTAAATGCACTACGACTGTGTTTATGAAGTTAATACACAACAAAAAGATTCATTCACTGCAAATCTACCCATAACTCAGCTCTCCGTTCCTGAACGAACCTCTAATTTCAAGAGGCTATGTTCACCATGGTGGCAACATACTCTGGAGAAGTAAAACTCTACTGACCTCTCTGACTATGGAATCTATCAGTCAAACAATGGGGGATGCAAACTAAAGAAATGTTTATGAAATCCAAGGTATCAAACGCACGACGTAATTTTAATTAGGTAGCTATTTTTATGCTCCTTTGGACGAGATTGGACAGCGCAGAACCTATATTTTCACGCGCACTGACGCAAAAAGAGCTGCTGAGGAGATATAAGGGACTCTTAACTGTTTAAATCTGTCAATCCTTTAGCATAAATAGTTTGGTTTAATAAATCAATATTACTACCGCAAGGCAATCAATTAATAAATTCAGTTTCAATACATTCTCGTAAAAGCAATGCCAAACATTGCGAGAAACTGTGAAAAACATTGCGAGCCTCATTGTAAGACTACTTAAAAGTTCTATGCCAAATGCAGTGTACTTGACTTCAGTCACAAAATAGTTGTGACATTTTCGTGGCACAAATAATAGGCTTCGAGTAAACGTTTACAGGCTTGGATTGTTTCCTTTCATTATGCCTATATTATTTTCAAAAATTAATTAAGTAGTGACCGATCACTAGTCATTATCATGAGGAAAATTCGGAGTGAATAGTGAATAAATCTCAACTCCCGATAGCAAGAGAATCATCGGACTCCCATCAGTTACTCATCCCAGGTGATTACTTAGCGTTAATTTTTCCCTTTTAGGTCTTTATGAAATTCTTAACGGTCTGCGTATCCAAGCAATATATGTTGCTACAGTTCAAAAATGGAAAATCGTTGTATCAGTTGAATGTGTGCGCTGGGGGCTTTCCAAAACCTCCATATTTTCGTTCCGTTAAACTAATTAATGATAACAGCATGAAGGCCATATCAATTGTTTTGTTCTTAAACTTAACTCAAATGTGTCGTTTTAATTTACTGTGCAATATCCTTTTAATTTTACTTTGCAATTATGAAGATAGAGTTGCACATTCATCATCACCACTGTTTCACTAATATAGATCTTTGCCGTAATATCCCCTTTCCCGTCGTTGAGTCTATAGGATTATATAGAATATCCCATCTATAGCACCTTAGGCAACACCACGTTTTATTTGTGCTATGTCTCTCTTATATCTCCTTTCGACTTTTCGTTTATTTTTCTCTCTATCCTACTTGAAAACAGCGAAATTTTTAATTAAACACAATTCTTTAAATCCTCTGTAACACAAAGTTCCATACATTAATTTATCCTTTACTGAATGACGTAGTTATACTTCCCAGAAAGGTTACCTGTTTCCCCAGCTCAGAATTTTCCTCATTTTCCTTCATTTTTGGCTATTTCTACTTTATAAACTACATTGCCTGCGCTTTATATGATTAATTCACATCCAACATATGACGCACTTTTTCCCCGGCGAAATAGACATTGAGTCCCGTGGCTGACTGGGTAAATAAATCTTGGCCATCCGCAAATCTACCAAAATTAACAGTTACCTGCTACTTTCCTTCATGATTTTATCTCTTTCCATTCATCTATTACTTATTTGTCAGCGAACAATTGAAAATCAATGATAATAAGAAGTGGCACGGCCTGAATCCTCTTCCAGCATATACCCATTCCGATTTGTCATTTATAACCCGTATACTGCTTCATCCCGGAGAGGTTTTATAATTAATCGCCTAAACTTCCAGTGTACTCCCTATTTATGCAGTAATATTTATTATTCTCGTCCAATTCACTCTGTAAAAAGTCTTCCAGCAGTCTAAGAAACCAATAGAGACAGTGGCTATTATCTATAAATAAATGTTAGAATACTCATCACCAGAAATGCGTTTCGCGTCCCGCTCTCTTTCCTTAACCCATACTGGTCTTCACCGAGGAAGTCTTCCACCCATTCCCCGATTTCATTTTAACAGCTATCTGAGCTATTTATATTACGTGTGAAATAAAAATTCTGATCTCTTAACATTATCTTTCTTTTCTCATTGTCGGGAAAGGTTTCCGAGCTGATTTTGCAACAGTGGATTTTGGAAACGTATTTACTAATACTTTATAAATTACTAGTTTTCCTGCATGCAAATGAGGCTACTATTTGTCCCCTTAGCGCAGGACTAATGATTTTTGCCACGACTCATGTCATGAGGAGAGTACGGGAAATTATCGCCTTCTTCCCCGCACAAGAAATACCGATAAGCCCCAGCCGAAAACAATTCATGGGTTCTTCGGCTGGCGAATTCTTATGGGAGTGGGGGGTTGGGATGTTTTGGCTATTCATTGTCGGAGGGAGAAGGTCACGCGAGGGTCTCTCCGCGAGTACAAAACAAACTCAAGTTGTGCCTGCCGTAGCAGTAAAATTGGCCCCCAGAAGTCATAGAACGCGTATGCAATACTTGTATCTCGATTTCAGCAGAACACGGAGATGGTCGCGCTCACCGTGTGGACTGACTTTTGAAAGAGATAGTACACATTGGGAGATTGCCGGCGAATGGAGCAAAGAAATTCCACCAAGGTCGTTTTCGACCACTTGGGATAAAATGGCACCCTGGTCGTTTTCGATCCCTTGGGTTTAAATGGGGGTACCTTTCTATCAGCAACGTAATAAGTAACATTTTACGGAGGTTCTCGTAGCGTGGTGATGGATTTGGGGAAAGGGCAGCGATCGATTTTCAGAATGGCTGTACTTGCAGAACGATGATTATATCGTTCGTGATCCTTACTGGGTTTATCAGGAGCAAAAGTGCGGAACACATTGCAGCACAAGTCATAAGTAGCGTGCCTAAGTTATTAATGATGACCCTTGCAAAAAACACCAAAGCTCGGTCCGTTATACTCCTAACTCGACAGATCCTTTTAATCTCATAAGCTAAAAGATTATATTCTATAGACACAGTATTTTTTCCCTGTACTGATCTTACAAAGGATAGATGTGAATTGCCCACTTTCATATTTCACAAACAAAGCCAATCCTACTGTAACCTACTGTCCGTTTCAAAATTGTGTAACCCGAGGGTTATGTCTAAATTATAAAAAACCGGAAAAGTTACTTCAAATAAGTGCTCTTCAAATTAAGCGTATTACTCTCTACGTCATTTGCCTACTTGTATACTTCAAAATGAAAGTAACTGCTAAACAAATCCTTCTGTTCACTTCCAAATTGTATAACCAGAGCATGAATTCTAATATCTCAAAAACCGGAAAAGTTATTTCAATAACTTGCCCATTTAATAAAACCTTATTACTCTGTACGTTGATTAATAGGAAACGTATTTGCTGGAGATTGATTTTATTTCACATTATTGTGCTAATAACGGAAAACTGCCCATACTTCAAGCTCTCAAATTAAAGCTGCATTTTCGGTGCTTAATTATTACAAAACCAGGAAAGTAGGATGTATTTCCTGCCCAAAGTTTGTAGGATAAGCTTTTATCAGGTAGACGTATGAAACTATTCAACAAACTTTGTCAATTTGACTATTAATCAGCAATTCGTAGAACTTCATTATCTCTCGAATCACACACCAATGAAAGCCGCCGATTTCACCATTTGCAAATCTCTTTGATTTCAGCATAAGGAATCGGTTATGGCCATAACACGGGGATAACCAGGATATTTAATAATGATTAATATTTGTTCGGGGAAAACTCAGAAAAATCCGAGGCGGCCGAAATAGAGAGAACATTTCCTGAGGGAGAATTTACATAAGCAGATAGGCCTTCTTGGTCTCCAGCTGACACATTTACTATCGCAGATTTCGCAATTATGACCGAGTGCACAAAATCGTAAACATAATTTCTGTGTGTAAAGTGCAAGATTTAGGATGGAGAGAAGAAGAGGTAAGTAATGGATCTCCAATTTTATTTAAAGAGAGGAGGATGAAGGCTACTGCAACCCTTGTTTGGCTGTCAGGACAGAGGGTATCATACTGTTCTTATTCTTTCGAGTTGAATTCAACCACCTTGCAATCATAAATTAAAATACGGAATACATTTTTCAAGCAATATTTTCTGCCAAAAATTATCTACCTGACATTTATATCGCACGAAGTTTGTCCATAAATTTAACATTTAAGGCAGTGTTGTATATAAATTACATTCATTTTGCATTTTTGTACATTAATCATTACTGTACTAACACAACGCCCATACAAACACAATAGTTTTTGGCGAATTAAATGTACAACTGATCCATTGAGTATGGCCCATTGTGTATTTTAATAACTTCAATATTCTACTGTGTTATGGTGTAGTATGGTTTTATGAATTCTCTTTAATATGTGGGTGCAATAGATAAGTACTCATTCTGGGTGGATGATGTGTGGATTAACCCATTAAGAAGGAAGCAAGGGGTTCACGGGATTACTAATCGCATTCCCTGAATGACCTTATTGGCTAATGTTAGTTCAAGCAGCCATGAGGGCATGTGATAAAATGTTTTTGTACACCATCCAATAATAGCATTTCTACTATAAAATGGAATTATGGGTATTTCCATGAGACGCTTGGGGAAATAGTGAAAATCGATCCTAACGGAAATTCGTATTGGGCGCAGACACGGCAGTCACTCCAAAAATTTTCTTGAACGATCTGTGGATGACACTGCGGGCTTCTAAGATTGAGATTTCAATACTTTTACATCTTTTTACCTTTTCATATGATCCTTTATTTCCATATTTTGGGGATATTTAGATATATTCTCTGAATTGCACCAAATCTTTATCACTCATTTCACACTGTGAATCCTAATAGTTTATAACGAATGTAGTGCGGATGTTGAAGAAGAACTGCCTAGTCGAATCGACAAGAAATTGTTGAAATAAGAATTTTTCCATGAACATTAGCAAAGCGAGTGACTTTGAAACCACTGGCGGCTCCTAACTTAGCTCCTACATCAGCTTTGTCACCCTCTCTGGTCGCACGTAGCAGTTTCTAGCATACAATTATCTGTGTTTCGTAGAACTCGTGGAAGAACCATTCAGAATCGAATCCAAAATGGTTGGGTAAGACTCAAGATACGACATTACGAGTGTAAGATTGCATCTCTCTTTTCCTTTCCTGCCCAAGGAACTTCCATTTATTGGCTTGATACATCCGAACATCCTGAAGAGCCTGTAACGTTTGTAATTTGGTTACCCCCATCAAAAAAGGGAAATTATGTCATTACCCAGATATTTCCCTACATTCTTTCCATTTATGATTATCTATGCTACATTGCTTTTAAATTAATTATGTAATGGCTGACTGACGGTTTATTTAATGCTTATATGTCAACCACCAACACCACTTCATGAGCAATCAACATTAATAATATAAACATTAAAATTTAAATGTTCTTTAACTTTTGCCTGTGCGCAGTAATATGTTTTTTTCATTACGCATTCCAAATGGGTCTTGAGGCTAACATAAACGTAAATTTACAATTTTCCCTGTAATGACTATTTAAATTTGCGGAACTTTTACCAGGGTACTCTTAAAATAGCCAGTCTTAGAAACTGCCGTATAGCTGGTTAAAGGAGTTGTTGATTATAATGCAAATATTCGAGACGATGTTAAGCGCTGTTTCTTAGTTACGAAAACACAGCGGATCGAAGGTAAATACCACACGACAAACATATAGCTCATGTTTCTGAGCACGTAGCCATAATCGTAGCTGACATTAAGGAAACATCTTCTATTTTCCAAGAACATATTCTCGTGTGTACAATGGGAAAACATTGCTACCGTAAAGAATGTAACGAATTCTACATTCTAATAAATTCAACAGATACAGGCGAGATATCGTGGAAATTCTTCATAATGTAAGAGAAACAATTGCACTTTTCCACAAATTGTTTTATTGCATACAACGCGTTTATAATGGCTACAGCGTTAACACGGTAACAAAAATTTTAAAGAAAAAATTAAAAACCAAAGCTATTTCACAGCTATGCTCTCTTTCGCCCCTGTGTGATAAGCCTAGGAAATGGTGTCGATTATTGTTTTTGGGTGATCTTTCCCATAAGCTTGCTCGTAAATTTCCAAAAGATAAATTCAATGTTTCCATGTATAATCCTTTAACCCTGATAAAATTCTATGCAGCAATAAAGATAAAATAGATCCCTTCCTTCAATCTGGCATTTATAAAATAAATTTTGACTCTTGTAATAAATATTGCGTCGGCCAGACAGGTAGAAACTTCAACATCAGAACTAAGGAACACAAAAGGTGTTGGAAAAACTATGATGAAACATCTCTTTTAGCCAAGCACCTGATACAAACGTCTCATTCCTGCAGATTCCAACCTGAAATTCTCCACCTTGAAAGTAAAGGCACAAGATTGGACGTTTTAGAATCCCTGGAAATTATACAGTCAGATGTGGATGTTCTTTTAAATGAACAAGTGTTTGTAACCCATTCTCCTCTCCTCAAAATTCCCCTTCTCAAAAGAAACAGCCAAACTCCCACTCACCCTCCCTTTGATGGTTTTCCCATCCACTCACCCAGGCCCTCCACCCTTAAACCGGGCGGTGCCCACCTTATTCCTTTCTATTCATACCCCCTTTCCTAATTACCCTCAGGTGCACTCTTCCCCCTCCTTTCCCTAGCGCCGCTTCCCTACGTTCTAATGACATGCCTATTCCCTGCCTTCTTCCCCCCCGCCTACATGTTTTCACCCTTTGCTGTTTCTTGGCCTTTCTCTCACGGGTTAGTCCGTTCCCCCCCTCCCTTTCCTCCCTTGGATTTTCCTGATTTCTCCCAGCCACTACCTCCTCCTTCCCCTCCTCCACTGGTCTCCTCCCACTACCCCCCTCCTCGGAAAAGACATATATATGCGATGTACTCTCTTACAACTTTGTCTTGTACCTGATGATGGCTCTGTGAGCCGAAACGCGTGGTACGCAATAAAACAATTTGTGGAAAAGTGCAATTGTTTCTCTTACATTATTCTACATTCTACGAAAGCCTTCTATAATAAAAGGATATTTTTACCACAGATAGGTTGCTACTTTCATTAACGTAAACAAAATCGGTAATGTACCTACCCGGTAGTAACAGTACCCAGTAGTCACACAGTAGTAAATAGAACCAAAATATACAGAAAACTTCCATATATAACGCAGAAACCGTATACGGAAAGAGAAATGATTTCTGTTTTTGTCAGTAGCAATTCAGAGAAAATCTGGAGAAATAATAGGGATAAATTCCTAAAATACAACAGAAACCTTTTATCTAACAGCGAAAAGGGCGCTACGTTGTGGATATAGGAGGAACTTCTACTATAAGCAGTATATTACATGGAAGTTATCTCGTGTAAAAACAGTTCTTACACGTGAGAAAGTGGAATAAATTCCAAATAAATCCTGTTGTTTTTCTGTCCCCAACAAGATAAAACACGTGTATGCAAAATCCGCGGCTGGTTTGTATTAATATTTGACCGAAAAAATGCCCCAGGAGAGCCGCGAACCCTAGAACCTTAAGGGCCTATTGCCCCGAGAGTAGTAAGTTTCTTCCCCTGAAAGTGACACTAGGGTTGACCGGGTTCAGACACTGTATCACTCCAATTATTAGTGGTACATCTTGCTACCCTTTTCCTAGAAGGGACTGCATTGGAGCGGTGGAGGGGAGAACATGACCATTTCCTTTCCCACATGGGCGACACCCACCTCCTTGTATTTTATTGCTTTTAGCGGTCAAAGGAGGCGGAAAAACCTCGCCAAAGTATTATTAGGCTAGGTAAAGGTGGAACGAGGGAAGGGTCCTTCCACATGTCCGTCATTTATGCTTTTGCATTGCAATGGGAATTTCTCTTGCTATAGTTTGGATAGGCATTAGCTACAGGATAATAGCTGCAATACCGTACATCAAGTTAGACCTCAAGATAAATTTTCTTATTGAATTTTTTTTATAATTTGAATTTTGAATATTTTTAAATTTCATTATGTGCTTACGATAACGTGGAAGAATTTTGAATTCCTGCTTCTGCATCAATTGTCGACTACAAGTCGTCTCAGTCGGTGTTTGTTGGCATCTCCGCCAAATTACTACCGTTTTGTCTATCCTTTCTTTTGACCTAAGATTCAGCAATTGCTTTCACCATCTTCTTGCATTACGCGCGTAATTTTTCATGGTGGTACTGGCGTGCGACAAGCACCACTCAAAGCAAGAGTTAGACTGAGGTTATATAATTACATAACTCGTCCAACTCAGCACTAAACCAAATGTAGGACATTTTTGGGGGAATTCCCTCCCGGAAAGGGTTGACGGACTTATTGCTCTGGATAAAACACTGAGACTGGAGAAGTGGGTGAGCGAACAACCCAACGCTTCCATTGCATCATTTCTTTGCTAAAACACTCAGCAGAGAGGGTCAGCTTGGGCCTCAAATGGCTTATTTCTACGATTAAAACACCAAGGCGTGAGTGAACTAACTACCCACCCCTTACCATTGCGTTCCTTTTCAGGATGTTCCCAAACAGAGAGCCCGCTGGGGTCTGAGAGTATAGGACCCATCCTTTCTCTTAGCTTGAGTGATGAGACAAGTAAGCACAAAGGACTAGCCTAGGATAGGTTACATGGAAATTCATTTTGTTAAGGGTTAAAATCAAAATTCCATCATTACGCATCGTAGGTACGACAACCCATTAGAAGGACGTAGGAGGCGGAGAGAGTGGAGGCCAAAATACGCTTAGTTAGTTATGGCCTTACCAAAATGTTTTAAATTCCAAACTTAGACTAATTCTATTGATTTTGGAAAGAAGAAAGTAAAAATTAACGAAGTTGTCACGATTAAATGTAATCAATGGGCGCCATTTAGATTATTTGGTCACGTGATTCAATTTTTTAACCAAAGTTGAATGTATCGATACACTGTATCATCTTCAAAGACTAGAATTTCCTTCTTTAGAATGGATTTCTACAATGTAAAGGCCTCAACCATTAAGTGTATAAAGTTGAATGTGCCTACTGATTCTGATACTGATTTTGATACTGGTAGAATTTCTTACAACTGCGTTATTATAATGTATGAAATATCCTACAAGTGCGCATTAGGGTAGATTTTCACTGATTTTAGTTTCCTATCGTCTCAAGGTTGAAAAGATATATGAAAAGATTCTTTTGTGTATTAGCGCCCAACTTCACCCAATTAAAAATATTCCCTCCTGTATGCTCATGGCCAAAGTTTTTTTAATGCACTGGCACATGCGTGCTTACATCGTGCACAAAAGCAAGGAACGTCCAAAAAACTCTTTCCTTTGTAATTATAATTTTTGGCGAAGATAACATTCAAGGTAGTAAATGTCTAGCAAAGTTCACTCGTTCATACTGGATTATATAAGCACAAAATTCCGTCTGTATTGGAGTTACATAATTTGGAGGCGTTGCGTCTTTCAGCGCTACGTCTCTCTGACGGAGAGAAGCGACGAGGTGGAAATAACTAACTTGGGAATAACTTCTGGCGTTCTTCACCCCTAACGCTATTCACGGCTTCAACAAGAGTAGAACGAGATACTTGATTCTAGAAAAACTTACTTCACTAAGCATTCCCTTATTTCCCCACTCATTTTTCTTATATTTTATTCCTTTCATTGGATGGCTTCCTATCTTTCCAATCACACACTCTTACTGCTGCTTACACTAACTATAACTAAGATGGTCGTGCGAGAAAGATCAAGAATGCGATCAGTAATCATGTGAATCCCTTGGTTCTTTCCCCCATAGGTCGCTCCTCGCATCACCCACCTAGAGTGAGTACTTATCCATGGACCCTATGTATTTTATAAAAGAGAATAGATGAAACCATGCGATACGATATCAACGGACAATGTTGAAGCCATTAAAATTCACGATCGGCCACATTCAATGGATCACTTGTACAGATAAAGAGCCAAGAACTATTGTATTTGTATTGGAATTATTGCAGTAGGGTAATGATTTATCTGTAAAATGTACAATAGATATTAATTACAAAAAGCACTGCCTTATTAATTAAAATTATGGAAAAATTGCGTGCGATAGAAATGTAGGGTGAGATTATTTTACCAAAGGAGGCTTAAACTTCGTGCATCATGTCGCCTTCAATACAATTCTGTATTCTTAATTGCACGGAACTATATGCAAGCGGTTGAAAGCGCCACGTTCGAAACAGACCCATATGGCAACCTCGACCCAGACAATCAAACAAGGGTTGCGATGGCCCTCTACCTCCCCTCTTAAAAAAACTGGAGAGCCTTCACTTCTCTCCACTTCTCTCCAGCTTATCTCGTGCTCTTTTGTGAAATAATCGAATGATTTGTACACTTCTCGCTTCAGGTGGCAGACGGATGGGAAAATGCTCCGTCTCGGAGCGAGTTAGCCTAGTGGTGATCGTAATGAAAAGGGACGAAAAGAGAAGTAAGGATTGGAGGCGGCAAGCTATAACTATCTCTAAAAGTCTCATTTGCCATCGAATGGCGAGAGCATTGCACTCGGCGTTATTTAATGTAAACAAAGGCACATAGCTGCGAACCATTCCACTGCGGTGACCGGTTATTCAGCGACCGACCATTCCGGTTCGCAAATCACTCACTCCCTCTCTGTCTCTTTTGCGAGGTCTATAACATCTCTTAGCCATCGGCAAGATATGCGTGCGCGCGAATTCATGAAATCGACATATCGCCAAATACTCGTTCATCGTAATCAATATTTAAAATCAGTTGAATGACTAAAGGTCAGTCAAGGGGCTAAAGAGATTTTATATTTATGCCGTCAATATAACTCAAAGTTTATGAATTCGAGGGTAATGTAGTACATACGATAGTCTAGCGGCGAAGAGTTAAAAAGAGATTTCTCATCTAACTCAGAGCCATTTCACGAATCGCAAAATGACCAACTTCCAGCTCCGAATAAAAATCTAAGATTTCCGGCGTAACTTTATGGATATGGTACACGACAATATATGAATTTGTTCTTTGTATTAATTTTTATTTCCGATTATGGTTTCGACATTCATTTGAATTATCAAGGTACAATACAAAGCGTTCCCATCTCTTTCATCCACAACCCCGAGGACTGGGAAGTTTGTTTTACGAGGTGGGCGTCAGAGAGGTAAGATGGATAAAGCAGTGACAGAAGTAGGGACATTATGATTTAATAACATAACTGGAGAGGAATCGGACGGGAGGTTTGTTTTTCAAGGTGACCGGGGGAGGGGGTAATAAGATATAAATAAACTAAGAAAGGATTTAGACATAATAACCTTTTTCACTAGCATTATTGATGGCAGTGGAGAGTGGTTTTCAAAAGGAAGGTAATTTATTTAATGCAAAAGAGCTATTATAATTGTGACAATAATGGTGTTCATGCCTTAAAATTAAATTCATTTTATGCAAGGAAAATCGGCCAAAGAGGTAGAAATGTTTCAGTAAGAGTTGATGAACAAAGAGGAGTTTTATAAATTGTGACCCTACATGAAAATTTTCTCAGCATTTGATAAGGACTGAATATTGCAGTGATCTTAATCCGGAGCTATTAAATATGCTGTGTAAAGGAAGAAACTTGATTTTATAGAACAACTTGACATTGTAAATTCAGGACGGGTAAACCTGGAAAAGGACTGGACGTTTGAAAACCACTCTCCACTGACGTCACGGATGTTACCTAAGAGTGTTGATGTCGTGTATTAAGGTGGTTTGAGCGAGATAGATCCCTAATCATAGTGGAGACCATACTCAAATTTTATTCTGTGATTTCAGTGTCTGGAAGAAGTATGAAATAATTATAGTGATATTAATGGCGCAAAGATATAGCTATATATACCCAAAAATCTCAGTAATCAAATAAATAAAGTTACATAAGTCTCTAACTTGACTCATTTTTTCCAGCCGAACGGCTGAAAACCCTTCAAAATAGCAGGTTTTTTTGCGATTCTGTAAAATTTAATGTGGCGAGTAATAGATTATTTTTTATAAATAGTTGAGAAAATATGCAATCTATACACCGTTAGTTTTTTGACGAAATCTAGGTGTTATAAATTCTTATTTCCTTCAATGTTCTCCCTCTGGAGCGCTCAGTCATAATCTATCCCATGTAAAACAGCTTATATTTACAGGAAAATCGCTCGAAAAGTAGCTCGGTAAGGGGTTGATATTTTTATATCATTGGAAAGATGAGAGTTATTTCTTTAAACTGAGGCCAAATTCATCAAATTCTAGGTGAAGTGATTTTTCGCTCAAACTACCTTAATCCCGTCTTTACTCATTTATCTCCAGTTCACCTTGAAAATCAAACGTCCCCTCCTCTCCTATTCCTCTCCAGTTATGTAATTACGTCATAATGGTTCTATAATTTGGTCAATGTCCATCTATCCTTCTCCGCTCTGCCACCTTGTAAAACAAACGTCACAGTTCGCAGAGATGTACATACGTATAAAAATATGAGTTTGTGTTAATTACCTTGATTATGGCAGAAATTATCAAAATCATGATCCGAAATTAAACAAAGTGGAATATACAAAGTGCAAATTCATTTAGTGACTCCAGCTCTGATATCACTATGTAGTCATTAAATTTGGCAACAAAATTAATTAGCTTATTATATTCAATGAAAATTCATTTGATGAGATTATTCTCGAAACTTATTCATGATATCCTTGATTCGGAAATATTACTCTACATAATTATATATTCGTGAGATGATCCCATATATGCCCGGAGGATTAGGACAGTTACGGTAATGAATTCCAGAAAGTCTTCACACAACAGAAAATATAACTTGCTAAACCATAAGGCCGAGTAAAAATTTTCCCTTAGGAAGAAAATGGTTCCCAGTCCGAATGCTTGCACTTAAGAATGTCGGCCCTTGTGCATTTAGACGTCCGTACACCTGAATAACTTAAACATTCCGCGTTTCACAAACCTTTCGTAAATACAAACAGAAGCCATTGAGAAGTTAAAGTAATTTTCCTTATTGGGATCGATAATTGTTTCGTTATGAACTTATGAGTGTTTCCATTTTGGTTGATTTTAAAAGAATTGCAGGTGGTACAAACATATTAAATATTACCTAATCGTTTTCCTGACTATCTATGCGTTCCACAATGTGTTTCATGTCGGAAATAGGTATACGCTCAAGCGTTTATGCGAAGAGGGGTTGGCATTTTATATTAGTTTCGTGTATACTTTGAGAAATGTACATGCATAATCAAATACATGTTGCTTGGTAAAATGTTACTTCATTTTTAGCTGTAGGAATGGCTATCCAGGTATTATCTTACAAAAACCTGGTGACTACATTTAAGGATGCTTATGAAACTCGTTCCTAAAACTTAGGTAGCACAAAAATGTCTCATGTCGTGCATTTTTTCCAGATTCATCATTACATTTTCGTATTCACTACACGTGCGAGACGTTGAGAGCAAAACTGTTGTGAGTTGACAGTTCAGAGTAATATGGCTTACAGTAAAACAAACGCCATATTCAACCCTGAGTTTCTTCTTTGTAGTGAAAAAACACTGAAGCTAGTCTCATATTATTCATGCAAAACAAATCAGGTGAAGGATTACTTCAGCGCTCCTAAATAAAATGTGGCTCAAAATTGACTTATACCAGTTTTGCACCTTTTGGTTCATAAATAACCGCAGTTATACCAAATGTTGAGTTCGTATCTTTCACAAATTTTTAAAATATTTAATTCATATATTTCACATTTCAAAATGTGTTAATCAAATATGAATTTGAAATTTACGGCTATTAATAACAGTAATGACAAGGTGTCGGTAAATTAAAGGTCCGTAATGCAATTAATGAAAATTTAGAACATACGCATTGGCAGTTTTCTTAAAGCATTTAAAACCAGCGGATCGTTGCAATCAAGTAATGTTTACATATTAGGCCCCAGCGCGAGGAGAAGACTATATTTCCTCCTTGCGATGGACTAGGTTCACGATGACCTTAAGATACTCGGAAAATGTTTCGCCTTCTTCCTTCGCGTAAGAAATTCCTAACACTCCCAGACTAAACCTTAAAAGGCTTCATGAGTTCATATGAGCACACTTTTAGAAAAAAAAACATTACAATCAGGATATTTTCAGTTACTTGATGGGTTTCAAAAAAGTGTTTGCTAGAGAATAGCGTGAGCCTTGATCATTAACTTGTACAGGCAGGTATCTTGCTCGATTGGCAAGTTCGCCACTCATGGCTATGCAGTGACTTAAAGATTTATGTTGGCATTACAAGGCTGTTAAGAAGGAGGGGGATATGTGATGAATAGGAAAGGTTAACGACAAAAAGAAGAATGAAAGGATGTCCGAATTACCATGTTTGAATCGAGACCCTATTTCGTCTCAGCAGAAGAGTCGACAAGAACCACTCAAGGACGGTTTATCTTCCTTTTTTCCGCCAATGCTCTTGACTCAGCCGAAAACTACGAGTATGCTGTCCGGCTTAAATGATTTAGCACGAAGTATGTGTTATTCCACCATGATTGACCGCTACGCATTAGAGACTCGTGCAAAGGGGTCAAGCAACGAGACTGCGTGGGCCTTATCTTCGATTTCACCTCTGCAGATTTCAAGTACCCTATAACAATAAGTTAGAACTCTTTTTCATTACTCCCACATTCTTTTTACATTGAATAAAAACTATCAAATACGTTTCTCCAACTCAATATTTTGTATTAAATGAAAAATGTAACTTGTCACTATATTCAAATCATGAGTTTAAAATGTGTAAAAATTGACGATGTCTTCAATGGAAAAGAGCAATAATTTATATGGTTAATCACACAGGGAACTATAATTTGAGATTTATGCGCATTTATTTCACATTACAAGAGCAAAGAATTTTTAAATTAAGAAATCGAAGAATTACTTGCTAGCAGAAATCAATAATTCATCACGTATACCCACCTTACAGTGACCTCAGAGAACTTGTTGTAAATGGTTGAACTTCCATCCTTCCTTTTAGATCTGAATTTTTAACATTTACGACACTTGTAAAAAAATTGAAAAATTCAATTTACCTTAGTTAAAGTAAACAACGGAACACATATCATATTAGCATATTATTCATAATGTTTCAATTTGTGTTGGAATCAATTAAAAAGAAGAGGAAGCTAAGCGAGGAGCTACATTGCGAATGTTATTGATTAGATAAAAATAATGAAGTACAGCAAAGCAACTTTGGCGATAGTAACAATAAGAGGTAGATAAACGCTACGCTTTCTAATGTTACTTACTTTAGGAGGCCATTCTTTCTTAAGGTGGCACTGAGAAACGACTTCGACTCTATCCAAGAAATAATATGGGGTAACCTAAGGGATGGACGAATAGCATAGGGATTTATTATGGCTTGAAAGATATGGCTTGATATGGAAAGAAAAAAAAATATTTTGAAAAAAAAAAAGAATGCCCTGTTGAGAAACCATGATACGAGTGTAGTGTTTTTAAATTATCCACTGTGTCCATGTATATTTAGAAACTTATGGAATATCATCATAAATTAAACTCCTAGTGAAGCACCTTACACTAAAAAACATTTTTAAATTCTCTCGCCATAACTACGGGGGATTAAATTTCCAAAATAAAATATAGCCTTTCTTGAAAGACAATTTAAATTAAATCTTAATAAAGTATAAGTTTAGGAAACTTTACATGATTTGTGTTATTACAAAATCAAATTTGTATTAGATGGTTAACCAAAGTCATTAATAATGCTTTGTTTCTTCGTGTCTAGAGTTTTAAACACGTAGCTAGCCACTGCTATCCAGGTATCCTACGTGCTGGAATAATACACACTCCGCGCGACTCATTTTATCCGTGCCGGATATTCGTGGATTTCGGCCGAACCAAGAACGTAGGAGATAAAAGTGAGGGAAACAACACTATCCCGCCCTTGGGCATTTCATGAGGAACCTTCGACTGGGACGAGAATTGGTCTCCATTCGACGCGAGCACTCGGGCAATTCCCAAGAGTACCTTACATTGAGGAACATATCCGTACTCATTATTTTCAGTAACCTATCAAAAGAATCATATATCCCTTCACCCCTTATCGGCCATGTAATTAAGGCTAAATAAACTTGTAGTGTATTGAATGGCCGACAATGGTTGTCCAGAGCATGCCCACACACAACGATTGCTTGGGAATGGGCGACCTTCTTTTTAATGAATGGCAAGGATACGCAGCAGAAAAACTTTACGTTAGTAGTTAGCGCAGCTCCCACATTTGCTATGCAAATAATTTGTGCAACTCTTGGCAATAACGCAAGAGCATTATAAAACGTTGACAGCGTTTTAGTGAATTCATCGGCAATTTAAGAGTCTATTGAGAGAATATACAGACAATGCAAATTCTTTGAAATAATTGAAGGATGAGCATGCCTATAGCGATCAATAAAGAAATACGACAAGGGGACTTCCTCCGCTCACTCTTATTCAATCTTATGATTGATGAAATAATAGACAACATAGGCATAAGATATTCAATAAAAGAGGTTAAATGAATAGGGGTTATAAAATGCATCTTAATCATATTAGGCTGAGCAGATGTTTTGATGCTGATCACTGAGATTAAGGATGAGGTACATCGGCTGATAGTAATATTTAATCACACAGCAGAAAAATATATTGCTATAACTAAGAATAAAAATAAGATTTTGGAAAGTTACAGAGATGACGTACTTAGGAGGAAATATTTGAGGCTGATATATGATATAACAAGAAGGGAAAATAGTAATAGACTAGGCCTTATAAGTTCCAGGTGCCCTATACGGTATGATATGAATAAATAAATACAATTCAAAAGAAACACACGCTAGAATATATAAAACTCTAATTAGACCAATATTAAAAATGGCATCGAAGCAAGAGCAACATCAAAACGCACAGACATATGACAAGGAACAACTGAAATGAAGGACCACAGAAAAGTACTCTGGAGAGCAAGAAATAAGCTATAACATTATATAAGAGAAGAATGCAAAACTGAATGGAATACAATATGATGGAGGACCTTTAGAGGGATCAATTCCCAAAAGAAAAATGAATGCTGGACGATCTAGCTGGCAATGAAAAAATGTTTAAGGGGAGAATGAATCGGTAAAGAACAGTCCGCATGCCTACAAAAAGAAAAAAAACCACATCTATAATAAAACTTTGGAATGTAACCCATTTGTAACATGCCATAGACCAAAAAGAAACATGCAAAAATACGTCGGATTACGTTGCTAATGCGGTCATGCTGCGATAAAAAAGTCATAGCGTCCAATTTCCAATCGGCAAAATCGCTGAGAATATATGGCCTCTTAAACGCGTCTACCACTCAATGTGACATCACTATATTACACATCACTATAATTTAAAGCATACTATAACGAACACCACTTCTGAAAACCAAATGACTGCCCGAAATGTTAAAAGTAATGACTGCCCCGTACTCATAGTACCCTCAAATATTTTTTAATTAAACGATTTCCCATTTCCACTTTAAAATTTTTTTTGCGATAATTCCTGTGATGTTGTGGGAACTACAATTTGGGAGGATATATGTTATTATTCTTCCATGTAAATATTTTACAATATTGTCTCTATGTATGTGTGAAAATTCGTGGAAAATTAACGATTTCAAAATTTGCAAACATTTTTTGAAAACGGGAATAGGCTCGGGTATCGGCATTTACCAATTAACCTAAGGCTGCGGAGGCGTTTCCATGGCACGGTGACAAACAAGTAAATCAAGTTAAAGCCCTTAATTTGAACCTTTAGTTAGTTACTGAGAAGTTAGGTCATAAAAAACATTTTGGTGTCATTAATACTACTTGTATACACTTCATACTCCTTTAAACTTCTTAAATTTTAAAATAAAATTCGATTATGGTGTCGAATATCGCTAAACTCACCAAATCAATTTTCATTGGATAGAAGTAGAAAGGATCTCCGATCTCTCTCTTTCAAACTGCTTTCACGATTACACTTGCACTACACTCAATATCAACCTGATGGTTGATGTATAATCACTGATTGAAACGACGATGTTGGAATAGGATGGATCACTACTCTCGAAGATCTTGCTTAAGAATAATCCTTATGATCGTGTATTTTGAAGTGAAAACTTCTTATGTCGCGTTGAGCACTTTTGTAGATGGGTAAAAGACTTTGGACTCGCGTCACCGTCACCGCTACTACATATATGTATAATTATGTATATTCTGTATATACACAGTATACTCGCTATTTACACAGTACTTGTGGATGGGTACAAACCATTAGACTCGCATCACCGTCACCATCACCGAGACTAAATATATGTGTAATTGTATATTCTGTATATACACTTTTGTGGATGGGTAAAAGCCATTGGACTCGCGTCACCGTCACTGCTGTTAAATATATGTATAATTGCATATTCTGTACATACACAGTATACTCGCTATATACACAGTACTTGTGGATGGGTAAAAACCATTGGACTCGCGTCACCGTCACCGTCAAATAAACTATATTATAATTTTATTTATATTACATTATATATATCTAATATACGGTTTAGTTCATTCATTTTGGGTTGCTACAAATATTGTGCCGGATAATATAATAGTCCATACTCGTGCAGGAGAGTGTACTCAATACAAGAATAGTGAAGGTTAGTACAATATAACTCAATTTATTTTAATACGTTCAATTTGAGTAGCTTATTCATATATACATAAACATAAACTTTGCAGACGATAAAAATCTACCATTGATTGAATTTTTAAATAGTGAGTTTGGTTTGACGATGTCTAATGATCGCAATCTTGGCATAGCGAAATATAAAACTACTATTGATGCAGTATTTACAAGACATTTAAGCAAATTCGAATCAAAATTATTCGTTTCTTACTTTAGTTACCATAAGCCTATTGTATCAGTTTTAGATATTGCCGATGATGATGGCGGTGATGATGAAAGAGTTGTTGAAATAATGGATGAAAGTTGGTTATTCTGAAGAGTACAATTTTTATGTAAAATAATTGTGTACAATAGCGCAATAAATGAATATTTAATTTATTATATACATTAAACTACTTTCTACTGATTAATAAAACACTTCATTAGAAATTATTCCCTGCATTCAAAAATGCTCACGTTACTTCAAGTTTTCACTTCTCTCGGCACTCCCGGAGTGCCTCTTTCTTTTTTTATATTTCACAGCACTGCGCCGCTGGCAATATAAACGGTATTCCACTCAGTCACTAGTAACACGCAAATTCTCACAACAACACGATCGTCCATTCTCTCTTCAAACCAAGAACAGAAGCTCCACAACGTCCACTAACGAATAAGGTAATACCATTATTACACGAATTGCTTCTCTACGCTAGCAACACAGCGGAAGAGGCTCATGGCTTTCCTACCTCACCTCACACTCGCGTCCCCTTACCGCCGACTGAACGTCAAAGGCAGGTGCACGCGAGGACTGACGCGATGAATCTTCTCACTCAAGTCTTAGCATTGAATAGGTTTGCGCTAAACGACCTGTTCAACCCAAGAGCATGATGAACTAGAAATCTTCCAGCAACACAGCATAATATGAATGCCCATTAACAAAGAATATCCTCTAAGTGAGTCATTGTTTGGCATCTTTTCTGAGCTCGGCCATGGCTCTATGTTATCGGTTGTTCAGTAATTGAAGAGGGATATCCATCACCTTGAGGTCGCTTGTGCTATTGACTGAAGTTGGATAGGACGGTGAGGATGGAAATATTACGGGAACGTGGGAATGGTGAAGAAATGGTGAACTAGCGCCGGAATTTTCCTGCTCAAAAGTTCTGTAGCATCATAGGCGACATTTTTTGCACCAGAGCTGGCGCGGGCAGTGGTTAGTGGTGAATTTCTCTGAGTGGACAACAGAATTTCATGCCTTGCTCGTGATTGTCTTTCTTTGGTAAGGATTATGGCACGTTCAATATTTCTAAAGATATGCAAATTTTTGCGTACTTCCACATTCACTTGTTTGAGAATAAAGAAATAAAGTTTTAAGAAGAGGAAGATTTTAAAACGGGAGAGTTTATTACTGATCAGTGACTATAAAATATTTCTTATGCGTTTTATTATTTTTTCTTCTGAGTGTTTATGCACAGGTTTGTCAATAACTAGTGAGTTCCCTGTAACAACGCATGGTCATAACAAAGATGATGATACATCCCTAGGCAAATGAATAATGCATTGTTTTTCCACTAGCTCTAATTGTCACTAATTACATTCTGTACGTACTCTATTTCATACGCAAAGAAGTTTCTCGCGCTTATTCACTTCCGCGACTCGGTCACAGCCTGTGGCTTCTGTGCATGATAAATGTTCCCTATGTGTACCCTGGGATTTAAAGAAAGGGGATGGAAAGCCAGTACTCACCACTGTCACCACACAAATTCGAACTCCATGACGTCTTACGTTACACTTCGTTGCGACCGTCTATCCTAGAGAGTTTTCATTCCCGATATCTCATCAGAATTTAACCAATTTAATTTTCCATAGAAATCCCGGAATCATTTTCTTTAAGTTTAATTTTGGTTATTTTGTGTTTAACAGAATTTTGTTCACAAACACAAAACTCATGACACCTCTCTCCTATAGAAAGGATTAAACACGATTCATCGAAATAATCATAGGGTATTATGAAGAGCAAGATATTGGATTTACCGAAGTGAGAACAAGGTGGAGGGATCGATGTCTTTGTGTTTTGAAATCGTAAAATAAAATTTCGCAGAAAATATTTGCTGATAAATTTATCGGTGTTCTAACTTTCGAGGTGACTTAAACACTTTTCTTTACATCTACAAAAACCCCGCAAGACACCTCAAGGGAGGTAGTCACCAACATGCATTATACTATACCCTATTAAAGTTAGTTTAATCACGACTATTGATGTTTTAGTTTAGACAGCTAAGGCTTGTCAGGAGGTGAAGCCTCACAAAATTTGGGAGAATTTACCTTCATAAAAGAAAGCGCTCGGACACTATATTTAGTTTTAAAAAATTCTTCACGTAAACTGGTATGTTTAAGCATAATTTCGAAATGATTTTATTTCCTTCAAGTTTATTTAACCTTGATAAAATGTTTAAATAATTAGCTAATTTCACTTTTATTTTGAAACAAAAAGAGCAATATAGTTTTTAGCGCCGCTTTGCTCCACGGATATTTCGACATGGATAAAAATAGTATAGCATATTTTAATATATAGCAAAAAAAATAAAGCATTCGTTTGAAAATTTGACCTCATGATCGTTATAAGTCGAGCGGTGCAGTGCGCAGCCGGGCCGAGGCGTGTGGTGTAACCCGAGAAATCCTATTTTTGTGGTTAGGTTCGCATCATGTTGTATCACAGGGTTGTTAAGTTGCCGGCACATTCACTAAAACTCTGTTGACGTTGTAAAATTCTCTTGCGTTATTGCCATTAATTGAGTAACTATTTTCATTGCAACTGTGGGAGCTGCGCCAACTTCTAACGCAATGTGTTGTCACTGCTGCGTGTCTTGGTTTTGCAATAAAAATTAGGTCGCACATCCACATGCAATTGATGTGTGTGGACAAGCTCTGTCAAACCATTCGCGGCCATTAAATTTACTAGAAGTTTATTTAGCCTTAACTACATGCCCGATAAGGGGTGAGGGATATATAATTTTTGATAAGTCATTGAAAACGATGAGTACGGATATGTTCCTCAATGTAAGGTACTCTTGAGAATTGTCCGAGTTCTCTGGTCGAATGGAGACCCTATCTCGTCCCAGTCGAAGGTTCCTCAAGAAATACCCACGGGCGGGATAGTGTTTTTTCCAAGGAAGTTGGAGTATATTCCAACCTCCTTGGTTTTTCCTCACTTTCACCCTCTTACGTTCTTGCTTGGGCCGAAATCCACGAACATTCATCATCATCATCATCATAGTATTACGATCCTAGGATTGGAATACTGTAGCCCTCCATTTCGCCCTATCCCATGCCAGTTCCTTCACTTCCCTATGGTTATTCTGCCCCGTATCCCTCTTGACTTTCCCCAAGTACCTGTCTATTGGTCTTCCTCTGGGGAATTTCCCTTCAATTTTTCCCTCCATTATGCTTCTTATGTAATCGTTGTGTCTTATAACATGGCCAACCCACCGTGTTCTTCTTTGGCGTATGGTGTTCCACAGTGTCATTTCTTATCGAGCATCCGGCACGGCTAAAATGAGTCGCACGGAGTATATGTATTATTCCAGCACATAGGATAGCTGGATAAACGTGACTGCTACGTGTGAAATGACTTTTGTCAACCAACGGGTAATAATTCTATTTTGAAAAGACAAAAAATCATGTGAAATCACTTATCATCACAAATCAGGCGTCGAGAATCCAGTGTGTGATGGAATACATCGTATCTGGGCGAACTTTCATTCCCAAAGTTCGGCGCATAGCGCGCAGCCTCAGATACAACCATCACACATTGAAAAAAAGCGTGCTGCTTACTAATAAGCGGCATGCGGTCGATAGTGTACGAGCACTCACCACTTCCCGAAAAAAACTCCTCAAGAGGAGTAGGGTCATGAGGGAAAACTCCACCTTTCTCCTTCACCCACCTCTGCAGGCTCAGTCTCTTTCCACCCGTTCAAGAGGTTGAACGTTTCTGGAAGGAGATCTACGAAACGTCGAAGCCATTCAACGGAGACACTCCGACCATAGGCCTCTTTAAAGAGTAATGTGGAAACTTGTGAGGCAAATCGATGTGGCTCTCTTACCAAATTAAGAACGCTTAGAGGAAGTGCATTCGTTTTGTTGGACGGGGTCTTTCGCATAGACGAAAAATTGGGTTGGACGTCACCAGGAGCAAACGAAATAGATCATCGTTGCACATATTTCTCGAAATCTTCCTGGTATTCAATAGCCTTATATTCTTCGATTCTTTATGCCTCGATTCCTGAGTCTCCTCAGATAGCATTCCTATCGGTAATGGACTGATCTCAATAAATGTATATCCGTGTGCTAATAGTTTATGTATTGATGGAGGCATAACATACTAAGAGTATATTTTTACGCACTCTCTGTATGTCTTCAGACAGAGATCACGGAATGCTATAATATCTATTTCATAACCTCTAGCGATAGCAGTCATAATTGTGGCGAACATTTATATGTCTTTACGAGCACCTGTAATTGCAGCACAGAGGGCAGGATAACAAAAAAATTGACTTTCCATCTACGATGGTCATGTACAATTTGTGTAGAACCTTCACTCTGTGCTCATGGTGCGTCGCCGTTGTTGGCAAGAGATGAGAGATTTCTTCTTCCACCCGTCTAGTTTCCCTCAAGAAGTTATCCTTAGTTTCTTTGATAAACTCTATTTTTAGCGATCTGCAATACCTCGGGGAGGATCGCCGGGGGTTTTGCCACACAATTACTTTCTTATCATAATCTCCAATTATAAGTAACTGCAGGGGTACAACGGATTTGATAATAGTGACTATTTTTTTATTTATGCTTCAGAAGATTTTGGCGATAGCGATGGTGAAAGAATGAGAATACGTTTCGACTAAATTAAGATTTTCTTCAGCTTCCCCTATGACTTTACATTGTCTTTGATTATAGTCAATGATTGGATGTTTTTTTGTTCAATAATTTAAGTCTCGTAAACATTATTGCTTCTCTAAATTTTAGCTCACCGCGAACAATGGTACTTTTAGCGTATTCTTATCTCACGACAGAATTAATTTTTCGATTGTTACCATTCGCATTGCAACTTAATTTGTTTCAATTATATTAATTATATTGGTGAGGTTATTCTTCCGTTTACTCGGGAGGAACTTTGTCGTTCGGTGCTAGTTCAGCAAATACTTGGAATAAGCTGTCCATTGGAATTATAGACAACCCAAATGTGTGAAGCGGATTAACGAGGAATCCCAGAGTGTTGGCGATTGTATAACTATCATTATAATTTGTGTAAATAAATGTTTATTCGTTTTTCAATTATCTTTATACATGTGCCAAGTAAAGTATGCCTTAAAAATACGGTGTCTTTCTCTGAGCGAAAAGGCGTGGGATGTTACGCATGCTAGTGACGTCTGTCTCCACTGAGCGTCTTATGGACGGCAATGCAATTAAATGCCTGTCAAATAAAAAGGTGCTCCTAGGTGCAAGATTTTATTATTGTAAAATGTTAGAGAGTCATCATCCATCATGGTGTATATGATGCGAAATTGGTGCCCTGTGGTGATTTTTTTGTAGCTCACTTGAAATAATAGTCCTCGTGAATTTTTGCATACTCGTATTAAATATGTAACTACAATGGTTAAATAAAATATTAATTCTATTATATTAATGTTATTGTATAATTATTGATATGTTTCAATGATAAAATAAACATTTTTCCTGTATGGACTCCGCTGATAGCAAACCAAGCACATAAACAGACGTGTGGTAAGCTAGCGAAAAAGAAGTAACTCTGGTATAGCCACTTTCGAGGCCTGTACAACATATTACACTGCAATAACAGCCTAAAATCGTCTTGTTTGTCATGAAATAGAGTTTTTACTACCTTCTAGGCATATTTATGCGTTTATTTTATGAATTTCGGAAAATTGACTTTTGTCGCGCTAAATCGGCATTTCAGCCCACTGTGCGCCGGTCTGAAGTCTGAGACCGAGGGTTTTGTTCTCGCGTGTCAGGATGGTGTCATAATCACACTCGTGTACAGTCCTCGCGAGAGTTTATGGCCTTTAGATGCGCAGAAGAGAGGGGGTGAAATGTGTGGGAGGGGTAAAGGAAAGGAACAAAGGGGAAAGTGAGCGCGTGGCAGACAGAATGACCAACATAACGTATCAGCGTAAAAATATAATTCCGAGCCGAGGAAAATTCGACTTGTCGCGGAGCATGGAGCAGGTAGCCGACCCTTCCCCGCCATACCTCCGTTCCGCGGCCGGGGCTGTGGAATAGATGGTCTTACGCGATGACTCACAGCTGGGCATTTCAATTACTTTAAACGCATTAACATATTTTCAACATACACAAAAAATAACAAATATAGTCTTGATTCCGCTGAAACGCTGATTACGTAGACACCAAACTTCACGCAAATCCGTTGTTTTTAGTAACTTTGCTGAAATTTCAGCCGCGTGAAATTATGTCATCGAGATTTAAGACATACAACATAAAATTACGAAATAACAGTGCATACTAAATTCTTCTTTTACTTAGCTAATGCAATGAATGGAATCGGACTTTGAATACCACTAGCTAAAGTTTCAGTCACTGAAATAGGAAAATAAAAAGTACTTGAAGAGATAATCTCAAAAATAGGCACTATGTACATGTATATTCGATGAATAAATGGGTCATTGAGAACACTAGTGGAAGTATAAGAATATATATTCTAGAGAGAAAGAAAACATAAATTTCATACAAAAATAAATTGGATAATTTCCGTAATTATTATAGAAAGAAAATCGCAAGAAATACGAATGTGGTATTTGTTTTTGTGTAATATTGTAGAAAATAGTTAATACTTGTTGCAACTACAAGTCCTCATCCAAGCCATCGGCCTGAGATCCCCAGGACGTGACCCCCTGGCGCGCGCTCAGGTCCAAAGGGACGACGCTCACTCCATAACCCACTGCGGCGAATAGCTGGGGGCATTCAAATTCTTTGAAGGCATATGACAAATTTCAAAGTTGGCAACGAAAATCGTAATAATATGCCCGCCGGTGCCACCCTTACACCCGCGGCAACCAGTTTTTAGAAAATAGACCCTTCCAGTCCCAAAATCGTCTACTGCGCAACGCCGTAAGCTTTCGCGACGACTGTACCTCCGAATCAAATTCAAGGCGGAGGTCGCGGACACGAAATACAGGGCGTGCCGAGCCCAGCCGGAGACTTTGAGTCACCTTCTCTCCGGCTGTAGTTATTACGTATTTAGCTCGTCACAACGCGGCCCTGCGGGTGTTATACTTTAACATTCGACACCATTATGGCATCGACGAAACACCAGTGCTGCCTAATGCCCCTGGAGATATTGAGTCCGTCGTGGAGAACGATAAATGACCAATCTGCTGGAATTACTCCTTCTCCACCACAAGGCAGTTGGGGGCGACCAAGCCTGATATCGTTCTCCTCGGCCACTTCACACGCTCCATGTTCGTGATCGAGTTGTCGGCTCCGGCTGAAACTAACATGGATGCGAAGGAGGGATGAGACACTCTGTAAAGGATGTAACACTCTGTGAAACTGGTGGTCCTCATCATAGGTGTGCTCGGTGGAGTTAAGGGTTCGCTGCTAAATAACATCCAGTGCATTCTGTCCTGCGTGGCATAGGCGGAATCACTAGTTGCACGCATGCAGAAGGCCGTCATCCTGGGGTCACTCAGTCTACCGCGTACGCATGACCCGACAGCAGCGTAGCCACTCATCCGATGGGCGTCGGACGTGGCTGCGATTACTGCCCAACCCCTCTCGAGTCTCCGGCCATTATGAAAGCAATGAAACCTGATGCTTGTCGGGGAGGGGATGTTACAACTGTAACAATTAATAAATAAAGAAATACGACAAGGGGACTCCCTCAGCCCACTCTTATTCAACCTATCGATGTATGAAGTAATAGATAACACATAAGATATTCAATAATAGAGGTAAAATGAAACGGGGCTATACATTACATCATTATCATATTAGAATATTTAGTTATGCCAATTACACAATGCTGATCGCTTAGACTAAGGATGAGGTACATCGGCTGTAATTATATTTAATCAAACAGCAGAAAAATAAATAAGAATAACTAAGGATAAAAATAAGTTTGAGCCTGTGACGGAAATTGGGTATTTAGGAGTAAATATTACAGGCTGATATATGCTATCACACAGTAGGTAAATACTAATAGAATAGGCCTTCAAAGTATCAGGTGCCCTATACGGTAGGAGTGCGCCAAATGTATTCACTCATAGATATTTGAGTACCCGAATGAATACATGGGTACTCGACGAATGCATGAGTAGCTGAATGAGTACATGAGTACCTCTATGAGTAGATGAATACCCGAATGAATACATGAGTGGCTGAATGAGTACATGAGTACCTCGATGAGAAGATGAGTACTAGAATGAATACATGAATACCTCGATGAGTAGATGAGTACCCAAACGAGTACTTGAATACCTCGACGAGTGGATGAGTGCCCAAATGAATACAAGGACAACAACCTCAGCGCCTCATCGAATGCTTGAATACCTGGTTGAATACTCCTGAATACGAGAACCTCGGCTAGGCGAGCATCCGAGTACCCACCTCGATGACTACAGCTGTTCATTCGACCGCTAAGGTACGCACGACTCACATGGTTAACACTACCCGCTGTGCCTTGAGTATTGGGATTTTAGAGGGAGTTTGATGAATGCCAAGCTGGCCATTTGACCACCTAACATTTGACTTATGCATTGGAAATTCTCAAATACACATGAAAGGCCAAATTCTCCTTTCTGCCACGCCATCGCTTGCCGGTCGTTTCTCAGTACGATAGTCATGCAATACGAAGTCCAGCGAAACCCTCAGTTTCAGTTAGTTCTTAAGCTGCAAATTTGTCACTGTTTTTCTACCAGCTGCGAAATCTGAAGGATGTCGTCCAAAATTTGGAGGGCATTCGATAAAACGAAAGTTACTAACAAGGTATCATGCAAAGCCTGTCATAAAATTATTTCCAGTAACTTAAGGTCAACAAGCAACTTATGGAAGCATTGGCGCATTCACAAAAAATCAACTGCAAATTAAAAACTACGAGAAGATTCTTCGTCTAATTCTACGAACGATTTCGAAACCCAGGCTCATAGTGAAATCCGGTAAGTTACTTTCAATGTAAATATATTTTTCATCAAGTAATTCACTTACGTAATTGATTTCCTCTCGTATCTGTTTTAATTTAATATATGTATTTGTTTGATATTATCAATGTTTAGTTTCCAATGTTTTCACATGCATTTATTTCTTTTTTTTATGAATTAATACTCAATCGATTGCAGCTCCTAAAGATGGCCGTATGGGAGATAATTCACCGCAGACTCAAGAGGACACGGTGGAGAAAAGTAAACAAGGGACTGAGTATGTGCAACCGAAACTTCTAACCTATCTTTGACATAATTCGCCTCGAGTTTAGCAGTTATTCAGAACTTAAATGTCACATTAACGTGCAATTATTTCGTACCCTATTATTTTTACGCTTACCGTATATTACTGTAGAAGGCTTCACATAGGTTCAAGAACTAATCAAACGTGTGGTCATTTTGTCACTGGTTGGAGCAAACAAGGAAAACTATCACGCCTATTAACTTAATTAGGGCATCACTGGTATACCCTCACCACTTCTGTGAATAAACTAAGAGATATTTCTAGTGTCACTGGCATATTGCTTATTATTTATCTGGAGGTAGTGCTTTAAGTAATCACAGGCCTCTGAAGGCAAAAGCTGTGGCAATTTTGACCAATGTAAGTGATGTCCAAGGGGAGATTAAATTAAACCATCATAGGGAATCCTTATCAGTGCCTTTAAAGTTGACGGGTAGTAGTTAGAAAATCTTTCTTTTACCCCTAAGTTACTACTCTTAAACTTAATTTTCAATAATGGTACATGGACGTGTTTGGTATTTTAATTTGGTAATGTGATTACTGATGATTAAATGCCATCTAAAAATGAAGAAATTGAATGAAAATTGCAGAACACATGGCGAGTAGAAAAACTGAAGGAGGCTCAGCATCAGCAGGCATTTCAAAAAGCAGTGAGCAACAACATAGACGAAGACCTGACTGAGAAATCAGTGGAAGAGTAATGGGAGAAAATTACATGTGGACTACAGGTAGCCGCAAAGGAAGATCTTTGAAAAAGAAAAGATGGCAAGAAGAAGCCATGGATCACGTAAGAATTCTTAGACCTAATTGAAGAAAGAAGAAAGTACAAGAATGAGAAAACTGAAGGAGGACAGCTTTTTCACAAAAGAATAAGGACGAAATAAGTCGCAAAGCCAAAAAAGATAGAGAATGTGGATGAAAAACCTATGCGAAGATGTACAAAACAACCTTGCACTTGGAAAGGTGGACGCTGCCTATAGGATAGTGAGGAACCACCACTTCAAGGAACGGAGCGCAGGATGCAATGCCATAAGGGACAAAAATGGAGAACTTTTGATTGAAAATGAGGACAAAGTGAAGAGATGGAAATAATATCTGGAAGAGTTATACAACGTAAACAATCTCAGCACGACAGTGATCGAAGAGGAAAGCGAAGTCGAAGAAGATGATATAGGAGAACCAATATTAAGATCGGAATTTGACGCAGCAATAAGGGACCTTCGCATCAATAGAGCTTCTGGAATGGATACTTTCCTGCAGAAGTAATTAAAAAAGCAGTAGAGAAGACACTAACCGTTATTTACAAAACCATCTGCGACATGTCTAACAGGAGAAATACCCAGGGACTTCGAGAAAAACATCATCATTCCTATTCCCTAAAAGAAGAGAGATGAGAAATGCGAAAATATTTGGACTATAAGACTGGAAATACATGCATCGAAGATATTGACAAGGAGCATCTACAGAAGATTGGAGCGAAAAGCAGATGAATTCCTGGATGAAGATTAATTTGGATTCAAGTAAAGTAAGGGCACAAGAGAAGCAATACCGGCCGTTAGGCTGCTCATAGAGAAGAGAATGAAGAACAAACCGACGTCCATTGAATTTTTTAATTCAGAGAAGGCTTTTGACAACGTGGATTGGAATTCAATGCTTGGCATTCTGAAATGAATTGGAGTGTCCTACAATGATCGAAGAATTATCCACGGTTTATATAAAAACCAAGTAGCTGTCATTAAATCTGGACCCAGCTGTGGAGAAGCAAGAATAAGGAAAGGAGTGAGACAAGACGGAGCACTGTCTCCTGCAATTTTTAATGTTTAAATTAATAGAGCCGTCAATGAAATCAAAGAGTGCCTCTGGGGTGAAAATCCATGGAGAAAAAAATTAGCATGCTGCGATTCGCTGACGACATAGCACTCATAGCAGAGACAGAGATCTGAGTATGATTGCAATAACCACGGAAAAGGCATTGGCCCGATACGATCTGAATATCAATAGAATGAAGACTAAGATACTGGTGTGAAGCAAGAGAGAAGAGGCCAAAACCAACGTATAACTAGGAAAACAAACACTGGAAGTGGGGAAAGAGTTCTGTTACCTTGGAAGCCGAGTAACCAACGATGGACGGTGAAAGAAAGGAATAACAGAATAGCCCAGGCAAAGAGGGCATTCTTAAAAAGAAGAATCTACTTACCGCTGGAAATACAAGCGTAGAAGTAAGGCAACAATCCATCAGAACATACATCTGGAGCGTGTTTCTATATGGCAGTGAGGCATGGACAATGACAGTAGCGGAAAAGAAAAGGGTGGAAGCATTCCACATGTGGTGTTACAGAAGAATGATGAAGATAAAATGGATCGACTGAGTAAGTAACGAGGAAGTCCTAAGATGAGTGGAGGAAAGGGAAGTCTTCTGAATACCTTAAAGAAGAAGACGGGACAACCTAATCGGCCACATCATGAGACATAATGGCCTGATGAAGACAATCGTTGAAGGACAAGTGAACGGGAAAAATGGCAAAGGAAGGCTTCGTGTGAGATATTTGGAACAAGTAATGAAGGATGTGAAAGAGAAGAAATACGTACAAATGAAGAGATTAGTTAATAGAAGAACTCAGTGGAGAGCTGCGTCAAACCAATCTGATTATTGATGACTAATATGGTGATAGCACATTGATACCTCAAACATGTACACGTTACACAAACATTTACTGCATCGATTCATACGGTTATTACACTCTCATGAATTGAAAATAATTACAGCTGTAGGTAAATTACTTATCCCAATTTTACGTCCGGCTTTATTCTATATTAGTCACTCAAACTCACATCTCCTCTCGCTAAAGCCAATTTTACGTCCGGCTTTATTCTATATTAGTCACTCAAAATCACATCCCCTCTCGCTAAAGCCATGATGGAATCTGAATTACAACTTTCAACAGTCGTCCACTTGCTCAAAATACACTTTATGTAAGACACGTATTAAGTATTGCTCTTAGGTGTGAATGAAATTTTATTGATCAAAATACATCGTGGCCCCCTCTTAAACTGCTATTTTCCCGACAGAAACATTACATTGAGAATAAAGACGTTTTATGATGAAGGTGAGCAACAGGTTTGATTAAAATATTCCACGATTTTTGACTTCTTGACAAGCAATATACATTTCTTGGAGCATGAATTTTACTTCTTAACTTCACTTGAAATTATGCACGTACTGATGAAACTTCCATTAAGTCAGATGATGCTTAATACTTTTAACATTGTTGCTACTTTTATTTCAGAGATCATATTCTTGAAACAATCAATTTCACAAAGAGGCAGCAACAAAGAAATAATGCTCTTACATATTATATAGCTGTTGATATTCAACCTTTCAACTTAGTTGAGAAGCGTGGCTTCCAAACATTTTGCGAAGTTAACATACCCTCGTACAAGTTGCCATCCCGGAAGTACCTCACAGAGAAATTAATAAGAAATATGTATGAGGAAACAAAGGGTAGATTTAAAGGCGAGTTGCTGCCTAGCATGAATATTTGTTTCACCACAGATTCCTGGACGAGTATCACTATGGACCCGTATGTTTTCCTAACTGCTCACCTAATAAGTGAAGACATCACAATGAAGAGTTTTGTTTTGGAGTGCACTCACTTGGATAAGGATCACACAGCTTTGAATTTGGAAATAGCAATTGCGGAAACTTTGGAGGAGTGGGGAATATCTCTGCATCGAAATGTCACTTGTTTTGTTTCAGACAATGGAGAAAATTTTCAGAAAGCCTTGAAAAACATGGAAGTGGAAAAGATTTCTTGTTTCGGGCACTTTATGAACTTAGGCTGCCAATCAATGTTAAACTTAACACCGATTAGGAATGTACTTGAGAAGCTAAGGGGAATTCGGGATTGGCGATTACGCAGGAAATTTAAACGCGATTTAAAGTTGGCACAAGAGGTCCTAAACTTGCCGCAAATTGAAATTCCGTCTGTTTGTCCCACCAAGTGGTGGTCAGACTTTAAGCAAATATGATTTTTTTGTAAAAAATGCAACTCCTGTCAACAAAGCCCTAGGAGAAAGCAAAAGAGAGGAATTAAAATTACTCCCAAGGGAATTGGAATTGCTAGAAACAGTTCTAGAAGTCTTGAGACCTCTTCATGTTATCACAGAGGAAATGTGCGGTGAAGAGTACGTGACGGCGTCAGGTATCATACCGATAACCTACAGGCTCACTAACGATCAGCAGCATGATCTCATTAGCTCTATATGCTCTACTTGTTTGACGAAGGAAGAGCTAAAAATTGAGGAGGAAAGACTGGCCTACTTCTTCGCTAAAGAGTTTCCGCCCAGTGATATGATAGAAGAGGTGCTGGTGAATTATGAAGAGGAAATGATGTTAAAAAAAGAGTGCAAGAACATAAAATACTTCATGCGTCAAGCATTGGGGAAGCCATTTAATAAGTGGTATGAAAAGGCCGACTTCTTGCTGTTGGCAACATTTTTGGATCCTAGGTTTAAAAATAAATATCTCAATGAGGAAGAGAGTATGTTGACCGAGGAAAGAATTAGAATGATGCTGAAAAAAGATGAGGAAGCAATGAATGCAAGTACTTCTACATGTGATCAGAATGATGAATGCCCTACAAAGAAAAATGCAAATTATTGGCATTTATTCGAGATGACATGGTTCAAACCATAGAGCAGGAGAAACTGGATGAGGTTTCGGCATATCTATGTTACCCCATAATAATTGAAAACCCTCTCCGATGGTGGAAAAGTCATGAGCATAATCTCCCCAAACTTTCTCAACTGGCAAAGAAATATTTAGCCTGCCCTGCTACTAGCGTTCCATCCGAGCGGGTTTTCAGCTGCGGCGGAAATATAATAACTAATCACCGGGCCATGCTGACGCCGGAGCATGGCAAGCAACTTATTTTTCTGTCGATGAATTCTAAATATGTCTCCATTTAAACACTAGTGATGTTTTTATGTTGTTCTCATAAAATTTAATGTCTTAATTTACCATGTTACGATAGACACTTATTTTCATTATTTTACCAAGAGAAAAACTAACAGTAATGATTTCCTCAGCATAAAATCTATTTTTTGTTTATTTTACGCAATTTCAGAGTAACATATGTAAATTTTTATGCATAGAATTTTGAAAATGTATTTGCTAATTTTGCTGCCCGCAAACTGTGGTTGATATTGTTGAAAAATAAAGTTAATGACTGAAAATTCTTTACTTTGAATAAAAATACTTTATAAAGTAGCTTTCCCTGAAGTAGTATAGCGCACATCGTCCAAATATGAGTATCTGCTCATGCTTTAAGTCCTGCAAGCCACCCCGATGGCGTGGCAGAAAGGAGAATTTGGCCTTTCATGTGTATTTGAGAATTTCCAAGGCATAAGTCACATGTTAGGTGGTCAAATGGCCAGCTTGGCATTCATCAAACTCCCTCTAAAATCCCAATACTTGAGTGAGGCACAGCGGGTAGTGTTAACCATGTGAGTCGTGCGTACCTTAGCGGTCGAATGAACAGCTGTAGTCATCGAGGTGGGTACTCGGATGCTCGCCTAGCCGAGGTTCTCGTATTCAGGAGTATTCAACCAGGTATTCAAGCATTCGATGAGGCGCTGAGGTTGTTGTCCTTGTATTCATTCGGGCACTCATCCACTCGTCGAGGTATTCAAGTACTCGTTTGGGTACTCATCTACTCATCGAGGTATTCATGTATTCATTCTGGTACTCATCTTCTCATCGAGGTACTCATGTACTCATTCAGCCACTCATGTATTCATTCGGGTATTCATCTACTCATAGAGGTACTCATGTACTCATTCAGCTACTCATGCATTCGTCGAGTACCCATGTATTCATTCGGGTACTCAAATACCTATGAGTGAATACATTTGGCGCACTCCTACTATACGGTATGATATGAAGAAATCAATACACAACAGAAAAACAAACGCTATAATATACAAAACCATAATAAGACCCATTTTAAAAATGACATGGAAGCATGAGTGACATCAAAACACCCAGATAAATTATTGGAAACAACTGAAATGAAGGACGGCGTAAAAATACTCGGGAGAACAAGAAAATATCGAGTAGGCAATAACAATATAAGGGAAGAATGCAAAACATCCCAAGTAAACACATGGGCTATAGAGCAAAATAGCTTGTAAAGTGATCACATAAACTGAATAGAATACAATAGGTTAGAGGATATTTCTTAGTATCAAATCCCAGAAGGAAAAAGAAATGCTGGAAAACATGGTTAGAGATGGAAAAACTTTTACGAGGTTAATGAATTGTTAAAGAAGAGTCTGCAAGCCTACCAGAAGAAGAAGAGCACATATATAACTTAATTTTGTAACGTCAACCTTGCGTACCGTACCACAGGGCTAAGAGAACCTGTTATAACCATTCGGCTAATGTTACCAATGCGGCCATTCTGTGATAAAACAGAGCGTCCAATCATCATTTGGCAAACCGGTAAGAATATACGGCTTGTTATTTGCTTCTACCACTCAATGTCACATCCGATCACCAGCGTTAGCTTAGTTTGTGCGAGATATCATTACACAAAAAATTCAGAGATTTTAGCTTCATAAAAAATAAAAAAAGGTCTCATATTTATGATGATACCTAAGTATCGGGAAACACGCTATTTTTTGCTAATAATGAGGTGATTCCCAAAAGCATGAAAACTGTTTCCATTGGATTTGATACGGTTATGCGCTCTTAAGGAGAACAATAAAAAATTTTGAGATAGTTCAGATCGCGCCAGATACGTAACTGTGGGCAGCTTGTATGTTTTCTCAATTATATTTAAAAATTCCTACCGTAATACTTTCTGTAAAATCGCAAATAAAAAAGGTAAATGTTCGCCCGATGGTACATACACGCCACCTCCTCTGTCTTGGAATCTTACCTTACCATATCTATAACTAACACTACTTCTGAAAACTAAATGACTGCCCGACATTTTAAAAGTAACCCCGTACTCATAGTACCATCAAAGACTTTTCAACTTCAAAGATACTAGATTTCCACCATTGTTTTTTAACTTTTCTACGATATATATTCCCGTATTGCTCTGGAGACTTCATTTTGGAGGTAACGCTTTTATTCTGTCACGTAAATATTGTGCAAGAATGGCACTAAGCACAAGTGAAACTTTGTGGGAAGCTAGCGATTTCAAGCGTTTCAAACACATTTCTGAAGATGAGAGGCTCGGGCGACCAAATTAACCAAATAATCTTACGCTGTGGAGGCGTTCCATCGTACGGCGTCAAACTAATAACTCAAGTTAAAGCCTTCTATTCGTATCTTTAATTAGTTAATTAAAAGTTCGGTGATATAAAATAAAGTTTGGTGTCATTAATATTACTGCATCCACTTCATACTCCTTAATACTTCATTAACGTTTACCCTTAATTCGAATTCAAAATTATCGACATTATCACTACACTCACCGACTTCAGTTTTCTTGGCAAGGAGAGGAAGAATCTCCGACAACTTTCTTTCAATATGCTTTCACGATTACGCTGATACTCCACTCAATTATTATCCATCTGATTATTGACGTAACATCACCTATTAAAGCGACGATTTGCGTAGAGGATGGAGAGCCTGATCACTACTCTCGCAGATCGCGCTTAAGAATAATCCTCATGGGCGTGTGTTTTTAGATTTCACAGCTCTGCATCACTCGTATGGTATTCCACTCAGTCACTAAGTAACACTTGAAACACAAATTCTCAACAACACCAACGTCAGTTCTCTCTTCTAACCAAGAACAGACGCACCACGACATCCACTCACGAAGGAGGCACTACGTGATGTGCTTCTTCACGCTAGCAACACAGCGAATGAGGCTCGTGGCTAGCCTACCTCAACTGACACTCGCGTCACCTTATCGTCGACTGGTCGGCAGTCAGGTGCTCGGGAGGATTGAGACCGTGAAACTTCGCTCTCGAGTCTTCGAATTGAATAGGGTTACGCTAAACGACCTGTTCAACCCATGATGAACTAGAGACCCTCGAGCCACACGGTATGCCCTTTAACAGAGTGTATCCTAGTACTGAGTCCTTATTAGAAATATATTCTGAGCTTGGACACAAATCACGTGACATCTCTCTCCTCTTGGACATGGCAAAATAATCATAAAGGGCATTCTTAGCAGCAGGATATTTTATTACCTAGAGTGAGAACAAGATTTAGGGATCGATGTATTGATCACCTTTGTTTTTTCATAAATCTTACAATAAAAATTCGTTGAAATAATTTTATGGTTAAATTTATCGGTTTTCTTCATTTGAAGGTAACTTTTTTATTTTTCTTTTAAGTTATTATGCATTACATTGACGTTTATTCATTGTATTAGTCACATTTTAAATGTAATATAGCAATATTTTATCTGTAAAAATTTTAGTTGAACGAAAAAGTATTACTCTAAATACCTATGTACTTTCAAAGATGTATTATTTCAGTTATAATTTAAGCTTTTCAGTGGGTTGCTTGATTTTTACGTTCTTGCTTTCGGTGAAGTTCTTTGAGTCTCAGGATAGGAAAAAAATAAAATCTCACCGCTGGATTTACTTTACCGCCTACTTTTATACATACATATATATATATATACTAACTGAACCCAGCAGACTTTGTCCTGCCAGTGTATATTTATTTCATCTTTATACAAAGTCATCGAATACGTTGTTCGTGATTTCATTTGTCAATTACTCGAGAAATAATTATTATCGAGGTATCAATATCAAATGAATGCGTGATTGAGCAGCACCTGTCCGAGATTTAATGTCAGTGTTGATGTTGAAGTCACCTCAGCATGTCAGACAGCATCTTCACAGAAAATTCAACAAATCCGTTGATTTGATTTCATGCCTCAGTTGAATATTGTAAGCATGCAATTTAAGACTTCATATATAATTTGAATAGTTATTTTAGCAATGCCAAGTTCCAAACTGCGTCGAGAAATGGACATCTTAGGACTACGTATACATGACTTTCTCAATCGCTCAACATTCTCTTCCCACGCGACGTGGGTGGATTCTATATAAATCAAACGAAAATGCCAGGCTTCGCTAATAGTAGTAGTATTTTAAAGCCGGCGACCGACAACTAAGGTCATTTGCGCCAAGGGAAACTGTACAGAGAAGGATGGAGGGACACCTGGCGTCGGCATTAGCCTACTCTTGCGAACGGCGCCAAGGGGTCCACAGTTTAACGTCTCATCCGACAGACTGTGTACTGTACTTGAAATGCCGCCAGCTTCGCTCGAGGTCATTTCAAAATATATACACTTGACGTGGATAGTTACTCAATCAGCATAATAATAACAGTTATGCATAGTTATTTATCCTGGGTAAATGTTTAAATTGAAGTTTTCTTCATTTTCAATGCCCTATTTTTAAATTTCCCATTGCGAATTGATATATATTTTTAATAGCTGTACCTGTCCACGCGTTCCGGTGGCACAGTCTGATTAAATGGAAAATAAGAAAAGGGAAATCACTCGTTTGTAATACGTTAAGATAGATATAAATATAAAAAAGTCAGAATTTAATGTCAACCAAATGACTTATTTTCTCCCATTAAATTTGAAATCACACGAATCTCAAGGCGTTATATGTGCATTTCGATTTCGATTGCAAGATCGATGTTTAAGTATAATCAAAGAAAAGAAATGCCTTGGTCCTATTTCTTTGCTGTGGCATCAATATTTTTTGTTAATGCAACGCTGTATGATACACGACATTTTTTGTTTTGTTGTTTGGCGCGTAAATAAAGAAAGCTGATGATTTTCCGACACGGGAACAGGCGACATACAATTGACCATGTGAGAAGCATGGATTTTCAAGGTTAATGCCGCAAACACTCAATGACTGCCCTTGCGATTTGTTTATTGTCATTGTGAATGCAAGCCGAAACTGCAAGCGTTTGAAGTCGAATGGCATGTCGGTTGGAATCATTGGGATGCGTGGTATCAAAATATCTTCTCCTTTGTACTTTCCTTTAAGAATTGTTGCTTCGATGACGTTGTTAGACAGTTCTTTCACCGCAAGCCGGGTGCCATTACAAAGACGTGGTTGGTTGATATTCCGCAACATTATGATTACCGATCCGACTTTTAATTGGAGATTGTGAGGTGGCAATCCGGGCAATTCCAGTGAGTTTAAAAATTCGGTTGGATAGTTGATGACATCATCTTGGGTAGTAACGGAATCCACCGATTCGTACGTCATCAATTCGCCAGGAATTTCGCTTTGAATCTTGAAATTCAATTCGTCTACATCTATGTTTTTCGCAGCCAATATAGCACGTTCGCGCAACCAAACATGATTTTTGTAATTTTGAGCAATGTTTGGGAACACTTTTCGGATGAGTTCGGTCTTTGATTCGGTGAACTGGCAAAAATCTACGGGGAACGTAATGCAGCCAGAGGGAGTCTCAATGGGTAGTTTTCCATTTCCAATGTCCAGCAATTGTTCAGCAAATACCTCTCCAGATTCGTCTTTCTGCAACTCGACACGCATGTCTGTGCCTAATTTGACGTGTTTCCACAAAACGGACGACTTCAAACATCCATTTAGTTCATCGGCTGGCGTTGACCATGGAATCACTGGCAATGTTTGGCGAAAGTCACCTGGAAACAGAATCATCGCACCACCAAACAGATTTCGGTTGTTTCTTAGATCTTGCATCGTTTGGTCTAATGCCTCTAAAGATTTTTATGTGCCATCGTACATTCATCCCAAACGATCAATTTGCATTGCTGCAAAACTTTGGCCATTGCACAGTTCTTTGAAAGGTTGCACGTTGAAGTTTCATTGATATGTATATTCAATGGTAACTTGAGTACTGAATGAGGTGTTCGACCGCCTTCCAATCAACTTCATTTCGCTCTTCGCGTTGCTCTGAAGTTCGCATAGGGCGAAAATTCCTTTGATTTATAGCATTGCGATGTCTGCGACTATAAATCTTCGTCCTTATTGGGGGCATTTCAATGCGATTAAGGGTCCCGTGCACTTTTTGAAATCTCCAAATTCTTGGCTGCTACAACAATAATAAAATAATAATTATGCCCTCCATCCCTCTAGCACGAAATGCGGTGTTTGTTTACATCAGAAATGGATCGGAGACAACAATGAAAGACCCATTTAAAGAGCTACAAAAATCGTTTAAATTGCGTAATTAATCGTTAACTGGATAATTTATCATAAGAACATCGAAAAAATAAGATAGTTCAGAGTTTCGACATTCCGATGAAGGAAAAATAAAAGCGATCGGTACAAATTCAAGTATTTTAATGAACGAAATATAAAAGCACTGCACAGTGAAAAATGTAAAACTCCGTGTAATCATATGGGAAAAATTGTAAATGTAATTTAAAATTCATGTATTTCAATTCTAAGCAGCAGTAGAATGCGACTCGTCTCCCCTAGATAAAACAGCCTTGGTCGCTCTCGGAGTGACTTGACTTCTCTGGCGCGTTGCGCGCAGCGGCACAACGAAGTCCTTGCACCGGCTGCCGCCAGCCTGGCTAGCGGCTAAGCCCGCCCTCGCTGATGCTCCCCTCCCATTTTATACGTAAATTACATTTACGTAAGAATAATCTAAGCAGGATATATTTTAACGTTTTGAACGCCTTAGCCTACCCAACGGCACTCCTCACACGAGGAAAGCAACGACCGGAATAAAAATCCTTCTTCCGAAACAACGTGAATGTATCATCGGTTTGTAGAAAAACATTTGATCCTTTCTGTCGGAATTTGCAAAGTAAGAGAAGTAAAAGGTGGAACTCGCAGTGCAGCCGAAAGTACCCAAAAACCTAAAGCTTCTAGGGCGAAGAACTGCACACTTCGCACGAGGAAAACAACGACCGTAAGGTCACTCATTTTTACGATACATGCCTCTCCCCTCCCCCATAAAATAAGGGGGGAACGGGAATTATATCTTTTATAAAATACAAAGAACCTTTAGAAGAGGCCACATACCGATTTTGAACGTAATTCAATCACTGTAACTCATTTTGAAAAATCCCGAAAAAAGTCATCTTTTTTACGATTTTTCGAAACTTCGAACGAGATGTGCGACCGGAAGATGTGGTGCGATTTCAAAACGTTTTCTTTCTTTGTGATCAGGGGGACGAGTAGCAACTTTTCCACGCGCTATTACGATTCGATTCGGACACTTTCGTGTTTTTCGGTCCACCCTAATATACATATTGAAATACTCGCTTCAACCCCTTCCACTGGTCTTTTGTTGCGTTGCACTGAAATTGGCTGAAAAAATTAACAGCTGCACAGATGTCAGGCCTTGTGGCCATACAGGCATACATAAGACTTCCTATCAGCTCTCTATAAGGATGTTTACCAATTACACATTCCTTATCTATATTTCGACAAGGATGAATATCAAGTGGGGTCTTACTAGGATGCAAAGAATTGGGAATAAATTTAGAAATTACAATAATAATAATTAACTAATAATAATAAGCAAATAAACAGTGACTCCATCAAACTTAGTGTCTTTGATACCCATGAAATATTTTACATCCCCTAAATCTCTCATCTTAAACTCAGACGTAACCCATTAGTGCCCAAATGATTTTTTTTTCAAAAACTACTATTTTTTTAACCTGAGTTGCCATATGTGGACTCATTTAAAAGAAAAAACAAACTTTGAAATTTTTTGCAATTTTTGATCGGGAGATATTTACATCCAACTTAAGTTGCTTGTGGGCACTTGGGAGAACTTAATGCGGGATTTTCATTAGAATTGGAGTGAACATAATACTTTTTTCAAAATGTTTTATATCAGTCATTTTAGCCATAAATATCACTTATTATAATACCATTGAACATATAAGATGAATAAAACATTACAAGGTTACATTTACAGAGTTTTTACCGGGTGATTTCGGTAAATGCACAGCAATGTATTTAGTCATTTATCATGACATCCAAGAAAACATTCTGGGTGAATGACATATTATATTTTTTGCAAATATACACTGTTCTTTTTTTGCACTGAAGGCAAACTTTGTACTTTGATGACTCTTTTGTTATTAAATGGTCTACGTGATCTTTTCTAATTTCTTCAGTCCCTGTTGTCGAGTGTTTAAAACCACGACCGACGGTTGGAGATCCAAAATGTCTCATCAAGTAGAGAGCGTACTGTCGTCAAAATTGCAAATATTCAATTGCACTTCTCACATGTCAATTAGCAACCAACCCTGAACACAAGAAACGTCAACTGACCAGGCAAAAAATGGCCACCGCTACTTTTTTGGTCCTGATGGTTCACCCTGTACATGGGCAAATATTGATCACATAGATCTACTCCTCCCATGAATTTGTTGTATTCTGCAATGGATATAGGAATGGGCACAGTCAGATTTTCCTTTTCTTTTTTTGAATAACGGTTGACTACCTTATTTCCCCCCTTGATACAATTTGTCATCATTTGTCAACTGCATTGTCATTCCAGCAAGCAACAAGTAAGCCACCATTAGTCATTTCTTCGATCGTCCCTCTGCCTTTTTTTCAAACGCAATTTTTTCCGTCTTCCCGTAATCCTCATTCTTTACTCGATTTTTACGTAGTGTGCTTGTCCCTTATATTTGCATTTCTTGTAAAGTATACATCAACTTTTCAGGTGTAAAAAGGTTATCAAAGAACAGTCTTGAGCCTTTTTCTAGTCGGCTCTTTTCCAATAAGCCCACAATTACATCGCCTCCTTGTCCAAGATCTGACTTTGGGATTCTAGTACACGATCCGCCATAGGGCTCTGGGTGAACCATACGGCCATTTGATTCCGCCAGACACCACAGTTTGAACCCAAACCTAATAGATTTTCCTTTTATGAATTGCTTTTCACCATGTTTCCCATAATGTGGAATGATGGTTTCATCAACATAGCAGTTCATTCTGGGAGGTAATGGCTTAAAATTCCTGTTTAAAAATTCAAATATCGGCCGCATTTTATATAACCTATCAGAAGCATCAAGCTTTGTGTTGTTCACCAAGTGTAAGATGCGAAGAATATCGTCAAATCCATTTCTCCTCATTGAGTCACTGACAATAGTGACATTGTAATCATAATTTTGTTCCAAAAGAGGCGTTTTCTGGGTAAACAATGGTATCCACAGGGCAGCAATTTGCCAAGAAATGTATACATCTCTTCACTAACTACACTGAATCCATGATTTCCTTTCAAGTTCGCATAAAGATTCATATGCTCCATTATGTGCAATACAATATCTTCAGAAAAGAAAACCCTTAAATAAAGGAAGATTGATTGATTCAGAATCTACTCAGAGTTAGAGGGAGGACAAACTCGGGAAATTCAAAATTAATCTCACATTAATCGGGTGACCAATTTTCGATTGATTGTCTCAACTTGGTTTTTTGGCGACCCTCATGCTTCCTTTGGATGTGGACGGTTGCTCTAACTGCGATTCTTCCAACAGCTTTTCCCTCGAATGAAGCTCTCCTTCCGAATCCAAAACACGCCGCGGGAGAAGAGTTGAGATCCCCAGTTACCTCAACATCTGATGCGTCGGAATCTTCATCCGTATAACAGCATCGGCACCTTCCTCCGGTCCGCTAATTATTATTGTCTGAGGCCCGTGCTCATCGGCCTCTTCCTCTAGTATATTTATTATATCATTTACAGTCAAACGTTTTCGATATCTGAAAATTAATGATTTTGGTTAATTTTTTGGGCTATTTATATGGAATTTATAGTCCAGCATTTAGCATAACCTCATTATTGACAATTAATAACTTTTTAAGTGAGGTTACATTTTAAAAGAATTTTTCAAACGACGAGAAGTCGCGCAGCCCTCACTGCAAATCACACGGCACTTAGAAATAGTAATTACAAAAAAACTTGTTCATAAATGTCACAGGTGTCAAATGCATGGAATATATGAACAAATAGATAACATTATTTGTTTACAATGAATACCTTTTTCAAACTTGTTGAATACGTGGGATCTCCAGACTTCAATATTTCAAAGCGTAGGAATGCAGTTCTAAGGAAAATGCAAAGATTAGTACATACTACTAACAATAAGTGCCCACGAGCAACTTAAGTTGCATCAAAAATTTTACAGTGAATAAAAAAATGAATTTCCAGCAAAATCATTAAACATTTTCCTGAAAGGGACTTAAATATTTATTTACCATTTTGGAATATTCAAATCAAATATAATTTCAGCTGAGCAGATGTTACACACTCCCGAGCAGCACAGAGTCGGAAGCACAACTAGTGGCGGAGGACCATTACAGGGTCGGGGGGGAGGGGAAAGCACCGTTACCTCTTTGCCTGGACGCTTTGTAAAAATAATCCTGTTAGAAGGAGGGACAACCCACAACAAGGGCAATTTCCTGCATATTTGTAAGCTTTCTGGAGCCAAGGAGAATTTTTTGTTCTCAATGCAACTTAAGTTGCTTGTGGGCTTTAATGGGTTAATTTTTCTTTTACTTTAATTAATTCAATATTATTGTTGCTAGTAATTAAAAAATCATTAACATAAAGGAGCAGATAGGTATTTAAATCACCAATTGAAAGAATGTAGACACTGTCAGCTGTGTCATCTGTCCTCAATATATGTCAGCCTTGCATTGCTTGAACCCTAATGATTTAACAAATACATCAAATCTTTTATTCCATTCCATTGAAGCCTTTTTTCAACCATACAGGGTTTTTCTCAGTATACAAACCTTCTCAAAATCATCAATTGGCAGTCCTTAGGGAGGCCACATGTAAATTTCTTCTTTGAACACACCATTTAGGAATGCATTCTTAACATCCAGCTGACTATCGTACAAATTTTGATGATGTATCATACACAAGAAGGCACGGACAGCAGCAAGACGAGCAACTGGAGCATATGTTTCCTCATAATCAATGCCCTTCTCCTGAAAGCATCCCTTCACTACCAACCTAGCTTTATATCTCTCAATGTTCCCATCTGCATCTTCCTTTATAGTGAAAACCAATTTACTTTTGATTGGTTTTCTCCCTTAAGGAAGAGGAACTAACTCCCATGCATCATTTCCATTAAGAGATTCCTCATTAAGTAATTCCTCATTGACTGCATCAACCCACAAGTGCTTATCTGCTCTCCCATTCAGCTCATTAAAATCCCCAGAAACATTGTTGCTATAATTTAATGCTGATAGTGCAAGTTGATAAGATGAATCATTAAATTGTTCAAAATGCTTCTTTCATTTATGTGCGCCTTAATTGCAATTAGTTTCATTAAGTTCAACTACAAAGTTGGCTAGAAATGCCATGGCAACATAATCGTTTAAATATTGAGGCCTGATTCTAACTCTACTGCTCTGTCTTACTTCCTGTCCATGTGTTCCCTCTTTTTTGTGGTCCTCTACCAATGTTGGTTCCTCTAAATCTGGGTTCTCCCCTCCTGCAGAGCTGAAATCAAAGACATCCTTCTCCACTTCTTCGGTTTTTGAGTCACTATTTCTATCCATTGGGTTCAGATCAAAAATAAAGTCCTCAAAATCTTGGAGATCGTCAAATTTGTTTCTACTCTCATCAAATATTACATCCCTAGCCTTAATTATTTCTCTTTCAGGAACAGACCACACTCGGTATCCATTTTCCACATACCCAAGCATAATACATCTCCTCCTACTCTTATCAAATTTACCATTTAAATACTCTTTCTGGGCACAAACAAATCCAACACATCCAAACACCCTCAATTTAGACAAGTTAGGTCTCAAATTAAACCACAACTCTGCAGGAACCTTGTCACCAATTAGTGCTCACGTCGGTGGTCTGTTTAAAAAATAGACAGCAGTTAGTACAGCCTCAATCCAAAAATTTCTTTGCAGGCTACTCCAGAATAGCATACATCTAGCTTCATCTAATAATGTTCTTTTCATTCTTTCAGAAACATCCTTCAGTTGTGGAGTTCCCGGAATAGTCAACTCAAATTTAATACCTCTTTTTGTAAAGAATTCTTTAGCCTTTTCACAGACATATTCCCCACCATTATCATATCTAAAATTGCTTAAAATTTAGGGAAAATTTACTTGTGACATGGGCCTCATAAGCTTTGATATGTTTAAGTACATCACTCTTCTTTTTCAGCCCAAATACTACAGTAAAATGAGTGAAATCATCTATTAGAGTTAAGATATATTTTGACCCATCATGTGCAACAGGCTTAATTGGCCCACATTGATCAGAATGAATCCGCTCAAACGGCCTTGTTGTTTTCTCTCAAGTATTATTAAATGGCAATCTTGTCTGTTTTCCTTCCAAGCATATGTCACAGAATTCATTTCCTTTAACCTTCAGATTTTTCATACCATCAACAATCTTAAATTGAATGGTTTGAGGCGTAACTTTGTGAAATTGCTTCATATCGGAATGAAAAAAACTTTGTAAATTTCACATGAGTAAGTTTAATACGACCAGTTTCATCGCTTGAGCGACATCTTCAGGTACAAATACAAGGAAATCACATCTTTAAATACACTAGGAACTATTGAACAAGGGGTCCAGCCTTCCGCCCCCAATTGTTCCTAGTGTATTTAAAGATGTGATTTCCTTGTATTTGTACCTGAAGATGTCGCTCAAGCAATGAAACTGGTCGTATTAAACTTACTCATGTGAAATTTACAAAAAGTTTTTTTTTCATTCCGATATCAACAATCTTTGTTATTTCATTTAAGTTGTGGGCTCCAATATGCCCGAGTCTTAAATGCCATATATTTTAAATCACACATGCTATTGTTAAACCTGAGGGACCATGATCTGAGCAGTCAATTTATAAACACCTTGTCCTCCAACACCAGTTTTATTTTCACCATTTATAATTTTACCCAGACCATCCTTAAATGATACTTCAAGTCCCTCCTTTTACAATTTTGAAATAGATAACAGATTCATTTCTAAGTCTTCTGCAACTAAAACCCCTTTTAGGGTTAAACTGATATATTTCTTTTACCGAAAACGTTGACTCTATAACTTCGATCTCGATGCTGATAAGTGAAAAATACTTTTATAACGCTGATAAATTCAAACATACCATATTTTTTCAATACCAAGTGTTAAAATAGGAGGGGGAGCACTACAATAATGAAGAAGAGCAAATATAAAATTCTAGCTTTAAATCAACCCAGTCAACACACGAGTCACAATGAGGTATTTATGAAGTCATTCATGAGACCCCTTCATGACTCGACGCTAAGAGTCATAAAGTGGTCTTAAGTCAGGAGTTTACCCTCAAAAGTTCTAATTTCTCCGATTGACTTCAACGGAAAACTTGGCAGAGCATCTAATGTGCTCCTTTGGCCACCAGAATAATTACCTAATCCTTCATTTTGAAGGAATGCCAGCACAAAATCGAGCTTATTGCTTAGCGTCTCACTCTTCCTTTCCATATCATCCAATCTTGCATGCAACCTTGTAAATTCTATTTTTATCAGAGCTACAGCGTCATATTCTGAAATATTGTATGCAATGCAGGGACGAAACTGATTGATAAGGCCACATTAGAAGCAATCATGAAAGTAAAAATACCTCCACCAACGTCATCTGTCTCTATAGAAGAAGGAAGTTGTCCTTCTTGATTGTCACCATCAACATCTGAAAACCAAAATAGCAATTTAATTCCAAATAAAAAATATATTTCTGCAAATCACCTTCTAAATAACAAATTACATAATCCTACCTCAGTGAATAGCAGCTGATGTTAGGTTCTTCTTTGATGTATGAATACCTGAAAAGAAAATCCACAATGTAATGCATGAGATTTTTTCTTTCATTTATTCAAGTGATAATCTAGAAAGTGGACCACCATTAATATATTTCCTACCATTAGTTTTCACATTTATTTTGACTGAACTTGATCCACTTCTACATGCAGAATTTTCATGAAGTTCTAGAAGAAAAAAGTAAGGCATGAGAATTGGGACTATTTAAATTCATTACTTACATTACAAAATTACTTTTTCCATACATTAATGAGAAAACCCACCATTTTCAATGATGCCAGACTTCATAATATTTGATGATTTTCTCATACTACCACTGCCTTGAGGTCTTTGATTGCTTTTAGCCACATCATTGTGTTCTCCATGAGACCTCATCAATCCCACAGATGGAGGGGGCAACTCATCTAAAAGATCATCACCTAGAATAAAAGAACATATGTATTTGGAGAACGATTTCTTATTGAGGCTGAGAAGCAGTAGATCCTTATCTGAGGAGCAGTGGATAAGGATCCATCCAGTATTCATGATGGAACATATTCCCACCATCACCATCAAGTTCCACCATATCATCAAAATGTTTCCTTTTTCTCTGCCTCTTCCCTTTGTTCCATTGAGTTGCCCACAGCAGGGGCGGATTAAGGTCATTGTTTTGGGGGGGGGGGCGGTTCACTACTTTCCGCAGCGCCTGGGGGGTATGCAATACCTATCAACGAAACGGAGGTCAGGGCAGACTTCCCTCGGAAATTTAAAAGAAATGAAGCGCTTGGAACGTAATTTTGGTGTGGCTATATTATAAAGTAGATGTGATAAATTATTGAGTAAAGCTCTCATCACATTTGAAAAACGTTGAAAAAACGATGTAAAGAATGCCATTCTTGTGAAGATGCAGGTGTCCCAGATTTTACACCACATTCCAATTATATTTAAACATTATATTAACTTAAGCTGGTGAAATAAAAACTTGCATTGGAGATCCATCTTAATGATTACCATCTTTTCTATTTTCCCGGGAATTACGGGGGGGCGGCTGTCCCCCCCCCCACTTAATCCGCCCCTGGCCCACAGTATATGGTCCTCATCCTCAGTGCTAACCTGAGCCATTCTGCTCTCCACTTCTCGTTCTTGCTCCTCGGTATCTGGAGTAAAAGAATGAATTTAGTTCCATTTCCTCTCAACTCTATCCACCATTAGAAAACATTTTGTATTATCATACCATAAGGCTAATCCTAGTATTTTATCGTAAGTATCTTTATGCCAGATAGCATCAGGCTCAAGCTGATGAGAAACAGCAGTTCTCAATGCCATATTTCTTGGCCACCTGTAGACTCCTTCTTCTTCATTAACCCAGCAGCTGGGAATAGATGCACACCAGTCTTCTGCCAACGCAACATAGCAGTACATCTGCAATTGAAGTAAGAAGCATCATAATATAATATCAAATATTTGGTAGCACAATACATCAGTAGATATAGTATAAAACTATATTATAGAACTTCTTCCCCCAGAAATGTTTCTAAATCCTTAGCAATGATGATTTGGCACCCCTAATCATCCCTCTTATATTTCTTGGACGGAGGAGGCGGGGGTTCACTAGAGACTATTGCGTTGCCTTCCCTCAAAGGATATACACTTGACTCGGTAAAACCTTGAATAATTTAAATATTTATGGCATCTGAATTAATTGCTTCATAGCAGTAAGTGTGATTATTATTTAGCATAAACTCTAAAACATTCATCCACCTGTACTTAGATCAAATTATTTTTTCATTTACTTCTCCAAAAATTCAATTTTTTCTCTCAATTTTACTTGGAAAAATAAATAAACTTTAACTGAAGCAAAAATGACAAAAATTTGATAGCTAATTTAAAATATTTTTTATTTTGATATATGAGTTTGTACTCAAGTGTAAATGCTACGATAAATTAGACAAAAAGTGAAATAAGTTATCTCCATCCGTAAATCTAAGAAACGTTATCACAGAGTGGCGTAAAAAGGATATTCTTTATAAATTGAACAATATGGAAATTAAAATCGGATTAAACCTTGTAAAATAAAAATAAATGCACATCCTTTTAGGAAATCAATAAACATTGCAGGTACTAATTCATCAAACATTCTTGAAGTTCATAACTAGGAAGGAAGTAAAACTAAAAAGTTAAATGTTGTGTTAAGGATAAATTCACCATGAATATATTATGGAAAAATTATGTGCTGCAAATATAATACGTCTATAAAAACAGAATGCACTCATAGCGTAATTGTATCTACTAGGAAAACCAGAAATGTTACCTTATATAGAACCTAAAAATAAAGACATAAACAAATATGTCTGACGGAAGATGAGCATTACGTTATGCAATCTATTAATTTTCTAAGGCGCACATTTCTTTAATAAAAAAGATGGTTAAATAAACAAGTGAGTAAAGATATCAATAAACTAATAAAATATGTCTCGAAGTGTGTTATTAAAAAAGAAGAAAAAACGAGTGTCTATACCCCTAGTAGCAAAATCCCACTAAAACGATTAAAAACAATAAGAGAAAAGTACAAAATATTTTTTTCTTTTGTATATTACTCCTGAAATAACAATGGTTGTGATATTGAAAAAAAATTAATGGAAAAACACGAAAGTAATTAATCACTATTTTAAAAAAGAAACACCAATTAGCACTAAGATAATGAGGTGTTATCTTAAGAAAAAAGCTCCCGGAACCAAAACTGACCACACTCTCTCATAGTAGGGTTCAAACGAATGACTGAAGTGTGAGGACAGAGCCCTTACACATGACTGAGGGCAGCAGGAACCGTTAGAAAGACGCGTATACCAATGACAGGAATTTGCGGCAAGAGTAACCGGATAGAACCTACGATACGGGAATTCCGGTCATGTCCCATTGAACATGTTAAAAGGAAAATAGAGAAGCTACAAATTCGAACACGCTAGGGAGAGGTATGAAAATACCATAACATTGACCAACTCAATAGAAATTACCATCTAAAGAAAAAGAAAAGTTTCAGGATATAAAAGTAGATAGCCATCAACCAGTCTCCCGAGGTTTCAGTTCCTTGGCAAATAGTATCATTACTTATATGTTAAGCTGGCAGAGGCTGGATTAACAAATTCATTCCTCATCCTGTTAATAAATAAACAAATTATAAATGGAACTGACAAAAAAAGGCAACTAAACCCCTAATGGGAACATGGGAGGTTATAAGTAAACATATAATTTACTTTATAGGTATGTACAATTACTTTATTGCATATGAAATACACATTTTTATAAAATCTTAAATTGCAGGAACACCTATCATCTTTCTTTCTGCATATTTTATGCAGTCCCCAGCATACTGCAGCCACAGCTTGGCTACCCTCTCCAGGCTCGCGATGTTGTTTGCAGTGTGTGACTACATTACAGCAGCTAGAAAATATATTCAACATGAGGGTTATAGAAAAATACTATAAGGCAGAGAAAATGATTAAGTAGACTTCATAAGCCACCTAAATACCAATCAGGAGAAAAACATATTCATACCAATCAATGTATCTGAATATTTTGAGGTTCTCTAAGACATAGAATCTTAGGAGCACCCTCCCTTCTTGCTCCCATCCTGTGGACCAGTCCACGTTAGCCCATATGCTAACTCATTAGTCAGGAGCATCGACAACACCCTCCTCAGGTGGGCATCTCCACTTGCTCCTCCAATAAGTTTTACTTTCAGCTTCTGTGAAGTACAAGAAAGAACTCAATTAGAATGTTTTGGATCATCATACCCAGTTCCTAAGAAATTCATAATATGTACATAGCATTTCAGAACCATGTTTAAAATTCATGGTTCATTACTACAATGGAAACCTAACATAGAAACAACATATTTCACATCTAAAGAAATATGAATCATATGAAGATATGGCTCACCAACTGTTTCCGGGCTTGTTTCCTTATTTTGAATGAAGTTCTTGGTCCATATGGTTCAAAAAATGAATCAAATAGTCATCATGCTCAAGGCTAACAGTTTTTATTTTTTCCGAGCCACCACTGTTTGTCACAAGGGCAGACAATGATGTCCTCTTTGTACAAAGATATTGAAGCATTTTTTATATCATCACCTACCTAGGTACATAAATTTCAAAGATTTTGATGTTTTATTTTATTTTTTGAAAAAGACTCAATTGGGTCCCAGGAATTTTGAAGCAACATTTGATGGCCCACAACATCATATTCCTCAATATTCATTGTAATTCCATTTCATTATTGTAACGCCTAGTACCTCATTGTTCATTCCAGTGGCAAAACATTAGTCTCCTAAATATCGATTTGCAATTACTGGAGTCTTAGACTCAAACTTAATTAGGATGTAATGTTTTTATTGGGAATTTTTATTAACCGTAATAAAATAATAATTTTAATTAACCTTAAGTATATGCTTTCATGCTAATATACTGCAACAATAACTTGCTTCTTATTGCTGCATAACCATTCATCAATGTAATTAATATAAGTATGTTCCACATGAAACTATTACTTCAGGCATGGGTGAAAGGTGATGGGGGGATTATGAATTTCTGGAAATTTCCTATCTGAAAAGAAGAGTATTAAATAATGAATCCCCATCATGCTTTAACAATCTGGCATTTATTGTCCAATTTTCACACAATATTGTTTGCTGTTTTAACTCTGCAGATGGTGCATTTAGTATTTTATTCACTTAATTCTGTCTTGAAGGGACATTAGAGTTCCATTTACATGATGACATTTATCAATTGGTAAATTGTGCCTACTGAGAAGGGAAGATGATAAACACATCAACCTTACCAACTACAAGTTTTTCTGTCAGAACTCCCATAATGTTGCATGATAACATTTTTAGAAAAGGCTTACCATTCTCACGATCTCTGTTGTGACGAATTCCAAAATTTCCAAATATTTCAGGGAAATAACTGAAAGCACCAGTTTTTCCTACTTGTGTTCACAATTCTTGAAAATGTAAATCATTAATCATTTCTTGATCCTCTTAAAATTTATTTCGATGATTTCTCCTTGTTTCAGTAATTCAAGTGAAGATTTGTCTGCGTCCCCATCTTCACTTACCACAGGCAATGAGGCACAGCTCACAGTTGCGACACCAAGGCCCGAGAGAAGGAAGGCAAAGAGTGTGAGTGAGGCAGATGAAGAGTTCCTCACCTTTTTAAGATCATCCGAGGCAGAGACGCAGTCCCGTCCACAAAGAATGGAGGAGAGGGAAGAACAGATGGTGAGGCAGATGCCTTTAGTAAATTTACTCCTCTTAAACTTGCAGTCACGCTTGCATTTATTTTTTTAACCCTTTCACGATGGAGCCACATCCCAGAAAATGCTACTTCCCACATGTATGCCACTAAAATTTCTTTGCTTTGCCAGTACAGAGCTTTCACTGTTCTAGGATCTTCTCAGGTACCTGTTTCCCTAACTTTGGTCTGGGCCCAGAGAGGTATTGAACCTTTTTCTCGGCCAACTTTCCGCTTTGGGCGCCCATTATGGCATGCGGTCGCGGTTTTATATACTATTTTTTTATGTGATGGATTTGCTAAAAACATTGTTGCTACAGCCTCTATATTTATTAATAGGAAATGAATTATTATAGTTTTACAATGCTTTCACAGCTTTTTAATGAAATTTACCTTTAATATTAAGCTCTCTAGCAAAAGAAATCTTATCAATGGTTAAATAAATTTTTTGCCATTGTATTTCACACTCTGTTATGGTTTTGACCATTATTCAATGATAATCATAATTAAAAATTTAAAATGCCGTTATTCAAGCTTTATGGCCTGCTTAAGGCTAGCTTAGCGGCAACACCGTTTTAACACCTCATTCATTATGAATTATTATAGTTTTACAATGCTTTCACAGCTTTTTAATGAAATTTACCTTTAATATTAAGCTCTCTAGCAAAAGAAATCTTATCAATGGTTAAATAAATTTTTTGCCATTGTATTTCACACTCTGTTATGGTTTTGACCATTATTCAATGATAATCATAATTAAAAATTTAAAATGCCGTTATTCAAGCTTTATGGCCTGCTTAAGGCTAGCTTAGCGGCAACACCGTTTTAACACCTCATTCATTTGTTTGCGTAGAAAAATTTACACCATGTTAAAACGTTGTTCGCAGCAAAAGGATTAAGGGACTGTGACAGGTACCAAGCTTGTGAAACAATTTCAGGTAAAGGTGTTTTGAAGGTGAAAAGTCATATGTTGAAGTCAGAAATAAATCTGTTCCATGCCTTATTTTCTTGCCTACAGTAGATTTAATATCCCAAGTATAAATTTCATTACAATTACTAGTAGTAATCATCTTTGGATTAATGAATTAACCTCCCCTTTCAAAAACTTGCTCTTCAGTTCCTAGGCTAAACATACATAGCATCACATATAAGCACTGCCTTCTTGAAAATTGTATAAATTAAACAAAACAGCTTGGTGAACCGTGCCAAAGCCGAAAAGCAGCAAGCACAGTAGTACTGTTCAACCTGAAAAATTAGTTCTGAGAGGTAAAGGGTCAAATGATATTAAAATATGTAGTCAATAAATATCATTAACAGTTCTTTTTATTTACTTGCAACAAGTTAACCACATTGAGCAGCAGTTACATGAAAAGTACCTTGTTTTTCAGTGGATTGGAAGTGCCTCATACAATGTCATGACAGTAATATTTAATGTAAGAAATGTAACATACGTTATACGTGACCCTATTGAAAATGCCCTATAGGAAATTTTTTCGAAGCTTGGGTTTGACACCGGGTAAGATTAATGAATTTGATCAATAGTTTTACCTGAGAAACCTTCACATGTGTACTTTTCTGGGAAAACTTTAAATCCTTTGTAACATATGTTCATAACAAATACATCAATGGATGTTTCAAATAGACATGTGCTTTGATAATACAATAAAATATTAAACCTGAATGGAAAAGCAGCATGTGCCTGTTAAAGGTATTAGCATGGCAGTTCTAGTGTTAACGACTAGGTACATTAAGCATTCAGCAGTTTTAAGAGAGTATCTCTCTTTTCCCTCCCATCCTCAAAGTCAAACTGTTAATCCTCATCTCTAGGATGAGGATAGGCTAACTCAAACTGTTCTACCTTACCAAGCCAACCTTGTTGAAACATATCCCTGTATTGTTCACTAATGTTATGCAGGATACAACATTCTGAAATGATTTCAACACTTCTGTGTAGGTCAATGTCCAATCACTTCAATAAAACCCTCCATCGCCCTTTCAGCCTCCCGAATGCACCTTTCACAACCATCCTCACCCGTGATAATCTGCAAGTAAATGGAGAAGCTTATAATAATCTTCATCAAGAGCTCTTTGTTCAAACTACTCCTACAGTGAAGTCATTTTTGTTATGATCCAAAAGGAGAATTACAGAAGCAGTTATTACTAAGAACTAACCTGTAATTAAAATGCTCTTGCTGAGGGTTTAGATTTCCCTGGTAGTGCTTTATTAAATTTTGGCTCAGGGGAAATGCCCCATCACCAATTAAGTGGTACTGAGGTGGAATTGCACCACTTATTAACTTGTCCCGCAAGGCACTGGCATTGAGAACTCCTGTGTCATTGACCCTTCCAGGAAACCCAATATTAACATAAGAAAGTCTACATTAACATTTTAGCAGCATCTTTTCTACCACAATGGATTACACCAATGCACATTATGGTAAAATGGTATCCTCACCTGTAATTGGAGTCCACTACGGATAAAACAGTATACAGTATAACTGAATGCCATCCCTTGCAGCTATAATATTCAGCTCCATCAGCCTCGGGAGTTATAATTGGGATGTGGCATCCATCGATTGCCCTGAGAACTCCAGGAAATTGCCACCTTCTATTAAATTCCCGGGACACCGATTCCATTGATTCAACAGTGTCAGTGAATTTAATCATGTCCTTCTGGTATGTTTGAATAGGAGCATCACAATACTTGTGCACTATCCTCCACACTGACGTTTTTCCTTCGCCAAAAGCGATAGCCACGACTGAATAATCAGCCCCCGACTTGAAGTAAAACAGGGAAATCGCTACCTGCTTCCACACGGATATGGATGACCGCATTTTGGTATTATCCTTGAAACAAAAAAAATTGTGAGTAGTTGTTCCTATTTCGCTGCAAATAATGTACCTCATACATTGATTAGAGCATGCTGATATTAATTATCAAAGTAATACATATAAATGCCAATTCAGCCATTTTCTTCGTACCAGAAAATCACAATCACCTTAACATAGCACAACTACCGATAAATTGAAGGACCATAAAGAAGTCAGTCAAAAATTACTATGACTATCAGACTGGCCAGGTCCCCGCAGAGTAAATCAAAACTGCCCCTCGACAACCTGAACACGGACTGAAATTTATCGTCGGGCCAGGTTGGGATATCATTTTCCCAAATGCCTTGTGCTTTGATGAAGGTCCAACATCTCTTTGTCACAGTCTGCTGTTTCCTCCTCCTACGGAGGGCCTCCAATCTTTCCATTCTCAGCTGCCTCAATTCTATACGTCCACGTCTCCGTATATGTAGGTAGAGGGAATAAATCGCAATAAATGCCCCCGTCAACGCCGATACCAACGCCACATTTCTGGTCACTATCCTAAAATATTCACAGAACATTATTCTAATTAAAAACGTAACTATTATTGTTATTCCCAAAATTAAGTAAATACACGATTTTTCGGTCTACACAGAAAATGTGTTCGTTAATTTGCATGGTGTATCACAATGAGAACTCACATTCCTTATTATATTTAATAGGCGGAAAAAGAATAATCATACAATTGGTCAAATTATAATAACCGTCACGATTTAGGAACGTGGTTGGCGTACGTGATTAGCCCGACGATAAATAATTATAACAATTAATATAGATTCAAGGAGTATATATACTATGGAGTATCCCTGTATAGATTATTGAATAAAACTTCCTCAAGTGTTTACACACTTCAATGTGCTACCATCTTTGCGCATTTCAATAACGGTCGTCGATTTTCTTTTGAACTGGAATACTGGTAACCGCCATTTGTCGAAAGCAGTGAGTGACAAGGAGAACACATTCCTTAACTAGAACGCAGGTAGGTTATGAGGGTTGAAATAACCGTGGTAGAATGTCAGTAGTGGAAACGGGAGCTAAGACTAGATAATTTATTATTTTTATTTGTAAAAACAATTATTTAAAACCTGTGTAGTGGAAAATATATACTTGATTTTAGTTTATCTTTCGCATTGCGTGTGAATTTTTTGTTTTAGTATTAACCAGCTAAAAAGTAAAAGTATCTCCACCTCTTATATAAAAAGTATAATTCAAAATGTATTTTAATTTTGATATTATATAATTGATTTCGTTCTCCATTTGATGAATTAGTAAACTACACCTTTTACTATATTCAATAAAGGTACGTAATAAGAAGTGATCGCATTGTAATTTGGTTAAAAGACATTGTAAAGCAGATATATAAACTAACTTTTAACGAAAGTGTAATGGGGAATCATGTACGAATTGGTTCTCACTTAGACACAAACATTAGTCGTTTTATGGATATGTAAGGAGAAGTAACGAACACCATAACATCTTCCTTTTGTCAATTCCCATATTCACATTTGCTCTAATTCATCATTTGAATGTATATATATAATCCTTATGATATGATAGTATGTGAATATTTAAAAATACGGAGACCTAATGCTAAAAGTAATCCAGAAAGGAAAGAGAACGGAACCAGAGACATCTAGGCAACACGCACAACAAGTTCTAACTGGTGACTCGTGACGGAGATTCCCGTCATTTATATAAAACAAATTTTTTTTGCAATTTTTATTTTGAAAATTTTGAAACACTTAATAGCGATTTTTAGGGTTAAAACCTGTCGGAAATCTAGAAATAAAATTTCAGTCACCGGATAGGTTAATCAAAAAATGGTGCAACGTTCAAAGTGTTAATAACAAAGAAGATTGGTTTCTTTCACTGTTTTTTTCAAGCAATATTCATCGTCAGTTAGTTTTAGAACAATGTAATTACTATATTATTAACAGGGTAAGGTGATCTCCCACGGGTTATATAGGCAACCCGGCGTATTATGCGTCGATTTTAGCGCCATCTTCCGGCATAATTAAGCGATAATGGATCGTAGTTCTACCATCAATCAACAGATGGCGCCCCGCTCGCGGCTACGGCGACATCTCTTGTAGGAGTCCTACGGGACCTCATGCAGGAGGTCTTCAGGAGTCTCGCCTTCAGGAGTCTCTTCCTTTATGATTCTTGTACGATTGCATAAGACATCGTTAAGACCTCGTCGTTAGGTGTTTGAGACCGTCTTTTAAGACTCATAGAAATTTGTATGAGCTCTTTAAGACTTCACACAGGACTCATATGTCTTGACTGGGAAATAATTTACTTATAATGAATACTTTTTTACTCTTTAACTTCGATCTCGATGCTCATAAGTGAAAAATACTTCAATATCGCTGATAAATTCTATTGTGACATATTTCTTTAATGATGCTTATATCGATACATATAATGATGCGAAATTTTGACCACAATTTTATTCTTGGATTTCAATATCCTTCAAAACGACGCCATATTTGTCGCTCAACGCCACTTAGTTCATGAAATATTCACCTTTTAATATACCCTGGAATTTATCTGACATCTACTGACCAGTCCGTCAGGCGGCCAATCGATCTCAAATGTTCAGATTCGGTAGTTCATGGTTATTAATTCAATATGCCGAAGCGAGACGACGCACCTCTCGTAATTTTTTGAGAAAAAGCATTTAAAAATCGTAAAAAAGCATGTTGCTGTGAAGAATTGCCGTTCAGAATTGGAAGCGATGGCCCAGTGGAGAAGGCGGTAGACTGCTTAAGAAAAGGTCCCGAGTTGGATCCCCACTCACGGAAACATTTTTTACTTTTTTTACAAGGTTTTTTTGTTTAAATTTTCATATATTGTTCTCTTATCATTATTACTTCAATGAAAAATATTTTTAAGACAATTATTTTAAATATTTATGAGTCTTTAACAGGGTAGGGAATGGAGCAATGGCTAAAATAACCTTTTCAAGGATGGTAATTCACATTTATTTGTTATATTTAAAGGTATATTAGGATATCGCGATTGTAAATTGTCATATATAAGGGTGGGCACAGGATAATGGCATTGGAATAAGTAATTGGGGTGAAATCACCCTAAAGACTGCTTATGCTTCCATTGTGAATATGGAATAGATCAGCTAGCGATTTGGAACAGAAGATGGAGGGTGGATAGTAACCCGGCGTCGGCATTAACCTACTCTTAACGAATGGCGCCAAGGGGACCACGGTTTAACGTCCCATCCGACGGACGGTGTACTGAACCATCGGTGTAATCCAAGTTACACCCAAGGATGGGATTTCGGATTGCTCTGAAATTCGTACCCGAGAATAGGATGTGGAAGGCCAGTACCTTACCATTCCAGTTAATTCTTTATTTATCATTTGCATGTTTCCGGATGATGGTCATCGTAGAAACAGACAAAGCAAAATTATTTGCAAATGGAGAGCTAGTTCTTTCCTTAGCCGCAACGACTGTCCTGAATTCTCGAAGGAAAGCACACGTATATTTAATCATGTCGTGGAACTGTACTTATCTGTTACCTAGTACTAACAGCACACAGTGCATGCTTTCTACATAAGTCTTGAGTCTCTGTCCATTTGTGTAGTTAAAAAATACATATATACTTACGGTCCCTCTCCATTGTGAGCATATCTGTAGTGTAGTTCATGCTTGTGAGGCTTCGCCTCGTGACAAGCATCAGAGATTTATGCTAATGCATAATTAGTCGTAGTTACACTAACTTTAGGGTATAGTGTAATGCATGTTGGTGAATACTCACCCCCTGCCACACACCCGTGAGGTGGCTTGCAGGGTATTTTGTAGATGTAGATGTATTGCTAGAGCCAACGTACTACGGTAGAAGCGATCACAGGAATAAGATAAAGAAAATTGTCTGCAAAACCGATAGATTTAGAATGTCATTTTTTCCGCGTACAATAAGGGATCATAATAGTTGCGATAGATCAATCACACGAAACTCCCACCCTCAATAGGTAGAGTAGAATTTTCACTTGTGCTTAATAACACCACATCATTACTAACACTTCACATCGCTTGATATGTCCGGTATCATTTTATTTAGTTCTCTGCATGAAGTAGCATCTCGTAGCATTCATAAATTAAAAATATTAGTAATATTAACCACTACATGTGGCTTTAGCATTGTTTGCCTGTAAATTTACATGGCACTCTCCCAGTTTCTGGTTTGACTGCGCACTGTTCTCCTGACTGATTTTTGGTCTGCGCCTGGCAGCCGGGGGAACGTGCGAGGTCCCGATTTCTGCTGGGACGAGTGCTGCATGCCTGGTGACGAATCACCCCGTGCCACATACCCTAGTGGTGGCTTGCATGGTACTTCATACGTGTAGATGTATATTACCTATTTTTGTAAACGGTTCAGCTCTTGGTGTCGTAGGAACGCCTAATTTAGCACATATTAGAGTGATTGTAAATGAAATTCTGGGGTGCTTATATGTTGCAGCGATCGGTGTTGATTAATACTGCATTCGTACAGAATTGGCGTAAACTTTGTGGGAAAAAACAAAACTTGGGGTTTTTATTCGTATCACTCTGGCAACTCAACCTATTCAAATACTGGAAATGTGTAGGCTGACACTCAATGTTTGATAATAATACCTACCCGAAAGCTATGAATGGTTTTAAAGATAACGATGCTATCTCACATCCACGTAGAGGATGTTTAAATGAAACAACCTACGCAAAAAGCCAATCGATCATTTGATACCATTGGTTTTTGGTTTATATCTGAGGAAACGCATTTCCTAGCGTGCCTATATAAATGGCCATCTCTTTCAACGATGTTCACTCAATCCTCTTCTCTTCCTTCTCTAGTTGACTACTACATAATTATGGGTTTTTTGAGCATGGAGAGAGTTGTTGCTCGATGGAAGACTTTCTCAACATTTGGTATGAGCATTTTAGGTAAGTTTTTACATTTATGTCGTTTCGTAAGATAAATGTTGTCGACATTGTTGTATGCCATGCCTTTTATATGGCAATGGTAAAGAAGTAGACTTTTACCGTACTTCCAAATTACTCTATGTGATTAACTATGGTCTATTACTCTCCTCTGATAGTAAATGCTACTGATAATAACTTTTTATCAAGAGATGATGGCACGCGGCTGTTGAGTGAAAGCCACCACCGGCAGATCCTTAAAGAATTTAAAGACCTCGTTACTGAGTTAATTGATTTTGTTGGTGAGTATTTATGTTCCATGGCCTCTTATTATCTAATAAATGTGTCCAAGTGTACCATTCCAATAAATTTTCCATTCCAATTCCAATCGAAAAGTCCAATAAATGCTCCAGGGCTAAGATAATCTGTATGTGCGCATTTTATGGATCGCCAGATGTCAAAAACAAGTAAATAAATTAAAGAGAGGTTAAGAAATTGACGATTCGTCAAAAAAATAGCATAGGTAATGATCGATAGGGACTTCAATCTTCCGTTTGTTGACTGTTCCACATGCAGCTTAGTGCATGCGAAGACAAGGAGTAATTTGAGTCACTCTTTTGCAAGTTAACATATCACTTCCTGCATCAGTTAGTTACGGCTACGACTAGAAGAATCAATACCCTTGATTTACTAACGCAAATCTACCCAAAGTGGTGATAACTCTAGAACTGATGACGGAACTAGCGAGCATAAAGTAATATCCGCAACTTTTCCCTAAATATATACGAAAACCATAAACTGAAAAATAAATATTTACATTTTTGATAGGGCCGATTTCGACGAGATGAAACTGGGGTTGCAGAATTCGTTCGGTAAATTTGAAAAAGAATGTTTAAATCATGATAATGAGATTCCGTGTCAGTCTTTCATTGAGATTAAATGCTCAGCAGTTAACAACTTTATTCCAATTAAATTAAAAAGGGTGAACTCACAGCCATGGCTAATATATTACAGAAGTACGAAATTCAATGAAGCGCACAGATCTTTCATAGGGGATTAAAAAATGCACGAAAAAACCTATCCACTGGGGCACTGAATTAAGTCCTGCAAAATTAAGACAGCCTAAAGTCGTATCAAATAAAAAATGTCAAAGACCACTTGCTAATTTCAAAAGGAAAATACTGGGAATATCCTTGGGCTTTTTGGTCATATGTAATGGACGCTCGAGGAAGTAAATCAACTTTACAATTAATTAACAACGATCAAGGTGAAAGGTTAAACGGTAGTTTAGAAAAGTCCAATGCTTTGGCAACAAATGCAAACTGAGCACCTAATACCGAAACGTTTTTGCAGCAAGGTCGTAGGTTTTATCCGATTTTTTTTACCTGATACAATGTAACGTCAAACCTGAAACCAACACTGAAAAACATACTAAGATTCATTTCACAGGCTATCGGACTACTAATGATGAGAATTAGTAGTACTATAAATCAATGAATGGAACAGGATATTATTCAATCATAAAATAAAATCATGCTGGATACTATAGGCGGGATGACGCCATTGTAATAATGATCATTAATTGAGCTCTAATTCGAAATATAGTCCACCAAGCGACATTCAAACTCGTATTCATATCTCATGAGTAGGCATCTGCGGCAGCTGAAGAAGAAACGGTATTAAACCGAGAAGTATAATAACGCTATACTTGTGCCGGACCGATTTTACCGACGTCATCGTATCGTTATATATATTTTACTTTCTCTCTCTTAGTCCCTTTGCATTAATAATTTCAAAATTAACGTAAACCTGACCTTACCAGTCCGGTATTTCCGTAAATTTGAATGCTTTATTTCCAGTACCTCACATACTTACGCTAATAATATCATCAAATATTATTCCTTGCATTTAGTGTTGCGTAATCTCTGCATTCCTATGAGTAACTTTTTTTTAGCATCTACGTTGTTCTATCATGAATAAAAGATGTAGGGACACTCGAATAATGCCAGTTACAATTATTTTATAAGGAAAGGGTTGGCCGAGAAAGTTATGGGTGAATGTAAATGAAGCGACTCGTGAGAGAAGGAATTATAGGAGTCTTGGGAGTAAAAGAGCGTCAATGCCTCAGTTCATGAATGTAGCAGCTGTAAACGAGGTCTCCGTGAAAAGATAGGGCAGTATGGAGGAAATTGTTAAATTCGAAGCCAGTTTTCTAAGCCTAAAGCCGAGAATTAAGCCGAGAATAATATATTTTGGCAATGCCTGTCCTTGAAGGAACATTAGATGGGTATGTATGCATGATAACGTAAATTTAATTTAATACTACATTGGCTGTTATGATGTTTTGATATAAAGATATTGCATAGTTCCAAAACTATTCGTACCTGCTTCTTATGCAGAAAAGACATACTTAGAAAGGACCCTGCATAATAGAAGAAAAACGTAAATAAAATTGAAGGGCCAAATAGAAAAAGCTGTAAAAATACAGATATTCCCACGATATTTGAATCTTACCCTAAAATTTATTAAGATTTGGCAAAACATTCAAGGTCACTCACTAATGTGAATCCGTAAACAACGCATAAAAAACTCCGAGCTTCTATATGGTAGGCTCGATCACATGCATTAAAATAGAGAGATAGATTGCCGGGGAAGGTTCAAATTGTTATTTTTACACGCACGCTTAAAAACCACATAAGCTATGATCAAAGCTCTCAATAATATTAATGGTAAGGATAAGTAAATTGAAATATTTATTTAGCTTTCTATTTTGCATTTACAGTTTTTAATGAATATCTGGATTGTTACATAATTTTATGAGTCTTTAATTTTATAATAATTTTCACATACTAACATGACTCTCAAGGCATGAAGACTAGATTGAATTCTCTCGATAGACTGAATTTGGTACTTCTTATAATTAAATTATCCCTATTTCTATCGCCTCATGTCGCATTTAAATTCCGCTCTCCGTATCAAAAAAAATATTAGTAATTCATGTGATGTGTTTTCTCAACCTCTTTATATTTTATGGTGTTAATATCAGGTGTTTTAGGTCAAATAAAAAATTTAAACTTCTGCCAACGTTTCGGATATTATTTATCCTTCCACAGGGCTATAATGAAATCTTGCATAATAAAATAAATTTTCTACAATCTTTTTTTTAAGATTGCCTAGACAGAATGGTTTAAATATTTATTTATATATCAGTCATAAAAAAGAAAAATATATAGATATATTCAAATTACATTACCTTTCAAGTTTTATAATAATTTTCTACAATCCTTTTTTTAAGATTGCCTAGACAGAATGGTTTAAATATATATTTATATATCATTCATTAAAATGAAAAATATATAGACATATTCAAATTACATTACCTTTCAAGTTTGTTGATATTGTATTGATTAATTTTATTTCCTTGCTTGGTTGATTGCATTGTTGAAAAGTTATGTTTCATCTATTAAATTAGAGTAAATTTAGTTAGGTTGAAGAGATCTGTCCATTTATTACAAGTGTTTTTTGTTTTTTGAAATATGGAACATTTCTTTGAATAACCTTTTTGATAAATTTGTTCTGAATCTATAATTTTAGTTTCTTTGAAATTAAATGTGTGACTGTTGTTAATGGCATGATTTGCTAATGCACAAAGTTGAACTTCAGTTTTAATCCATGTTTTGTGTTGGGAAATCCTGTTTTTTTTTAAATATTGAGATGGTTGGCCTAGATAGCTACTGTCACAATCGTTACATGGTATGGAATAAATTATATTACTTCTTAGCCTGTATAGGGGTTTCTGACTAAGTTTTGAATATATGAGTTTATGCTGAGATTTATGGTTTTATGAGTTATTTAAAAAACAGTTTTTTTTGAATACTTTGGTAATTTGCTCTGATAATCCATGTACATAAAGAATTTCCCTAGATGATATGGATAATTATTTAATTTATGGCCCCGTGTCCTGCTTGTTACCATGTTTGTCAACGTAGCCCCATCTTGGTTTCCTGTTTCTCCATGAATTGTTCTCCTGACTGCTTTCTGGTCCTCGCCTATCGGGGAGCGTGCAAGGTTCGACTTGGTTCGAATTCCCACGCGTGGGATGAGAACAGTATGCCAGGGGTGGAATCACACCGTACCATACACCCAGGAGTTGGCTTGCACGTTTTTCGTAGATGTAGATGCAGGCAGAATTTGTAAAATCACCCTTCTGAATTTTGAATGGCAAACCAATACCTTTGAGAAGCATTAGGAATAAGAATGAATATTTTATCCTTTTTTATCATTTTAATCGGCCTTTTCAAGATTTTATGTATTTATTCATTTTTTGTCATTTACCCATTTCGTACTTCATACTTGCACCTGTGGCCTTTGAAGCAGTAAGGTGGCCTAGGTAACTGGTTTATAAGAAATCCATAGGCGTTCGATGCTATTGAAAATATAATTAATTGGTTTGTTCATTACTTCCAGGCCATACGGCCAGCAGAAACGGGGAACCTCTTCCCGAGCCATCCAGCGCCTCGACTGGGCCACTTGTCCCTGCCATATGCTACCATGAAATTATATTAACTATCACTACAATAATGCAGAATTTATTTAGCCTATATCACTATTTTAAAGACAATGAATGCCCTCCCCTGCCCCCTACACTCTTCGCCAAAACGAAAAGTGCAATTTATATCGTATGGTGGGTTCCCGATGGAGATCCAATCTCTGAGTTCCTTAATGCAGGTGGGGCATTTTTGAATGAAATTCTACATAATGAAGAATAATTACCACCTAAGTAATTTAATTATAATGCCCTTCTTTAAAAAAGATGTATACCTATTAAGAGTAGTCGTATAAGGGGAAGGGGCTACTCTCCCATTTCTCGTGCAGAGGGCATAGAATGGGAGGGACATCATTGGAGTGACCAACTCACGGTGAACGACAGAGGGACGTTAAAGACGAAGAAAATGTTTTTCTTTTCCTCTGGGAAGACAATGCGCATCGGCATTGCCTTGCTGGGCTAGATCTCGACCACTTGGATTTTGGTTAGTTTAACTGGATTTTTGTTTAAGGAAGACCTAGAGCTACTCTTTGGTTCATTCATTTACAAGTAAATGATTGAATTAGGAGTTTTTAAGGAATTTATTCATACCATGATGTATTGGTTAAGAAAATGAACTGGGATTCATAATTTAGTGAAACCAGCATTCCAGATTCGGTATTTGAGATTTGATAAACATAAAGGATTCGGATTCAATTAATTTTGGATTCGATCCATCACTAATTTTAGGTATGGTTCGCTTGGAAATAACTTGTAAGTCCTTGTTGTTAATGTTCCTTTTATTAAAATGGCATTTTCCTTGTGTAACTTTTGATTCTTTTCTCCATATGTTTTCCTTTTATTTTTGCTGTTTATTTTGAATGCGAGGACTGTGGACTGTGGAGTACAGTCTTTTGGTTGATATATCATTTAAACATTCATCACGTAAATCTCTATCAAATACATACAATTGGCTTGTTTTTGTTTATATGAATAAAATGTTTTTAAATTTAATATCGAATTCTTCGGAGGGTGAGGGAAGGGGATTCCTTTGTTTAGGAATGTTTGTTGCTCTCCGAGGATCTCAATTGGAAGGACCAAAAGGGTGTTGCCTGTATGCGAAGATCGTCACTTGTAGAGTGAACTAACTAATTAAGTGAACTCTTTAATGAAGTAGATTGAAAGAGGCATTTAAGATACAAGAAAAGTGAAGTTAATGGCATCATATTATTTTTATGGCAACAACGAAACTTAATTCAATTTCCACCGCGAAACAATAATTGAGTGCAAGCTTAAGTTTATGATTTAGTGGATCGAAAGTTTTTTTCAAGGTATCCCAATACTGGAATAAAATAGCATTAAGCTAAGTTAATCCGAAGATATTTGAAGTTAATATGTTCCTTGAATACACCTATACCTTGTTTATAGATGAAAAATATTGGAAATCAAAGAAGCGCAGTAGTAAAGTTCCAAACATAGCGAAATTACTAGATATGATTTTGGATACTCTGGAAAGCTAAAGGAAACTCTCATTTAAAAATGAAACCATTAATTAGTTTTAGTTTGCGCATAAATGCATCGCCCCGGGAAAACTCTATATCCTAATACATTAATGTCGCAATGCAATTGCGGTGATAGGCATGCGTTAAAATTCGAGCATGACGTCATTAGTGAATATATGTACAGAGAAATCGAGGGATCCAGTTTAAAATCGCAGTGCTAGCGATTAATTTTTTTCAATGTGGATTTTGCACATTCATGTAGCTAATTGTGTATTCTAATGCCATCTTATCTATATACGGACTTAATTAGACCAAATAAAAACTTATAAACGCAATTACTAAAATGCGTTTCTTGGCATACCTGAATAACTTACTTAAAAAAAAGTAAACTTCCATTTTAAAAAAATATTAAAAAATTAAGTGAAATCCGAAACGAACTAAATGACTGAGAACATGCCGCGGCAATTCAAATACAAAAGAGATTTCCCAAAAAGAATAAGAAATTGCGAAAACAAGTCCAAATTGCGATAATGTTTAACATTACCTACGTGTGTAAAATAAAATAATGATAACAAAAGAACCCATATAATTTTGAAGTGCCATGATTAATTCCGATCTTTTTACCCTAAACGGGTTCAGTTGTTGGTACTTTGCCCTCAAATATTTACTGTTTCCGGAATAAAGTTTGGAATAAAATCCAAAATACGCAGGGGTTGCGTTTCTTTTGAATAATCGCGCATGGTGCGTGATAAAATGTGGCTGAATGGGAATTAAAAAAAAGCAAAACTGGTGGCGAAGCAAAAGGGGAACAAACATTAGCCTTATACGATCACCGTAGGCAAGAGGCGTTTGGAATTATCAGGAGCTCGGAGACAAAACTCTGCCAATCATGGATATCGAGTGAACTTAGTTAAAAAAGCCAAGATATTTGGTGATTTCATCGAAAATGAATGAACTGTGTTGCCTGGAGACGTAGACTTGGACTAGGAGAGGATCGGGGAAAAAGCAAGCCTAATGAGATCTCGATGTAATTGAGCAAAGTGATCTTTATATCGGATTCGTCAATTCTGTAGCAGCTCCCTCACGAGAACAAAATATTACGGTTGCCAAGCGCACTTTTATCTCCTCTTCAAATATTTGTTGTTTAAGGACTGTCCCCGTATTGAATTGTGAACCAAGCAAAGGGGTAACAAAAGGTCGCTCTCGTAGGATTCCTGAATGGAAGGTGGCTGAAGCGAAATATCAGTCTGCTCAATGTTCCTCATATACGATATGTCATCGGCACCCGGTTTATACTCGCTCTTAGCTGAATTTCAGCATTGTATAACAAAGCGTTCAATGCTACAAATAGCATAGCATGGGTACGGAAGCTGCATTATTTCCATCCGCAGATTCCTCCTCTATTCTGAGCCCCGCATTCTTACGATAATATTCGCTGTAAGAACGTGAAGTCCCAACGCCCTTCCAAAACCCCAACCGGAAGACATGTCATTCAATACATGCCTGGGCCCTTTCCATGGTGGAATCAGGTGAACGAAGATAATTCATCGCAATATTAAAAGTTATCGAGTTAAGGCTTACATACACACAATTTCCCCACAGCCAGGGGTTAAAATATTGGGGCAATAAAGGCCATTAAATAAATTTCGTGAGTCCATATGAAAAAGTTGACGCTAGGTGGGAATATATGTTTATATGAATTCGTTACTGTGACTATTTTATGCTTCATTTCCTTTCTCTTTCAATAAATTTGCGTTCGTGTGGAAAAAAAGCTTTTTATGTCGTCAAAATGCTTTCGTTGACGGTTGCATTATGCCATTTAAATTTTTTAAATCTGTCTCAAGCGTCATAAATGTGCCATGTAACATAAAAAACATTTTGAAAAAGCGGTACTACTGATAAAATCATTATGTTTCCAAGTAATTAAATCATTACAAGCAGTCTAATTGTAATAATTCATGTATTCTCTTCGACACGACTTAGCCTCCTCGAGCGACTATTCACGATAATTTCATTTTCACGATAAGAAATAGTGGAAGATATGTAATTTTCAGAGGCGGTATTCCCGTATTGTGACGGAGATTTTTTTCTTACCAAAGATCCATAATGTGAATATCCCCATACGCCCCGTTGTGTCAAGCATAGGAGCCCCTACCTGCAAGTTAGATCATAAGACCACTGTTTCGGAGTCACACCAATTTTGATCCGAAATACAGCATCAAAAATTCAATAGAATTTGCCGAAAAACTGAAGAACACTGCACTCCCCAAAATCTACGAAACTAGTATCCTTTGACGTAAAACATCTCTTCACTTCGGTATCAGTAGACGAGGCTCTAAGCATTGCCAAGGAAATTTTAAGTAATTCAGTTTTTAACCCATTGACGAGTGACGAGATATTCAACCTAACGACATACACGAGGCAAAATTACTTTTTATTTGATGGGACATAGTAACAGAGATATTTTGATCTCAAAAATTATTTTTAATGCTACAATTAATGCTACTAATCGAAAGTAATGCTATTTATGATACACTTTATCGAATCAACTGCATTTCAATCGTAATCCTCCCGGGAGCAAATACTCTAATAGATTTTGTGTTATTCGCATTTTACCACCTTTAAATGCGGCAGTTTTTCAGCCAGTTAACATTGAGTACAATCAAATGCAGTGCAGTCCTACGGTGAAGAGCAGTGAGGAATTGGTAGTCAACGGAGAAATTTTGAATAAGTCATCATTTTCGCCTCTTATTTAGGTACAGCGCTACAGAGTACAGCGCTAGGCCTCAAAGGTTTTGGTGCATGCAGACTTAATTCATATAATCCTGATGCATTGGATTATGGTAAATGCCTGGATACATCTGCCTTAAATAACACACACCAGAGTGATGCAAACGATATAGATGGTGCTATAAAGCAATATACATTTATTGATATCGTTGGAAAAGAAATGGTGGAGAAATTCAAAATAGGTAATAAAAGAATTTTGGGAAGGTGAAACTGAGAAATCTTAACGCTATTTTGAATCCGGGAATATTTTCAGAAAGGTAACAGCCATATGGAGCTCTCTTCTGATAGTTCTGTAAAAAATGGGAATCTTCCATCCATTTCCGGATGAAACAATTATGATGGAAATGTAACTCTCGATGGAACTGAAGCAAGGAATGACAACCAAAATTGGATTTTGAGAAACAGAAATTTTCAAGGATAGTACTTACCGGGCAAATACTACCAAAGAAGAGTCAATGAACTTTAGTGTGGCAGCTAAGAGCAGTGGAACATCCTCTGCCGCAAAGTTGTAAGGGACTGATTGCATGAGTGAATTTTTAACATGGCCGGAAACTACAAATTACAAAGGAAAGCTTCAGATGGAATAAAACCATTGAGTTACATGTTACAAATATCGGGTGATGTTTGCAAAGAAACATCATGGCCAGGCAAAGGAAGATTAGGAGAAAAAAGACAGAAAAATAATGTGAAGCAAAAGAAGGGAAGACGAATGAAATTGAAAGAGAGTCAAACAGAAGAAATCTTTTTCACAAGGATTATGCGTATATTTAAGAACAATTCTTACTACGATATATGCCGTGAGCTAACCTGATCAGACTCAGTGCTTAGACATGTAAAGTGTCAGAATCTCTTTCACGAATTCTTCGTTCCAAAACGTCACAGTAAATATATTAAAAATATTGAAGACGGTGATATATCTTCCTTCGTCGCCATTGTAATAAAGAAATTTCTACAGATCTAAGGGAAGGCAAAACGTCATAGGAAATAGTCGAAATAAAATTCAGAGGAGCAAGATGATGAAGATATAAATGAACTGCTCATACTTGCAGTTAAGGAATAGATTAGAGAAGCATGGCAACTCATGATCAAATTTGTTATATTTGCGAAAATGTATGAACGCTATGATAATTGGGTACTTATAAGAAAGCAAACGTGTATGGCCAATAACTATCAGTCACATGGCCAATAACTGTACCAAAAGGCAAAGTTTTACTCTATGTCCGAAATTATTTTTATGCTAAGTAATTCATGTATTCACATTGTGGTAGTTAAAAAGGAAATAACGGAAGTTTTCAAATATGTTGAGTGACTTTAATTTAAAAATTTTGTGTAATTTTTAATGAACTTCAAACTCGACATTTTCTTTAAGTGGCCAATAACTGTACGGTTTACCCTATCTCTTCTGACACTTTATTTTTCCTGAAAACAAAGTCCGCTTGTTTATTCAGATTCAGCTTTTGAAATTACAAAATTGCTGTTATCAAGGCTACGATATTTAGACGTCATGATAGCGAAATTAATTTTGGTAAGTTTAAAAATGTAAAATGCAAAGAACAATAATAATTAAATCGTAGAAATAAAAAATGATAATTTGTAATTTTTAATATTTTGATGTCGAAAATGATTTTGATTTCGAATTTTTAGATTAAAAATCTCAAATTGATTTTAGCAAAGCTATAATGTATAGACTTCATGAAAACGAGATTAATTATGGTAAATTAAAACATTTAATAAGCAAAGAGCAATAATTATTATATCGTGGAAATAAAAAAATAACGAATTGGCATTAAAAATATTCTGATGTTGAAAATGATTTTGATTTCAATTTCTCAGATGATACAAAATAATTCTAATCCCGATTCTAATCCTAAAAATTGCAAGTATCGCTTCTGAAGTTTTATTTTTCCTGAAAGCAATTTCCTGTAAGCTCATATGTTATTTCAGAATCAGGTTCTGAAAACACAAATTGTTTTTATCAAGGCAATAATTTGAAGACGTCATGATAGCGAAATGAATTTTGGGAAATTGAGAAATATAAAATGCAAAGAACAATGATAATTAAATTGTGGAAATAAAAAAAATAATTATTTGAATTTTGAACATTTTGATGTTGAAAATGATTTTAATTTCGAATACTCACTTGACGCAAAATATTTTCAACCCGATTTCATATCCTACAAAATGCATTTATATCTTTTGAAACATTTATTTTTCCTGAAAAAAATAGTTCGATAGTATATTTTAGATTCAGATTTAGAAATCATAAACTGTTTTTATCATGAGTATGATTTTAAGACGTCATGATAGCAAAATTGAAATGAAAGCGGAAAAAATTATTTGGTATTTTCAATATTTTGTTTAAAAAAATGATTTCGATTTGCAAATTGACACAAAATAATTTAAATCCCGATTTTAATCCTAAAATATACTTATATTTCTCTGAAAATTTATTTTTTCCTGAAAGAAATTGTTTGTATTTTTTTCAGATTCAGCACTTGAAATCACAATTATTTTTTTAAGATCATGATTTTATGACGTCACGATATCGAAATTTATTTTGGTAAGATGAAAAATGTAAAATCCAACGAATAATAATAATTAAAACGTAGAAATAAATAATAATGGTTTGGTTTTTTAGATATTTTATTGTCAAAAATGATTTTTATTTCGATTTCTCAGTTGACACAAAGTAATTTCAATTCCGTTTCAAATCCTACAAATTGCTTTTACGTCTTCTGAATCTTTATTTTTCCGGAAAGGAAATGTTCGCCTGTTTTTCTAGATTAGCTTTTAAAATCACAATTGTTTCAATCAAGGCAATAATTTTAGGTCGTCATGGTAGTGAATTAATATAGGTGAGTTGATAAATTTAAAAAGCAAAGAACAATAATAATTAAATCTTGGAAATAAAAAGTGATGATTTGGTATTTTAATAATTTGGACGTCGAAAATTATTTTGATTTCGATATATCAGTTGGAAAAACTATTTTTCAATCCCGATTCACATCCTACAAATTGCATGTATCTCTTCTAAGATTTTATTTTCCCTGAAAAACATTGTCCACATGTTTCTCCAGATTCAGCTTTTGAAATCATAAATTAGTTCTTTTTAAGTTGTGAAATGTATAAAGGAAAGAACAATAATTATTAAATCGTGGAAATAGAAATAAATAATTTGCTGTTTTTAATATTTTGAAAGCGAAAATTACTTTGATTTTGATTATTCAGCTAACCCTGAATAATTTCAATACCATTTTAAATCTTAAAAATTGCATTTTCTATTCTGAAACTTCATTTATCCTGAAAGATATAGTTCGCCTGTATTTTCAGATTCAGTTTTCGAAATCGCAAATTGCTATTATCAAGGCTATGATTTTATGACGTCATGAGAGCGAAATTAATTTTTGTACGTTGAGAAATGTAAAATGAAAAGAATAGTATTAATTAAGTCGTGAAAAAAAAAATATTTGGTGTTTTACTATTTGGATGTCAAAAATAATTTTGATTTCGCTATCTCAGTTGACATATAATTATTTCAATTCGATTCCTATTCATGTTCTGATTCAAATCCTACCAATTGCTAGTATCTCCTCTGAAACTTTTTATCCTGATATAAATTATTAGCTTGTTTTTCAGATTCAGCTTTCAAAATCATAAATTGTTTTTATCAATGCTATGATTTTTAAATGTCATGATAGCGAAATAAGTTTCGCAAGTTGAGATTAGAAAGAAGCAAAGAACAATGAAAATTGAATTGTGGAAAAAAAAATTATTTGGTATTTTTAATATTTTGATGTCGAAAATGATTTTGATTTCGATTTCTCAGTAAAAAAATCACAAATTGATTTTAGCAAGGCTATAATTTTAAGAAGTCATGATAATAAAATTCATTTTGGTAAGTAGAGAAATGTAAGAAGCAAAGAACAATAATTATTAAATCGTGGAAATAAAAAAAAATTATTTTGTATAATTTAATTTTTATATTTTGATGTCAAAAATGATTTTAAATTCGATTTCTCAGTGGACACAAAATAATTTCAATCCCAATTCTAATCCTAAAAATTACATATATCTCTTCTGAAAATGTATTTCCCTTGATATAAATTGTTTGCTTGTTCTTTTTCAAATTCAGCTTTTGGAATAAGTAGACACCCTAACAATCTAACGACTGCAAACCGCATCATTTGTGCATTTTCCAGTGGTTTTAAAGGTGTCTTTAACTGTTGTTTCCACCATTATTGCATCCTAGAATGCACCTCGAACCTCACCCTCTGGACAAAACAAATTGGTATCTAAAATCCTAATTTATTTCACTAATTGGCTAATACTTCCGCTCTTTTATTTTATTGGCAATATTATCGGTAAATTTTTTCCAAGCATTATTATTATTAAATATATTTACCAGAAAGATGTCACATAACAGTGCCGTATTAAAAAAAGTACACCCCTTGAGGAAAGAATAACCCCGTTTTTCACCAAAAAATAACCCCACCTTTGTAGATCCCTAGTTATTTTGTATGTCGAGTATTTGTGCAAACTACCCAATGCGCAGTACAGTAAGCAAAATTTTACTGTGTGGGTTGCAACATCATCAGAGGTGAGGCTGCAATTTATCCTAGTGCCTTCCTGGGTGAATCATTAGCTATCCCACGATGAGCTTACACTGCTCAGAAACTGCTAAACATTTGCTAGGCATATTGCTCCGAAGTTGCACTACAGACAGAAGATTCATGTTCATGAATAAATTGATTTTAAATCTTCAAGTCACCTAATACTTTCTACATATACTCATTAGGTCATAGTTCATGAGTACATAAATGTACATAATACTTTTTTAGGTCACCATGTTACATATCATTTCAACTCCAAACAATTGAACATTTTAAATATAGTAATGCTCCCATGTGATTCATTCAGAGGAGCAATTAAACCTGAAATGTCATAGGTGAAAATAAACAATTGAAGTAGGCACCAATAACACAGCTTTATTGAATGCACTGTGGGTAAACAACATTTAAGTTGGTAAAACATTTCATGCTATAATAAACATTGTGATACACAAACAATACAGAATGGGAAGGAGTGTTTCATAATTGTAATCACAATGATGCAGTCAAACAGTGCTGGGGAAAAAGCTGCTTCACACAGGCGTCATTTGTAATTACATTCCAATGTACCCCATGCATATGAGATCCATCATTTTTATGGCTACTTGCTACTCTCCATTTCCTTACATTCTAAAATTACAAGGGGATTCTATTTTTCATTCCAGCACTGCAGTGGATCAAAGTGATCAATTTAAGCACCATTATTAGATATACATAAATATAAAACATGTACCATTGAGAAAAATCCACCAGTACCCAATTATTATCCAGTGATGAGTAGAGTTTATAAAAATATGTCAACTCTATTTATATTATAGGCTTTCAAGCACCAGAAACCTTATGTAGATGACTCTTTCATTATAAAATATGAAAAAATAGACAGTCATTCATGGAAGTCTACCTCTGTTTCATTAAGTTTTCAAAGCTTTAGTGATTAATTTGGCAGAAGATTTGGCTTCAAATCCATGCCAAATAGACAACTCCTAACCACCAATAAATACGGTATATTCACTCATCCTATTTGAAAGACATTTTCATCAGCTTCCTAGCATTCATCTATTGTTCTGTTTCTCACTTGTTATATTATTTCCGAATTAGCATGGTATATTTTCTCAGTCACACAATGCTATTGAATTCATTCAAACAATATTCATCGCCACAAAGTACAGTCATTTGAAAATCCAAATCATGATGTTGATATGAGGATTCCTCATAAAAATCATGCAAAGGCATATAAACACCAATGTCAAACCAAACAATGTCAAAACACCAAAACTAAGTCACCATTGGAATAAATGACAGATGGTAACACTTTCAATTTGCAAGCAAATCATTCAAACCTGAACTTTAAGAAACACACAATTCACAAATCGACTTACGATTAAATAATATAGCCAAGGATATTCCTCTGTGAATATAATAATCCTAGAAGATAATCACACTGATTATGATGGAATGGCAGTGTTTAAAATACTTATAATGCATGCTTCCATCACATACACTTCTATAACCACAATCCATACCTAAAGTAATCAAAAATTAATTTAATCACAATACTAGAAAAATCAATACTACAAGTATGGCAAGGATGCACATCAAAATGAAAGTAAAAATAATTTTTATCTTTGGAATAGTAAATGCTACCTGAAAAATTCATCACATAATGAATGATACTATTGATAACAATTTCAGCATTTTCTTCTTCTTAAACTTCAGCACAACAAAAAACTTAGTACCTATGGACAATATAGATACACGCATAAAAAGAAGTTTGGACCCAAACAGTGAAATATTTACATCATATCATTGCCTTTAAAAATATGACCCCCCCCCCCCTTCTCCAACCTCCTGCACCCTCCCTTAAACCACCTATGAGACTATGAGACTTCATTAGTGGTATTGGTTGTGCCAGATCAGAGGAAAGAAATCAGTTCTTAGAAATGGGAGGATACCAAGGTGATTCGGGGATTGTTGAGAAAAACAATTCTTCAATATTACAACAATCCAAAATATAGCCCCAAGCAACAACTTTCGCAATAAGGCAACTTTAACAATGCATTTTGGTACTCAATGGGGATAATATGCCTATTGATTCCAAAAGCTTTCAGCTACAAAAAATATGAAAATGTTAACAACCACACAGGATTAATTCGTAGAAACCAAAAAGATTTGGGCTACGTTTTTGTCGAATTAAACATGTCAAAACTTAGGTTTTAATGGTTAAAAATATTGTTATCAGTGGTGCCCACAAAGGGAGTCATGGCATTGAGTGGGTTATAAAAATAATTTTGAGTGGGGGGAGGGGGAAGCTGGGATTTTGGGAGATTGGGGGGAGGGGGTTAAAAAAATACTGTACGAGGGAAGGAGAGTCATTGAGCCTGGGGGGATGTGCAGCACTGATTGTCATGGATGATTAGTGGATGCATGCTAGTCATAGAAGTCTTCCTATCTAATGCAACATATATTTCCTAAGCCAAACCAACATATTGGGTGAATATTACATAAATTCAAGTTCCTTAGGGATTTCTAAGCCAGAAGTTTTTGACATTCAACATGCTTACAAGTGCTATAAAACAAAAGAATTCTTGCATAAAAGTCATTAAAAAGAGATGATTAGGATATGGCAAGGAGAACTTAAACTGTCATCTAAATACTTCAACCTCTCAAAATGAACTACTCTTTGCACACATTGTACCATGTTTTTCTTTAAGGAAACAGAAATGCAGCAAAAGTTAGCTGAAAAGATAGAAAAATGTCAGTTGGCACACTATTACTCCACAACATGCAATCTGAAGTAAGTAATACCTGGCAGTGAGTTCTCAGATCTATTCTGTTTTAATACAACAGAGAAAACTGAAAAAGCATATGTGCCAAAGTTAAGCAACACCTAGGAAAATAAAAATGGTCCATAGTGATGCTTTCAGCTTGAGGTAGTAAGCACCCTTAATGTACTCAACTATAAACCTTAAAAACAACATGAAATCTTAGTTTGACAGGAATGGTGGAATTCAATGTGATATGCAGTTTGTTTCAGGAGTGAGAATTAATGACTTTATGCAACATCATCTAATGTCAATATTGGAAATGCTTGAAAGGTGTAATTGGAAATGCTTTAAAGATGTAATTGAAAGCATTTTGTCATAAAAAGACAAGAAATGTATTTTATTCCTCTAGTTTTTCATATAGCTCAAGGAGAAAGAGCAATGATAAGCATTAAAGGAAACACAAATGGTCAAATCACTACTTATCAAACATTTCTGAATATTGTCCTCAAATGACAATGAGCACTTTCATTTCATTGTTTTACTCTTTTTACAGCTCTAAAATTTCATTATTGCGAGACTAATTTTCCACCCAGAAATGTTTTTAATAAAAGTTTTTTCCATTGAGCCATTGCTCCAGCTGAGTTGGAAGTGCTAAAAAAATAAGCATGAATATTGTTTGCACATCTGATAGTTGATTTCAAAAACTAATTCAACTTCTAAGACATTCTAACATGGTTGTGCTTATAGGGTTGCCAATCCTCCCGTATTTCCCGGGAGCTCCAGGACTTGGCACTGTCAGTATTAGCTAGTATCAGTAACAAGCACATTTCATGCTTTCAATTTAAACTTTGGTAAGGTACCTATGTGCTTTGTATGTCTTTAATGAGTGTATGCAGAATGATTTACGTACCGTTCGCAACTCAAAATGTAGTGTTTTCTAGTGAAATTTTGTCAAGTTCCTAATCTCCCGTATTTTTTTCAAAAAAGCTGGCAACCCTATTGTGCTATGCAATTTAATAAGTAATGACTATTTAGACGGCCACTCCATATTTCTCTAATCAAGGAGCTACCTTATTTTATTTATCAAAAGCTATCACAAATCCTATGAATCTCATACAAGTCAGCAGAAATCCATGGGACTCAAAATCTAGGAATTAATTCACATTGAACTCAAGAAGTTATTTATACCAAATCTTGAAAAAAAATCCATATGTATTTCCCAATGAAGGCATTTATTTAAAGCTTCAATCTGGAATGGCCATCAATAATGACAGCATTACGGAAAATTCACATTTAAATCTGTTCTATGATGTTTTTGATCAATGTTTGAAATTGAACTCTATGTAATAATTTTATGAAAAATGAACCTGAATCAGATTTTGGAGTGGCATAAATTGTTCTTATGCATTTGACTGATAGAGGATTTAAAACTATGAACTATGAATCCAAGATGATGCATGTGATTAATTGCACACCAAAGCAATTGGATGAGTAATTTGTCCAAGTCAGACTTTAGAACAGCATTAATTCATCATAAAATTTTGATTGATATTATATTTCATTTGAAGGAACAAAAATACATGCTCCAGAGAGTACATTCATCTTGTGACTTCAGGTGAAATTCAACACTTTAAAGTTGTCTCTAAAATATAATATAGGTATATGCGACTATATTTTCACATCTCAACTTAAGTTGAACATATACTTCCAAAGAGAGCCATTGACATGCTTTAAATTAAAGCTGGGATGCATTCACGTCTCTAAAGGGCAAATAAGAATATATCACATCTTGAATGGACTTGTTTATAGGTGTAGGCAGAAAGCCTCTCGAATTTAAATACAAGTTTCCCTCACAGTGTCTGATTAATTTACTATATATCAGTCAAGTGAAGCTCATTGAGTTGCAGCTTTAGAGTAATTTATTCAATATTTCAGTTGCACTGACTGTGCAACATAATGTATACAGGTTTTAACTTTGAAAGTCCATCGTGTGAAAATTATGATGTGAGTCATTCAGTAATGAGGGAAATTTGTACCGCAATAGCTGCTAATGCAATTAAAAAAAACTTAAAGTTCATCATTCTATGCATTAGCTGAAACCTATCATTTAAATCTAATTTTATATCTCCTCTGCCCAGTGGCGTAGCCAGGTTTTGGGTCTAGGGGTAGCAGAAAACTTTTAGGGGGGCAGAAAATTTTTAGGGGGTGCCGACTCATAAATTAACGAGTTTAATAAACCTTAAAAATTTGGCGATGCAATAGGCAGATGGGTTTGTGCAAAATATGACAATTGACAACGTATTAAACACATTTATTTATACGTATTTGGGAATTAAGCATTGAAAAATACAGACTTAAGGGCGCCAGATCACGGGGTGGGAGGGGCATTTGCCCCCCCCCCCCTGCCGCCCCCCTGGCTACGCTACTGCCTCTGCTATGATCAGAAAGATGGCTATGCATAATTTTCCAGGAATGTGGCAAAAGACAGAGAGGTTTAATGAGAAATTCCATAGTAGCCTCACATCAAAAACTGCATTCCAAATGGCCTCAAAACTGCTTTTACCTAGAAACACACGTAAATAGGTAGGTAACTCAATCACTACATTCCTAACAATGAATTCAACACCAACATAAATTGATATACTGATAGAAATTCTTGACCGCTTTAATTATTATAATGAGGTTTATGTGCACAAAAATGAACATCTGACTTAAATATATATAAATATTAATATTTACCTCACTATTATGCACCACCTACATAACATATACATGCATTTCTTGGAAATAGTTTTCTATTTCCATTAAAACCACCATACACAAACAAATATGTTTGTGAGTTTCAATATACTAGCAAAAGATTTCAAATACCTACTCCAAAGGAGAAGAAAATATTCAGATGTTCAAAACAAATTCCTTTCCAAAAGCTCTACCGTCAAAACATTTTTCCATTTGTTGACTACAGAAGATATGTTTTTATGAATTTGAGAAAGTGATATGTACTTTTCAAAATTTAGCAAAAGTAATTCATATTAAATGGAAAATAAAGAAGAAAACAAGCAAAAACACTTTAACCAAGAAGGGTGAGAGGTGATATCAATGTTATATTCCTATAAGTGTGCATGTTTTCCCATGTAGCATGCAAACATTATGCAAATGTATGTATTCATCCAATTCTGTAAAAAAAATTTACAGCTTCAAACCATACCTTGTGAATTATTCTTATTCGTATCAAACATTAGAGAAATCTATCCAAACTAGCTGAGTCATAATTTTCCAGCCAGTCTCTCTGTATAGTTACAGATGTACACACATGGCTTCATAGATCATTCAACATATGTAACTATGAAATATACCATGTAGGACTGTATTGGTTGAAAATTTGGCATTGAAAGATCTCTTCATTGTTTTTTAGACTGATTTTTCTAATCTCAAGACAATGCAATAATTGCACTTTCCCTTCACAGATGCCAGAGTACATAATTGACCTGAATCTTCCTACAGTACCATATATGGTACAACAAATGGTAGGTTATTTGAACTCATCTATGCACTGAATTAGTGTTCAAATTCCATAAAACAAAGTATTATATTCCTCGGCAGGCCCCTCCCTCAGGGTCACCCCTCCTTCTACATCAGTCACACATGAGTGACCCGTCTACAGTGAATGCATCTTTGTATTCCCTGTGAAGCTCCCTCTTCACCAGCCGAATGGATATTCAACTTGTTTAAGTATGCATTTATGTACTTTTTAATGCAAAGCAATGTAAGGTGTTTATTTAAACTTATGCACAAAACTTCACCGTTATTTTAAACACTATTTATTTGCAAATACATCTTCATTTTGCTATTCTCTCCAATTAAACTTGTTCTTCTCCTGCTAAGGATTTTGGCAATTTCTTTTACAGTCATTATGAGTGGGTAATCCAGATATTCTTTGCAGTGGTATTATGTTGTAGGACACTCTTAGCCTTCTGGAGAAAGATGCCCCAAATGTAGACACGGAACCCCCAGATTCAAATATTCAATCTGATGCCAACTCTGGGGGAGAAGATGGAGGTGGTCTTTTGGGCAAACTTTGTGGACGGCAGCTGAAAGCTAGAGATGAGTTTTTTTTCTGCAAGAATTAAGATCAAATCTGCTCTTCTGCTTCTTCCAATTGTAATTACTGTGATCAGAGTGACAACAGATTTGATGATGACGGTAATGGTGCGTATGACTGTATTCCAGCCACATTTTCACTGAAAGGCAAACTAAGCATTTGCATGTAACAGGAATACAGATTGCTCAAGAAAACGTTCATGGTAAGTACAATATGTAGGTATTAGTTGTTAAATCCAGATGGAACACAGTATATACGTTCTTGATTATAGTCTCACTTTAGACAAAATCTTTGCGCCACAAATTGGGGGTCTGATTATACAAGTAATGCTTTGGATGGTTTGAATCTTGACACCAAAATATTTGTATTTAACCCTTTCAGTTTGGAAGACTCACATGTGTGAGTCATGGATGTATGCTTTCCTGTGGCGGATGACTCACAGCGTGAGTCAAGCTTGTAATGGTGAATAATGCCCTTTTTACTATTCCGCCACCCACAGAAACACTTGTTGAAAAGTAATTCCGCATTGAAAGGGTTAGTCTCTCTCAGGACACACTGCTTCACCACAATGCAATATCCCAATCTCTAAATCTGCCACATCAAAGTCATATGCAGGGCAAAAGAAGAACACATGTTGCATGTTACCGTACCATCATATTGATGTTCAACATTGTATATTCCGTATTTTCCAGCAAATAAAATGCAATGTTTTTTTCTGTGAGCTCCCACAGATAACCACCCTGCATCATACATGGTCAATTTCACGGACAGATTTGCTAAGAGACTTCCCTTAGACTTTTTGTGAAATGAGACTTCTGATTTTCTATGACCTACCTAGTGCTAGTTAACTTGATTCAAAATACTCATTGTTGAAATTAGAGCCAATTTCACTGCAGATCTTTTGGTTGAAATGTCTTTTTCATGAGTACCAGTAGTTTCATTCCATAGCAGCAATAGGTATAAGTAATCTTATTTTAATTGAAAAATTTGCATTATACGAATCTTATAATGAGATGCAAGTAAAAATAAGCAGGATGACATCCTGGACCACCCCATGCCACATTTTGCCATTCGTTTTGGTACCTATTCGGTAAATGACTGCTTCTGTTTCTCCTAAAAATTATCAAATGGAAATACATAAATGGTATTTTTTTTTACATTGTGTTGCCAAATCGAAGGTGCATCTTACTTGCCTGTGCATCTTATATACCATAAAATACATGTATTAGGAAATGTGTTTGGAATGAAAATTTAGGTAATGTTGAAAGCTATGGATTCTGGGAATGATGTATCAGAATGACCAATATCAATCCTACAATAGACTAGGTTGGACTAAGCACAAGTATGTGTGGTAAATGTAATTATCAGGAAGATGGGTTGCATTGGATTAGATCCTGCACCTTATAATACTTAATGACCTGATACAGTAGATTTACCAAGATACATTTAAATAAATACTGTATAAAATAAAATTGGATATAAATTATCTATCTTCCAGCCAGATCAAAAAACCCAGAGCCCATTTGACAAAACTGGGCAACAACGTACTGATTCAATTCAAACTTGGAGGTGAGGTGAAACAGCATCAATTTTTATTCACCCCTAATTTATTTGGAAAACCCAAACTATTCTACGAGAATGTTAACCCACTGCTCTCACAACAATCAATAAATGTTCATTCAGTAGGAACTTCAAATACTTGAGGAACTGTTGGTTGCAAAGAAAGTTTTCAAGCAATGTCTGCATGATACTTGGGATGTGTGAACACATGCCCCCCTTTAAGGATGTGGTACAAATCTAAATCCTTTTCTCTAGTTATGTTTCACTCCAGTGAAAACTGATGTCTCTTACATTGCGATTTTATTGCTATGTCATAGATCAGGATAGGCATCCCTAATACCAACAATATTATCAAAAATGCATTCACTTTTATTTGAATAGGTGTGAAATACTTAGGTGAGGTTATATTCGTCCATTTGAAGAGAAAAATACTAATTCTTCAAAAGAATTCTAACACCATTCTCCTCAATATTTCAACATTCAGCTGAGAAGAGAAATTGTGAGAAAAACTGAAAATGAAATGTAAGGAACACATATTCAAAAAGTAAGTAAGAGTAATGAGTAAGCCCCCAAAGGGAATAACATTTGAGGAATAGAAGAGAGAGATGAGAAAATTGTCTCTTTCAAAAATTCCTCATCGGGGCTACTTATTTTCAACTCAACCTTAAAAGCATAACAAGAAAGAGTTACTGCTAACCCTAAAATAAGAAAATGTGCAAATTTTATGCATAACTACGTCCACCTATGTACTTTCCACTTCATTATTGATGATAAAAGGATTTACAGTTAAGAAAAGTGTGGCTACTGACTTTATTCAGTAGTCTTGTAAAGATGACAAAATAGAGATTATCCTCCAATTTTAGCTTGAAAATGGGACTATATTATAAAAATGTAAGTAAATCAAAGGAGTAGGCAGATGGACAAGTGCTCTTTTCAACATACTCATATTATGCAGTGATATTTCTCAAAGTAATTTTTTTTGAATACACACAGAATATGACTTTCTGATTGAGTCATTCTACTAAACCACTTTATTTTCAGTGAATACTTGGACGCGCCGGAAAACCACAAACAGTTGGAAACACAAACAAACCGTGTGGAAAACGAACTGTAGTGAAAAACCAACTGTTGTGGAAAATTAATTGAATCACCCCCTGAAAGGGTTATTTGGCCTCATATAAAACAGTTTAGCACTTTGATCTCACTACCTCTTAGTTACAGAATGAGATTCAAATGCATCTAATATTATGCAGCAATCATACATATACTAATACTAGACTTGTGAACAAAAATACCTCCTAGAACATTATAAGGACACCACAGAAAACATTTATCACTAAAAAATCAATGGGCACTTCACAAATGTTGCTGACTCTTCACTGAGATCAGTGGCATATCCTGAATGCTCAATACCAGCTTAAATGTAATGTTTTAGTAACTAGCAGCTCTAACCAATATCTTACACTAACAGTGTTCCATGTATGACAAAGAAATTGTCTCATGAAAAGAAAATTTACTGTGTATGCACTCTTAGTTTAGTCAACGGCCTGAGTATTTTTTATGACTAGTCAAGATCAGGATACACTACATCAATATGAGAATATGTCTGCGTTTGATTGAGAGATAGATTTCAACTTTGGGTAGCGCTGGGCGAATCAAAATTCCCCATATGAACGGGGTACATCTTCATACAAAGTTCTATAAAACTCAAATTGATAAGTTTCACACAAACTAGGCACATCCAAAGCATCATAAGATTTTGAAATGAGAAGCTTGTTCCTAAAAATTAATCAAACCCAAATAGTAAGGGAGATTAGCTTCAAAAACCAAACACACTTTCGTGCTTAAAAACTTAAATCTTAAATTAAATTTTGTTCTCAGAATCACAAAAGAAACAATATGTTGCTCAGTTTCTTTTCAATTCATTAAATATTAGTAAATAATGAGATAGGAAGAAAGTACCAAGTTGATTTTGTTCACTTACTGCAAAATATATAGCAGACTAAATATATCTCTTAAGTATATATATAGGCAACTTAAAGTGGAAATTCTTCTGGGATTTGCAGCCCTCCTGTAAGTCACTTCGCAAAATTCCTATTCAAAACCTACACCTGGCACTCACCAAATTCAAGCCTCCCTCATTCCATGAACCCAAACCTCTACCCTCTAATCATCCATAAAAATGTTCACCAACCTCCTCCTCTCCAAAATCTCTGATCCCGCCCCTATGAGATCCTTGAATCACACACCTAAACTTTCTGCAGCAGAAATTTAAGCCTTACAAATCTTTACTCAAATTTCCTGAATAGTGATCTCACTTTCTGATAAAGGCTCTACTATTATAGTACTGGACTCCTCCTAGTCCATCAAGGAAGCCCATAGGCAACTCTGTCACCCATTTTCCTATGCCTCCGTGGGGGGGAACAGAGTGGAGGGAGTATGAATGGTAGGTGAGAGGGGGAAGAAAAGGAGCAGGGCGAGGTGAGTTGAGGGGAGACGGGAAAACCGGGAGAAGAGGAAAGAGGAGGGGAGGGATAGGTTATTGCGCTTTCTTGAGCCCAGGTGGAGAGAAGGCCTGGAAGATCCAAATACAATCCATTTCCATATCCTTGACTTGGAGGGGAGAGGAAGAGGGAGGGAGTTGAGTAAACCAACCATAAAAGATTTGCTAGAAGTGGAGTTGTGAGTAGGAGTGTGAATGGCGACAGGGAAAGAAGAAGAGAGGAAAGATGGATTGATGCAAGATGAACGGTGAACATTCATGCGAAACCCAAGGGTGAATAACCCAACAAAGAAAAAAGGGCAGAATTGGCTGAGGAGGTAATAAACCATATTTTGCATGGTGCAGGAGGGTGGAGATACAGATGGGAGAGTAGAGGCGAGGAACTTATCTGACCGAGGATGGCTAAAAAGAATACATAGAGTAGGTTTTACAGCTGTCAAAATTACATGGGGCAGGAAGGGATATGGAGGGTTTAAGTGATTTGGAAAGGGAAGTGGGGGTTTAAAAGATGCCGGATTGTTTAGGGGGGCATTTGAAGGTGAGAAGGGGCAAAGAGGAAATTTTTTTGAATTGGTGAGGTGGTCAGCTAGAATAAGGAAGAGGTTTATGTCAGTATGCCTCTCTTGAGTGTAACACCAGTGAAGTAGTTGGTGTACAGGGAGATTTTTTGTAAGAACTTTAAATATTGGGAGGTGGTTTTGATGAGTAAGGTTTTAGAGATATTTTTGCAAAGGAGGTGCTCTGAATATCCTCTGCAAAGGAGAGACTGGTGAAGGTTGGAGAGGAATTTGTCAAGGGAGTCAGGATTATTACAGATTCGGTGGCCACAGATGGAAAGAGAGCAGGGGATTGACCATTTAGTGTGGAACAGATGGCTGCTATTGAAATGGAGGTACTGCTGTTTGTTAGGGAGCTTAATATGGACAGATGTGCTGAATTTGAGATCAGACAGGTAAATGTTAACATCCAGAAAAGTGAAATTTAAGGCGGCTGTTGGAAGTGAAAAGGAAGGAATAGGAGGCATTAAGAGAAGGGATGAAAGAATTAGGAGAATTACGGTCATATGGCCACAGAAGAAATACATCATCTAAATCGAGCTCACTGAACCACTCCCACCCATTCCCCTCTTCTCCCCCTCTATACCCCTCTCTCCCCCCTCCTCCTCTTGTCCCCTGCCTCCTCACCAGTAAGTTTCCTTCCTTCGTGTGAGAAAGATTGTTAGAGGCAACCGAAATATGGTAACTTTATTCTGGGAGTTTCTTCTGTGTTTCTAGGTATAATACCGCCTCACTTGTGGCATGATATATATATATATATATATATATATATATATATATATATATATATATATATATATATATACAACACAGAGAACACACAAAAAAAGAAACACTCACATGAAAAATATATTTAGAATTTTTGGCCTGGTGTCTGGCATTTTTCAAGAGAAGAAATGAACTGTGGTAAGAAAAGCGTTGAAAGAAAAGCATAAGTGTGAAGAAAATAAGGTAGGGAAGAGGAATGGGAGGAAAAGGGGTGGGAAGGTGAGAGGAAGGGGAGGGAAGAGCGAGAGAAGGGAAGGGGAGAAGAATGGGAGGGAAGGGGAGGGTAGGGTTAGGTAGGGAAGGGGGAGTGTAGTGGCAGAAAAAAGAGGAGGGAGGAAGGGGGAAAGAAAGAGTTAATGGGCTCCATTATATATATATATATATATTTCAACTTCCAATATTTCAATGGAGTCTATCCATCTTTCTCGAGGTAGAGAGTAAGAATGAGGAAAGGGACAGAGATTGAGGTAGGGAAGGAGAAAGAGGGGGAGAGGAAGGTGTAAGAAGAGAAGGAGGGGAAAGAGGAAGAGTGGGGAGAGGGGGAGTGGAGGGGAAAGAGGAAGAAAGGGGAGAAAAAGGAAGTAGAGGGGTAGTTGAAGCAGGGAGAGAGGAGAGGAAGGGGAGGGAGAAAATAGTGTGATTTATTTAGCCCAGGAGGCGAGAAGGCCTGGTGGATCAAGATACAGGATGATTCAAGATCCTTGAGCTGAAGGGGAGAGGAAGAACGGGGAAGGGAGGCAAGTAAACCAACTTTTAAAGTATTATTGAAGGTGAAGTTGTGGGAGGAGATGTGAATGGCACCAACGGTGATGAAAAAGGGCATACTAGCTCAAAACGTCCATGTGAGTCTTTTCTTTTCACTTTCCTTTCCCAACCCCCTGTTAAGTGTATACACCTATATTTGGACTTCACAATCTAGTGTGTTTCCTATCCTATTTCTTTCACCCTCAGTTTGAACGAATCATTTAATATTTATGCCTGTGAGCAGTGGCTTGAGCTGGAAGGTTCGATTAATAAATGTGGATCCACCAAACTCTCAAACTGGTACTGTGATCTGATATCTCTACTTCATTGGGTGCATTACTGAAACTAGCTTCTCATTTTTATGTTCCTTAATATAATAATAAAAGGAGTTACATAAAACTTTTCAAGTCACAAAGTTCACTTACTTTGATTTTCACTAAGAATGCCACTACGTATTTGTTTTTGGAGAATTACATGCACACATCTTCAGAAGTTTTTCCATCAGTCCATGTCACACTCTTCACAGGAATGCTTTCTCATGGAAAAATTTGCAGAAACATATTCACATTCTGACAAAAATTACAATGCTAACTTAGCTTCGCATCCATTTTCCTAGCTGTACCAGGATTAGCAAAATATTAGATGCCTAGTCATAAATCCTGGAAATTATTTTAGAAAATGAATGAAGTTGAAATTTGAATGCTTACGCACTCCATGCATATTCAAACCACTTTTCTTACTCTCTGGTGTGAATTACAACAATACATTAAGTTGAATAATGCAAATGTAAAAGCAATTCACCTTGGGTTCAAATCCAAAAGACAGACATAACAACAGTTGGCACATAAATACAATAAAATATGAATCAATTTTATAAAAATAAATAAAACTTAGAGTAACCACCCCCTTATGGAATTAGTCCTTGATCCTTTTTTATTTGCTGGCTTGTTCTTTTTTACAATAATTTTTTTGCGCTGCTCCTTTTTGTTCAAGGAGATTATGGGATGTATCTCATGAACAACATCACCACCAACATGAGAAATGGGGGCAACATCAGGTAATTCCATATCTATAAATGATCAAACGAAGTAATTATTATGCACGTAGGATTAGAACTTGGTTTCACATGACACCAAATTTAACCAACTTACCATCTTTGTTCTCCACATCTGGTTGCACAAATCCATTGCAATTATTTGTAGGAACTGAATATATCTCACTTTCTATATTTTCTGCAGCATTTGGTCCAAGCCAACTTAATATCACAGGTAGAAACAGTAAACCATGGAACAATCCATATAAAACCACACTGAAAAATAACTGCAAAAGAATAGGTATCATTAGAGAGTAGTTTTTTTTGCTGAATAAAGGCAAGATATCCCAAGAAAGAGCCATATGTTAGATTAGGTACAGTGGAAACCCAATTAAACTAGTAGGACATATAACAATAAGCTAGAAACAACGAGGGATGGCCTTTATTAATATGATTTGCATGAATAAAAAAGCGAAAATAACAAGGACAACAGGTTGCTTCCACAGGGGTCGTTTGATATCACGAGTAATATACAGCACATTGCTTGTGCACAAGCTTATACTTATGACATCAATCATTTCCATTAAAATGGAAAAGACATTTTTCTGCCCAATTTTATGGTCAAATGTACATTTTTATCATTCACGGCATGCCCGTATGCACACAGATGAATTTCTTGATATCCGGGGCTTTTTATTGCTCTTTTGTATCCTGCCACTTCTGCTTCCTGTTCAGTCCAACTGAGCCAGAATTATGGCTGGGACCAGGGGTGGTGAGGCCAGGGCCGGAAGGCGGGGATTCCCGCCCGGGCCACGCACTAGGTTTTGGGCTCGGGTCCGAAGGGGCCGGTGGGCCGGGCCCTGAACTTTGAACAGCCAGCAGACCAAACATCTCCGAGTGAAAGAACAATTTTGTCATACGAAATTGTAGTTTAACGCGTTTTTAACGCAAAAGTTTTTCAGAAGGGGGGAGGGGGGGTCACAAAAACCAGGCCCCTCTGAACATGCAGCGGCCCGGGCCCCTGAGCACCCACGCCGGTTGGGACATATAAGTCCTTGGATCCAAAAACAAAACTGCTAATAGATAATAAATGCAGGAGGAGTGGGTGTTCCAAAAGCGATATTGGGAAGCAATTCACTATATCTTCGTCGACCTTATTCACGATTCTAAAGAATAAGGAAAAAAATTTCGCGGATTTTCGTACTTCAAGAATGCTAGCACGGCATTGCTTTGTGCACGCTAATGCTAAAAATAGCATCATGAAAGCCATACATAAACTATCTTCGAGACATTTCAGCAAGTATAATTTTCCCAAAAACCTTTCCCAAAAATTCTGTTTCTCTTTGCATCCAATTTATGGTTCTTATTCCCTAGACTTGGAAATATACATGCTAACTGCATTGCAAACATTATTGGCTTATTATAAGAAGACGTACCTTAAAAAAAGTTGTAAAAATATAAGAGTCGCTCCTGCCAAGAAGAACAAAAGCCAAAAAAGTACTCATGCCTCCATTGAATACAGCAGGCCCCACCTGAACTAGTGTTGCTAGTGCTCTTTCTGAATCAGGAGAAAAGAAAAAAATTATAAAATTAAAGAGAAAAAACAATTTGAGTAATAAAAATATCAAATTAGCATCAATGACAACAGTTATAGTAAAAGTACACTTTGTATGACAATTTTATAAATTATAGCAATTTTTCAAATATGTCATATAGATGGTAATAAAAAATACCCAATCCACTTTTACCATTACGAGTTCCAGGTAGTCTTGTGAACATATGTCCAATGTGAGCAGAGTAATCAACGGCTAAGCCCACACACAGGAGTATGACAATTGAGGTAGAGATCTCAATTGTGAGTCCAAAGAGGTACATGGAACCAACCAAGTTGACCAGCGTGAAGCATACACAACAGATCACCCAAATGGCACTCAGGAAATTTTGGATCAGCAAAATAGTTACAAGGGCCACGGTCAATATGGTCAGTCCCAAATTCCTCAAGAGTTCTTCTCCAATGACCTGGAAAGAAGTGTACTTCTCAGCAATATTTGCTTAATTAACCCCCACATGTGGTAAATTTCTCCACCACACATCTTGTACTCATTGCAACACACAACAGCATTAATCTGAAAATCAGTGCAACAATTTTTCAGATTTTAGTTGCCCATTCCAGATTGTATGTACCTACTTTTAGGATCAGTCCAGTGATTTACCTTCATTTGTTTGTCAAGGCAGAATAAAATCCAACATTCACTATAGGGTATCCCTCCAGCACAAACACTAACAATAAGAAAATGCTTGCATGCTTCTTTTTTAACTATTTTGCTTTGAAATATATTTGGATGGAAGACCATCAGTGTTTATTTCTCGTTAGGAGGAAGTCATTTAACTCTTGGTTATGCACTACGGGAGCAATTATAAACCACTCCCTAAACGAGGTAAAACACCGCAGGTGGAGTCATGCTTCCCAGAATCGCTCTCATGGCCCAACGTAACTACAAATGGATGCCAGGCCATACTATGCCAAGGGGTCGGGTCTTTGGAACTCCACCTGCCTTTATTTTCAACATGGTGGAGGTTTATGTTTTTTTGGCATATGCCAACGATTTTAAAGCACTTTATCTGATGTCAGAGAAGTAGTAGTGCTCTTATGACAAATTGTTTATAATTATAATATCTGAGTAAATATATTTAATATATAAGTGGCAAGAGGATATAACTTCATTCCAAGTTAAGTATTTATCAGCAAGCTTTATTAACCCTTAACCTGTGATGCATGGTCTGGGAGACCGCTGCAATTTTTGATTTTCGAATATTTCAAGAATTTGGTTACCAATGCAGCTGTAATTCTTACAACATTTTTTTCATTACCTTTTCAATATGTAAGACATATTGTCATAAAATTGCAATTAAAGGTAATGAGCGGTCTGAGGGACCTCACGTTACTAATGTGGGAAACCATGATATTTTTAATATTATTCCAATGGGTTCGAAAAAGAAATTAAGGGGATAATACACAAGTATAGGTACATTAAATTGTCTGTTTATGGAATTTAAAATTGTGGAATGAGCATAATTTATTGATATATTTATCTGGCAAGCTATGCTCTTCTGAAGTTCTCGCATTGTTTTAGATATTATTCTTTTCAGATATACTGGAGGCTAAGAGGCAGGACTAAACTATGTGGGGGTACACAAAGAAAAAGTTGCTCATCACGTGACTTTCCCATAGCCAATTTGGATGCAGTAGGCTGGGCTCTTGGAAATTCAGTCACTCTCAAACTTCCGTTGGGTGCACATCATGAATCAGCCAACTGTGTGGTCCATTTCATGAGCCCCCAGGGTCTCTTTCACTGTGAGCCACAAACACTTTCCTGCTGAAGGGCTTGAAAGATCATCTCGGCAATTATGACCTCGACATCCCCTGCTTCTCTCAGAAGCAGTCCCCCATCCCCTGGCAGCGGAGACCTTCGGACTGCTCTGTGCTTTCCCGAAAGGCACCTGCCACCACACATTTTAGTCCTTCCTCTCAGCCCAAAAGAGATTTGAAAAGGATAATAGTTTATATTCACAAAAAATGCTATGTCAAGCATTTTTTAAATTTTAATACACATTTGAAAGAGAAATTGTGGAGCGCTGCCTGCTATTTGTGTCACTGTGCTTGTAGCCCCCTACAAACAATACGCATATCATGCATTTGAGGGAAGTGGTGGCACACATTGGGTCCCAAAACGTCATGTGCCCCATTTCAAATGTGCCTACCTAGGGGCAATTGACCTATTGCAAAACATTTGGGTGCAGGAAAAAAACTATGGCAAAGGGTTTCACCTCGGGAGGAAAGGAAAACATGGTCCACGAAAAACTAAGAGAAAATGGTTGAGTGCGAGAACCTTAATGTCTAAATGCATGGGAAATATATTTTTTGGTCTATACTATTCTTCTCAGCTAAAATTTGTACCCCATGAAGCAAAGCAACTTCTCTGTGCTTCAGAACACCCTGAGCTGAGAAAGCATCTTGCTTTACAGAGCTCTTGGTTCAACAGATCCTTTTTGAACTATCTTCTCTACGTGACCCCAAAATCCAGCCAGGGGTACAAATGAAATATTATTAACAAAACGAACGATGTCCGGGGTAACTTTGAGAAATTTTTCAATGATGGAAAAAGAACAAACTTTGCAAATTTCACTATTTAGTTTTTTAGATCGCAGAGAAAGCATGGGTCCAACATGGGGGGCCTATTCCATAAATTTACGTCAGAGCGGAACAGAGTAATTCCTGCTGGATTATGGGAAATCATTCGATAACAATTGCCGATCGCGAATTTATAACTCACGTTCGAACATTTTTTGCCTCACGCACGACTCCTCAGCTTTGGCATCAAAATACATGACGAGGCCCTACATAGCAAGGAAAGCTGGATTCCTGCTGGAATCCAGCTTTCAAGCCAGAATCCAGCTGGATCAATCCAGTGGGAAAGTTGAAATCCAGCGTAATTCCAGCTGGTCTTTTTACACAATTTCAACTGGATTCCGGCTGTTTGAAAGTCTGGATTCCAGCTTGATTCCAGCCTATGCTAAGCTCTCAGTGAAGTGTTTACTGGCTGAACTAAAGTCTCTCCTATTCGTTTGCAAGCTTCACATTTTTGCCAAAATTTTGGGCGAAGGATGAAGGTACCGATTGAGAACTGCAACCGACTAACTTTACCATTATTAATTTTATTAATTTATCGCTTTGGAGGATATCACCCGATATATTAGTTGTCATACCAATATGCCATGCCAAGTTATGCCATGGCTAGTCCCGGTATTAAAAGAATACGCAAAATAAACTTCACTGGGAAAATAAATCCAATTCCGATTTCATCAGTTATTTTATGCACATTTAGAGCTGTTGGTCACCTCACTCTATTTGAAGCTACGAGAAATCTTAAACTGGTATATTTTAACACTTTGATATGACTACAATTATGTACCTAAGCATATTCAATTGAGGGTTTTAAAATGATTTCAAAATAATTTTTTAAAAAATTTCCAATTATTTCGAAATAATTTTAAAATAAATTTCCAATTATTTCAAAATAACTTTTAACTCGTTTATAATAATTTTAAAATAATTTTAAAATATTGTTCAAATAATTTTAAAACAATTTCCAAATAATTTTTAAATAAAATTATCATATTATTTTACTATGAAATGTTAAAAAAAACTTCATGCAAAAATGTCTCAAATTCCTACAAATGCATATAAATGTGATCAACAAAATGAGATGACAAGATACGGAACTTTAAAAGAAAATTACCTCATATATTATTTTAAAATTATTTAAAATCTTGAAAAAGCCATCTTATGACATTTTGATTTTTAAATTATTTGAAATAATTTTAAAATAATTTTTCATCATTCTTTTGCTACTTGGATTAGTATGACTATTTGGAGAGGAGCAATTCTCTAGAATTCATTGCATTTACCTGATTTGCAGTCCAAGAAACATATTCAGGGGAATATGCAACAATCCGTGAAGATCCTGTGGTAAAATTTATCGAGAGTATGAGGTCACGTATTGATTGCATGGCTTTCACTTGTTCAGCTGTTGTGTTCATGTGTATATGTTGAATAATAATTTGAGATGCCTGCAAATAAAACAATAGCTCAAAAATAAGAGGAATTGGCAAGTTTTTATTTATTTACTGAAATCCTCACATACTCTTCTGTCAACTAACTAAAATATAACTTGCAATGCATATTCATTGACATGAAATGCAAAAAATGCCATTATTTTGATAAAACATACAAAGCAACACTTCTTCCATTTTGAGAAAACTAGATTACAGTGGCTTTATGAATACATAGGTACTTATGTTTTATAGAGAATTAAAATTAACTTGCAAACCATTGTAGTTATGGTAAAAATTAGCCTGCACAGACAGAAATAACCCAATGATTTCAATCAGGCATGAAAATTTGAACTTATGAAAATTTGATCATCTGTTCAGAAGCATGTTGAATAATCAACGGCATTTAGCAAGTGTATGTTATGGTCAATAGTTAACTAGCTGACTGACTGTAACAAAACACCTTTAATTTGAAGTAAAAGGTAACTCACAGTTATGTTATAGTCTCCGAGAGGAAAGCTACTAAATTTGATGTCTTTAATATATGGTTGTCCTTCTTTGGTCATGAATAGAAATTCAACAAGGTAGCCTTTAAATTCCTCATAATCTTCAGGTATATAACCTAGGGAGAAAAAGATGAGATTTCAGTGCAATGAAACTAAATTATGCTGTTTAATAATAATACAGAAAACCCGCGTGAATATGCACCCAACCCAGACGTGTAATGCGGGTGGTTTATTGTGGGATTGCGAGATGGCATTACTCCAAATTTGTTCGCTGAACATATATTTTTGGTTGATATGGTTGGCTTATCACCAAAATTGAATGTCTAGAAATTCATTTTGCTATTTACATTATTTTAGTATGGTAAAAGTTGGAAAACAATGGCAAGATGAGTGATACCATATGGAGAAATTCAAGAAAAAAATCACCGGATGTACCAATGGTGAGCTCCAGAAAGCAAAACATCGCAGCGATAGCTGTTCAAGACTTGCACTCTTTAACCCTTAGGCTGCGGTAAACGTACATGTACGTGTGTACCGGGAACTGCGGGGAGAACGTTCTTGTACGTTCGACCCTATCTGTCTACCTGCTCCCTCAGCCCTTTCATATTTTTATGACCCAAACTCTTTCTTTCCAGTGGCGAACATCTGGGAATCCACCCTTTTTACCCAAAACACTCCCTTCCCACGCTCTTTAGGGATGGCATACCACCACAATGAAGTACGACCCTTTCTTCCGATTGTTCGCTCAAGAGGCTAAGGTTGTCTCAAAAGTTAGTTGTCTTATGCTCTCGCCCGGCTCAATTATCAACGGATTTTTTTGGTGTTTGGTATCAAATTAAACAGAAATTTGGTAGAAAAAATATTGTCATATTTGTTTTCAACAATTACGCCTCTAAAAAAATTTTCAAAATTAGTTCCAAGTCTCATTAATCCCTCAACAAGTTCCGGTGCCCACCCCATGGGATCCCGAAAAAAGGGTTGGGAGGGGAATAGATGGGTCATATAACTGCCCGGCCTCGGCCTGTGGGAAGGATGGACAGAATCCGTCCGAATAAATATTTGCCGCACAGGGTGGACAAAATGTGCTCTAGCTGCCGCAGCTTAAGGGTTAAGTAAATATGTTGTTCACAGACAAAAATTCTAACTTTCTCTCAATGAAATCGAGCGACATAAACTGGAAGTTGTTACTAGGAAATACATATATCATTTGCTACTAAACCATTTAAGCATCACATAATAGAATTTCTGAGATTCAGGATCGAGCAGCATTTTGAAGCTGTAGCAATCCAAATTAAGAGTGCAAATTTCAAAATTGCATCAGTCTACCGATCTCATTCTGGAGACATAAATATCTTTCTCAATAGGCTGGAGGAGGTAATTTGTCTTCTCTTGAAATACAACGCGGATATAACTGTACCTATATGCTGATGTGAATGTAAATATGGCCACAACAACAAAGAACGCACTCATGCTCAACAACCACTTCTATTCTTTTGGTATGCACTGTGTGAACCATGAACCAATGAGATACACAGCATATTTAAATCATATACCTACCGTGTTTATTGGCGTATAACACGCACTTTTTTCCAAAAATTTAGGCCTGAAATTCACCCCGCGCGTTATACTCGTATGCATATTACACTCTTTATTTAAACTTAATTAAATAAAAAGGGTCATATTCATGTTAAATTCAGTTTAAAACGTCTTTATTTATAGGTCTTAAGGTCTTTTTCAATAAAACATTTCAGTCAATTTTACTTAGAGAGAATCTCAACCTCTCGCAATTGTATAACTTTTTTCATTTCTGAGTGGAAGCTTGCATAACAGTCGCCTGACCTTCGATCTGTTGGTAACTTGTTTGTAATTTGGTTGGTTTTGTTTTAAATACATTGATGATTCAGTAATAATAATAATACTTGATTATACTTGAGTCACATTCAATTTCCTCATTTGTCTCAACCAAGCTTGTAACAGAGTTTGTTTTATATGGGTGTCATCAGAGAGAAAACTAAGTTCCTTCTCCCAGTAGCCCTTCAATTATCATAAAATTCACAGTAAATAGAATTATAGGTCACTATAAAACATTCATAGACGCTTAAAGTTAACTCATTCCTAAGAAATAAGATATTAGGTAAGTAAAATTGATTTCACTGTGCCCGTTAATTCTGTTTCCTACTAGCTTTCCATGCAATCTTCAACAAACAACCTTAATTCATGAAGGCATAAAAGATACAGGCATATGTAGAGTGACTTGCAACAAAATAGTAATGCTATTGAATATAAAATATGGTAAAATAAAAATAGCCTTGCTGAGACTTTTTATTTTACCATATTTTCAGCCTTTACGGGCCATCATCAGCCGTGATGATGACCTGTAAAGGTCGAGTGAAAATGAATTTGTGGAATCAACCAAGTATTTTTGTATTACTAAAATGTGCCTTGCCCTAGTAAAATAAAAGAATTACAACTACTAAAACTAAGAGAGGAGTCAACATACGTAGCCTGTCAAGCCACGTTTGGTATGATTTCCACCAGAAATCAACTGTTTCCCTGTTTATATAAGGGTTTTCTTCAATTTGAGTTATCAGCTCATTCAGCTTGTCCTTTTCAGCAAAATAGTCTATCTCTCCTAAAATGAAAAAACAACAGAGTTAATAGCAAAAATTTCCACAATTATTCGCTGTTTAAAATTCAATTTAATAATTACCCATATATATACCAGCCCGTTTCCCATACTTTGGGAAATACTGCTTGAGAGCATTAGTATAATGCATAGGGTATGAATCAGGATTCAAATACCAAATAGGATCAAATTTCTGCTCAACTTGAAACACACCCCATATATTGAATGCCAGGATCACCAAAGTCAGTGTCACTATTATTATCTGTAAAATTAACTCATATTAAATTATTTTATCAATAGCAAAAAAAAATGTTTCTATAATTTCATATCTTATACATTACCTTCATTGGGATGCTTAGCAAAAAAGGACCAACATATTTTTCAAAGACCATTTTCTGTATATTCCTCTGGCTGCAAGAATTTGGCGTCCAGTTTACGTGCTTTCTAAACACACATCCATCTCTTTTGGCTTTCATTCTGTACTCATCAATACAAACACAGCTAACAAAGAATGTTAGCTCAAACACATAGAGGAAGAATATCCCAAATGCCGCAAATACGCAAAAAGATCTTAGCGAAGGCATGACCTGAAATGGACAAATATGAATAAAGATTGATATACGCCTGTTATGACGGTAAATTATGAAAATTTGTCACATACATGCACACAAGTAGTATATGATTGGTAAAATAACTCAGTAAGTACATTTTCTTTTAGTAAAATAAATTTCAGTCACAGTATCTTGTTTCTTCTTGATGATAAGTAATTTTTGGTTGAGTGCATTACATCTAAGAGAAACAATATATGATACAAATTTTATTTCAACATCTGCACAATGACAAAACTACCTAATACGCACAGTTACTTCGGTAAATATAGCAACAAGCTAAAATAGCTAGTCAATCAGGGCCGCGGTACATAGCTCTTTTTATTGCTCAACACAGAATCAAGATATTGGAAAACAGTTTTCTGTATTTATAGTAGGATGGATAGAATGAATAAAACTAGAGGTCTACAATGTAATAAATTAAATAATAATTCGAGTTTAAAATATATTCCATGGCAAAGATAGACCTTTTTGTATCACTTTTTGGGAAACAGAGTGGCCATTATTTTCGCTTTTCTTATGCTTATGCTCTTATACTTTTATGATTTACCTGTAAAATTCTCAAAAATAATTGGTTAAACTTAAAATATACTGTTGAGGATTCGAGAAAGTAATTCCATTATTTTACTGAGTTATGCCCAAGGATAAGCTTCAAGCACTATGGAAAATCACCAAACAGTTCGCATATTCCCCGTCTGTAGCGCTGCTCGAAATGCAGCCAAGTCCGAGGGGGAGAAGGGGAGGTGAAGGTGGGCCGGGAGGGGTAGACGATAGACCGACTAAAAAGCGTGTGATTTGCTGACGGACTCTCTCTTCTATCTGTGTTGTGTTTTACTTTACATCCTCTTTCACTTCAATATTTTTATCGGAAAATTCCTCTTGGTGAGGTTGCTTTCTTAAAATGTAGGAATAACGCATCAACTTGCTTTTTTACTTCACCTGATTTTAGAATGCAATGGAGGAAGTGTCTAGCTGAAGGAAGCTGGTTTTCGCAAAATCTAATCTGCCGGAGGAAGTTCTGACTACTTTGGAGCTTAAAACCGAGCCAGAACAGAAAAAAGTGAATCTGGCCGTCATATGTTACCGGAACATCATATGCTATAACTGCCATATTGGAGACTCAAGCCACAGGGGAGGTACAACAATATCGAATGAACTTACTGCGTTAAATTTATCATCGTTACATGCGACACGTTTAATTCGTGTACAAAATCTCTTACTTAGATATGTTTCATAGCATTTCTGCCACTTGATTTCTCTTTCATGGCCAAAAGTGTGATACATAATTTGATACATTATTCGGGGCCTAAGCAGTTCTTGCTATACTTATCTCTACATAAAACTATATTATATGACTGGCTCACAGTGGCGGATACAGAAAAACTCAAGGGGGGGGGGGCGCAAGTTATCGCGACGATTGTAGCTTTCACACTGACTGCCTGGCAGCGACTCTGCTTTCCTTATATATGTAGCTCGGTTGTTTCGAGAACATTTGGTGCCAGAATGTTCGCTTCCAGACTTTTAAGGAGTGTGAACAAATACAAACAGTAGAATATTCGCGACTTTTCTCGAACAAATGCCAGGCAGAATAACATATCGAGATCACTAAAATAGCCGTGACTTTTCTCGTAGGTTAGCTATCTATGTGCCAGACAGAAACGTATAAAATACGATGACGCGGACACGCCCGCGAGCTGCATAAGAAAGTACAACTACTTGATAACTCGACTCAGAGTCGACTGATGAAAGACACAAACGAATAGCGTACGGGATGACTGGCGGGAGCGGCGCGGGCAGCAATGCGGGTTGCCCCACAAGGGGGGGGCACACGCCCCCCATATGTATCCGCCACTGCTGGCTCATGAAGTTTGTATTTGAATTCCTTTCTGGTTCCATGTTTGTATCACCTTGACTTTTCTCAAAGAAAGTGTTCCTCATATTTCTCACTTGAAAGTAACGTATGTAAGTTCAACTTAATATCTTGCAATCGTAAGCATGCCACTAAGATCTGACGCCACTTTGCAGGGTTGCCAAATGGCTGCAGAGATTTCAGGTTAATATATCGAGTGGCTTGCAGTAGAAATGAGAAAAAATACTTTGTAAGTAACTGTACATTGAGGATAAATTAATAGAGAGTCAGCATACATGAGCTATTATGAGAGTCTTGATCACCTATACACTTCCTGCTTCAAGAAGAGTTGAATAGTAAAATGAAATTTTATTTTTTGACAGGGTAACATTAAATAAATGGTTCTAGTCCCGGGACCATTAGGCATTGATGCTTACCGTAGTTGTTCCAATTGCAAAAGCTGCTATGTCAGTAACAGAAGTAACAGTAATTGATGCTCCTGCACGCATTAAAGCACATCCAACCTTTTCTGGAACATCAAGTTTCTTTTCTGCGACAGAAAGATTGTCTAATGCCTGAAACATACCAAAGAGGAAGACAAATGTTAAAATGATGCTCGTTGATTTAATAAAAATAATGCTAGAGTGGGTAATACATCACGTCCAAGGGTATTTAACTGTTTTAGAGTGAATAGAAATTAGAATAAGATGGCTAGGTGGGTTATCTATACTGACATATTTCAAAAGTCACTATTTAGAAAGATTTACAGATGAAGATATTATTTTAACTTTATTCCCTCACCTTCTTTGTCATAAATATTTCACTCATTCATTGCTCTTTACATTACTTGATACATGTACTCAAAATATCACCCCATACCCAATAGTAGGTTGAAAGCCATGATGACCATAAAGTTTAAGTAAAAGTCATAAGACTGAAGTTCCAATATAACTGAAGTTCCAAAAAAAAAACTCAAGCTATATCTCCATCAATAATAAATACATATCTATAATTAGAACTGTTGTTTGAAGATTCATATTAACTCACCTGAACTATCACAAACATATCATCCACACCAATGCCAAGGAGAAGAAATGGTAAAATAGGATGAATAGGTCCATAAAAGAACTTTAGGTAGAAGCAAAGCCCATAGGATGCAAAGATGGACTGGCCAACAACTGATACTCCAAAGAGTGAGAGATACACCTATTGTAGAAAGAAAGTTTTATAAATAATACACCACTGAATGTAAAAATATGAGAGAAATATGGTGATTTTGATTAAGTTGATAAGGACTGAATGCATGTTGAGAAATTAAAATACTTACACGTTGTCCAATCATGTTGCATCTTCCAAGCATGAATATGACATAGCAGATAATGAGGGAAAACCCAGCAAACAGGACAGTCATATTTGTTTCCAGGACCATATGAAGGAGGTCTTTGTAGCTGAGAACGAGAAATCAAAACTCTTAAGAATGACAATGCAAAATATGTCACCATAGGCCTCGAGATAAGATAAATTATGGCAAAAAGACAGTTTAATATATTAGACATTAAATTGAAATCTAAATAACATATAACAAAATTGAGGTCTATGTGATTTTCTATGAATGTGTCAATATTATGCGTTCCATTGTCAGCTGCAAATTATGCATGCACCATATAGCCATGCATGAATGCATTTAAGTATCGTCATCACTTTTGAGCCTAGGTAGGTACCCAAGTAGCAATATCTTATGAAAAAATTATTTTAAAAACATTGCAAAAATATTTTAAAATCATTTTAAAATTATTTTGAAAACATATTAGCTCTCTCTTTTTATGCTTTTAAAATCTTTTTTTCATCATTTTAAAATGATTTTAACATAAGTTTTAAATAAGTTTAACTCTTTAAGAAGCTACCTAGTAAACACAAAATGCTGCAGATGCGCATTTGATGTGCTGCGCAGTAGCGCTGCAGCCACTGCGAACATTCTACTGCGCAGCACGTCTAGCACTCCTAAACTTCCCTTTTTTTAATGTCGGATGCGCTGAAACCGGTGTCAGGAGCACTACGCAAGCTTGTCACGATTGCTTCAAACTGCAAAAAAAAGGTGACTTTTCCTACCTATCTCCGGACCATATAGAATTAATTTCAATCTAGCAATCAAGATCGATCCTGCTCTTACCTACCTACGGATTGTCTACATAACTACCTACGTCAAAACCTACTCACCCGACAAACGCAATCCAAGAAAGCTATATATATACGGCCATTCCCGTGCGTAAATGTGTTCGCGAGAACTAACTTTAAAATGTCAATGCCGTGATAGTTTGAGGAAACGTACCATTCAATCACGATAACAGTTTTCAGGTATTAATTAATTGAAACCTATTTTGCCACATACAATGAATATAAAAACAATATTAATGAGAATAAACAATATTTTTTCCAATTGCCACACGTTTTTTACATTTCAATGAAGACATAACTTACTTGCGGAAATGTTACGAACGTGAATATGCATGTATAATCAATGTTACAAATGTGGAAATGAGAAAATTGATTAATGTACCAATGAAAGCATAACAGTAATTTAGTGTACAGCGGAAATTAATTGCAAAAAGCTATCAATGATAAGTATTTACTGGCAGAACCCAAGTCTCTCCAATTCGTTTCAAAGCTTCCCATTTATGCCTAATTTTCGGTCGAAGAATGAACCACAGGTTAAACATATTAATATGTTACAAGAATATATTTCATGAAATATATTCATATAATATATATATTCATATATATAATTATAATTATAAGAGGTTTTTAAAATTATTTCAAAATAATTTTAAATTTGTTTAAAATAATTTTAAAAATATTTTAAAATCATTTTCAAAATATTTTCAAATAATTTTCAAAATATTTTAAAATAATTTTAAAATTATTTTAAAATTATTTTGAAATGATTTTGAAATAACATTCTCATTATTTTAACGTGAAATGTTTAAAAAAGACTTTTCACGCAAATAAATAATGTCTCACGTACTTCCTACATATGCATATATATGTTGTCAACAAAATGAGATGACAGGATACAAAACTTTAATATCATACATTATTTTAAAATTATTTTAAAATCTTGAAATACTCATGATTTCAACCATCTTATGATATTTTGATTTTAAAATGATTTCAAATCATTTTAAAATCATTTTTCAACATTCTTTTGCTACTTGGGTAGATACACATTAGGGTGATTACAAAATTGGCAATGTTAGAAATGTTGACCGGCTTAGTCGGTTATTGGTTCCAATCCGGTAAAAAAGAAAGTGGGAAAAATTTGGGCTCGATCGGACAACGTTTAGGGGTCGCGCAAAGGCTTCAAATTCTGGAAAATAGTTATTTTCCTGGTAAAAAATACATATTTGCCTAATTTCCAGGGGCAATTCTGTCGCTTGGGTGGGTGTTTCACACGGGAGAAGCTTCCACAGTGTTCCAGTAGTAGTATGACACTAATTACGTCTTCGCCCAATGTGGGGGTGCGGCATAGCGTGGGGTAATAGCGACTTTCCGGTTTTCTTTGGCGTGGGTAGTGACGCTGTACATTGTGAGCATGGGAACGGCAATAAAAATCCTCGTATTTAAAAATGTTTTATTTTATTTTGGCTAACAATGATCACACAAACCATATGTCACTCGGAATTTTCTACAACATTTTTATCATCATAACTTTTCCTATGCTCAGCTACAATTGCTAGCAAATATTGCCTTTGCTGTTCACCTTTGGTTAGGTTATTACCCGTAAGGAACTTCGTTTTCAAAGCAACCCCTCTTTCAGCCGTGCCATTTACTACTCTAATGTTCAGAACTATTAGCCGTCCTGCGGGATAATTTTCATTCTTCATCCACAAATCTGGATCCTGCATTAAAAATGATTTGTCAATGACAAGGAAATCGAAGAATGTGCTAGTGTTTTTCGTTCATAAAATCAGAAGCCACTTTTGCACTAGAGATAGGATACGCCTTAGCCTGGGGACTCTCCTGCCCTTCCCTCTTGTTAATTTTTTCCCCATTTCTTGTTTTTCATTTCATGTAATATTTGGATCAAAAAAGCGAGCCCCACAATAACTTTAAAAAGTACCAAAAATGTGCTGCAAATATTTCATAGAATATCTTCCAGTGATTGCCACTTTTTTCTTCTGAGCTAAAACTTGTAAGAACTGAAGGTCATTGCGTGGCGCCTCCGCTGCAAAATGTGCTCGGCACCAGACCAGCGCATAGTACGTAATGAAAACGCACACATGGAAGAAGGCGCTCTCGAGCTTAGCAGTTAAATTAAATTGTTTGCTGAACATCCAAATCTTAAAGCAATACAATAATGCCTTTGCCATCCACTGAGCTTTATGGATTGCACTTGGCTTTTTGAACGAATAGACAGCATCCCCAGAAACGCCGAGGAACATGATGGTCAAATCAGAGGCTCCTTATAATCCCCGCGTGGTTGTTTAATCTGGAAACAATAGACGAAATGAAAATTCAATAAACTGGTGGCGTAAATAAGAACGGCAGTGCGAACTTTACGCGAAGTTGTAACGGTACCTGAACTTCCTGGATGCAGAATTTAAGAACTTCGTCGGGGTTGGGAATATTCCTCAGGCAGCGTTAAGACACTGATGTGTCGTAGATTTAAGTAATTTTTTTAGAAAAAAGATGAATGAAAGAAATTCAAATTAATGTACTTAAATTAATGACTCATTGACGTATAAAAGGTACCTTGACGTTTCTCTTTACGATGTTTGCGCACCGAAAATTTCAAGAACGTTTTTATCAATCCAAAGAGTATGTGCAGTTGCTATTGATGCGGCAGTTATGGCATGGACAGCGTTCCGGTGACTTGTCAGGGACCTTTCTAACGAGGATTCTCTTTGTCTAAAAGCAGTCTTATTCGCTTCCTAACAGAACCTTGGGTTAGGCTTAAACTCTACGTATGACCTATCAAGTTAAACATTCAAGAGGAATTTTACAAAATAACAATATGTGCTTTAATTTACTAACCCTTATCCTTGGAATCGTCGTCGGTAAACGATTTTCAGGACTCGCGGTGTATACACGTTTCACCTCCACTTTTCCCAATAGCTGAGAGAATCTCCACTCCTCCTTTTCTGTGTCCCAGCTAATTCGGACCGTTTTACTTTACCTTCCTCGTGCTAAGCAGTATCCTTGTCGACACAGCTCATGTAACCGAAGCGGTTTTCCCTCATGGACTTATAGAATAATCAAACCTCTTCTAGCTTCATCATATCCATGGAATTGATATGGCCAATGTCAAGAGTATTGACTTGGTCAGTCATTAACTTATTGCCCCGCGTCTCCCAGCGTTTTCCCCATACGTTATTTGCCTTTCTTAAGACATAAAAAGCTGTCGTCAATGCGTAAGAGAATTTCCGTAGTATTCCTTACCTCTGCAATCGCAATTCCTGCTTTTTTCCAGAACACCTCAGATTTCCAAATAGTCAGCCTGGCACTTTCACGAACATTTTTCTTCTCATTTTCAATAAGGTGTTTGAAATGTTGTAAGAACTAGCGAAGTGTTGGGAGCTTTGGACACACACTACGTGGGATGGAGCCCCCAATCTGCAAATCTGATGGACTCCCCTCTTCTTCTTGCTCATAACGCCGGAGAGAAAATCGGTATGCTGGAGTCACTTATGGGTTTAACCGCACGAAGGGAAACGAGTTTCGCTCCCAAAATGTAGCAACCTCGGTGTGCGTAGCCGTACGAGAAGTCCACCACCCCCGAACACCCTCGCTGTTAATCATCTAAACTGTAGGGCCGCGAATTTCAGGATGCATCTCGGCTAGAAAACAATGTAGTCCCGGCCCATGCGCTCAATGTACAGCGTCCCTACCTACTTCAAAGAAATTCGAAAAGTCGCTATTATCCCTCCTTCTGCCGCACCCTCACATCGGGCGAAGTCGTAATTGGTATTTAATCACTGCTGAAACACTGTGGAAGCATCTCCCGTGTTAAACACCCACCCAAGCGACAGCGATGCCCCTGGAAATTAGGCAAATATGTATTTTTTACCAGGAAAATCGCTATTTTCCAGAATTTGAGGCCGTTGCGCGACCCCTAAACGTTGTCCGATCGAGTCCAAATTTTTTCCCATTTCTTTTTTACCGGATTGGAGCCAATAACCGATTAAGCCGCTCAACATTTCGAACATTGCCAATTTTGTAATCACCCTATAGATACATACTTGAAATCTGAAATGCACACTTGTGCATGAATTCAGACCAGGCTTCAGAGCAATATAAAAGTCGATACATTTTTATTTTGTTTTGCATTTTATGTTTTGGAGAACACAAAACTTTATAAGATCAGGTAGATAAATAGAGAAAATTACCTTCTTTCAGTGAGAGCATATACTCGCATTCCTTTCGGCATTGTTCTATTTGAGTGCAAAGTCTGCTCAATGAACTCCAACTCCCAGACCGGAGACTTTTCTTGGGTCTGGAAATAATATTCATCAACACTACACATAAAATGTTTTGCATATTGACCATATTCTAAAATAGCAGATCAATACCTTACACAGGAAACCCATAAAAACTTAAGGCATTTCAATTTTCCAAGGTGAATTTCCAATTTTTTTTAATGACAAAGTAAAATCTGAGCGTGCTCTAATGTTTATGAATAAGTAGCATAACAGAAATAAATCCAATTTAAAGGTTTATAACAGAACGTTTTTGAAAATTTCCACAACAATTTTTATTCTACCGACCTAGGTTTCGGGAAACATTGCCATTACCTTGATAATGGCAATGTTTGCCGAAACCTAGGTCGGTAGAATAAAAATTTTTGTGGAAAGTTTTACAAGGTGCTTCTGTTATAATGCAGTCTGAAGCATTATAGCGACACATTTCAGAAGGAAACTCCAAATTGAGCCTCCGACATGTTTAACAGAGTGATGCAGAGTTGCAAGTACACCCATGGCCAACTACAACGAATGAATGAAGCATTTTCTATGTATCAAGTTGGAATATTACATGCCTGAAAATTTAAGCAAAAATATTTCCAATTTTCTCCTACTGACGACTTGATCGTTGCAATATTTGAGAATTGCTACTGGTATTCTGAAGTCATATCCACATGTTGATAGAAATCAGTCCTCAAACTTTTCACTGGGTACATTTGGAAATCTAATAATCACTTGAGATTGGTGATAGCTAAATACTAATTAATTCTCAAAAACTTCAACCTGAGTATTATCCTGTAATAGTAACAACTCATAGTAGTGACAGGCTCACCATTGATAATCTATGAGAGGACAATTTGCTGCAAGTTGGTTAAAAGTAAATATTAGTATTTTCAGCTCTAAGTTTGGCAGTGGCTGTATGACAAACCAGAACAGTTCTACGTTAGCTTTTAAATACTTTGGGTGCCAGCTTCCTCAGGTCGCCTCAAGATACTCATGTTGCTGACGTGTTTGCTGATTCAGAGCTTCAGCTTCATTTTATGAAATAGATATCGCTTTGTCTGATATATTACTTTTTGTTTGGACCGATTAAAAAAAAAACCTTTTGTAAATAAATCGATTTCCTCTGAGTAACACTTGAGTGGAAATAGTTATTTAAAAAAGTTAAAATTTACAACAATTAAGCATGACCTTTTTCAAAGTGAACTTAGCAAATGCTGTAGGAATAAAAGCATTAAATTTATGCCACGAAAATTTTCAAGCGATTAGTTCGGAATTTTGATAATAAAAGAGGTTTTAAAAGAGAGAGGATTCATGCCTGCCGCAAATACGGTGATGAACTAACATAGAAATTGCCACAGAAAAAAATGAAGGAGAGGTACTTTATAGCTGTAGCACATCTTTGGCTGAAGTCAGCTAATGTGATGAGATACGATATATGTTCAATAGATATAAAAACGCAAATATATATTCTTAATCATCTTAGCCCAGCTGGAATTTCTTGTCAAAATAAATCTACATAATAGACAACATTTGAGCTAAGTCAGCCATAGATCTATTCCACAATGGGCGTAATACGTTGACCGTAATAATTTTCTTACGTTTACTTATCTATACATATATTTTAATTTTGTTGGGCGATACACGAGTATGGCATCGAATCGTCGGCCACCCGGTTGGAAACCTGAGAAGAGTTCATTAAAAAAACACGACGTTGAAACAACGTGTGGCCTCTCTACAAAGACGTGTGGATGACAGTGATCAAATTTCTCATTCGGACGTCCTGGGGCCTTATTCAGCAAGGACTCGACATGGCCGAACCTCGGAAAATCCGTTAATGTGACGTCACTTCCCCCGACAAATCTCAACTTTTGAAATGGCCCTATTTGAACTAACATAGAAATACCACCTGGGGGCCTATTCTCTAACTCGAAGCATCGGAGCTTTCTGGCGAAAAGATGCTTCAGTAAGCTACTTGCTCCCATCGGTATTCCCTATCATGGAAGCTACCGGAGAAAGAGCAAGCAGAAGCTACCGGTAGCTTATTAGGCTATCACCCGTATTCTGTAAATGTCACGGAGCTACTTCCGTAGCCCCAATAAGCTCCCACGGTAGCCTCACGAAGCGCGGCCTACGAATATCATGCTTAAATATTGGTCATTTTATAACGCTTATCTATCTATAATTATTCAACGCACGGAATGTTTATTACATTTATCAAATGCGCATTCTTTGCACTTTCACTGGGTTACTTTGTCATTTTCGCCATTAGCGGGATTTTTCACAAAAAATATATTAACCGGAGTGACGGAAAGCCATATTTACCTTCGGAAAGTAACGTGATTCCAGCCCGTAGTGGGATACGTGGGCCGTGGTAACGTGTATCACCTTCGCATTTCTTTTGAAAGCTTCATCTCCGTATATTTTCTAAATTATTTGAAGCAACGAGTAATTGACGAAAGCAAATACCACGAATCATATTGAATCATATAATTGACATGAACCCTACTTCCCGAATATATTAACGAACAATGTTATTTCAATTGACCAAAACAGCTAAGATGGACGTCGTGCGATCGTGTTCACAAGATTGTTCACGAGATTATGTTAGCAAAAATAAAACATTTTACAATTTTGCTCGCATGATTTTAAATGCGTGGACTTTTTCGCTAAACACGATGCACGAACATCTTCACTGTCTAAAACGGCCTAAAAACAGGTTTCACCAGTTTTATCCACGGAAAAACATTGAGATAAAGCTTCCCTATTGGTTCTAAGATTGACGTCACCAGAAATGAAGTTTCCATGGATTTGGTTTAAAAATATTCTCATACCCGCCTTTCCTCAAACTTCTCTCCATTTCCTATTACGTTCTTGAGAAAGCTCCATGGAGTTAGAGAATACGGTTGGTAGCCAATTCTGGTAGCCTATTCGATGCTACCGCATCGGTAGCTTTGATATAGAGAATAGCCCCCCCTGGTACCCCAATGGAGTACCCCAAGAGCGTAACGACAACGTCCTCTACCGCATCGGTAGCTTCGAGATAGAGAATAGCCCCCCCTGGTACCCCAAAGGAGTACCCCAAGAGCGTAACGACAACGTCCTCGATATTGTAAAAAAAAAGTTGAGGCTGCACCGGACTGTTATATTTCAAGTGATATGGTCGACTAATGTCATCGCATGGGCAAGAGGGATGACTCCAATTAGGTGCCGGTAATTGTGCTCAAATTTGACAAGGAATAATTAGTGAGGAAAAGAAGAGTTAAAAGGAACTTTTCGATTGAGCACATGGGATTTGAGGTCGATAACCTTGTCTACATCAATGACAGCCTAACCCCAGGGAGAGGAAAAACTCTTCACTGATGCTCGTGAGACCATGAAGAATAAATTCTCAAAATACTTGTGGATTAGAGATGGAAAAATCTTAATGCGAAAAAATGACAACGATCTAGTATTGCACATACTCTTACGATGACTATATCTGTAAAATTATATTCAGTGTGCATATTTGCTCTTTTGGACTGATATTTTTGTCGCAAATTGCAGTCAATATATATAAATAGCTAATGTTTTGATGCCTTATCCGCTAAAGAACTTTGATTTGTTTAACTCTTCCTGATCTGAAGTTGAATATCTACCAACTACATCATATATATGCACTGATGCATGCCTTTTCCCGTACATCGTATCTGCCGTCGTCGTCGCTCTCCTTGTTCGTAATGAGCACCTCTATTAACAGGTTTTTATTAAATGGTACGTAGCTTTTATAATTAAATAAATTTAATGCAATTCATCAAAATATAATAAGTCTAAGAACTAATTTTGACAGTTTTGTGATAATGTTTGAGAATTTGTTAGCCAAATATGTTATAAGTTGTTTTAATAGTTACAGTATTAATGTTATAGTAGATACTCTCCGAAATATGGGTGGGTGATTGTGAAGTACATACAAGCATTTCAACTGCCTAAATATAAGCAACAATTAAATTTTTATGATAACTATCGAGCAGGTGGAGTAATAGTGTATGTTCCAAAGAAATTCACTGATATTACCAATGAAGTCCCATTCAGTTTCAGCTGACTTGGTTAAAATTACTGTTAACATCGTTTCCACCACAAAAGTAACCTTAATTGCAGTCTATAGGCTACTAGCCAATCCAGTGTCTATCTTTTTAAAATAGTTGAAAAGCTTATTAGAATCTCCACTGAAATAAATGTAGTCATATTAAGATACATGAATTTATGCACTCTACGGCAAACGGATTGTGTATATGACTATCAAATCAGGAAGGCTAGTTGTGGTATGGAGCAAATGATTAGCTCTCCAACTAGAATTACATCCAATAGTGAAACTTGTCTTGATCACATTTATTACAGGTCCAAAGACAAACTTGCTATAAAATATAATATGCGACATTTGGGATGTTGATCACCACCTTCTCTTACGAAAAATGAGGGAGCTCAACTTTTCCACGGGGGTATTAAATTGGTTCCATTCCCATCTATCAGGTCGCAGACAGGCCGTCAAGGACTAGACTGGGAATATTTCTAACTGGCGGTCTATACCGAGTGGGGTCCCTCAAGGATACGTCATCGGTCCTTCGTTGTTTTCCCTGTATGTATTTGATCTCCCTACGAACCTGAGGTTTTATAATTATATGTTCTACGCGGATGATCTCCAAATTTATTTACACTGTTCACCGAGTGACTTCAATACCACAATAGGAAAAATTAACTATGACCTTGAGGCGATCTCTTACTGGGCCGAAAGGAATCCCTTTATTCAAAATACAGGCAAGACTAAGTCAATGATTTTTGGTAGTAAAGTATTCATAAACAAAAGTGATTTCAACAATGTTCTGAAAGTTATGGTTGGGAAGAGTGCAAAGCCGTTCCCTAATAATGTCAATAACTTGGAGGTTAACACATTCAATGCGGGCCCGATTTTCATGAAAGTCGTCAAAATCGGCTTTAAAAAATTTAAAGGGCTTCGGAATGGAACGACCACGTCAATTGACGTGCTCCGTCAGTCGGTGTAGCCAGGAGCACGTCTATTGATGTGCTCCGCATTGAATGTGTTAATCTTTCTCCCACACTATATCTTGGAATTATCATGTTGATGGTACATAAAAAAAGTATCTAGAGTTCTTTACCTATTGAAGGCCCAAAGGAACTTTCTAACAGAAAAAATTAGAACAATATTGATATCCACTCTGATATTCCCTCATATTGATTATTGTTGCTTAGTGTAGCCAGATCTTTCCAATGCATTGAATGCTGAAATTCAAAGGAATATAAATTCATGTATCACAATTATTTTCACCTGCGTAAAGACGAACACATTACTTCATATCTCAAGGAACTGAGGTGGTTAAAGGTACAAAACAGAAGAAAATGCTTCTTGATTGTTTTTATACATATGTGATGAGGATATCCTGAGAATGTTCTACCAATTTTTTTGTTTAATTCTACCAAATTGAATTTACTACCAAAAAGTTGGTTTAAAACGCGATTCATGTACTTTGGAAGTAATTTAACTCTTACTAATGGAAGATATTTTCGGTCCATTTTTGAGTCTATTTCGGACTTTAAAAATTAATGCACCTATTTCAGAAATAAATTGTCCAATGGGGTAGTGAGCATGTCTTTACCACCAAACACTTGGTTTAGAACGCGATTCATACACTTTGGAAGTGATTTAACTCCTCCTAGCGGAAGATATTTTTGGTCCATTGCTAAGACAATTTTGGAATTTAAAAATATTTACGTCTCCTCCTATCTCGGGAGCATGTGCTGAGGATATCCTGAGAATGTTCTCCTAGCATATTCTAGGCAGCGCAAACTTATTACATGTGCCAAATTATGCCAGAGCGAAAGTTTGCTGACTGTGAATAAATAAAAAATATGTATGTTAAATAGCATTGGTCAATACCAAATTGTAATTTTGTTGTATTTTACTTAAACTATGTAACAAATTTTGTAAAAACCGAGCATAGATTTGCCCAAATGTACTTAGTCTTACAGGGCACGCCCAACATCAATAAAATTTGTATCTATCTACCTACCATTATCTATTTGGTATTATCGAAAGCCTATCCTGAGAACCAGCAGGATACATAAATATTTTTGATAAAGTAAAAGGTTATGCCTGATGAGAGAGACATCGCTCTTCGTTGGTATTAATAGAAGCAGTGATAATAATTTTGACTGAAAAAAATGACTTTTATGAAAAAGGATGGTCAAAACTTATCTTTTGGTCAAATTTTGATCAACGAAGGTTCACCTTGCTTCGCTAGAATTGCCCATTTAATATTTCCATTACTGACGTGGATATAAATAAAAAAGTTATAAGTTCAATTCTGCCAGAATTAAAAAGACTAAGAGATCACAAGGGATTGTATCCTTGGGCTATATTAATCTTGATATGTTTAAAACATCATTAAGATTTTGTATGTTACTATGCACGCTTAATAAGGAAGTTATTTTAATGTTATATTGCAAAACAAAACTCAAATTGAAACTCTTAACAATGGATATATTTAGTGAAGTCGTACTCAAGCTGTTTCCTTTCTTACGGATTATATTTTCTCTATAACAGCTGAACGTAGCAAGCAAAAAAAGCTCAAGTTCGATTAGGCAGCAGGGATGAGAACCTCTTAATATGCAGAGGCAACATCAGCAGAGGTATATGCAGTACATGCTTGAAAGAGCCACATACAAAGCTGTTCTCAACTGATAACACGTAGAAGTTTTATATAAAACCAATATTTTATCGATTTCATCATCTTTGAGCATAAGAAATGAAACATCATTTTCAGAAATCAGTTTGGTTACGGGATTTATGACTGATGAAGTGCATGACAGCTAAATATATTACGATGGATAGTTAATTCAAATCGTTTGTAAGCTAAAATAACACTGCGTAAAAATAGCATAAAGAGATGGAAAAACATTCTGTTGATGCTGATTTATAAAAAATAATAATAATAAGAGATAACTCAAATCTTGAAAGCAATTATCCGAAACATTACCAGAAGAATCTTTATATTTTGGAATTCCAAATAAGCTGAAGCATGGGGCAGCAATCAAGGAAAGCAGCATCTCTGGATTTCCATCAGGTGAGATGATACCTCAATGACTGACTCGCCCTCCTCCTCAAGGTACTGATGTCAGGTCTACTCTCAGCTCGGTTTGAGTACTCTTGAGTGCTGGGTCAGGTGATCTCAGATTGGCTGCTGATTAATGAATTTTGCGTCTTCCCCAGCATGTCTCCAGCTGTGACTGATGGAGCATCCAATGTCCCCATAAGGCAATAACAATCAACCGGGAAACGTCAATCAAACTTGGAGACACAAGCTGCGGAAGATACAAAATTCAAGAATCAGCCAATCTGAGCTCACCTGACCCAGAACTTAAGAATGGAGCAGAAACTTAACATGAACGCCTTGAGGGCAATGGCTGTTTCAGCCATTGGGACGATTCAAAGCACCTCACCTCACTTCTGGTTGAAATGGTCCTGGTAGAGGCACCATTCACCAGGAAAGTACAAAATCTTACAATGAATTCCAATGCTACCTCTCCCTAGGAGATTTCTATGAAATGTCTGTTGGAATAAAACATTATAATGACAATGACATAATAATCTAAGTCGGGTTAAAATGGTGGCAGCAGAAGTGATTTTTGTTAGTCTAGTTCCTAAAACATGTGAATAAAGCTAAAACAATGACCAAAAATAGCCCTGGTCAAGTCCATTCGCATAAACAGCACTGCAAAATTAAAAAAGAGATAGGAAAGTTACAAAGCTATTGTACTTCTAATGAATACTACATGCTTTTCAGAGTACAAACCACCACCAGTACCTTGCTTAGCATCCAGTTCATAAGCGTAGCCTTTGCACTTGTGACAAGAGTGCCATTTTCGTTCCATTCCATCCCAGATAAAAGTGGGCCAATATCTTGCAAGACGTTGAGATTATAGCTGCAAATTGATTAATGAATTCACAATTTTTAGGAAAGAGATAGTATGATATTACCATTGAATTATTACTAGCATGAATGAAATGGCGATTCTGAGGTTAATATTTCAGAAAAAAGTTTTAGTTTGTTTTGAATTTTGATTAATTTCCAGCACACTTAACTTGCTAATCCATTCACCAATGTCTACCAGCATTCAACTTAATATGAAGTGAAACTATCGCCAAAAAGCACAGAAACAACATGTTATTTAAAATTAATTCAACTTAAATCCAAAATATCACATGATATCATCCTCATCATCAACATTATGGATATTTAAAGCAATAAAACACGATTTCATATAAACTTTAACATTTCATGCGAGAAAAAGAGCATGTTAATGATCATATCCAACGTCTCAGTACTGTGGACTAGAGACTGAAAAAACCCTGAGAACCATTTATCTAGCTGATAGCTGATTCTGATACCAATACTGATTCAGAGCACATTAAAAATACAATCTTATATTAATAGGTCAAATTTAAAAATTGTATACATGTAGCAATATAAATAGGTGCTTTATTAACTAACATTCATATAGAATATGATCACATTGTAAGGAATTCTATCTAAATCTAAAAGGAAGGACATCACACTCGGATTCGTTCACGTAAACGTGGAGGACAATTCTAGAGAAATGTTTGACCGAAGGCTGCTGAGCCCCATTTCAGTTCTACGTCCACTGGAACCGCACTCGTCCGACTAATGGTCAGCCGTGAACTCGGATCGTCCACTGCAGCCAAATTACATCCGACTTACACCACTTTCGCCTGTCATGCCAGGGGGCTAATTTGTAACTTAAATTACCAGTGAAATAATATTTTCACTGATGAAACAAATTTAAATGATGGTAGACTCGATCAACCGGTGAAGGAAAAATAGTTCCAAAAGCAAAGACCCCAGGACATAAGCTTGAATCATGGGTGGATGGGCTTGCCTCCGAAACGGCTGTGCTCACTTTGGATTCGAACGTTTATGGGATTACGGTCGAAGCAAACAACACGACAACAACATACTTGACATAATGGCCATTTTCAATCGTAAGGTTTGTATTGTAATTTTAAGTATAATTATAAATATATTGCAAAATGGCATATTTCATTGACTACTATAATGATAATTATAAATAATGGTTTATATTAGGTTGAATTTATCTCCTAAACCACCTCGTAAGAGGAACCGAGCCTCAGGTATAGGAGGGGTCGCAGGTGGCGGATAGCGGACGTTCCATCAGATATGGTGGACACCTCTGAATAAGGGGTAACCCGGAAAAGCAGCCCCGGACCAAGGCGGCAGCATCATGAGGGTGTGGTGAGGATGACCTGTGGCGTGGCCATACTCGTTAAAAACTGCATAAGCCCAACGACGGTGCTGCCCTGTGCTGCCTTGAACGAGTAAGGGGAGGACCCCAAAGGCTAAGAGAAGGTCACTTTGACATAAGAACGAGGTCAGGCCGAGATCTTTGAGCTGTAGTGAAAGCAACTGGCCTAGGAGAAGATAATTCAGAACAAAAACTCCTGGTCCTCCAGGTTGGGGGTTGGGCGTTTCGCAACTTGGAATGTGAGGACCCTGGCCTTACCAGGAAAAATGAATATTCTTAGCGAAGAACTAGAAACATGTAATATAGACCTTATAGCGTTACAAGAAACTAAGTGGCCATATTGTGGTAAACTAAACTCCAACAAATACCAAATATTGTAGTGGCTGTAATGATGGAAGACACTATATGCAGGCGTAGGTTTTGCCGTCAAAAGGTTTAATTATAATCTGTGATATGTTTTAAGCTTTGAGTGAGAGAACGTGTTATATTAGAGTAAGAAGAAAATGTAATAATATATCTGTGATAAGTTTTTATTCCCAAACTGAGGAAAGTAAGGATGAAGACAAAGATACGTTTTATGTACAGCTTGAAGAAGTAGTGACCGATAGCAAAACTTTGCAATTTCCTAAACTGGACAAAAGACAAACGAAAATAGAATGATGTTTCCTAGGTATGTACATGCCATACACAACTTCATGAATTTCGCATTGCACTTCCCAGCATTTCGTACATGGTCTATAATTTTACCTTTCCCCTTTACTATTGAACACTCAGTTGAACGGCTTAAGTTCAATGATTGTCTTGCAGCAAAAGATCCTCCCAGTTCAGCACGTCTAATAATTCCCAACTTTTGCTCGACAGTATTAAGTTTATGCGACCTACGCGTATTTTCGTTGGTCTCAGTCACAACATATTTACGTTTTCTACATTCTTATCATATGAAATTAATTAAATTCAGTAAATAAACAAGTTATACCTAGCTCTTAGGTAACACTGCCCACAGTCGTGTTTACTAGCGAGCGAGAACGCCAGATGAAACAGTTGAATGCCGTGATGCGCCATGCACCATCGCGGGAAATTCAAAAATATTGTTCGACAAATGTCCGAAAGTCGGAATTTGGTTCCGAAAGTCAAGAAAAGGTATCAATTTGGAGTGTACGAAAGTGCGAATTGTACGAAAGTCGAGGACCGCCTGTTAAGTGTTGAGACGAATATTCGGCCCCATGAAAGAGGGAGAGACATGGAGAATAAGGAAAAACAAAGAGTTGAGGGAAACGTACAAAGAACGAGATATAGTGGGTATAGTCAGAAGCAGAAGACTTAGATGGCTAGGCCATGTCCACAGAAGAAGTGACAATGCAATGATAAAAAAAGACATGGAAAGGAAAACCGGAAGGCACCAGACCACTAGGGATACCAAGAATGCGCAGGAGCATCGAAGTGAAGAAGGACATGAGAAAAGTTGTTGGCGAGGCCAAAGAGAACTTAGGTTTCCCATGGCCACAGGAGTAAGAGTAATCTCCTAAAAGAACCTGTTGTGACAGGCATGGTGTTTACAGAGTCGCTAAAACGTAGCAAGTGTCAGAGAAGACATAACAGAAATCATTTCGTTATTTCAATTACTGTCTAAATTAAGATATAGAACCTATGTGGATTGAAATCAAGTTGGATTGCTTTTCAGTAGTAAGTGTGGCTGTTTACATCCTGGTGAAAGTATATTGATTTTTTGTGTGCATAGCATTGTATTGTATTTAATAAAGCTTAATTCAGCAAATTTGCGTCCTGGTGCGTCAGTACACCGCATAGAGTACTTACGTATCTTTCAATAGTGATTGAGTCGCGGGCAACGGTATAATGGCTCTCTAACTACTAGTCCTTTTAGAAGGGATCCTTGCTTGAGTAGAGGCGTGAAAGTGGGCCTAGGGTATTGCTGGGCTTTGGTTTCTCTAGTGGCATACTAGCGAAAATGAGCCAAAGCTGAGGCTGGTAACCTTGCATACTCTACGGAAACTTACTGCGAGCAGTCAAAGAATATCCTCGGACGGCGGAAGCCATGATGGGCGACGGAGGCTGTATAAAGAGACGGCAAAACAAACTGGATAACTGGTGCTTGAAATGTGAGATATGTGTATGGAATAGAGAAAGAAAGAGTTGGTGAAAAACATGAAAAGGAGGCGAGGGGATTTTTTGTTTGTTTTTGGAACCAAGCACAAGGGGCAGGACGTTGTTAAAACTGATGACCGTGGGTTAGCATTGTGGTCAGGAGTTGAATTTAGAATGCATGGCAGTCAAGTTGCTGGATTGATCCTTAATGAGAGACTTAATATGCTACTTAGGAAATTAAAGTTAGAATCCCCTATATTGCTATGGGTTCGTATGAAAGAAGTTATCCGCAGAGATGTGATTGTGGCATGTTATACAGCAGTGGATAGAGAAAGTGACAGTGTGAAAGATGAGATTTGGGGAAAACTGAGAGAGGTACATACTTCATTAATGTGACCCTGGTGTAGAATAATTGTACAAGGCGACATAAATGGCTGGGTCGGTGTTGGATGGGATGCATTTCAGAGAGTGATTGGGCCGTTTGGTGACTCTCGAAAAGTGAATGAAAATGGTGAAAACGTGGTGAGTATGGGCTTGGAAAATGAATTGTTTGCTTCGAATACATTGTAAAATATAAGAAAATCTAAATGCAGGCATGGCAAAGGGGCAATTGTAAGATCATAATTGATTGCATTGTGAATAATGAGATTGAGAGAATAAGTAAGAGATAAAAGGGTGATGAGGGGTACTGAATGTGGAACAGACTGCTCTTTGGTGGTCTCTTTAGTGGATTTGGGTAGAAAGTGGGTTCCGAGGAAGAGAAGAGCACGTAAACAAATGGGAGTAAAATGGAGAGGTTGTTAGACAACAAGGTGAGAGCACGCTATGGATGCATGCTTGAGGGTATGCTATCTTCGTAAAGGAAATGGGACGAAAATATCGGTCATGGGAGTGTGAAAGATAAGTGGATGAGCCAGAAAGGAATAATTATAGAATTTCCAGAAGGTGCAAATAGAAAAAGAGTGGTATGGAAAATGAAAGGCAATGCATGGTGGGAGGAAGGAGTGGAAGTTGCAGTGAGTAAAACGAAAGAGGCGCATGAGAGATTTATTGATTGCAGCCTACTCTGAGGAATCTCGTAAGAAGGCATGCGATGAATACGGGGAGAAAAGGAAGGAATGCCAAATCGCTGTGAAAGAGAGCAAGGAAAGAATGCGTGCGGACGAAGCTAGCAAAATGGAGAGTGATTTTGAAGTCAATAAAAAGTTATTTTGGGAATAGGTCAAAAGGGCAAAGTAAGGTGAGGGCAGTGAAATGGATGCCATAAAGAAGTGGCGAAATCTTATGGGAAGAAAGGAACGTCAGGGACTCTTGGAGGGAATATTTTTTAAGAATTAGACCATAATGGTGAAGGCGATGAGCGAATTATCACGCAAAGATGTCAGAATGGAAAAGAAATTGAGTGAGATAGATGTGGTAATGGCAGTGACCCGGGTAGTTTCTTAATAAAACATTGTGAAATCACCAAGTTACATTTTTTCATTCTAATTTATGCTTACCTACTCTGCGATTGATTATTTTATTTTTATGCATCCTAATGCATTCAAATACAAAAGTCGTAGAGGCATTGGTCTATTTCTCTTAAATGAATGTTCGATACATGAACGTTTATGCATCTTATTTCGGCGCAAAATTTGAGCCAGACTTTTTGTTTAAATTATCAGTAAGAAAAAATGTAAAATTTTACACAGGAACAATAGGAAGGCTGAGCGCGTAGATGATATATCCAGTGAAATGTTGAAGTGTAGGTGTTAAGTACTAATAAGTCGCTCGTAGGAATTGTATTATTAATAAACTCGAGAGTGGCAGGCGTCACTACGTAGAAATTTGGGATGTTTGTATTCATGATAAAGTAAAATACTTAGTATTTTATACAAAATTTCATTAGTAAAACTCGTCTCACCAATTCACAACATCATCAGGTACAGAATGATTGTTTTTTCGTTAATTATTGTTATAGTTATGAGGTAGGTGGAGGAAAATACAAATATTCGGACAGAGTTGAGAAAGGCACGTAGACCAAGGGCTGGTGAGACGGAAAAGGTTATTATTTAGAATGGTAATTTTATCAGAAAGGAGTGGAGAGAGATGCAGAAATAATAATTCATCGCAGAGATTATTGGATTGTCTAATAATTTCTGTTTGCTCAAGAGCATCCATTTTTAGGCCTTTGAGAAGAACGTGTAAAATTTCTGGGGTAAAATCGCTCAAATAATTGTTTTCAAGTAGGTGTTTAGCAAAAGGTGAGGTGGAATCCATATTTCGGTAACTTCTGGTGGGTTCTTCGATGCGTGTGATAAAATTTCTACCAGTTTGGCAAATGTATGCCTTATTGCAGCAATTGCATTTGATTTGTAAATGCCAGACTTGAGGAGTTTATTCTGCCTTTTCCATTGACTTAAGGTTTAGAAAGGGTTAGAGGAGTGTAAAATGCTGCTTTAGGAAGCTTAGTAGGCAGTTTGATATTCTATAAAATATGTCACCTAGGAAAGGGAGAGAGCACTACTTGAAATTTGCTGGCCTTACTGTTTGTGCGGGGGAAACAGTCAGACTAGCAAATTTCAAAACCAAAATTCACCAACTGAGCTAGGAATCGACTGATACTTAATTGGTAGTTTCAGGCGTAGCTTCTTGGAATCGATCCATGTTAAATTTAAAAACTCTAATTTTGCAATCCCACATTATGTTATTAATCCTGACCTGACCTAAAGATGAATTTTTACGTTGAAACCCGGGTAGTTTCTTAATAAAATAATGTGGAATCACCAAGTTACATTTTTTCATTCTAATTTATGCTTACCTACTCTGCGATTGATTATTTTATTTTTATGCATCCCAATGCATTCAAATACAAAAGCCGTAAAGGCATTGGTCTATTTCTCTAAAATAAATGTTTGATGCATGAACGTTTATTTATCTTATTTCGGTGCAAAATTTGAGGCAGATATTTTTTCAATTTATCAGTAAGAAAAAATGTAAAATTTTACACAGGATTATTTCTTTGCAGATTAATATAATGACTACCATGCCTTCCTATGATACGCCTATACATACCGATACTCGCAACTGATATTAATTGAGGCACTCGAATTTGGCCACAGTCAAATACTTCCTAATCTGTTCCTCATTTGTGTAGCCGAGAAAGCATTAAGTGTAACGTAATCGAAATAACGACCGCTTTACTATAGAGCGCCCAGCGTCCCAAACGTGGCTTTCCATACCTTTCGCACTCCTCTCACTACGTTTACCAATCGATCTCAGATCGATCTGACTGGCTCAGCTCGGTATGGTAAACGGAGCGCGCTGGCCAGATCGATCTGAGAAGCGAGCCGAGTCAGCCCGCTTTCCCTAACCGGTCTGAGATCTCAGATCGATCCGAAGAGGTCGGAGCGTGGCGCTCATCGTTCTTCTTTTGGTTGCCGATGGTAAACAAAATATAATCGATATCATTTACGGCGTGACTTGTTGCAAGAAGGGAAAGGAGAGAAGTGTGCGGCTGATAATGCAAGAAATCTCAAAATAATTCAAACTACTAAAAGAACGATAGTTCAATATCGATGTTTTCAGACCGTGTTGGTAAACCAGGCGATCTGAGTCAGCTCCCTGCTGAACTTTCAGATCGGTCTGAACTCAGACCGATCTGAGATCGATTGGTAAACGTAGTGCAGACGATTCATGAGTACCTCTTCACTTTTGTTCCGTGCCCTCACTCAGCTGTCATTTGCAGAAATGGAGTAAGTTATAAAAAATTAGCGACAGTCGCTCTGCTCCATTGATCTCTCTACAAAAGCGGCACAGAAAAAGACTGAGATTTTACAAACGTTCGAGATAGGCCAGGTTTATTACTAGTGACGGGTCGTTCATGATTGATTCGTTCGAAATGATGGAATCACTACGTGAATCAAATGACTAATGATTCATTGTGTGAAAACAAGCCAATCATCAATCATCTATCCTTTCCACTTAAGCTTTAATCCGGAAGCACTAATGTATGAGCGTCCGTGAAAGTATTTCCCAGTATCAAGACGGGTCAGTTATAAGATTATGCAAAAGTTGTATCAATGCTTACATAGTATGGCTGGCTTCAGTCGAATGATCATATGCCATGCTTAAGGAATTGATTAACGGGAGAAGACAACATATATGTTGTGAAACTAAAGGGACTCCTTTTCTGACGATGTGTATAGTTAGTCTGCTGTTGTTTGGGAGTGATTTTCGTCGAAATTACTGGCCTTGAATATTTTCACCCAGAGCTTGAAGTCCTTAAAATTTCTTATTATAAAGGGTCATTGTAATAAATACTACTCAGTTCGAATTGGTAAAATATTACCATTACATTTTTGTGCATAGTATTACCAACCACTGAATTGACAAATATATGCATTATATCCATTCGTGGAATTATTCCTTGTAGTGCGAAAATGGAAATGATGTAGTGGGTAAACCATTATAATTCACCTTCTGATATCATTCATTTTCATTTAAAAATATCAGTTTCCGTTTCCCTCAGAAAATTCTTCGATCGATTTTAAAAATTTATAATTTACCATTTCCCATTGGGGAATTTGCTGTCCAAAGATGGTCGATGAACGAACACTATTAAAACGACCATTCAAGATTATTCAAGAAGAACATTAAATGAACGCTCAAATGTCTCACTCATAGATAGTTCAAAAAATATGCTTTGAAGTATGTACTTCATGGACTGTTCAAAGAATGTTCAACGTAGATGAATTTCTAAACGTAAAAATGTTTATTTGACTCCGAAGGCTATTATCATAGAATAACAATGTCTACTTACTCCATAGAATCGTCATATCTCCTCCTACCTATCGGAATAATACTATCATGCCTTCCTATGATACGCCTAAACATACCGATACTCGCAACTGATTTTAATTGAGGCACTCGAAGTAAGTGTTATACATATGTAATCTACTTCTTCGAAGTACCGTGCAAGCCACCACTAGGGTGTTAGGCTCGGGATGATTCCACATCAGGCATGCAGCACTCGTCCCAGTTCAAATCAGGACCTCGCACACTCCCACGGCCACTAGGCGCAGACCAAAAAGCAGCCAGGAGAACAGTGCGCAGTACAACCAGAAACTGGGAGAGTGCTATGTAAATTAACATACAAACAATGCTGTACACTGGTTAAGATACATCTACCGGTCAATATTACTAATACTCTTCATTTATGAATGCTATCAGATACTACTTCATGCAGAGAACAAAATAATGCCGGACATTTCAAGCTGGGTGAAGTGTTAGTAATGATGTTATGTTATTGAACACAAGTGAAAAGTCTACTCTACCTAGTGAGGGTGGGATTTTCATATGATTGATATATCACAACTGTTATGATCCCTTATTGTGCTCGGAAAAAATGACATTTTAAATCTGATATAGTACATCTACCAAAGTTATTATGGAAGTTATATGGAAGAAGATTCTGGAAGTTATATGGAAGTTACATGGAAGTTATTCTGGAAGTGTTATGGAAGAGTTTGAACAGAGCACACTCAGAAGCTCCACCAAGAAGCCCTCCCTCTGGTTACGTTATGTAGATGACACGTTTGCCATCTGGCCCTATATGAAATAGGACTTGCAAAAATTCCTTTTGTACCTGAATTCTCAGCACACCAGCATCAAATTTCCTATGAACATAGGAGAGAACGGCCGACTACCATTCCTGGATGTTCTAATTAGGAAGAGGCAAGATGACAGCCTGTAGCAGTCGGTGTACAGGAAGAAGACTCATAATAACCGATATCTTAACGTCTCCTACTACCACCACAACCCAAAGCAAAAGGCGGGATTGCTAAAAAAACTCTCATCCATCATGTGATCACAATTTCCGATGAAAACTCCCTCAAGAGAGAAAAGGAGCACCTTATTAAAGCACTACGCAGAAAAGGCTACCGGCAAGAGATGGCCATGAAAAGAACCTTTTGAAGAGATATTGGAAAAATCCTCGAAAAAAAGGCCATCCGCTTATGCGACATTGCCATACGTTGCAGAAACAACAGAGAATATCGCATTGATTATCCCAAAAGTTCAAAAACCCGACCTAGGTTCAGCTGCTGCAGAAAGACGGGAGACCACCTGCCGAAGCCAAAGGACAAACTCCCTCACGCACTCTTTGAGGGTGTGTACGAATTGGAATGTTCCTACAGGAAATCCTACATCGGGCAGAGAGAAGATCCATAAGGTGCAGAGTAAGATAACATGAGACGAGCTACCGAGAAGAAGCAGTTCTAACTCTCCGCCTTCTTGGAAAACGTTTGGTAGGAACCTGGTTACAAGGTGGACTTCAAGAATCTGAGGATTCGTAAGGAAGGCCGAGGAAGCCCGACCCTTCCTAAAACTTCCTGCTTTAGCGTAAGCAAGATTTGAGAAGCCACGACGCGTACTCCTGAAGCATTTTTTATTCGGTCCATATGCGCCTTCGGTGTTATTTCAGTGTCAGTTGTGCACAATTTTGAGGCCAGCCATACATATCGACCCAGAAGAAATACCAGCAGTGACGAAGGCGCTCTCAGACGAGTCTGATATTTCTTAAATGGAATTACATAGTGATCCGTGAGATGGCTACATATATATACGATTTTTTATGATATATATATCATAAAAAATCGTCATTTGTGGGAGAAAGTAAAACCACATTGTTTACTCATGTAAATCACCAACCTTTCCCCAACTATTGTATCCGGAACGTAGAATTTGAGGCAGAGGTTAAATCATGGGTCTTATTCAGTGACAAAGTTCAAGTTTTGGCTGTTTATTTTAATTTTGTTCAAAAATATTTATTTGGAACACAGGTCGTGGAGGTGATTTAATTTAATACTGTGCAGGAAATATTGAGAAAATCTTGGGTATATTTCTCCCAGATGACAATAATTATGTTGAAGGTGATAGCGAAGACAGTTCGACGATTTCCTTATTTAAGTTAGGGTGATGTGGGACCTCAAAATGTCTGGTTGAGTGAAAACATTAACGCAAAAGAATGAATGCTAGCTGTAGCCAAAGCGGGGTGAAGGGAATTGACCGCCTCATGAGTACCATTTCATGTAATAGTAAAGACATAAATTCTACAACATAACGCCTAATAATTCTTGTCAACTAAATAAACAAATGTTCTACGGTTCACTTATTAGATCATTCACCAAAACTAAGCTGAAACGTATATGACACCTTTGCATATAACTTAAGGCATAAATTGATTAGGATATTCATTTATACTAAAATACTATCCTCGATCTAGCCCCCTACATAAACGTACTTATCAACCTACATCACAATTTAAAAACAACATTCGCCCCATCACTTCAAACAGAAGTGCCTATATAACTCACTTTTAGGAGTCCTTTTACCCCCTGTCAAGGCCTTCCATGGTATTTCTTGTAGCATATATGATTACCTACCATGAGACGTATAAGGCATTTTTCAATCATTCCCATTATCTCTCCAGGCACAAACAGCGGCACTCAAACAAAGGATAAATCCTTGCTAATGACATTGAGTGGAATAAATGAAAAGATAACTTTTGAGGTTGCAAACTTTACCAAGGCGTACACCTAAGTCAAATTATTAAATTTATTGTTGATTCCAGGCTTTCAAGGCTAAATTTATAAAAATTTCCAGGTTACAATATCGTGGTTTTCACATGAGCAAAAGTGATGTTTTTCAAGTTTTAATGTAAAATCTGGATTTTTCAGCAAAATCCATAACATGACATAAATAAAGTTATTATATAATTATAAATAATTAAATATGAAATAAGTGGTAAAATAAAGTATGAATGTATGTTGTTTTATTGGTAGTAAGTTTTATATTGGTTTTAGGAAGACTAAACCAGAAGTAGGCTTACTTATATTATGTTTTGTTGAAAATATAACGTTGAGTCCTAGAGAATAAATAGGTAGGCAAAATAAAAATGACGAATGAGTATCCAAGACCGAAAGTAAATTTATTTATATTAAATCTAAACTTCTATATATAATCCACTAGGTGTGGCATAAAGTAAAAGAAATAACATTCTCATACCATAAGGGAAAGATACTTTTATGTACTACTGAAAAGCACAAAAGACACATTACCAGTATCCTTCAAAAGTAGGCCTAATAAATTTTGCGCTGTGATAAGTACGCTACAGTACTAAGATTAAATAAATCAACAAAACAAATATATTAATTGGTAACACCAAAAAGGTTATAGAGCCAAAAAAAGAATAAACAGTTTGAAAGGAAATTTATAGGGCTATACAAACATCCTCAATTATATGTATGGTAACTGCATGGTCGTATTCCTCACAATAAGAGCAAGGCGTGTTTACACGATGCAGGTACTCGCGCAATTACGTGACTGAATAGATGCGTGAACAAGTGCTTCAAATTAGAGTACGGGCTATTTTATGGCCACGTGTTCACGCATTTGCGCAATTTTGCATGCTTATACGATGCTAATTTTGACGGTGACTGTGTTCACGCATCTACTCGCGCGGGGATATGCATCGTGGAAGCACGGCTTAATACGTTGCGATCTTGAATTAAAATGCTTAAAAATGGCAACTGAACAGAAATGATGGGCAAATACCACAAGTGGGTATAATAATAGTCACGCGAATGTACAAAAACGGAACGCATTGCGCGTCCGCAAATAATGTTCACCTCCGAATGTTCCACGAATTGATAGAGCATATGTACTGCATTTAAGCAATAGACATTAATTTTAGGCGGTGAAATGTTTCGCAGTAATGAATAGATGAAACGAATGCCTGAATTCGCCACAATACGCGCGAAAGCGTTTATGAAAGCCACCAAACCAAGGCCACAGCTACCACACAATTGAACGTGATCCGATTATCCGTCGGTTTAGATTATCCTTTTTGGCTTCCCCCAACAATAGCACGGATAATTATCCGTGCTATAATAATCGGCGCTCTACTGTATTCTTAATCGATATTTTACAACTGTTCCAAGACTCTGAGAGTAGTAACAGCTACACGGGCCAAAACATATCGAGTACATGAATTGGTTTAAATATCGCTTTAGGCCTTTGTTTGCGTATCGTGTCCGTGTCTTGGTCCTATGCGCAATAAAAGAGAACAAAGGGCAATTGACGTGACGCTGACGGCATCCAGTAGTTACATTCGATCAGCGCGATTCCACGAAAACTCAACCAAATGGTTATGAAATCGTGGCTCGACCATCTCCGATTCTCACGAATTTGGGCTCCATTTGGAATTACGCGGAAGAAAGCCCTAAATGTCTTTAATGCCGTCTCAACGACTCCACAGAAGCCTTCGAGTTTATGTGACAAATTTGTCCCTAACAATGGTACTTCTTTGGAAAATCGCCACAGTTACTACTCCCAGAGTCTTGTAAGAGTTATAAAATATCGATTACGAATACAGTAGAGCGCCGATTATCCGTGCTATTGTTGGGGGAAGCCAAAAAGGATAATCTAAACCGACGGATAATCGGATCACTTTCAATTATGTGGTAGCCGAAAAATTTCGCCACGTTAAATTAATGTCTATTGCTTAAATGCAGTACATATGCTCTATCAATTCGTGGAAATTTCGGAGATGAACCATATTTGCGGACGCGGAATGCGTTCCGTTTTTGTACATTAGCGTGACTATTATTATACCTACTTGTGGTATTTGCCCATCATTTCTGTTCAGTTGCCATTTTTAAGCATTTTAATTCAAGATCGCAACGTATTAAGCCGTGCTTCCACGATGCATACCCCCGCGCGAGTAGATGCGTGAAAACATTCACCGTCAAAATTAGCATCGTACAAACATGCAAAATTGCGCAAATGCGTGAACGCGTGGCCATAAAATAGCCCGTGGTCTAATTTGAAGCATTTGTTCACGCATCTATTCAGTCACGTAATTGCGCGAGTACATGCATCGTGTAAACACGCCTTGCACTCATTATGAGGAATACGACCATGCAGTTATCATACATATAATGGAGGATGTTTGTATAGCCCTATAAATTTCCTTTCAATCTGTTTATTCTGTTTTTTGTCTCTGTAATATTTTTGGTGTTGCCAATTAATATATATTTGTTTTGTAGATTTATTTTATCTTAGTACTGTAACGTACTTATCACAGAGCAAAATTTCTTAGGCCTACTTTTGAAGGATGTTATGGCCTCATGGTATGAGAATGTTATTTCTTTTATTTTATGCCACACCTAGTGGATTATATATAGAAGATTAGATTTAATGTAATTTAATTTACTTTCGGTCTTGAATAATCGTTTTTCATTATTATTTTGCCTACCTATTTATTCTCTAGGACTCAGCGTTATATTTCCAACAACACATGATACAAGTAAGCCTACTTCTGATTTATCCTTCTTAAAACCAATATAAAACTTACTACCAATAAAACTACACACATAATTACTTAATTTTACCACTTATTTCTTATTTAATTATTTATAATTATTTTATAACTTTATTCATGTTATGTTATGGGTTTTGCTGAATAAAATCCATATTTTACATTAGTACTTGAAAAACATCACATTTGCTCATGTCAAAACCACGATATTGTAACCTGAAATGTTTTATAAATTTAGCCTTGAAAGCCTCGAATCATGCATAAATTTAATATTTTGACTAAGGTTAATGTTGCCTGGTAAATGTTGCCACCTCAAAAGTTATCTTTTCATTTATTCCACTCAATGTCATTAGCAAGGATTTATTATTTGTTTGAGTGCCGCTGTTTGTGACTGGAGAGATAGTGGGAACGATGGAAAGTTGCCTTATACGTCTCATGGTAGGTAATCTTATAGGCTACAAGAAATCCTTTGAATGCCTTTGACAGGGGGTAAAAGGACTCCTAAAAGTGAGTTATTTAGGCACTTATGTTCGATGTGATGGGGCGAATGTTGTGTTTACATAGTAATGTAGGTGGATACGTACGTTTATGTAAGGTATGCTAATGTAAGGATTTAAGTTTTCTCGGATGGATTTTCTTAAATAAATCAGCGCTACAGAATTTGATTTAAATTGTCATCACTCACCGGACAATGCGTCTAATGGAAAATAGACTCACAGCAAACACGGGCTTTTTTCCGCGTACTCTTTCGTGGGAAATGTTGGAAAAAAGTGGACTCTTAACTAGTCATTTAGTTTTCCACTACCATGTGATCAAATGTCAAATGCTCCTTACTGGCAGTCTGCAGGGTACCTTGTACACGAGCAAGAATGGCTGGGTAAAAAGGCGTATACTCTTACTTATGCATTTATGAATGGCTTAGCAGTGACCATCGTTTCAGAGTATGACCGTAACTTTCAACTGTCAACAAGCGTGAGGGGAGAGAGGGTGGGAGCCATGAACATGGTGGTTGTACTTATCAAAATTTATTCCTCGAAATTCAAGAGCAAAAAAGTGCCTTTTACTTCGACTGTGTTCTTGCACAGAATTACCTCAGAAGGTTTGAAGATATGGATTGATAGCCAAGGGCTTGAACTGAAGAGAATAACGTGATCCTATGACAAAGTCTCATAATTAATTTTCCATCTTAGAAACCCTCTTAAAATTAGTATTCAGAATGTCCTCCATATAATCCGTGCTTCTTATTCTACAATGTCCTAATCAAAGGCCAGCTTATTAAATTATTTAAATTAAACCATGAATCTCACTCTGCGTTGATGTTCTTGGTGATGTTTTTCAGAATGTCCTCCTTCTTGAAATTTTGCATTTCCTCTGGGTTCACTCCCGGCCACAATTTTAAGATTGATTGAAAAATACAGTCATTATGAAAGGATCCAGCAGGCACCGTCATCTCTATTTCCTTAATAATTGATTCTTCGTCGAAGGTGCTGTTGTCAGTTAGAAACCAGGACAAATACCTGAAATTACAACACAAAAAAGCTGATTTAGTATTAAAGAACTGCTAACTGAACTCTAAGCGAGTTTCACTAAATTTTCAAGGAAAAATTTAAACAAAGAAACAAAAAGTGATTTAACACTCGCACAATGTTAAATCACCAAGGTTGCAATATATGGTTCTAATAGGGTCAAGGTAGTATAATTAATCATATGTTAAGTAACTATAGAAGACAAACATAGATTATAGTGGTGTAAAAAAAGTTCCTCCAATGTTTCTGTACAAGAAAAAATATGTACATGTAGAGCGAACTATTGGTAAAATGTGAGCAAAATCGGATTGGCATAGTCCATATCAATTCAGGCAGGCGAACAAAAAATCTTACCTTCATAGTCTCAGATGTTATTGAATTTCACATATGTAAAAATTCAGAACAAATTAAGAAACGCGTATTTTTTGTTTTGTGCAAAAAAATTCCTGGCCCGAGATACAGGCTGCCAAAGATGGTGCCTCGTGTGCCATTTCTCATGTGCGATTTTCGGAAAAATTGCTCTATCTCTGGAATGGTCCAAGATATAAAAAATATTTAGTTAAAAAAAACTAAATCCTACTTTAATTTTGTTGTTTTTTTATTTGAAAGATACCTAGTAATTTTCTGATGAAAGGGAAGTCCTCGGTTTGTAATTTTTTGTGTCCAAGTTCTCTTTCTGTAGCCTATTGAATATTTTTTTAATTAAAAAATATATTTTTTTTCAAAAATGCCATTTCCAAAATTTTTATCTTTTTACTGTTGATTAGTCCCATGCACTACTACATTCCCTGAAAAGGAGAACTTCAACTTTTCAGTTTCAACTTCCGTGGCTAATTTCTTTATTGCAGTGGTTTTATTATTTAGTATTTCTCTCTTCATATATCCTTCCCTGCATCACGGCCTTGAGTGAAACATCCCCCTCATTACTGCCTCCAGCCACCTACCCTGCCTTCCCCTAATCCCATACATGCAACTCCATACAACGCTACACATCATATCAAACTCTTCACCAGCCTCTTCTTTATATCCTTACCCAAGGTCCCCGTTACCAGCTCCCTTCTGCTACTAAACGCTTCCGTAGCGAACGCTATTATTCTCCTAATGTCTTTGGTACTCTGCCCGTTTTATACTAGCGTACTGCCCAAGTAATTGAATCATCCTACTGGCTCTAGTTTGCGTCCTCCTACTTTTATGACCAACCTCACTTTCTTTTTTCTGAAGAATCTCATTACTTTTGTTTCTTATCATTAATCTCCATTCCGTATTTCTCGCACTGCTTTTCCAATGCATCTCCTAAAGCCTGCAATTCTTTGGCTGCTCTTCATACCAACCCCTGGTCGTCCACGAATCTAACCGACTTTATCAGCTGGCCTCCTACTTTGAATCCCTCGTCTAGCTCTTCCCATGCCTCCCTAATCATTCCCTCAGCATAGATATTTAACAGCAATGGCGACATTCCCCTCGGCCTATAACTGCCCACTCCGACTCACCGTCAGCCACCCTCACATCTGTGCCCTCTCCGCCATATATAAGTTTCGAATGAGTCTCCTATCACGCCAATTTATTCCCCTACTCTAGGTTTATAAGACTTAATTTGCTCTACTCTCCAACCTTTCATTGATTATTCAACGCCAAACTTTTGCCGCGTGCAAACTTAACCTAATTGTCCCATACACATTCTGATGCATTTTTCTTCTTTGTGATAGATATTAAGACCGTTTTCACAGAATCCTCTGGTCGTTTCTTCTTCGTAGATCGTAAGAATAATTAGTGTCTCCGATCAAAGGTTATCCTTAACTATTGTTCCCCCAACATCTATGTCTAGGTTGACAGGTCAATTACTACTGGTTGAACAGCTCCTTTACCTATTCTCTACACCTTTAATGGATATTTTCCTGTTCGATTGACATCTTCCCTACTTTGTCCTTAGCCTTCTCTGTCCTAGGTCTCCTTTGCTCTCTCTTACCACCCGATAGCTTTTTTAGCTTTTTTTTATTTTTACTTTAGTGTTTATCGGACCCACTTCCCCCTCTTCTGCAGCCTTTCCATTTCCTCGGATTGTCTCCCACCGATCTCCTTCGCTCGATTGGTCACTCACCGGAATTTACTGTGTAATTTCTTGTATTTACTCGGTCGGTGGGAGGTCGGGTGTTGACGTTTTTCCACATCTTTCTCTCCTCCAATTTTACCTATCATTTCTTCCGTTACCCACCTCTTCATTAAATCGTAGTGAAACTTCGTAGCACTCACTTGTAAAGAAGATGATGCAGATGAGAGGAAAGCATGTAAGAGATATGAGATAATGCTGCAGTGTCTCCCTCCAAAGGTCCCTCCGAGAGTCTTTCGGTATTTTTGTCCCCTCGTCAACGCTTGATTCGTCCTCTGTGACCTTTAATTCTCAGATGGCGAGTGCCACCAAGTTTTGCTATACCTATATCCTCCTCGTATCCAACGATACTGTTGCATTCTCTGTAGTTCTTACTATGCCTGTTTTTATAACCTCCCATCTTCTCTCTTAAGTTCCCATTTGCTTTGCTTCACCTATATTCTTTTCCACTAGCTCCTGGTTTTCCCTGTTTTTACACCCTCTCTATGCTTCTACGTTCCACCTCACAATCCCCCTACTATAACAAAGCCTTTTGAATCTAAATTCACACTTCATCATAACTGAGTTATGATCTGAGTCCCCATCTGCCCCTGGATAGCTTCGTGAGATTTTTTCCCTGTTTTTGAATCTCTACCTTATAGTGATGTCATCAATTTGATATCTCCCGGTACCTCCTGTTATTTTCCATGTGTACCTACGCCTGAGGCGAGGTGTAAACCAAGTGTTTGGTACTACTAATTTCGATTATAGTAGAACTCCAATTATCCGGATCATTTGGGACCGGACCCCATCCGGATAATCAAATATCCGGATAAATGGATAACTCACAATAAAAAGGTATTTCCTTTGGAAACTTTTTAACGTATTCGCTTCGGATTGATCTACGAACGCTAAATGAACGTATGTTCTGTAACCTATGACTGTCAAACGAAATCAATGGTATAAAAGATAAAATACACCTTTCGAATAGCCTATTGATGTGACTGTAAATAGCCGATTTCCGAGAATATTTTCCCCTAAAAGCGATCCGGATAATTGGCGATCCGGATAGTTGGGAGTTCGGATAATTTGAGTTTCACTGTACTTACAATTTCGTCATATGAACGGCGGTCGTCTTCGTTTAAAATAAGTCTGTTCGAAGTTTTGTGATGAAATTGTCACATGAATTAATAAATATATGTAATAAAGAACTTATTTATCTCCTTATCCTAATTATACTTAGTTATCTTCCTTTTTACAAATGGTATAGATGGTCTGGTTGAGGTTTGTTTATAATTATGCGTTTTGTTAACCAATATTAACCGATATATGTTCGAGAAATCGATATTTGCTTTTATTGAAACTGAGATGTCATACGCAATATTAAGTTAAAATAAATTATTCTGCCAAAGGAATATATTTACAAATATGAAATTTGTTTCTTGTGCATTGATTTTTTATATATAAGTATACAGAGTGATTAAAAAAGAATGCGTCGGTTTCAAATATCTGTATTTTTCAAATGGTACAAGCTACAGAGCTGCGCGACCTCTTAAAATGACCGATACATTCTCTAGTTTTGTTGAAATAAATAACATTACAAATGTTCAATATGTCCTCCTTGAATAACCCAAATAATATCAAGTCGATATTCAAATTCCTCTCACAATCTGTGAAGAATGTCAGCAGTTACTGTCTTCACAGCCAAAGTTATGCGTACTTCCAATTCCTCGCTGTCAGTAGGCAATGACGGCACAAAGACTTGACCCTTGACATATCCCCACGAAAAATCACATGGTGTAAGATCTGGTGACCTCGACGGCCAAAGATGAAGGGCGAGGTCTTGGCTTGCAAATCGACCAATCCATCTTTGTGGGTAGGTCTCATTTAGATGAACACGAACTGAGAGGTGTCAATGGGGGGGAGCCCCGTCTTGCTGAATCACAAAATCATTGGAATCTGCTTCAAATAGAGGAAAATGCCATTCTAAATCAATGCCTACTAACAGCGAGGAATTGAAAGCACGCATAACTTTGGGTGTGAAGACAGTGACTGCTGACATGCTTCACAGAGTGTGGGAGGAATTTGAATATCGAATTGATATTGTTCGGATTACTCAAGGAGGACATATTGAACATTTGTAATTTTATTTAAAAAAAACTAGAGAATGTATCGGTCATTTTAAGAGCTCTGTAGCTCGTACCATTTGAAAAATACAGATATTTGAAACTGACGCATTCTTTTGTAATCACCCTGTATTTAATAAGTAAATTAACCTGATTTATCATAGATGTCATGCATGATCACTATTATTTAGTAAATATAACGCCTAAATTAAGGTCGGCACCGAAATATTGGCTTCTTGAAACATTGGATTTGAATCTATCAAAAGCAAGATTACCACGAACAATAGATATACTACGTGTGGTCCAATATTAACATCAGCATGGAGAGAGAAGTTCATCTGACAGTTACCGATATACTTGAGTAAATTTCATCGTTGTATGGGATCAAATAAAAATTTCTGTAGGTTTAACAGACGCGTGCACCAAAAAAAGTTGAAAAATCTATAAATAATGTCAAAGTCTTAGGAAAATCCAAGATCGACGAAACGTGCCAGGTAAAGAAAACGAAAAATAGGTGGGTTCTACAAAAACGTTTAGCTATTAATGTAAATATGAATAAATTCAAGCATCATTTATTACATATTGATAATTGCTTTCCTTATTACAACGCGATGTCAGGTTTTTTTTTATTTTCTCTATTATTATTGAAGTTCATTTTTCAAGATATTAAATGAAATTTCACACATAATTTGAAAAATGACAGAAGTAATTAGATACGATGCAAGGTTACGGCTTTCTCACGACATTGTTGGCAAGACAATAATTTTCTTAACAACAGAAAGATTTTCTGAAAATAAAAAGAAATAAACGAAGCTTTTTGATGATGCCCGACACCATAGGGGGGAATATTTGCTCTAAAAACTCGCAAAAAAGGAACCCAGCCCTGAACGTAGCTAAATATTATTAATTCTGACGATTTTATTACCACGGAAAACTTGTTACCAGATGACATGAAAGTTAGTCGTTACCTAGGATCATACCATTATTTGGAAGCGTTATATTCTCTTTCAGAACAGTTTCTCAACTCAACTGAGGGACAATAGGATAATAATCCAAGACCTTACAACTCCGCACCTAGAGTAGTTTTGGGTGATGGGGATGACTGAGAAACTGAAAATTTTAAGCTACGCCTAAACTAGGATAGTCGAGGTGCTTTCAGCAAAATAATCTCTCTACTTCCTGGTTGATTAAATAGTTATTAAGACTAAATCCATCCTCAGCGCGAGACAGGCGACTCTCCTTTTTTCGTAACAGACATTTCATTCATTTCATTCAATTCGCCCCATGGAAAAAGCTCTTTTCCCCTTCACTGTCATACCCGGATTCAATACCAAGACCAGCTTGTTTGGACTTCAAAATAAAGTCCAATTACCCAAGTCTTACGCTCCCAGTATCGAGTGCTTTACTCCTCGGGAAAATATGATCGGAAACACACAAACTAGCCGCTCGGAATGCTTGGATAGATAGGTATTTCGTCATTTGGGGGATGCAACGCATTTCGAAGGTTGGTGCGCGGCGCTTTTCTTCAAATGCAAGTGAATGGTTGTGCATCGCGAAGGAGAGCGATCTAAGGAGAAGGCGGCCATAGTTCTCCGAAAAGAGCATGAGAACGACGGAGGCCAGCAGCGCTGATTGGTAGAGAGCAGCACCGCCATTAGCGCTTCCTGCTCGCTGAGCCTGAGCGCTGTCCAGCCGCTGTCCAACGGATTCGGAAACATCTTGGATTCCTCGACAAATGTAGCAGGGAAAATGAAAATCGAACTCTGGAAATTCACCTGGACAATGAAACTTAAATGCTTGTATTTTCTCCCAACGCAAAGGATTAATTCGCACCGATCCGATGCAACAAGCTCTACAAGGAAGAAGCTCGACAAATTCGACACCTTTAATCCACAGAACGCCAGAAGAGTGGATCGTGGGTCTGTATGCGAGCTCGTCTCTCCAGAGGAACCCCCGAGTATTGAGACGCAAAACTAATTTATTTTTAAGTTTTGGGTTGCACGTGAGAGGCTGAGGTCTCGGACAGGAACAAGGAGATAACTCAAATGATAGCAGCAACAAAAAAATACTCTGCATAACTGAAGCCTTTTCTAACAATATAATGGTGTTTATCGCAACGAATTTTAATATTATTTATACAATATTATCAACTTTAACTTGAAGTGCTGGGCACTTATAAGGCTTGCGAGCGGTGCAATATGCAGTCGTCGCCAGAGCAGAATCTAACACAACTAATACTGCGAAATAATTTGAAATATATTAATACGAGAAATAAAAACATTAAAACTCGTACTTTGAAAGCAGTCCGTAAAGAGGTTCTGAGGTTAAAATAAAATGGCGTAAGAATACACGCAACTTCTAGGTAACTTTAACAGGTATAATCGTTATTAATAACTCTAATTGATCACCCCTTTGTTTTATGCATGCATTACGAAACCAAACGCGAGCAGGAGGTAAATAATAAGTATTTTGTCGTCATATAGTTTCACAGGAAATGAACCAACTCCTTGACTCCAATTGTGTACTCTTGCCGGCGGAAGATGAGAAAAGTAAACTGATGTATGGTTTCAGGCTTTCCCGGTGAAGATGTATCCCAGGGATTTCTCGGGTTTCACACATTGGGTGGTCCATGTTGGCCTACGCTTCGATGTTCGAGTCAAGTGTCGAAACGTCGGCCAACGTGGACCACCCAATGTGTGAAAACCGAGAAATCCCTGGGATATAAAGTAAACTGCATTGACCTCGCAGGGGACCGATCTGATTCCAAGGATCCCATGGATCGCCATGGATAAAAAGGGCCACGTTCAGAATGACATTGACGAAGGAAAAATGGCAGCCGTTTTCTCTTCTTCTACACACTGCTTTATCGTAATAAGGTTTGAGAATTAAACTTTGATACACATAAGTAAAACTATAACCGATTATTCACCAAACACTCACGACATAATAATAATAATATATATTTATTGCTCCATCAAGTTTTGTAAATATAACATTACACACATGTACATATAACATAAACACACAGGCTGGAGCTTTAGGTGATCCCTAAGGCATTTGCCTGTTGGTGGGGTCACCTTCAAAATATTATAGTAATACTAGCACAATTTTTTCATTATAACAAAATGTCTCCAGTTGGAAAGAGAAACTCTTTATAACAGAAAAATAATATACATAAGTAAAAAACAAAGGAATAGAAATAAATACTCAAAAGTACAAAACTAAGGATATTGATAGCAAACAATCTCTAAAATACATCACAAATCATATTTCCACTAGTAAATAGCCAGAGTTTCACCTGCTTTTGGAAAGTTTTGATGCTAGAACTGACTTGGATACTCTGTGGCAAGCTATTGAAAATGTTTGACCCCAAATAAAGAAAGCATCGTTTGAAAAGGGTTATATTTGGTTTGGGCAGAACATACGAAACATTTGTCCGCTGATTGTATGAATGCGGCTTATCCAAGACTTTAGGGTTGTTTCCGCTACGAAGGTAGAATAGTCTTAGCACCTTGTATATGTATAAGTGCTTTAAAGGGAGTATCTGCAGTTTTTCGAATACTGGAAAAGAAGCTGAACAACGACTTACTCTGGCTATAATACGAACTATTGCTTTGAGAGCTGTTTCTGCACGTTTGGATGAATTTTTAAAAGCACCGCTCCAGCTTATTATACCATAATTTACCCTAGAATATACAAATGCATAATATATCTTATGCATAAAGTTAAAGAACACTTATTTCAAATAAAATAATTTGATTTTACATTTTTTCAAAATATTTGTGATATTTTTAATATGTTGCTCCCATTTTAGTTGTTCATCAATTGTTACACCTAGGTATTTGTATTCTTTAACTCGTTCCAGTGTAAAACAGTCACTGCAACTCGCAAAAGAACACTTTGAAGAATGGTACACAACTTTGAAATCAATGGGGAAACGATTACAAATATTAAAACATATTACTTTTGTTTTCTCACTTAATTTAAGTTTGTTGAAGTTCAAGTTTGTTACATCAACTTATAATTAATTGTACGCCTTGATTATGAGCCTCCTTTATCATACGCCTGCTTAATTAAGTGAGGACAACTCTCATTTCCAAAGCTTGGTTTGCGCATATCATCAGGCAAATCCCAATTTTACTCAAAGCCCTCACATCAACCTCTTTTTCCAGGAAAAACCCAGTCATTTCTGGACTGCTAGTTCTCAAATAGTCCAGGAGGATGAGGTTCGTGGTGTGGTAATAGCTTCCAATCCCGAGGGCCCGGATTCGAATCTCAATAATTGGGGAATTTTGCAGAAGAATCATCACGTCTACTAAAAAGCCACGTTAAGAGAAATTCACACGCAGCGCTCCGTCCGGCGAAAGGGACAGTTAAAATGGCCACCCAGTGACGACTAACGTTAAGACAAAGCGAATTTCTCACGCCACGTTTCTCTCCAGCCTAGCACTATATTTCAAGTCTCATAGCAACGTACCCACCTCTCTGCTAAGAGCACACTCGCGCAACCTCCCCGAAGAGCCATTACAACATGCATGATCGACATTTACGTGAGCATTTGGTTTCTCATAATAAATACGAACGTAACAATAAAGCCATGAATCTTTTCGCGTTTTTCGTAGAGGCTTCAAGTATAAAAATATCAATCAAAATTTCCTTACCTACCATATTAAATCAAAAAGAAACATAGGTACCTAACGCTTGCTCCTAATGTAAATTAGGAAACTACGGTTTTATTACGCATTAAACGGATAGTGTAACATGTGAAAACATTTCTGGTTGATTACATTATGACTAGGAGAAGATAAGAGATACCGGGAGACATATACATTAAAAATCTTTGCAGTAATTTTGTAGGCACGCGTGGCTGGGAAAAGGCCGTGGCGCGTGACCCACGAGAATTAAATAAAACAAAATAAAAAAATGACCGAGGGAAGAGAAGGGAAGTGGGAAAATGACTCACCGGCCGTTGGAGGAAACCATTGCTGGACTGACGTCTCAAAGCCCAAAACTGCCCAGACTTGCGGGACGTGCGCTGTCCTGCTCACCAAAAATTGCACTCCCCGACTCCGCGACCAAAAAAGTGCCTTCGTAGACCGCCCCTCCCCTCCCGCTTCGAAAACAAACCCCTGTTTCCCCACCCCCCAGACGGCACGATGGGTAAGGGATGGGAGAAGGTCGAGGAGGGAGATTTGAATACAAAAAAAAGAGCGTGCATAGGCGCAACATCCCGCCCCCCGTGAATTTCCAATGAAATTAACATTAGAATAAATAAAGAGTTAATATTAGCCAGTTGAAGAAGCGAAACACATGGGAGAAGTATAAAAACGTCAAACAAAAAAAAAATTGTTGCTACAACAAAAATAATAATAGTCATCTGACCACATTGATCCACCCTCAGAATATGGAAATCGACACTAAAAAAAAAAAAAAAAAAAAAAAAAAAAAAAAAAAAAGGTGAGGGAAAGGAACTAAACTAGTATCTTCACTCTCAGAGGCCCGTCAAAGAGACTAAATGGGGAATTGGGATGGGCCATGGGAAGGTCAATATGGAGGAGAAAGGAAGAATAAACGTTCCATCCTGAACATAACAGCGAGAGTGGGTCAATCGAAATATTTAACAGCAAAAGAAAAATTAAAAAAAAATAAAATAACTTAGTTTGAAGTTGGCAACGGTACCAACTTCACGACTGGTCTTTTCAATGTACCCGAAGACGTTTTTAAATCTACAACCCTAATTACGCCTGTCGAGTCCGGAAATACCTTTGTGATTCGCCCCATTTTCCACAGCGCAGGTGGGAGAGTTGAGTCACGCAGAAGCACTAAATCCCCAATTTTGACATTTTTAGATTTCCGCGTCCATTTTGCCCGCTGCTGTAAGGTGTGTAAGTATTCCTGAGACCACCGACGCCAGAATTGTTCATGTAATTGCTCAATGAGCTTCCATCGAGTAGGCAGATGGAATTCATCGACTGAAGTGATCTCAGGCAAACCTATCAACGGTTGACCGACTAGAAAATGACCAGGGGTCAGACAATCTATCTCGCTTGGATCCGGTGATTTTGGTGTCAATGGTCGGGAATTTAAAATGGCTTCAATTTTTGAAAAAAGCGTAGCAAACTCTTCAAAATTTAACGTTTGGCCGTTGAGGAATCTGCGCAGGTGATACTTCACCGATTTAATACCGACCTCCCACAGACCACCAAAGTGTGGAGCAGATGGTGGATTAAATTTCCAACTGATTCCGGATTCTGGATGGATTGAGGTTAACGCTTCCCGATGGGAGGAGGACCTAATTAGTCTGTACAAATCGGTCAAAAAACGATCAGCCCCGACGAAATTTGTACCGCAATCCGAATAAATGGCCCGGGGAATTCCTCTCCGAGCGATGAAGCGCTGGAAAGCCGCAATGAAGGCAGGGGTGGATAGCGAGGTGACTAATTCTAAATGAACGGCCTTTGTCCCAAAACAAATGAATAAACAGAGATACGCCTTTCCAATGGCAGAGTTTTTTCTATTGCTCAGTTTGTAGGAAAATGGCCCTCCGTAGTCAACACCCACGCATGAAAATGGCCGCTGTGGCACTACCCTGGTGGAGGGAAGATCTGACATGATTGGTTGTAAAGTATTGCCCCGATAACGCGAGCATACAACACAATTCATGATTTCAGATCGGATAACTGATCGGGCAGACAATATCCAGAATTGCCTGGCAACCAACGCCTCCACAGCACGAGGACCGCCATGGAGTGACACCAAATGATAGTGCCGAATAATTAATCGAGAGAAATGCGAACATCTCGGCAGTAAAATAGGATGCCGAGCAGACTCAGATAAGAGGGAATTCTGCAGTCTGCCTCCCACTTTCAGCAACCCGTTCGAATCCACAAAGGGTCGTAATCGACTAATTGACCGGGGAAATAGGGAGCAAGTTTTGATCGAATCAAACACAGATGCAAAATAAACCATTTGCGTGGCGAGAGCCAACTTTTCCAAGGCATGTGTCCACTCTTGAGAGGACACGGGTGTTTGAGGTTGGGACCGCTCACCCTTGAAAGCATTTAAAAATCTATAAATATAAGCGGTCACTCTTACCAAACGAACAAAAGAGGAAAATTTTTTGAACCACGCAACAGAGGATTCATCTACCTGTGTTAATCCCATGACAATTGAATCCCCTTTCCGCTCTGGTAGCTCATCTGTGGCAACAGGTACAAAATCAGCGCTCGGCCAATGCGCTTCACTTAGATGAATGAAAGGAGGACCAGACCAATACAACTGGAAATTGAGAAGTTGCTTGGGTAGTAGGCCTCTGGAAATGCAATCGGCGGGATTCTCGTCGGAGGCTACGTGTCTCCACAAATTAGAAGGAATTGTTTCAGTTATCTCAGATACACGGTTAGCCACAAAAATTTTTAATAGATGAGGTAGCGTCGCTAACCAGGATAAAACTATCCGAGAATCTGTCCATGCATAAATCTTGTGGATACAAACTCTGTCCCGAAACGTATTCCTAATATTAGAGAGCAGTCGCGAAAGCAATAGCGAGGCTGACAATTCAAGTTTAGGGATTGTGACCGTCTTTAATGGAGCGATCCTTGATTTAGCTGCCAGAAAATAAATTTTGACGTCTCCTGATGGAGAAATGACGCGTAAATAAACCACAGCTCCATAACCAGCTTCAGAAGCATCAGAAAATCCCAAGAGCTGATGCTCAGTTGACTTAGATGGGCCGATATAACGCGGAATACGTATTTGGGAAATCAAATGACTTTGAGAGGAAAATTCATGCCAAAGATAGGCAGCTGATAATGGCAAGGGATCATCCCAACCTAATTTGAGGACCCAGAGAGATTGAATTAGACCCTTAATCTTTAGAACTATAGGAGACAAGCACCCCAATGGGTCGAAAATTCGCGCGATATTAGATAAAACGGCACGCTTTGTGTTAACTGAATGATCCAGCGTAACACGATAGGAAAATACATCGTGATAAGTATCCCAATAAAAACCTAACACCTTCACACATGAATGGTCAGGCGCATCAAAGTCAAATGTAGACTCTCGTTCATGTAGGGGAGATTGAGCCAAAAATTGAGAAGAATTACTCGCCCACTTCTGCAAAGGAAAGCCCCCCCGAGCTAATAATTCAATCAGTTGACTCTTTAATGCTAGCGCATCGTCGAGAGAAGAGGCTCCCGTCACGATGTCATCGACGTAAGTGTCGCGTAAAATCACCGCGGAAGCGAGGGGATAATCTTTTCCCTCGTCTCTGACTAGTTGGTGAAGGACACGGATTGCCTGAAATGGGGAAGAAACGACACCGTATGTTACCGTATTCAACTCGAAAGATTTTAATTTCTCAGTCGGATTTTCTCGCCATAAAATATGCTGAAATTTGCGGTGGTTTTCGGAAAGTAAAATCTGCCTATACATTTTGACAATGTCCGCGGTGAAAGCAATTACGTGGACGCGAAATCCTAATAATATTTCGAAAATGTCCAGCTGAAGTTTGGGACCAGTCATCAGCAAATCATTCAAGGACTTTCCCTGAGCTCCCTTGGACGACGCGTCGAAAACCACTCTCAATTTAGATCCTGACGGAGTAATTTTCGTCACGGCATGATGGGGAATGAAAAAGGCACCAGGACGCGTTGAAAGGGACATATGCCCAAGGTTTAAATACTCCTGGAGGAATTGGTCATACTGTTCTTTCAAAAGAGGTTTGCGTATCAAACGTTGCTCTAGTTTACACCAACGATTGGCCGCTTGATTGTAAGATCCAGCCAAGACCGCAAAATCCTCTTTGAAAGGGAGCGAAACCTTATACCGACCAGTTTCATCTCGCGAAACTGACTCTAAAAAGTATTTCTCGCATTGCTCATCCTCCGGACAAGGGTGACGTCTAATAATGGGTTCCTCTAATTCCCAAAATGATTTTAGTTGCTTGACCAACGGAATTTCCTCCACCACGCATAAAGAAGTTTTACGTGTGGGAATTTTCAAAGAACTATCCAAAATGTTTCCCATTAAAATCCATCCGAAAAGGGAATCAATTAGAATCAAGTCGTAATTGTCGAATGTTTTCTTCCCCCCAAGGAAGATCTTTGGGAATAAGTCCATTCCCAAGATAATATCCACAGAATCTGGCTTATCAAATCCCGGATCGGCCAAACAAAGGTGAGAAATACTTTCTCGAATACAGGGTGGAAGTGGGACTGGTGGAAGTTTGGAGGTCAAGTGAGGAAGGATTACCACCTTGGTATTTAACACCAACAGTGAATCATGGATCGGCGAGAGCGACAAAGTGATACAACCCTCCGGCCGCCTTAGAGGGGTTTGAGACAACCCAACAAGAGAACCATGATAAGGAGACATGGGGAGCTGCAACCGCCGAGCAGCTGCCGCGGAAATAGCTGACACTTGACTACCCGAATCGATCATTATACGAAGGGGCACATTTAACCCATTACCATCCCGCACATGAACTAACGCAGTTCCGAGGACAATTAAATGTGCAGGGTCACAATTAACACAAGACGAAAGGGCAGTCGTAGAAGTTTGTGATTGCGAACGCACAGGAGACCCAGACGCCTGACTTAGCGACGCTGACGCCTGAATTGGAGACTGCCTAGAGTTCAGCTCTGAATGCAACGTGGTATTATGATACCTTTTGCAAATATTGCAACACATATCCTTCTGCTGACACCTAGGAGCCCAATGACCTGGCTTCAGACAGTTAAAGCAAAGCCTTTTCGAGCGTACGAAACGCGCACGATCCGTAACGCTCATTTCAATGTATTTGGGACACTTCACTAAAGAATGAGGAAGCTCACACATAGGACAAGTACTGACTCGATCGCATTTCTCCTTACCCGGGTGGGTATTGTCAACGGATATCGGCAAGACGACCTTTGCAGTGAGCGTGGATTTGCGGCGAGAAACTAAATCTTTCACATTAGGACCAAATGAGGTTTGTAAAACCTTGATCCTTTTTTTCACAAAGCTCAAAAGATTACATACAGAGGGAAATGGCTCATTATTTAAGGTCTCCTCGAAAAGAGCCAGAGTTTCTGGATCAACGACACGTGCTGCTAATCGGAACAAAATAAATTCCCCCAAATTAGGAATATTTAACGTGCCCAAGGCAGCATGAATCTCGGAAAACGTGTTCACAAATAATTGCATGGAAGACAATGATCCCGTAGATGAAACCGAAAATTCCAGAATTCTATCGAGATAGTCAAATCCGAGGATTCTAGGATTGTCGTAGTGCTCACTCAACTCCCTCCAAGCCGAATCATAATGAACTTCGCCAAATGGGACGGACGCGATGAGCGCCGAGGCTTTACCTTGTAGAGCCGCCTTTAAATAAGTGAATTTCTCAACTGAGGAAATATCCGTTCTATCATGAACAACAGATCGAAATAAGTCGCGAAACCCTACCCAATCAGAAAATGCCCCAGAAAAACGAGGTAATTCAATGGTAGGAAGACGAGACCTTTTACCCTGAACGGTTTCATTAGCCAAATGAGCAGACTCATTGACGGCGGGAGGATTTGATACCTTACGAAAAACGGAAAGAATAAAATAATACTTTTCTTCCACTTCCTCGCCAAGGCTCCTATCCACCAGACATGCATCGCTTTGATTGCACTCATGGCAATACTCAAACAGTTCGGTCTGAGCGTCACAAAATGCTGAATACACAACTTCCAATTGAGAACATCGTGCAAGAAATATATGTAACTTACAATGATTGAAAATCTCCAGACCGGAAGCATTGAGCTGCTCAGAAAGCAAAAATGCTGCACTAATTGTGGATTTAAATTGATCACGTTTAAAACGCAGTAACTTTGAATGCGAGTCAAATTGCTCCCGTGTGACCGGCGATTTACCTTTCGCCCCTTCAACTGGCATTTTAAGAACAAAAGGAAATAACTACTCACAAAAAACGGAATGAACTCCCTCTAAAAGCTCCCGGAGAATTCCCGGGTTTCGGCACCAAAAAGTTGTAGGCACGCGTGGCTGGGAAAAGGCCGTGGCGCGTGACCCACGAGAATTAAATAAAACAAAATAAAAAAATGACCGAGGGAAGAGAAGGGAAGTGGGAAAATGACTCACCGGCCGTTGGAGGAAACCATTGCTGGACTGACGTCTCAAAGCCCAAAACTGCCCAGACTTGCGGGACGTGCGCTGTCCTGCTCACCAAAAATTGCACTCCCCGACTCCGCGACCAAAAAAGTGCCTTCGTAGACCGCCCCTCCCCTCCCGCTTCGAAAACAAACCCCTGTTTCCCCACCCCCCAGACGGCACGATGGGTAAGGGATGGGAGAAGGTCGAGGAGGGAGATTTGAATACAAAAAAAAGAGCGTGCATAGGCGCAACAAATTTTGAAAATTAATTATTGTTTTCGTGAATAAAATAATATTTGTGGGCGAATGAATCACTTTCGAGGTAAACATTCCAAACTTATTCCGTACATGAACGATTAAAAAGTTAAAAAGCTAATTACAGCAACGCTTTAATTTAAAAATGCTATTTCGAAATAAGTGCAATTGGCTGTTCGGCACAATGACACAAGCAATGCGAGCTAAGTGTTGCACTTTAAATGCAAGCCTACTTCACAAATTACTCCAAATATACTGACATAACGAGTGAAACAACGTCATCAACTTTATGTCGCCAGTAAAAGGAATCAGCAACGGTGGATGGGATCAGTTACCAAAAGTCATTGAATTCTTCAAAATAAGTATTTTCAACCAAGTTTGAGTCTTTGATTAGAAAATTGGGCCGCTAATTTTGACCGCAATATGCGTGACGTTTTCATTTTTTATACAGCACATTTTCATTTATTTTTACGAATAGGATATGTTGAGCAAATTCAACGGACTACTAAAAAAATCGAAAACGGTGCCAATCTGATCGTCGACGCGTTGATAATCATCACATTGCATACAAGGTCTGAAACTAACTCCCCTTGAAATACATTCCTCACCTTCCGTGGTGCAACCAATGCAGCACATAGCAGCCATTTGTCGACCGAGGGATTCGGACTAAGATGACTCGAGAAGGCGGCTCGTGACCTCTGCTCGAGTTCGAATCTAGGAATAGAATCACGTCCCGTAGAGAAGAGCACAACGCCGCCACCCCGCCCACCCCTGTCGCCGGTCTTCACCTTCGCTGTGACGAGCGCGCACCCAACTCCTTGCCCGACGGCCTCCACGACACCAATCAAAGTCCCTGCCTTTGACCTTCCCCTCCTCCTCGACGCGGCACCCTACAGAGGCCGATCGCTGCATTCTAAGGGCCAATGACTCCCGTTCGTGAGCGGCGGAAGGAGATAGGACCACTGTCGGCCCGGCCGCAGTCTGCGCCCCACAAACGACCGGGGGCTGCCCCCTCCCAATCTCCGCCTCGACCAGCCTCCTCCGCCGCCTCAGCACACCAATTGAGGCTTCATCTGCGTTGTGACGTGACCCCAATGTGCCATCGCCGTGCCCGCGGGTGGGATGAACCACCAGACTGTGTTCTGCCCTTGAGTGGGAATTGACCTCCCGATGCTGGGCGAGCGCGGGAAACGACTCCCTGGTCCCATCGTACACTCGCCCCATCCAACACTTGCCCCATCCAACACTCGCCCCATACAACACTCGCCCCATCCTACCCCATCCAACACTCGCCCCGAGGCGATACTCTCGATTGGGGAGGGGTGGGGGAGTGGGCGACGTCCAACGTGGAGTATATGCTCAATTGTGCGACCGTGGAACAATTTCTGCGAGAATTGGAGGCAGTACTAGCCTTCATGAAAGAGAGGAATTTAATAATAATTGGTGACATGAACCGATGAGCATTACAATGTAGGTAACGATATTTCTCACGAGTATCAAGCCCTTATGGCTAGCCATGGGCTAGATCACCTTATTCAACTAGAATGACTACAGTCCCAACTAGAATGACTAAAATGAGTAAAACATGCAATGCATCGATCACATTTTTTGCAAAAGCAGAGATAATTTTAAATATGAGGGAAGAGCGAACGATTTGGGTTTAACTGATGACCATGCGATTACATGTAATTTGGTTACTAACATTTCCGTTGATATCCGTGAGCGATAATTTCAAAGTAATCGCCAAATTGACTTAAATCACTTAAATAGAATTTTGTAAAAATGTGACTGGACGTTACTCACAAAAAAAGGTTTCCATAGCCTATGAAACATTTTGTATTAAAAAACTAAAATGTTGCACTAACCAAGCTGAGTATGTTTCAGAAAGCGGCAGACCGGGAAAGTTAATGAAATATTGGATGACTAATTCTTTGTGCAAAATGATTTCTAGGCGGAATATATTGTATAAAACAATAAGGATGCAACATGATAAAGAAAAATTGAGAAGGCATTATAAATCACACTAACGACGATTTGAAATTGATATTATGAAGTTTGAAGAAAATTGTTTTATATATCTCTTTAATAGTACCTACCTAATGTTAATAACACAGCTGCCCAATGGCGCATTTTGGATTCAATTATTGGAGGAAAGCGTAGAAATGAAAACTTAATGAAAATAAAATCAAGTAATGGCAATGCTGTCACTGATTGTCAGGACATGGTGAATGAATGTAGCTTTCATTTAAAAAAATTAATTGAATCTTTGAGCGACAACATAAATTTACAAAGTAACTTGGACATATATAAATAAATTTTCCCATACTTCAACGTAGGAGAAACACTGTATTTGTTCTAATTAATGAGAACGACATTAGCATAATCATTAATGAGCTAAAGCCAAAGAAATCCAAAGGTGTTCATAACATTTCCGCATATATTATTAAAGAAGAGGATGCAAATTTATCGCATTTTCTCGCATACGCTTTTAATTTAAGCATGCATACAGGAATATTTCCTAATAAGTTGAGAACTGTGACAATAATAGCTAGAATTTCTAAAAAAAAGTGATAAAATTGATATTTTATAAATGTGTAAATGTTACGTATGAATAGTTATAGAGTAATTTGTTTGTTATCTGTGTTTTCTATGATAACTGAAAAAGTTGTGAAAAGTCGTCTTAGTTTTCTAAATAAGCTAAATGTTTTTCAGCAATTATTACTCCGGGTTAATGAGTGTTCAAAGTACAGAAGATGCCTTATTAAAACTCTGTTTAGACTTGGACGAAGGGTTTAATATAAACAGCAAAGTTGCGGGCCTGTTTCTTGATATTGACAACAAATGCCTCCAAACACGTAGATAAATAATGTCATAGTAATGAAGCGATTATGGGAATCTGGTGTTCGGGATATTGCGTACGAAATTTATCTTTGTGACAGAGAACAATGTGTGCGTCTAAAAAATGTTTACAGTACTGCTTAAGAAGCTTCAACTTATCTGTGGTGTGCTACAGGGTTCTCTGTTAGTCCCCATACGGTTTTAAATGTATGTAAAAAATGTATGCGCTGAGAGATTTAAGAGTAAATTGACGTCTTTTGCTGACGATACTGCACTGAGTTGTTGGGCAAGTAATATTTATGGCTCGCATGTGCACATTCTCACTCGCATGCGCTCGCATAACCTTAAAACACTAAATATTCAACGACTTGCATGTTCCTAAGTGCAAAAACAAAATACGCCATATTTTGTGTTTTTAAAAATATCCCATGTAGAAATTATCTATATTATCAATGCAGGAATTGTGCAAAATACAATGTCGTTTTCTGCAATGAATGTACTGTGATAGAAACAGATTAGACACATTACTTGAGCATATATACAGGGTGTTTCGTAATGAATCTGTAATATTTTAGGATATGATTTAGCTGATCAAAATAAGAAATAAAATCAACTGGACATGTGTCCGAAAACGTATCATTACCCAGATATCTGTCAGTACGCGTTTTTTTCACGGAAACCGCACTGAATAAAAAAAAACTACCTAAGATAAAGACTTGAAATTCGGTATAGCTGTTGATGGTAATATTTAAAACTAGCCAGGGATATTTATTTATTTTCTGATTCACCGTTTCAAAATGGCGGCCAATCAAACATTTTAATCTTTAATATCTTTGCACACAGAAGTCGATTTAAAAAAGTTTTTGTTTTGCAATCTATGATGGTTTATTGTTGTATGTGTGCATTAAACTCTCTTTGGCGTTGGTTAGAGAATGTGTTGACCATTTCATTGTTGCAATAGGTAAGTATGCACATTTAATTGATACGATTTGTTTATTGTTGTATGTGTGCATTAAACTCTTTGACATTGGTTTCATTTCCTGCTTATAATATCACTGCTGTAGTAGGTATGCATTTGATGCATATTTTTGATAACATTTTATTTGAAAATAAAAGGCACAATTTTTTCATACTAGCACTTTTTTAATACGAATACTGTGTGCAAAGATACTAAGGATCAAAATGTTTCATTGGCCGCCATTTTGAAACGGCGCACCAGAAAATAATTTAATATTCCTGGCTAGTTTTGAACATAACCATTACAGCTATACCAAATTTCAAGTCTTCAGCGAAGATAGTTTTTTATTCAGTGAGGTTTCCGTGAAAAATGCGTACCTAGCGACAGATATCTGGATAACGGTGCGTTTTCGGACACATTTCCAATTGAATTTTTTTCTTATTTTGGTCTACCAAATCATATCCTAAAATATTACAGAGTCATTACGAAACACCCATTGATCAAATTTGTAAATGGAAGTTTCACTGCAATCAACTAAAATCTGAAATTATTTCTATAGTCGGAAAATTTAACTTCCTTTTTTACATATGCCCAGAATAAGTGCTGAGGGTGGCGTGTTACGCTCTGGTCAACTCAAGATTGCAATATGGAATCACGTGCTGGGATTCAGCCAATATTACCACCATTTAATCTTTGCTGGTGGCACAAAAATAGCCTATTACGGTTATTACGTGGTCATTGCGAAAAGGCCACTCATTCACCCTATTTAAAAAACTTAACAGCATGCCACTAAGGCACTTATTCAATGATAATATTCATGCGAGTATTTAATAACCGTAGCGGTAAAAAGAACAAACCAAAAACCTATTCTATGAGATTAAAATTAAAATTTTTAATTGAAATTAAAAAAAATTCATTTCCAATTTGAAATATTGCCAAGTTTGAAATACCAACGCCTAAGAACGAAATTAAATGTTTCAACAACTATGCCAATACCTGGGAACAAAATTATTTCGTTCGCTACCAAATGACAAAAACAGAATTTGGATTGACTATAGCTGTTAAATATGACTTATGTTTAATGAGAAAGTTGAGTTTTTTAATTAAAACGATTACATAAAAATGCTATTAAGAGATGTTTACCTGCACAAAGGTATACATTTATGCATGGGTATGTGTATATATGCATGAATATATGTTTATATATGTAAATATCTATGAGTATACATATGCAAATGTTATTTTGAAGAGCCATGTGACATCTATTTCTATGTAAGTAAGGAAATTTGGAAATCCCCCTTTGGTTCTGACTCTTCGGCTAATATCGTTATTACCACGCCTATTTTTTCCAATGTATTACCAGGTCATTATATTTTTCTATCTTCTGCAGTTTTTCCCTCCTATTTTTATGATCAGCTTTAATTTCTTTGTCCTGGAAAATCTCATGACTTAAAAGTTCTTATGATTATTCTTCATTCCATATTTTCCGAACTGATTTTCTAATGCATGTATCGATGTGTACAATCCTCTGGACGATTGACTAATGAATACCTAATCATTGGAGATTATAAAAAAAATCATCATTTTTCCTACTATATTCTTACATCTAACTCTTCCCTTGCCTCTCGGTAACATGTCCTCGGTACAAAAGTTAAAAAGCAAAGGCGACAACGGGAAAGCTTGTCTCTCCTCACTCTCATTCTCCGTCAGCCACTCTGTCACTTATGCCGTCCAGGGCATAGGAATATATTTTACGAATGAGTCTTCTCTGAACATATATGCCTTCTCTATGCATATATATGTACAAAATCTAACAAAGATGCCTCGCTCTCCATACAAATGAATGGGCATTGCCACTCCACCAATTGCCCTCCCTTCATTCATCCCATTCCTAAACATACCACTTACCATCGCACAACCTTCAATAAATGTTTCTCTCTTTATATATATTAGGAGCCCTCCCCGAATCAGCAACTAATATCGAATTGAGGACTCGCGAGATGGCATTCATTTGGATTCTAAGAGAATTTGAATCTCCCGGGATAAATTTGGCCCACTGACCAATAGCCACCTCTCGCTCCCGTTCCCCACCAGTCCCCTTCCATTCTCCTTTTCCGCCTTCCTCCCCGTCTCCTCCCCGAGGTAACATATCTCTTGTTAAGCCGTGTCCAAAATCGTTAGGCATTAGGGAGCAATTGATTTGGCTACCTAAATTTAGGGCAGCTAACAGAAAGGGAGCTTTAGCATGAATATACATAATCTTGCATATTTGGACAAAATAAACCAAATACTGCATATTATTTGGAGGAAAATAAACAAAAAAATCCAATATCATTCAACAGTTTCATATAGTTTGAGAATTAAATCACATCACCACCCTTTCATAGAGTTAAACATTATCATGCTGGCGCTCGGGAACAAGGATACATTACAACCAGTCTTAGATATAAAATGGCCAGAAACTTAGAAATTAAAGGAATTGACTTTTCTTCCAGGGTAATCGTCAAGGATGGGTAAAAGAAAAACAAACAATTCCAGCGTCATAGAACATATTCATATAATTTACTATAAAATCATATCATAAACCTTTCTTTGCGTTAGACGTATCATGCTGGTATTCAGGTTCACTTACTGTGGAACTGATAACTGCCGGTGTTCTTACTCCTCGCACATCTTTCAAGACTACAAAAAGAGCAGAATGAGACACCTACTTCTGGGAAAACACACCTCACCCAACGTCTACCTCGTATTTCATTTTATTTTACAATTCATATTATTGGATGGTGCCCAAAACTTTTTATCACTCGCCCTTGTGGAAGCTAGCACTAACTGTAACCAATAAGGTCGTGCGAGGAGCATTAGGAATGCGATCAGGAGTCCCACGAGTCCCTTGGTTCTTTTTCCATGGGTCTATCCACGCATCACCTACCTAGAATGAGTACTTATCCATTGAACCCATAGATAAAGAAGATTATAGGTGAAACCATACGATACGATAGTACAGGAGAATATTGAAACCATTAAAATACGCGATCGGTCATAGGTATTCAATGGATCACATATGTGGTTAATGCGCCGAAAACTATTGTATTTGTATAGACGTTGTTGCAGTATCGTAATGGTTTATCTATAATGATGTAAATTGGAAATAATTTACACTGCCTTATTTGTTAAATTTATGGATTGATTGCGTGCGATAGCAATGTCAGGTATATCATTTTTCGCGGAAAATATTGACTTTGTCATCTACTCTGTATTTTAATCTATGTTTGCAAGGTGTTTCAATGCAGCTCGAAAGATTTAGACCCGTACCTTCACTTCTCTCCATCCTAAAGCTTGAACTAAGCACACAAAAATTATAATTATAGTTTTGTGGCTTCAGTCAACTAGTGTTGCCGCGAGACTCGACACGAGACCGTGGGTGAGAATTCGAGAAGAGATCACTTTTTGGCGAGATGAGACGATAAGACTGCCACGAGACTCTCGAAAGTCTCGAAATCAAGATGAAGAAGACATTTATAAGTTATCAACCGGTATTTAGCCTAATAATATCCTTAGAATTGCTTCCTTTAGATTTTTAGGGAGTGCATGTCGCATTCTCCTTTCGAGTAAAATATCTAAATTATGCCGTAAAGATATTAGTTAGTATGGATTTGGCAATACTATGATAAGCAAATAGTTGTTGCCAATTGTACTATTTCTAATGACGTGAGTGCGACTTCCGAAACAAAGTACGCGTTAATGTCTTTCTACGTTTTTAAAATTATTTTAATGCCTTCGAAAACATATCTAGAAACATATTGGACTACTTTCTAGGGTTGCAGAGGTTTTATTTCAATGTCAACGAAAAAGACCATGACTTTTAATTTTGCACGGTACTGGGAATGGAGAATCCGCGATTTCGAATCCTGCATCACGCATGGGTGTGTCCATATGATCTCGGTGTAATTGTTGATGACAATTGAAGTCATTGTGTACCTCTTCCTGCAGGTTACGAATTCCTCGTTTAGTGAGCACGTATATTTCAATTGCATTGAGAATGGCATGAGAAAAAAATCATAATGGCATTCCTTTGTCTCACATTATTCCTGCCATACAACAAACGTCCATGTGAGAATGGTGTATGAATGCTTGGGGAGGAGATTATTCGAAAGTGGTTTGGCATCTTGGAGAAACTTACCAAAATAACTTATCATGGCATCACAAATGCCTACAGGTCCAGAACAGGAATTTATTCGTTCATACCCAATAAGGCCCCCGCTTAGGTTTTGAATGTCCCTGTTTAAACCTTAGGCGCCGAACGACCTACTCCGTACGACTGGCCCGAGCATCACATGCCGTTGAATGACGTACTCATTACGTTGCGGCAACCTAGTCAGCATTTAATCTTTTTACGCCATTAAAATCTTTTACCTTCTTAACAAAATTAGTATCGTTCGGAAGAAAAAAATGTACAATCATTCTTGTAATTTAGTAATCATATTTTTATTCTTTTTATTTTTTACATATATGATGCTAATGTTTTATGAAATCGACATTTCTTTCGCTCACACTCCCTGCGCCTTGGCTGGGTCTCACTTGTGCCCAGGAAATGACTGTGTGTGCCTCTTTTCTCACTTATGATTCTTTTACGAGCCAGAACCGATCAGAAGGAAGTCAAAAGTTTGCTGGCCAATTATACCGTCAAAAGTTTGCTTTTCCTTCCTAATCTCCCGTTGACCGCAAATAGGAGCTGCTCTATTCCCTACCCCTGGTGTATTTTCCGTCAGCGCCAACACTTTACTGTCATAAATAATGATAAGGGCCCTTGTTTATAGCTGGAATTTTGTTTGTCCATCATTTCTTCCACTTCGAAGCCTGTTACGCAGGCAGAAAATACTTTGTATTTTACCTTGGGAACGGCAATGAACGCTTGTGCCGAAAACCTACGTCGGTTTAATTAATCTGTGTGGAAAGTTACAAGCGTTTTTCTATAATAATGCTGCCTGTTACACTTTTATACAAATTATCGCCTCATACTCCAAAGTTTGTTCTGTTACTCCACTGGAATTTTGACCATGACCGAGCTTGAGTTCATCGTATAGGGGATGTATTTTTTTTCGTGCCTCTTACGCTTTAGTCTGGAAGAGACTTTTCTCTAGTGTGTTATCTGATGCGCGAGTTCCCTTGGTTCAGGCTCAGCTCAGATCTGGATCAGGGCCTTTATTCTGTAACTCCAAACCGATCGGTACGGTAGGCTTTTCGTCGGGTGCGACGTCACACCGACGAGAGAGAGCAGCCGTGCGATTCTGTACACACCCGATCGGTTCGCCGCGGCGCGCCGGCGAGCTCCAGTCGGTGTGAATCGGTGGATCGCACCAACACGTAAGAGCTGTCGGTTTGGCGGAGAATCAGTCGGTTTGCTTGAGAAACACCGATGCAAATCGATAATAAATTTGGATTTTTAGCCTGAAATGGGATATTCGATACTTGTAATAATGATTAAACATATATTCATGGATGTAATAGCGACGTAATTTGTTCTTAAGAGAGCAAATGCAAAAGTCGATGAATTTAAGGTCATTGATCTACATGAGAAACTTCTACACAACTAGAATTCCGTAGTATTGCATTGTATTCTCTTGGCTGTTAAAAATGTTTTACTATTTGGCACTAACAATTGTACGTAAATTTCACCATACTTAGGCTATTCAGCATACTGTCACCGGAATATTTTTCAAAATAATTGCCAAAAATTGTCCGCGGTGAATGCCTATTGCGGTTTGGCTTTTCTGAAATGGAAGATTCCCGTTGAAAGTTTTCATATTATAATCTTACATCGTGTATGCAGTCACTTACTTAACTAGATTACATACTAAAGTAACTTCTGATTTCAGGAAATAGGCGATTTCGCACATTTGCGTTACCTATGTTATCCCCCGATTTTGGGCCAGGGTAACGAAAGTTCGTATTTATACTGATGTTTGTTTGCTTCCGGCCTCTATTTTCGTATTTGAGGAGATATATTTTATGAATCTTTTGCATTGAACTGTAAATCATCACTCTATCATAGTAAATTTCGGATAATTCATCAAATAATGTTGAAACAATGTGTTGGACAACACCATGGTGTGGTGACAACACTATACTTACAAATAGGTACACGTACAATAACCAAGAGTGCTAATAGCAAATTTACTTACTTCTACACTCAACTTAAATTTCTTTCACCATATGTATTTATTTATCACTCATCAAATTTATTTCACATTCAACTTTGCTCCACGAAATTACATAATAAATGTTTCATGGCACGAGCGCGCAGCAATTTGACTGTCCTAAAACCACGAATATAGAATAATATACCTACAAGAATATTTCAATACCATACCTACAATATATAATACATACACGGATTTTCTATTTTCGATATCACACCACTGTTCAATTTATTTCAACGAACAATTCTATCAATCTTTGGAAGATAAAATAGTATATCGGTACTACACGTAATGCCTTTTCTGCAACTATAAATTCCAAATGCAAAACGCTGTTAAATGTCGGATCTCAATCACACGAGTTAATAAATATAATCATTCAATATACAGGTTATATTGAAATTTTTGAATTGAAAGTTATTTCTGGATTCAAACGATCACAGCTGATTTATTCTCACTTCGCACACTTCATTTAATCTCGTAGCACTCAGTCTTTTACTGATACTTCATATTCTCACGGACGCTACTGGATATGTGCTTTAAGTATAGTGCACTTATTTTAATTGTCAAATACACATTGTAACGCTCAAAATTCACATATATTATTATGCGATCATTCTCTTTTCGACATCGTTGATTTCTGTTGTTGTTTTCAACCCCGAGAGCACTAGGCGGCTTCCGATAGTCATTTGTTTCTTCTATCGTCTTCCATTGGTGGGAATACAGCATGTGACCGTCAGCTTCGGAAACACTCGGAAAATTGGGAGGAGGGGGGAACATTGAGTGGGAGGATTTACCCAACCGACTGGAATGGCACCGACTTGCATACAGAATCGCTGAAATAGGCTCCGTCGGTGGCTGAGTCCAAGTCGGTACGGAATCTCAACCGGTCGGTTGGTTAGGAAGCCCAACCGATCGGTACGGAACCGACGAATTACAGAATGACACCCCAGCTCCCAAATGATATTTGATTACTGCCGTAGGGTTTTTCCTCAAGGTCCAACGGTCAAAAATGTTCCGCGTGGCACTTGATCTAGCTTAAACGAAGGCCAATCCAGCAGCTGTATTTTTCCGACACGATTTCCCGGCGCGATATCACGATAGTTCATCGGGCGCGATATTGCGATATTTTATCGGGTGAGATATTTCGATTTTTATCGGGTGATATAACGCGATATTTATCGAACAACGATATATTGTCATATTTCAAAACTCAATATCGTATTCGCGATATTTTGCGATGCATCAATATATCGCCCAGGCCTAGCCACAGGTACCAATGACCTTAAACGTCTATTTCACTTCATCTGCGAGGGAGGTGCTCCTAATTCTATTATAGGGGTATTTCTGTATTCCAGCAGAGCATACCACATGTTATCTAGGTCATAATTAAGTTTTTAAATAATCTTTTAGCAATCCCAACTCCTTTCTCTGCTAGTCCATTTGACTGGGAATGTTTAGGACTAATGATGCAAAGATCAATGTCATAAACACTGGCCCATTCCCGGAATTCCAAGCTACTGAAAGGATATTATGGACTGTGGAATACCAAATTTGGCAAATAAATATTTTAGCTTGTCAATTACGGCTCTGGCTATCTTACTCTTCATTGGGATTATTTATAACCACTTTGAGTAGTAATCTACAACTAATAAATTTACTTGCTGCTAGCCCATCAGCTACTTTGATACACTCAATTTAACAAATGCAAGATTTTGACTATCTTGAAGCCCTAAAATGGGTTTGCTACAGTAATGAATGACAATAAACTTAGTCAGTCATCCAAGCGTAAAGAATGGAGAAGAGAACTAGACACCTATCTTCTACAGCCGAGATCCCCGAGTGATGTAAATATATTGACTTGGTGTAAGACAAATGAGACGACTTTCCCAGTGCTAACAAAATTCGCGAGAGACTTCCTGAGCATCCCAGCTACATCAATTCCTGTTGAAAGACTGTATTTACGGGGAACATTGACTATCAGGAAACACAGAAATCGTTTGAACCACGAATCCGCCAGAACTCTGTGTGAACTCGTGGATAAAGAAATAAAAAAATATCCTAATTTTATGATTTTAAAACCAAAATAAGTAGTAAAAAAAACCTAAATAAATTGTGTTTCGTAAGTAGGATCAGTAAATTATTTTTCTATTAAATAATGTGATTTTCTCTTCCTTTCACTGCACCAAATATGAGACTTTTAGAGATATGTTTCCTCCAGTAGTGTGCTCTATTTTTTGGACTTAATAATTGACAATCATTGAACTGCTAAATGGTACATGCATTTGGATACGTGAAATGAGTCCAACTTTATAAACAGTTTGAATTCATATGAATGTCGTGACGATTTCGAGTTGACCGATTTGGCGATCATCAATAACCCTGAGAGAACTAGGCTATTTATCGTGTTGTGTTTTTTTTTTGTTTCGGAAAACGAGACCGAGACGAGACTGAGGTTCACGAGACGAGACTCGAGACGAGACCCGAGTTTGAAAAACAAGACTGATACGAGACTGACCCTAAGTCTCGTCTCGCGGCAACACTAGTCAAAATGGCGAAATCTGCAATAATAAATCCGTCTGCTCGAGACCAAGTCGGCCTATCTGCGTATGTAAATCCTCCCTCAGGAAATGCTCTTTCAGGCCTATTTCAGCCTCCTCGGGTTTAGTTTTCCCGAAAAAATGCTAAACATTATTCAATATCCTGGCTATCCCAGTCTTATGGCCACAGAAGATTCATAATGCTGGAGTCAAAGACCTAGCAAATGGTGCAAGGGCGGTTTTACGGGTGCGCGATTCAGGAGATAAATGAAGTTCTATATATTATTCAATAATTGCCGAACGAATTAAGTTCATGTTGCATAATTTCAAAAAATTACTTGAAAAGGCTTATGCTACAAAATTTAAGCAGACAATTTAGCTCACGTTCCTAGTTTTGTAGTAATGAAGCACCAAACACGTGGCATTCGTTTAAGAGATTGAAAAATGGGCAGTTTTTCCGTTCTTAAAATAATAACGTGAAATTAAATCAAGGTCCAACAAAAGGTTTTCCTAAAAATCAACATACGGAGTACTAACTTTTAATTTATGGACAAGGTAATGAACTTGAGTTTCCGATTTTGGAGATGTGTATTAGACTTCTCACTCGGGTTACACAACCTTATAGTTATTTAGTTATGAAAATCACATATTGAAGACTCAATTTTTTCAATATTGAAACAAATTTAACGCTTTGATAGAGATTATTTGTTGTAACAAACAAGCGAAGTCATACTTAGACAGTCATAGGCCATTATTTAAATTATTTATAATTTTAAATACTAGGAAAAGATTTTATCAGTTACCTTAGCCAGGAAGTGAATTTTTTTGCTATTATCTATATTCCTCAAAGTACAGGGAGTTAAACCGTTTTCGGTTCAATCGTGTTTCGCCATGAGGGGTATTACGTATGCCGAGCTGAAGAAAGAAATCGCATACGGAGATAGTGAACAGCGCCTTTAATAGTCTGGAAGATTTTTACTCCCTTACATATAAACCTAACTTAATCAAAAGATTGCTCTAACGATAATAACTGGTACTGAGTTTTGGCCCACATGCTTACATCGGATAATGAAGGCAACGAATTTTAGTTCATGTACGACAGTAGAAAGGAGAGATAAGCAATATCACAGAGGAGGAAATCATTATATTTCTCGAGGAATGAAGTGCTTTACATATATAGTTTTATATATTTGTAGCAACTTTATAAAGAATTATATAAGAGAACAAAGACGGATAGACTAGCAAATCATTGTTAGGGATAGAGAAATAATAGAAGGGCAAAAATAAATTTGTTCTAAAGATAAATAACCGCACGTAATAAACATGTTTAACTATTCATCGGTGAAGAAGATATACTTGGAAAATGCCTAGATGTCAAATACAATTCCAACTTATTAAATGTTAGGGATAGAGCGATTTAGGAATCATATCAAGACTAGAAGACTAGGTGCGGTTATGGGAAATAATCTTATTTTCGACTCGATGAAATCCCTTATATATTAAACCTATCTTTCGTAGTAGATCGCTCTAATGATAATAACTGGAACAGATTTGTGGTGTGAATGCACATGCTCACATCGAGTAATGAAAGAAACGAATTTGAATTCATGTACGGAGGATTAGAAAGGAGTGATAAACAATGTCACAAAGGAGGAAAACATGATTTCTTGAAGAACGAAGTGCTTTATATAGACAGCTTTTCGTCATTTTATAGATAAAATGAACATGCACGATACTTAGTCAATTTCCTCTTAATATCAAATATTCAATTCACTAATTCGCACAATATATGATCTCTTGGGCATACGATTTACACAAGGTTTACCTCAAAGTAATAGAATACAAAATAGTTCACCTGTTTTTTCACAAATGCAAAATGAACATTTTTATTAAGAACAGATTTTCTCGGCGATTAGAGCCACTTTTATTCAGTACTTCAATTTATAACACTAAATATCTGTATTTGAGAAATTATGGAAGAGCTATATTTGTAAACAATAGATTTTTTTTTAATCTAAAGGAGGCAAATATAAAATGAGATAAAACGTTATTTCTATCTCCTCATCTTTAAGGCTTTGTATATCTTGTGTAAACGTTCCTATGTTCTCCAATTTAATTGGAAGCAAATCTTCGGCATACATAGGTAGAATATTTATTTTTTTACCCTTGCTGCACTAAAAAGCTACTGCGTTTTATTACTAGTCACCGTCGGCCAGTGGTCCGGATCCGGAAAAAGGCGAACAAAGTTCATTTTTCGACTTTCTGGAAACTCGCTTTGGACTTGCGGTTTACGTGGCATAATGCTTTAGGAATCATGCTGAATGCTTAGTTTTACCTAGAATAAATTATTAACCTTTGTGAATTGCTTTGAAGTAGCACCATATTTCATGACACGCGATTTTAATATTTTTTATCGAAAAATGCACCTCTCTAATTTTTTTATATACCTTGTAGTGAATATTTAACAAAATTACAGTTGACTATGCAAACATGGACATTGTAAAATCGGAAAAAATTTAGTTTCAATCCATCAGTGATTATGGTATTCGTCGGAGCTCGAGAAGAGCAATCTGCATTTCTAAAAGTTTCGTATAACATTCGGATTAAAAAACTTTTACACCGAGTGACACGGATTTTTTATGGCGGGATGAGTAGACTGTATTAGGAAGACATTAATATATAAACCATCTGCCTATACCTGCCTAAAACGATTGACAATTACTTAAGTGACTCTCTGCCACGTACGTGAACGTCGTCGCCAAGATGTAATTCTCTTACGAAACCGGCCGTTCCAATACATTTATTTGGAATTGGAAAGTTATTTTTTTACTGTGAGAAAATGGAACATTTTTATACATTAGAGCCAGAGACAGTGTCTGAGATGTTAGAGGAATGACAGCTGTTCATGAACAATATTTAGCACCTTCTTCTCCAATGATTTAACTTTAGAAATTAAAGTGTTCCGAGTTATATAGCAGGAGTCAGAATAAAAAGACAATCCTGGGTTTGTTTAAGAATGCCAGATTAGAATGTTTTGATAAAAACTCCATGGAAAATAAAGAGAAGAATATAGCATTAACAGAATATAGCACTCCTACCCTCGTAGATCAATCATACGTTAGACGATTAGCAAAATCAATTATTGCTAGCTAGCTCGAAAAACTGAACTCCATTTTTCATCAGAAAGGCTCGAAATTCATTTTAAACTTGTTGTCGTCCTCTATCTGAAACAATAACAGAAGGTACCCCGAAATCAGCGAAAATATCCCCAGACACTTTAACGAGAATTGAAGCAGACGTTGAAGAGACAGTTTTAACAACAGGAAATCTTGAAAATGGTTTCAAATCTTCAGTTACTTGACTTGGCCAACCATCGGTAACGAACTCTTGATGTTTGACCAAACCGTATCTTGAACCGTAACATCAGCAAATTCGGACCAACTAACAGGAGTGTCTCTTACTTCCAGAAGATGCACGCCAGTCGGCTCCGGAAATTCGTTATAAGGTTGATGAGGTAAAGGCAAACGAGAACATCCTTCTGCATTTCCGTGACGACGACCCTCCATGTACACAAATTGTTAATCATGAGCACCGAGAACAAGAGTCCAACGAAGCATTCTGGGAGGTAACTGCTCTGGAGTTACGGTCCTTGCTTAAATATATACACAGCAACGGCTTATGATCCAAAGATAATAAAGAAAAGGGAAAAGAATCCAAATGGTAACTCCGGTTCCAAATGCAATAATGGCTAATCGCAGAAAAACTAATTGAATATTTTTTTCTAGTTTTTACTAATTATTGTCAATTTTGATGGTCCATGCAAATTGCTTTGTTTATGCAACACTCTGTTTAAAGTGTCCATCTAATAAGATTTACAAAGTCATATTCTTTTTGCTGTTCACACTGCAAACTTTCCCTAAAATCAGAACTGTATTCCACATCATTTGACTTATTTTCCTGTACATCCATATTGCAGGGCTCAAGTATCGGAGATGAAGGCCTGCCAGTCATTCAGTGCCAATACATATACTGTAGTAAAATATAACCACAGACATTGTGTTTCTAGCACAGGTGATGGACTTTAAGTAGAAACAGAATTCAATGTAGTATCCCTGCCCATGAATTGAGTTCAGGTGCACGGTGACTCCGTGGCTGCTTGAGTAATTACTCCCGGAAATTACTCCTTAAATTTGTTTCCGTATGCTTCGACCAGACGTTGCGAAGAGTGGAGTGTATTTTAACTTGCTTTCCACTATCGCAAAAAGTAAAAGGTTAATAGTTTGTTACAAGTAATTTAGTATTAACTCATTCAATCTAACTTCGGCTAAAGAAAGGGAAATTAGCGGAAATCCCTTCCATGTAGAAACATTCAAACAAAAAAATACCGGTATTCCCTTGTCGGAATGCGGAAAAACACTTCAAATAAGAGCTATGATGATTATCAACGTCATGGCACGAAACACGTAAACGATTATTTCTGTTAATTTTTCCTTCCGAAGTTTATCTATTCCAAATATACTGCATTATGGAAGGTTACTCGGGATTTCCACCGGGTCAGGTTCTCCAACTCCATCTCGGCCGACGTTTTGATGAACGAGTTGTCTATCGTCATCAGGGCATCGTCATGCCCTGATGACGATGGACAACTCGTTCATCGAAACGTCGGCCGAGATGGAGTTGGAGAACCTGACCCGGTGGAAATCCCGAGTAACCTTCCACAATTCTATACGCCGGGAAAGCCTGCGATCATTCTATACTGCATTAATTTAGCAAAGTATGGGGCTCTGAAATCATTTTACGGGATAATATGACTAGCATGGTCATGGAAATACAGATCAAAGAAGATATATGTGACCCTTACAGAGGTCTTACTTCATCGAGCTTAATTGTTTGTCTAAAATACTGAGAATACAGCAATAGTTCATCTCTTACGCTTTACGTACGCTTTTAGTACGCTTAAGGAGGTTCGGTGGTTTTAATCAACAAATGAGAATTCGATGAAACTTGCTGGAAACATTAAATTGGTTGCCTTAAAGCTACCTCATTTTTTTCAGAATTATTTGCCGCAGATTTCTTAAGATATTTGAACGAGAAGTGGGCATGAAAATACACGGGTTGTTATGTGAACGCAAGGCATTTTTCATGAGAAAGAACTTTTTCTAATTATTCAATGTATAATAATTTATATCATCGATAGAAAAATGTATGTTTAACAGATTTTTACTCCAAGCGCTTGAATAAATCCCTCGCGCCCGTTGCAGATCGTGTGAAATAGAGTATTTGCATGGGTCAGAGTTAGGTGACGAATTCCTTATCAACGAATACTTACACAATAAAAAAGCGATCCCTGAAGTAAAACTTTTTTTGTTGTGTTTTATAAATAATATAAGCCATTGAAGTTGATAATTTTTCGCAACACCATCGAGCAAGGAAAAACGCACGCTGATTGGCTACCGGATTCTGACGTCACCACGCTTAGTCGCCTGGCTCCTGCATAAGATTTTGTCGTAAAGGCCTGTACATTAGAATGTACCTACAAGAAAATGTGTGAATGTCTGAATGCCAGAATGAACGCGAAAATTCACCGTGTAACCACACAAAAATGTACGATTGTATGAATGTCTGAACAGAAAATAGAACCTGTTCTAATTCCGTTCAGACAATCGTACGAGTCGACCTCATTACAGAGACACGGTCGCAGACGACGCAAATGACACAATCGGTTGTCATCTGGCTTGTGTTGGCGGCAATTCTTTGTTTAAGTGCGACTCGGATTGTTATTTTGATTTTGACCTCTTGCTTGTCTTGAATTTTTCTCTCCCGCTTTGACCTTTGCTTCGATTGGCCCTTACTCTCCTGATTTGACCCCTGCACCTCATTGGACTACCCAGGGTAAAGTACTTGAAGGTGGATGCATAACTTGCAGGATGCAGAAGAAAAGTCTTATTTCATGTCCAATTCTCGATCAAATATCTTAAAAAACCTACGTTACATAATTCTGAAAATTTGCAGGTAGCTTTAGAACAATATTATTAATACTTTCAGTAAGTTTCGTTGAATTCTCTTAAGTTGGGTGAAAGCAACGAACCTCGTTAAAAGAAGAGGCTGCAAGTAACATTTCAGAGGTAGTATCCCACGTCCTAATTTAAGGTTTTGCGAGTTTAAAAGGCTTTCATTTTCATGCAATCATATTTGGTGCATGACTTGGGCCTTAAGCCTTATCTCCTTCGCACTTTATACCCTACGCACTTACGGAGTCAAATCTCTCAAAACTCTCAGAAGAAAGACATCATTTTTAACTTCTACTATAGTAGTGAATTACATCATTTGCTCACACATCTTTACTTTCACTAAATTTCCGCCATCACTAACAAAATATAAACTTGTTGAGAAGGTGCCTTTCCCGTATCAGAATGCGGAAGAACGCTTCAAATAAAAACTATGATGTTTATCAACTTCGCGGCTCGTAACACGTAAACGATAGTTTTTGTAAATGTTTACCTCCGAAGCTTTTCGAGTCCAAACATACAGCATGAATTTTGCAAAATATGGGTCGCTGAAATTATCTTAGAGGATAATATACCTACAGTGAATGGTTATGGAAAAACTGGCCGAAGAAGATAAATGCGACCCTTACTGAGGCCTTACTTCATCGAGCTTAACTAATTGCCAAAAACACCGTGAACTTGGAAATAGTTAATCTCATACCCTACGCTTAAAAGAAGAGGTTGCAAGTAATATTCCAGAGGAAGTGTCCCACGTCCTTATTTACGGTTTTGCGAGTTTTAAAGGCTTTAATTTTTACGCAATATATTTGGTAAATGACTCGGACCTTACGCCGTATCTCCTTCGCACTTTATACCCTACGCACTTACGGAATCAAATCTAAACTCTCCATCAGAAGAAATAGATCATTATTAACTTATTTTACAATATTAAATTTAGATCATTTGCTCACATATCCTTACCTTCACTCAATCGTCGCCGAAAGTAGCAGTATGTGAACTTTTTGGGAAGGTGCCTTTTAATATATAATGTGACAAAAAATGAACTGTATGAAAAATACTATAAATACTACCACTAATTACGCCGACTTATTTCGTCCCTTTCGAATGTTAATTTCTTCGCGAGAAACTAAAATGGACAGAAGCATGTTTTTCCCATTAAAACAATAGGACTTTTTTAAAACTTGGTATGCATGAACCTATAAAAAGTTTACTTCGTAAATATCTAAAACTGTACTACGCCCAACCGTTATAATATTCTTGGTCAATATTATTGGAATAATTATCATGAGGATGTGTGTTGAAATTGACATCTACACCTTTCACCCTGATCAAATCACTCTGATTCGTATTTTCTCCAGTGCTCCATCCGAAGTTATTCAACCGAGAACTATTCATCACCCTCTCGAGAATATTAACGTAAATTATTCTGGGATTTGCTTCGAATGATAGCGCCAAATGTTACACTTGATCTATACGCATAGCCTAACTTGCGTCATATTAATGTATACATATACCGGTTACCTAATCCCGGAAATAAACCAGAAACAATCTTCCACTCCGTATAAAATAATATGAAAATACTAGGTAACCCGTGCGAAAATTTCGCACTTTCACGCTATCAGGGAATAAGTATGTTAAGGAAACGGTGTAATTGGGTTTTAAATAGAGAAGAAGGTGTATCATAAAGTACTTTCTTTATACTTGTTTTCTTGCAAAAACATAAAAAATATGAATACAATACTGGCAAGAGAGTTTATCAAAACTTTTACGTAAAAAAATTAATGGGTAAATCGTGAAATTTGAGATTGAGATTGTATTTTTCGTCAGAAGCCGGTGATTCAACGTTTAAAGTGATACCTCATTCATTACTGTAGGTGCAGTATTGACGGAGCATATACGGAATGACAGAAAAAGACCTTTCTGTAATAATATATATGATTCTTAGCTCTTCTTCTCCAATCATATTTATACCACAATAAAATGATTAGATTGTCTAAAGCAATGCTATGACGATGCAATTTTCCACAGATAAAAATTTTTAATCAACCCGGGTTTAGATGCACTGCATCATCATTTCACCTGATGATGATGCAGTGCATCGAAACCTGGGTCGATTAAAAATGTTTATCTGTGGAAAATTGCATCGTCATAGTTCTTATTATGTTCATATTCCACAACATCTCGCCTGGGGGATTATTTTGTAATCTCACTTTAGTGAGAATACGTCATAAAATGTCACTTCTTCGTAGTTCAACTCCGCCACCCAGGCGGCGTGACCATCTTCGGATCTCAAGCGGTGAACTTCCGGTCATGTGCTGGTCTTTTAGACGATTCATCCGCTCTGATCCGTATCTTTCGACTCTTGATCCGTTTCATTATCTCCGCCTGCCATTAGTTCCATCTCACCTGTCATAAAGAACGTGACATGGAGCCACCATCGTTTCCACTTGAAGCTTGAGTTGGAAAATAAACAAGGGCGCGAAAGATACAAACAGTTTTAAATCGTATTGTTGTAATTTTCTAAACGTGAAGAACTTCAGCATTTTCAACTCCAATATATTGGTCACTTGAAGGTATGCTTTGTTTGAAATGCTTATGTAGCTTCAATTATCTGTGTATATATTTCGTATCAATAATTCCCAAACAATGTTGCTGATACCTTTGTTTTCGTGTGCCTATCCGCCAGTATATGGAGAATGGAATTTAGTTATTTATACCATAATTTCATAATTTTAACAAATATTGCCTTAAAATCTACGTCCTTTGTGGATATTCCCGTGCTTGTGAATCGAACACTAATTAGATGTACTTAATTTTTTTTAAACATTGAGTGATCGCTTACATGTCGCTTGTAGTTTTGACTGTATTTAGATTTTCGTGGTATGTACAATATACGATATCTTCCGTTTGATGTTGAGCAATCTGGGTATTCGCTAGTCTCGGCATCTTTTATTTGATATAAGGTAATTGAAACTTCGACAATTCACGAACCGTTCGTGAGCCGATCATTAAGAGAGGGAAACGGATCTCCCGCCTTTCCACTAACAATAAGAGTCACTAAAAAGGTGAGATTACAAAATAACCCCCCTGATTCCTCCCTTTTTGTAATTATTCTCCATTACCCTTTGTTTTATGAGAAACATTGTTAGCTTGTCGAAATTACGTTATTGATCCCGAAATAATTATATGAATTCATATTTTTCTGTTCTTCTGGCCAACAACAAACGTCCATCGGGGGAGGGGGGGGACAATGTTCCACCTGCCCCCGACTTTCTAAGCCGCAACAATGGCTGGCAGGTCTCCCCTCAGCACAGTGATAGAAATAAGCTACTCCACGTGGCGCTATCCTTCCAAGTGTCCGTATATATTGCAAACTCGATCCTAACCCTCGCCTTCAAACTGCCTTCGGTTAACCATTCCAGCCGAAATGTAAATAGTCGAAATATGGTGAAAGAAGGTGCGTTGGTAAGCCGATGTGAATTCATTGTAGTTTCTTCTGACGCCCAAACTCCCCGCGCTTTTCCCTCCCAGTTAAACCTCTCCAAGCAATTTAAAAAAATTGGCAACGGAAAACTGGTTATTTTACTATAAACTCGGCAAAGCTAGGGTTTATTATTGGCCCCAAGAACAAACCAAATATGTGCGTGCAATAAAAATGCTTCAATGACGGTACTCACCGAGAACAGACATCATCCCAGGTGTGACCATCCACGTTAATTGATCTCACAGCATCATCTAGCTGACTGATCTGAAAAAGTAAAAAAAAATATAACAATTTTTATTAATTTTTTCTTTGTTAAATTAATATGTTACAAAGTCAGTAACTATTATTAAGATGTATTACCTCTAGTGTATCACGCCGATTAAGTTAAGTAAAACCTCAAGCTGTTCTTTGTGTTCACCGAAAAAAATATATTTAAAAAGATAGATCTCTATTATTACCATTACATTCTAATATTAGTATTATTATTTTGATTACACTTTTCATTTTATTGAACAACTAAACCTTTGAAAGTAGATTAAGTACTAGATAGTCCATCATTTATCAGGTAGTTACTTAAGTATAGCTTTGATGCTGATAACTGCTAAACAGAATTCTTTATAACATTTTAAAATTAGAAATGAAACTCGTTCTCATTCAATATGCCAAATTAGAGGAGTGATATGATAATGATTGACCATGTTTCTGAACAATAAAAATATATTGATGAAAATGAAACAGGATGAGGCTCTAATGAAGAGGCAGTCTTGAGCGAACTCGGCATTGAAACTCGAAAAGTTGTAAAAGCAATGTAACAGCGAACAATTTGCAGATGAAAATGTCCGAGATCTAAGGGATAAGGACGGGTTTGAAAGGAAAACATTTTATCCAACGATGAGCTTGAAACTATTTTTATACCTCTTGCACTGATTTCGTTTTGGTAGACACCTTAAACGTGAAATAGACAAAATCACTGGTTTTCCGAGAGGTATTCGAAACTTGTACCACCAACTGTGAAAACAAAAACGTTTCTGAGTTTATATCTACTAACGAACAATGGGTATATTCTACAGCAACACATTCCTTCAGTCAAAATACGAGATTAAAGTGTGCCCTTTTACACAAGCTATGAGAACGAACGCGACGACAATGGAAGTTCATTTTGTAGCCCAACCAGAAGGGTCTTTCTGGCTGTCAATTCGGCCATCTGATGTCGTGATGCGTACCAAAGCAATAGAATGAACAGCAAAGAACATCACCAGTGACAATTAATTTAGCAGTATACCATGGTTTAGAGTTGATCGCGAAAATGACTTCTTAAGTAGACTAGGAAGAATTAAGTGGACACTTCCTCTAGGGAAGAACAAAATTGAAATTCCACCGGAAAAGTCAAATTCTAGATGTACATCAGTGGGTAATAGCATTTTTATCAATCGAAAAACTTAGGCGTTTATATTTTACGTCCTGAAGAAAAACCGAAGTGTTATAATGGTGTCAAACATGAATCTCAATGCATCACGGTACAGCGAATGATGACACCTTGGGAGAAATGCAGGAGTCTGAAATTACAAGCGAATGTAATCTCACGAAGTCAGGATTGGAAACAGTTGACGACATGTGTGCTATGTAGAGTACCACCAAACGCTGCAAGCAATGGCCGTTAGTATTGTTTTCAATATTCTAAATATAGGAAGCATAAAGACGTACCTAATAACTAATATGAGCAATAATCCAGAAAGTAAGCTCGTAATGAGGTGATTTTTCAGAGAGTTCTTTCTGAAACTCATGAACAGACATAATTGAAATAGGGTGGCTTGCAGGTATTTGCATGGATCTCTTCCAAAAAATGTGCCTCAAGTTTCAGAATCATTATCTTTGATTGAACGTCCATAGTTCATCTCAAGGTTCGATTTACATGCATACTTTTCCTTCGAAGTGAAGTCAATTTTTTTCAAAAACGATATTCTAAAAATACGTAAACTGTGTCATATTTATTGATCAATTTTATGTCAATAAATGCATTTACATAATTTTAACCTTCAAGTATTGTATAGTTCTGGCAATACTTAGTTCCCTTATATCAGTAACATATTGAAAATGTTGACATGCATGCATAATCCATTTTTTATAGGAGGCATTATGCTTGCGTGATAGCAAAAATAAATTTTATCAAAGTAATTGTTCATAATATGTATTCGATTTTATGCTAATTTTCTTTAGAATACACATTTTCAATTTGTGAAGAACTTTTCCTTCGCCTAGGTCCCCTCACATTCAGGGAAAGGATTTGCGAATAATAGAACGAAAATACTTGCTATGAAATAACGGTAAAATATTTTTGAAAAATGTACATAAATAAGTTTTTTAACAGTAAATACTTCATACGACACAAGTTTCTACCGTTTCTACCGTTCTGGCATTCGAAAATAATAAAAACACATGAATTATGCATCCACGAAATATAAAAATTACAAACGGAAGACATTTTTTTTAATTATTAGCATTGTCCATAAATATATAAATAGCTACACGGACAATGTCCGATTGCTTCAATCTGCTCGAGCCGGAAAAGACAAAGCAAAAGAAACAAAGTTTGATTCAAGTAAAAGCAATTTGTTCGGGACATTAAAGCTTTCGGGGCATTGGGGCAAATTTTAATTCGCTCAAGATTCTCTCCCATCCCTTAATTGTAATGTTTTTCAATTCCGGTTTTATTTTCTATGGAATACATCACATCTGGGCGAACTTTTAAACCTAAAGCTCGGCGTATAGCGCGAAGCCTCAGATACAACCATCACACACTGAATAAGTGTGTGCTGCTTATAATTAATCAGCACACGGTCGATAGAGTACGGGCACTCACCACGGCCCTAAAAAAAAATTCCCCAAAAGGAGTAGAAAGGAGGTAGGAAGAACTCCACATTTCTCCTTCACCCGTCCCGTCTCTTTTGCCTGCTTTTTGAACTTCGGCAAATGTACCCCGGACACTCTGGGAAACTAGTAGTCCTCGTCATCGGTACGCTCGGTGGAGTTAAGGGCTCGCTCCTAGATAGCATCAAGTGCATTCCGTCCTACGTGGCACAGGCGGAATCACTAGTTGCACGCATGCAGAAGGCTGTCATCCTCGGGTCACTCCGTCTACTGCGTACGCATGACCCCAGCGCAGCGTAACCACCTATCCGATGGGCGTCGGACGTGGCTGCGAAAACTGCCCAGCCCCTCTCGAGTCTCCGGCCATTATGACGGCAATGAAACCCGATGCTTGCTGGGAACTCGGAGGGGAATGTAACAACAGTAACACAATAGTAGTAATAATAATAATAACATACATAAATACATCCGCACACACACTCCAGGTATTAAAAGTTGAGAAAACAAATCCGACGTAAACTTATAAAAATTTCCCGCGGCTCATTATCTCTGACATTTATTGTCTCGAATCCATTGTTTTATAATATCATATATGCCTATGCAATGTTGAAAGATATTGATTCATACATAAGGCTTAAGAATCGGTTGGTAACCTTGTGGGAAAGTTAGTAAATAATACCGCAGAAATAACCCACACCCTACATGCGGAAATTAAAAACTACTGTCTTCTTTTGTGCTTATTTTCGGGGTTCTCGTGCTATATATGTAAAATCCCGAAACAGTACGAGTTTAAAAACTATTAGAAATAATTTACTACCCACTTTGTCTTTCCCCGTGATCACTGTCCAGAAGGCAAAAATAAGACTCCCCGAGATCTGTCTTTAAACAGTGGATATCGTGGATAAGAATTGCATTTTAAAGAAGAGTTCATATATCTGCTGCCCTAGGGGTGTTATACTAAGGTTTGTAGACTCTAATTCCAAGAGTGCTGGGTCAAACATTGTGAGAGTGATCGAGTGTACGAGTGTCCTTAGTGTCAGCGTTTCACGGAGTTCAGTTATGAAGTGATGGATTTTCCCGCCCTTTGTACCGCTACCGCGCTTTCCGCATCGGTCAGGGACGACTCGTGCGAAACCCAGTCCACTTTTCCGCAGGTTCCGCTCCGCAGTCCGCCTATTCCGCACCCATGAGAACCCAGCTTCAATCGAATGAGAAAGGCATTCACCCTCTGCCCCGTGATGGTGACTCACTCACAACATTCCAGGGAGTCGGGCGAAAGCGGGCGGCGGAGGGGCGGAGGAAGTGAGTGGCGGTCGGACACAGCTCAGATTTGCGGAAGCCCGCCCAGAGTTGCTCGTCGTCATCGGCTACGTCATTGGAACCGCCCCTCGCGTCGAACGAGGACGCTCGCGAGCGCGTACTCAAACATGCGGCCGCGCGCGCCGCCGAACCACTCGAGGCGAGCCGAACGTTGAATGCCGCCGCGCCGGCTGGTCGGGGGCGGGCGTGGGAGAGGAGCGCGGGGCGGGGGGATGGGTTGTTTCGCGGGATGAAGCACGCCGCGCGGCAAGCCCGAAAAGGAAAGGGGCTGGCGACCCCCTCTCCCTCCTCCTTCTACGCCGAGAAGAGTCCAATGCCCCGCCGCGGAACTCCCGACTTTCCGCCGTCGAGTTCGCGCAATTTTAAATTACTGGGGAAATTCCGGAATTTCGTAAGAAAACAGCACATCGCTCTTTCCCGTTTATCTAGGGTTAAGTCGTGTTTATAACGCTATCGTGCGCGTCGGAAGAAGAAATTACAGAGGGATACATTCAGTGGCGGCTCGTGGCTAACAAAAAGGGGGTTCCACAAACTAGTTTGCTTCCAGCAATACCACCACCCATAGAGTGGAAAGCATTCAGACCGTCAATCGTACTTACATTAAAATCAGCATTGTCAAAAACAAATTCATTGAATTATCGTGTGTTCAAGACTGGTTGAGTATGGACCATGGAGGACATGTCTAAATCTTGGACTTTGTCGTAGGTAAGATGAACAAAATCCCAAACTTGTGAGAATATTAACCACGTCTTTATATGCAAATCTTCTGTGAAGTAGGAGGGAGAGGCTACTCAATATTGAGGACAGGAACGTCCTCGGTCGAAGCGCAGACTAATTATTGGGTGGGTGCAATAGCGATACATTTCTTTCTCGTTTCCTCGACTCTTTTGTATTTTTCAACAACACCTCCTATAGGAACAGTATAAGGGGTGGGGGAACAGTATTCGCGTCCTCAAGGAAGTTATTACCCGGTGGGTATGTGTTAGTATCAAACAGTTGACTCTGGATGTCCTGCATAATGATAGCTGCAGCTTTTCTCACAATCCTGAGCCGCTCGTCATCCATATTTTCTTCCTAATTTTCATTCCAAGCTTCATTCAAAGGATTGTACCCTGCATCTCTAAAACATACGATTGGAACGATAAAACGGTTGCATCCTGGTTTCACTGTAACACGATCTCCATACTATTTACCCAGTTCTGATTTTACAGTTCTAACTTTTGTTTTTTCCCTGTCACTGCGGCCATTAATTCGTCCATGGAAAACTGGCATTGACTGATCTTATCCATGCACGAATAAATTTCTTTAATTTCTCTGGAAATTTAGTTATCAGACTCTTTTTGGTTTCTTTAGTCAGATATAGAGGTCTAATAAAATTCACACGGCATTTATCATCGTGAACAGCTTCTTTGGCGACTAAATCAATTATAAAGAACTGCCGACCAAAAACTTCTTCACTCCACTTGTCAAACCTCGTAAAACCAGCCTCCATACAAGTTTGTTGTATTGTAGCTAATTATCGAGCGTTATACACTACTATCCGCCTTTCAACAGCCTTCTTTTTGTCGTTCTGCACAGGGTCTGCTCTGAAAAACCAGTGATTCTTGAAATTGAATTTTCTTAGTGAAGACCTCGAGTTCACCATTTCAGTTGGTTCAGATGTAGCCTGCCTCTTCAAATCCGCCTTAATGCTTTGTGTTCTGGTGTAGTTTTTACGGCATGATTTGTGAACTAGGAGGGATTTCAAGCTACGTAGCTGGGAGCACTTGTTGTCCCTCCTTTCCTAACTTGCAGCTACAAGTGACAATATTCCTTTTTCTGTCACTCTTGAAGCATCATTACTGGATTCGTCGTGGTCTCCATCGAACAAAAAAACACTTGTTAGTCATCACGAAAGAGAATCACGCTCACAAATATAAAAGCAAATCAATCCTGTCAGAACATGGCGACAAAAGTGACGGGTAATTATGTTCGTAGCCACACTTTCCTGCTGCATTTAATAACTTGAGTGGCACTAGCAGTTATTACGGGGGAATACAGGCATTTGACATAATTACTGGCATTAGATGATAGGAGGGTGGGACGGTATCGGTAGAATAATTTCAGGAATGAAGCACACATAAAGTCGACTTCCGTAACAGCCTACTCGAGTCTAAGTGCGGTCCACAGGTCCCATCCGAAAGAAAGAGTACTACACTTTGATACTCCCCTCATTTAAATAGGTAAGGGATTGGTATTCCTTAGATATTTCTTCACTACTGCCGGGTTTCAAACCTAGCGACCCAAACCATGGCGCGCAAGGAAAGACGAGGTATCCACGGGATAATCTCGACTACTTCCGATCGAACCCAGTCCCTAGAGTTGGTAATTTAATAGTACTGCCACCACGATAACCCACCCCCCTCCGACTCCTTATTCAGGAGTGGTTTTACTAACCCGTCTAAGTTTAAGGCAGGCAATGACTAATTAGCATAGGGATTTTTCATTAGTGTGGGCTGTTTCTTCATCTGACAATGAGTGTCGGTATGTGTTCCTGGAGAAATAGTTCAAAGGTCTCATAAATATCTCACGGTAGGTATTCATATATTTATTTAACTAGTTACATTAAATTTGGCATTTGCCTGGTGGTAATGGTTCATGTATCACTCCAATACTCAATTCACATAAAACAATCAATATTTCACATAAAAATTATGAGTTGGTTCGCTTAATTTTTGTGAGGCGAAGTCTCTTCTTGAACTTCTTATAACATTTTGGGAAAGGATTTAAGACTTCTACGGGTAGGGCATTCCACTCCTCTATAGCCCTGTTAACGAAAGAAAATTATCCTGTGTCGGTTTTTTGCTGTCGTGCCCTTATTTTAAAACTTAGGTCATTTCTTCCGATTCGGCTTGGCTCGAGCAATCTTTTACTGATTTCCTCCCATCCCTTATCCTTTCTGTAGGCCTTGTACAGGTTGCATAGCCTGTGTGCTGTCCGCCTTTCCTTAAGACTTTCCCAGCTCAATCTTCACTCACACTATCACATTTCTCATGCCTCCTTAAGACGTAGCGTGCTACCTTTCTTTGCACTTTTTCCAACTTTTTCACTAGCCCTATTTCATATGGGTCCCAAGCACTCGTGGCGAGCTCCAATATTGGTCGTACCACTGTTTTCTAAGCCATTTCTTTAACTTCCTTCGATGCTTTCTTTAAGTCTCGCATGATGAAATGTAGTATTTTGAAACCTTTCCCCGTAACGTTTTGAGTATGCTGCCCCAACCTAATTCTTTATTTATGGTCACCCCTAGATACTTCAGCGTGTCACTTTTAGGCACCTCCCTGTCCCTGATTTCATACACAAAGGCACCGGTATCTAAATTTCATCCACGCCTCGCAACTGAGATAGCGCAGCATTTTTGTCAACATTAATTTCCATGCTAATTAACGTTGCTCATTCCATTATTTTATTCAAGTCATTTTGAAGATTTGTTTTATCCGCGATGCCACTAATTTTACGGTACACAATATAATATCCTGCAAATAGTTTAATATTTGATTCAATTCGCTCGGGAAGGTCATTTATGAAAATTATAAAGATATGCTACAAGAAATACAATGAAAGCCCTTGGTCAAGCGGTGTACGCACTTGCAAAAGTGAGTTACTTAGTTCAATTTGATATGATGGGGCAAAGATTGTTTTAACACCTATGGAGGTTGATTGGTATGTAAATCTTGGGGATTAGCTGGAGGATAGCCATTAAGTATCAATATCCTAATCAATTTACGTGTCAAGTAATATGCCAAGGTGTCAAAAATAATTGAAATAAGGTGACATACGTCTGGATGTAGGAGTTGGTGAATGGTCTATAAAGTGAAAGTTAGTACGTAAGTTTAGTCTATCTGGATCAGGTGTTCCCAACCTTTTTTACTCGCGACCACAAAATTATGGGTGACTGGTTGTGTCAGGCGAACTTGGTGTAACTTGCTCAGCATCGTGAAATGAAAGCTTTAACTTGACCTGGACCTGATGATGACTTCATCAGTCGAAACCTAGTTCGTAAATAAAGTTCATGTGGAATTACTAAGTTAAATCTTGCATTTCACTATATTATGGGTGAAGATCACTCAGCAACCCTCGTTTATTTTAGCGTCAACAATATCAAGCGATGACTTCTTACTCCCTTTCGAACCCTCGAAGATCTTCCGCGACCTCAATTGGGGTCACGGGTTGGGAGCCCCTAGGGATTTAAATGATTGTTATTAAGCTTTTAACCATGACAAGGCTTATTTCCAAGGGAAAGCGCAATTTTGGGAGTGAAATGCAAGATGGTTTGTAGGAATGGAGACTAATTTCCTTCAAACACATAGTTTTCTTCAAAGGTTGTTGATGAGCACCAAGTACATTGCCTTAATCCTTTCATGGAAATCAGAAATTTTCCTCCCCGATTAAAAATACTTTGTCTTCTTTGCCAGTCAAGAAGTTTCAGATACGATATCACGATCATAGAGTATTTTTTGCCTGTTCTTAGCTGAAGCTAAGACAAACAAGGCGTCAATGAAAAATTATAGCAGGCAATTTAAACCGTCGTTTCAGCCTTTTACCCATCAAAGTCTTAGAATGCAAGTAACTAGGACTACATTTATCAAATGAGAACGCATTGAGGGCAGTGTAGAACATTTTTGAAAGGTTAACTTCAACTTCGCAGGCATTGTTATAGTATTATATTCTTAATATTCAAAATGATTCAAAACAAGTCGAATCATTCAAAATTAAGCTCATTGCGCATGCGTACAAGAGAAACAAGTGAGAAATAAGCTGTCCATCCGACAACAGCGTAACGTTCGATGGTCGGCTGTAAGATCGCTATTAAAAAATCGCTCGTTGGTTAACACTTGAAGAAAGTGAGCTCGATCGAAGGTGAGCGGATCCCTAACGTCAGCCATCGGCCCCTAAACTTGATGATGCATTGATGAACTTGAACTCGCGGAAGACGAGAGAAGAAAAAGTTACCTAGTCTTGGGACAACATCACTTTTGAAATTTCAGACCGCACGAGAGTTTCTCGGTGATCAATCTTTCCCACGCACCAAGTGTGACCAAATCAAAAACTAAGCGAGGCAACAAGACACTCCGTCTGCATAGGTACATGCATTAACAGCCTAAATTCGAATACCGGCAAGGGCGGATATTTTTCTCCTCCAATCCTATTTCTCTCCTATTTTTCCGGTCCTCACTCGCATGCTTGCGGAGAGAAGTCGAAGCGCTCCATTCGGTCCTTCGGATTGGGCGTCCAATCCCCTCGACGCCTCTCAATTAGTGATGGGCTAAGTCGGTCTTTTGAGAGATCTCGGTCACGCCTATCACTCCCAAATGTGATTCGATCGTAAATGTAAGGTCAGGATTGATTTTTGTTCCATCTAGTGATCTGTTCAAGTTGCCTACGATCAATAATCTCTCAGGAAAGTTGTGATTGATACAAAAAGGTAACGAACGCTGCTCTCGCTGGCCATTCGTGATTATATGCTGTAATCATGACCGATGTGTACAACTACCTCGTTTAGTGCCAGTTTCCGAGGAGTTGTGGGTAGTTCTTCGAAAAAAATTGAAGGCGCAATTGTGCAATACGTTCGAAGGTTTGTTTTGTTCTTACACAATGTTCTTGGTTTGTGATTTTAAGCATAACTAAGAAGAATATTAGAAATATCCCTTATGATTACAAAACTATTGAAGAGTATATGGACCACAAATTATTCAAAACTCATTATAAAAGCCAATGATAAATAGTAGCATAGAACGCTGCGAAAGTTTATTTTGAAATGTAAGATAGTTTGAACCGATCAACGTTTTCTTTTTGCTGTAATAATTTAAAGCAAATTATCCGACTGTAGCACTTAAATTCAATTTTCAATTACAGTCGGTATCACTATATAACTTTTACTTGTACAAGAGACGTAATATCTGTCTATGATATTGAAACGAAGGTTTATCGTGTGTTTAAGTGACAATTCAATAATGGAAATTCAGTAACTACAAATGTTATATGTGCTGTGATGCATTGCGTGTGTTCTTGTGGTGATATTTTTACATTTAAGGGTAATTTGTATTAGGTAGACATACGTTCCAAATGAATGTGATATTACAGAAAATGAGTTTAAATTGTTGCATAATCTCCGCAAGAGTCGGATAAGACTGATGACTGCAATTAGTTAGTTTTTTCAACTATCATATAAAATTTGGAATTAATACGAATGGAAATTAAGTTACTCACTACATGGATTCTCTTGAATTTTAAGTTTGGCAGTTTACATCCTCGTTGTAAGGATAATAATTGATTTGTGTATTTAAGCAATGTAGGTATTGTAGATATATATTAGTTTATAGTTTTTTTTATCATACTTATTTCAATAAATTTTGCCACTTCAGAGTCATCTCTTTGTATTACCTCATGATTGTATTGGAAATGAGATTGTGTTGACCTAATTAATCACGACCAGGAATTTGGCCCATGGTAACAGCACACGGTTACTCCCGTAATGATATCACCATTAAAACTCATAGAATTATGAATTCGCTACTTTTAGAGGAATTGTACTTCAAAATTGCGAAACTCTTAAGTACTTTTTCCATCACACGGAGTACTATCCGGAAATGTACACATACTTACTAGGCATTTTATAGTGTTAAATGTAGTGACCGTGAGTTGTTAGCGTGTGCCAACTTCATGGTGCCTAATTAATTCTATTTTGGGCCAGTAATGACTAATTAGTAGTATCGGAAATTATAATTTGTCCTTGGCACAGAATTAAATTTTAAATGAATATGGTTTAAGCTCCTCACTGTACAATCCATGTCGGAATATACATTTTGATGGATTATATGATGATTTTGTTGATTATAGATTGCCAGCGCTATTTTATAATAGATGACTCTTGTCTACTGCACGCAGAAAATTGCGGTATCGGTGGTATGAAGTCATAAATTGCCTTCCTAAACATGTTAGCACATACCTACCTCATCATAATTTCCCTTTTTGATTGAAATAACTCCTTGCCGATTTCAATGGGACCGTAAGGCTGATGTAATGACCCGCTCATGTAATTAATTTTTTGCTTACAATTAATTACAGCATTACGATATTTAATTTTTAGCGTTTATTGAAGCTGCACTCTTTGCAAAGGCAAAGGAAATTTAATCCCATTACCTTGGCCCACAGCCCACCGAAGCAGCCCAAATAGAGATAGGATAACGATTAAATAACAAGTAATCATAATCACTGTCATGAACTGTTCTGGAAACTCATACTGATATTCACTCATCAAGCCTGTACATTCTTTTAAGTTACTCTTCACTAAAAAAGTATATAATGGAAGTATAAATCAAATTACCTGTGGGTTATAATAATTTGCAGTATCATGTCTCGACCCGTGTTTGGATATAACCTGGCTCTATATTAACCGGAATTACGCTATTGTTCCTGAAAGAAAAATCTTAAAATACCATTCCTCAAAATAAAAAGGAAACATATTGGCACAAACGAAATTTTATTCTCGGAAATTAGGATTCGCTGGTTAGAGTTACAGTTAAAAATATATGCACGAACACCAAAAGAAAACTGTATTCCAAAACAATTCGGCGAAAATAAAATGCTGGATGAATACACCGGTGATTTTAACACGCCGGTACTTCGGAAGATATGGGAAGAAAATTCAGACGAAAGGAAACCAATGTACATCCAATGATACACTGGAAATATTCTTGATTGACAGCAACACCATCAAAGTCTAGAAAAAGTGATTGAAGAGAGAGGAGCAGAGTTGAATTTTTAAATTGCATTGGCTATATGAAGCACAGCTGTTTACATAAACAGCCGGTATGCATAATATCACGGCAAGGGAATCAGGTTTGATTTCTAAGCGATCACGTCATAGACTCATATATTTATGTAATACACAATTTACGACTCGTCTCGGCAAAAGAAAACAATTCATAGGAAATAGTATTGTATTGTACTACGTGCAGGTGACGATTAACCTATTGCACGTAATAAATAACGGCACTACATAGCCAACGCAGTCACAAATAATGCATCGCTTGACGAATAAACAAAGGGATATTTACCAGCATCATGTTTCATTACCTTTGAATTCGTCTTGTATCTTAACCTAGCAGTCTCTTTACTGACAGTGTAACGGATTCGGTATTCATTTTTAATCATGTTATTATTCTAAACTAAAAAGCGAGCCAGCAAATCCGGCAAAACTTTCTCAATGCAAGATATTTGCGTCGTGATGTAAATTGTTGACTGCTATGTTAGTCACGCTGCGTCTTTGTTTGCGCAACTGAGCGGATCATCGATAAGAAATCACGACTATAAAAATAATTCATGATTGGTTTCACACGATTTAACTGCCTAAATCTCACGAACGATCAAGTAACTTACACATCTCACGTTAGACAAATCAATCAAGATTTATTTGGCCGGTCTCACATCTCGTGACCGATACTTGATGTAATACAATCATTCCTATTGTGATCGGTTAAGATGAACCCCTCGGTCATTGGAGAGATCCAGTTCATCGATCAATCTTTTTAGAACACTTGATCTCGGGATTCGATCAATCACGACCGACCCATCACTACTCTCAATGCCAACGCCGGGTTTCTCTCCACGCCCCTCCACTCCTCCCCCTCCCCTCTCCTCACCGCGACCTCACAGCGCCTGCCCTCTCGGCGGCAGAAACACTGCGCCCGAAGGGACCGGGGGGGTTCGTAGGGTGGACGGGGGTGGAGGGGAAGGCACCGAGTGCAACACCCGCCCCTCACCCCCTGGGTCGATCAATGGCCCACTAGGTTTCGGCGTCACCATAGCAACGGGGCGTGGGAGGGGCACGGAAAGGGAGAGTGGTGGAGAGCGTGGTTGAAGGGAGTGATGAGGGCCGGCAGGGCCTTCCTTGCCGGCGCGGGGTGGATAGTGGAGGAGGGGAATGGACAGGTCGGGCTGGCCAGAGTCCTCTACATTGCGACTACTCAACTACGACGTCTACTCGTCGAATTCCGCCATTTTCTACCCGTCGTCGGTCGAAATCTCCACCGCCTTGCATTTGGAGCACTGGTGCTCGGAGAAATAGCTTGCGAGTTTTAATTCCTGTAAATTAAAATGGGCGGGTGCTCTGCTTCGTGTGGTGCTTTACTTATTAGTTGAGTAGACGCACTGCAGTGGCGGATACATATGGGGGGCGCGGGGGGCGCGCGCCCCCCCCTTGCGGGGCCGCCCGCGCCGCCCCCGCCAGTCAGCCAGCTCGCTATTCGTTCGTTTCTTTCGTCAGTCGACTCTGAGTCGAGTTATCGAGTAGTTGTTTTTTCTTATGTAGCACGCGCGCGCGTCCGCGTCATCGTATTTTATACGTTTCTGTCTGGCACATAGATATCTAACCTACGAGAAAATTCGCGGCCATTTTAGTGATCTCGATACGTTATTCTGTCTGGCATTTGTTCGAGAAAAGTCGCGAATATTCTACTGTTTGTATTTGTTCACACTCCTTAAAAGTCTGGAAGCGAACATTCTGGCACCGAATGTTCTCGAAACAACCGAGCTACATATATAAGGGAAGCAGAGTCGCTGCCAGGCAGTCAGTTTGAAAGCTACAATCGTCGCGATAACTTGCGCCCCCCCTTGAGTTTTTTCTGTATCCGCCACTGACGCACTGTAGAGGACTCTGAAGCTGATGGCGGGGCAAGAGTACGCTCGAGGCTCGAGGACCCAGGTTCGAATCCCAGGCGTGGAAAGTTTAGGAAGACAATTGAAGCTTGATGATTTCCGGGATTACACCCAGGTCAATAGATTCTTGACGATGGTAGTTTTGCGTGTGTTCTAACGGGCCCCTTCTGGTCCAAAGAACTTTTGAATGCATATCGGCCGTGTAATGCTATCCTAATGCCCATTGAGCCGTTTGTTTTTTAATTGTATTCCTTGACGAAGCGAGCTGGAAAACTCACAAAACTGTACTTCGCAAAATGGATCAACGCGGATTTTAAAACGAAAATAATCGTGCTTCAAGAGTAATCCGCGTTAGGTATAGACAGTGCCTAATAAATTACCGGTATTTAACCAACGAGTACTTTAAAGCAATACTAGCACCGTCGCGGTAATAACGACGTAATACTTCCGATATATTTCACTGTTTACTTGTATTCATGATTTGCAAATGATCGCAAATCTGACCTCATTAGTCCGGTATTTCCGTAAACTGGTATGCAGCATTTCCATTACCTTAGAGAGTTACGCATGTATTATAGCAAACTATTACTTTATTAGCAGTTAGTGTTGAGTAATCTGTGCATAACCACGAATAACTTTCTTTCAAAATTATGCATTAACCTGCATCATCATGTATAAAATATGAAAGGCAATTGAAATTATGCTAAATGCGATTTGTCAGAAATACTTCCTAATCAATCTTGGACGGTGCTGGTCTATACGTTCATGGCTGCGATTGTCTCCTTACATATCTACGGACGAATAACAGAGTCGCGCTTGGTTAAAACTACGGATATTTTGCATGTGTTCACTGTTTTCCACCAAAGTCATCAATTCAAGAATCATAAATAATAGGTTTGATTATGAAATAATTACGAACAATGCCGTACATGTAAACAAGTGGCAGTCTACGACGATAGAAATATCAGAAGCGTTTACCAAGGTCGAAATCTGATATGGTCTTTTAGGTTGTTATGTCTAATAAAGCCTAACTATATAAAGAAATTGATGTGGAAATGCGTAGACTAAATTTTACGTTTCCGTATCGCTAAAAATACGTCGAGGTTGAAAATTAATATTTCCTCGGAAATGATATGTATTGGTAAGTCAGAGCAAATCGTTTCGCGCTTTGCTGAGGCCTCGGATGTTTCTACTTAATTTTTTTACAGGCAGAAATAGATATAATAATTTACAAAATTACTTCTGGAACAAATCTCTTTGAGCAAAAATGAAACAGTTCATTTCCTTCAATGGTGTACTTAAATACAGATTACTTCTTACAGCGTATATAAAATTGAAAACATTGTGTTGGAGAACAAATTACACCTTTAAAATAAATACACCTTACAAATTTAACATGAAACTATTTTATTTATCCCAAAAGTTTTGGTGGGTGTTTAAATTTTAAATTTCAACTGCTAATGAGTTCCACAAGAATGTACATTGGACAACAGATTTGTTCGATGAGGAGGGTAGTATAACCATGATGCACTTATAACCTTATATTTATTATTATTTTTTATATTACTTGTTTAGGAGTAATAGGTGTGTATGTAAATACACTGTTGATTATCATTTAGAGCAGTTACGTTCACGAAAGCAATAATCATTTCCGGGTGACTTGATATATAAGTCACAGGGTGTTTTCTTCAGTTGAAAGCGAGTGTAGCAATTATACTTATAATCATTAAAATTATTTTAGGTGCCTAAAATACTTTGAGTTGTTACGTAAACGTTTTTTTTAGGGCATTAACGAAACGTCTAAGCCATTCAGCGGAGACACTAAGGTCATTGGCCTCTTTGAAGAGTGCTGTGACCGCCTCCTACAATATGGACCTCTTTTAGACACAGAGAGTGACTTTAAGAAGGCCTTCTACGGCAGGAAGAACTTCTCAGCTCCATGAATAGATGCCGTGAATACCTTCTGGTGGAAGAAGTTTACTTCCACCCAACATACCTCGCCAGAATCTTCACGGGCTTTCTGAAATTCAGAGAACTAATTCCACCTTGGCTGGCTGAGAGACGCACGGTTCTCATACCTAAGAAGGGAGACTTGTCCGATCCGAAGAACTACCGCCCTATAAACTGCCTCATCACTGTATGCAAGGCGTTCACGTCGATCTTGAGCAACTTTATCCTCCATCACGTCCAGCCTGTGTGGGAGGAGTACGAGCAGAGGGGCTCAACGCGGGGGAATCGCGGGATGTTATGATAACCTGCTCGTTGATAGGTGCATATGCCAGGATGCCATCCTGCATACGCGAAACCTATCAATGGCCTGGGTGGACTACAAGAAGGTATTTGACACCACTTTGCATGAGCTTTCAACCGCTACGCTGAAGTTGATGAAAGTTCACCCAGAGGTTGTGTCCTGCATCCAACGCCTGTTACCACTCTTGAAAACGCGCTTCGCCCTATATTCAGGCAAGCGGTCAGTTTCTACGGAGTTGGTATTATACCACCGTGGCGTTTTCCAAGGCGATAGCTTGAGCCCCTTACTGTTCTGTATTTCTCTCCTACCTCTGTCCCCAAGGCTGCGACGAGGATGAGAATATATGTGCGGTGTTCCAGGTGGTAGGAAGCATTAGGCCACCCATTTATTATATATGGATGACTAGAAGCTTTATGATTCTAATGCGAAAGACCGCACTGCCCTGGACACCGTACTTGAATACAGTAAGGCTATCGGGATGGAGTTCGGATTGGACAAGTGTGCATCCATCCACCTGGCGAGAGGAAGATTTTCAGAGAACGTGGAAGACGTGCAACTCGTTGACGGGAGCGTCATTCGTCACCTCGAGGACGATGACTGCTATGAATACCTCAGCATCCCCCAATGCCGAATGCAGGAGGTTGCAGCAGTGAAGGAAAGGCTCACCGCCAAGTACAGACGGACTCTCAGGAACATCTGGAGTTCTGAGCTGTCTGGCAAGAACAAGGTTCTTGCCACGAACTTGTTTGCTGTTTCTACACTGCTTTAACTTTTCGGATGCAGGAAGTGTAACGTCAACTAGTTGCAGAACCTCGATTGGGGGACGAGGAAGATGATGACCATCATTAAAAGTCTTCATCCAAAATCTTACGTCGCCAGATTGTGTCTCCCTCTCAATATTGGTGGTAGAGGACTATTGAGTCTGGAGGTTCTGACCAAATGATTTGTCCTGGATACTGCATACCGTGTGTTCAAGAGCAGAGATCTCATACCCGATATTTGCCGGGTACTCGGAGGGGAGTATTATAAAAGTAGCGAAGAAAAATAATGGCATCTTCACTGAGAGCGAAATTAAGACTATGCAGTACTCTCTTACATTTTACTCTTTCACATCACATTTACGTGGGATTTGGAGTTTAGTGCCTCTAATTATCATGTCTGAGTATTTCCCTCTCATTAAAAAAGGAGTTAGTAAACCTATCTGCTTTTTTTCCATTTCTTCGGCATTTTGGGTTTGCAAAAGATTTTTTTTTATTGTTATTTTATTTCTTCGGTCAAAGTTTGCCGTCCATATTTGGCAGCTTATTATAAAATCCAACGTTCTCAGATGGTTTGCAATTTCTTAATTTCCCTTCAGTTTTCGTCACTTGTTCTTCAGATATTTCGCACTGCGTACTTGAGTTATCACCATGAGCCCGAATTTTTGTTGTGGGCTTGTCATAACAGAATACATATTCTCTTTTGTTTTTGTTCTCAGATATGTAATTAATCTCAAGTTCTTTTTCCGGCCACATGAGTTATGATCAAGACGCTCAGAAACGGAATCCAATAGTCTTTTTCCATTTCCTTCACTTCATTCTTACGATTTTTAAATCTTCATAAATTCTGGCCTTCTTTGCTGTTTAAATGTTACATAATCTTATCTTTTTCTATGAGCCGAAGCTTGCTTCGTATTGAACCTTATTTTCTTATTTCTCCTTCAATTTATTCTATTTTTTTGTTTTTCCGACGGTTTCTTCGTCAGCTTGCAGAATATCTGTTTTTACTTCACACAATGGTGGCTCTGCATCGTCTAAATCTGCTCTGAATTCTTAATTTAATTAGTTCGTCTTAATCAGAATTAGTTGTTATTCCTCTGCATTTAAAGAAAACTTCTACACTTTAATAAGTCCAAAATAGGGTCACTTCTAATCCCTGTAAACCACGTGAGAGTGCAATTACCAACGAGTAGCCGTATCGCAATTGCTAAGACTCAAAGGCTGACAAATATTCTCCTTATGACGTCTTATCAACGTCATTGCAACTAAATACCAAACCCTTTACAATTCTTGATTCATTACTGCCATAACCCCTTTAATTTTCTTTTTTATAAAAACTATTGGCGAATTTCGCAACAAAAATCCAAATTAAGGGCCAACAAAAACTTTAAGCAGGAATTTTATTTTTGGTAACTTGTCCATGATCATTTTTCTGCATTTATAGTTGTAGTAGGCATACGTATACTTATTGTTAACCCTGACGCTGAGCAAACCTCAATCATATACAAAATAAAACCATACTCGTTTTTCAGATGGGCGTGGGTTTTAAACTATCTTTAACCACAGTTAAGGAAGTGTTCAAAAATTAAATAGTCGACACAAGAAATAGTCAATGCATAAGAGATGGAGGAAATGCACACCGGTTGAAACTGAATACTATAATACACATTAAACGACGTGATTGTTTGCCAGATAATGGAGTGGGGATGACGGCTAAAATACATTCAATACCTTCGATATTATGTGGAATGACAATCAGCCCATCAGCTAGAAATCAATCGATGCATCTCGTCCGGTCTAATTCACCGTCTCTTTCCATTTTCCAAGGTTTGCGGCGAAAGTTTTTTGGAAGTCCTAAATCGTTCTTAGGATCTTAAATATATACCGCCGGCAACTGCTTCAGATCGTTCAGAAACGCGTTTAAAACTGCTTTAGGTATTTTATCGCTTCAAGCGGTGCAGTTTAAATTATCCTAAGCTTGCAGGGATACTTGCGACGCAGTGAATAGTGTTGGCGAGAGACGAGACGAGATTTGGGGTCGGTGTCGTCTCAGTTTCGTTTTCCGACCTCGGGTCTTGTCTCGTGGACACCAGTCTCGTCTCGGTCTAAAGTCTCGTACGAGACTCTCGTCTCGTTTTCAAAACAAATATAAATGAATAACATTCTACATAAGAACAGTTTTTGCACTGGATACAGTGACTTGAAAAGGCAAAAAGCCAACTCACAATTTTGACATGACCAGAGCTTATAGATAAAAATATTGAGAATGTTGAAAATTTAATATAAAAAATAACAAACATATCCATCAATACTAATTTTAAATATTATAATAATATTAAACGAGCAATTGTAACGGTATTGCAACGAAACCATTAAAAGTAATATAGGAGCGAAATAAAATCAATCTCATATTAGGTACATACTTCCAAATAAAATAATAAAACGAAAAATAATATGTTCATGGTTTATTACATCTTTTGAAGCTATAGAAGTATACTTTACCACTATTATTATTAATCTAACGGCAGTTGCAGTAGACTTCATTGAAAGTCAGAGACAGCTCTCCCAATTTTTACACGAGCAGGGCCTTATCTACTTCTAGCATTTCTTTCTTCCTCTCCGCGTACGCCCTGAGCGTCTTCATCCCATCCATAAAACCTATTCTCTTTCTTCCCCTTCCCCGTTTGCCCAACATCCTTCCCTTTATCACGGCCTGGAGCAACCCTTCGCCCCTCATCACCTCTTACAGCCACCTACGCCGCCTCCCCCTTATCTCATTCAGAAGTTTCCTTTTCTCACCCACCATACCAAGCAATTGCTCATTAGTCTTATTTTAGTTTGGCCGAAGTGACACTCTCAGTTAAGCTATTGGAATTGTTCATCCTAGAAAATAGTCAATAAGGGATTGGTAGAATGGCTCGTATCAAATGAGACTCCAGCTATTTCATAACGATAGCCTATTTCAAAATGTTAGGGAAAAGCCCTTCCCCATAGGAAGTTTATTATATCCTATTAAGGATGCACAATAACGTTAATGACGGCTTTAACGACTCGAGTCTGAACTTCATCCTGACCATAAGTAGATTTCTTACTTAAATATGTTACTATTTTTAAAATCTAACAAGGGATTGTGGGTAGCAAAAATAAAGTGTTGGAACCCCTACAGGGATATGAACCTTCTGTCTATGAGTTCATGTTAGCATATGAGTATAAGGGAGATAGAGAAATAAAGAGAATTGAAATTGTTTGCAATGAATTGGGGATCTCTTACAATGCCTTAACCAAAAATACACTCAGAGTTCGATTTATGTTCATAAAAATTTGCTTTCATTACTTTCCAAGCTGCTCTTACTGAGTTCTTCGATGAGGGAAAATAGTTTTTACTATAAAGTATTTTGGATTCCACCACCCTAAGCTTGACTTCCATATTCTGACTTACATATAAGTTCTCACCTATATTCTGATTTAAGTTACAGTCATTGAACTTGTATTCTTTGTGCGAGTCAAGTATGGGCCCGGCAATTACTTAATCTTTAGGAAATTACTTATGCCATTGGTTAGGAAGCCTCTGTGTAACATGTTTCTTAGGAAATGCAGCATTAAAATGTATGTTAACGATATTCATGGATTCTTTATATTTGGTCTCAGTAACGCAGGGCTTCATACGAAGGTTTCCGTGGGGTTTAATTAGTGGAGCAGCTTTCGGGCGTTCCTCCACGTGATCGTAAATCGTAAAGAACTCAGAAAACTTCAACCGGGAGGACGGCTATAATCTTCCAAGCGCCTGGAATAGCATGTTTGAAAAGGAAATACGGGAAACCAGCAATGAGTCAATCAACGGAGTATGTAAGATGGACAAAAAACAGACATCGCCATTTCAGACCTGAAGACGCTAGCAGGATGGCGAGAGAAACTGTTGTCGAACATGGACATCACGCGCGGAGGAACACCCGAAAGCTGATCCACTATTACAGGTCTTGTTGACTCCAATCAAGGTCTTCTGAGAAATAGACAAGATAGTGAAACCTGGTCACATTCTGTGATAGACGTCAATAATTGCCCATGTAGGACAGCGAATCTATTTAGAATAGGAAATCTTACTATGCATTGCAATTACAACGACGGTCATCAGGCATCGAAATAATGGATAATGTTAATTTGGACACAGAGAATGGCAATACAATGCCTAAACTTTAGTAAGTATACTAGGAATTGATTAAAGTGAGGAAACATTTACAAAACCACAAAAACATTTACACACAACGACGACCCGGGTTTCGACGGCTGAGCGTCATCATCCGGTGATCAAAAATGTAAAGCAATCCCTTATATACTATCAGTCAGTGTGGGGGAGGATAGTGGAGTGAGGGGGACGGGAATGGTCAACAAAAGAGGAAAGGATAGGGGAATTGGCGGGCAGCAAGCATTCATTTAAAAGATTAACATCTGAGTCAACATTTCGTTTTAAAATTTCGAGCTGTTCCAATGCATTTAGCTCACGTCGGTTACAAGTAAAATGCATAAGTCTGTGTGCGCGCATAAAGTTAAAGTACTGCATTTTACTGATTTCCGACGTGAGCTAAATGCATTTGAACAGCTCGAAATTTTAAAACGAAATTTTGACTCAGATATTAATCTTTTAAATGAATGCTTGCTGCCCGCCAATTCCCCTATCCTTTCCTCTTTTGTTGACCATTCCCGTCCCCCTCACCCCACTATCCTCCCCCACACTGACTGAAAGTATATATGGGATTGCTTTACATTTTTGATCACCGGATGATGACGCTCAGCCGTCGAAACCTGGGTCGTGGATGTGTGTAATGTTTTATGCGGTTTTGTAAAAGTTTCCTCACTTTAATAAATTGTTGTGATGGAATGCCACAAAGTTTCCGAAGACTACGTTTTAAGTATACTAGGATTAGCCTAAGTAATTTATGGGGCACTCGGCAATAAGCATCTCGTACGCATGACACTAGGAAAATGCAAGCTATATTTCATGAATATAAAAGGTACTTTGAAGCGTCACTTTGTGAAAATAGTACAAAAATATAAATGTTCATCATGAGAATTTCATGAAGCTTTACACCAAATATTTTACACGATTATCAAAATTGAAAATAAATGAATCAGCATGATACCATAATTTATCCCAAACTTACTCTTACCTTTTTGGCTCACCTAAATAATTAGGGACGAGTCTCATTCATATGCCTACCTACATGTAGTCACCTTGGCTTAGTTAGACAACCTGGATTTTTTACAAAAAATTGTATTTACCCGAGAATATTCATAAGAAAAGTCGTGTAAATTGTTACAGAACCATACTTAACTAATATAAGATGTTTAACCCTCTTCCAATACACACTCGAGAACATATTGATTTCATACATGAAAGTACGAAGGAAATCATTCGTTTGGCGTTGACGCCGAAAACACTGCGCAACCCTTATAGTCTTTAGAAATTATACGGAGTCTGTAAGAGTAAAGTGAAGATAATACCCAGTACCATTCATCGCAAGCAACCAAAATGACATTTTCCATTTGCGAAAAATTCACACGCTAGATCATCTACAACCTGACAAACTACCATCATACTCACGAAGGAAAATTAAGGATCCACCTAGCATTGCCAACATCTCAGGTTCTTTCAGAACCATCTTATCGATCACGATTGCCGTCCTCTTAGGGCCAAAAGTTGTTGATAAGTGATGTGAATCCCTCCCACCGAGATGGCGACACGGCATATGGCCATATAAGAGTAAAGTGAAGATAATACCCAGTACCATTCATCGCAAGCAACTAAAATGACATTTTCCATTTGCGAAAAATTCACACGCAAGATCATCTACAACCTAACAAACTACCATCATACTCACGAAGGAAAATTAAGGATCCACCTAGCATTGCCAACATCTCAGGTTCTTTCAGAACCATCTTATCGATCACGATTGCCGTCCTCTTAGGGCCAAAAGTTGTTGATAAGTGGTGTGAATCCCTCCCACCAAGATGGCGACACGGCATATGGCCATTAGCGCTCCATTGCAGAACTACGTGTACCAACAAATTACAAAAATCCCCCCTCCGGCGTCCTTCCACTCCGCTCCCTCAAGCCGCCCTCCGCGCACACAGACTGACATGGAATTGCGAAATCAGCAGATGCTGTGAGGGGTGGAAGAAGTAAGGTGAGCCTATTCTTTTTCGTGGAAAGCATGTTAGGTGAGCTGGTTGGAGATCTTCGGAGTAGTCGTACACATGGAGGCTGCTGAAGTTTTAACTGGGAAAAAAACGCTGCGGTATAGAAAAAACCGCTCATGCAACAGGAGTCGCTCGTCATTTTTTATTCTTCTGGGGCCACGGAGCCTTGAGTTTTCCCGAGAATTGGTCGCTGAGAAGTTAAGCTGGGTTAAGAGGCGTAGCCAAGACATCGTTTCGGGGGGGTTCCATGTATGATATAAATGAAGGGGGTAACAAATTTTGAAAATTTGGAGCAAATTCGTGTTTGGGTAATGAAAAGATCAATTGTGTCTACAGTGTAGCAGCGGGTATTTAAAGATATTAGCTATGCAAACTTCTGGAAGAATAAAATGCCCACACCTTTTATACTGCCAATAATTATAAAAATATTTATTATAACAGTAAAAAGTAGCAAATAATTTGAAAAAAATCTCCTAAAAGTCCGGGATATTTTCGTGCGCTGCAGAAATTAAGTTATTATTAGAAATAAGAGCTAATAAATACGGTTTTTATATATTTGTGAGGTATTATGGGGTTTTGGGAAGATAAAATCCCCGTCATATTTTCAAAATATTTCTTGTACATTTTGAATAGTACTGCGGTTCATGACGCACTTTAGGGAAGGGATACGGGGAAGAAGAACCATAAGGAAGTGAAGGAACTGGCATGGGATAGTAATACTATGATGATGATGATGAACATAACGTTCCAGTTGATGCAATTTTTCTTGACTTTAAAAAGGCACTTGATAACGATTCCCACAGTAAGCTACTCATGAAATTAAAATCCTACGCTTTAGACGACGACGTAATTTCCTGGATTGGAGGATTCTTAAGCAATAGCGTGCAAAGAGTTGTATTAGATGGCGCTATCTCTAATGAAGTAAAAGTCACATCGGGTGTCCCGCAGGGAAATGTCATAGTCCCACTTCTGTTCCTTTTGTACATAAACGACAACGGTGAAACAGTTGACAGTAAGCTTAGATTATTTGCAGATGACGCAGTAGTGTATAGAGAAATTCGTAGCCTTAATGATAAGCAAACGCTAAGGACCCCGAGGCAATACAGGAGTGATAGGCCGTTATGATAATCTCGCTAGTGTTACTAACCTTTTGCAGCAACTGGGATGGGAAAAAATTTCAGACCGTCCATTAAAATTTAGACTCAATCTATTACGTAAGTTCCAAATCGGTCTATTTTCTGACGAAGTTGATAATATTTTACGATACGAAATGAGAATGAAATTAGGGAACTAGGCTGCAGAACGGACAGATTTAAAATGTCATTTTTCCCACGAACTATAAGGGACCATAACAGCGGCCAATGAGGCTTTTATCTGGGTTAGTCGATAGGTAGTGTAGCTCTTCGTAGTAGTAGTACTCCCTAATACTTGAATCCTTATCTGTTACCTAGTACTAGCAGGAAGCCGTGCATGTTTTCTACATAAGTCTTGAGTCTCTGTCCATTTGTGCAGTTGCAAAATACATATATATACATATACGGTCCCTCTCCATTGTGATAATATTTGTGGTGTAGTGCATGCTTGTGAGGCTTCGCCTCGTGACAAGCATTAGCGATTTATGCTAGTGCATAATTATTCGTAGTTACACTAACTTTAGGGCAGAGTGTAATGCATGTTGGTGAATACTCACCCCCTGCCACACACCCCTGACGTGGCTTGCAGAGTACTTTGTAGATGTAGGTGTAGATGTAGGTGTAGATGTAGGTGTAGATGTAGGTGTAGATGTAGGTGTAGATGTAGGTGTAGATGTAGGTGTAGATGTAGGTGTAGATGTAGGTGTAGATGTTGGTGTAGATGTAGGTGTAGATGTAGGTGTAGATGTAGGTGTAGATGTAGGTGTAGATGTAGGGTGTGTGGCACGGGATGATTCCACACCAGGCATGCAGCACTCGTCCCAGTTCAAATCAGGACCTCGCACGTTCCCCAGCCGCTAAGCGCAGACAAAAAAGCAGTCAGAAGAACAATGCGCAGTCAAACCAGAAACTGGGAGAGTGCTACGTGGACAAAAATGCAAACATACAGTATACTGGTAAAGATACAACTACTGGTTAAGATTACTAATGCTTTAAATTTATGAATACTACGTGATACTACTTCATGCAGAGAACAAAATAATGCCGGAAATTTCAAGCGGGGTGAAGTGTTAGTAGTGATGTTATGTTATTAAACACAAGTGAAAAGTCTACCCTACCTAGTGAGGGTGGGGGTTTCATATGAGTGACCTATTGCAACTATTATGATCTCTTATTTTACGCGGAAAAAATGACATTTTAAATATATCGTTTCTGCAGTGTATTTCCTTCATCTTATTCCTGTGATCGTTTCTATCGCAATACGTTGGCTCTAGTTGTGGTTGTTGTCTATGTTGAACGTCGGCAAAAGTTGTCTGCTTCGAAACTGCGCAAAAGATTTAACCTATATTTTTCCCTTCGATAAGTTAGAGACTCTCACCCGAAGCCACCACTAGGGTGTGTGGCACGGGGTGATTTCACACTAGGCGTGAAGCACTCGTTCCAGTTCAAATTAGGACCTCGCCCGCTTTTCCAGCCGCTAGGAGCAGACCAAAAAGCAGTCAGGAGAACAGTGCCGCGGTCCAACCAGAAACTTGGAGAGTACTACGTAGACCAACAAGCAAATATACAGCACACTGTTTCAGAGACATTGGATAATTTGGTTTGATTAAGTGTGTGCGTTTCCTTGACCGAGTTATGTTTTTCCAAACATTCATAGCAACACACTTATTAAAGTTCAATTCTAACTGCCAAGTATGCGCAAATATGATTCAGTGATGAAAATAACTAACAAGTGCGTCTATTATCTGTCTGTTAGACGCCCCATTCCGAAGAAGCACCGATAGATCGGCAGGAATCCAGAGAGAATGATGACTCGAAGACTTCGAAGCACCACCGCAAACGCGAAGACGGCATTTTAGAAAAAACCTGCAAGTTGTTAGAGCAGCCGGCAGATGACCCCCAAGTTTTTGGGGATTTTGTCACCTATGAACTACGTCATGCTCGCCACGAAGAAAGTGGGCGGAATCTACGACGGCCATTAAAGCAGTTAATCATGCAGGTGTCAAAAGAGGATGATTGTTTTCAAATTTACTAATTTCTGTTTGATTACTACCCATTTCATAGAATAATAAATTTCCGTTTTTTTCAGACATGCTTTTCCCATTACTTGATTATTTATTCTACGATTTCATATTCATGAACATTAGCGCTTTCACTGGTTTCATTTTTTTTACTATTGCATGAGCACTCGCTTTTATGATACGATTGCACACTGCGCCGCTGTATGCCTGTTGAAACTCATTCGTGCTGAGTGATTGATTTTTAAGTATTAACCCACTGTAATTTTTTTTCAAAAGCCTGCGGAAAAACTAACATAAGGATACGATTTGAATCTCTCATTTTTCGTGAAATAGATCTAAATGTTTATGTTAGTCAAAGAATACCAACTTATGGAAAAAATATTTTGCGATCGCTCTTTCCAAAACTGTAATGAGAGAGAAGTAAAAACGATACTCGAAAAATATAAACGCGAGCGCAAAGAAAAGAGTTGTTACTATTATATTGCAACTATGTTACAACGCATATGCGGAAGATAACACAGTACGGCACAATAGCTAAACATAGTCATAAAATTATTCAGCCCGCCCCGTAAAAGCTGGCATAGGATTGGTGTATTTAAAAAATATAGGCTAGTAAGAACAAATTTCTAGATTTGCAAATACAGTAGAACTCCAAGTATCCGGATCAACTGGGACTGGATCCGGGATCTGGGATGGGGATCCGGATAAATGGATAACTTACAAATAAGGTAATTTCTTTGAAAACATCTTAACGTATTCGCTTCGGATTGATCTAAGAACGCTAAAGAAACGTACCTATGGGCTGTTACCAATAACTCTCAAACAAAACCAACGGTATAAAAGATACAATACACTTTTCGAGTAGCCTATTGCCGTCACTGTAAAAAGCCGATTTTCGAGGATTTTTCCCCCTAAAAGCGATCCGGATAGTTGGGAGTTTTACTGTAATGGAATAATGGCTTCCCAGCACCTATATCAGCCTCTGCAGAAACAAATTTCACGAACAGCATTGATTATGATTAAATGACGATTGCACAGGAAGTTTTCCTTACTTGGGGCCTTATTCAGTAAACACTCGACACGATCGAACCTCGGAAAATCCGTGGATTTGACGTCACAGCCCCCGACAAATCTTGAATATTAAATGAGCCCTATTTGAAATTTTAGAGGCTGTGACGTCAAAATTTCGTCACCTACGAGGCCGGGAAATTCCGAGAACATACAGAATAGCCCCCCTGAACTCGTAATCTAATGTAATTTAGCCCAAAAATAAAAAAAATACAGCTTATGTACGCCTTTAAAGCCTGAAAAGGAATGAGAAAACAAAAAAATGGACAAAATGATATGGCAATCTTACTTTTCTATTTTTGAAGTACCAAATAATAGCATGACTCTTATTTTGCTATATTATTTTCGCTTCATCCAAGAACTGCACACTTGCTGAGCTGAAATTAATGACTTTGAGATTATGGATAGTCCTTTAATGAAAATGAATCCAGTCAACTACGTGACTCGGCCCCCAGGGAAGGGCGTTATGCCCGGCAGCAGTGGAAGCAAGGCCCCTGAGGTCGTCATGACACGACATTCGTCCTCGGAAGTAGAAGCAAATGCAGCAGAGGAAAAAAGATACAGAAAAGGAATGGAACAATCAGAGTAGGCACATGGAATGTTAGGACCTAATGGCGGGCAAGTTCGAGAATATAAAGCAAGAAATGGGTGGGTGTAGACATCTTGGGCCTGGGCGAAGTAAGGTGGAAAGATAGCGGGGACTGCTAGAGCGATGGCTATAGGGTGATGTATAGCGAAGATAATGAAAGACAGCGTGGGGTTGGACTCGTAATAGAGAGGAAACTTGGCATAAAAGTAGTCTATGCGGAACAGGTGAGTGATAGGATAAGACTCATTGAGCTGAAGGCAGGTCCAACGAATGTAGTCATCATCCAGGTGTATATGCCTACCTCTAACAATAGATAGGAAGAGGTAGATGATGTATACGATCAGCTGGAGGAAATAATTGGCAGCATACCTGGGAGTCAGCACTAGGTAGTAATGGGTCATTGGAACGCGGTTGTGGGTGAAGGAGGAGATGGGCGGGAGGTGGGAGAATATGGGCTAGGAAGGAGAAATGATCGTGGCGAGAAAGATATGGAGTTTTGCCGAAGAAATAACGTGAAATTGGCAAAATTTTATTGGCTGAGGTAACCAAGTGATTTGGTGCCTCCGCCTTAAAAACAAAGGCTACACTTCCCAATTTTATGTTTATTGCATGGAAAAACAGTTTCTTTTCTAAGCGAAATAAAAACTGAAACATTTGGCTCTGCTAATACAATCCCGTGTTATACACTACTAAAGCTGTGATTCATGAAAATGTATTTAAAAACTTGTAAAACTAGTGAACTGCTAACCATGTCCAAGAGTTGCTCATTGTTCATAAAAACTTTTTTTCAATAGAAAGTTTCTTTATTTATGAGGTTATATACAAATTTGTTTACCCCTCTTCATTAATATTTTTTAAAGTTTTACGGTATTTTCGTAAATTTACATTTGGAAAGACCAATTTTAACATTTCAATACGCATCATAATTGTAAACGGATAGAATTTGTTACATTTTCACATTATTACTGTAATCTAGAAATATACATAGTGCACAAGTTGAATGATTTAATTATGGTTGCAGTATTATCATTAGGTCATAGTTAGATCCAACTATAACTATAGCTTTACCATATACAGTTCAGTTTATGTATTAATTAACAAAATATTTTCATTCATATTTTAAATTAAAATTACTGATCATATTTCCGATCTTAATTTTATAAACTTCAGTATTTTCCTGTTCATAACAAGTATGTCATGATACATTGATGGTTCTCATTGAAATGTGGATCTACATGAACGAAATAAGTCGTATTCCGTCATTAGGATGCACATGGGTCACCGGCCATGAAAAGGAATCGATATTGCTGCGTGTTACTTTAATTCTTTCCTTCGATTCTACGACTGTGCATTACATTCATGTACTGCGACGATGTCTACTTCTTCGCGAAGCACACTCAAAGCCTCGATTGGAGTCCTCTGTGTGGCATTGTCAACATCAATCCTCGCCTACCTGTTATAAAATGCCAATCCAGAAGACACTGGCTCTGAGTTGCGTTTGCAGCCACATGACGGTCTATATAACGGGCGGTTTGAATATTAATCGGATAACATAGAATCGGAACCTCATCGCACAGGAGGTGAATCGAGTCGGAATTGGATAAAAAAGTCGATTCAAAATAATCGTATATTAAAATAATCAATTACCGAGTGAATCGAATCGGAATGGCCCCACTTTGAGTGCCCGGGTTCGAATCCGGGCAGTTTCCCCGAGGAATCTCGATCTCACCTTGGGTGCGAGAGCACTTCAAGTGTAGCACTCCGTCCGTCGGGTGACAGTGTTCCCCTAGGCGCCAAAGCCTCGTGTCCCCTCCCCCCCCCACATTCATCTACATCGACAGATCATAGGAATAAGATAAATGAAATAGACTGCAGAATCGATAGATTTAAAATGTCATTTTTTCCGCGTAAAATAAGAGATTATAATAGTTGCAATAGGTCACTCATATGAAACCCCCACCCTCACTAGGTAGAGTAGAATTTTCACTTGTGTTTAATAACATAGCATCATTACTAACACTTCACATCGCTTGATATGTCCGGCATTATTTTATTTTGTTCTCTGCATGAAGTAGTATCTCGTAGCATTCATAAATAAATAGCATTGGTATTATTAACTTCTAGATGTGTCTTTAGCATTGTAATGCATGTTTGCATGTTCATCTACGTAGCACTCTCCCAGGTTTGACTTTATGATTTGACTGCGCACTGTTCTTCTGACTGCTTTTTGGCCTCCGCCTAGCGGCCAGGGGAACGTGCGAGGTCCTGATTTGAACTGGGACGAGTTTTATGCCTGGTGTGGAATCATCCCGTGCCACACACCCTACACCTACAAAATACCCTGCAAGCCACCTCAAGGGTGTGTGGCGGGTTGTGAGTAGTCACCAACATGCATTACACTATACCCTAAAGTTAGAGTATATACGAATAATGACGCATTAGCATAAATCGCTAATGCTTGTCACGAGGCGAAGCCTCACAAGCATGCACATCCTTCGCCCGACGCACCAAGTGGCGGCGTCGACGGGAGTGGAGGAGTGCGAGGTCCGAAGGGCATTAGGGGGTGAGGACAGCCGTTAATGCCGTCAGCGCTCCTTCCCGGGAATGACGGAGGAGATCAGCGCCTTGACATCGGAAACCGGAAATCAGTAAGCCTTGAATCCGAATACTTAGCGGAAGGATTACCGGCACGAAATTTCCCACCCAGCTCTCGTCGCTGGTGCCCAAAAGGCCATGATATATATTGGGATGTAGCTCCTCACGTCACTTTTTCCAGGGAGATTACACATTAGAATTCGGACATTTTTCGCTCAAGGCTCCAAATCTGAAATCGTATCGTGCAAATTAATATTATGTAAAAAGTCCAATTAATAAGTAACGATAAAGTTCGATCACCGATATGAGATTTAAAATATACCCAAAATAAATTGAAACTCAACGCGTGATTAAGTGAAACATCAAGAAGTTCTGCATACCATGTGCGCGAGGCTCTTCGAACCTTGTGCGAAGGGGTGGACCTCGTGCGGCGTCGCTACTCCAGCGTTTCCTTGAACCTCGAAGAAATAGGTTGTGTTGACTCTATGCACGATGTAGTATGTGCATGATCGGGTACGGGAACGGCATTTGATACGAAATCCATTCTGTGTAATAAATTGTGTTTCCGTAACATTATATTTAAGTTACCAGAACTAAATATTGCCTAGTTTTATTATTACTTACGATTTATTGACCAAATGTTTTCTCAACGATACCTTTACGCCGAGCCATTGGCTCGTTCCGTAGTGACGTAATCCCCCTTGCTGCAGACAGGTTAGACTGCTTCTATAAGCGCGTTACGGGTGGTAAAGTGGCAATATATGAATTCTTCCGACTTAACTGATCCAAAATAGGGAATGATTACGTTTACAATAATAACAGGCGTAATCGAGACTTGATCCAACTATATCCTATTGGTTGTTGCATTAACTATCGAGTAAAGACTTGGCGGAATGCGGATCATTTTGGGCGAGTGATAAAGAGGGAAGTTGTCAAGCAGGATTTCCATGTAATCTTCAGCCAATATAGTATCTAGAAGTTATGAAAAAATTACCAAATTTTTAAGAGACGTAACTGTATATCGCTCCTTATGTTATCGTTAATTTAATCGACGGCATGTGTACATCTTGTACCAGGGTAAGGGAAACCGTTAGGAGGTTATTATTTTTAAGTGCGACTTTGTACTCTACGTAGACTATCTTGCACTGCAAACTACATATATTATTGTTACTCATGATTATTTAATGCACATTCAATAAACTGGGAGCGTAGTGGCCTAGTGGGTAGAGCTTGACTACTGATCGAAGGGTCCCGGGTTCAAATCCGGGTGGAGTCTTTGGACGCCCCCGAACAAAAAAATCCTCGGAGTGCGAGGTGGCCCAGGGAAAGGAACTGGCCCCCCTACCCTGAATGTGCGAAATTTACACACCTGTGGCTTAGTCCGGGGTGAGCTCTACCCTCAACTATCCAAACCAATCTTCGGGTTGAATCACTGAGTGAGTGATTTAATAAACAAATACCCAATGCCGATCGCTTCTGCTGCAATTCAATGTTTCCTCTACTCTGCATAGGCAACTTTCTTAGTCAACTTAGTTTCCGACCGTCTTAGTAATGCCAGTAATGTCTTTTATAATACATTACATTCTCGAGTACATTTTCAGCGATAAAGTCATCGCCTAGCAGTTGGGAAGTTCCAAGGTCTCTAACCTTGGCAAAGGTTATTCAGATTTTATATAAACATGGTGCTCGACAGTTAAGACTACAGTTTTTGAAATAGTAAGCCTCGTAATTTTACAGTATCAATCTTGATTATTTGAAACGTCATTTTACAATCGATTCATGTATTCCCGCAAGTTTAAGCCTCCTCAATCTCCGCGCTAACCTCAATGGATGCTTTCTCTTGTAGTGGATGTATCTCATAAATTATTAACAGTATCAGTTTAAAATTTTATTAAAAATCTGGACGAAAAATAAGTTTTCCCTTAAACTCTCAACTCAACTTCAGTTTGCATTAACTGATAGTGCAGCAAAACCTAATGTATGAATATGTTCTTAATAATACCTATTTACGTACGTTTATTGATAGAAGTGCTTTACTCTTGGGGAGAACACAATATTTTACCCATTATGCATGTGATATACGGAACAGTCTAAACATACCGTGCTTCGTTTAGATTGTGCACACGGGTTTTTAGCCGTCTAAAGCCATGTAACTAATGGCTTGATGAACGAAAAATAATGTCTTCACTGAACTGAAAAAAACATTTGGAGAATTTTTACAGATATATTTTATTCATGGATGACATTGTTTTATGATTACCGTATTTTATACGACGATACAAGCTTCTAGATACGGCAATTCAGAAATTTTCATGTAGGAATATACAATGAATGAAATGAAATACTTTGCATAGTCTACACTCAAATTTTTATTCCCGACCCAGGTGTCAATTTATGAAGTCATTATCAAGGGTGGGAGAAAGAAAATTGAGTGTGGGTTATACTTAGTATTTGACTTACTCCAATATGAACTTCCACGAAGTTACGCCTGAAAACGTTAGTTTTACTATATGCAATGAGTTTTGCGTACTTGAGTCCAGTCAACACATCGGTTATGGTTATGGTAGCGCGGTAAATTCATCGCCTAGCAGTTCGGAGGTCGGGAGTTAGAGATCCGAGGGGGTAATGTTTTCCTACTTTGCAGTTTTTAAAACCATCCATTGTTTTTTACGCGCCAATGCCCTGTGTGCTGCGCTCTTTTTATTTAGTTGTATTTTACTGGATTGATAAAAGTGAATGATCGATTAAGTGCTTCGCAGCCATAACAAACAGTATGAGATTTAAATCGCTTACATTATCGTTCAATTCATCAAACTATAGCCCTCTTTCGCACTAATTATGCCATAGGTATTATCTACATCTACATACTACCCCGCAAACCGCCTCAATAGGCGTGTGGCGGGGGGTGCTAGGACACCAGCCGTTTACATATAAAAAGGAAACGCTCTAATGAAATTAAACCTAGCATTTATTAAAGTCCCTTATTGTTCGGGAGAAAAACGAATTCCAATACCTATCCGTTCGGAAAAATATCTCTCTTAATTTATCGTTTCTGTCGGACCTGGAAATATAGTGGGGTTCTAATATGATGCTCTCCGTGTCGCTCTGAAAGATATCTATTCTCAATTGTTCAAGCAATCTAAGCCTAGCGCGCAGCCTCCGAGTCTCTAGCGGCTCCCAGCCTAATTCATTTAACATCTGTGTAACGCTGTCTGTACGCCCGTAGCAGTTTTTGACGAATCGCGCAGCTTTCCTTTGTATTTCATCAAGTTCCCGGATTAAGTCTTTCTGCACCCGATCCCATATGCTCGCTGCATATTCAAGGTGTGGCCGGACGAGAGCGAAATAACAGCTCTCTTTTACTTTTTCATCTGAAAATCTTCCCACAATACGCTTGACAAATCCTAGCTTCTTCAGAGCTCTGCCAAAAATATTTCTTATATGTGTTCCCCACGATAGGTTCGAGGTTATCGTAACTCCTAGATACTTCACTTCATCTGTCGCCTTTATGTTAACACTATCCACAGCATATACATGGGGATAGTTGGACGACCTCCGCAAGAAATGTACCGCCGTGCATTTGCTCAGATTAAGTTCGAGTCCCCACTCTTGGCTCCACACATGAACGTTGTTTAAATCCGATGATAGAATTTCAAAGTCAGCGTGATCACTAATTTCGCGATAGATGACAGCGTCGTCAGCAAATAAACGTATTTTACTGCTAATTCGAGAGCATAGATCATTTATGTATATAATGAACAAAAGGGGGCCGATTACGCTCCCTTGTGGGACACCTGATGTCACTTTAACTACATCAGAGCTAATTCCGTCAAGAACTACTTTTTGCTTACGATTACTCATAAAGTCGCGTATCCAGTTTACTACTGTTTCGTATAGCCCGCATGACTGTAATTTGTGTAAAAGTTTGTTGTGAGGTACCGTGTCGAAAGCTTTCTTAAAATCTAGAAATAATGCGTCCACTTGTCTTTTCGATTCACCAGATTTTAGAACGTCATAAAGAAAAAGCGCGAGCTGTGTTTCACATGATCTACCTTTCCGAAAGCCGTGCTGACAGCCATGAAGGAAGTTAAGACTGTCCAAGAACGTCATGATATTGCTAACGACGATATATTCGAGTATCTTCCCTATAATCGGCATTAATGAAATTGGTCGATAGTTCCCTGGGTCGTGTCTGTTTCCCTTTTTGAATATCGGTGTAACGTTTGCAATTTCCCAGTCTATTGGTATCTTTCCTTAAGACAATGACTTCTTGAATATTATGTCTAAGAACGGTGCGATCTGTGGCGCTAACTCCTTGAGGACATGCGCGTATTCCCTCCGGACCCGGAAATTTACTATTTTTTATCGACTGTAGCTGTTTAGTTATCCCATTGCGTTGAATAGTGATTTCTTTCATCGGTTCCTCAGTGAATGAATTGTCAAAACTACATGCAGTATCGTCTGTAGTGCATACACTTTCGAAGTGGGAATTTAACATGTTAGCTTTGTCAATATTTTCGGTGACAAGTTTGCCATCTTTATCAAATAGCGAATCTACGGTTGAAGATTTTCCCTGAAGCTCTCTCGCATATGACCAAAAATATTTCGGATTTTCTTCGAGTAATTCACCGAGTACTTTTTTTCCTGAAATTTCGCAATGCAGTACGCATTGATTTCTTGGTTTTTGAGCGTATTATTGATCGTTTTAAGCGTTATTATCTGGTACCTGCATGCTGCACTTCTGCACCATTAAGCCAATTACACCAACAATTCACCGTTCATGGCGGAAAAAACCAGAAAGAATGTAAACACACCCGGTAGCGACTGCTTAGTAAGGGGGATTACGTCACAGCAGTCGCAAGATGGCCGAGGACCGTTTGTGCGCAAGGCTGAAATGGTTATTTTAAATCGCTTATTACTACAAAAGTAGGGAATGTACAACATGTAAGCTTTGGATCTAGGGTTTTTATCTGTCACATTAACATTTGCCGATGTTACCAAAATGTGTGCAAATACTCTAATAGAGTGGAGGAGAGATGGGGAAGAGAAATGGGGTGGCCCTCTTCGATGGTGGAACGGCTGGTCATATAAGTAAGCAATGCAAATAATCTCTGCCGCCAATAAAAATCAGTTTCATATGAATCATAATCACCTCTGACACGTATTTTCCATGAATAGCCACATTTTTCTCTGTGGTAAAATGGGGACACAGCTTAAACTATTCTTGAACTATCAATATTGGAGAAACACATACTCATTGATTCATTCATTTATACAAATACTTGGGTGAAAATGTTCTTTGTGGCGTGCCATTTCCTATTCAAATAAAGGCTATGCTACCAGAAATACAGTGAAAGCCCTGAAAAAGCGGTCTACGCACGTTTAAAAGAGAGTTACCTATGAAACTATACATGAATATTGATTTGATATGATGGTGCGATGTGTAAATTTTGGAGATGAGTTGGAGGATACTTAAATGCCAAGACTTCAAAGACAACTTCAATACATAGGCGTGGGTGTAGGATTTGGCAAATGAACTTTTAAGTAAACCTTAGAACATAAGTTTCGTCTACTTAAATGATGTTAAAATTCTTTCAATCGCAGTTTTTGGAGGGAATTTCGCAGACTTGTGATATATTATTTTAAATATTAACATTCAAAATGATTCAAAACAAGTTCACCCAGTCAAAATTAAGCTTATCAGGCCTTCACACAATAGAAAAGTGCGAAGTATGCTGTCCATCTGTACACACCGTAACTTTCGATGGTCTGCTGTACGTTCACCCTTATAAAATCGCTCTTGGGTCATCATTCGAATAAATTGAGCCTAATCGCTGGTGAACGGATCTCTAACGTTCGAGCATTAGCTACGTATTAAATTCGGCCCCCAGATGTAGTCGAACAATGAAAGGCATGATTATGCTATTGGGTGATTCAGCAATCGTTTCGATAATTGTTAACACATATTAATGTTACAGAATACCTTTAATTTTTATGACAAAATCTGACGAAAATACTCTCCATCCCGTCAATATAGTGGACGACTAAAAGAACACAACAGTTTCATTGCAACGGTTTCGCAATCGAAAAAGTTGCAAAACGAAGCAGTTCCGCGAAACACCCTGTTGCGGACAACAGCCAGAGGCACAGCAAACAACAGGCGATCGATCGGTGATATTAGATCAAGGGTTGGTAGCTCTGTATTCTATTTAATTAGAAATCTTTCACTTAACTAAAGTAACAATTTCATTTGGATTCATGAAAGATATGTACTTCGCAGTTCTAACTCTATCTGTAACGACGGGCGGACATATGTAGGCTGAATAAACCGGCAACCGCCAGTAACAGATTCAAATCCAACAGATTGTTGCCCATAACCGCAACGCAGCCACACGTGCAGTGCAACTGGAACGGAATAGAAGACGAAACAGTCAGCTTCAGCCATCAGTTGCCGCTGCACAGCATAGAGCTCAACGGTGCGGCTGCGGCACGGTCACAAAACTAACCTGTTGTGTGCAACAGTTATTTGAAACAGTTGTATGACAGAAACAGTTGCGGCTGCAGCCGTTTCGCTACGACGACACTTTTTTCCACCACTACGTCAATATCGACTATTTAGAGTGAAAACGAAAAATCAAGAGCGTGTCTTTGAGGCTTATTTAAATAAATAAATCCATAGACCAAGCATTATAGTTTTCCTGGATGTTAAAATGCAGATAATTACAAAAGGGACTGAACGAGCAGGGTTTATCTATTATAATCATTAATTAGTAGTACTGGATGGTTAAATACCCCATCTCAATGGTTATCTGCGTGATATAATTTGCATGCTGTACTGGCAAAGTCAAAAGTAAAACATTTCTTTTCAAAATTGTGAATATTGTGGTACAAAGTAAAAAATGTGAAAATATAGAACGGATATACGGAATTTTTCTTCGAAATAAATGTTTGTAAGGTGTATTTCAAGTTATTTACTGGAAATTACAGTGGCAAAATAATTTTTTAATATGGTCTTTGTAACGGATGTTTTTCCTAAACTATTTTTATCACTTTCCTCCCCTCAAACAGTCCAACAATGTAATTCCTTCTTCTCTCACTCTCCACTCGGCATTTACGGCCATATCACTCTCTTTACCTCTTTCCTCTAAAATTGCTCTCCATTAACCTTGAGGGAAGACTAATCCAAAGCCAATCACTCAACATTTTTGTCACTCATAAAATTAGCACAAGTTCTTTGCTATCCTCTACTAATCCACGGCATTCAATAATTAATACTTTGTATTTCCCACACTTATTTATTCCCTATCAAGATTTCGACAGGAAATTTGAATCTCTGGGGAATGGTGGAAGGATTGCGGGGAGGAAGGGGAGGTTGGCAGTGGCTGCGAATGGCGCCAATGGGGTTCACATACACACTCCCAGCAACGATCTCAACAGTAATTACTTATTATTTTCAGTGATTTTCGAAACAACGGTCGGGAATAGAATAATGTAGAAAAAATGTACTAATTTGTTGAGTGACGTGCGTTAGTGACAGACATTTAAGCCGGAAACATTCGCTTTGACAACTTTCTACTTGTGGCGGGATTCAAACTTGCGGGCTTGGAATTGCCGGGCCGACGCTTTACGAACCTAGATGACGCAGCCGGCATCGACAGTTAACACGACCGATGACACGATTTATCGTCAGATATAAGTTATATTCATGTTGCTTTTGTTAGTATATTGGATTTACTTGCAATCATAGTCGTCTTTTTATCGTAACTATTGGAATGCCAAACTATTTAATTAGTAAACATTTTGGTACACCTATTAAGTTTTTATGTTTTGCGAAATTTTATTGACGAGTATTCATGGCCACATACTTTCAAAGAGAGCTTTGAATGTTCTAATTTGAGGGAAGGTTAAGGGAAAGAAACTTTTTTTCGCCTTTCTATTCAAAAGCGAAAGAACCACTCATTAGCCCTTATTTTGTCGATTGGCGTTTGCAACAATTCGAAATCTTATCAAGCTCTCTTTTCATTGAAATATAATGACGATGAGGAATACCGTTACCAATCAGCCGTGAGAGTTTTTCCAATCTCTTAAAAATGAAGGAAATCTTGTTATACCGGCCAGAAAATGATAACACTGCACATAGTCGTCTAAAGTGATTTATTTCGTCTATTTTTGGACTGTGCCTATGTCTTAGCAAGTGAAATATTTTCATTCTGCGTTCATTTAATGATTTAAGGTGAATATACAAGCGTAGTTTAAGATATGGCCCACCAAAGGATGTGGGGAAAATCTTAAATAGATCTCAAATCAGGCCATTTTGATGACGCCAAGCGTCGAAAAAGGGAGCTTTCTATAGTAGTAGTAGAATTAGATTATTTGGTGCGTCGACGGCAGGGGTCTTTTGCACCATACTCAGCCCATTTATCACATAAAAAATTAGGTGTCCACAAAATGTAAAATGTAACTGTAATTACAGATTCTATGCATTTCTGTTAAATGAGTAATGTACGTAAGTAAACATGTATGTACATGCAAACTATATAAAATTAAAAAACCAATTTCTTTTAATTACAATAAAACTCGGCTTAGGCTATCCGGATCGTCCCCTAGAAGAGTATCTAGGTAACCCGTGATGGCCATTATACTGCATATAACCCGGTATTTAGTACATGCTGTCAATAGGTGATTAACAGAGAGAGAGGCGTCACAGTCGTCATACTGTGGTGGGGTCTTGTCAGCAGTAAATAGAAAGGAATGTGTAAAATGACAGTGTCCAATCCTCAAACGGGTGATTGATACCTCATCCCCACGTTTGCTCCTGCAAGAAGAAGGGCACGCTGAAATATCAGGTTTGATGCTAAGCTGCTTGTTATTCTGCAGATTCCGCCATGGTTCTCCCCAGTCCTCCAAGACTACAGGTCGTAGCGTAGCTTTCAGGTCATCCACGAGGAGCACCGCAATATCAACTTGGTGATTTACCAATGTTTCTTTTGCTGCAGCGTCGGCTTTCTCGTTATCCGTAATCCCTACGTGCCCATGTACCCATAAAAAAATGATTCGAACTTCCTTTTCCGAAAGCCTTAGGAGGTCAGTTTGAATTTCCTGTACGATGGGATTAAAGGAAGAAAATGTGGAGTTCGATAGCAGTGAACTTGAAGAATCAGTGCATATGATGAATGATTGCCGACGGCAATCAATGAACTTTCCATCCAAGGAGTTGAAACAAGCGAGGATCGGAGCATACGAAAGAGTGCTCCAAGGAGCACTTGGGCGAAAAAAGAACGACGTTCAACGAAACAATATGCGCGTCTCAAAGAACTTGCACCAGGTAGGTATTGTAGCACTCTATGGATGCAAAACAGTCTCGGCCGCATGTTTTGGGAATAATTATCGAATCCTTTCCAATTAATTTTTTACCACGGAGTAATAAAAATTCTTTGCAATATCCATGTTTGACGCCTTTGCGGAAAATCAACTCAAAAACAACGATCGCGGTGGCGATTATCGACGCTATTTTGTAGTTGAGCGCAAATCACCTCTGCTCCCGTCCTGGGGGGTTACTTTGTAATCTCACCTTTTTAGTGACTCTTAGTGGAAAGGCGGGAGATCCGTTTCCCTCTCTCAATGATCGGCTCACGAACGGTTCGTGAATTGTCGAAGCTTCAATTACCTTGTATCAAATAAAAGATGCCGAGACTAGCGAATACCCAGATTGCTCAACCTCTTACGGAAGATATCTTGCGCTGTACATACCACGAAAATCTAAATACAGTCAAAACTACAAGCGACATGTAAGCGATCACTCAATATTTAAAAAAAATTAAGTACATCTAATTAGTGTTCGATTCACAAGCACGGGAAATATCTACCAAGAACGTAAATTTTAAGGCAATATTTGTTAAAATTATGAAACTATGGTATTGAAACTGAATTCCATTCTCCATAGACTGGCGGATAGACACGCAAACAAAGGTATCAGCAACATTGTTTGGGAAATATTGATACGAAATATATGCACAGATAATTCAAGCTAATAATAACATAAGCATTTCAAACAAAGCAACCTTCAAGTGCCCAATATATTGGAGTTGAAAATGCTGAAGTTCTTCACGTTTAGCAAATTACAACAATACGATTTAAAATCGTTTGTATCTATCGCGCCCTTGTTTATTTTCCAACTCTATATTCAAGTGGAAACGATGGTGGCTCCATGTCACGTTCTTTATGACAGGAGAGATGGAACTAATGGCAGGCGGAGATAATGAAACGGATCAACAGTCGAAAGATACGGATCAGAGTGGATGAATCGTCTAAAAGACCATCACATGACCGGCAGTTCACCGCTTGAGATCCGAAGATGGTCACGCTGCCTGGGTGGCGGAGTTGAACTACGAAAAAGTGACATTTTATGACGTATTCTCACTAAAGTGAGATTACAAAATAAATTAATGTTTTGCGCAGGGTGTGACTCACGAGTGGAAGTGCGCAAGTGCGCAGTTTTTGTGGCGATAGCGCACAATGAGAGCGAAATGAATTCTCCCAATATCGTGATGAAATCTTGTTCGAAACCTTCCTCGAATATAATGCGGCTCGTCATTCTAGGTCACTATTTATAATCGAAGTCCAAGAATGTGTTCTAAATGCTTCGTTTTCCGAAAAACACCTCACACTGCGATAATTTTTAAAATATCATTCACATTTTGAACCATAACAAATCGTTCTTCGGTCGATAATGGCCACTTCGGCAGGTAATTGAATGCCGAAGCCTATGATTCGAGCGTAAGGCAAAACAACGCTCGATGTTACAAAATCGCGATCGGCAATTTTCGTTTAAATAGTTCTCACAATCCAGGGGGAATGACTTTTTTGCGTTCGAACATTAAGTTATAAAGTCGGACTCCAGATCTCGGAAACCGAAACTTCATTGTTTTAACCAATCTCTCACAAATAATATTAATCAAAATATATATTTTTCTTTAATAATTTCCAGGAGTATTTTAGTTTTAGTTAAATTTCGGTACTTTTTCAGGTACCGTCCATGCCACTGCACAACACTCTCCTACCCACAAAGCGCGCGAAATCACGCTTGGATATTCGGATATCTCGAACAAACATCATATCAACGTTCTTATCTATTGCGTTTTTAATACAAGGATTAGATGTTTTGATGACGTACATTAATTTTAAATCGGTCCATATCAACACTAATAAAATTTGTCTCGAACTTTGTTAATTTTCAGACAATTGAATCTACGTATTATTGTTTTGGATGGCATATTTTGATATGGTAGCAACGCATTGCTGTTTCTTTTTTTTAAAGGGTACGGAAAGGGAATAATTTTATTCTGTCGTCATCGCCTCTTTTATTTGATAATTTATTTTTTCATCAATTTTTATCAATTTCATCATTTGTTTATTTCTTTCATTTTTTTTAACAGTCCCTTTATTTTATCATTGCTTCTTATCGGTGAACGGTGGTTCGGTGGAGACGACGGGCGTGATGTGTTTCTATCGGTTTGTGAAGCAAGAGATATTGAGTTAAAAATCATTACAAGTCGTTGAATTGAGACATGCGAACGCTATTTTGGAGGCCAGCAGAGAAATCGATTATTGACATTGAATGTGTTAAAAACCAAACTAATCGAGAGATCTAAACCGTCCCTTATGATCATCGCACTGCCGCAGAGAAAGTCGCACGTGTTCACCTACTAACTCTAAATTCAATTTCAACACACTCCTCCAATAATTCTCTCTTCGAGGAACTCGTCTCAGACAAATGCCACCCAATTCGCCGCCCCTAATTATTTCACGCTGTACTTCCATGAACTATAAAACTTCCCTCAAGCACCATTCACATTTCACACCTGTACGATTGTGCGAGACTCCTTTTCGTGGAAAATTCTAGTTATTTGTGTTCTGACGGCTGGAATCTAACCGTGATCGATTTCTTTCTCAAAGCTTTTTCTCTAAAACATGTTTTATTGGCGATAAAACTACTGGGCGACACTTTGGGTTAAGGTCTTTTCTTTGTATCTGCAGGTAACCACCTTTGGGAAAAGATACAATAGCGTTTACAGACCTCTGCTAACAATTCGCAACTTGATTCAATTATGGCTCTTTTTACTTGGCAAATATTTCAAAGGAAAAATTCGTAAGTCTTCTTTGACTTTCTTCGCTACTAACAGATGGATTAGATTGTTTGTAGGGGGGGCCTTCGGCAGGTGCCCGGGCACATAGACCTTCTTGGTCAATTGTGCCAACCCCATGCCTGTCTGCCACATGCAAACAGGGGACAGGTGCGCCACGGTGAAGATACGCATGGTCACCCATACAACCGCCGTCCGGGCCCAACATTGCTTAACTTCGGTGATCTTACGGGAACCGGTGTGCCATTGTGGCTGGGCCGTTGCCCGCTACTAACAGATAATCATGAATAGAAAAATGGATTTTTTTCAGAAAGCGAAGGATTTAAACATGCTACTAGTATTTCTGAATGTAACTGTGCACCCTACGGGAGATCACCATAAACAAGTCTTTCTTCCATATTTCCAAAGATTCTGCAAGGGATTGTAGCATTAAAACCAGCAGTTAACGTAACTTGCAAAAAAACACGATGACATCGTAATTAAATTATAATACCAAAGCGATGAGGATTAGGTATTCATTAGTAAAAAAGGGACGTTAACAGCAGCAGAACACAGAAGGTTAGAAGCAATAGGAATCAGGTGTTATAGAATTATGAGGAAGCTAGACTGGACGGAGGGAATCACCTATCAACTAGTCCCATGAAGAGTTGGATTTAAAAGATTCATAATGATAATCTCCGAAGCGGAAAAGATTAACTCATTGGACACATTATGAGGAACAAAATCCTTTTGAAAAGAGTACTGAAAGGAGATATAAATGGGAAGAATTACCGTAGGGGATCAAGGATGGGATACAAGAGGCAAATAACTAATGATGCCCATATGAAGAATTATGACGAATTTTAGCGTTTACCTGAGAAGAGATTAGAGTGGAGAGCTATTACAGAAAAGTAATCTTCGGATTGGTTTCAGCTGATAACGATTCAAATTGCAAATTGTATTATTTCCGATTTTGAATATATATGCTATTTCTATTTTTTTTGCTCTTCTTATTTCCTGATGAATACACGCCAGCATAATAACTGTTTCCCGAGTGTAGGTTTGTTTTTATGGACAAGCACGGAAAACTATTAAGTATCGTACTCGGGAGTAATTCAATCATGTGGTATGGCGATCACGGTGGGAAACTTAAATGTTTATACTATAAGAAAGGCAAATCTTAGAATTGATGACTGTCACCAGATTGCACGCTGAAGAGGGTCAATAAAAAACAGAAATTTCCACGACATTCCTTGTAGGACGCAACGTCCAATACAATGAGGAGCGGAGTGAAACGAACATTACAGCGTGAAGGTTTCTCGGGTTTCACACCGGGTAAGGTTATTTCAATTGATCAACGTTTCGATGGTTGACTCAGCCATCGTCATCTGCATAATCGGAACGTTGAACATTTTAAATAATCTTACCCGGTGTGAAACGCGAGAGACCTTCACATATATAATTCGCCGGGAAAACCTTCAATCCTTTATAAGCATCACAGCTATACAATTTTCCAAAAATATCCACGATCTCAACAGATATAAATATTCCGATGCTTGATTTCTTCCCAAGAAATTAATTTGTGTAGGGAAATAAAAAATGCAATAAAATGCACTTTATAGAACTTTTCATTAATGGAACCAAGGTTTAAAAGGCGATGCCTCCCGAAATGCAGTGATGAATTAGGTTGAATAAACTGAGAGCTCAAGTTAATGCTAATAGTGTTTTTAAAAAGTGCTATGAAATTTTATTCAAATTCTGATAAATATACTTTGCATTATTCGAGACTTAGAGTAACTTTGATCGATTTCGTCGCTATGCAAAAGCAATTTTTCGAGAGGACTACAAAGAAATTTCCGGCAATGCCCTTAGTACTCTTCCCTTGATTTCTCTGAGGACGGAATATAACTCACTTTATTGGATGAGTAACTGCTGAATAGGGCGAGCAAAGAAGCAGTAAACAGGGTCAGGGTGAGGGAAAGAGGGCACCAGTGGGAGAATTGGGCCAAGGTTAAGATGAGTGAGGTGGTTCCGGGAATTTAATCATTTAATAAATGTGACCCATACAATTTGGAAAAAGTTACAATTTCAAAGTTTTCCATTAATTTCAATTAGGCAATTCTATCACAAACATTTAAAATTCTACGATTAAAATAAGCTTGATTCATGATTTCACTAAAATATTTGGCTGTGTAAGACTTTTTGTCTTTATTATTAGAAGACTTTAAATGTTTCCTCGTCCATTCATTGAAGGGTAATTCTTTCAATGATCAACTCCACAAAGTAAATTCGCCAAAAATCACCTTAATTTGGAATTCAAATGGTTCCGTCCGCCGTTTACTTTCAGAAAAATAAGGACTAAAATTGAAATAATCTGTCGTTTAGCATGAAAAGCTGTCATTGGAACTGGAATAGGTCTGAGGGTTTAGATTGGCAACTTGGTGCTGCTTTTATCTCAATCCTGATCGTCAAGAGAATCCACCCCGCTCGGCAATCTCCATTCTCGATGCTCTGCGAGTGTTGACCCGGGCACTGGTTCTGCTCAAATCACCTACAAAGACTATTTTACTTCTTCAAAGACTTCACAAGAAAAGATTTGAATTATTTGTACTTTTCCGTAATGGAACCTGTTATCAGTAGAACATTTTACATTTACGTTGCTAATGTTTCACGTAGTGTTATGTTAGTGTTATGCCACGCAGTGTTATTCTACAATTTAAATCGTCATTGGTTCTAACATGGGCAACCAAGTGCAACTTAGGACAGTCCGTGCCCCTGATCGCCGACTTCATCACCTTCGTCACCTGTGGCACCTATCCTCCCGGAATACACCATGAGGTGACCCGTGCATCGCCTCCTAGAAAACTTTGAAATTCACAAGGGCTTTACTAACGCGGTTCAACACGAATGTTAAGCAGTTACCTGTTAGACCTTAGATTGAGTTGAAAATATATCTATCAAATAACGAGTTGATTCATAACATGAAAAAAACAAGTATTTCTTTCAGCTAGATATGATTAAACCTAAATGAAGTATATTAAAGTAAATATACGCTAAAAATAACAATCAATATTTTAAGACTATATATTACACTGTTAATCTATCTTTTTAGCAACGGTCTAATCTACATATAATCTATAAATAATGCAATATCTATAATATATTAAAAGGAGAAAACGGATAGCGAACTACCTACACAAGAGAACAATTGTATATACTTAAGTATTAACTAACAATAAACAGTCCGTAGAACTGAAAATGCACAAAGAGTTTAGCAATAGAATATTATAGACTATTTAATACAATCTTTATAACTATTCTTTCACTAAGAAATAGGCTAATTTTAGCTAAACAAAAGATCTCTTACTATCTCAACAACAGATTTGTAGACGAACTATATGTAAGAAATACCAACAATAAAATATAACCAAGAGAACCTGCAAAGATATAAAACAGAAACCACTAACTACATAAGTGAAAATAAAGTTATGTAGTAAGTAGATGGAAGAATATAACAATAGACAGAGTGAAATAAAATACGAAGGTAGTCCCCCACTAAGGATTAATTATCCTGAATTATTTAAAGGATATATTAAAAACCAAACACCAGATTTGTAAAACGAACGATATGCACGATACTAACGACAGCGATGTATCACAGGGGAAACAGCAAATACGAACCACAGATACTAATAACTAGAGGAATGGCTGTATGGCTTCTACTTATCTATATCTACTAAATACCCTGCAAGCCACCTCAAGGGTGTGTGGCACGGGGTGAGTAGTCACCAACATGCATTACACCATACTCCATTAAAGTTAGGGTACCTACGACTATTGATGCATGAACATATCTCGATAATGCTTTTCAGGAGGCGAAGCCTTACAAATATGCAATACAGTATAGGTATACTACCAATGTTTGGAAAAGGAAATTGACTGCAGAACCGATGTCATTTTTCCCACGTACAATAAGGGATCATAATAGTTGTAATAGATCAATCATATGAAACTTCCACCCTCAATAGGTAGAGGAGAATTTTCACTTGTGCTTAATAACACAACATCATTACTAACACTTAACACCGGTCGATTTGTCCGGTATTATTTTATTTTGTTCTCTGAATGGAGTAGCATATCGTAGCATTCATAAATTAACAGTATTAGTAACACTAACCACTAGATGTGTCTATAGCATTGTTCTGCATGTTTGCAAGTTCATTTACGTATCTCTCCCAGTTTCCGGTTGGACGGCGAACTGTTCTCCTGACTGCTTTTTGTCCTGCGCCTAGCGCCAGGGGGAGCGTGCGAGGTTCTGGTTTGTGCTGGGACGAGTGCTGCATGCCTGGTGTGGAATCACCCCGTGCCACACACCCTAGTGGTGGCTTGTACGGTTCTTTGTAGGTGCTAGAAGTACCGCTAGTATTTTATGAGTATAGTTTATATTTTATTGTATAATTTGGACTTCCGGAAATCTCTCAAGCGACAACGATTTGGCACGCAGACATGAAGAACGCACATTAGGATCTCCCTGAATAAGAATATATGAAGTTAGGCGAAAAATACAAGAAAGCTAAAACAGCAGCTAATGCGGTCTTTCAAAAAGTATTAACGGAATTCAAAAGTAAAATATTTGGCGAATTTTTAGGATACAACCCAACCGAAGGCATTTTGGTCCTAGGTGAGGGAGCTTCAATGCAGCAATTCAGCGATAACGTCACTAAAACTCAACCTAGGAGAAAGAGCGAACACAAGTTATAAAAATCAAATATCCTCAACTCTATTTTTCAAAGCGTCTTTACAACATGCTCTCCAAGTAACACCGCTACAATGCCTACGCTATATAATCACCCAATGCAGTCTATTTATATCACTATTCGTGGAAAAGTAAGTCATCTGAAATCCTTTAGCTCCTATAAATCACCCGGTACCGATCAAATTCTGCATGTTTGAATGCTCGTTTACATAGCACACTCCCGGTTTCTGGTTTGACAGCGCACTGTTCTTCTGACTGCTTTTTGGTCTGCGCCTAGCAGCCGGGGGCAACGTGCGAGGTTCTGATTTGAACTGGGACGAGTGCTGCATGCCTGGTGTGGAATCATCCCGGGCCAAACACCCTAGTGGTGGCTTGCACAGTACGTCGTAGATGTAGATCGTAGATAACTCATGCTTCCGCAATCTTTAGGTATATAAGAACTGGAACATCAACACATGTGAAGATAAATATTAGGTTGATGGGAAAACTATGTTTAAATCAAAATTAGGAATGGGCCTCAAAGCCGATCAGCGCCTGACCCTTATTTATGAACTTTAGGGCGTTCATATTCCTTCAACGGTTTTATGCACAAAGCTCATATAGTGCATGAAATCCTAGTACACCTACATTAAAAAGCCACCTGATGGTCACCAATGGGACCCCTTGGGCCCCGTGACCTTTCATACATTTCACATTTCCTTCCTATTAATCTGCGTGCGTGCAAAACTTTAAAATCATAGGTTAACCGTCTTCCCGTTATGAAGTAATAAGGAAAGCACCGATTTGGAGCCACAGGGTCTATCAAGGCCTCACCCTCACTTCTGAGCTTCAGGTGTTTATTGCAGCTTCGAAGGTTTACCACATATTTCCAACATAGTATAAAACTCTCGTATAGCGATATTCTACAATTGCCAAAGGGACCACTTGAATGCCCATGTTTCGGGGCCCAGATGTTTATCTCAAGTAGCCCCTTGTAATTTAATAAAAACTTTATTTGGACTCAAGAAGCGATACTAAAAAAAACTTGTCCAAAAATAAGGTACTTTTTTATATGTTAGGATATGTTATGTTGGGATATGTTTGGGATAAGTTATGTTCTGGAAACAAAATATTTTAATCTGCACGGAGCACCACCTCAAATTTGATTAAACAAATCTCGGAAAGCATGTTTTAAGCTATTCTATATATATTATGTATTCCCTAGCGTACGCTATAGATGCTTTCATATTAAATGAAAGGACTCGCGTGTTTCCCAGGTAAACTGAAAACGCCTCGGGGAAAAGAGCTCGCTGGCCGTTCATTGAAACACGTGGCTCTCTCCCTTATTGTCTCTTAGCCTTCATTTCTTGCTATATTTGTATCGAATAATCTAATGAATTTATTTTAATCATTAAAATTTAGCCTAATTTAATGTTATCGAGGCTTGAGGCGCGTTTTCCTTATAATGTAGTAGCTTAATACTTAGTAATGCATAGGCAATCGTCGCAAAAAATCACAGAATAGATACTTAAGAGAAGGTATTTATTCGCGAAATATTATATTTTGAGAACATTTCCATTTTTTCATTATTTGCATAAAGCAGGTACGCACAATTTGCATAAAGCAGATGCGCACAATTTGCGAAAAGCAGATGTCATCCACATGCGCACAATTAGGTTGAAAATAAATATGGAGTCAACATTATTTTGTTTATTTAATTATATTAATATTATTGACTAGCAAGTTAGCGCTCACGTTTTGATATGATATGAGGGTGATAAATGTGTACCTTCCAATTAGTTGAATTTAAAAGGTCCATGCCCATTGAAATTTGTTCAATAATTACAGGGCTTATAATATTGCAATAAAAAGAATGCATAAGACAAGGTCAGGAATAATAGTCCCACATTAGTGTTTCTTAAATTATCGAACGCTGCTGAAGTAAGTTCTAAGAAGGAAGCTTTATCGAAAAATAAATAACATGCTACAAGATTTTCAATAACCGATAAAGAATTATAGCTTAGTAATTCAAAGCTTTTTGTGTATTATTTTATGGGCAGTGGAGTTAGTAAAGTTAACAGGGACCCACGTAAATAAATGGTGCGTGATTCATTAACATCAACATACTACCCTGCGAGCCGCCGCATGGGCGTGTAGCAGGGGGTGTTAGGACACCAGCCGTGTAAAGGAGAATGTTATAAGAGGTGAACAAGTGAAATGTATTTCGGAAGTGTTTCCAGTGAATCTCAGTTTTCATTAGGGTCACTTACTGTGCGTGGGAAGAACGAATTTTTATACCCATCTGTTTGGCAATGTATCTCTCTTATTTTATCTTTCCTGTCGGACCTAGAGATGTAGGATGGCGTCAGAAAAATATTCTCTGTGCTACACTGAAACATACCTGTTCCGAACTTATCTAGCAATCTAAGCCTAGCGTGAAGCCTCCGAGTCTCTATTTGTTCCCAACTTAATCCTTGTAAAAGCTGTGAAACACTCTTTGTTCACTCGTAGCAGTTTTTAACGAACTGCAAAGCTTTTCTTTGTATTTTATTTATTTTTCGAATTAAATCTTTCTGTCAAGGGTCCCAAATGCTCGCGGCGTGCTGACTGCCATGTACGAAGTTTCGATTGTCCAAGAAGGCCATAATATTGCTAACAATAATATGTTCGAGGATCTTTCATAAAAGTGATGTTGAAGCTGGTAATTTCCTGAGCCATGTCTGTTTCCTTTTTTGAATATTGGCGTGACGCAGGATATTTTCCAGTCTTAGGGAACCTTACCGCCGCATAATGACAATTGCTAAATATGATTTCTAGGAATGGTGCGATCTGGGGCGCTAACCCTTCCAGCACGCGTGCAGGTATTCCCTCTCGACCTGGGAACTCATTACTTTTAATCGAACGTAGTTGTTTAGTTATTCCATCATGTTGAATAATGATGTCAGCCATCGGCTCATTAATAATAGGAGTGTCGGAGTCATGAGCAGTATCATCCATAGTGTATAGACTGTCGAAGTAGTAGTTTAATATGTTGGCATTGTCGATACTGTTAGTGACTACTTTTTATCCAATAAGGACTCAACAGTTGAGCATTTGCCCTGAAGCTCTCTCGCGTGAGACCAGAATGACTAGGGATTTTCTTCCAGTAATTCACTTAGTATTTTATTCTGGAAGTTTCATAGAGTAGTGCGCATTATTTTCTTTGTTTTTGAGCGCTCAGCAATGTAAATTTCTCTCACCGCGAGTTTCGTCGCTTTGTTACCTAACACTATGGAGTTTTTAAATAAGTTGCGTTATTGCATCTGTCTTCTGAGCTCCCACCTTGCTTCACGGTTATACCAACAACCGGTTCTTTACTCTCCAATTTGAATTTGCGTGAAACATATTCATCGATTCCTTCACGTAGAATTTCCAAAAAAAATCTCCATGATACTTCGGTGCCTTCGTGCTTTGTAGATGCTACAAATACCAAGAATGAAGTACCTATGATCACTAATGCCTTCGAGGATATCGACGTGTTTAATCATTAAAGGGTGGATGACAAGATCTTAAAGGTCTAATACTTGGGTATTGTTCTCGGGCTCTGCACCAGGTAATTGGCTTCATATTGGCCAATATGAAGCCAATTACCTGGTGTAGAGCCCGAGAACAATACCTGAATATTATTCACCGGGAAAAACTTAAATCGTCTAATACTTTGTTTCGTCTCGTAGGTTCGTTAAACAATAGGGTTAGAGAATGATTTGAAAATTCATTTAGTAAAGTCTCGTTTGTATCAAGATTCCTTGAACTTGCTTCTACACTATGTGTTTCCTAATTTATTGGCGGGAGGTTGAAATCACCACCGATAATTATTGAGCTTTTTGGAAATAAAAATTACACTTGGTAATGGTCCACTAAATATAGTGACAACCAATATAGTGAAACATTAAGAAGTGAAATTTTTATTTCCGACATGGAGAGGATCCACATAGTGAAGCCTGAAGTTATGACTAATATTGAGCTTTTGTTATCTGTCGAGGAAAATATTGATATTTGAGTTTCTAATTGGGAAAACACAATTTCTTTTTTGGAATCAGGTGGTCTGTAAAATATGCAGATATATTCCTTTTGTTTTGTTGTTTAATAGTACACCACACGCTCTCTTTTCCATTGTCGTCTAATGTGTGTGCGACACTATCAAGTGTGATTTACCACCAGTTTACTACGACTAAGTTAATATCGTATTTGGCTAGATGAGACTCAGTTCGTTCATTCCTCGGCTTCTGTATGTTATTGGTTTGATCATCCCTAGAGGTGCTAAGAAACGAGATTTTATCTGAAGTTACGCCGTTCTCTTGAGTGCGCGTAATGGAATTTTTTCACTAAGTAAATTACATTTATTTATTTGGGCTTCCCCAAATTTTTCTCTGAAATGACGATCTACGCTACTCTGATTATTTCTGAGGCTGTATTCGGATGTATTTTTTCGAACGTTTGCCCCGCTAGATGATCTACCCTCTACCCTAAACCATACCTCCAATGCTCGAACACCCTACGAGCATCCCGTCCAGACGCCCCGGCGGAGTAATGCACCCAGAATGATTGAGAGGACCCCGGCACAATCCGAGCAACGGCCGATGACCTACCAATTCTGCCCGTAAGCTCACACAGAATTTCCACAGCTCTCAGTTAAATGCAAACTATGTAATTTAATAAATATTCTTTTAAAAGAGCTAGGATAAATAAAGCAATATGAAAATTAGTTGTAATTTACTTGAACTTCTACTGGTATTTCAAGAAGTAATTATTTTTTAGTTAAAATATCCCCAATGTACGTACATACATATTTTTAATTGAGCCCGACTACATTTTTCCAGTAATTTTCCCTACAAGCTGCAAACCACGACATATATTAGCGTGGCAGTGAAATTGCTGATAACAGGCCAGGGGTAAGACAACATCACTAACCGCCGCAAGTGTTCCAGGTTCAAGGATGTTCTCGGCGACAACGATGACACTTTCATATCGGATGTCATCTCGGAAGTACTTCTCAACCCACTTGGCGTCCCCCCGCACCTCGGAGTCCTTCGCCATGAACAACTCCACGTCGCTAACTTCTTCTTGCCAAAGCATTATGCCGGAGCCGGCAGCAGCGCACACAAGCATGGAGACAGCCAGGGTGATTCCAGGATTCCTTCCGACGATTTGTCCAAGCCTGTAGAAAATCATGAAAAAGTACACATTATATCACGTGCTGCAACAATCATCTTACCAATGGGTGGTCAGTTTGATTACGAAAAATGACAACTCTATTCCAAAACGCGTTCCGACGCATTGCTTCATTTTTTAGCTCAAATTTCACCATTTCAAGTATTTTAAGGCCCTTCCGGATTCGGTGAAATGGTTACCTTCTTAATGTGCCGTCATAGCTGCAGACAACTGATCTGCTGGGCTATTCGCTAACCGCTTCGTCGCAAAGGTTTCGCGGCCGGCTCGCGAAATGACGTCAGAATTTCGAAAAGAGCGATTCGCTAGGCTCTTCACGAAGGTTACGCCGCGAAAGTTTCGTGCCGAAGTTCACGCGGTGAGACTGGGCCGCGAAAACTGAGTTCTCGCCGCGGAAACTCCAGCAGACGACTTCACCTACTGAGTTATATGTCTTTTATATACATATATTATTAATCTGTTGTGATTATTATTGTGTTAGATGTACTTTTATTGTGTGAAAGTAAGTTTGACAGACTATTTGATTGTTTGCCTAATGTTTTACGCTTGTTTTGTGTATTTTGTTTACTTCTCATTTCTTCGTACAAATATTGTGGTAGGTATGCGACTGGTTTTGTTTTCCACTGACAAATAAAGCATTCAATTGTCATTCCACTATTGTGTTGGTGTATGGGCGTATGTTTATTAACGTCGTAGATTTCCTTAAAGTTACAGTGCCTCGAAATAACCTTATTTTTTGCTGCTGTGTGTTTGTGTAAGAGTGAATTGCATGTCAAAAGCGAACGTTCAACTCTGGCAAAAGTTTGTATACATCGTATATATCTCAATTTAAGTTACAGTGCTTCAAAAATATCTCTCATGATCGTCGAGTTTGTACAATATTAATAAATGCCAAAATAAAAGATTTGTTCAAAGGTAAATGTAATATTTTTCGTTTATTATTTACTTCTGATAAGTAAAGCATAACTTGTGAGTATTAGTGCAAATACAGGAACCTAAGACATTAATTGTACCTACATTACTTTTCGTTCATGTCTCAGGTATTGAACATTCTAATAATGGAGAAAAGAAAATGTCTTCTAATATCCGTGATTCTAATGACAACAATCAGTCCTACGATGATTGCTTTTTTGTTAAGTTGCTTCTGTCGTGGTGTTGTTTTTTTCTCGTGTAACACTTCTTGTGCCAAAGTGAACTGCATAGGACTTTTCTTGTTTACCATTCTCTATATTTGTTGAAATATATGAAGTTTTTCAGCCACTTGAGTGATTATATCAAATTTAAAGCGCTACTTACAGAATTTTTGTTGCAGTCGATTATAATCGTTGGCGTTTCACCGTGAACTTCGTTAGTGGAAATTCAGTAAATATGTTTTTAGCAATACATAGATTCTAAATTCTCAAAACAGCAATATTATGTGATGGTTTGTATTTACTTGAGTACCATTCTACAAATTTTATATTCAATAAAAATGCTAGTAGTTATTATTAAATCTTTAGCGCTATATTCCCCCTCACAAAGTAATTTGCCCATATATTTCAGATGGTAATTGCTTGAGAACACGAGTTGATTATTATAGTTAGCATATATTGTTTCTAATATAAAATAACTGCCTAATACACACAAAATATTTATCATAATGATGTGTAGTGATTTAAGTACTGATTGGATGACGTGATGAATCTTGTTAAACTGTTTGGCATTGATAACGCTAATTTTGAACCCACTACATGCTCTGGATGATATTGCTGCTAGTACCAATGCAATGTAATAAAATATGATAGCTTCATTGAGTTCCTCAGACTCTTTGACAGCTAATAGTAGCCATTTGCTCAACTATAGCGTGTAAAAAGCACGGAATACTCTATCTAGGTAAGATGATACATTATATTACACTGTAGAAGTTATGAATTGCATTGAACAATCAGAAAATAAGAATGTTTACTAAATATCTGACCTCAATATTTTTGTTTATTATCTTTGCAAGGAATAGTCTCTGATCCACTATTAATTTACAGAATGGTTAGTGAATATCAATGGTTATAGCCATCAATAACTTCAGACCCATATCCACTGTGCCAGTGTTCTCTTTATCATAGAACTGTAATCAGAAAACAGTGGTTTACATATCATATGAGTGATATTCATTCCTTTCATTGTAATTCATACCTAGTTTAGATTTAAAGAAGAAAATTCAGCTGTGCATACTGTGACATCTCCCATGCAATCAAGGAGAGAAAGGAAAAGAATAGGCAAGATAAATGAAAGGAGGCGGTATGCTGAACTAAATTGAAACATTTTAAGGAAATAAATATTTAAAGGGGGAAGGGTGGAGTAGTAACTGACCAGCGAAATATACATGGCTGTTAAGCTATTTGTAATAATGGTTAAATGTTATGGTAGGGCAAATATGAGAATTAAAGTGAGCGTCTTGTGGAAAGAATGGACGTTAATAACAGATCAATTCTAAAATTGTATTCGGCCTCCACCAATGTTTAAGATAGCCATCAGTTTTCAAACTACTACAAGATTGTCTCTGCCAAGATATCGATTTCAGGTTAGACTTTTGAATGCACCTTGATCAGCTAATATTTTATTGTCACTCACTGTTGGATGTAAAATGTTTTTGCAAATATTACCTAAAAATATCAAGGGTTTAGCTATTGTGATTCGTTAATAATATGAAATTAATATTTTTGTTAATTTCTAAGTATTATGACTGCATAAGAAGCTGTCAGAAACTAAATGGAATTTATTACATAATGTACATGTAGTTTGGCTGCAAGGATCTGTCACAATTAAGTAGCCACTTAACCATTCGTCTACCAATTAAAGCTCATTTATTGGAATGCAGGTGACTCTCAAAGGAACTAAACACTCCACTAATAGTAGCTCTACTTTCTCATTAAATCAGCTGTGTATAAACGCATCTGCAAAACATTTAAAAGTAAACATATTCTATTTCCTTAGCCACAGTAAGAAAAAAAATGCGAAGATTTCTGCACTACTTACCGTACGGCACTCTAATCAAGTAGTAGAATCTAACAATGATATTATTTTAAATGTCATTCGACGTTGACAATTTCACACCAATAACAAACCTATTATCAAGGAATGACTATTTATCTTGATGAAAAGATAAGTATGAATAAAACACGAAACCACAATCATCCTTAAATATTTGTATAAAACGAAAGTAACAAAATTCCTCCTATTATTCCGTGATACACGACTTCGAAAACAAACTTTATAGACGCGTAGTTTTACTGTGGAATTTGCGTAATATCAGCGCAAATGTCAGTTCAATTATGAGGTATTTGGATATTCAAAACTTGTTAACGCTAAATCAGCACGGATTCCGTTACTCGTTAAGTTGGAAGCTTACGGAATACACCACGACGTAATATGTTGCATAAGAGAGTTCTTAGCCGACCGCGAACAGAGGGTAGTTCTAGAGTGCGTTAGTTCAAAGGTAGTGAAAGTAACATTAGATTGTGTCATCGCTCCCTTATTATTCCTTTGTAAATTAATGACATAACTACCGTTGTTACGAACAAAATTCGTCTCTTTGCAGACGACACAGTGTTGTACAGGGATCTAGGCAATGTGTCTGACTAGATTGCGTTACAAAATGGCCTAGAGGCTATAAATGAATGGTGCAATACTTGGAAGTTAGAATTATATTCTAAAAAGTGCGTCGTTTTGAATTTTTTGAAAAAGAATTACTCGGTCAACGAAACGTACACAATAATCAAACCAAGTTATCAAATGTAGAGTCAGTTAAATACTTTGGTGTGACCCTTACTCATGACCTGTCTTGGCTGAAACACGTCCGGGAAATCTGCGGACAGGCTAGCCGCAAATTGGGATTTATTAAAAGATTATTAGGCAAATGCGACGAGAAAGTTAAAGAGCGATGTTATTTTTCACTCGTGAGGCCTCACTTAGAGTTTGGCGCTAGCATATGGGACCCTTACGAAGTAGGACTAATCTCTGAAATAGATCGAATGCAACGGAGAGCAGCAAGATTTGTGAAAAGTAGTTACGATAAACTTAGCAGTGTTACCAAATTGTTGAAGGAATTAGGGTGGGAATCTCTAACTGATCGAAGAGAGAAAGACAGGTTAAGTCTTTTGCGCAAGTTCGAAGCAGACAGTTTTTTGCCGGACGTTCAACATATATTGCTAGAGCCAACTAATACGGGAGAAGCGATCACAGGAATAAGATAAAGGAAAAAGACTACAGAACCGATAGACTTAAATGTCATTTTTTTTCACGTTCAATAAGGGATCATAATAGTTGCGATAAATCAATCATATGAAACTCCCACCCTCAATAGGTAGAGTAGAATTTTCACTTGTGTTCAAAAGCATAACATTATTACTAACACTTTACACCACTTGATATGTCCGTCATTATTTTACTTTGTTCTCTACATGAAGTAGCATCTCGTAGCATTCATAAATTAACAGTATTAGTAATATTAACCACTATATGTGTGTATTGCATTGCTCTGCATGCTTGCATGTTCATTTACGTATCACTCTCCCAGTTTCTGGTTTGACTGCGCACTGTTCTCCTGACTGCTTTTTGGCCTGCGCCTGGCGGCCGAGGGAATGTGCGAGGTTCCGAATTGTGCAGGAACGAGGGCTGCATGCCTGGTGTGGAATCACCCCGTGCCACACACCCTAGTGGTGGCTTGCACGGTACTTCGTATATGTAGAAGGGTAAAACACTGGTCGCATAATGCATGATTTCGCATTAAACTAATCTTTTTGACGATAACTCAGCTGCGGCCAATTGGTTAATTGCATAACAAAAGTACCCAATAAACAAACAATAAAAGGTTTGACTGAATGGCATACTCCCACAGCTACACCTCGGCCCAAATATCCTCAATGGCAAATAAAGGAAAAGCCGTCTACTTCGTACGAAAATTTCCAGAGGCGGATAAACATGGTTATTCTTCGTCCGTTATTACAGCGCAGTTGAAGGTACGAAATTCAGCCAATCAGTTGAAACATTCATTTCCGGTTGGGGCTGTGATCCACGTGCCCAACGAAGGCAATAGACAGGTGGCCTTTGTTTACAACATATGTCCATGGCAACATTTTTCACTGTTCATTACGCTCTTTGCCAAATCAGTAGATTTCACCGACTTATGGTAAATTAAATGTTGTTAAGTGTTGTCAAAAGTAACAGACCGTATTTCTGCCCCAGTGATACCGCTTCTTTAACATATTGATGTGCCGTACATGACAGTGGAAATGGAGTTTTCACTCAGTGCTGCTTATTGCCGCAGCAGCTTTCTCGAAGCTCGTAATCCTCTCTCTCTCTCATGTCTTGCCAAACCTTTCACGGTAATCACTCGACCACGTATGATTTATATTGGCTGCGGTTTTTTACTTCTTAGTTTCTAAGTTAGTAACAGCATGTCTTCCTATGGTAGCTTTCGTCTATTTCGTCTTTATGAGTTTACATTCATAAATATGAGAAGTGGACAGAAATTTCTCAAGAGCGTTGTATTTATGCTGTAGCAATTGACAAATGCTACCTCAAAGCATACATTTACCACAATTTTCTCCAAAGATGGGGATGATGGATTTCTTCTTCATTTAGTTTTCGAGTGAGGGAAATAACAATAGCTTTTAAAGGAAATAACCAATTGCCAAAGTTTCCCTTTTTAAACACGCGTAATTCCATTCATTGCATAAATATGAATATCATAACTGCGGTTGTCCCGTTAAAATAAAAAAGCAATTCATTGATATTTCTTCCAGAAGGTGTATAATAACTAAGTATTCAAGATTCAACTTTTTCTCTACCTTCGTAGATAATACATCCCACAAAACAATTACAAAGGCACCAGGTAATTGGAGTGGCTCATTACTTAATCGTAAGTTAAAATATCGACGACGGTTAGTCTCTGAAAAACACATGGTAGATACATCATATACACTTTTATACACTTATTTTCCTTTTCCATGAGTGCCCTTCGCTTTCCTCAAAATCATTGTTGTTGCATTCCCTGAAATTTTCAAAGAGGCACATAACGATGCCTTCTAAACGGTAATTACATTCCAATCCGGGAGACAGATGACAAACTACGACGGTGTAACTAACTGACGCATAATGATCAACGATTAGGCAGGTAATATGTATCATTATTATGTCATGAATGTAATTCTAGATGAACAATTAACACGCATAATCGAATAATCAGGTTCTTGGCATCAATTTTATGCCTGTGTACATGAACCATTTTGAATTCATAAACCTTGTCGTTATTTCGCAGGGAATCATTCCTTTACGGTAAGGGGTGTCACAGAAATCGTTCTGGAATACAGACTGAGTGCGTGATCTTTAATCATGATATGACTGACACTAAACACCGAATTTCATCGAATAACATGACATGGAAAAACATTAATTTAAAATTGCATCGACTGCTAACTACCCACGATGGCGTCACGACTACGCCACGTCCGTCTTGCCGAAAGCCCCGTGTAAGCCGGTACCCAATTGGTCGTTGTTTTAAATGCTCAGCTGCGCCATGATAATGGACGAAGGATAAAAAACCAAATTCTCACACGAGTGAGTAATCCGAGTGTTAACGCAAAACCCATTCCTCGCTCAACCATGCCCTTCTCTTTTCGCTTTCACTGCAGTGAATTCTTAAAGATTTACCACACAATCGATCGGTTGAGTCGGGTCGTGGGGAGGTGATGAAGAGGCAGAGAGAGAGGGAGAGCTACGGGTCCTTAACGGAGAGAGGAGACGAAAGGCACGCGGCACAGAGCATGGCGAGCGACGTGGGTCCCGTGCAACACCGCGAATTGTTCCCGCCCGTGGAACAAGGGCGCCACGCCTCCACCGCGGCTGGCGGTGGCGATCGACGCGCCTTCCGAAGTCGAGGCGCGCCAAACGGAGAGGCGTCTGCGCGGGGAGAGGGTGAAAGGGTTGAAGGGAGAGGGGGGTGCAGTGAGAGGGGGATGCAAGGAGAGGGGCGTACAAGGAGAGTGGGGTGCAGGGTGAGGGGCAGCGAGAGGAGCCACGTGCTCGTTCCGAGTAGAGATGCTGAATGGGGCCAGGTTTCGATCGCGGTGGGAGTGATGACGGGAAGCGAATACAGATAACGCCAACCTCTGGATGAACTCTCACGGTGGCGGGTGCTCATCTGACGGCTCTTCTGACCGAGAGCACCTTCCTCCTCCCGAATGAACGCGTCCCTTGCCTCGAGGGAAGTCAAGTCAGTTTCCTTCCGCACGGACATGCTTTCCTTCACTCCATTCCGCCCTCACTCACCACCGTGAGTCTGCACCCTTCCAACTTATCGTCGCTTCAGACTTGGATGCACGGAATCGGGATACATTTCTGTCGCAATGAGCGCTAACCTGCGAGCCGCCACAATGGCAGGTGGTAATGAGTGTTACGCTATGTTAAGCTGCGTAAATATAAAAGAAGGCATAACAAGGAAACGAAAAATCACAAACTGTTTACTAGACGCATTGAAATCTGTTTGTGATGTACTGCCGTCCGAACTGCCACCAGAGGTGAGGCTAAGCCATTTAAATACTGAACACAGCTAAAAAAGGAAATGAAAAATCACAAGTGATCTTTTGCTGGATGCATTTCAATCAACATCCAAGTTCTTCACTGCGTCATATAGCCGTCACGACGGTGTATGGCAGAGCGTGTAGAGCAATGATAAAAAAATTACCATCAGATCAGAAATACAAGCAGCCTAAAAATTATTCATGCGCTTTTTGCCGGGTCTCATATACTACACCCGCTTATTACACTGCGAGTCATGAATTGGGCGTGTTTCGTCCACCTTGACGGACATGTAAGGCAACGGGCAACCACCTCATTAATCTTCCTACAAGATGCAGCCGTGTAGGGCTGGACGGTATTCCAATATATTGGTTCAAATATCAACATTTTAAACTACTGGGATTCCAAAATCACAATTTTAGAATGACCAATACCAATATCCTGTATTGGATACTGGTGGTCGGAAAAACCAATATTTGCAATTGGAAAATTGTACGTTGAATAACCAATATTTGCAATTGGAATATTGAGTATTGGATTACCAATGCTAAAAATTCAAGTATTGATTACTGGAACCCGGAGGGTGGTCGGAGAGCGCCCTAATCTTAAAAAAAAGACGGCGCGCATGGCACTCAGTGCAGCACTTCCTTTTCCACCATTATTCATAGCAATAACTGTGGAAAAGAAGCTTAAGATTGCTTTTCTTGTTTTATTAACAGACCTTTACATAGTTAACACAGACATTACTATTTTCCAAACACTTTTTCCTTCTCCTTCCAGCGGACCTGTTCCGTGACACCTGAATGCGCGCAAGGCATTGAGTGCAACACCGCTTCTACACGCCGTAAGTTTAATTGTTTCCTCAACCTGATTGTATTGTGCAAATTCTAATGCCTTTATGTTCCTTCCCTCAACCCACTAAATCAAGCGAAAAGAAACTATGTCGATCAACAAAGAGCCGTTGAGCGATCGAAATTAATCGCCAGGCGAGCGTTGCACAGGGTGCAACAAAAACGGTTAGCCAGCTTCTAATTCATTTTATTTCGAAAGCAGGCGCACGAAAGTACCCAAATTCATCCTTTCAATGATTTCGAATGACTGAAGCAGCCCTTCAAGTGGTGTCAGACACATTTAAGAAGAGGAGAGTCGCGAACCTGCCTCCGCCGCAGCCCGTGGTCAGGGAACAAGGACAGGACACTGCCAGTGATGCGTTTCTACCACCACTACCTCAGCCTTCGACGGTGACACATAGGTTTAACCAGGAGGTGGTGCGATATAAAACGTTTCCAGCGGAGGAGGTCACAACGGACCATTTTAAGTGGTGGCGGAGCCATCAGTCCGTCTTTCCTTTGACGTCGAAAGGATGGGAGGAAAGGAAGGTTTATCATCATACCTGCCACACGTTTGCCGTCAGAAAGACTTTTTAACATTGGCGGTGAGGTCATCACTGATACCAGAAATTCATTAACAGAACATGCTTAAAAGCCATTTTTTTGTGCTAGTAATGTTAAGTACATGCCTGTGCCAGCCTGATTGTTTATTTGAGCAGCACTTTTGTCTCAGCAGCATTTGCAAACCATTGTAAGCCAATGATTTTATCGGTTAATATTGCTGTGTTCAATGTTTTCCAATATACCAATATTTCTTTTTTTCATTGTTTCCAGCATTTTAATATTTCCAATATTCCAATATGCCAATATTTTTACAATATTCAATAGTCCAATACAGGTCATTGATATTGGTCCATTTTCAATATTTTAAGATATCGGATATTGATATTGGGATTCAAGTACCGCCCAGCCCTACAGCCGTGCATTCATAGACGTGAAGTCATTCCTCCCGATAAAATATTCCGGAGGTAAAATAGTGTCAAATCGGACCTCCGGGAGGGGAATGTCAGTAAAGGTGGATAAAGGCTTATGGCAGCGAGAGCATGGGGACACCAGCCATGCAGTGGGGAGAGGATAAAGGAATTGGGAGTGGGGAGGAACAGAATTGAAAGCAGTTTTGGAGGAGCTAGTGTCTCGAACAGTGAAATAAATTCTGTGAAATGGGCCAGAGTCTGGCTTAGCATTAGTTGTATTGATCATTAATTGTGCGTGGGAGGGAGAAATTCTTCCATCATCCTGTTACACGGTAGGTATATCTCTCTCTCATGTTGTCCCTTTTATCAGCGCTAAATTTACTGCATAGGAGAGAGATGATATCATCCACGTCAACCTGAAGCTCATGTGATCTAAATTTTGGTTCAATAGCTATTTGGAGTAGGCTACCAACAACTGAGGTTTGATTGGTAGATTGGTAATGGGTGAATTACCTGGGAAGAGGAGGAAGAGTGTAGAGAAACCTGGTGTTGGCATTACCCAATTCTTGACGAAAGACGCCAAGCTGTCCACAGTGTCCTATCCGAAGGGTAGTGTGCTATACCATAAGTTGCTCTCCACGGGCCATCCGAGTTGGGATAGGTGTTTCAAAGAAAAATCTACGAAACTACCGGCATTCGATCCTGGGTACTCTACCCACCACGCCAACCCGATCCCTGTTCGGAATAATTCTAGCCATCTTAGAAAAGCATGTAACTTCAAATGTATGTAGCGTCTCCCAACTCAGTGCCACGAATCGCGTGACCACACTTGCACACTTGGCAGGACACTAGTCGTGGAAAAGAGCGGAGAAGGGAGAGGGGAGGAGTGTGAGCAGCATCTCTCTGGACCAGAGGAGTCCCACCCGACGAGAGGATTGCTGTATTCCAAGTCATCTCCCCATCACACCCGAGTAGGAAGCGGAATGCATTTGAAACATTTCCGTCACCGCCTGGATTCATTGGCAGATCGGGTTGGTGTGGTGGCTGGAGCACTGGCTTCCGAGGGCCCGGGTTCAAATCCGAGGGGTAAAGAAGATACATCACTGGAATTCCGATCCCTACTTGGTTGTCTTTTGGAAAGCGCTTCAAGTGCAGCACTCCGCGCGTCGTAAGGGACGTTAAGCTTTATTCCCTTACGCGCCTTTTGGTCTAATGCCGACGCCGTATTTCGGGAGCCCAGCTGGAGGAGAGCGTTTTACGACGACAATGGGACCACGGTTTAAGAGCCATCGGACGCAATGAGTACTGAATTTTGATTGTTCTCCAGGGCGTTGATTCTGGTTCTTCCGTCGCTAGGAGGTAGCTACTGCTATTTTTAGCTAACGCTAAGAAGGAACACAATTCCCGTACCTATCAACTTAGCGGTCGCTAAGGTTTGGGCAACTTCGGTAAGTTAGCGAATGATTCCACCATATAGTGACGTAATGCCAAAAATCAGCACAACGAGGAAGAAAAAGCAAGGATGAATTTACTTAGGTTAGCAACGGTGAAGTAAACAAGCAGTATTAATTCAATAACAATCAGTAATAACCGTATGGGCATGTGAACGTTGATAATTTATCTTTTTCAGGTAAATGTTGACTGCACAACGATATCTGCATTGCTTTATTTTCATTTCTTTTATATGCCTTCATATACTTTTTTATTTTTACGCAATAAAGGAGCAAGTCAGGAATTAGTCGAATAGTAAATTAAAGATTAAGTTAAGTGTGCCAATCGCAGTTATTGTGTGAGGATATTTGGATATTATCCGGGTGAATGTTAAAAGCCGATATATACCACTCCAAAACAAGAAGGTACATGTTTATGCGCTGCTAAATAAACGTCATTGTTATGATTTAAGTGTTTCAATATTGATTTGGCATTATCGCAAAAGGTTTACGATTAGCTAGCGGAAGTGTAATGAACCTCAAGAGTGTTCCATGTATTTAAGTGTCAGGCTTAATACCTATGTCGTAAACGTTTCAATACATTTACGTATGCCGCTGTCACAATATTGGTACAAACGTCCCGTCGTAAGTTTAGAAGTATTAATTATAACATTTCGAATCCTATATGCATGTGCAAGAAACTGAACTCTGAGATTATTCATTACCAGTATTTTTTAAATATATGTCATATATTGCTCCCGTGCTCGTAGTCGTAGAAGTTTCTTACCGACGATATTAAGGTACCAATACCAATTTGAATCCTCCACCGTAATAAAATGTAACGTTAAACGCATGCATTGAACATGTTTAATGTTTGCGATGTCCATTTCAATAGTTGGCAGCCTCATTAGTATTAGATATTATAGCTGGAATGTATAATTGCTCATTCATGAAACGAAAAAGTATGGCGATACCTTCTGTGATTCCATTATGAACTTGGAATTTTCTTTTTTCACTCTCAGGAAGCTCGCATATAGTTTAAGAAAATTTCAACTACGTATTTATTTTAAATATTATTATTTAGTCTGCTGTGTTTTTAAAATACTACGTCAAACCTTTTTTTCAGATGTTCAACACAAATTTCTGCCTAAATAACAAAAATAATGCGAGATAAATCAATATTAAATTTTATAAGATGAAGTTTTAAGAAAAGCATGTAAAAATGAACTTTGTGCACGAGCCAATATATCATCACCTTAAGCTTTTTAAGGCAAAGCGTGGAAGCCGAAATATAGGCACCTTGAGCTTCTAAGGGTTAAAGAACTTTAAAATATTGTTTATACCCTTTATAAAAGTTCTTTCACTGGGCCCATCTGGCACGTTCGTTATATATTCATGACACTTCAAATAGTTACGCAGTGAAAACAACTTCTTCTCGATATGAAAGCATACAATAAAATTAACTGCCTTGAAGAATACCAACTGAATATCTACCCTCAAATCAAACTAAGATCATCTTTACTACGATTCCATATACATATTTCCATTTACTTAGAACACTAGAAAAACGTAAGTAAGCTAACAACGATTGCAATTAAATCACGCTTCCTAAATGCTCCAATGCCAAAGTTTCGATTTTCGGTCAACGAATCCGAAATTTCGTATTTTCTCACTCAAATAATCCATGCGTATGTCTTATCGTGGCATTGAAATCAGCGATGCACTAGCTACAAATCAGCTACACTTTAGCGACAGATAAATGAACCGGAATGGGTTTTTGCTGCTATTCCGTAGCTAAAGTGAATTAGATACCGCTAGCCTAACGGTGAATCTGCTAACCCGGGACCGGAATCAAATTCGGAGCTACAGTCGCCAATGTCGTCGCTACGTGAAGATAGCGACCGCTAATAAGAACTAGAATGTGACACCCAGATGGGGGAAAGTTCCGCCAACGGCAGGATTTGAACCCGGGTCTTCATCTTGGAGGAGCCAGTTCTCCATCCACGGCGCGAATTCGGCGATTTCACCATTCGCCCAGACGTCATTGGCGCCCGTCATGAAGGGCCGTCAAGAAAGGTGCGTTCGGATAGCGTGCGATGCGGCCGTGCTCCCACCTGGCCCATGCAGCACGCCAACCATGGCCAGCCATGGAAGCCTTTCAAGAAACAGACATTTCTCGATTACCTATTTATACCCCAAGTGCACGAAGTTGGCACTTAGACGCTGCGCTTAGATTCCGGCTTTTAACGTTAATAGTGACGCTCGCGTCCTCGCGAATACCCTCGTCCAATGATTCGTAAATGAACACGTGGGTACGCGCCACCTCGGGCCGCTCTTGAAGAGGTGCATGTTCATTTGATGACGACGATCGTAGTAATTTAATAACCGCGCAAGAGTCACCGCTTAGTTACCGATGGCGAACCGTTATCTGACAGGAACGAGGCATTTTACACTATTCACGGCCCTACGATATGCAAACGAAGCATTATTAACGGGAAATGCGAAACGAGATGTGTGTATATGAATCATATAGTGCCACAAGGATGGTGGACAAAAATATAAAAACATAGAAAGGGAGACAATCACCAAGAAGTTCCGATTTATTTCTATAGTTGAACCACCTTTCTCATGGGTGAGTAGGTAAAAGAGGAGACAATCAGGTTTTAGAGTGGGGGAGGGGGAAGGGCAGGCAAATGGGCTCATATTCTTTCTGTCCACGTACCATTGATGAATCAACAAAAACAACGGGAGACACTACGACAGTTACCACAATTTTCCGATTATAATACGCACCTACATTCTTGCTCGCGAAATTTGTGAATGTTCGTACTTCCTATGATGCACACCTATATCTGAAAGCGCGGCATTTTATGATATTGTCATGGCGCTCACAAAATCATAGGAAGAGCAAGAAGGCTGCCCGCGGATAAGGCCATGCCGCCGCTTTTGAATACGTATCACTCTCTAGTTTCCTCAAGGGGTACACTGTCAATTTCAGGTTCCCCCCTACAGTGCACCCTTGCGTTATGGAACTGCTTGCAATCAGGCGACTAGATCACGACGACCTCACCACATATTATCTCTTTGTTCCTTCTCCCTTCGTTCCCTTTTCGTTGGAGTTGGATCCCGATCGGTCTCCTTGCAGGAGAAATGTTACTTTGCAACATCACTGCAAAAATGTCCGCGCGATAGTAAGAATATCTGAAACGTTTGCGGGGTAATTTCCATCTCGATACTGAGCTGTGACAGTGGGAGAAATACATTTCGCGCACACACAAACCAGTGTCCTTTCCCGAAGAACAGGTATGAAAAAGATCTTACTCAAGCTCATTTTGTTTAATTGAAACAATAGATTGGTGTTCAAGAATATTATTTATGCACATATTTTAGGCGTATCCAGGTCAACCAATAGAGCCTTGACTCATATATTACCAACCTTTACTCATATATGCAGAAGCTGAAAATGATAGGAGTGTTGGAGAATCTTGGCAGTGGGGAGACTGCGCAAATATTTGGCATAAATGAGGCACATTTTCGTCAGTGGCGGAAATCAAAGGATGCCCTTCAGCATCAAAATAAACTCAAAAACAGGCGGAGTCCTGGACGTCGACGAAAGGCGTTGAGCCCCAAGCTAAAATAACGGCTACTGGAATATTTACTCACACGAAAGGCTAGTGGTTGTGCATTTAGCTTGGCAGATATTCGCTAGAAAGCACTTGCTATTATGAAAGTCTTAAATCCAAACGGCACGTTTAAGGCATCATGCAAACGGTGTTTTCTTTTTATGAAAAGGCATGAAATTTCAATTTTCCGCCGGACTTCAATTGACCAGCGAATGCCCAATAACTAGGAAGAAAAATTAATCGAGTATCACAAGTCTATCATAAGAAGATATCATAAGATTGCGCAAAAATATGTCTACAGTGACTCGGACATGGCCAAAGCCGATAAGGCACCGCTGACATTTTTTATTCCATTTGCACAGACTACAGAAAGGGAAGGGACGAAGTCCAACCCTTGAGGTCAACCGTTTACGAGAGGAACCGAAACTGGTAGGTATGTATGTACTTACGTGATTTTGGTCGAAAATCGCGCTCGCACGTGTTAGTGAAAAAGGCCAGATGGGCGAAAACGTAACAAATGACTGGCTGCGTAATGTGTGAAACAAAAGCCTTCCTCGCCGGCGTCGAATGTCAGCTCTCGATGCGTTTAGGTGTCATCGACTGTCATGCTTCAAGAAGATACTCTGCGAAAATGGAACAGATCTCGTAATCGTCCGCGGAGGGAAAACCAGCCAGTTACAGGAGATGGAAGACAGTTGTAACTGACCATTCAAAGAACAAATTCGCCAGAAATAGAATGAGTGAACGACATTCCATGACAACTTCAGGCAGGCCTTAGAACCGGACCTAGCGCTGATCACTGAGTGGATAGAATAGTCGTGGGATTCGTCCATGATCAATCGAGGCTTTAAAAAATGCTGCCTCAAAAATGCAAAGATGCAAAAAATGCAAACTTTCCAAATACTGACAACTTGCAGTAACAATATTTTAACGTGAATAATATATGGTTATGATTAAAAGGACATAATGAGTCTTAATTGTCGTTACATAAGCGTGATTCTCGTTTCGAAATACATGCATATGTTGATTGATGCCAATGGGAATCTTGGAAATCCGAGAATTGAAATTGGAGCTCGGGTTGCAATCGAGTAAATATGTATACATCGTAGGACGCATAAGCGAGCAAATAATGTAAATTCCCAATATTGATGATTACGCGGAAAAGAAAAACATTGCTGATCCCAATGAAGATCTTGGGCCCACGAGGAGCATATGGAAATCGAGAGATGAAGCACGTTATGCATTGTGGGAAGATTCTCAAATGAAAAAGTAAAAGAGAGGTGCTATTTCGCACTCGTCCGGCCACACCTTGAATATGCAGCAAGCATATGGGATCCGGTGCAGAAAGACTTAATTTGGGAACCTAATAAAATACAAAGGAGAGCTGCGCGATTCGTCAAAATTTGCTACGGGCGTACAGACAGCGTTACGCAGATGTTAAACGAATTAGGCTGGGAGCCGCTAGAGACTCGGAGGCTGCGCGCTAGGCTTAGATTACTTGAGCAATTGAGAATAGATATATTTCAGAGCGACACGGAGAACATCATATTAGAGCCCCACTATATTTCCAGGTCCGACAGAAACGATAAATTGAGAGAGATATTTTGCCGAACGGATAGGTATGGGAATTCGTTTTTACCCCGAACAATAAGGGACTTTAATAAATGCAAGGCGTAATTTCATTAAAGCGTTTCCTTTTTATATGTAAACGGCTGGTGTCCTAACACCCCCCGCCACACGCCTATTGAGGCGGCTTGCGGGGTAGTATGTAGATGTAGATGCATCCTTCACCATGCCGACGAAACGTATATCAAATTTCACGAGAAAGTCTTCCTCTCTGAAAACCCGGAATCGTGAAGAATTCGACGGAGAAAACACTGCCGAGAAGTTCGAAAACAATAGTGTATTCCCCTCTGCGTTCCGTGTTTGCTTCCACCGAGGAGAACGTAAATGCGTTAGGAAACCGAAAGCGTTTCTGTGAAGAGAGAGGGGAGGTGGAAAAGGGAGTGGGGAGGTCGAGAGCGAGGGAGGGGAGGAGAAGGCTCTTCCGGAGCGACGCGACGCTCAAATCGCGAGTGCACGTGCACTCATCGGCCTGACGCGCGCGGCTCGCCACCCGCTGCTGCGGGACAAGGCTCCCTCCCCTCCCCAACTTCGCCTCGAGGCAGCCCTGCCAGCTGATGCCGCCCCCCCGCAACCAACTCCCCTCCCGCGACCTCCACCGACCTCCCCCCTCCCGCAACCTCCCCCTCCCGCAACCTCCCCCTCCCGCAACCTCCCCCTTCCCGCAACCTCCCCTCTCCCGCAATATCCCCCCCCCCCAAACGGCGCCCCGCTCCCTATTCCGTTGATGTCGGCCGCACGCACCCTCGCAACACCCAACGGTCGACTCGGATCATCACGAGAGGGCCTGCCGCACGCGGGTGCTCATTACCGCAGTGAAGCAATGAGGATAAGGGGCTGAGGCACACGTCTATCGCGGCGCGGACTATCACATGCCATGCCGATCACGGCTCTTGAATGCAGCTTATGAGCTGTTAGCACAGCCGACCCAATCGCAACTAATTTTTGCACGTGAGCTTGCTAGCTCATTCCTGTTTTCTCAATGAGTGAGTGTAGTGACAGGACGGCGATTGCGATTGATATGATGGTTCTGAAAAAAATATAACATTTTAGCAATAATGTCAGCCAAGTCGGTCACAAATATTCGAAGTGGGCTCGATAGTAGTTAAGTTATAGGATGATAGTTACAGTATTGTAGATAGGAGCTCGCCAGTGATTTTATCACCAATGGAATTTTTAATTTTGGTTGATAGCGATGGTTGACATTTCCCCTTATTGTTATGCCGTCCCTGCACACGTTATAAAATTGTCAATAGTTGTGCAACCTTTTCGTATTCAGTACCAAGCGAATTTTATCGATTTTATTTCATTCAGGGAATAAGCATGCACTTGAGAGTTTGTTGAGATATACATTTTAAATTCGTTTTGTGTGTTGCTTACGCAATATACAAGAATAGTCAAATAAATTGGGAAGGGTTAGATATTCATTTTTGTCAAAAGGAATCTAGGTAATGTCTTTCCAAGACAGGGTGACTACGTCAGACGTCAAGCATGGGACTCGTTCTTAATACTTAGGAGACACAAAAACTACAAGAAAGAACGCCTCGCATTCATAATAGACACAAGCGCTGATGTAAGCTTGATTAAGGCATCACTGCTGACGATGAGAGTTGGCGTTGCTTACTTCCCCAAAGACCGTATTAAAGTTATGACAGGAGAAATAGCCAGTACCCTAGGCTCGGCGGAGCTAACTTTAGTGACGGAAGAGAGGAAAACCTCGCACCAATTTCAGGTATAAGCTTTCGTTAAAGTACGACGGCATTTTAGGAAAATACTTCTCGAGCGAGATGAGAGCAAGGATCAGCTATGAAGAGAAGTCGAACACCATGGAAGATGTGGTCGTTAAATTTGATTCCCGATCAGAAGATGATGTATCATTGCGGACACGGAAATCTACCCACGGAGTACTTCCCGCGAGGAGCGAGGTAGTAGTGAGATGCCCTTCCGAGAAGGATGGAGAGGAGATTGTGTAAAAAAGAGAGATTTGTTTGAGAGGGGTGTACCTGACGGCGTCATTAACCGTCAGCATGGGAAACGAAAACTGGCTCTCATTAAGAAGCAAGATTATGTATATATTTCCATGGTTCGCGAGCGAACTTGGTGAAACTTCGAGTTCATATTGAAATAAATAAACTTTGTATATTCCACAAAAATATGTAATGGAATAAACTCCGACCGGTTTCAACACTTTCTCGTCATTTTCAAGGGGAAATACTATTATTTCCTGTAGCGAGTGCGTGCATGCACCTTGTCTCGGACGAGGTGTGAGGGGGAGGGGAGGGTGGTGGGAGGGGAGTAAGGAGGCTGTTAAGGAAGACGCATCGGGCTGGAAGGTGGACGTACTCGGATATTTTCTGGGAGGGGGGACAGGAACTTGGTAAAGAGGAGACTGATACAATGGTACAAGTCATTTAACAAATCGTTACCAAAATGGTTAGCGTGTATCAATATTAAAAAATTCTCAAAAAAATCCAGCTTAGTCCCTTTGTCAGAAACATGTAAAACATCCACTCTAAAATGTGACACATGATTAAAATTAGATAAATGATTAGCAAAAACTGATTTACCGTCACAATTGATAAAAGATTTAAAATTTTCTTTTTTCCGTGCACTAAAACTTCGCCCCGTCTGCCCCGCATAAAAACAATTGCAGCCCTCTGTATCACACTTAAAAACATGTACTCCACTTTTTCCTCAGCGCTAAACTTGTCTTTGGAATTAAAAAACATTCGACCAAGAGTTGTCTACATGACAAACCTTTTAAAAATCGATTTGCCTCCCCCCCTCCCCCTCCTACCACCCTCCCCTCCCCATCACTCTTCGTCCGAGACAAGGTATATAAACGCACTCGCCACAGGAAAGAATTGTATTATCCCTGGAAAATGACATGAAAGTGTTGAAACCGGTCGGGGTTTATACCATTAAATATCTGTTTGGAATATACAAAGTTTATTTATTTCATTACGAGCAAGATTATGTGCTTGAGGAGGAAGTAAACTTGCAATCGGTGTTGGGTAGGTGGGAATTGCTCCTCTCTCTACTACGTTTAGAGGGCCTTAATAAAGAAGAAAAGAGGGAAATAATGGATTTGATTGATTAATACAGTGAATTGCTCTATTAACCTGGGGATTCCCTTTCGTGCACCGATATATTCGAGCATAGTATTCCGACTTCTGGTGTTGACCCGATAACAGGAATCAACGTAAGGCCATACAGATTCCCGAAGCACACAAAGAAATCGTGAGCAAACTTAGAAGCGTTCGATAGGTCCTTCATCGGTAACGTAGCGAACAATAAAAGTCAGTTCATCTGTATGGGTAATATCTGGTGTAGAATCCACAGAAATGGAGTAATAATTTTTTTTGTTTATTAGCTCATCAAGTACCCAAATGAAGATGAACCTTTTTCCCCATAAGTTCTATTAATCCTTCGCAAATATTTGACAATATATACGACGTTGATCCGCGACCTTAATTTCCATATTTTATTATGTGTTATTTAAAAAAAGAATCATATTCTCCCAGGAGTTCAACGTACCTAAATAATTACCAATATGAAGAGAACCAAATTTCTGATAATCACCACGAAAAGCTAAACTTTTGGATGCAATTCATTTTATAACATCAGTGATTCGACGTAATACTTCTATCCAATAAACTTCTTCACTTTTTTTGCTGTATCATTTTCGATGCAAGCATGTTCTCTCCTTTATTTTGAATATATCGTTAAACACTCTTTATGAGTTTTACTTTGTTCGTGATCTACAAGTCGCTCAGGATGCTCCCAGTCATTAAACCCATCAAATGAGAAATAATCTTTTGTTGTGAAAAATAGTCGGCATATAAAACAATAAATTTTGTCAGTTGTTGGAGAATATGATATACTTTTACGATCTAACTACCCGCCATTATTGAGCCTTAATTTAAATAGAGATTTGCTCATGAATCTTATTTTTTGTCTATGCCCTTCTGGTCCTTCTTCATAAATACGCATGGATTTTGTGAAATCAGCGTCCTTGTTGCTGCTCCATTCAGGATATTTTTGTTACCAATACACACTTAATTTTTCATCGATCTCGTTCCATAAAGCTACATCTGTTGGATATGCTGTGGCATCCATCGATTCGTCTTCTATTAATTATAAAAAAATATTTTTACCATTAAAAGGAAATATTAAGAACCAGATAAATTCAATTTTTGCCAGCTCAGTATCTAAGTTATTCATTTTTTGGCGGAGTATAAGTTATCAAGTTATAGTCTCACAGTCAAAAATTATTAAAATTGAAGGTATCCCGAAAGTGAATATATTTGCATTGCCTCCTTCTCAGATACAAATGCCGATCTAGTGAATTAAAATCAGTGCATTGTATGTGATTTTTGTTTATGGTTTTTCACGAGATTTACACACCAACTCTCGGGTTCACATTTCCCATAAAAACTTATAAAAACTATGTTTCTGAAAATTTCAGGGCTTAATTCTCATTAAAGCGTTTTTGGTGATTTTTTGCCACGACTGCTGCCGGGAGGGAGTTATTTTTTCAGTATATCAAGTGTTGCAGAGATATTAAATATGGGTATAACTATATATATGGGTACACTCTATGGTTTCAGGCTTTACTTTGTAGAAATATTTAGTATCCATACTAAATTATATACTTTGTCATTTCTCCACAGTATTCATTAACGGTACAACGCGTTTCGCCGATCTACGGCATCATCAGGTACAAATTATTAGTTTGTTTTCGTTATTGAACGTTAAAAAAACTAAGAATTTCTACCTGATGATGATGCATATCGGCAAAACGCGTTGTACCGTTAATAAATACCGTGGAGAAAATTCAAAGTATATAATTTAGTATGGATATATAGGTACTAGTGCACTGTAAGCTCGAGCCTGAATTCTAATTGCTATCGCTTTCTTACCGAGGACGCAGTTGCAGCGGGATAAGCAAGGCTTCAGAAATGCAGTCCTGTAAGATGGCACGAACCTCCCCATTTAAATACGCGACTTCGAGCATGTCGAGCTTTGCCATACCCAGGTTTTTCCGTAAGCTCGAAAACCCGACGGCTGGCGGGAGACTCACCCTTTCCATGGCCTGAGAGGAAACACGAACACATAAGTAAAGGGGACACAGAGTACTGCAAGTAGTGCACCTTCAGAAATAAATTTTAGTCAGAAATAAATTAATATATTTAAATTTTCAAACTTTTTTTGTCTTCGCTCGACTCCTCGGTTTCGGCATCAAAGTACATGCCGAAGCGGCCATTATCGATCGAATAACAGTTTGTTATGGTTTCTGATTTGAATGATATTTGAAGAATTATCGCAGTGTGATATATCTTGTGAACTACAAATAATTTAAAATATACTATTCTTGGACATCAAATGTGAGTAGTGGTCTAGAATGCTCTGCAACGTTATATTGGATGTTTCGATCGCACGTTTTATTTTGGTTTTTAGCTGTGACGATTTAAAGAAAATTATCCCAGTTGAGCATTCAATTTCAAGTTTTAAATAAATTTAGCATCACTATGTTACAACGTGCAAGAAACAACCATGTAATTTTTTGTGGTAATATTCAATCGAAGGTTTATCGTGTGTTTTGACTGGGTACATTGTGGCATGCCAGTGACTACAAACGTTATTTATGTGCCGCGCTGGATTGCGTACGCCTAAGCGGTGACATTTTTATGTAAATTAGTTGGAATTGATTTCTTAAAATGATCTGTTATGACAGAATTGGTATTAAAAGTGTAACAAATACGTAGTAAGTGTTGGAGAAGACGTAATAGTTCACCCGAAACAATCAGTTCGTTGTTTCTACTATTGACTAAATTAAGATGTGGAATCTAATTGAATTGAAGTACAGTTGGTGACTAGGTGGATTGCTCTTGTCTGGTAAGTGTGGTTGTTTACGTCCCAGAGAAGGGATAAATAATTTTTTGTTTTACTATTCTTCATCCAGTGAATTTTGCCACATTAAAGCATCTCAGTAGATAGAGTATATACTCTATCTACTGAGAAAACGCACTTGGTGAATATAAAACTAAAAAATACAGTGTTAAAAACACAGGCACACGGAAATAAATAGAAGGGCACTCAGAAAAAATATATAAGGACGTTCCGGCGGCCGGCGGCAGCAAGAGACTAACTCAGTTAACTGAATTATTACAATAACTTTGTTAATTCCACTGATGATTTATCAACATGATGGTTTCAACACTGTCATCTTCAGGTGCCTCCAATTGTTGAAACCCGGGTCGTGTCAATAAATAATCAGTTAAATTAACAAATGTATTGTAATTATTCCGTAATGGATCAATTCCACAAGGTCAAACCTACAACCGTTTCCTTTGTCAGTTAACTGAGTTTAACTAAACGGTTTAATAGGCGGTGCTATGAAACCATTACAAGTTTGAGCAGAGAAAAGTCATGTCTGCTACTTTAACCACGACATTTCAATATTCCATATCTGGTGGAGGTGGGTAAAGTCCTCGCCTGCTAATCCGAGGGTCGCGGGTTCGAGTCCCGCCAGGGTCGGTTCAGGGCATGGGTGTTTCTGTCAAGTTCTGGAGGTTCGGCCACTGCGAAACCTGACGACAAGCCAATGGCTTGTCGGGATCGCAGGGGCGTACGGACCACCAGAATCGTCCGAGGGAAACAAAATAAATAAGAAAAGAATACCTACAAGACATTAAATGTTCCATGGTTCACAGTTTCTATTGCTCTGTAAGGACGTGTCAGCATAGTAGTGCACGGTAGGCGCGAGAGGGGGGGCCCGCAGTTTGCCCATCTTCGCGGGCATCCGCTTTCCAAGGCTGCCAACCAAGCAGAGTAAAAAACTCCGAAAGCGAGCAATTGAGGCACTTATCTTCCACACAATGTCAGCAATTTGTCCTTTTTTTCCATTTCAAATGTCCCTTTTGGCATCCACGGCCATCAACACCACCAACCAATCCCCCTTCCCCGCCCACCACCCTCCTCCAACCCCACTCCATCCAATGCCACGCTTCGCATGACCATTCCCCCCCCTTTCTACCGGCTCACTCAGTCGGAAAAAGATGGCTAAAATTCCAAGCGTGTTTTTTTTCAGTCTGGAAGTTGAAATTTGGCTTGTTAACTCTCCTTTTATTTATACATGTGATGCGTGGTTAAGTACTTAAGGTTAGCAAGCATGGGGGACAAGCTAAAGTGTATTTAAGGGACAGGCGAATAGAGAATGTAGAGGAGTTTACCTACCTGGGAAGCATAATAACAGCCGATGGAAGGAGCAAAAGAGACTTAGAAAGTAGAGTACACCAGGCAATGAAGGCGTTTTATCAAAAAGGGAAACTCCTAACATCCAGAAATATCGGCCTAGACCTAAGAAAACGCCTTCTTCAAACTTATGTGTGGAGCATATTTTTATATGGCAGTGAGACCTGGACGTTGGGCAAGGCAGAAAAGAGGAGGGTGGAAGCATTCCAGATGTGGTGTTTCAGGAGGATGTTAAAGATTCCCTGGGTGGACAAAATCAGTAACGAGGAGGTTCTCAAACGTGTGGGGGAGTCTCCTTGTCCGCTGAAATTACTGAAAAAGAGAAGAAATATCTGGATCGGGCACCAACTGAGGCACGAAACATTGCTGACCACCATCTTAGAAGGCACTGTGGAGGGAACCAACTGCCGGGGCAGGCCTAGGTTGGAGTTTATGGGGCAAATAATGAAGGAGTTAGGCTGCTCCACTTAAGTGCAGTTGAAAAGAATGGCACAAGACCGTAGTGTATGGAGAACTGCTGCCAACCCACCTTTGGGTTGAGGACTTAAGAAGAAGATGCGTGGTTTTATTTTTCATATTCCTCGCGCATTAGCAATATTCAAGGGCTTAAATGTGAGCAAGGTATGATGCAAAAAACGCCGGAATTCAGTTTCCTCTGAAATTCTCCGAAATGAAGTAGTTGCAGAACATTTTGCAGTTCCTTTACGGAACAAAAGGTAAAAGCATATTACAAAACAGTTCTTAATCTTTTTCTAGGTCGTAACTTTAATCGATTTACAGTGATATTCGCTATTTTAATATAACAAAAAGGCGGACCCAATTTTCCGCCAATTTTCTACTTCCAGGTAGTAACGTAGTTAACATGTCCTCGGAAAAACTATATGCAACCTATGTTAAAAGATTTACTGAAGCTTCAGAAAAGTAAACCCATTGAAAAAATGTGCGATCGTCTGCGACGCCGAAAATAAATTCGATTACTCAATAGTGCAGCGGAGTCCAGCCTTGCGCGCAGTCAGCTAATGGGAACGCAGCGACGCATTATTATGCGCTTTTGACGCCAAGGCGATTTTATAATTCTATAAAGGACCACCAAAAGCGTTATAATGGTGGTTTGAAAAGAGAATCCATTCTCTTCCATGTTGACCGATAGCATAAGTAGTCTCTCTTCGGATATATTCAAGGAGCTAACCCTGGCATTTCGCGTTACCATTTAAGTCTGTGGAAGGACATGTTTAGCTTCTGTGGGCAGCATGCAGAGCCCGTTGAACATGCCCACTTCCTCCCACACAAGTCACCCGCCAGCAGCTGGTATCACACATCCATCCCTTCACCGGTGTAAGCGGCTCGCGACAAGGGACGTTTTATGAGACCGCAGGACCGTTTGTGTGGTCACTTTGAGTCGGCAACTTTCTCCTGCTTTGGAGTTCTCATTGAAAGTGACGTTAAGCTTAAAAATTACTCGTTATTTATTAAATATTCCGTGTTTACCACTCCATAAATCGAAATTTCATCCATACTGTTTTCTACTACAACAACCAAGTGACTGCAAAGCAATTTTGAGACTGAATATTTTTGCACATCTCACCTAATTTTGGAAGCAACAACTGAATTTTAAACATTATAACACATTCCATTTTTCCGTCCGTCGATGAAACCCATCAGGGAACGGGAGCCCAGGCGCGTTGAGTCACGAAACGTTCCGCTTGTGTCCTGAGTAGTGCATAAAATATGATTATTCGAATGGTTATGGATTGTAAAAACATATTACGCTTAAAAATAGTGAGGTTACTGCCTAAATGAAGTCTTTCTAGAGGAGGAACGCCATGCAGCCCAAATGTTTTTATTCAAAATCGTAAGTCGGAGCATTCCTTCTCCTTAAACGATTTGTTTATGGAATTTCAGGGACGATTTAGGTTTCGTCATAAAAGCAGGTAATTGCAGCAAAATCGAATAGTAGCAAAGAGAAACGCACACATCAAAGGAGTATTGAATCTAGGTAGAAACGTGAATTGATTGCCGGAGAGGATGGCCGCGGACAATCAAGCACGTGGAATACATTTGCATTGCAGGGAAATATATGAGCGGCTTTGCCATTGGCAAGTGAGGAGCACGACGGCGGTTGCGGGGGAATGCCATTGGCTTGCATTGCACCTTACCATTGGAGACTCGGCCTTCCCAGCGGTCTTAAACCACTTGGCTTCCCATAGAAAACCCTCTTCCAGGGTTCCCTCCTGCACACATGCCCTGCCCATCTCAACCTTCTGCATTTTTCCTATGCTATTATGTCAGGATCTGTATATATTTCTTTTAGTTGGATCTGTATATACATATTAGTTTTAATTTTTTACTCGTTCTTATTCTCCACAGCCCTTCTTCCTTCATTGGTCCATAAATTGTTTTCAAAAGTGAACAATCATCTTTCCAATGTTTTGCTTTCCAATCCAACTGAAAACGTTAGCATTGCCACTTAAGCGCTTCCCTTAATTTATATTTCGCTAATCACATATCGCTGTGTGAATCGTAATCTGCCCAGAAGAAGCCTTAAAATAGCCCAAAACTCTTAATTATATTCCGAACTGGTTGTATTCCAGCATCATATTCCAATCTATGCGGAGACTCGTTTTTCATTCTTCGCAATCAATTAAGTTTTTTTTTAACCATGGAACATGGAACCATGGAACACTTTTCTTCCGTCTTTCTTCCATTCTTATGAGGGAGAATTTCCGTTCTATAAGAATACAGCAATATAGTAACAGGTGTATAGCAGAACGTATAGTCCATCAGCGATACGATTGATGGAAACGAAGCTAGGTAGAAAACAAATGACTGGCGAAGGACGATTATCGACAAACGGTCGTTGATACTGATTCATATTTGTCATTTGATAAGAACAATGCTCTGTAGGTGACGAGGAACTAATTTGATGCACGATAATAATTTTCATTGATTTCGTTAATTTTAGTAAAAGTTGAGTCCTCTTCGATAAAACCGAAGCACAACACTGATTCTGTTTTAAAAATGGTAGCATTATACTTTCCATTCGTTTCTCAGTGAGCTTATTTTCTTGCTTTTAGCCTCTTTTTTTTTTTGTTAAATCGATATTTCCTTTTTTCAAAGATGTCTTCTTAGTCTCTACTCCAGGAGTTTACCCAGAATGTGACTTCTCGAGTGAGAGTTCGAGGGGCGTTGCCTTCCTCCACGAGGAGGGCCCCATCGTGCACCGGTGCATGGAGTCTCGGAGGGGGAGGGAATGGTGCGGGCGGTGGTGCAGCGGTGCTGGGAGTCACTCTGGGGGGTGGTTCGAACTGAGCGAGACCATATCTCAGAAACGCTAAAAGAGGCATAATAACCGACGAAGTTGTGATCTTCGAGACCTTGACTATTGCGTTTTTACATTGGATGAGCGCTTTTCCCGCCCGAAAAACGCATATTTAGTTTCAAAGTATTTAGGGCTCTTGGGGCATGGGTTCCCGACAACTAAGAGGGACGAAACTTTAACCCCTTAAATAACACTACACCTTTTTATTCCCAGATTTTGAGAATCCCTTAAATGGGCACAAAAATGCAATGCTTCTTTCCATAGCTTGAAGAAACTGTAGGAGGTTGAAGTTGGAAAATTGGTCAACTATACCCCAGGTTTGACCATTCTTTAATTTAACCTACAAAATTGGAGCGCCAAAATGTGGCAACAATTCTTAACAAGTATGTACGTCATTCAACGTTGTTTCACGTTGATTTTTTTCCTAAAAAGCGGAAAGTTCATCTGCTGCGCTGCAGTCTAGATACTTGGCCGGGCGGCTGACCTGTCTGTGACCGAGCAGGCTGACGTCACGGAGTTGCTCGCCGGATTTCCCACATTTCCATGAGACAGCTTTGTGAGAAGAAGCTGAGGATGGAGTCATGTGTGAGGCTGGAATTGTCTATGAAAGATGGGCCTATGCAATTAAAAGGTTTGATGATCTTCCAATATTGACCAATCTTCTAGGTGGTGCTGGAAGGGTACGAAAGACTTGAGAGAAGAGGGAAATTTATGTTTCATGCTCCGCAGTTTTTCCTGAAATAAGCTTAGGAGGCCGCGCTCGCGGTCTACGGCCGTCGCACAGTGGGCCAGATCGCGAGAAACGTGGCCAAAAACCCTTAAAAATTGTTCTCTTACAATAGTTTGAAATAGCTTAAGTTGAAGATAAATGTCCAGCGCATACTTTTCACTAAGAATTTTTAAAAATACGAATCTTTAATTCATTCGATAATTACAGCCGTAAGATGGGGATAGAATATAATGGCGAATGAAGTGTCGGGACGTAACGTTTAGTCAGACACGTATGGCGGAATTACTACACGATAATCCATGAATGTTTTAATTGTAAATACATCTAAGAATGTTGAAGAAACTCAGCATAAAGTTACCACGCAGAAAAGTTAAATAAATTTTGCACTATACAACGATTATTATGGAGAGTACAGTTTTCAATAATTACGCTAATTCTTTTCAAGATACAAAAAAAAACCTGCTAGAAGCAAGGGTATTGTCAACTTCATTTGGTGAGTTGTGATGTTATTTATGAGGCCACCAAAACGCATCTGCGGATAGTTGCGGACCCACGAGATATTGTTTATTTTCTTCCGAAGAGCCCCAGCCGGCTGGCCCCTAGCGCGCCCCGCCGCTACGCGATTGGGTTATGGCCTCAAGAAGGTTTTAATTATATATGCGCGTCAGGTCAGTATTAGCTGAAATGTTTAAAAAATCTGATTTCATGAACGCTTTGCTTCTCCGTTACCTCACAATCAGTTGCTTCTCAAATTTGGGTGAGATCCTGAAGTCTTGTGCGGTCAAAACTTATTCCCAAAGTGCAACGATGTTTACCATCAAGCGTTTTGATGTTTTTAAGTTGTTAATGTCATACCCTAGGATTAATTGGCCCGTAAGATTTCGGCTAGTGTGCTCATTTGTCGAAAATGCATTCAATTTACCTAAGGAGGAAAACTAAGCCATCAAGAAGATCATCGTTGCATCTCTACGCAGTCATTGCGGCCATTTGAGGAGGAAGTGGGAAGAGTGCCATCGAAGAGAAGAAGTATTTTTTAAGAAGTATGAGGCATGGTTGGACAGCATCATATCTTTCCAACTACCAGATGCTACTCCATGCAGCATGCAGGGTACCTAATAACTTCAACACTTTGGAATGTGTATATACTCGTAGAATATTAGCTCCACTACCGTATTTCAATGTCAGTCAGGCGTGCTCATAAACGTATTTTGAATTGTTCTAGAGATACCTCGTAAAACGTACTGGTTTAACAAAATACCAATGTTATCAAGAACAATTATGAAGGGGTTTTATGAGGCAAACGGTTTACCTATTTATTTGACGCAAATAAATTTATCTGTTATTTGAAACTCGTTTGCCATTGTTGGAGCCGAGGTTTCTATTTTCTGGGAAAGAAATTCGCGACGGATTTTATGGATTTCCGACGAAAGCCAGAGGAAACCGCATTCGAAATCAAAAGAAGACAAGACCTCTTACAAGTTATTGAGTCATAAGGTTCACAGTGCAACAACCATTTGATATTAACTTAAGAGAAGACATGTTAGGTGTGAGGAGATCGTATTTGTGAGAAATTAAACATTGAGACGTGAGAGAGTAAAATGTGATCCGTTGGGTCAACGTAAGTGCACTTATTTAAGTTCATTACGAATATGGAGATGGATTTCTTTTCTTCACATATGCATGCACTCTTCTTTTCATGTCGCTATTAGACCCAGACCTTAGATATGTGTGAACGGCCAAGAAAATTATTTGCTGAAAGTAGTAGCAGTTCCAAACGGAGAAGAGCGAAAAAAATTAGAACCTCTTTTGAAGAGAACTTACTTCAATCACTACCATGAATTTGAGGTCATGCGGTAATGAAGCCGCAGCAACACTATTGACAGAAATAACAAAAACTTCACCAGGTCATGCGGGTAAAATAATATCCCATTGGAAGGCCTAAAAAAAAGTCATCCGAGGCAATATACAGCTGAAGAGGCTTTATTCATAACTATTAACATCAACTTGTCGAACAGACAATACCCCTCGATTCGAAAAGGTGCAAAGAAGCTCGAACATAATCTTTATCTAGGTTTACCATACATCCTCTTTTTCCCGAGCATGTCCTTTATTCAGGTCAAAAAATGTCCGGGCGGATTTTATGAACATATACGAAATGTTCTCTTTTTTGGCTCTGAGAAAAAAATACTCGGTTTGAAACACTGTTTTAGCCCTTGCTACCTATCAAAGTCCACGGGTTAGAATTCCGCCCCGGGTATGAATAGGTTGCTTGTCTAGAGGGAAGTCTAGGTGAATAAGACGACCTAGGAGGCAGACAAAACTAAGAAATGAAATCGCTCCAAAAGGTTAAGGACAAATCCCTGAAAACGAGATGATCTTACGTGATCAGATGAATGGATCATCGGAAAAAGAAATGAAAAGGATCCCAAGGCAGGCGAATGAGTTTTCATTATTAATTGCCCTCGGGAGTGGATGATTTCCTTTGAAGTTACAATACTTAGAACTCCATTTAACATGAGCAGATGAGGCACATCAAATCACGTTAACCTGGCACGCTTCAAGTCTACGACTTGAAGCGTGCCAGGTAAATCAAAATCTACTGCTTGGGATTGATCAAGTAAATATCTGCAATCCATTAGTTCCCTATGCATGCTTTCCTTCGCATGTTAGTTGATTGTCTGACGAATTTTATGGATGTCCGACGAAAGCCAGCGGAAACCGCATTCGAAATCAAAAGAAGAACAAGGCCTCTTACAAGTCATTGAGTCATAAGTTTCACAGTGAAACAACCACATTCGTTATTACCTGAAAATGTGGTCCCGGGGTCCCTACTCGAAGGGGGATACTGAGGATCAAATTAATAGATAAAATGAGAAGCTATTGTTTTCAAGGAAGAGTGAAAAAGGAGGACATATCGAGTTCAATACGGATATGATAAGCCCTAAGGAATGCGTAAAATGCATGCTTCGCATGTTAGTTGATTGTCTGAGGAGGTGACGGACAACTGAGCGCTGTTAGGACAGAGGTGGGTAATGAAATGATTGCATTGTGAATGGAGAGAGAGGAGGGAAACTCGACGAGCTTTTACCAAATCTGACAAAAGGCGTCACGGGGTTCCAAGTCCCAAGAGATGGACGACCTATTGAACTTGAAGTACTGAATTAGAGATCGGTATGCCGCGAATAACCTCTACCCACGCCGAGATTTAAACCCTGGCCAACCGGCATGGGAACCTAGCCCACACGTTAACTCGGTTCATTCATAAGATACACATCATTTTCTCGCAAGTAATCGTGCCGCTCACTCAACCGATAATGATTTCATACGAGCAAGACGCGAGACATGTAGAGACACGGGCTTGATTGAGAGCGGGTGAATTCATTGATCGGCCTCCACAGGGCAAGCTCGGGGCGTCACGCCCAAATCTCAACTTTACATTCTAGAGTGAAGCTGCAACAGAGGAAAAGGCACTTCGCATATAATAATATGTGCACTTCAAACCCAATAAATAAGCACTAGCATGCGGATAAGAGACGCAAAAAGAGGACACTGAAGTGTTTGTAATTCCAAATAATGAACCTTTCACCCAACTTCTCAGTATCTTAGATGAGAAAGTTAATCGGGGGCAACAAAGATTGGGCTCAGAAGTCCACGATGGAAAGGCAAAAACAAGTCCTAATGTTGTGACATAGGCAGAGAATAAATTACCTGAAAATGTGGTCCCGGGGTCCCTACTCGAAGGGGGATACTGGGGATCAAATTAATAGATAAAATGAGAAGCTAGTGTTTTCAAGGAAGAGTGAAAAAAGAGGACACATGGAGTTCAATACGGATATGATAAGCCCTAAGGAATGCGTAAAAGTTAAGGTAATGAGGAGGAAGTAACGGGCTATAATGGAATTACGTCCCACAAGAGAGTGCGAGGTGCGACTCCCTATCGACTCCTCCAGATCAAAGGTAAGTTAGGATGGATTAAAATAACAATTTATTGCAATTTTTTCGCCTGTCAAAACCTTTGTGCATCTGACGATTTTATTTTTCAGATTACCACACTTCCCAATCCCTTTCGCAGCTAGGGTGCGACGTGGAGAGCACTTCAAGTGCAGTGCTGCGTCCGTCGGAAGGAACGTTCAACCGCTTGGCGCCTTCCGTACAGATTAATGCCGTCACAGGATGTTGAAACCTCTATAAGCCTTCCATTACCTACCTACCGGCCCATCTCTAATAGCGCAAATGACACCAGCCGTCGCTTGCCTCCCAACCACCTATCCTAGTGCACACATTACATTAATTCGCTTCGCACTATGCAATACGTTTTGAACAGGTTTCATTTTAAACGTAACTCCCCGATGGCTCACACGAACAAACAAAATGAGAATTCAAACCGTATTTTCCACTTTTTCACTTTCTGCACTTCCAAGAGTGACTTCCTCACTGTCCCCATGAGGCTCTTCTCCACATACTCTAGGGCAAACCCCATACTTGACGTCGACACGACTCCAAACCCTGGCCTGCGTGGGTAGGGGATGGTGGGTGGGCGTGGGTCAACGCGTCTTCAATGACTGCCCTCGTGGTAAAAGATGAGGGCGCCATCGAGTTCATGAACAAAAATAAAAGAAACGAACTCAGTGCTCGGCGGAGGATATCTACAGAATACCCTGCAAGCCACCTCAAGGGGGTGTGGCAGGGGATGTGTAGTCACCAACATGCATTGCACTTTAGCCTAAAGTTAGTGTCACTACGAATATTGATGCATTAGCTTAAATCGCTAACGCTTGTCACGAGGCGAGCCTCACAATCATGCACTACACTATAGATATGCTACCATTGCTAGAGGGACCGTTAATATTTATGTATACTGCAACTACATAAACGGAAAAAGATTCAGATGCTATAGCGAAACATTCACGGCCTGCTGTAAGTACTAGGTAGCAGATAAGGATACAAGTATTAGGGAGAACTACCACTACTAAGAGCTACACTACCTATCGACAAACCTAGATACAAGTCTCATTCGCAACTGTTATGGTCCCTTATAGTTCGCGGGAAAAATGACATTTAAATCTGTCCATTCTGCAGTCTAGTTCCCTATTGTTTTTTTCATAATCTGGTCTACCGTAGTACGTCGGATCTCGTAAAATATGATTAACGCCGTCAGAGAAAATATTGGTCTGAAACTTACATAATAGATTAAGTCTAAATTTTAACCTGGATCCGCCAAACTTTTTTAAGATAAATTGTTCAAACTTTTAGAATATTTCTACTACCTTGATATTATGCCGTTGTATTAGTTTTATCTTCATACAGTCAGTAGATCTATAGATAGTGGGTGTGACATAAATGTCACATTGGGCTGAGGTGTTGTCTTTTGGCGAGGATAGAGCTGCACTGACTTCGATGCGCATTTAAGATAGTTACGGACATTTATATCAATGTTTAATATATTGAAGCATTAAATATTCAGTTTGCATGGGTATTTTAAAGTTTTCCGATTGCATACCATCTGCTACCTAAACATTTAAGGCATTTTTATGCTAATGGATTAAAAGTTTTTGTAAATATATTTTCTGAGAAAATGTAAAACTTTTTAATTTATTTATTCTAACTCAATTTTTCCATTTGCACTTTCCATTTTCCAAAATATGATGCAGTATTTTTTCAAAATTATGATCAGACAAATACATACATCTGGGCAATACCAAATAATTCATTCACAAAAGAAGCAGCAGTTAGTACATCACCACAACAAATGGATTATTTTGGATAACAAATATTTGGATTTCAATCTGTACAATTTCAGGTAAGTTTGGGCGAGTGCTTGTCTGAAGTCCAACTTTGGCATACTTGAATTGAATATACTAATTAGTTACCAAAAATTATGAACGGCGGAAACCGCCAGCCACATGAAAATACTCCACCACTATATTATTCGCACGTGTAAATTCTAACGCCGCGCCGCCAAAATCTCGGGCCATATGTTAAATGCCTCCCAAAATTTTTATTACTCTCCCGAAAAACTTTGTTCATTGCATCACGATTGCTATACAGTGACAAATATTGTGGTGTTATACTTCTCTCTTTTTAATAATTATGAAAAAGCTTTCAACTCTCTCCAGGGTGTGGCACCATTTCACGTTGAAGCTATGGTGACATTGTCAGCCCATCTCGCAACGGTGAACCTATCAGAACTTTTTTGAGATATTCTTGCGAACCAATCTACGATTTATTTTTCAAGTCTCTTACTTTCAAATGACAATCTTACCGAATCCGATTCTCCCAAGTGTACTAAATGCTCCATACCCACGAGAATGGAGATGACTAAGAGGACATATACCTGTGAATAAGTTATAAAGATATATCCGGAAAGGCCAAATTATTTAGCATTGAAATCAAGGGAAAACACATATCCCCTAATGTATTTCGTATTTTAGGTTGAAGTGTGGGTTTATATGTTGGTATACCTCAAAATCCTCTAGATAGCCACTGGTATTGTTGTAAGTATGCGAAGGAAATTGGGATTCTCGGAAAACGCTGCCCATTAGAATGCATACCGAAATAAACTGTCGTGCACTTATCAAATGCTAGGTTATGCTCAGCTTGGAACTGTTCCAAAACATTTTTTTCTGAATTCATCAATTTTCGGGTGCAATTTCATTTCAACTCTCATTTTGGGCTTTGTATTTTATTCAAAATAAAGATATGAAATTTCAAGAAAACTCTTTCTTCTCCTTGCGTCAGTAAACATTGTGTTTTGCATACCACCGTCATTTTCCTCATAGCATCAGTTAGTTTGAAACCGATTGTAGCCCGGTAAAATAAGTACAGAAATAAAATATTTTATCTCCTCATATGTAATATTAGGACATCAGCAGCCTAGGAAAGCAGCATATTTTTCCGACTCCTAGACAAGAAAATCAAAAACAACATTAGTAAATAACCAGATTCAAAATGTTCAACGAAAGATTCTCATTTTGAAAAATCTGTCACTGGCAAAAAGCCATTGCCTTCACCAAGATCTATTTTTCATGTTGAAGTGACTTATTGTATTTTCTTGGATGTGGATTTTCCTAGACGAAATCTTCCTCCATAGGATGATCCTCATTAGAAATGTCACCAGATTCAACCGTGCAGAAGGGGACTCGTACGATCGGCTTTTCCCGACAAGTGTCACACCTGCACGTCTGTCTGCCTGCCTGTCAGTCTATCGAGGAGAACATTGGAATCTACAAACCTCATCAGAAAAACAATAGGTTCTAGCAGTTCAAGATAGATGGAAATCACATCACCAATGTCTGTATTTTCAAGCTCCACTGCTTTGAGAAATGTAATATCTCTGGAATGTTGATACCGTACTATATGATATCTCACAGTGGAATTATTTTATAATAAGACGATATTTCTCATGATATAATGATGGAATGACATTTTATAAAGAATTTACGTGGAATCCCTTACAGTAGGTTGGTAACAATTATTTTTAGCCAAGAAACAATAATCTAAAACGGATCAGTTAAAACGTCTACATAGTGAAGCATTTGCGTACTGATCCGCCCAATGTGATATTTATGTCACACCAAAATGCAGCTCGTTATTACTCAAAGTTATGAAAGAAATATACAAGAAATTTACATTATATAAAATACCCTCTTTAATTACTCTATAATAACCCAATAATAAAAACAGTAGTAGCAATATCCAATAAAAAATATGAGCATGGAAACGTTCATGATTTCATTCAACACAAGAAGCTGATATTCCACAGCCCTCAGAAGAATATATGTGAATTCTCACTGGGAATTAACGAAACTACGTAGAAGCTTTTAATTTGCAAAGCAAAGTAATTTACTAAGTTGAATTTGAGCACCCTGGTCTTATAATCATGAAGATCAACTAGATGATCAATCAGACGTACGATTATACGTTCTTGCCTCATAATCATCGACGAGTTGCACAGATAAAGTAAACAAATATTCATGTTCACTTCCAACTTTAATGTACTTATAAATTTGGAATAGAAGGTCTCTTAACTTTGTAAATTTCAATCTAAAATTTATTTTCTACTATTCAGTGCATTTTTATTTTTTACTTATTAGTGCATTTTGAAATAAGACCAGTTTTTAAAAATTGTTTTTATAAATATTTTTATTTTCCAATTTTTAGTCTCCACAATTTTATTAATTTAACAATAATTGAAATTTTCTCAGTGGTTTGCAATGCTTTCAATGTTTTACAATTCAATACGTAATGCTTTATTAATGTTTTCTCTATGTACTTAAATAAAAAAATATTGAATTAAATAAAATCTGACAACGTGAAAAATTCGAAAACATTCACCAAGATTTTGTCAAAAATTAAACATGTATGCAAACTTTGGGAAAGATTGAACAACGGGAAGAGGTTCAAATATTGGGTAATAGATATGCGATTTAACTCACGAAGCAAGTTGAAATAAGACCAGTAAAAAAAGGCAAAGTACATGGATGAAGCAACTTATGAATTACGAGGGCATACTGAAGGACATTTTGGAAGAGAAGCCGCTGGGAAAAGAAGGAGTGGTATTTCAGGTGCAATGAAGAGGGGCATACTGATCTGCAGACAGAAGGATGCAGTGCGACGCTAGCGAGAGAGAGAGAGAAAAATTCGAACCAAAATACTGAAACACCAAAACATCACAGCTAGATGTATACCTCCAATTTCGTTTTCACGCCAAAGGTACTTTCCTCTTGGCTAAGATTTCAGACAACTCGAAACGGCTCCTGGATAACTTTAATGGGGAAACGATGGAAAAATAATTGGGAATAAATGTGCCAATATTTACTTGGATTTGACAGCGGGAAAACATGACGAATGGAGCTTCCGAAATGACGGAGCCGTGAAATCAAATGATAAAATAACGGAAGAAAATGGTATGTGTATCTTTGCCCAATTTTTGCGTGGGGTGGCAGGATTGGCAAATAGAGAGAGTTGTGCGAAGGCAGTCAAGCGAGCGAAGGAGGCAACGGATGATCCCAGAAAATGATTCGGGTCTCCTTGAATGCACGCGACCGACGGACGAAGTCGCGGGGATGTCATCTGCTCCGTGTCCCATTGGGGATAGCCGTGCATGCTGGGGAGAACCGACGGAGGAATGAATTGAGGCCGTGTGAGCGGGGAAAGGACTCCTTGAGGAGGAGAACAGAAAGATGATCTCGCGGAACAAAGGAGGAATGACTCGCAGTTGGGCGGCCGGGGGAACGGAACGGTGGAATTGCATTCCACATGGCGGCGGGAGAACGGAGAGAGAAGCGACCATCATTGGGAAAAATAAATTGATTTCAGAGCAGAGACCCAAAGGCTGAAGAAAGACCTGGCTTGAGTGAGCGAGAGAAGTGGGGTAGCCGAGTATGCTCATTTCCAACATTCAATCGCACGTAAACAAGTTAGAGCATTTATTAATTTTGATGAAACTTGGCATTATTATCTGACACCCCAAGAAGCACCGTATCCACTCGGAGGCGCTTGGGAATTTCATTCATTTCACTCAAGTATTCTACCAGCTGATTGGTTGGTTCTTGGACAGTCCCCATTCTGTATCCCAACCTCATAGAAATTGTCTCGCTTTCCCTCCTAAGGATGGTCCGTTATTAGATCCCTCTTCAATTCTTCATATCTTTTACCTCCTCTTATTTCGTCCAGAATTCTTATCCTCTTCCTTCCTCTTCCACGCTTCCCCAGTGTTCTTCCCTCCATCACTCTCTTCAACATGCCCTCTCCTCTCAAAACCTCCTCCATCCTTCTCTTCCGCCTTCTCCGAACCTCTGCCACAAGCTTCCTCTCCTCTCCGACCATATCCAATACCTTGGGAATTTAAATACATGAAAATCGACGCACCCTAGTGTAAATTTTGCGTGTCTAGTTCCTGTCACTTATCTCCAGGGAGCCTATTCTGGAAGTCATTTGAGTTTTTAAGGCTCGAGAGTGACGGAATTTTGAAGCAACAACCCATTAAAAGTAAAATTCAAATTATGCCATTTAAAAGTTATGAATTTTCTAGGGCGTCACGTGACGTCGTCGTTAATGTACAAGGCACCAGTTGTGCTTTAGCCTTGCCAATCAAATCTCCCTTTGGATATAAGATTTTAGTGATCAGTGAGGTTTGGCGCTGGTAAACGACATGGACGACTGCAGTTCCGTCGATAATAATACTGAGGTAATAATTATTAGATAGGTTTATCAGGAAAAGATTGACTTTTTTTTGCTTTCAGATATGTAGTGGTGAGTTTTTATTTGACTCGCTAAGTTGAGGACGACCCCTGAAAGTAACTTGTGGCGGTAAAAGGTGCAGCGATCACAGACATCAGGCGTGCCGCAACGGACACATAACAGCATGGTTCGTGCCAATACGAGAGGAAATCAACTGGCCAGCTAAGTTAATGAAAAAATGAAGCAATAAGATCCACAGTGGGTTTCAATTGATGTCACACGTTAGGCCCGACGACTTTTTTTTTAAACTTACGCACCATCTTGCGCACTTTATGAACTCTCAATATCACAGGTTAAAGCTCACTTTGCTGGAACGCTGCAAAAAATGAACGAGGACAATTAAAGACGGATGTTCCTCGCACGCATTCCTCGAAGTGATGAAGTGTGAAACCCTACCTTTTAAAGAGCAAGGAGTACTTGGGATAAGAAATGATGACGCAAATATACACAAATCTCGGGAAAATGGGAACTACGAATACGAAATGGACATATTCATACAAAAAAATATCATATTTTCGGTACTAACCCTAAAACGAGCTGAAATATTTCTAACGGTGAGTTCGAGAGCGTTTTCGCGAAGAAAAAGTTCCCCACTCCTTTTCCTTAATTTTTAAAGGGCCGAAAATGGGACACTCCCGCAGCCCTTATGACCTGAGAAGTCTTATTGGCATTAAATGAACAATGACTATCCGCAACACTAACTCATCAGTCAAACTTCTAATCTCAAGAGACGACGCAGCATGAAGACCGGTTTAACCTACAGCAGCAAGGGGCTTTGTAGCCCTTATCATTTAATATTCCTCCCGCTAGCACCACGGAGGACGTAAGAGTGGTAGTTATTGAATTTTAACCGGCATTTTCACGCGATTCCCTAAAACCTTCCGCACTCCGGTCGATACCGTTCAAAATAAATAGTGATCGAGAGCCCATGGCTGACGAGCGGACCTTGAATTCCATCTGAGGCTAATGGTACGGTCGCCGGATTCGCGAACCACAATTATTGAACGCCGGAAAAAATTCCTGGCCACGTCCGGAACGAGATCGAAACTCGGGCACGCGGGACCCGTAACGGCTCGAGTCCCTCCCCAGAGACCACGCACGTCTAAAGCATCGCGACGGCTGCGGAGGGGAAGGAGAACCGGGGAAGAGCCGAAGGCAAGCAAGCCTCACCTCCCGCACCCACCCTCTCCAACACACACCCACCCGTTGTTTTCATTCGCCCATTTATGTACCCCCCCCGCGAAGGGGAGCCCCGCGCCCGCGGTACCACAAGAGACCGAGAGGGGCGACACCATCTCGCTCGCCCCCTCCCCTCCGTAGCCGCCGCTCCCGGTGCAAGCAGACGGGGCCGAGTGCAAGCAGACGGAGCCTAGTGCTCGTGCACTCGGCGCAGCTCGTGTTGTATCGTTTAGGAGTGAGGGAAGCGCGGGGTGGGGGGGAGGAGGGCGGCGAAGGAGGGTGGGGGGGGGGAGAAGCTTGCAAACCTTAACGACGTCACAAGCACGAGGATTCCCTCCTCCTGGAATATAAAAAAGGAACGGTCATATCGAGAGATGATGCGGTTTCTCACTCTCCGTGCTCATTTCCGCTGCACCATCACTCCCGCTTCCAATTCGTCGATTGTGCCTTTGAAACGTGACTTCCACGAAAGACCGCATCGGCACATGACTCATTGAACTCCGCTCGGAGTCACTTCACTTGAAAGTGAATGAGAAAAAGACAGACGACCGGGTAACAACAAAATATTTCTTCTGAAAAATTTCCAGGAGCTGAGTTAAGTAATAGCAATTTTTCTGATTTCTAAGTGCAAAGGGAATAACTGATAGATATTAGATAAATGATCGGACAAAGGGAGAGGAAATCGGTGCGGGGGGGGGAAGATGATTAGTGAAGTATGATTTGGCGCAATTAGCGTCTCGACCCTTGCAGTTATCGTGATTTGGGCTTGAAAGAACTCTTGAGCCCATCTGTCCGAAGCAAGTTGCGGTGTAGACATTCCGTCAAAGTATTACAACATGTTACAGCAAATAATATGTTTAAATCACCGCATTTGCCAACACTCTCCCAAAGATAAGTAGATAGTAGACTTTTTATCTGCGGAACTGTATTGAGTTTCTCGATTATTCAAATCCTAATTCGGCGAACGACTTTGATTGAGCAGAGACCGATGAAATATAACTTCTTCTGAACAGGAAGCCGCTTTATTTTGAAGCATGTAACGGAAATTATAATAAACAATCTTAAAAAACAAACCGATTGCAGATACTAAAAACGAAGCGCTACAAGATGGCATTGACGTCACGTTGCCGCCGACCGGATACCACAACAGAAGTTGACTTACGAAGTCTCAGTTCAGTTCAGTGCAAGCGTGAAAACATCAAGCTCCAGCTCCCCATCAATTATTTCCGAAAGACTCTCCAATGAATTTTTCACGAATGCTTGCGAAAAATACGATTCCCGATAATGAAAGGTTTTAAAGCCCATTATGCTCTTATCCATTGCCTCGTGTTCAAGGGATTGAAAGCAAGGTATGATGTGGATGCTGATTGATTGGCATTGAAAAGAGTTCACGCAGAAACGTGATTTGATCTTTCGTAGCAGACTCAAAAACCACGATATACGTTACCCTTAAATTGTATAATCATACATTCCAGCCAATGCACATAGAAAAATTTTATCATTTCGTATTATTTTGCTACACTGTTAAATTTAAGATATTTCAGGACTTGTCATAAAAAGCCATGAAGCAAATTAAAAAAACCTGCCGTACAGGATCCTAAAATAAATGCAAAAAAATCGTTAACCGTGGTGTCAAACATTCGATATTTTGAGCAATATATTCAATAAATATTTCCATGGTAAATAACTGAAACACGTCCTAAATTCGAGTAGAGAAGATTCACTCATAACTCGGCTCTACGGACTAAAAGGGGAGAACATCGCGATGAATCAGTCCGATGAATCCGATAGTCCGTAGATGCCATCACTACGGTTAGGTTACTTTGGGTGTGGCTAATATTAACAATTGAATTTAGAAAGACAGAGTAATAAATACATCACTGTCCTTTTCATCAAGCATGCTATCCAATCTGACCGCGTAAAATACATGCACACTGCAAATATACACCATAGTAGGTAGTACAGTGAATTCGGGACTTTTTAATTGAGCCGGCTGCTCCAGCTTTTGTCAGCTGCTTCCAAAATCCGTTATTGGGAGGTCCGTAGTACCGAGGTATGAGTGTGTAGCATCCTCAACCCCTGAGTGACATCGCATGTGAGAATAAAAAGACAGCGTTATAATTAATTAATTTGCCATCATAAGGCAATATCCACGAGATTATCTAAACGTCCAAAACAACCGAATCCAGACATGTTGATACTCCTTTTATTCTGACAGTTATTTACCAGGAGAAGGAAAGAATGTTTCCTGTTTGTCTCATTTAATGTTAAAATCTTTCACTCCAGATTCACTCCCTTGTTGTGTCACCGTCCCTTACGCAGCCATTGCAACTTCTATTTCGACTCCATCTTTGGCAACTACACTGGCAACATATTTTATTGTTTCTCCTTACTCCGGAGCTCATCAAGTTTACATCGCGCAGATTTTCAATTGTACTTAGGTTGGACGGGAAAATACTTGGCTTCGAGGACATTTTCATGTCCTCGTAACCAATTCTTTACGTGGTGTGGATAAAAACGTGGGACGAAATTGTGTGGACTAATCAGAAAATTCTTTTTAAAAATTCCTTAATGCATTGAGGATAGGTTGCTTCTTTAAGAGCCGAGTCGTGAAAGAGTCGAGAAGAAGAATTAAAAACCCACACACTGCGGTGACTACTCGTGTCTGCTCAGTGCACAGCTACGGTCTGCGATTCAAAACACTAAGCTTCAAACGACATCAGCTTCACTTCAAACATATCAAGATGGTGGGCTTATAAGTAGTGAAAACATATTAAGTTTCTGAATTGTTCAAATATTCATTTGGCAAGCAACGTATGCTGAGCAGAGACCGATGAAAAATACTTCCTTCTCGACAGAGAATCTCTGAATGATCCTATGAAATTATTAGAAAATTTTACGTGCGACTTATACTTTGACAATATCAACTGTGCTATATTTCTAAACAGTCTTGAAAGTAACACCTCTATATTTTCATTTCGAAGCTTGAGGTAAACATAGAACGGCAAAATTAGCGCAGGCGTCACGCAAAAACTGTGAAATGAAAACACGGGGATCAGATGACGTATTGGCTCAAATCATGGCTTCCGAGGAAACGGTTTTGCAAAACACGGAAGTGATAGACTTTTCAGTGGAATCCCTATCCCCACTTGCTGCTACGTGGAAGTAAATTAAAGAGTAGGTAGTACTCCGTCCTTCAGAGGGGGTGTTGACCTCTAGATCCCTTGGCGCCTTTGGTTAAGAGTGGCCAAACACCGCCACCCCCGAGTTTCTCTCCACCGTTCCTCCATTCCCAACGCAATCCTTTCCTTATCCACCCATCTCAAATGGCGCAAATTACGTCAGTTTTCGGTCACCTCCCCGAATAACTAACCTAGCGACCAGATGACTGTAAAGCTTTCACTAAAACCCAACCAACCAGCAAGGATTGGCATTGAACCTACGCATCCAGTGCAGCAACAGCGTGACGAAAGTACTCCCTAGACGTCCAGCGCTCCTCCTTCTCAGAGAATACAAGCGGGAGGTCGTCGTTGATGGAAACCACTCCCACTCCTTTGTCGTCTTCGCTACGGGTTTAACTCTCACGAAACCCTACTCGTGGCGAGGGGTTATCTTCGTCACAAAGGCCAAGCGATCGTCCCGTATAGGTAAAGGAACTGTAGGGTGGAGAAAAGACCTAATTGGTGAGTATCGCGGAAGCCAAGCCCCGAAGGCATGCATGGAATGGACAGCCCTTCAATGTTCACCAAGCGAATGGAAGTTTTTATCCTTCGGCACCGTACCAAGCGATCAAGCATTATCCCTCGAGGACAGTCGAAGGTAGCTGCAAATAAAGGGATAGAGGGTGCTTGGCCGGGGACACTGGAAAGTGTAGTGGTTTCGAATCGAGTGTCCTGGGTTAGAGGATGAGAAAATCGTTTTCAGAATCACATTTCTCTCCACTGGTACTCATAAGTTGACCGCTTTAAAAATTGATAAGCCCCAAGCACACGCAGAGTTCGTTTGAAAGGAGTCCTATCCTATCATAGGACCACAAGTTGTAGATATCCATGCCGCGTCAATGAGTACAGGTGTTTGAATTTTTTTTTCTGACATTGATTGATTTGAAAACCCAATTATGGTGTTTTTTGTTTTTATTGTTCTCTACATTTGTTGATCCTAATTTTCACAAGTCCCATGAGAGCAAAATAGTTATATTTCACACACTGTAGGATAAAAATAGGATGCATTTTTGATGTAACTAACAAGACGTTTTATCGTTTTAAATACCTATTGAAATGTATTGTTTACGCCTAAGGAAAATACTTGCACACCTGCAGATAAAAATAATGATGTTCACATGAAATGAAAATACATGCAAACAAGATAGATATTTAGTAAAATAAAAAATTTGTTCGTAAGAGTCTTCCGAGAATATAATAAACAACAACTTTTTTCCAAGGTTAAGTAAGTCAGCTGAACTTTTACTGTGACGGTTCAATTCCTTTGGGAATAAAAATGGTAAATGATTTTAAGTGTTGCAATAGGAACAGTACTTAGGCACTTAGTAAGCTATTGTAAAAATGTACCGTACTCAAATGTGACTTTCTCACCATTAGATAGTGTCAGTCTCCTCCTCCTGTCACTAACCACCAGACTGTACTTTGAGAATGATCTCTCTGAATCCACATTGGAACAAGGAAACCAAATACACTGGATGGCAGCTGTTGAATATTCTTTGTGTGAAAGATTTAGTCCAGTGAGAATTTTTGCAACATTAACCCTTCCGCAGTCTTCTACGTAGTTCCTTGACTGTAGCAAAAAAAGTTGTGTGGGCTTCTAATAAATGATGTGACTCCACTCTCCGAAGAAAGAGCATATTTTGGCTGTTCTGTAGTTCTGTGGCAGTTTTATTCTTAATCGCAAGTCGAGTATTAAACAGTGATCCAAAAGACTGAATTATATTTCTTGTGGGATCTGTGGTCTTTAAACGATTTAATTTCACAAGTGTAGATTGGGTTGCAGAGACGATCTTTGCTTGTGCTAACTTTTTTGCAGTCATCGCAAGCTGGTCCAGTTCACAGGTACCAGCTCGACTGAAGGTCGCCCCACCAAGAGTTTTCAGTTTCACTTCAATATCACTTTATTTTCCCCTCTAGAAGGTGGATGTTTGGGTAATTGGAGCCCTTCAAAAATGCAATTAGTCCATTAGAGGTGTAAAATTCTCTGAAATGTATAATGTCTGTATTTTTATCATATAGATGTCTTTTGATGATGCGTCTTTTAGGAGGGCCACCCCTACATTGCCATCGTCCAAAGTTTTAAAATGATCCACCAAATATCCAACGTGAGTGACTAGGTAAATAACCGACTCAAACCAAGAGTTTCACCTCGTGTTGACAGGCATGAGAATTATGGCAAATATTCATTTATCTTCAGTAACTCGACATTTTCCTTTCAGTAATTCAATGTGCTTGCTTTTGCGTTTGCGGATATTTAGAAATGCATTTTTCACTTTCACGATTGCCAAATTCAACTCTTCCGTCGGATGTTAAAAAATCTTGCTAATGAAATCAACTTTTTGGGCCCAAAATTGCACATGGCTCACTTGTCCCATCAGTCCTTGCAGAGTGTTGACGAACTTCGTCATTAATGGTGCCAAATCTGTAACGAATGCAACAATATTCTCTCGTTGGATTTCTTCAACGTTAATGGTGTCTATTACAGCATTAGCAAAATTAAATCCGTTTGCCGTGCCAAGTACTACGGTTAACGCCAACTGCATCTTCTCTCAATAGAAGGAAGAGAAGTAGGAAGGAAAATGTTGAAAACGCAGCTGCCGCTATTGACCGTGGTCTCGTCACAGTAAATATTGATGTTTTACCTTGGACTTTATCTTTTATTTCTTGGCTTTTTCTCTCTCCAAGTGCAGGAATATCCTTTTGTCGGATTCTATTTTCAGGCAGTAGGTCACCACTTCCACGTATGTATTTAGCATTTATGCATCCAAACTCGAATAGCAGCAGCATTATCTAGCTTCTCAACTGGGATATAAACTTATACAAAAGCTTCTTAGGGATCCAGGATATTTTCTACCTTTAAATATTTGGCAAACTCACAGTCAGCCTTTACTAGGGTTTGTTCTAACGTAGATAACCTGAAGGCATTTACTTCACGCCCTGATCCGCCATGCAATGTTTACCAAGGGCACCTTTCCTTTTGTACACCAACCGGAAATTACAGTATTTATACAGTAGCACATTGCCTGATACGATAAGTCCAGATTTAAAATCATTCGCTCGGTCCAATAAACTAACCCGCTTTTTCGTCGTTGTTTCTCCTGTAGTTCGCTTAAACTTGAAGTGCCACATTCTGCGGGAGTCTGTACTCTCGTCGCCTCCCTTCCTCCTCTCCTCCCACCCCCATGGACACTCCTGAACATATCATCTCCGCTGCCAATTCCTTCACCACCAGCGTTCAGGAAGTAGCTGCTGCCTCAATTCCCCTCACCCGACACCTCGTTCCGGACTACCTTGACATTTCCGAACCCATCCTACGCCTAATCCGACGAAAAAAACAGAATCCGTCGAATTTTTCAACGGACTCAAAACCCAACTACCAAAAACCTGCTCCAAGCCCTAAAACGGCGGGTTGCATCAGAAGCTCTCGTGTTCCGCCGGAAAACCTAGGACAACAAGCTGGCCACGCTCAGCATGGAGGAGGGCAGCATATAGAAGATGGCACGAGCTCTCCAAACAAAATTCTCCCGCATCCTACCGCTTCAGATGCCTACCGGTTTCGCCTGCACTGACGCTGAGAAAGCTGAGTACACTCCCACCAACCTGGAATCAACCTTCACTCCTAACCCTCCGACCATTCATTCACCAGACCTGACCCAACTGGAACTCTTGGAACCCCACCAGATTCCAGAACCGAAAATCATCACCAAGGAAGACGTTGCGGCGAAGATTAAGAGAATGCCTCTCCGGAAGGTCCCAGAACCCGACTGAATCAAAAATAAAATCCTTCGTCAACTTCCCATCGGAGGAGTACTGCCGGATTTCCAGTTCGGCTTCCGTCGAAAACAATAAATAATCCACACCCTCCTTCGTTACATCACAGCCTCATTTAACACCACAGATAGCTCCGCGGCACCCTTTCTGGATATCTCCAAGGCCTTTGACAGTGTTGCATGAAGACCTAACCTGAAAACTCCGAAACTTCCGCTTCCCAAACTGGCAGACTAAAATCCTCACCAAATTTCTTCAGGGCAGAACCTTTCGAGTCTTCTGGCGTGGAAATGAATCGGAGCAATGGATCATCGTCGCCGGAGTCCCGCGAGGATCTGTTCTGGCACCACAATTATATTCTCTCGACCGACTTCCCCCAGGACTTCGGTTGGCACACCAAGGTCAGCCTCTTTGCAGAAGACACTGCACTCCTCTGCCGATCCCTCAACCCAAAAGGAGCCGCTTCTCGCCAGTATATGTCATTGCACGCGGTTTCTGAGTGGTGTTCCAAATAGCGCAATGCTCTCAATCCATCCAAGACCAAAGCGGTTCTCTTCCGGAGAATAAAGCAGAACTTCCTTCACTACAACTTCTTCCACGGATTATCCCCTGGTCCGCCTCCGTAACCTACCTAGGCATCCAGCTCGACACCAGGCTAACCTTCAGCCCTCACATCACCTATCTTATCACCAAACTCCACATGGACAGCATCCTCCATTACTCGCTCCTCAAATCCAGTCTTTTCCCTCAAACACCGCCTTCGCCTTTACCGCTCCATCTTTCTACCCCACCTTCTCTACGCCTCTCCCGTCTGGTCGGGAGTCAGCCTGAAGACACCCATCGGACGTCTGCAGGTGCGACTACGAGGGATTCTCCGTCTAATTCTTCGCATCCCTAAGGACCAAGGAAACGAGACACTACAGGCCATCGCCAAAGAACCGCTTCTCTGCGGCCGACTGGAACATACGGCGAGGAAGTTCTACGAATAAAACGCCGACAAACATCAAACACACTTTGCCAACCTCGCCACTGACTGCCCCACGGTGTGGGATAAATACAAACGCCCAATCTCCTCCACAGGATTGGCGCAGCACCGGTGACTTCAGCACCAGTCACCCAAGCGCGCTTAGAGCTCGCCGGCGTTGGATGCCACGCAAACACAGATCCACCCGCTGAGAGCCTTATCAGGCGGAAAGCGGAATGGGACCCCGAGAGAGGATCTCAATCCCCCACGGTGCGTGCGACCAATTTGTACGATAAGTATCTCACTTTCGCTTTCCAGAAGGTTACGCAAGATATTGCTAGGATGACGAAGGATTGAATACATGCAAAGGAAGCCCATTATGACGGAAGTTAAAACTAACACTGATGAAGGAATAAAACAGTTAGCTGAGAGAAGAGCGGAGTGGATATCTTCAGCACACCAATCCTCGTAATGGCGAGTGCGGGTGACGGTGAACAAATCAATCTAGTAGTAAAAGGCGTTGGGTCAGTAATAGGATTGATGCTGCGATCGCCTATTCAGATTTAATAATAATCGATATAAAATATTGGTATCACAAAGTTTATACTTATATCATATCTTGAAGCCAAAGTTAAAACCATCGTCAAAAACTCGTCTCTCCACGTTTTACACGTCAAGATAGCGCGGGTTTCTTTTTTCTTTATTAGATCTAAAACGAACTTAAAGACGTATATTTCAGACAAAAAAGAAGAAATAATAATTTCCTCAAGCTGATTTATCGAATCCAAAATGGAATAACTACTCTTTTTTATCTTATGAGGTGCAAAAATGTTCTTAAAAAAAGTAACTATTTATAATACCTCTTCTACAATATTTAAATTCCGATAACTTTCGACAGCGGTTATTTAAAATTCCCACGAGAGCTACAGGAAATGGCGCGAAGTATTTACTAAATAAAACAAAAACGTTATTTTCGGTTAAAAATTCCGTTATTTGTTCAAGGATGTAAGATATTTTAATCATAATAATAGACGAAACAAAATTATTTCATTTTTACTCGATACATCAGCATGAGGAAATTAGTATTTCCTCTTTTTGGTCTGAAATATAGTTCCACGAACTAAAATCTGCCAGTGAATTATAAACACTTCTAAGATATTGGAAGGTGTTGATGGATTCAATACAACACCGGCAAACACATTCCCAATCGTGGAAAATCGGTGGATATTATTAACAATTACCACCTAGGAAAAAAGTCATGACCATCAATATTTGCTCAAGAAAACCTGAACTTAATTTTACTACTGCAATGCCACATTCTTGGTAGCCGCGAAATGGCCATGGGTTCGCCTCTGTTTCGTCGAAGGACTAGGAGTCAATGGCCATAAATTGGACTCGCATCCTAATTACTCATCCATCTTTATTGTCTCTCAGCTCCCGTCACTGACTAGGTTCCCAATTCCCATACAAAGCATCCCACAGTCCGGAAGGGGGGTAAGGTGTGGGGAGGGGAGGTGTTGGTGATTTCCTTATGCTTCTTCCACGTCTCCAAGGCAGCATTCCTCCACCAGCCTCGGGTCTCATCTCAGAGTCGCTGCCCAGGTCGCCGTCTCAGCACAGTACAAAAAACGTCTATCACTACCTCTTCACGGGCAATGTAAATTCTTCTTAATGCATTGCTTAGAAACTGTTATCTGGATCATTGAGTGCGGGCGTGCGAAAGTAGGGGTATTTGTTTTCGAATGCCATCTAATTAATCAATGGACGTGTATTAATTTGTATATGGTATTGATCGAAGGAGGTAATATGTGAAACAATGCAGCATCATGGGACAAGAGAATGTTATTGCCATTAAAGCACATTTGGTCTTATTATATGAACAGTTATTTTCCGAATCCGAGAAGTTCTAATTACTGGCAATTTGCTTTTTATTTTGTCTACCAAGCAGCCTAAAATTGGCCTCTCTAATCTATGGTTTGAGGTAGTTCAGGAACAACGAAAACCATAAGGATTTCTGTATTGATCAAATCATTCTTGAAGAGCTTTGAATGTACATAGGAAGTTACTAGAGTGCGGAAAAAAGTCTTTCAAATTTTTACGGAATAAACACTTTTTTGGTATTAACGACCTATCTTCACTAATTTCGCTTAATTGATCATTTTCCATTAATTTTTAAGTTGGCTACATCGGAACTATTTTCGAAAATACGGCCTTTTCTGAGACTTATCATTTAAATCACGTTCTTTAACCTTTAACCCCCTCCAGGCCTGGTTTTGAATGCGTTTTGCAGCAAGAGAATAACGACTCACATTAACACTTTTGTTTTACTTGAGGGAAAAATGAATAACTGCTCTGGAGTTAATAAAAATCAATTAATTTCGGAGGATGAAGTAAATATTTGTTCTGATGCTCCACGTCAAGATCAAAGGTCACTGGTATAATGTATCAACTAACTTGAACCCGAGCGTTTTGTTTTATGGCGGAGCGTTATACACCCTTGACTAACTCACTGCTCTTCTCGATGGAATTGAGAAGAAAATTACAACCGATAGATCCTTAATCGGGCGACTTTGGCCGAATGACCGATCGTTCATTTACTCATTCTCGCTCACGCACAATCAAACGGGAGCCCGAAACCCAAATATGTCCCCTCAGAAATCCCTCAGCAGGTCAAATTCGTCCTTCGGGGGGAGGTTCCCTCACGGCAAGTGAGTTACATCTACGTCCGTTTTTCGGAAGGAGGGCCTTTGTTCCGCTTGGAGAGTTTATTTCTCCCCCGCTCAGGAGAGCGTGGCTCGGCCACGTTGTCACAACGTCGTCAACTCGGGACTTGGAAATTTTTCGACTCGGAAGTGTTACGATTTTTTGAAACATATCTGTACCTACATGTTAACTGAAGGCTGTCAATGTAAAATTTTACGGTCCCTCCATACAAGCCGTCTCTTCAGCTCAATTCTGTCATGCGTTCGCCAACGACCCACCACAAGAAGCACGGCGCGGGGGCGGTAGCTCTCGGAGGCGTCGAGGGTGCACACGGACTCTGTGCTGGCACGCCGATGAGCGGTGCGAAACTGGGTGGCGCCGATGTGGAGGGGAGGGCACGCCGTGCGATGACCCCTTAGGGGGGGGGGGTGGGCACGCAGGGGGGACACTGGGTGGGCGGGAGGGGTGGCAAAAGATGGGCTTACGAGAGAGAGGGCTGGTGAGGCATTTCTTCTCAAGTCGATCGATTTAGGGGTCTGGCGCGGATTAGGGGACCTCTTGGTGAGCGCGGGACAGCCTCGCATTTTATTTTCTGTCTTTGTTTTCAGGTAAATTTCGAAGAAAGGCCGATACAATGGGGTGACTGCCGGAAAATTTCTATTCTTTTGTTTCATGCCCAAAACCATCATGGTGGTATGACCTCCGAAAAGTCCTTATATTTTTTGTGAGTGTCCTTCAATTAATTTTCGTGTGCCTGTGATTTTAAAACTATATTAATTTTTGTTTTTATTCAGCAGTAATCTCCTCCAGCTGAAGAAGGATCCTTAGCCCAAAAACTACCCTAAGCAGTGGACTCCGGTGTCGTCATGGATCATCTGCCGGTGAGTGTCCACTGATTTACTTTCCTATCCTTCCCCAACCTCAACGCCTTGTTGGTAGCATATACTTTTATATTTATATACTTTTCTTTATGTATATGTACGTATGTTTCGCTTTTAGGCGGTAGTTTCTAGTGAAAAGGGAATTTTTATTTTATACTCAGAGAAGTACCTACTATATTTTCCCATGTCATGACCCATGCTCTCATTTTATGTAAGTATAAAAAATAGAGCGTTGGAAAGGAAATGGAGGACGGAAAAGAAATCAGAGGAAATGGGAAAGGAGCTGATGCGGCAGAATTGCACATTAAATTGCTCCCTCCCAAACAAGAAAATTTTAACACAGTGAAATGTTTCTTTTGAACAATATAAAACCGATAGAGTGAAATGGCAAATGAAAAAAAATGCTATACCCTTGCTCATTAAGTAGTAGCATATACCGTTGTAAAACAAATATTCTGCTAATTACATTCAAAATAAATCTCCCAGCATTTAATTGAAAAGAAAATCATGATGATGAGGCAACATAAAGTTCATCAGAATAAAATATACGAAAACAGTATCACATAAGATTGGGCCAAGGGCCTAGCCACGTTGAAACACCGGTTCCCATCAGAACACCGAAGTTCAGCAACGTTGGGCCCGGACGGTGGTTGGATGGGTGACCCTCCTCCATACCTCGACCAGGCATGGATGGAGAGATGATACTCCCTCCATAACTATACCGGGAGGCCAGAGGGAGACCCAGACCGGGCCGGTTGGAGGGAGGACGTCAGGCAGGGGGAGGCCAATCCTCCATACCTTTACCGTGATGCTCTTGTCCCCTGTCTGCAAGTGGCAGACAGGCATGGGGTTAGCACAATGGACCAAGAAAGGTTTCGTTTCCTGACGAAGGCCCCCCCAATAACAATCTAATCCAAATCACATAAGATTTGACTCCCTATCATCATTGGGAGGCAACGTCACTTATATATCAGTGGCTTCCATTACATATTATGCTGACCCTTGTTTGCACTCCTTAGACATATGGGCTTTACATTTGCGCCACAAATAAAACATTACAACAGAAAAGCACAGTAGAAATATTGCTACACTACCGCAACTCCAATGACCCACGCATGGATTTCAGACTTATCAGAAGTACTCCGGATATGCACTCGTTCTTAAATTTTCATTGGGTCATTCCGAAAACGGCCATCAGAATCAGGTCCCGCGCCTGCGTTCACCCACCCCTGTTTTACATGTTCAAGAAGATTTAACAAAATATCCATCTCTCCATCGACCCTCTCTCATACTCCACAAACAATCTCTGCAGGACCAACTGATACCCTTCCCCATCTGACATTCCTTCTCGTTTCTCGCGAGGTGTTTTTGCTACATCAAAAATAAATTAATGGCCCTTAAATACATTTTTCAGTGCCATAAAATCTAAATTAACTACCACCGACCACGACTTTTCTGAGAGCACTCCATCACCTTCTCTCCCTAATAACACCACTCCCTACTAGTAGGTGGGTCACCGTCGGCTGGAAGCCGGCCATTTACACGCACCACCCCCACTCCACACACAAAAGCCAGATCACTTGTCGGTGGACTGCGATCGGAGGTGGTGGGGATGGTGGAGCACTCGGGCACGAAGGCGACGGGGGTCCACTCGACGTCGAGCTTTCGGGGCTGGATCCGCCGCGACGGGGTCGCTCTCGAAGGAAGAAAGAGGGTGACCGGTGCAGAGTGGTCGATCGCAAGAGCTTCGAATTGTCACGCGTACCGCTCTTCACTTTCAGGTGAATCCGATGGACACGAGGGGGCGGGTGGGCTAAACCACCCCCCCCCCTGCGTCTCCTCCCCCAGCGCGCTCCCTTCACACCCCTCCTGGCTCCTCCCACCCCCTACCCTCGCCCTCCGCTCCCCTCTGAGGTCGGGACAGCTGACTCCACACGTCCTCGGCCTTCCCTTGCTCCTCGACATGTGAAGGCGCTCCGTCATGTCCCTCGCTTGTCGCGTTGCTTCGTTGATGCGGGCGACCACGCCCCCTTTCCCTGTTCACAACTTTAATGATGGGCTAAGTCGGTCATTCCCGTGATCCCAATCACTAACACCATTCACTTGAGCGATTCTGTCATGAACGCCAGGTCATGAGTGAACGGGTCGTGATTGTAAAAAGTGGATGTCGATCACGACCCTGTTTCCAATCACTACCCACGCGAATGGGAGCGGCACTTCAACGTCGGTCATCAAATTCTAGGCGCTAGGCGGTCAACTTGGCCATGCTGGGTGACTTTTCTGGGGTTTTCGGGATCGTAGAATGAGTCTGTAGCGCCGAAATATACTTTCGGAGCAATACAGCGGTTCTTGAGGATGCATTGGTCCATGATGATCGCACTTATTTTTGAAATGTTATGGAAATGGCAAGAATTGTGAAGGAAAACCACGGACCTACTTTGCCAGTCACTTTTTTAAATTAAAAAGTCTGAGTTCAATTTCAACTCAATTACAACAGAATTAGTCGTAAGTTATATCGATTATCGCTACATTCTCCATTGCAATTCCGACAGGCCGGGGGCTGAAATACAAAGCATTCCGGAGACAGCAGCACCTCTGTGTTTCACCACTTGTTCACAACAAGTTCCATCCACACCGATTGAATGCTTCCCATACATGTGGCTTTTTGGTCGCGAACGACCTCAACGTCCGAAAGTGACCCTCTCGGTCATCTGAACGATCCCGTTCACCGATCGATCTCCAAGATGACCCGGGTCACGTGATTCGATCGTTCATGATCAACTCATCACTACAATCAATCCAAAGGAAGCCAGGAGTTACTTAATTAGGTAAAAAAAGGATAGATCAGATGACTCTATATTTATTTACTTATATATTCCTAAATTCCATATACTCTAAACTGTAACAACTAGCAGTAGAGGGAAAGAAGAAATAACAATTGGCCCCAATCGGCGCCCATGGAAAGGAATAGCAGAAAAGCAGTCGGCTAAGTATCAACGCAAAGTGGGAACTGCCAACAGCTGCCAAGCATGTGATGCGCCTCCTCGGAAGTGGTGTGACCCACAGAGCTTCCCGAAATGCGTTTTATGACCACCATGGATAAAAGGGCGGGTGTCAGGTAACGCACACTTTCCAATCGGATTCGGCTCATGACAGAGGCCGGGAAGTCCTTAGTCCGGGTAAGATCGCGAAACGAAACTTGAGAGGAAATATGGGGACTTAAAGCTAAAGAAGCCCCTAACACGAAGGCTTTGGAAGCAGACAAATGAGCATCCAAGTGACTTGGAAAATATGACACAAGAAGGTGAACCAACTACTTTTCGTGGTCTGTGGAGTGCTTACGGGACTTGATATTCTTGCCTCTTGATTTGACATTCTCTTGCCCAAGAGCTGTGGGCACTAGGATACAGGGGTGGATTAGGGGAGGAGTGCAGCAGGGCAGTCTCTCCCAAAATTCCTGGTAAAAAAGAAAAAATGGTAATCATAAGGTATTCTACACCCCCCGAAAAGTAGCAAGATTCTTCCTGCCCCCAAAACGACGACCTTAATCTGCTCCTGCTGGGATACCGAGGAGTGTAGTGAGTTCATTGATATATGCGACTGAGATTAATGCGTTTTTTTATAAAGAAAGTTGTACTAGGTTTAGATTGAACATGGATAATGAAAAAATAAGTCCCGGGATAAAATATTTTTGTAATCTATTTTGCTAATTTAGCTATCGTGAGGGGATCATAAAATAATCTGGACGATGATTAAGTGAGATTGATAAGAAATAGGCGGTTTCTGAATTATATACCTTTCCAAACACAACCACAATCGGTACAATGAATGTGCATTCATAGCCACCTGAAAAACAACCAATCACACAATCAATGTAGCAGCTTATCTAAATCTGTAAATCAGGTTCACTATCACCAAAAAATCATGCCTGTAGCTGGATGGATGTATGAGCTGACTGCCCTTCGTCACTAGCTGTGAGGTAGTTAAAGGCATAAGCTCTCGTCATAGGTTCTTCCTCGCGTCGAAGATGGTGACTTTCATAAAATTGACTCAAAACCGGCATCCGCAAGGCCTGCTCACGAGAAGAGGGGATGGACCGTTGCGGAGAACACGAGGGGAGCGTCGACAAGTACATTAACTTAGCGATTTAGAGAGTGGTTTTCACAACATATAAATATACACAGAGAAGTAACACCACTGCCATTTCAGGTAATATTACTCCCATTAGAAGCAATGTCTTACTCTTGCACTTCTTCCAGGTTGAAGAAGATACTGAGATTGGCAGACAGAGACAATACGAAAGATTATTCACAAATATTTTTTCCATCACTGTTTCCTACCGTAAAAACGTTTGAGCCCCCACCATAATTGAGTTTTGCATACCTAATCTAAAAAGGTAACCAGATGTGTTAAACGAAAGCCGAATCTAGCACATTAGTAACGTAGCCATTTAACCAACACTCAATGCAATTCACAGAGAAACTGTTAATTGTTAATTTGCATTCACGAGGAAGATAGGAATGGAAAATGCAACGATTATAACAAAGGAGACCGGTGTAGGAACGCAAGTTTCTTTATTATAAGTTACTCAAATAATGGCGCTCAGCTAAACAGCATTGAGCTTTCGATTTCATTGAAAATCCGACAATCTCTTGGAGAAAATACATGGAAACTATTTAAATGTAATTGGTATCGTTTCACGAAAACCTTTGCGATCAGAAGACTTCTCACACGATGTCATAATCAAAGCCCACGTGCAGAGAAAAGGAAATTTGAGTCCATGTTTCTAGAAAAGATTATAATATCCAAAAACAAAGGTTCCTCAGGAGGGAAAATTCCGCCGAAATAAAGAAAAAGACTGATTATTTCAACAGACATTGTCAACAAGTAAAAGCGACTGTAAATCTAAATATCGGAATATTTATTCAATTGTTATATATTTTTGTAATCTCTCTCTCTCGGCCATCAGCTATATATCGAGCGTTGGCACCCAAATAGACTAAGTACGCGCATTATGTACAATCTGTCGCCAGTTCTCTTTATCTTGGGCCGCTCGGATTGCCTCGCTCAGCTTTAGGTTGGTGAGGGTCTTAATTTGATCCGTCAATCTTAACGGTGGGCGTGGCCTTTTGCCCCAGACCTTCCCTTCGAACACTATCTTCTCTAATCCATTGCGCCTTATGACGTGACCGAAGAGTTTGAGATAATTGCGCTGAATTGTTGGTAGTATTCGGTCTCTGTATGTAATTTTCTATTAGGTTAATATTGCATTTTTGTATTAATAGAACAAAATATTTGTTTTAAAAAAGCCAGAAAATGTAGTTACTATTCTTATGAATATAACCTGTCGCACAACCCACGTACGCAAGGAATGGCAACCCCAAAATCAGAAATCATTTATTCTGGGGTGTCCAATTTCACTCTTTCCTTATGTAAATTTGCATGTGTTTCTTAGAGTGAAATAAATGCTTTTATTATTAATTGTGGTCGAAATTAAAAAAATTGACGTGCTGATTTTTCGAGACTAGGTCATTGAAGGCCTTTTGAAAGACGATGTAGACGGTAGCGAGGCCACTGGAAGAAGTGTTCAACCTTCGAAGAAGAAAATGTCCATATATCACCTAAAAAAATATGAAGGCCAGAGCATGAGGATTAGCCGAAAGAGATGCCTCACTTGCAACGAGACAATACGGAAAGAAAGAGGGGCAAGAGAAGCAAGGTCAAAGGCTAGAAAGGTGAATACATTTGGAGAGGAATGTGATGGACACCTTACAATGTGCTTGGACTGTTTCAATAAAATTCATAGATAATATTTTCAAGAAAAAATTGATAAATCCTACGTAGTCATTCCATAACTCCATAGTGTGTAAAATTACGTACATCAAATGAAATATTCGAAATGTTGTATTTTTAATTTGCTCGCTCCTTTAATAAAAACTTTTCCTGTTTATAGTACTAAACTTAAAAGAAAGGAAACAGTAATCAAAAACACATTTTATTATAAAAAGATTAGATTTATGGGCCGGTAAAACATATTCAGGAGTCATCAATCCGAAGATTAGATTGCAGCATATCTCTATTGCACTCATATATCAGCTAACCGTTCAATGGTGCATTATTATTCACTTTGACGTTCTTCTAGATTAACCACATGTCTCCCATCGTCAGTCTTCCCCAGCAATGCTTTCCATTAAATCCTCCTTCCATTATGCGAGCGATGATCGAGAAGTGTGGGAATTTTGGAATAAACTCGAGTAGTGTAACAAGAAACAAGAGGACCGTCCCGGGAGAAAAAAGACGAATTCGCAGGGCGAACACGAGATTGCGACACACCGACCGCGATGTTAGCTGTTCTAGGTGAAAATTAAGGTGGCATGAAATGTGATTGCGATGCAATGGGATGTGCAATTTTTTATATGAATCGAATGCTAAGTTCATGCAATAGGGCAGTGTTACAATGAGACATTCATCATTCAAGTCTTCTATCAGCTGAATGGTAGGTTCTTGGACAGTCCCCATTCTGCAACCCAACCTCATAGACATTGTCTCGCTTTCCCTCCCAAGGATGGCCCGTTATTAGATCCCTCTTCAATTCTTCATATCTTCTACCTCCTCTTATTTCGTCCAGAATTCTTATCCTCTTCCACGCTTCTCCAGTGTTCTCCCCTCCATCACTCTCTTCAACATGCCCTCTCCTCTCAAAACGTCCTCCATCCATCTCTTCTGCCTTGTCCGAACCCCTGCCACAAGATTCCTCTCCTCTCCGACCACATCCAATACCTCCTCGTTCGTCTTTCTCGCCATGCAGCTCACCTTCTCCATCCTTCTCCAAACCCACATCTCAAACGCCTCAACTCTACGCACATCCTCCCTTCGCAATGTCCAAGTTTCCGACCCAAACAGAATTCTGAATACACGTTAAAAAGCAACGGCGATAGAAGGCTCCCGTGCCGCACTCCCCGTCCTATCATGGCTCATCCCGATTCTCCATTGGCTACCCTAACCTGCGCCGTCTGGTTCATATACAAATTCCGAATCAGACGCCTGTCCCTCCAATCGACCCCTATTTTCTTCAACACTGCCATTAATTTCGTCCAATCCACCCGATCAAACGCCTCTTAGAAATCTACGAAACATGCAAAAACATCCTGCCCATACTCTAGGTTTCTTTCTACTGGCGTCCTCATCACCGCTATAGCGTCTCGCGTTCCCGTCCCTCTCCTAAACCCGAACTGGTCGTCACCCAGGTATTCATTTGCCTTCTTCTCTAGCCTTCTGTTTATAATTCTCAGAACTACTTTGGCCGCGTGGGATATTAAGCTTATTGTCCCATAGTCTCCGCATGTTTTTGCCTTACTCGTCTTTGCTATATGAATTAGAACAGTTTCGCGAAGTCTTCCGGCCACGCTCCATCCTCATAAATCCTACGAATAAGCGCAAAACATTTTCCTCTTCCGTTCTTCCCCATGCTCTTTAAAAACTCTGCAGGTATGTCATCTATTCCCATCGCCTTATTCATTTTCATGTCTCGTAGAGCTCTTTCGATTTCGCTATCTAGGATACTTGGTCCGATGCCATCCCGGTCGATATCGTCTTCCCTTTCTATATCAAACCTATTGGGGCTTATTTCTTTACCATACAACTCTTCAACATACTCCTTCCACCTCTCCTGGATCTCTTTCGGTTCTACGATCACCTTTCCCGTCTTGTCTGTTATCGTTGTAATTCCCCTTCCCTTATTACCACCCGTCAGTTCCTTTACTTCCCTATATATTGCATCTGCTCTTCCCTCTTTTTGGTATTTCTCTAACGAGTCGATCTGTTCTCTCCACCACACCTCTATTGCTTTCCTTTTTTCTCTTCTAAGCCTGGTATTAAATTTTCGGTATTTTCTCTTACCTAGCTCTGAGTTTACGCTCTTCCATTTCCTTCTCTCCTCCATCTCCCTTATCATCTCCTTCGTGATCCAAGTTTTTCTTATTTTAGTTGCACTGACTACGCCTACCGTTGCTTTCGCCGCTTTTACAATTCCATTTTTCAAACTTCCCCATTCATCTTCCACTGATCTAACTCCAGGTGCCTCACCCATTATCTCATCCACCTTCTCTCGATACTTCTTCTTCATTGCCTCAGTTAATGCCTCCGTATTCCACTTTCGTACCTTCCTTTCCATTCTTATCTTTTTCAGTTTTACCTGACATTTCATGACTAATAAGTATTGGTCTGTGTCTGCATCAGCTCCTGGATAAGTATGCGAGCTTTTAACACTATTCTTGTATCTGTGACGAACCATCATATAATCTATCTGGAACCTATCTGTCTCCCGGCTTCTTCCAAGTGTACCTACGTCGAGGATGATGTCTGAACCATGTATTTGTAATTACTAGGTTATTTCTACGGCAAAACTCAACAGCTTTCTCGCCCCGGTCGTTTCTCCTTCCTAACCCGTAATCGCCCACCTCCCACCCATCTCTTCCTTCTCCCACCACCGCGTTCCAATCCCCCATTACTACTAAGTGCTTACTCCGAGGTATCCTACCAATTATTTCCTCTAGCTGATCGTATACCCCGTCTACCTCCTCCTCTTTATGATTAGAGGTACGCATATAAACCTGGATTATAACTAAATTCTGATAGTTTCGTTCCTCTCCTTTATCCTCTTTTCCTCTGCTGCTCAATAGTGTTTTTTACGTGACACCATCACTTCAGAGGCCGCACACTGGGGTCAGACGCCTTTTGCAGCCGCCTCACTGAGGTACAGACGCTGCACGGACTACCATTCGTCTGTCTCCTAACCTTCGACCAATCTGGCATGGGTGACCCTATCAGGATCAATGATCCCGCCAGTGCACTCTAGGGGTCATCGTAGCACGCAAGCCCTTCCACCACGACAAGGTTGTAGTCCAAGAGAGACAAACTAGCAAAATTAATGCAAATTAATAGTAGCCATTCCATGCTTGTGGCATCCTGTTTAGGGTATTTCCGATCATTTCTAGCGATCGTAAAGGAGCTTGAGAGGAGCGACCCAGTAACGACGCCATAGAACAAATTTTCATATTCGTAATTCAGCGAGGTTTTTGCGGTACAGTTATAATGTGGCAGCCTTTTCACGCGATGTGATTACGGCATGCGCTCTGATTCAATGAGTGGTATGCGGCACACGTCATTATAGTTTACGATACACTGTGTCGCTCGCGATACAAAATTCATCCGAAATACGACGGTAAAGTTGGAAAATTGCACCGCCCTAACTTGGCCCCTTCCGTCTACCCAGCCGAAGGATACAGCAACCGTATCGAAATTCGATACTGAGTCGGGAACATCGCAAAACCCTACTTGGCCCCTTCCGTCTTCCCGGCCGAACTCTTAGCCTCCAAATCCTTCGCTGTCCACACATGAGAGTCAACCTGGCACTACCTCGGCGTGGGAGGGGAAAGAAGTAATTACTGGCACTTGCCTTTTTATTGATCTTCGTCCGTTTGGGCGAGAGCGCTTCGTCCCGTTCCCCAAAGGTGCTCTCCCAAGAGGGGAGGAGGTGCGGGGGAGGGGGGTATCGGTCTTCACGCCGATGTAGCCGTGACCCTCAACTCACGCAAGGAACACGAGCGTGGGGGGGTGTCCTCCGAAGGGGGGGGGAGGTATATCTTAACTCATATGGTCGCCTCGACCTTTGTCTCATCTTATACCCCGTCCGAACGCGGCCGAAAGTCGACCGACACGCAGTAATTGGTACTCTAAACTAATGCAAGCTAAACACTCGATCATCATTAAGTCACTCGATCATTATCGAGTCAAAACAAATAAGTACTAAATTCCACATTTTTCATATTTTGTCCAAAAAATCCTGCTTTCGCTGATGAAATGCGTTACCTACAGAAACCAGGAGTAAAGTAGAAAAAATGCAGATTATTCCACGAATGTATTTTTAATTAGCACTTTTTCCAGCCATAGGAGCCGACTGCATCGTCATTTCCTACGAATTACCACTTTTTTACTTCAATTACGGCAGTAATTCCCCAATAACTAAAACAGTAAGGTGGGAAGATGCCTATATTTTATTATAATCAAATTGTCTGGATTATTTCCTTCTTGTAAATAGTTTACCGCGAAAATGGCATTTATATTTAATGGAAAAATACTATTTTCCCCTTGTTTCTCTCATTCTCCCAATGAACACCATGTAATTTAAAGTTCAATTATAGAATATAATAGCGTGGAAAGATATTATTTAGTTGTTCACGTCAGATAGAGGACATGTTTTTCTACAAGTAGACAGAATATGAATAAAATGACATTTAAGTCATTTTACGGTGGAACCACCTTAATAGTTATCGATCCGCAGATTACTTCGCTGCAGCTCTCCAATCCAGTCTTTTCTCAGCGAACCGCTTCCCTTCTCCTTAATTCTTTATGTTAAAGTCCCTCGAAATTTGCCTCCACATTTTTATTGATCGGTTAATCGGGTAGGCGAACGACATTTGAGGGTAACTACGCCATTGAGGACAAGAGGCTATGCTGGTAAGGTATTTATGGGGAAAGGAGAAGGAGCAAAACGGCGTCGGCATTATCTGACACTCATCATAAACATCAAAACCTGTCAAGGTTATAACCAAAACACAAGAGTGGGAAATTAACAATATGTATCCAACTTCCAACATGAGTGAATTCCACAATATTACGGCTCCTTACAAGGGGTTTCCGGTGCCAACGTTTTTCCAGGGTTAATAATAATGACTTTACTTTCGAGCGAAATTAGGACTTTGCAGTCCTTTCTTACATTCTTCTCACACGCCACACATTAGTATCCATGATCTGAGTAGAGAAAGCCCAACCAGGCGGGAATCAAACCCGCGACCTTCGGGTTAGCAGACGAGGACGTTACCCCGCCGCCACCGAGGCCGGCAAAGAGGGATAGGCCGTAACTAGAATTTTACTACAGTTAGATGAAGCGTCTTACTTACCTACCGATGTTCATATTCTTCCAATCTCATATTGATGAGCCGCTAATATACATTTTTATATAAGTTAGAAACATTATAACAAGCTTTTTATTTTTCCTCGGTTCCATAAATAATATGCACTAAGGTGAATTCCATTTATTACATAGGATATTATTTTTACCCTGCAATACTAGAACTGACAGAGGCGATAAAACAAGAGAGATACGCCGTAGAAAAGATCCGCACCAATGCCTCCTTCCCATTCGCGCCATGAGAGGGTGAGCACAAAAACAGAGAGAGGCAGTGTTGACATCCTCCTTTCTCCGCGCTTCCCCTCCCCTCCAAATCCATTACACCCTCTCTTCTCCGTGGCTTCGTGTTCGAACACCCCATGCGACACGCCCTTCGCGCGGCTCGCACGGTAAATTGTAAGCCCATGCACAAACTCAAAGTATGTCATTTTATATTAATCATATTTAATCTCTTCTACCAAGCACACCCTTCTCAAACACTGATTCTGATATGAAGTTCTAAATATTATGAAATTGGAGGATGTCTCACAAGCAAACTGTATGACCAAGTACTTTGGAGAAATTTTAAAACAACAAGCCACTATGTTTAGCCTTGATTGACCAGCTATGACTAGCCTTGATTACTAGTACTAACAGCACGCCGTGCATGTTTTCAGCATAACTCTTGGGTCTCTGTCCATTTGTATAGTTGCAAAATACATATATATATATATATGGTCTAACGGTCCTTCTCCACTGGGAGCTCATCCATAGCGTAGTGCATGCTTGTGAGGCTTCGTCTCGTGACAAGCATTAGCGATTTATGTTAATGCATAATTAGTCGTAGTTACACTAACTTTAGGGCATAGTGTAATGCATGTTGGCGACTACTCACCCCCTGCCACACACCCTTGAGGTGGCTTGCAGGGTATTTTGTAGATGTAGATGACCGCAATGGCACGCAACAGTTAATTCTGGCAAAAGCATAAAAATTACCAGAGGAAACAGGAATCCCGGAAGGTCTAGCGGTCTGTATATTAACCCCGAAAAGCATAGAATTCTGAACTTCCACATAAAAAGTCGAGATGCCTATGTGACTTAAGATATTTCACCCCTTCTTTTAAGTATACATTTGGAGCACGCTCTTCAGTGGATATTTCTTCAGTGGCTTCAGGAGTGAAGCTTCAACAGAACGGGCGGCAGGAGAAAGAAGTTTAGATACAATGGAAATGGGAGATAAAATGCTAAGATGGAAATTCGTGAATAGTTAAGCATCTTGTCGCAGGAGAAACAAATCCATGATTAACGTAAAACCGGGAACGTACTGAGTTCACCACATAATTGATTAATGCCAGAGTGTCGAAAGTAAAGCATTCATTCAGAAAATTTGACTCATGGTTGGTGCTAAGTTTCTCTTCCTTGCAAACAACACACGCAGCCACAACACAGACACATTTCATTCTGCTTGCTTAAATGTTATTGGAGCGGTTGGGGTGGGCTTAGCCCACCGGGACAGTATAAAGTTCGTTTAGTGAGTAACAACTCTGGGAGATTTATTGGGCGAAAAACGTCTTCTGAAATTCATCACTAATGTACCATTGTGAATCTTTTTGATCGTGATGGATTTCAGAACGCACGTCACACACCAGCAGTCAATAGAGACAACCTATTAGAACCTCTCTTGCTCTTATTTAGTCAAAATTTAAATGCCGAATATTTGCCGCAATTAAGTCAGACATCCGCCCTCACAGTGGATTTTAATCAGCAAACGTGCTCTACATCGCGTGGCAAAGAAGAATATGCAGGGCCATGAATTTCATGCTGAACCAAATCACAACCCAAAATCAGCTATTGTCAATTTTATGAACAAAATTGAGATACAAATAACCGTTCGTTAAATCTTTTCCCTGACATTATAAGCTAATGAAAGCTGGCCCGCCTGTGTTAGCTATATGGATGAAAATTTCAAAGAAGCACAGAATTATGTATTAATAAAATTCGTGAATGCATTGCGCGCGATAGCCGTGTCTTAAGTCGCAAACAATACTGAGCTAATTTACAATCTGGGTAGTATTTTGGAGGAGAATGGGTTTAGTGGTAGGGACATCAGATGCAGAATTGCGCTAGCTAAAGAAGCATTTTCGAAGAGAAGGGAATTGATGAGGGGGGATCTGAGGAGAGACGTAAAGAAAAGGCTGGTGAAAACTTTAATATTGAGCGTGGCGCTATATGGGTCGGAAACTTCGACATTGCAAAGGGAGGATGTGCGTAGACTTATGGCGTTTAGGATGTGGGTTTGGAGAAGGATGGAGAAGGTTAGCTGGATGGCGAGAACGACGAACAAGGAGGTATTGGAAATGGTCGGAGAGGAGAGGAATCTTGTGGCAGAGGTTCGGAGAAGGCAGAAGAGATGGATGGAGGAGGTTTTGAGAGGAGAGGGCATGCTGAAGAGAGTGATAGAGGGGAGAACCCTGGGGAAGCGTGGAAGAGGAAGGAAGAGGATAGGAATTCTGGACGTAATAAGAGGAGGTAAAAGATATGAAGAATTGAAGAGGGATCTAATAACGGGCCATCCTTGGGAGGGAAAGCGAGACAATGTCTATGAGGTTGGGATGCAGAATGGGGACTATCCAAGAACTTACCAATCAGCTGGTAGAATACTTGAATGAAAGTTGCATATTTGGAAGTTACACTTGAAGACCGACCAAGAAGCAGAATTGCCAGCCGAGGACAAAGCCCCACTTGGGTGTCGCTGCGAGAGGGGTAGGCTGGAGAGTGGCTGTCGAGGATTCGCGAGAGGATGGTGGAGTGAGAGGGGAGGGTGGAGGCGGAGGAGGAGGGGAGGGCAGAGGAAGAGGAGGGGAGGGTAGAGGAAGAGGAGGGGAGGGTAGAGAAGAGGAGGGGAGGGGGAGGGAAAACTCAACAGCGGAGAGAGGCCTCCGACGCTTTTCGACGAAATGCTTGATCGAGTCACCAACACCCACACAATACCCTGCAAGTCAATACCCTGCAATACCCAGATGGAAGGGTGTGTGGCAGAGGGTGAGTTATCTCCAACAATCACTACCCTATACGTATACAACCAATGATGTATTCTATTCCCTAGAGATTGTTACGCGTCGCTCATGTAAGAAAAAGCAGAAAAATCGGTTTCTGCTACCTCCGGCAGTCATAGGATAACTTAGAAAATATCCACTAGATGAGTAAAACATCGTACCGTTTATGACATCTAGCGATGAAATACGGAGCTACGAGTAAAGGCAGTTGAGGCAACAAATAAATTCGGCCTGAGCTTGAAAGGAGGAGCAATTCCGTGACAGGACAAGCTACCTCGGCCGCGTAAAGGAAGGGGTTAAAATATTCGCTCCTATCCTCATCCACTCCACTACGTTAAACCTACCAAGTCGCGAGTTTCCTAACAAGAGTCCTACCGTACCAACAGCTCAACCTGTCACCAGGCCCATCTGTGCAGATGCTCCATCACCCTCTGTCACCTGCTCGCCCAATAAAATAAACGTAACCATCCGAATTGCCTCGCAACCATGAAAGGGACTCTGTCGACCTGGATGACCCTCCCTAACCTACCCCACCCACTACCTCCACCCCCCTACTGATTTAACCATCAACTAAAACCTCCATCCTTCCCCGAGCCCATCGCAACAAATTAATCCCTTCCCTACCAACCCCTCAATTTAACTTCCATTCAAAAATATAAAATTATACAATAATTATAAAATGACAATAAAAATAAATAAAAATAAAAATAAATAACAATAAAAATAAATAATAATAACGTGGCAAAGGCGGAATCACTTGTGGCACGCATGCATTATTCCGTCATCCTGGGGTCACTCCGTCTACTACGTATGCATGACCCGAATTCAGTGCAGCCACCTATGCGATAGGCGTCGGACGTGGCTGCGAACACTGACCAACCTGTCCAAGGAGCCTTAAAGAGCTGGAGGGACAAAAAACCGACCCAGGGGGGTTATTTTGTAATCTCACTTTAGTGAGAATACGTCATAAAATCTCACTTTTTCGTAGTTCAACTCCCTCACCCAGGCGGCGTGACCATCTTCGGATCTCAATCGGTGAACTGCCGGTCATGTGCTGGTCTTTTAAACGATTCATCCGCTCTGATCCGTATCTTTCGACTCTTGATCCGTTTCATTATCTCCGCCTGCCATTAGTTCCATCTCACCTGTCATAAAGAACGTGACATGGAGCCACCATCGTTTCCACTCGAAGCTTGAGTTGGAAAATAAACAAGGTCGCGAAAGATACAAACAATTTTAAATCGTATTGTTGTAATTAATTGCTAAACGTGAAGAACTTCAGTATTTTCAACTCCAATATAATGGGCACTTGAAGGTATGCTTTGTTTGAAATGCTTACGTTATTATTTGCTTGAATTATCTGTGTATATATTTCGTATCAATATTTCCCAAACAATGTTGCTGATACCTTTGTTTTCGTGTGCCTATACGCCAGTGTATGGAGAATGGAATTCAGTTATTTATACCATAATTTTAACAAATATTGCCTTAAAATCTACGTTCTTGGTAGATATTTCCCGTGCTTGTGAATCGAACACCAATTAGATGCACTTTATTGTTTTTAAATATTGAGTGATCGCTTACATGTCGCTTGTAGTTTTGACTGTATTTAGATTTTCGTGGTATGTAGACAGTGAAAGATATCTTCCGTAAGATGTTGAGAAATCTGGGTATTTGCTAGTCTCGGCATCTTTTATTTGATATATAAGGTAACTGAAGCTTCGACAATTCACGAACCGTTCGTGAGCCGATCATTAAGAGAGGGAAACGGATCTCCCGCCTTTCCACTAAGAGTCACTAAAAAGGTGAGATTACAAAATAACCCCCCAGGTCGGGCGACATAGCTTCAGCTTCACTCACCAACCCCTCCTGAGTCTCCGGCCGTTATGACGGCAATGAAACCTCATGCTTTCTGGGGACTCGGGAGGGGAATGTTACAACGGTAACAAAATAAAAAAACCTAATCACTTACTTCACCCTCACAAAACTTCGTCCATCTCAAAATATGATCAAACTCCCGGAATACAGAAGAAATTAAGAAAACTATGTTTCTAGAGGGCTCATTCCCGAGAGAGAGAGATGAAAGTATTAATGCTACTGACTCGAAATGTTACTTTGTTCAATAATATATTAAGTGGTAAATGCCGTGAAACCTTAATGCATATCATTTGTAGCTGTTATATGACTTTCATAAAACAAGTTCTGTATTTGTTGACGTCTTTGCTATCCTTTGACTTCTATGTAAGAAAAAAAGGTTTTCATGCACAAATGATAATTTATGGAAGGACAAGGTTGAGAGCCCCTAGAGAGCAGCACGCTAGGACTAGGTTACTCGAAAAATTCAGACCAGGGAATCGAGCCTGGGGGCCGATTCTATAACTTAACGTTCGAGCGTAAAAGAGTCATTCCCGCTGGATTATGGGAATTCTATCGATAACAATTGCCGATCGCGATTCTGTAACCTACGTTCGAACGTTTTTTTCCTAACGCTCGACTCCTCGGATTCGGCATCAAAATACATGCCGAAGCGGCCATTATCTATCGAAGAACGATTTAGTTTATTTTGGTTTTTAATTTGAATGATATTTGAAGAAGTATCGCAGTGTGATATATTTTGTGAACCACAAATCATTTAAAACATACTATTCTTGGACTTCAAATGTGAATTGTGGCCTAGAATACTGTGTATCGTTATATTGGAAGATAATTTGATCGCACGTCTTGTGTTGGGTTTTTAGCTGTGATGATTTTAAGAAAATTATCCCAGTGGTGCATTTAATTTAAAGTTTTAAATAAAGTTTGAATCACTACGTTTCGATGTACAAGAAATTCATGACGTATCATTTTTTATGATAACATTTAAACGAAGGTTTTCCGTGTGTTTTGATTGTGTACATTGAGGCATGCCAATGATTACAGGGGGCTTATTCTCTAACTCGAAGCATCGGAGCTTCCTGGCGAAAAGATGCTTCAATAAGCTACTTGCTCCCATCGGTATTATCTATCATGGAAGCTACCGGTGAAAGAGCAAGCAGAAGCTACCGGTAGCATATTAGGCTCCCACCCATATTCTGTAATCTACTTCCGTAGCCCCAATAAGCTCCCACGGTAGCCTTACGAAGCGCGGCCTCCGAATACCCTACTTAAATATTGGTCATTTTATTACGCTTATCTATTTATAATTATTCAACTCACGGGTATGTTTCTTACATTTATTAAATGCGCATTCCTTGCACTTTCACTGGGTTACTTCGTCATTTTCGCCATTATAGAAATTTTTCACAAAAAAGATATTAACTGGAGTGACGGAAAGTCATATTTACCTTCGGTGAGTTACGTGATTCCAGCCCATAATGGGATACTTATTGGGCCGTGGTAGCGAGTATCACCTTCGCATTTCTTTTGAAAGTTTCATCGTCGTATATTATTCAAATGATTTGAAGCAACAAGTAATCGACGAAAGAAAATAGCACGAATGATATTGAACCATATCATCGACATGAACCCTAATTCCCGAATATATATACGAACAATCTTATTTCAAGTGATCAAGACAGCCAAGATGGACGTTGTGCGTTCCTATTCACGACATTGTTCACGAGATTATGTTAGCAAAAATAAAAAAATTTAGAATTTTGCTCGCATTATTTCTAATGCGTGGAATTTTTCGCTAAAACGATGCACATACATCTTCACCACCTAAATCGGCCTTAAAACAGGTTTCACCAGTTTTATCCACGGAAAAACATTGAGACGAGCTTTCCCATTGGTTCTATAAATAACGTCACCAGAAATGAAGTTTCCGCGGATTTGGTTTAAAAAGATTCTCATACCCGCCTTTCGCCCATAGACCTTGAATATAGCTTATTTCTATATACGCTATATTCAATATACGCTTGAATATACGCTATATTCAAGGTCTATGCTTTCGCCAAACCTCTCTCCACTTCCTATTACGTTCTTGATAAAGCTCCCGCGAGTTAGAGAATACGGTTGGAAGCCAATTCTGGTAGCTTATTCGAAGCTACGGCATCGGTAGCTTCGAGATAGAGAATAAGCCCACAGGGGGCTTATTCTCTATCTCGAAGCTACCGATGCCGTAGCTTCGAATAAGCTACCAGAATTGGCTTCCAACCGTATTCTCTAACTCGCGGGAGCTTTCTCAAGGACGTAATAGGAAGTGGAGAGAGGTTTGGCGAAAGGCGGGTATGAGAATCTTTTTAAACCAAATCCGCGGAAACTTCATTTCTGGTGACGTCATTTTTTAGAACCAATGGGAAAGCTCGTCTCAATGTTTTTCCGTGGATAAAACTGGTGAAACCTGTTTTAAGGCCGATTTAGGCGGTGAAGATGTATGTGCATCGTTTTTAGCGAAAAATTCCACGCATTAAAAATTATGCGAGCAAAATTCTAAAATGTTTTATTTTTGCTAACATAATCTCGTGAACAATGTCGTGAATATGAACGCACAAAATCCATCTTGGCTGTTTTGATCACTTGAAATATGATTGTTCGTAAATATATTCGGGAATTAGGGTTCATGTCGATGATATGGTTCAATATCATTCGTGCTATTTGCTTTCGTTGATTGCTCGTTGCTTCAAATCATTTGAATAATATACGAAGATGAAACTTTCAAAAGAAATGCGAAGGTGATACTCGCTACCACGGCCCAATAAGTATCCCATTATGGGCTGGAATCAAGTAACTCACCGAAGGTAAATATGGCTTTCCGTCACTCCAGTTAATATATTTTTTGTGAAAAATTTCTATAATGGCGAAAATGACGAAGTAACCCAGTGAAAGTGCAAGGAATGCGCATTTAATAAATGTATGAAACATACCCGTGAGTTGAATAATTATAAATAGATAAGCGTAATAAAATGACCAATATTTAAGTAGGGTATTCGGAGGCCGCGATTCGTAAGGCTACCGTGGGAGCTTATTGGGGCTACGGAAGTAGATTACAGAATATGGGTGGGAGCCTAATATGCTACCGGTAGCTTCTGCTTGCTCTTTCACCGGTAGCTTCCATGATAGATAATACCGATGGGAGCAAGTAGCTTATTGAAGCATCTTTTCCCCAGAAAGCTCCGATGCTTCGAGTTAGAGAATAAGCCCCCAGGTATTATTTACGTGCTGCGCTGGATAGCGTGTGGTGATATATTTACGTTACTAGCTAGACTTGTTCTCATTAAATAATGTGTTACGACAGGAATGGTATTAAAAGTGTAACAAATACGCAGTAAGTGTTGGAGTAAACGTAACAGCAATCAGTTCGTTGTTTCCACTATTACCTAAATTAAGATGTGGAATCTATTTGAATTTGGCGACTAGGTGAATTGCTCTTGTCTTTTAATTGTGTCTGTCAAAGACCCAGTGAATGGATAAACAGTGAAGTGTTTTATTATTCCTCATTCAGTGGATTTTGCCTCCCCAAGTGTCTTCTCTTAATTTCATTGCATTGTTGTGTCCAACGTGATTTTGTTGAAATAATTAATCCGTCTGCGTTTAAGGCAGGTAATGACCAATTAGCAATAGGCATTAGGATTTGTCCTCGGCAGGGATTACTGTGTTTTTTAGAGTATCTTAAATTGTGTGTGTGTGATTGTTTACGTCCAAGTGAAAGGTTGATGATTGTTTTGTCTACTTATGCAATGTACCTTGCTTCAATATACTTCATTCAGTAAATTTTACCATCTCAAAACTTATCTTTTCATTAACTCGACTTGATGTCATTAGCAAGTATTGTTCCTTTATTTGAGTGCCACTGAGTGTTCCTGGAGAAAAAGTGGAAATGATTAAAAGCTGCCTTGTGTATATCTCACGGTAGGTAATCATCTACCTACGAGATTATTCTACAAGAAATACCACGAAAGCTCTTGACAGGCGGTGAACGGTCTTGTAAAAGTGAGTTATATATGTATTTCGATTCGATTTGATGGGGCGAAGGTAGTGTTTAAATTGTAATGGAGGTTGAGGAGTACGCTAATGATGGGGACTAGCTAGAGGATATTATTTAAGTATCAATTAATATCCTAATCAATTCATGTCCGAAGTTATATGCCAAGGTGTCATATACATCTGAGTGCAGTTTTGGAACATTATCTTAGAAGTGAACATTATCTTAGAAGTGAACTTAGAAGTGGAAAAAAGAAAGTGATAGAATATTAGTTTATTTAGATTACGAGAAGTATCAGGCGTGATGTCGTGGAATTTCAACATAATAAACGCAGAAATTACAATTTTCCACTAGTAAAAATGCACTGATCTGCCAGTGGAAAATGGCAATTTCTGTCTTCAGTATTTATATGACTGTTATTTATCTTTCCGTCCGCGACAAAGTTTATTTCTGAGGGAGAGCGTTGTTTTTTTAGTAGATTACAAGATGTTATAATCGACAGGAGACCGATGTCATTCAAATACATTATTTTTTAGAATTTTGGTGATGATAAGCTTAGAAAGTTTTATTACCCGTAAATCAAGTAAAGACGATTGGAGTGTAATTGAAATACAAGAGGCAATTTAAGCAGACGTCTATGCCAATATAAGCAGACGACATAAGAGTTGAATCCGTTAAAATCATGGAATGACAAGTAATTAGGAAATAATTAATCCAATGGGAACGCATTGAGGGCAGTATATGGCGTCTATAGTACTCGTGAGAAAGTAAAGTTCAATTTTTCAGGCATTGCAATGTTTATTTAAATTAATATGTTTCAAAATTATATAAAACAAGTGCAGTCATTCAAAATTCAACTCATTGCGCATACGTGGAAGAGAAACAAGTGCGAACTATGCTGTAAATCTGACAACACCGTAACGTTCGATGTTCGAACGTTCTGCTGAACGATCGGCCTTACAAAATCGCTCGTTGGTCATCACTCGCATAAATTGAACTCGATCGAAGGTGATCGGATCCCTAACGTTCGAACGTCAGCCAAGTTATAGAATCGGCCCCCAGGTCTAACAAAGTTGCGATTAGTCGGACCGAAGTCTGCCGAAGAGCTACGAGCTACGGGACTGGGTCTCTGTGCGACTCGATGTAGGTCAAGACAATCATCATTTCTTCGTTTCTGGCAGACGATTTGACTCCATTCTCGAAAGGTTTACTCTATTTTTGGGTCCTAGGCAGTCTCAGGTGCTTCGAATACCTTCAAAAGAAATTGTAAGGGCTTTACCATTCTTTAAGCACGGGTTGATTGTAGGGTGAAATAATTTAAGATATAATAAAACGATACAACTTGATCCAAAGAGCAACCCCATTTCTGTAGCAGTCTTGCATGAATGTGTTTCCCAGCCCAAAACGTTCTCAGAATGTTCAAGATCTAGACTAGATACCTACACATCAAAATCATATGTATTATGATCAGCTAGATCTGGCTCACTTAAGAACTTGAACACGTCCATATATGGCGCATTCCAGCCCTGAACCACTCCAGATGCGGTAAGACCTACTTGGATTAATCCAGATCTTACCCTATCTGAGTTTTTCACCTGGGTTGTTAGCAGAATGTATTTCCTGATTTTACAGAAAGTATAAACAACACATGACTTAGCTATTGGACTAACTTACTTATTGACTGAAATGGATTGAACGGTATTAAAAAAATTCGCATACCATCTCGTATGTATTTAATTAAGTCGTTAATCCGTTCCATCCAGCTCACCCTAAGCTATACGCCCTCATGCTATCACGTGCTCTTAAGCATTTTGCTGTTTTATCTCGCTCTTTTCTGTACGTAGCGCCAAAATCTTTCAGTGACAGATATGACAACAATTAAAAATTGATGGACCGATACTGTGATCAGGTTAAACGCACAAAATAGCTTTTACTGTCCTTCCTCATAGCACGTAGTGGATTTAAAGGCAATGCGGTGTTATTAAGTAAGAAAATGAAGTGAAGAGTTGTGAGACTATCATTATTAATTTGGGGGTCCATTAGAGTTTATTCAGAAATTAAACTCATAGTAAGAAAGCACATATTCCAACTCTTGAAACTTAAAACCATGAGAATAAATAAAGTGGTAAAAGTAGAGGGTTATTGAAGGCAATTCTCCAGCAATTTATATCTTCTCAAGTTAATAAAATAATAACTGCAACAGAATATGATAGCAATTAATTAACTACTGCTTCCATTAAATGACGTAGATACCCTCTGAAGAAAACATTTTATTCAAATAAATCACGAATAAATGATTAATTTTAGGGAGATTGCCATTAGAACAAAGGATGACTCATACCCCTTATAATTATATACCACACACAAATCAAATCCATTTTCACTATTCATGAAGTTTCTTTTGCTTATACAAAACGTAGTTCAATGAAATCCCAAACCAATTCACAGTAAATTAAGTTACCGGCTAAAACCTGTGGAATGACCGATAATCCCGCTACATTTTAATTGCTAAGTACTACGAATACCAGAAAAACTGTGATTCGCTCGCTTAGCGTACCAAAGGAACAGAAAACCATAAACACACGAGTGTTATGTGGTAAGAACTTTTTAAAATGAAAAAATACACTTTCAACTAAACTAATCCCTGCCTCAATGATCACGTACTGAGATAAAATACGTTTTATTTCCATTTATTATACGACAAATTTCCAATGGAAGGGCTAGTCACTATTTGCAGCATTTTCGATTTCATGTAAGAATTTCATAAAGATAGATCATATTTCTACAGGTGCATTGGTAAACATTTATTTACATGGATCCAATGTGTACAAATATGGATAAATATTCATAAAATGAGAACGCTAGCATCAATAGTGACAGATAAACGAATTCTCTGCTTCCATTCCGTGGAACTGTATATTAGTACGACGACTCACGGTAGCCGAGGGGTTGAGGATGAATAAAAGAGCATGGGGGAGCTCGCTCCTGCCCTCAGATTTCTCCTCACCCTCAACGGACCCCACGACGCGACGTCACGTCCGAAAAATTGCGATAGAAAAGATCAGGAGAGGGTTTGACGAGCACATAATAGCAAAACGGGACACGGCAATAGTTCCTTAGGGTAGCAACATTACCGTCAATATACGGACGTTCCTGAATAGACAACAACATCTACATGTACAAAATACCCTGCAAGCCAACTCAGGGGTGTGTGGCAGGGGGTGAGTATTCACCAACATGCATTACACTATACCCTAAAGTTAGCTAAACTACGACTGATTATGCATTAGCATAAATCGCTAATGCTTGTCTCGAGGCGAAGCCTCACAAGCATGCACTATACTACAGATATTATTACAATGAAGAGGGACCATTAATATATATGTATTTTGCAACTACACAAATGGATAGACTCAAGAATTATGTAGAAAACATGCACGTTGTGCTGTTAGTACTAGGTAACAGAAAAGGATTCAAGTATTAACATCAAATAGAATAAATTACAATCAAGCAAACTCAATTGTTCTCAGCCCCTAGGTCAGCGGTTTCCATCGACCCCTGGCGTTGGAGTCTTTTACAGAGGAGAGGGAATCGAATGCAGAAGGGAAGGCAACAATGGATGGGGTTCACGTTCATGTCGGAAGAGTAGGAATGTATAATTTGGAATATTTGATCCATTATCGTTAACGACAAGAGAATCCGGTGGTTGACGTTGCGTCACAGGGAAACAACTTGGAATGTGGAGTCGACATTTCATCCGGAAGGAGAATACAGAACTGAAACCACATCAAAGAATGAACCATTATAATTAATGTAACTAAGAGTGATACAATGTAATTCTTAGAACACTGAAGGGAGGTTTACGTTGAAAAGCAGCATAGTACTGAATAGCAGAATGCAGATAGAAGTACGCATTATAGATGAAGATGGAAAAGAACATCCAAAATGCAGGCAAAGTTTCAGGAATTAAAAAAAGAGCACACATTTATCGGTGGTATTCATGTTACAGGTGGAATGCCAATGGACTTCTAACATGGCATTACCAATGCAAAAAACGCGATGATTAAAAAAAATAACCCAAATGCACAAACTTGTAAAATTAATGAGACCCATGCACAGATGGAACATGAAATAGGTAGAAGAATTCCTGGCTGAAGAGACTTAAGTAGTATCAGGAAAAGTAGGAGAGCAAGAGATACCATTCTAGCCCTCGAGGCTTCTCTCAATTAAAAGGGTGAGAGAAGACCAGCCTACAAAAATTGGCCCCATCTCCTGGAGAAAGCATTTGAAAACACGGATTGGAATAGGATTCCGACTACCAAATAGAGCAGAGGAGTGTCAATCATGAAAGAAGAAGAATGAGCAAGCGGTCTTAAAAAGTTGTTAGTATTTAATTGCGGCTTCAACGCAGAATAAAAAGTTTAAATAAATAATACGGCAAGAATTCGCTTCGTCCTCTAGAATATTTAATATTTAAATTTCAAAAGCTATAATGGAAAGTTTTATGACTGGAATACACGTGCATGTAGACGATATCCTAATGTTATGCTTCTTTGGTGTCAGCAATTTTTGGAGAGAAAGGAGAGACGATAGCTGAACTGCATGAAAAAAAACCATGAATAAATAAAACCACAAGTATAGTAACTGATACAAAGAAATCCCAATTCACCGTTTATAAAAGAAACCGAGAAGATTTCTTGACAATTTCTTCCAGAGGAAGAAGTTTGCTGGCAGGAAAGTGTGATCACTAGTCAAGAATACAACAGGATAAACCCCGTGAGCAGAGATGCCCATTCTGATAGAATAACACTAGTCGGCATGATATGAAATGACTGAAAACTAGTAAGTGATAATAGCTAACTTTGATATGCTGATTTCAAAACTGTTCTTAGTTTTCTTCTATCACGTACAGTTTTTTTCAGAATGGACCTAATTTAACTTCTAAGATTTATTGATAAGCGATAATTATATGCTATATATTTATATTGATAGTGCATATAGATATGTGCCAGTGGGTAATTTTTGTGCGAGGGATATTTCTCAATACAAGATAATGAGCCTTACGTTGGGCCAAGCTAATGAGTCTTAGGTTGGTACGACTGGTGCTATTGTTGTGTGACCTTGGAAGTATTATTCATCCTTCATTCATTTTGTTATAAAATTAACATTGCGTGAAGTAATTTTAATATAATTGTACTTACAGTAGTTAAAATCTTTAAACCATAATTCTTATTTTGTGTAAAACTCTGACGTGATAAAAAGAAATGGAAGTCATTTTTAGAATCAGCATAAAAATTGATTCAAAAACATCTATCATCAAAAACATAAATCATCTGACAAAAAGTTTCAAAATGCAGACTGGTGTAATTCGTCTATTAGAATGCCCGTAAGGCATTCAGGCAGAAAACTAGCAAAAAAAAGCTACACCAATAAGCCAGTTAGTAAAGACAGCACTTCATCAAAAAATATACATGGAGGATTCTCTTCACCGGTGGTGATACTAGCATGATTAGAGAGGCATAGAAGATTGGAGGCAATCCAAATGTGGTTTAATCGAAGATTGAAATGATGACGAAATAGAAAGAGAAAATCATCACTGAAGAGCTTCAACGAAGAGGTGAGGAGGAAAAATGTTTAATAAAAGCCAGCAGCTTAGTAGAAGAGACATAATTATTAGACGAATGCAGTGAAGATGAACCTGCTTCTTGAAAAGTGTTATGGAAGATGAAATGATTGGGAAGAATTATCAAGGACGACCAAGGATGGAATACACAAGATTATGAGGGATGCCGAAAAGGAAATGAAGTGAAGACCAACAAATCAATCTTCGGACTGATGAAAGCCCTAAAGTCAAAAAATTAATCTAATTATTTTACTAGCCATTATGAATTCACTTAGGCTCGGAATAATCCCTTTACAATAATATTGTTTATTGCTAAATCTTCAGCCCAAAATATGACGACTGCCGATTAAAGGTTGATTTTGGACCCTCCCTGAAGGCTGTTACATATCAAAAAGACCACTTAACCGATTCCTCACCACCAAAAGCATCTTTTGCCCACCGAAGCTCCCTTCCCCCAGATCCTTAATTCTGAAATCCCTCCAAATGTCTACGCTCCCTGCCTGATTTCGGGACCATGCAACTCTAAGCTCCATTTCAAAGATCTTTGAGCTTTCTTGGTGTCTTTCGTTAAGAGGGTTGCGGCCATCAATTCCCACCACTACGCATAAATAGACTTTTACCATGGCAATTGCTTTCCTAATTGCGTTTCCATTGTGCCATATTTTACTAAAATTCTCACGGGAATAGGAAACACGTCCACATGCTCTAATTGACATCTTATTACCACATATAATACCATAGAGTCACTTCCAAGTAGGATGTGTCGCTAGTCAAAATGATAAATCGCTCATAGCAACTTATTGAGCGAATTACAAGTATAGAAAACGTCAGACCACCAACATGACATACGGTAATAACATTCGACCTTTTTCGGAAAAAACACGCAAGACCACTTTGGAAACTGATTGTGAGCAAATAAAAGAAAAAAAAAGGAATCTTCCGTGCACCAAAGACAGTACAATTTAAGCTAACCTCTAAGACCTATGATGCACTACATTTTACTTCACTCAATGAATTACCTTCAAGCAAAACCAAATACCAAGCAAAAAGAAAAAAGAGAAATTTGGGATTTATTTTGCAATTATATCGACAGAAAATACTTGAATTTGTCACGAAGGAAGCTGAAATTTCCTTCGGTAAAAACACTAGCGCTAAGAAATAATTATAGGTAGGTGGGCTCATACTTGATATTCACACCTATCCAGCATTCAATTCCATTCCACTACTAAAAAAATGAATAGCAGAAAAGAACCAAATGGCTATTTTTATTACATGATACTACTGAAACACAAAGTAAAATCATAAAAAAACGGCTTTCACAGTTAGCCAAGAAATATTGAGGCAGCTTAACCAACATTATGGAGAATTCCATTATTAAAGACAAAAGTATCTTGAATGACCCAAAAATTGGTGGTATAAATTTATCGTCGAAGTATTGCATCACGAAAATATTTTAATAAAGTTATAATTTGGGAACATTTAGGGAGTGGTAAAGCATCCAGAAAATTTAATTTTACGGTATCGACAGTCTTAAGTCTTCAGTCATTTAACGAATGCCGTTTGACGAATTAGACTCGCCCATCCAAAATCTGGGCGAACGCACTGAATGTTCCTTAAAATGTTGTGATGCACCCGAAGAAATTTTTAATTCTACAGACGAAACAGCAATACATCACCTTTTCCCGACACCCGCAGCATAACATCACGACATATGTTTTGACAAGACTTTACCTACATTTATGTCACTCACTCATAACATCCTCGTGCCACGGATGCAAACATGTTTTCATAATAATAACTAATATTTCCCGGCATAAAAAAAATCAGAAAAATGATACATTCCGATTTCAAAGCGACTTCTTTGCGTTTAAGAAAGGCCATGAAGGAAGTGCGCATTTTTCAAGACGATATCGATTGAGTTTACCTCAATAAAATCAATAATTCCAATTCACATGCGGATTTATCGACTATAGCAGCAGGAAATCAATCGGAAAAACATGTAAAATGGCCAACACAAGGTTCGCAGTAGTAATTACAAAAGCGGTGAGAGCATTGTTTTCATGCCATGCAAATGAAAACAAAATGAACTTACATTCAGCAGAAGCCTCAGGCATGCGCATTGAGTGGAGAGAGGAAAAGAAAGATTTTACTCTCCATCAAACATACTTTCTCCGTGCATGTGGTATACATTTGAAGATATAGAAGCATTTCCATATCAACTCAAATGTCAATTCTGGGCGGAAATGAAATGTTAAAACCAGCAAACCCACAGGGTTGAACTAAGAAAATAAGTTTCCGCTTCTGAAGTTCAGACTCTAAACCCTTATAAATAGGGAACAATAAAAACTTTTAAATGCCATTCAATTCCCTTCAGGAGCCATTTTGGAAATTTCCAATTTATTTTTACAGCGTAATTTTCGCTGCCAAACTCGGAACTGCGGAACGCGCGCTAAAGAATACCGCCGTCACCGGTGAAGCGCTGTGACGTCAAAACTCAGTTCCATAAGGCGTTTTCTACAAGTGTTACGGTTGTATATATATATATAATTATAGATTCTTCCTTTAACTCTCGCTGAAGAAGGTGGCGGCGATCCTCCGAAATATTCAAAACCCGTGTGAGTTCTCTCTTTTATGTGTTTTTTCCTTTTAGTCGCCCTTGTGACTAAGTTTATGTATTTTTGTGTTCACGCTCGTGAAAGCTTCCAATTATATATATATATATATATATATATATATATATATATATATATATATATATATATATATATATATATATATATATTACCTCGCATTTGAAACAGTCATGTAAGTTTTTAGACACTTTCAAGCAGCGTACGGCCTTCAACTTGGTAGATAGAAGTTTAGGAAACTCTACTCCACCTGTACGCTCTGTGGTGTTGGATGGCTCTTATAGGTGTTGTTGTTGTCACTTCCGTTTCCACTTATGCGGTGTCTAAATGGCCAGATGCATGGAAGCTCATTTGAGCAGCATAAGCAAGATCAGATATTTTCACTTGAGAACGGATGTTTTTGGTATTTGGGATTTCGAACGGCTACCACATTCTTCAGAGGAAACCAGCAGGTGACCAATAGCAGAATGCTGAGGCATGGAAGCATTAACAAACTGACTGATATCCTTGTCAAGCCTTTCTCATTTCTCTTTGAACTAATTAATCGTCCTTGGACGATGACTACCACATAGGCTTAAAGTAAAATATGAAGCCACTAAGAAAATTCTAGATTTTCAAAGTTGGTACAGCATATCACGTCAATCTATTATCAATTGTGAACTCCTTCCCTCGTAACTAATTAACGAAAGCAACTTTCGGTGACTAGCTAGAAACAGAGACGAAATTATATCATTGATCATTTTATTCATTCTAAGGGTTATATGACTCCAATTCAATATTGAAAATTAATATTTTCAAATGGAAACATTGAAAATATCTTGATAAAATCTAAAGCATTAGAATCCCTGAAAAAAATGAGCCGCAGTTCTATTACTGACAAAAATTTCCATTTACGCCAAGGTTACCAGATTTTTTTTCATGGTAACAATTAACATATAAGAGGCATAACCTGATGCCAATTTATGGACTGAATGCTGCTTGATTCATTTCTTCCTATCTACGTACATTTTAAAATCTGCGTTTCATGTGACTACTTAGACATAACTGTTGTTTATAACGGAATGGACAATAACGGTGAACAGTTTTCTATGAAATTATTCTTTCCTAACCTTCAGATTAAATCTACATCAGTTTTATCTCTATGGTTCTAGGTGTTAGTTTGACTTTCGCGCTTGAACTTATCCTTCTCTGCTCCGAAAACTGATAATGCCGACGAAACTCCCTGATTGAGACTGATACCAACAGCCAAATAAACACTAACGGATAGAATAGGCGGCGTAGTTAGCATCTCAGAGCATCTAACTACGGATGGCGGTTCTTAAAAACCCTTTAAAAAATTTCACTTTCATTATTTTCGCCAGGATTTTCGGAAAATTCGCCACTGTACGGCGTCGGGATAGCCTGCTCCGAAAGGAAAGCACTCACGTCCCACCCGCCAAATGGACCGCTGCACAAGAAGTTCGTGCTCTCCACAAGGCGCCGAAGTAGGCATCGATATTTCAGAAAACAATCCTCGCAACGACCGGATCTCTTGAGCCCTCCAGAGGAGAAGCCATTTCTCTAACCACCACACCAGCTCGATTCTCACTAATGAGAAAAGGCGAAGAGAAGTTTTCAGGTATAAGGAGAGAAAGCAGAGCAAGTGGAGTGCTCCTTATGCCCCGAGAGCATCGTTACGTGGGATGTAAGAAGCACGGCGGACATCAAAGGAGGAAAGCCCAAGCTAAGAAGGCATTCATGATGAAGAAGGGAATTTAGTGTTCAAACAGGATTCGATTGAAAACCTGAAAGCATTCCTGTGGAGCGTGGCCTCAGCCAACGTCTAAGCCGAATCAGTCGTCTACTGTGCCGTCCGAGTACTCCACACGGCACTCCGGAACAGATCGCAATGCCACTGAAACACCCGCCACCCGCACCGGGATAAACGGAAGACAAGGAGGAGATTGGGCAACAGGAAGTCGAGTGCGTTACGGCATTCACGACGGGATTCTTAACTCATTCCGGAAGATCCTCCGAGACAGCGTTGCTCAAAGCAATTAATTAAAAATACCATCGGTTCGCGTAGACCGTTATAAAAAAATAGTGTCTTCACAAACAAAATACCTAATATCTCTCATTAGAAATGGAGAGTCCTTCACTCAATTATCTCAACTCATAACTCATCGAATATATTTTTCATGAATATTTTTTCCAGCCCATGAAGCCGACAGCAGTGACATCGCTCCCGAAACTGTGCATTTTGTTTTCAACAATGGCAGTAATTTGCTGATTACACGAAAGCGAAAATGGACTGAAGCCGTGTTTTCCCATTTTGTCTCTTGAAATAATTCTCTTCTAATACCAGGTTTTTGCCAAAATTAAATTTTTGTGAGGAAGAAAAATGAAATTTCTCCTGTACACCAAGGTTACGAAATTCACAACGAAAAATTCTAGTTACAGCACCTTGAGAGCACCTCTAGTTATCTTGGTTCAAGAGGTATTATGGGAACATTCTGCACAACAGGCTAATGCATCTGACCGGCCATTGGGAGATCCGAGTTCGAATCTCTGTCAATTCAAATGATTTTTTTCATAGCAAGCTTCATCACACTAATATATCTTAGCACCCATGCGCGAGACTTTGAACGCAACTGCAGTCAACATTTCAGCTGCGATGTGTGCAATGTGAGCGTCTTCATGAGTCTCGTTGTTTTAGATACGTGAGAACTTGGTGAAATCAGCGGAAGTACGGTGGCGTAGGAAATAGATGTTTGAAAAGTATTCTGCGAAGTAGACTAGGCAACTTTGATGAGACATGACTGCCTCCTGAAAATAATAGTGGAAGGAGAAATGAATGGACGAACTAGCGATAAGGACCGAGGATTTTATTCAAAAACGGCACAACAGGCAAATAACGAGGAATTTTAAAATAAGGGATTGCGAAGGATAAAAGCGCTTTCATGTCATGGAAATGGAGTAAGAAGCTGCACCATGCTAACCCTCGGATTCATAGCTGCTCGTCAAATAAATATCAAGCTCTACCGCAACCTTACACAGAAGATAAAATTAAATTAAATAAAAGCGAATAAAATGCAGCACAAACTTTGAACATCGGCCGTTGGGAAAATTTTCCAAGGACGGACGACCTTTCGACCCAAATTCCACCAAACCGAATATAATCTTGGGGATCATATTGCCAATATACCTAAATCCTGAAGATTAATTTTCCTAGCGATGCGTAAAATACTCATGCCAAAGAATCTCTTTCTACACTGTAAGGGTCCACGCTTTTATGCATTCAATTACACGCACTTTTAGTGCAGAAATTCCTCTCGGATTTTCCACCGGGCTAGGTTCTCCAGTCGTATCGATGCTCCACTCTCGTGCGTCGAAACGTTGTCCAGTACGAAGAACCTTACCCGGCGGAGAGGAATGTCTGCACCGAGTGCGCCGAAAAAGCGCCAGATCTTATATGAAGCATTTATTTCCAACGACCGTCCTCGTTCACAGGAGAAGGCCTACTCAGTACAGTCCTAGCAATGTGAATGGAAATCTTCGAGTAATTTCACCAATATACAATTAACCCATTCAACCACTTCATTCAAAACAATCTGGGAAGAGAAGTTGTCCTACGCCCAAATTACAAAAATATCAGCAGGAATTGATTTGCTACTCAGCGACATATTCATTTCGTGAAATGCGAAAACATAATTTTTTTTGCAATAAATAACGAGTAAAGCTTAGTAATAGAGAGGTAATTTACGTTGAAAAAATACGGACAGGTGCTTGTGACTCGACTGCCGGTGCAAAAATAATGATTACTCAAGTTTGGATACCGATTAAGAATTAACTAATTCAACTACATGAATCCAAGTTACCTCGAACTTAAGCTCATTTTGTTCTGCGTTTAACAATGCTAAGCTATTATTTCTACAATACACCTATGATTTTTTATCGCGATGAGAACAGAAAAAGGGCCACTTTGTTTGCGTTTGGTAACGGACCGCTCCCCTTGACATTCATAAAGAAGTAACGTGAGGTTAAATCGCAATTGAAATTTTTATGCCGAGCAGACAAAACCGACTTTTTAATTTTAATTATCAAATTTCAGCCCTTTCTTATTTTCCATCGAAAAGTTATCAACTTTATGAAAAACCTTTTCCTGAGCAATAATACGTCTCAAAAACACGACCTTGGTCTTTTTTTTAAAGCCCTTTGCAGCAGTGTTTCAGAACAACTGCCATCGTTTTGCGTTTGATCCCTATTTCACTTCGTCAGAAGTTGGTTCAAACTCTTGTACTCCCACATTTTGATTATTGTTCAATTATTTTCTCAGATGCTAACACAGAACTCAGCACTAAGTTACAGCGACTTCAAAACTCCTGTTTGCGTTTTATTTTTAACATCCGTTACGATGAACATGTTACGCCTTATTATAAAAAATAAAATGGCTGAAATTGGATAAACGCCGTATACTTCAAAAGGCTTTATGTTTGTTTAAGGTACTGAAATCCAAAATCCGTCTTATTTGTATGAAAACATTATATATAATGCAAATACTGGGAAGAGATCAACACGAATCACTGAGATATTCTATGTTCCTAAATACCAGTCTTTAATATTTGAGCACTCCTTCCTCATTTCCTCCTGCAAGCTATGGAATTGTTTACCTGAAAATGTTAGAACCTCTTCTATAATTTCGACGTTCAAGAGAAATATGACTGATCAGTTATGTAACTTAGCTTAATCTTCTAATATATCCAATCGATATGATAAATTCTTGAAATGTGATTTCATATCTGTGCATTGCAATGTTGAATGAGATTCGTCATGCTCTTTCCTTTTCATACTTTTTTATGTTGTGTCTATTACTTTATATTCCATTATTCTTAATGCAAAATGTGTAAGGAATGCGATTGATAATCTATGTTGCCTGTTTTAATTTCTCAATCCTTAATGTGTGATCTGAAATCTGTGCACTGTTACCCTAATTTTAACATGTTATTTATTCTCTTATTCATTGATTATTGTTGGTTTATATGTGGTGTTCCTTAATGAAATTTGTATGTATTGCTGTCACCATTGGCCCCATTTGTGGCATGTAATAATATTTCAATGTTCCAGGGGACTTAAAGTCCCAGAACAATAAAGACTGTTTTCAATTCAATTTCAATCGTCAACCTATGTTACGAAATGGATTTAAAACGAATGAATAAACAAATGAGTATTTGAGTAGCGCTGCGGTAAGGGTCTTCGCCGGTCGCGTGGTGAAAGTGGAAGCGGCGTCGCCACTTCCCCCGTAGACAAGCCGTAGACATCCCCCGCACCAATGCCTTGACCACCATGTGGATACGCCGTACCGACTTGCGCCGCTCGAACCGCCAAGACTGCCACCTCGCCGCAGCGCTAAGCCTCCTAAAATACTGTTTCTTATTAATTCGTTAAAAGTCCGTTTCTTAACGTAGTATGTAGGCTTCGAAGAAGCTTGTCGAAAAAAATTCTATTCACACGGCAACTGGGATCAGGCAACCGCTAAGAATTACACGGTGTTCGTGAATTTTGTCATTTGATAGGGCAAATCAACGTATTAAGACCCCAAACAACCCCAAAAAACACAATTATTCTAGCATCATTTTCGGTATATTTACTCGCACCGTGCAAAAAGCCAACCAGGCGTGTAGAAATTATCGTCATTGTTGTTGTTTCATAAGGATTCATCAGCAGTTGGGTCATTAACATCCCTCTTGCTTAGCGCACATTGATTCAAATTTGAAGGTTATGCATGGAGTAGTTCGTACGACTGTGAAATGTATGATAGTTTCAAGAAATATATAGGCTACGCAAAAAAAGTATTGTGTCAAAATTATGCGACGCTGGGAAAAAACCTTAAGGTCAGCATGCACGCTTTATTAGCGGAAAATACCTTAAAGAAATATTAACTTTTATCTCGAAATTGTCTCTTAATCAGCTTGAAATATAATACCTAATAGAAACCTGACACAATGATAAATACCATGTATTGATTTTTTCACAGAGGAAACGGTTGTAGGCTTTTTCTTGTGGAATTTATCCATTACGGAAGAATTTAACAACTAACTTTGTTAACTCCACTGATTATTTATTACCACGACCCGGGTTTCAACACTTGGTGTCATTTTCAGGCAAATCAAGATGACACCAAGTGTTGAATCCCGGGTCGTGGTAATAATTAATTATTGGAGTTAACGAAATTATTATATTCTTCCGGAATGATTTTTATTAACTTCATACATTGCCAAACTCATGAATGGGAAAACTACGCAAGCATTTATAGTGTAGCAGCAGAAGTGAGAGAGAGAGTTCTGAGTTTGGCAAAGAAAAGGAAATCGCCAAATTAAACCTTGCTTTGTTGCTCCTGGAACACTCCCCCGCCAAGCTTAGTCCGTGTGGTTTTTCTGAATGCCAAAAACTTTGCATAAAAGAGCATACGGGTCGCGGGCCGCCCCTCTGCCCCAAGCATCGTCCGCTGATATACGAGGTCTACGAGCGTTCGATCAAAGTTGAAGCGAGACTTACCTTCACCAATCAAACCTATCCCACGCGTCGACAAGGCGTTGATGATGACGAATTTGAATGTCAAATTAGGACGGAAAATAGTCCTCGTAGGAGCAAGATGAACGCACCGCTGCGTTCAGGAGTACTTGGGAAGAGAAGGGCGATGCAGTAATTAAGGAGAATTACAACAGCGAAAGAGGATTAACATCATACAGCTATCTGAAGTCATGAACTCGTTCTGAAAATCGTAGAAAAAACCGGTGTCTTTATCAAAGAGTTCAACGATGTCCTTTCTCCTAAATCTAAACTTCGAAGAAAGAGGATGACCATAGATTGAAATTGTTGATATGAGGACATTGCGGGAGGTGGAGGGAATCCAATTGAAATGACGGGAAAATAACTGAAGTTTTAGAATTCGTAAGGGAAAAAACCTGTCTTAGAAAGAAATCCTATGAGGGTGGAAGAGGTGGTGGAAACACTGAGAGGTAGATACGGATGAGAAGATGCAACCTGATGGCGGAACACGGACAGAGAAACTAATGTTGGTCAGCAACAACTTTGAAGGAAAAGACCGCAGATTAAAATGCAAAATGAATCTTATAAGCTATTTCGAAATTGATAGTTTGTCTGGCTATAATAATGCCTCTATAGATAACAGCTTTCGCCAAATACTTCCTATTTATTATATATCGAAAACACACACAACCATGACCTGGATGGGGAAAAACCACCCAGGCGGGACTCGAACCCGCGAACTTCGAGTCGGTAGGCGAGAACTTTACCCCACCATCACCGAGGACAACAAAAATATTAACTGCGGTCTATTAGATCATAACCATACGATTAGTGCATTACTCCACCGAATGCTCAAGTTTAAAACCATTATTCCCGCCATATTCAAAGGTTTGTGATCGTATTAGCTGCCTCTGAAAATCGACTGATGGATTGCTCGACATTGAGCCGAGTAGGAAAGTACTCTGAATACAGATTAATTTACACGAACAACTGACTAAAATTCTCGTATGCCTTCATTACTTATCGAAACAGTAATGCCTGTATGCGGCGATGAATTAGCAACTCATTAACACGTTCACTGCAATGTAGTCCCAAGCACTTTCACAATACGCAATGTTGGGCTTGTTAGCTGAAAATCTACCTTTGCCATACTAGTGGTAGCTTTGCAGAGTGCCATATAAATGTTGAATGATATTAGCCGCACTACTGTACAGTCACTCTGTTACTAGATATCTGGGTGCCCGGAAAAAGTAGTTCGAATCCCGCATGCAGCGTTTAAAAATGGCAATAACCGAAAACGATATTAGCGCGAGTTGATGTTGATATGATGTTGAGAGAGTAGCGAGTTGAGCTAAAAACTCTCTGAGTGCCATGAAATCCTTCCGTGTAAGTACTCCACACAAGATATTCTTGAACAGGAAAAAAACACATCCTCAGAGATGGAATACGGGATATTAACAAAATGTCCAGAAAAAAAGAATGTCCTCTATTGATATCACTTTGCAAGCCCGACAATTGTTGAGAGAAGAATAATTCGCGATCACGAGTTCTTCTACCGAAATGCAGCGAGCAAATTAAAAACGAGGGTATTGTTTCCAAACGTTTTAGTTGTGAAGTAAAGATGTGATAATTTAACGATTCCCGACGGGTTAATGGTTGGAGCTGAATTAAATCGGTTTTACATTGGGAAGAGGAACCCTGCGCTTACCTTGCTATGGAGTTAAAGCCAAAACTGGTGTGGTTCCTCTTTGCAAAAAAAGAATCACACCCGGCAAACGGCCGTAAATGGATGAGTGCGGCGCGATTGATCTACTCAATGTACTACCACTGTGATAGCATGATCTGTTTTCTCTTCAATAATCTTGAAGTGCACATTGTGTGTCCTAGGAGCGGATGTTAAGTGATTCATGTCATCACCAAGCAAGTGCAGGTCTTTCTTCGCGGAGGGATACGATGAGAGATCCTTCGAGTGAGAGGCAATTCCGATATAATGGGCGAAACGGTGTGTCCCCAAGTCAATGAGAGGCGAGGCGCTCGCCGGCCCGAGGCGAACATTGACGGGCAATCGAGCAAATTGAGTGCTTGTCTCTCGGCTTCCTCCGGAGAGGAGACGTGGAATCCCCTCGGCTCACGCCAGCCAACCTCACACCCGTGAACATTTTCAATCACAACCCCCCCATAATTATTTGAAACATTGATTAAAAAACAATGACATAACTCCCAAACCTCACATAACTGTGAACTTCCAATTGATAATTCTTTAACTTAAGGCTAATGTTTTTAACCTACTCCCACTGCATGTAAAAACGGGAATATGCATGAATTAGTTTCGAAATGAAATTTTAAAAATAGCTAGTCAAACTAGACGACAATGTGTGAGATAAAACATTTAAATTTTAATTAAATTGTTTCATTTGGCAACCAATTTATGACGCATCCTTTTACTCCCCATGCGCAGATTAACATACTTTTTACATGATATCTTAGTCATGCACGAAGTATTTCCTCGAGATTCCTTCATAGGAATAATATCTATGAGGACTCGAAAACTTCCATATAATTGTAAATACTATAATGAAGGCGACAAAATCTATAATGTGAAAAAATAATGATAAAAATAATATCCCACATATTAAATTAATTAAAACTTTTCCCCGATAGGAAGATAAGAATATGGAAAACCTTAGCCTAGGAAAGCACTAGACATTTATTTTCCCTCCGCTCCAAGGACACACAATATGCACTTCAAGATTATTAAAGAGAAAACAGATCATGCTATCACAGTGGTAGTACATTGAGTAGATCAATCGCGCCGCACTCATCCATTTACGGCCGTTTTCCGGGTGAGATTCTTCTTTTTCCAAAGAGGAACCACACCAGTTTTTGCTGTAACTCCATAGTAAGGTAAGCGCAGGGTTCCTCTTCCCAAAGTAAATCCGATTTAATTCAGCTCCAACCATTAACACGCCGGGAATCATTAAATAATCACATCCTTACCTCACAACTTTAACGTTTGGAAACAATACCCTCGTTTTTAATTTGCTCGCTGCATTTCGGTAGAAGAACTCGTGATCGCGAATTATTCTTCTCTCAACAATTGTCGGGCATGCAAAGTGATATCAATAGAGGACATTCTTTTTTTCTGGACATTTTTTTATATCCCGTATTCCATCTCTGAGGATGTGTTTTTTTCCTGTTCAAGAATATATTGTGTGGAGCACTTACACGGAAGGATTTCATGGCACTCAGAGAGTTTTTCGCGCTTCAACTCGCGCTAATATAGTTTTCTGTTATTGCCATTTTTAAACGCTGCAGTCGGGACTCGAGCTACTATATCCGAGCATCCAAATAAACAGTGCAGGTCAACAAAGTCACGTGTGAATGTGGTGGAATACTCTATTAAGTGGGGGGTCATTAGGAGCCTTAAGAATATTAGAGCGTGTATGACGCAATGCATGAATGTAACGGAAGCGATAGAGTTATGGTACAATGGAGAAATATGAAGAGAGAGCCAGCTTATTAGCGAAAAACTAAGTTATTTGTCGGTGCCTACCCTGAAAGGAAATGGCGTGATGGGTACCTATGAAAAAGGAGGATTATCACTTCTTTTTCGTGAATGTTTTAATAAATGGTACTAACCCAAACCTCTGAAATAAATCCTTCGCTGACACCGTTCTTCCCTCTGCAGCTTTTTTGTGGATTCACACCCAAAGAAAAACTCGTTCAATGCGACCCCTAAAATAATCATTAACTTCAACTTTCCAGCTTTGAACTCGCCCGGGAGCATTTGCAAAGCTAGCGGTTAGTAAGTCGGTGAATTCATTCGCACCCCATAGCCATGTGCCGTGGTATCTTTTCCCCAAAGTTCGCTCCAAATAAGAGTTTCATCGATCCCTTGAAACTAAGCCTTAATCACACAGATATCAGCACGTTCATTGGCTTGCATGAAACTGTTTTGAGAATAACAATTCCTTCTGCTGAAGGCGAATCGACTCTTTCTTACCACTGCTACGTCAATTTATCGCTTCATCTTTATATGCCCCGGTGGAGATGGGGTAAAGTCTTAGCCAGCTAATTTGAGGATCACGGGTTCGAGTCCCAAATGAGCGGATTTATCCACCGCTCAGGACAAGGATGATTGTGTTCGTCGTTGTTACTTGCTGAAACACCCGATATAAAAGGCCGGTTGAGTTTTTTTTGGGGTTGTTTAGTAAAAATAGAAATTTGGCCCTCCAAAAGATCATCATCCTCCAAAGAGGTGGTTTCTGGCTGTTTTTACTTTTCATATTTCCTTCATTCGGATTATGCGCCTGCTACACTCCATTCTTTTATGGTTTAGTCATGCAGGGACATTGTCGGTTTCAGTAAATTATTACATTTTGTTTTCTCAGAGGCTATTGTAATACTCAGCTGTATTACGGAAGTACTAACTTGGTTTAGCGCTATATCATCATTCTAGCTTATTAATTTGGTATCGCTCGCGTGGCTCAATATCTTAAGTTTTTTTTCCGTCACAATTTTCCCTTTCACAAAATCTACTTTCTTTTTTAGGCAGGGTGAAAGAAAAGAGTCCGATTATACGAAAAACTATTTTGAACATATAATTTATCGGTGACATCATTTTCATTGAGAAATAGGACGATATAATGCATTATAATGGATACATATTACGCAAAGCAAATTCGCTCGGTGTTAGGATACAACATATAAAATTTAATCCACCAATATTGTAAAGCTTTGAATTGCACTGACCACTGTACCACCTCATCGTGGAATCCCATACAAATTCTGCAGTACGTACTTTCAGCACACACTTTGTCCCGCCTACGTTCCCCGATAGGACGCTAATTTATCAATCAAACTCAATTGGGAAACAAAATTAATCACCGACTGATTCATGAGGTAGATTAGGTTTGTGTCCAGAGTACTGTCTCCCTATCCCGAGGGCATGGGTTTGGATACCGAGAGTGGCGGATATTTTTCAGTTGGATTCCAAGCCCTACTTGGACACTACGTGGAGAGCACTTCAAATGTTAAGTACTCCGTCCGGTGGAGGGAAAGTTTAACAGTACCTTGATGACTTTCTTGAAGAGCAGAGCTCCCTCCCACCCACCCACCTATCCTAATGGCACAAATGGCTGTACTGGTTGGTCACCTCCCACCAATAAACTACCAAGCGACCCATGTTTCCGGGATAGTTCCCGGGTTTAGCAGCAAAATACGAACTATACTGAGACTAAAAATACCATAAATGTTCAAATCCTATGTATTTAGCCAGCACTTTGTAAGAGTAAGTGAAGAATCGCGAATTTGAAAGTGAGTTCCTCTTCTGACAAGGGTATAAATTACGCATGGTTTTATAGTTTCACGACTGGATCATACGACTGACAGTGGGTTACTTCATGTGCGACAACCATACAGTGACAGATTCCGGCGTCAAAATGTATGTACGCGTAAAATAGCGTAGACATAAGCGTTTGCAGCGTAAATTGGAAAAAATTAATGTGTAAATTTGAGGAAAGTGTCATCAATTAGAGAGCGTGAACATAGGTTATGGATTTTACTACATTACGCAGGAAGTGACAGAGGCGGGACACATGATGACCTAAGTAGGTCAGGACGTAAGTGATCAGGGCCTAAGTGATTATGAGCTACGTGATCAGGGCCTAACCAGCCGCTTTGAATGCCATCTTCCTCAGCCTGTACTCGGCGCACCTGTGACTATAGACATATTTATGTCCATCCGAATATGGACCACTGGAAGTAACTTCTAAGGAACGAAGTCCTTCGTTTTTCGCACCAAGAGCACGCCATTCTGATAAACAAGAGCGCAAATCTACAAATCTGCCTCCCTCTACATTTTTGTGAAAAAATCCATGATATGCACCGCCGATTACCATTAGTATACCTGTGCACAAATCTTAAAGAAGGAATAACAATCAGAAATTGAAGTTTGCCATCGCCACCAAAATAATCGGTAGAGTACTAGGGAATCGTTCTGATGAGCCACACCATTCTAACTAGTGGTGAAAAGCGTCATAATCAAGTAAAAGATAGCTACAACTGGGGAAGAATAAGTTTTATCGTTCCAGCATTGAGAGAGGCGTATTCGTGACAGTGAATGGAAAACTTCTCAAGTATGCGATTCTTCAGGAGTCGATGCCATTAAATCGTGAGGATCCTGCATTTGGAAATCAAAACAGAAATGGATGGTATGTACGACCTGTCAGCGAATTTCACATGACCTACTCTTGCGAACTAAATAGAGGGGTCCGGTAAGCCACATAGTGCGGTAGGCCATGGAATTCAAACAATCGGATCCGACCCCCCAAGTCTCCACTTGTACCACGAGGGTGTTACAAGGTTCCGCAAGTTTTGCTACACTCGTGCATAGGTAGCGAAAAAAGTCGTCACCTGCCGGCGGATACCGACTATCATGATGACAGCAATGATGAAGTATTTCTAAAGCAAAACAATGAGGAGAGAGAATTCCATCGCGTATTGTCTTCGGCCGAGCAAGCCACCGCACATTTCCTACTGTAGTGATTCATTTCACACATACGTACACTGCAATGCTATTCGAGCCACTGACCTCACCATGAATGTTAGAAGAATGATCGGAGGATGAGAGGTTAGCGGCAACTGGCCGGTACCATCGAAAATAACACAGGCCCGGAAAGTTAATATTTTCCTCAAGTTTCTAGAGATTATTTCTTAGATTTGAGGTGGAAAGAGTGCCTAAACTGTTTCCTTTCAGTGAAATAATCGACATAAGAAACTTTCGCTTACGCGCGTGATTTTGAAAATTTTCGGGATTCCAATTAAGATTACACCAAACGTGCTGGGGAATTCGTCGGCATTCCTCTTGTTGTTCCAAAATGATCTTTCTTGCCCACAGTTAACAACCCATTGGGACATGACAGTTAGGCCAACCCCTGTGCACTGATGTGAACGATACCTACAAACAGGGGGCACAACGCATAATTTTATTTCTTTCGATTGTCGGGTGGAAGAGTACATACCCTAAATATAAAGGGTATTTCCATTTGAACGAACTCCACCTTTTCATGACTTCTACTTAACAATGAATGATTAGGTACTAATGCATATCTACGGGACCGTAGTACTGCGGAGAGTCCAAGTCCAGCGCCTTCTTTGTGTTAATAATTTTGATGCGAAAACATTCAACACAAACCGCCAAAGCATCTAAATACAATATAGATATGAACTTAGTTTTTCCAAGGTATTGTTCAGTCAAATACTGAGGAAAATTTGTGAAATTAACTGAAGATAATTTGAATAAAAATGCAAGTAATTATTTGAAGAAAAAAAAGGTTTCATGGAAAAAGTTACCAGATCCGTGAAGTAAAATAACAATGTCTTGAGGTAATGTAACCCTTTTCGCCAATTAAGATTTCTCTTCGAAAGAAAGGAAAACTTTCCCTATCCTCGTAGCTAAATGACGAGTGTAACACGTGAACATTAAAATTAATCCGATATGTCAAAAGGAAATTGAAATCGACTCACCGGAAAAAGAACCTTTCCAGCCAATTGCAGTTTAGGCGGGCATGCACTCTTTCGCAGCTAGTTGGTCCCGCATCCTGCGTTTGTTGTTCTTGGGGGAGCGGTTGCTCAATGTCAGCAACGTCCATGGTGGTTTGGTGGAGGCTCAAAGCCGGAGATAATGTTCACCGGAAGGTATCACCGCCCCGGATACCTAACTCACCCACTCGCGAGCACTGCCGAACCTAAACTGACAATTGGGCTGCGAGCGTGAGTAAAAAACAACCCGCAACATCGGCTGCTAAAGAGCTCCGAAGTAGTTTCACTCTACGCCACGCTACTGCTGCGCCCCACGGTTCTACTGAAGAGCTTTTAGAAACTTCCGCTGGGGAGCATTACCTCAGGCGCTAAATACAAATATCGGCTGCTTTCCAAGCACCTTTCGCAGATTAGCGCACATCGTTGCAGATGGAAACACACGAGCGCACATTCGATATTGGAACGTTCTATGCTGAAGTGTTTACATTATGACGGGAGAGCGGTGGTATAAATTAAGGGATGTAATGGACTTTTACATACGCTGACGATACAATAATATATGTGTCTTTGGCATGGGTGAATTACCGTATTTATCGGCGTATAACACGCACTTTTTTCAGAAAATTTAGGCCTGAAATTCACCCTGCGTGTTAAACGCGTATGCATATTACATTTTTTATTTAAACTTAATAAAATGAAAAGGGTCATATTCATTTTGAATTTAGTTTAAAACGTCTTTTTATAACCATTTCATGGCATTTTATGTGGATTTCCGTCACTAAAAAGAACGTTTTGCGATACTTTCCCAAATCAGCTGATATTAACACTCAAATGAGTGTCAATCATCACATGTGAAATATCGAATTTTTTCCCGATTACATACATTAGATAATTTAAATGATTTAATAAATAATAATTACTGTCAATTGTGGAAAAAACAGGTATAGAGAAGCAAACATTTGACTACCTACTAATTATATATTACCACTCGACCAGATGTGTGGCACAAATTTCTGGTATGAAGTATTTCTAAAGCAAAACAATGAGGAGAGAGAATTCCATCGCGTATTGTCTTCGGCCACAAAAATCTGTCACATTACTGGCATATGTGTTATGAAGTACATAGTTACCTCAATAAACTCGAGCTTGCACTCCCTCTCTATTTTCAGTTTTTTTAACTAACCCCAATGGAATCAAGACGAAAGCGTTCAGCATATACTGCCGGCTTCAAGTTAAAGGCTGTATAATATGCCAAATATAATATGTACAAAACTTTATTAGTTTATTTAAGTATGGTATAGCAACTGAACTCAATCTTTGTTGTAAGAAATAACTTGATAAAGAGATTTTTCCCTTTACTAATCACCTTTTGCTTAGCAAATCGTAATAATAGATAAGACTTCCTGTCGTTGACAACTGCTTTGTAGAGTGCGTTGCATCCTCACGTTGCGAATTGTAGCAGTTTTATAGTCATATGGTAGCCTATGTATACCTGTTGTTTCTACAATTGACCGCAGTTATTAGATATTTAATCACTAAATATATCAAAGGTACTTTATCGTGAAAAAATCTGTCACATTACTGGCATATGTGTTATTAAGTACATAGTTACCTCAATAAACTCGAGCTTGCACTTGCTCTCTATTTTCAGTTTTTTTTAACTAACCCCAATGTAATCAAGACGAAAGTGTTCAGCATATACTGCCGGCTTCAATTTAAAGGCTATATAATATGCCAAGCAACATGGGAACAGAGTTGCTGCAAGGCATTATGGAGAACCACCAACAGAGTGCACAATTCGAGAATGAAAGAGAAATGAAGAAAAAATGAAGACAACAAGAAACACAACATGCAATTTTCGTAACAGTATTGCTAAATGCCCAAAATTTGAAGAAAAGCTTAAGGAATTCGTACTTGATCATGGAAAACCGGGCATTGCCCTATCAACAAAAATGATAATTATTTAAGCAGTGAAATACAGCAAAGAGTTACAATTACAGGATTTCAAGGGGACATCATCATGGTGCCAAAGATTTATGAAGAGGCATTAGTTACGGATGTGAGCAAGAACCCGTATTACCCAGTTTATGCCAGATGATTATGGAACGAAGTTAATAATTTTTCATAGGTTTTTTATTAAAGAAAGGAAAAGCAAAAATTTTGAAATGGGTCAAATAGGCAACATTGATGAAGTACCCCTCACTTTCGATGTTCCATCAAATAAAACTGTAGAATGGAAGACAGTGACTATTAAAACTTCAGGGCTTGAAAAACAGTTACACTATTTTTCTGGTCTGTACTGCAGATGAAAATAAACTACCACCAATGGCAATTTTTAAAAGGAAAACATTAACAAAGGAGACCATACGAGGTGGCATACATGTGCATCCTCATCCTAAAGGTTTGATGGATGAATATGGCATGAAGCTTTGGATTAAAAATGAGTAAGGGAATTGCGTCCAGGTGGTTTGTTAAAGAAGCCATCTTCCTTAGTATTGGATGAATTTAAATCTCACATTACAGAAAATACTAAGGCAGATTTGCAAAAGTGTAGAATAGAAATAGCAGTCATCCCCGGAGGACTAACATCACAATTACAGCCATTAGATGTTTCTATTAACCAACCCTTCAAAGTCTTTATGCGTGAAGAATGGAATAAATATACGTGTGACAAAACTCAACATGAACTTACAACTTCTGGAGAAATGAAAAGACCTAGCTTCTCAAACGTGTGTCAGTGGGTAAAAACGTTGTGGGATGCAGTGAAACACAAGATTGTGAGAGACACCAAAAAACCCACCACAAGAACCGAACATTATAGCTGCACCGTCGCAGGTGAAGGATATGAAATTTTTGTAAAATATGCCTCAGTGAAGCCTAGGGATTGAAGTCATGACATCAAACGTCCATATATGCTAGTTGCAGTAACACTTTCAAACTCACTTGCATCAATGAAGAGATTTATGGGCTCCTGTAGGTCTACTCCATCTAACAATAAGTAGACTCGGACATAAACTATCAAGACTGATTTGTGGCTCACTGTTGTTGATTCATTTAAAATTAATTTCATAAAAAATTATTTAAAACATTAATGATAGTTTACTTCTTCAACAAATGATCTTGTTAATCAGTGTAGCTCTCATGTCACTTCCAATATGATTAATAATGTTTATTCATGCATTTGAAGGATGCAAACTTCTACCCATATCAACACCATTCATCTCCTGCAAAATTGATTTTGTCTTCAAAATTGTAGAAAGATTGATTTTTCTTTGCCATCTTATTGGCATCTAAAAGGAAATCCAGGTGGCAGCACTAAATGAGGTGTCGATTAGAGAGGATCGGATGCGCTGGTACGTTTGTCTGTGTGCAACGGTAACCTGCCAGTACCTGAATAGTATTTACTTCGACGAGTAATTATAGTGCCCTGATGGAAAATCAGAGGAGGAAGAATTTCAGGAGCAACAGAATGTGTTGCGTTTTTAAGGTGGTTTGAGCGAGATAGTTCCCTAGTCATAATGGAGACCATATCCAAATTTTATTTTTTTTATTTCAGCGTCTGTAAGAAGTATAAAATAAACATTGTAGTATTAATGGCGCAAAGATATAGTTATATATGACCAAAATTCTCAGTAATTAAATAAATAAAGCTACATAGTTTCTAACTTGACTCATTTTTTCCCGTCGTACGGCTGAAAACCCTTCAAAACAGCAGATTTTTTTGCGATTCTGTAAACATTACTGTGGTGAGTAATAGATTAAATTTTATAAATAGTTGAGAAAACCTGCAATCTACACACCGTTAGTTTTTTTGACGAAATCTAGGTGTTAGAAGTTCCTAATTTTTTTAAATATTTTCCCTCTGGAGCGCACAACCATATCTATCCCAGGTAAAACGGCTTATATTTTTAGGCAAATTGCTCGGAAAGTAGTTTGGCAAGCGGTTGATATGTTGATATCATTGGAAAGATGAGAGTTGTATCTTTAAAATGAGGCCAAATTCATCAAATTCTAGGTGAAGTGATTTTTCGCTCAAACTACCTTAAATGCACCAACCGGTGTGAGACAAATGCTGTCTCTCTACATAAATTCCCCAAAGCACCACATCTTAGAAAGAAGTGGGAGCACACCTTGAGAATGGGCAAAGTCCTTCCCAGTACAGCTGTTGTGTGCAGCGATCACTTCAAGGAAGATGATTTCAGGATACAGTGTAAGTAAAAAGTCATTTCGTTGTTTTAACTTTCCATGAAGGGATACGTTTTTGAAGGAGCAAATGTTTAAACTATTAGAGCAAGTGCGTATGCCGGTTATACATGGTTTTTATCGTTTGCATCATTCATATTAATTAAGAATGTAATTATGTATTATTATATACAGGTCCGCCAGTTCTTAGACGACGATTGCGTTTGGATGCAGCACCTTCGCGCAAGTTGCCAGCAAGTAGTGTGCCATCACAGATGTTGGGGAAAAGTTTCCACGCGGAAATTCGTCAAAAACGGGCAAGAAGGTGGGAGAATTCGTGGCCGGTGGAAGATAACGGAAATGATTTAGAATAAGTGGCAGTAATTGTCCTGTGACCGTATTTGCTGCTCTCATATTGCGCTCGTGAATCCTACCGTCAACAGGTTGTGTCATTTTTCACGATAATTTGTTAACGGCACTTGCACCTATGAATCTGTTTGGTTGAGTGAGGACTACCTCTTAAATGGAATGAGTCTGATAATTAAATTTATTGCTGTTTTTTAACTGAAAATGGCACAGTTACAGTGGAAATCAATAGATCGAGAGAAAAAGGACAATTGTGTGAACTGATTTCATTTTCTATTCATTTCCTATTATTTCTTTTTTTATTTTCTAGGGAAGAGAGTGTATATATCTGTAACTTCTGTAACTTCTGGTGAATCCTAACAATCATTGTCAATGGAGGTACCTCTTCAGTCAAGGCGGACAAGCGGTGAAAATAAAGCTGCCTATGCGCTACTTGAACTCTCTGCCAGCAACGAGTCCACGTCAAAAAGTGTGCAAGTGGACACTTTTAATTTCCTGTCAAAGAATTCTCTCTTAAATCTGATCAACAGTGATGAAGATTTGAATGCCTTTACAGGAATACCTAAGTTTTGTGGGCTTAGGTAGTTGGCAGAGCCTGTAATGAGGTGCACAGGGCTCTTGGGCTATGGAGGTCTGTTTCACATTATATGGAAGAGAGAATAATATTGACACTAATTAAATTGAAATTAAATATCTCCTTCAAGTGCATAGCCATCCTCATGAATGTGTCACCGAAAAATGCCAAGAATTATTTCCTTGATACTGTTGATGTTCTGTCAGCTGTGTTGTCAGAGTTCATTTTATGGCCGTCTAGGGAAGATATTAAACAGAGTTTTCCCAAGTACTTTAGGGGTTTTGAGAGCACTAGATGTACTGTGGACTGTACAGAGACACCCCTAGAAATTCCATCCTGCCTAACTTGCAAAATTCAAACGTATTCATGGTACAACCCTAGTAAAAATTCCAGCTAGAATATTTAGCAGGATCCAGCTAGATCTAGCAAGATTTAGAAGGAACCTACTAGAATTTAGTAAGATTCAGCAGGAAACAGCATGTAGTTGGAGTAAACGAGCAAAGATAAGACAAACATCAATGCATTTTCTAAAATTTTGTTTAAAACGCAATTCATGGAGGCCTATTCTGAATGAAAATAAGGCCGAGCTATTTGTCAGAATAACGCGAAAAATGGCTATTTTCACGATTATGTAGACCCAGTGGCTATTCGGTATTCTCAATGATGAAATAGCCACAGGCGGTGGCTATTCGGTATTCTGAACGGCGGATAGCACCGGTGAGGGTCGAATTATTATTGCTCGGCCTTTGATACCGGGCTATTCTCAATAGCTCGACCCTATCTCACGTACGGCGGAGAGGGAAAATCACACTTCTCCGGCTTGACACATTACTATTTCACGAGAAATGAGTTAATTCGCAGAGTGAAAAGTTTTTAAAATGCGCATACTTGGCAGGATGACTGACATTGATTTCATGGCAATACGTTAGTTTTAACTGGGTGAAAAAGACGTTCAAGCTGGTGTGACGAAAGCGGACATTAACCACGATAGTTTAGAGAGTGACTCCGCTAAAATAAAAGATATTTCCAAGCAAATACGTACCCACAAGTATACGAGGGTTTAATTTAAAACAGCACGCTATATTTATTCAAACGTCATTCGCTTTGACGAATCGTAATGGTCAACTTAAGTAAAAATCAACTCAAACAGGTACAATTTCACCCCATGAAAATGGTAAAAATTCACTTAAATTGGGTTCTTCAAAATAATGCATTAAGTTGTCATTTCCCACTAAAACCTTAGTTGTTTACGTAATAGCTAATCTTCAACAATTATAAAGGCAGTAAAATTGTTTCTGCATCATATCAGTGGAGACCGATATATTTACGATGAGAGAACTATCTGCCCTTCTGTTGCGGATTATTTCCCATTATAAATTGAACGTATCTTAATTGCTACTGGCCACAGGATAACATTATAATATACGATACAATAATTTCATACTCCGTAATGCAATTTGCCAGCACAAAGCCATGTTTCCCATCGCTTATTCCTACTTATAGGGAAGACGAACACTACAAAAATCTTGGTTATATATTTTGGAATTTCCCAAGCATATATATGAACAATACAAGGGTTGAATTAAAAAGAGCACACCACTTTCGTGTATCGTAATGACAAACTTATGTAAACATCAACAACGAGTCCAATGACATCACGTACATGAGGTCTTCTTCAGGGAAATTAACTCATAAACTTTTCATTACCGACAAAAACCTTAGGTGTTTACTAAATAGCCAATCCTCAGCAATTATAAAGACAGTAAAATTATTTCTGTATCATTTCATGAGACCGATATTAACATTTTTCTATGCCCATCTCTCGCTCGCATTTACCTTCGCGTCAATGCCACTACAACCTTTAAGCAGCAGTCAATGGGAGCTCCCAGGCCATTACTGCCAGTTGAATAAGAAATCACAGAGTAAAATAACATGTATTGCAATAATGATAGTTCTCGACCGAAGGACTACTTGCGATACTTGCATTTCAAAAGAGCCAGTCACAAAAATACATATGTCAACATGAGATAAACGACTCGCTGATAGCATAATAAGATTCACTACTATCACAAAATTGGTACAGGGAAAGAGGAAACTCCATACATTATTTAATACTTTGGATCGCAGGCATTATTTACATAAATAACTTTAAAAATGTAATGTTAAAGTCTTATTTCAGCAGAAGACTCACAATTGCATTCACCGCTCCGCCATATCATCGTAAGTCATTTTATAGAATATGTGGAATTTTTTCGTCAAACTTGTTAGTTAAAAGTTATTGCTTATAATACATAAAAAGTATTTTTTTTTTTAATTTTATCTATTTAAGAGGCAAACTAATTCATAGATTATAAAAGGGAATGATCGCGATCGAGGTGGCCATGTTGAAAGCTGTTCCAGCTGTATATGTAAACATTGCTTGCCATTGGTAGCCGGAATTCCTGCTTACTGTTCCTCTTGCCTCTCATACCGGAAGGGGCAGTATTTATTATAGCCACTCGGAACTGGGCAATTTATTGCTCGGCTCGATTCAGAATACGGCCGTGAGCTATAATGAGGTGTGGAATAGCTCGATCGTGGAATAGCGCGCTCACATCCAGAATAGGGCTCATGAACTTTGGAAGCGACTAAACTCTTGATTTTGGAACTTTTTTTGGGTCCCTTATCGAGACGATTTTGGGACTTAGAAAATTTTCAACGAAGGCGCCAGGAACGAAGTCCGAAAATCATCTGGGTAAGGAACCCAAAAAAATGTTCCACAATCAAGAGTTTAATCGCTTTCAAAGTTCATGAATCGCGTTTTAAACCACATTTTTGGAGATGCATCGACGTTCGTCATTCAACTTAAAATATTTTCAACGAAGGCGCCAAAAACTAAGTCCACGATTGTGATTGGGGGATCAAATACTGGCCTACTTTTAGTCTATAGGGATTATGGGCAGCCCCTTATGCCATCCGAATTTGAAAATTAAGATACAATAATTTCATTGTAATGGTTTATTTCTGAACAAATTTCAATATCAGTATCACAAAAATCATGTTATAACCCTCACATGGAATGTTACACTTGTGGAAGTGAAATATAATAGGTAATATAATATATAATACACTCTGTGTTTCACATATCACATCGAAACACCCTAAACTCAACTACATGAGCACTTCATTTTGTTGCAGTTGTTACATTTAATATTAATTGCAGAACTGCGTACACAATACATAACACATCATTTCAACACTGACGAGCATTTACACAGTTCATCTCACTTTTCAAGCCACAACACTTCCATGGCCTACAATCATACCTCCATGAACATGCTCAAGTCGACAACCTATTTGTTTGGGCAAGAACAAATATATAATGTGCCCCTTCCGTCTTAACCACTTTGCAAGGCTGATCAATGCTTGCAACACTGACTAGTCGCCTGTCATTACTCTCCTTAACAATTCTGTACATATTCTTAGCATCTGAATGTACTAGTTGACATTTAATATCTGCAATTTTTGCAAATGCTTCTCCACTAACCTCATTACCATACACTGTTTTAAAGGACACTAATTCACCAGTACTAAGTGCTGCATAAGAACAATCAATGCTCACATCACATGATGTAAACAAGCAATTATTAATGTAAATACCCCTAAAAACAGAAAAATTGGGCATATCAGTCTTCGGTGGCTTTACTTTTTTAGGCTTCCCCACAAACTTATTGCCCTTCATACCTGTAAACCTTTTTGCAGTTTGGTTAGATATAATGCGGAAATATGCACCAAATTTAGATTTCATTTTGAAAACATCTTCAGCAATTGTGATACAATGCAAGAACTGTATGTGTCTTTCTATCTAGTTAGGTATGCCCCTAGTGGCCTTGACAATTCTCTTCAAGCTATCAATTGCTGCCTCAAATTGGTAGCCACTATGAGCCCACAATGGCCCCCAATTAACCACACTTTTTCCGAGATGGAGAAATTGATGAAAATTATAATTCATGTAATGCTTGCCATATAAGTCTTCAACATTAACAACAAAATTATATAGTAGTTCATCTGCAATTAAAATGTCATTTTGGGATACCTTGTCTCCATTTAGAATGTAGTACGCTTCTACTAAAGAAATCCAATGAAGGAAGTACTTGTGGGGCTGCATGGACGTCAATATTGCTGGTGAATAGTACAACACCCAGCAATCGTTTTCACGAGCCTTCCAATATGCTTGGTCCTTAATGGAGCGTGGAGGAGTATTTAGTGCTTTTGGAATCTGCACACTACTCAATATCTGATCAATTAAATCAAGCTTGGCTGGCTCACCAATGTACGCCTTGTTCAAGTTGCCATATTTAAGGCGTGGGGAGTCAAAAAATAAAGTGTCAAACAAACGTTTGACACCCAGGGCAACACAATATTGGGGATCAGGAACATATCCCCAGACAACATTAAAGTATTTCAAATTTATTAATGGTGTTGCTGACTTAAGCCCACATACGGTTTTTTTGTTCTGATCCTCACAGACATCCATCATATGCGAGATTGATGTCAGGGCTGAGCGCTCACGAGGATTGATGTCAATGTTGGTGTACTTCATAGTTTACCAACTATCTCCCCAGGATGCATACACTAGTTGCATCCCATTCTCGCATTGAACAATGCCATTCCCTGCATTGGGGCTCTAGCTACTGAATCCACACAGCAACAGACACAAAAAGATCTCACACGAATTTCTGGGTGGGATTTCAGTACTATCCCAACTGTTGCAAAGTGGTTCCACTGCTTAACAAAAGGGGCTAAAAAAATTTCCATTTTTGGTTTTTTATCCACAGCCCAGCCAGCCAGTCAGCCAGACAGTCAAACCACAGCCCAGCCAGTAACACATGCTTGCCACGATGTTTCGGATTTAGCTCATTGATGAGCATATGCAAGGGCCAGATTGAACATTTGGAGGATTTACATAAGGGTGATCCATCAGCATAGAAGGTCCTCGTAATCACCAGGTTTCTATCATCAACATCCAAGTGATCGAGTAATTCTCTATACGTAACACCATCATGAATTTCAGTTAGAAACTCAGACCGAGGGTCCAAGTTATAACTTTTAATGTCATCTAAGACATGAGGCAACTCTAAAAATTTCCTCAGGGAGTGGACAAGGTCAACAGAAATGAAAAACTCTGCTTTTGTAAGGTCATGAAGGTCATGGGATGTGTGGCACACAGAACATTTTACATTACGCACATTACCTCTTCTAAATGTAGCCATGAAGTCAGAACATTTATTACAAATGAAATGGTAATTTACCTGGTGTGCAGTAATCCTGTCAACTATCATTTTAAGTTTGCAGGCTGAATTAGGAATTTGGGTTTTTGAAAATAACACACTGTATGACTGAAATAAGTTGACTGTAGCCACATGGGATAAGTTGTGCACCACACTAAATTTAAGAGCCATTAGAAGTAATTCACCTAATGTTACGGAGACGGCCAGTGCTCTTTCTTTATTTAACTCTCGGCACAAATCCTCAAAATTTTCGGTTGTCATATCATCATCCAGAAACCCATTAAGGAAACCTTGCCCCAGGTCATGTACACTGTTTTCAGACAAGTTGTCTTCCTCATATCCATCCTGTAAATGCAGAAATGAATCATTTTCCAGAAACCAATGGCTTAAATTTCATATTTTTCCCTGTAACAACCCTTCAGCTACTTTCACAGAGCAACACCGCTCAAAAGTCCCTTGTAAGGAAAAAAGGTACGTAGCTCATTGTCATCAACAGATGTATCAGACGAAGATGTGCTTTCACCAGGTGATTCAGAGAAGATGGTCTCAGTGGAAGAATCGTCAAACTCTTGACTGGATGCCTAATTCAGAAGTAGAATAACATCATAAGAATAGAGTATTTGCACCCGGGAGGATTACGATTGAAATGCAGTTGATTCGATAAAGTGTATCATAAATAGCATTACTTTCGATTAATAGCATAAATTGTAGCTTAGTTTGTGTAATAATTAATATTTAATATACATTGTTTTCGCATCAATATTGTGTACACAAAAACGCTCAGCTATTGGCTCCTCGGTTTGTGACGTCATTTCGTACTATCTCACAACGTGCAAGTGACTCAGCTACGGTGATCTGCGTGTGCATTTTGAAATCGTTGGTGGATCTGTTCGGAGTAAAGGAAAATACGTTTTAAGTGCATATAATGGAATCAGGTTTCGTGAAGGCTTCTTCAAATAATCTCCCGACGGTGGATGCATTAATGATTGGCCATTTCCTTAGTGGCCATGCCGATTATGTTGGACCAGAGCAACGAGGAGTGAAACTAGCACGGTGAGTTGCCATAGACATTTATTTTTCTCTTTTATACGAGCCTTAAACATGCCTCGTACATGCCATGGGTTTTAATGTTGCACTGGCGCATTTCCGTTGTGTGGTCTCATTCACAATCAAGAATAATCGACGGGAAACCTTACGCGCAGGAAGCAAGCTATTATTATTTGACCTATTTGCCCTCGAGAAAATAATTCTTCTTATTGATATTTGGCCCATGATGACTGAATGAATATCCATGATTTATTATTTTATTTTCGCAGCTTCTGGGCTATTTAAGGTTTGAAACGTAAGCACAATTAACTGGAGCTAAATGTAGGTCCAGTCCAAGCAGTAATCTGACCTCCTTCAATGAGAAAACGCACTTGTTATCGACGTATTTGTTCTTCCGTAGAATTCATCTAATCAAAAGTAGAGTTCTAATTATGTCAAAGTTTATCCAGGTTAATTACATTTCGCCAATATAAATATCTCAGTCTGTGTGAGGTTTATGTTTGTGTGAGGTTTATGTTTGCGTGAGGTTTATGTTTGTGTGAGGTTTATGTTTGTGTGAGGTTTATAAATACATTTGTGAGGTATATCTTAAAATAATGTTATTGAAAATTCAGGCTGGATATCAATACTTATGATGGAAATCAATTCTCGGGCTGGAAATCAAATGTTTGATTGTTTATTGTATGATCAGACGATCTGATAGTACAATTTTTAAGTTGGTTCGTCACTTCTGTATTTCTTCGCAGTATAAGCTTATAGGTTTTCAAGATACAAGTTTTTACTTTGTTTTGTTACGGCTATCCACCAATTCATATCAGTATTTAACGATGAACTTAATGGATAATTTTAGAAATGGACTAGCTTAGACTCCACGTACATATATTTCCGCTTTTAATTTTTAGTTTTTATTCGCGTTTTCTTTTAACTCTTAAAATTGAGATTGTTTCTATAACTCATACGATAAATATTTATGTAAGAGGTATGGGTACTGCTACTTAGTGACTTCGTTTTCACGAAATAAATTGCAATATTACTAGGATCAGTACTGTTAAAGTGCCACTATTAATTTTTTTCGTATTAAACTCTTTAGTTTATAAAATTTTATCTATTTTAGATCAGCAAGGGAGAGCTATGGAGATGCAGCCATTGGCTATGTTCAAGTGAAGCGGGATGGTGGAAAATGCAGTGTCATGGCCAAAGTCACTCCAGAACATAAGCTAAAAGTGAAGCCGTACACTGTTATTGTTACAGTAGATGAGGATGGGGAGATTGTTGAAAGTGCCAACTGCTATGGTTGTGCAGCAGCTATTGATAAGTAAGGAGACACATTAAGGGCCGGTTTTCCAATGTCTGGTTAACACTAACCATAAGATGATTTAACACTAACCATAACCTTTACCTTTACCAAGAGGTGGCTGTAAGTTCTGGTTAGCTTCTGGACCAGACTTTAAGCTAACCAGAACTTACAGCCACCTCTAATTGAAAGTATTGGCTGAGTGTGTGCTGCTGGGAGCTGCTTGTGCCATTTTTTTATTATTTGAATGCTTGCACTAAAAATATGTGGCTAAGTTAGAATGAGAGCACTGAAGGTTCTGAGGAATTAATGGAAGAGTAGCTATATTATAGTGATCATATTATACTAGCATAAAAACCAGTTGATTTTCAATGGGAGGGGAAAGAGTAAAAAATGACAAGGTACTTCTTTCTCTACAGTATACAGGGTGTTTCTTCACTCAGTGTCACCAGAGCAGGGGTGAATATTAGACGCTTTGCTGAGCATTTTTGACTCAGGGAACCCATGTCCGGAAACGTCACCTAAGGGAGCTGTGGGGCATGAAAGGTGCTACCGAAGGTAGGCCACCCGTCATACTCGCACCAACAAAATCGCCATTTACTCCCACTTTCACTCAAATTTTGGTGGTGAATAACACGTGAGTCTAAAGGCAAATCACCTCTGGTACAGACTGGGTAAACTCGAACGCCGTGCGACGACGCCTGCGTCCGGTAGGAGGCGTTAAGTCCAGGCGTGTTAACTTGTGACGCCGTGCTTCGGCGATGATCCCCCGCGTTGGTTTGGCACAGAATGTGTCGATTGAGGTGTCGGACACACTCTCCACCCAAAACCACCGTGATCCCAACATTTGCCCAACATTTATGGAAAAGAATTGAAATGCTGCTCATTGGAAAAGAATTGAGGTGCTCAAATGGACATTCGTTTACTTTAGATCTAACAACGTGCTTTTTCATATTCTTTTCAGGAGGTTGTAAGCATTCAGTTGCTTTTTTGATGTGGCTGCATAGGCGGAGTGAGGAACCATCTACTACAGAAGTAGATAATTATTAGAAAAAGTCGAAACTTTCAGCTTTGGGCACTACCGGAATTATGAAAGTGAGAGATATGACTGGGGCAGCTCCAATTGCCGCAGTGGAAGAAGGGAGTTTTAGGAGGCAAGTTGTTGCTGCGTTAGAAGAGGAGGGAGAATTTGAAAGTGGGCTCATGTCACTGAGCTTTGGCCTGAATGCTGGTCAATTTTCCATTCCACAAATGATACATTCATTCCGGGAAAGCATTGATGATGACACTTCGGCCTTAAGTTTCTTGAGGTATGCAGAGCTGTTCATGAGGGAGCAAGAGTTGTGTAACTCAGTTTTTCAGAGCACATTGGCTCAATACGAGTCACCTCTCTGGCACCACCTACGGCTGGGGAGGATATCTGCGTCGAGGGCATACGAGGCTATGAATTGCAAGAAGAAGGATGGGGTGCTGGTGGACATGATCCTTGGTGCCCGAAAGGTGGGAGACACTGCTGCAATGAAGCGAGGGAGGGAGTTGGAGGGCAAGGTTCTGGAGGAACTCCAGAAAAAACTGGGGTGCAAAATTAATAAGTGTGGACTTGCATTGGATCCCAAGTTCCCACACCTGGCAGCTTCTCCCGATGGAGTTTTTGGGGAAACTTTAGCTGAAGTAAAGTGCCCTCAAAAAGCCAGTAGTCTAAGCCATTATATTGTAGATGGCTCACCAACAGCAAAATATGCAACGCAAATGATGGTGCATATGTTGCTAACAGGGAAGGAAGAGTGCCTCTATGCAGTGGCTGACCCTAATTTTGAGGAAAATAAGAGCTTTAGCACCTGTATCTTAAAGTTCAATGATCATTTTTGCCTGGAAATTGTGAATGAAACAAAGGAATTTTGGTGTGACACTATTTTTCCAATGCTAAATAAATAGTTACCTCCAGCTGCAAAGATATCCCTTTTTATTTCCTAGATTTTATTACATATCCTGTTTGTGTTTGCTACATATGCTTTTTCTCTCCTGAACAAGTCGTGTGCCATGTAGATATGTAGTGGTTTAGAATGATATTTCTAGTGGTTCGCACTTCATTGGTAAGTCTCACCCTGCTTGAAGTATTCTTTCAGGCACCACGTGGAGGAAGTTATGAATGTTCAATCAAAAAGGCATTACAATATTCTCCCCTGAATTTTATTGCTTTACACAACACATTTCGTTGTGTTACAACATGAAAATGTAACACCATGAAACACATCCTGTAAAGGAATGAAATGCACTGGAAAGTATTGCAATGCCTTTTCAATTCAACCCACCCTGATTCTCTGTCAGCAACCCTCACCTTAGCTTCACCCAGTAAAAAGCTTTTTTTCTCTAAATATACAAAGCAGGTGAGAATGTCCTGGTTGCAGTCTAGGTTTCTCTACTAAGGTCCTCATTACCGTACCTACCATTAAAATTAGGTAGTACTCAATTCTTTAATAGACACTAATTCTCTAATTACCGTGATCTCATCACGGGTAGACTTTCCATTTCTGAACCCAAACTGACCCTGACCCAAGGATTTGTTTCCCCTCATCTCCTTTCGTCTATTTATAATCGTCAGTACCATTTCTACTGCATGTGATATTAGGCTGATAGACATAGTTCCCAAATTACATTGTTCCTCCTGCAAAATTTCCTTATCCCCTGGTCCTTTCTCATTCCCAGTCCATAATCTCCCATTTCATTTCCATCCCTCTCTTCCCTTACTGCCAAGTTCTAGTCCCCCATTCAAACTTTTCTGCCTTGCTGCTCATATACCGCATCTACTTTGTTACACTATGTTTTCAAACAGTATTGTGGACTACCTCTGCCTGCTACCTTCCAAATGATCTGGCATTGGTGGCCTTACCGGGAGTACTTACCAGTGACTCTCACCAGTCCATCTCTAGGGTTCATTGGTGTGTAAGCCGTAATACCACCAAGACAAGGTTGGTGAGAAATGCAATAACTTTTCCACGCAGTTTATTCTCAACCAGTTAGTTCAAGAGCATCATTTTCAAGAGGTTATTAAGATTTTAGTAACCTCTTGAAAAAGATACAAAGAAAGAGGTAAGAATCGAAGTTATTTCATTTCAAACCATGGAAAAATTCCACAAATTAAGCCTGTCTACGATTAATTTTCAGGTTGGTGAGAACCGATAATAGATGCGACCAGGAATGTTAACCAGCAAGTAGACAGGTTACAGCAATGAGTAATGTGCTAGCAATCCAAAGTGATTGTTCATATTTAGGATGTATGCAGAGTTTTAACCTTTTCCTTGGCTACCAGAACCAAATATGATAGTCTTTGTTTAACTAATATTTCCTTGAATTAATGCTTCCTCTCATGGAAAGATTACTTAGAACAGTACAGCACCGATTTGCTCGATTCACTGTTTTCTGGATCTGCCAGTTGCCTTAGCCAGTCCCCCTAATCCCTCCCCAACTCTCCCTTTCCTCTTACCCCTAAAAACCTTCAGTATTACACTGTTTTGGATGTAGGAGACCCAGAGGAAGAAAGTCACTGAAACAAAGTTCAAAGCTACTTGGAAAAATGATCATGAATGGATTAAGTCTTTCTCAATTATTTGTTTAAGGTTACTGCTGCAGCTTCAGATGCTGCCACATGTAGACAACATACCTAAAGATAGAAAGTTGTGCAAAGCACAAGGTAACACTAAGGCTATTAAGAAAGGCACATTGCAAGACAAATTTAAGTAAAATGTAATTATTTATTGCTATTAAAATATGAGTAATGAATCACTTTAATTTACAATTTTTCATGGGATCAGAAAAATAATAAAAAATTGCCCAGAAAACATAGTAGAATAAGAAAAAAATGTAACATTAAAGAAAAGGTTTGTACTATTAGCATATTTAGTAACACAAATACAATAGCAATATTTGATGTCTCAATCTAAATAACAGGCTATTTACAAATGCATTTCTTAGGAATTTAATCAAGTGCGAACAATTTGCCCCTCTAAATTTATTAGAGCGCACGCAATGACGATCATATAATCAGCCATTTTCACCAGATTATGATCCATGACTGTTGAGGGTTTCAACATAGTGAAGTCCCTAATGCGCCCAATCACTCGCTCAACATGTATTCTTAGGCTTGCAACCTGTTTCGTAAGTCGAGAATTGCCTTGGCTCATCACCTCACCTGCTAAAACAGATGGAGGCCTCACCAGCTTGCAAGACCTCGTGGCAAGAGCACCCTCCAGATGTTTGAACTGCCATGACTGTGCTTCCAGGAGGTATTTTCTCCAGGAAGCCACAGTCAGTAGTAATAGCTTCATCTGAGGTCCTTCCAAGGTATCCGTCGGAGATAAAAGTAATAAAGCCACTTGGCAAACAGGAAATTAAATATTTAATTGTGTTGGCCTTCTTGTATTGCGACCAGGACTGGGCCTGATGCAGAGGGTTTTGAGGCTTCTCTATTGCAATTTCAAGGCAATCTATAATACATGTGATGTGGGAGAAATTGGTCAGAAAAGCATTTGGAAGGGTCCTCCGTCTGCTCTCCTCACTCGGCCAATAAACTAAGTCCTGCATACAGCTGGCTATTAACGGCATGTTATCCCTTATTACACGACTTACAGTCATGTAATGCATGCCAAACTCATTCCCCAACACTTTCACCTGGTCATTCAATTTAACCTTCTTCAGGCAAAGCATGATGGTACGTACACTTACAGGTATATTTTTACATAAAAGTGAAATAATACTGTAGCTCCTTGGACACACCCCAAGTTAGAGCTTAGGGTCCTTCTCCATAAAGAAGAATGAAGTTTGGAAGCTCTCCTCCCTGTACTTTGCTGGTTCTTCCCCCTCAAAATTCTCATCAGAAGAGTGGCCACTGAAGGAATAATCAGAAGAAAATCTATCCCCTCCTGAGGAGCAGATACTTCCTGCTACTGCCAGCACATTCTTCATGGGGGAAGTGTGGGTGCTCCTTGTGGCTTGCTTAAAAGGGGAGGTAGCCACAGAGATTTGATCCATTTGCCCGGTCTGGGTTGTCCTACTTCGGTATGGTGGCCGTACCTGGATTCCCCGGTCAACTTTAAGTGTAGCCATGGGCGGGTGGCAAGGAGGCTCTTCCCTTTCTTCCCACAGATCTGAAGGATCAACATGAGGGAAATCTGGTAGATCCTCAGATTCCTGGGTGTCATCCATTTCCTCGATAGCCGCCACTATTTCCTTCCGTCTCCGCTTCTGCACAGCAGCTCTCTCGCTTACGGGCTGGATAGAAGGCCTATCTTGACAAGTGAAAATGTGAGGCAGAACACCTTTCCTCATGCGAAGGTTGCAACTCATCAATTTCCACCGCATAAAATTTTCAGTATCTTCTTCCAACTGCAAAGTAAGAGATAAGTCATTATGAAACAATACACATTTTAACTCTCATGATATTCGGTCTCTACAACATCTACACTACTATTGATTGTTCCCAACTGATATTTAAAAATAAGTTTTTCACAAACAGGTGGCTCAGTTAGTGGTGTTAACATCTTATCGTAACCAGGAAATTATGCTCTTATTAAATGTATACCATAAACCACGACAACCATTTTTATAATCAACTGCAGATAACAAACAATAGCTAGAGTAAGGAGATATCTGGTATATTAATAATAAAGAGTAAAAATATATTTAAAAGTAACCAAGAGGATGCATGCATGACAAATTTAAGAATTCACCATAAAGAAGGTCAGCAAAAAAAATTTCTAAATCAATCACTCACTCAGTACTGAAGGGTGGTTGTGATAGGTGAAGGTAGAGCTCGCCCTAAACTTAGCCATAGGCATGTGAATTTCACACATTCAGGGTATGGGGGCCACTTCCTTCCTTGGGAGTCATTCCATCCTGTACCCTCCCACCCTCTACCCGTTGCTGGGAATGCCTTCGCTTATCTGCCTACCCTCATCCTACATTCTGTGGAGGGTAAGGGAAGGGGAGTGCAACCCTTCCACTACCCTCGCTAGTCTTTCTCTCTGCCGACCATTTCTGTTCAGTCCACGGAGTTAAGAGCGAGGGTCAACTTTTGATGCTATTTTTTTGCCAAAAAAAGTGCTTTTCTGAAAAAACACGGGACAAAACCTGAAAACCCACCCAATGATTTACTACAAAGCCATGAAAACCTTCATTAGAAAATCTTAATTAAGACTTCAGTGACAAACAACCCATTTCCTGACATTGATGGTTTCGGGCATAATTATGTAGAAGTACAACACGATGAACTTTCAACAAATAAACTTTAGGGCTTCCACAAACTATTCCTTCATTTACATTGACAACTAGCACCAGATAACATGGAAAAAGGCTTACAAACAGATGTAATATATACAGATTTTAATAAGGCTTTTGATACTGTTAATCATAAGTTTCTTCTAAACAAGTTAGACTCACTGGGATTTGGTGGTAAATATATAAATAATTGATACATTGCAGACAAAAGCAAGATGAAAGCTATTTCCCTCTCATTCCATCAAACTATCATATCTAATACTTAGACAGTGCAACCAATAGCATAAGAATCGTTAAAATAGTATTATGAACGGTTAACTAGGCATTATTCGATTCATTGTGTCTTGCACTCCAACCCCAAAAATGAAGTGTATACTGTGGCCATTAGTTCAAGCTTGAAACCGATCCTAGTGATGACTAAACATTGTGATAACCCCATAGTACTCCAGACGATAACAACATAAATGAAATCTCAGTGCATGAATACAACCAAGACAATGATTGATGATTTTTACATAATTTAGGAAAACATGTCAATACACTATATCCGGATTGTGACTTACGTTGAAATGATCCTCACAGCATCGCAAATGAGAGGATAAGGATAATGGCATCTTCATCAGGTCTCGCCTTGCTGCAAGTAGCCATTTCCTCCTCAATACTGGGTCGTTTGGCACGCTCACGAACGTCTTGTCTGGCGCTGATACGCTAGTATTCGTGCACTTGGGAACGAAGCAGTATTTATAAGGCTTCTTGGTAGGTATCCCTCGTCCCGCGTTTGTTTCTCCATGCCGAAGAGTTTAAACCCGTGAATATACTGAAAGACAGAGAGAAAACAGGCACTTATTAGTAAATGAACACCCGATGAAACTATGACCATGTTATAATGGAAGTAGAATGAAACGTAAGGTAGTAGATAAAGAGAAAAGTTAACTTTCTCCACAATATTATATCCTCAAACGATAATTACGAATAAATTTCAGTCACGTTCCTTGGCATTAAGGCGAGAAAACTTTCACGCAACGTGCAACTATTTCATGAAGCATAGACCAAGAAGTTGGTTACGTCAATCAACTTTACTACAAATACTCTTTAACTTCATACTACACATCAATAAATCATTACCGTACACATTTAACTAACGGAAAACAATGTAGCACAATACTTACCTCCTTCGACCCTCGTAATACAGCGGATGGAGACTGCAACCGGTGACAGGTCCGACAGATAATAATCTTGCAGTTGAAATTTAACTTCCTCTTCTTAAATTAAAAACCCGAATAATAAATCGGCAAACGAACGCAAAAGCGAGAACCGAAGAGCGAGGGGTATCTACTAGTAGGTAGTTCGAGGTAGAGCAGTCGATAGAGAGTTCTTGTCTTCAGCGTAACCGAGAAAGAAATGATTTAGCCCTGAGGTGGCTTGCAGTGTACTTTGTCAATGTAGATGATGGCATGTGCACACGTTATGAGTCATTCCATGCCTTCTTTGTCACTATTCCATACTCAGTATACGCTGCAGAGGGGTTCACCCCAATGAATAAGCTATGCTGAAAACACATAGTACGAAATGACGTCACAGCTCTGAGAATATGGCTGCCTGGTGTTTCAGCGCAACATTAATTTTGAAGATTTTAATAATTAATATCTCACTTAAAAAGTACCTCACTATTCTCAGACTCGGGATTTAGCCTAACTGAGGTTTAAATTTTTTTTAAGATCGCTTCTCAAAAACGTGCAAATACTCTATTAAGCGGCCATATTCCAACTCGGGAGAAAAATAGTAGACTTTGCAAGGGATACCTTGCAACAACATGTAAAAATAATACTGCAAATGGAAAAAAACTACTAAGAGAAAATAAATGAATTTCTTTACCTCATTACATACTACGTGATGCTGCCGCGGACAAAACTCATCATAATACTCTTCATCGCTTTCGTGAACTACGTTTTCTCTGCCCATGGTTTTTGCAGAAGTTGATGACGACTAGAAGAAGAAAACAGAGCATTTAAGTTTTTCGAACATATAATAACCAAACCGATGAAGCTGAAGATGAACCATCAAGGGAATAGAAAGGAACGCTTAGCCGAAACAACAATTAAAGGTAGTATTTAATAATAATAAAATTATATTATTACGGGCACCCGCCCAGTATAAGATAATATGCATTTAGCATTACTAAAAAGATAATCAGTCCTCATCCATTCAGCAAATAGAATATCTTAAAATTGCAAAAATTTGAATCCTATAATATACTAATAAAATATCCAAGACAAATAATATGTTTCAAACATGAGAAGAACTTAAAAACCACTACGAACATAACGTCAGGTGGAGGGTACTAAATTTATTTTTACTTACGCTGGTTGTTTGACTTCTGTGGTCAGCAACTTATCGCCTGGATGTTGTCCTCGGGACTTTTGCTACAGATTCACTTCCTTCTGATACCTTCGGTTCCAAATATCCTTTATACCTTCGCCGTTTGAGACTCATGTTGAAGTTTAGCTTTTTTTGTTGCACTTATCTTTTAAATTTGGTCGTGAACTACGCGCGGAGACACGGAAAACTTTCAATAAATGCATTGGACTTAGGACAATTTTCCTCTGCCCATAATATTTAATACAATTCCATCGAAATTATTCTGTTATAAATGCCGACCAACGTGAATGAACGTGAACCACTTCACTTCCATGCGCAGGATAATAGTTTCGCAGCTGTTTGAGACATTTGCAACGCCATAAACGCCACCTACCGTTACTCTCAACCAAGAACCTTATAAGAGGACGTTTATCTCCTACTTCGATCGTGTTATCAACGGCCGCGAAAGAAATCAAGTTCCAACTAGAGGGGCTGCAACCGCGTGGGAGGCCAAGAATTTCTAGTCTTAAAATGATTGTGTTAAATGGCTGTTGCGGGATGAGTTTGAGTGGAAGGAGGGAAGAAACTGTGTAGGAGACTTAGATCTTGAATATAGGATCCTATTCAAGATCTAAGGAGAGATCTGTATATGCTAGAGAACCAACTGCTCGATCGCTGCGCTACGTACAGCGGATAAGAGGAAACGGCATTTTTTCACAAGATGGCGGAGAGGAAAAATCGCACTTCTCAGGTTTGAAAGTTTCCCATTCCTAGAGTAAATGATGTATTGCTGTGTTGAAAGTATTTTACAAATGCGCAAGGTTTGCATAATAAGTGAGGTGAATTTGGTTCCGATATCTCTGTTAAAAGTGGGTGAAAGTACGAAAACGCTGGCGGGACGATAGCTCACATTAGAGTATTTGCACAACTTTTGGTAACTACGGAAAATATATATTTGGGGTATAAAAAACCTAAATTACAAATTTTTGCCCATTATATTGGGTACTTATTTAAATATAACGGATTAAAAATCTTATTTTGAACCTTGCGCCCAAACGAACGGCGGCCATCTTCTATACCATGTGACGTAATCAAACCTATACAGCCATCGCTGCTAGCTACCGGAACTTTGTTTACTTTCGTAGGTACGGTACTTAGTGACTTTGTGCCTTTAGCTGTGCTATAAAATCGTGTTTTACGAGCAAAGTAACGTTGAAGTACGTAATGGAAGAGGAAAATAATACGTTTTTCGAAGTGAAGGCTTGCAAAAAGGGATCGAAGGAATACTGTTTCGTGCCATTGTGCACTAGCACGATGAAATCAACGCCGGATAAAATTGTTGTAAACGTACCTATCAAACCGGATTTGCGGAAGAAGTGGCTCTTAGCAGCACGAAGAGATTTGAAGAAGATGCCTTTGTCAGCATCAACCCATCTCCGCTGCTGTGTTGACCATTTTAATGTAAGTAAATGGAACATTTTTTTCCAATCGATAGTAAATCACCCTTTCAGGACTAATACAATTAATGAACTACTACTTTCAAACCATTAATTATTTAAGACTATTAATCACGACCTTCTCAGTGTAATTACAATTTAGCATGATCTTTGCTTTCGTTGGCATAGTGAAAATACAATCCATTCAGATCGATTATGTTGACATATTAGGGTTCTCGGGGTAGAACCCACATTTTTTGCAGTTCTTGATGGTATTAAAGTATTTGCTTCACTCTCAATTAACTCGTACACGAAGTGTTTTTCTTGAAAATTAATAACCACTGAGAATTTGTCGAATAATTATAGTAATTAATAAGCAGTTCAAAACATAGCCATCGATTTAACTTTGCGATCATAATTATCAATTGATTTGTGTATTAATATATTTTTCACAAATGCCTTACAGTTGGAAGAGGATGCAGAAAACTACATGTACTGGAAAATGATGGGAGGCCCTTTGAGGATAAATAAAACAGTGACGCCTCATATATTTGAATGCCAGAATCGGAACAGCCTAGTTTCTCCAGATCGCCCCGTAATCAGGAAGAGAAAAATACTCGAACTCCTCCAGGACCATGCAGAGCCCAAGGAGGTGCAAATGGACCATGCTATCCCCGGAAACGATAACGTGGAGGCTGATGATGATAATTCGAATCCGATGCAAGAGGACCACATTCTTCCTGGCACAAGTGAGGCTCCCACTTCAGCAGAGAAGGGGGTACAGGCTAGAATGAAGTATAGGAGCAAATATGTTCAAACAAGTGGCTGTTCTCGAACAGTGGCAACTTCTCCAATCAAAGTTGAAAATAAGTCTGTTGTTTTCCCCACCCTTGCCAATAATTTTGAAAGTGACATTTATGATAGTACCTCCAGTGAAAACTTAGATGTATCATTTCGAGAGAGTGCTTGTAGTGATTCCTCAGATTATTCAGAGGATGAGGAGAGAGAAATGAAGGAAATGAGTGTCAAATGCATGATATTTTACATTGAAAAAAACCCTAAACTGTACTTGGGGATTCCAAGTGAAGGTTACATTGTCATTTCCATGTTATATGACCATATTAATGTGTCTACTAGGCATCTCATGATATGCCTGAAAAAAATAAAATTAAATGATTCCCTACAGGTTCTGGCCCATGAATTTGGTAGTCATTATTCCTCTGTTAGTCGCATTTTAAAGTCTGTGTTGCCTCTAATATCCAAAAGCATGAGTGGCCTGATATTTCTGCCAGAAAGAGAATTGCGCCTGCGAGTTTTACCTATGGCTTTCATGGCCCGCTATTCTAATGTGTGTGGTATAGTAGACTGTCTTGAAATAGCCATAGAAAAGCCAAGTGATGCCCTCCACCAGGCACAGACATGCTCAAACTACAAAAAGGCGAATACCATAAAGTACTTGGTGTCATGCTTACCAAGTGGCTTCATCACCTTTATTTCTGAGGGGTATTGTGGACGAGCCAGTGATGAAGCCATCACTGTGGACTGCGGTTTTTTGGACACTCTGGAAAAAGGTTCCATTATTATGGCTGATAGGGGCTTCAAAAACTTAGAGAGGCTGGTTACTGCAAAAGGGAGTAGCCTGGTGAGACCTCCGTCAGTCAGTTCTGGCAAAAACATGAGTGAGTCTGATGCTAAGATGTCCAAAATAGTGGCGAGTCTTAGAATCCATGTGGAAAGGGCAATAGGCAGAATTAGAGACTTTAGCATTTTGAAGCCAAGCTATGTGATGGACCACAATTTAGTTTCATATTCTGATCATATGATAACTATTGCTTGTGCATTGGTTAATATTCAATCACCTCTTGTAAAATTTTAAGCTTAGGTTTGTACATATTACTTTCAGCATTTAAATTTTTATGTGATCAAAATGGGCTACCTATTACTGTTCATTGTGACTTCAGAAAAAATTGTGAGTATTGGTGATGATAATTTCAAAAATTTAGTTAATAAAAACATTGGATACCTTAAATGAGTAGTATCAGTCGCCTCTTGGTGGAACTCTTATACATCCTCTCCATTTTCCCAATATTCTTGCTTAAAATATCCCATCAAATATCATGTAAGCTGTAGATTTCACTTAAGTACTTTTACTAATGTGAATATTCCCACAGAACTATCTTTCCTTCCACACCATGTTGTGGACTATCCTGTCTTCATACTTACCGATCTACGGATTGTGTTATGAAAGGTTTTCTCTGTTTATCTACAGTTAATTTCTGGAATATTTGTTAAATAAATCACAGAATGAAGTTTTAACATTTGTATTCAGACAACACAGGGAATATGAACTTACACCAAAAATCATTACATAGAGCTATAATTTCTAAAGTCATTTCTTCACAGTAGTCAATGTTAAAAATGTTTAGCTAGTTATTTATTTCAAAGTTCGGGTCTGCTACAACAAAAAGGCCATTTCTTTTCTTGGAAAGCAACATTTGTACCATGATTTGCGCTAAATGCTTTCCTGTCACTTTACCCTCTACAAAGTAGTTCTTTAATGTTCCCTCTTTCTCGGGACATTTTATTTCAATCACCATATCCTCACATATTCCATCTGGAGAAGCTGCCAACACGGGGTTCTGTGAGTCAAGGAAAAGACCACATTTCTCAATCTTCTTGCACAAAACTTTTTCCAAGGCTTTAACTACTTGTCCTTCCAAAATTCGTCCCCGCTGCATAGCAGAGGTGTCACGAAATTTCTTGGCACCTAAAATTACCTCCACCAGCACACCATCTCCCTTTTTGCAATGCATTGCTGCATGAGCCCTAGATGCCGATACCCTACCACAACGCAGCTGATGCCAGAGTGGGCATTCATATTGAGTCTTTGTCAGGCAATAGGCTTTTTCACATAGATTTGATTTTTTCATAAAAATCTGGCTGAACTCAAGAAAATCTTGGGGAGACTTTTTCCCATTTTGGTCTTGGAAGTGCCTAATGATATTCCTCAATGTTAAGGCCCCACAATCCATGTCCACATACAAGGCCATTAAGCCATTATTCAAATGGCCAAACTTCCCTAAATTTATCAATTAATGTATTTTTAAATCTCCCATCTTCCTCATGACCCACTGCCTCTCCTCCAGTCATGCCCTTCACCTTAAGGGGCTTCAAGTTGCCAATGGATGAAGAGTTTGGATTTTTTCCAATAGCATACCACCTCAGTGGGAGAAGGCTCTTCACTGCGTCGATGTAACCACATCAAGAATGCAATTACATGCTTACACCCACCTGTCATAAGGATATAAAGAAATAAATTAACTTTGGTAGCCATAACTTAACTATTAATCAATATAACTTTTACTGTAATACACTTAACTTCTTTGTTTATTCTTTAGTCTATTAGAACATTTTAACTGTTTCATGTGGTAACTTATTTTATTTATTCTTAATAAAATCAGACTATTAGCAAGTGGTCATGACAGCACTCAGCAGACTTGAGAAACATTTTTACCAATTAGCCAGCCTTCAACACACTCCCTTTAATGGGAAAATGGTTTCTTTATTTGATCAAGCTCCCCATAAACATTCATACAAATAAAATAAAAATCAAAAGGCTGTAGGCCCAGGATTGGCTCTTGACTAGAAAAACAAGTAAAATAAAAAAAACGAAATACAAGATGGCATCGATTAAAGTGGACAGTGATGATAATGCATGTGTACAAAAATTAAAAAAAAAACTTTTTCTGAGCAGAGAGCTAATACCCTTGAAAACTGACATAAAAAACTACGCCATCTTCACATTGGCCACTAAATGAAAACTCCTAAGACGTGTGATGGTGCTCATTTCAATTCAAGTAAGACTGCCACTGATTGCTCAGTATGTGCCAAAGCTTACCAAGTAAGACTACCATTTAAAAGTGTGAGGCATAGAGCAGAAAGGCCACTCTAAAATATACACAGTGATCTAGGTGGTCCAATCAATCCCCCAGTTACAGACAAAGTACTTCTGACATACAAAGACACAATGGAAAGACCAGATAAATCAGAATATTTAAAAGTGGCAAATGAAGAGAAAGATTCTTTAAAATTTTAAAAATACATGCAAGCTGGTTGTAAAAAGTACTATTTGATATGTGGTATTGTGTGGTGGAGGACCAATTACTTGGCTATCCTGCAAACAGAATACCACTGCAAAATCCACTATTGAATATGAGTATAAATGGCTGCTTAAATTTTAAAAATGACTGTACTACATGTGAGATTTACCAGTAAACATGTAATAATTCATTTATATTTATAAGAATCTTTTGACTGTTTTATGTGGTAACTTCTTTTTTACTCATAATAACAACACATTGCTAGCCAACAGTCATGATGGTCAAGACAACTATCAACAGTCTTAAGAAACATTTTCCTCGATCACCCAACCTACAACAAAATTCTACTCAAGTATAACAAACAATTTAAAAACTCTATCACCTTGTTATATGGTTATACCTGTAATATTTTAAGGATAGTTTTTGCAGAAGTAAAACCAATATTAAAGTGAAAGAAAGTGAATCAAGTTATCTAAAAAACCGATTCTGCATTATCCTATCTTTGCATACAGTGAGTTCTGTGAAGCTCCGAAATGAAACGATGCAGGTTTTCATTAATTCTGCATATCTGGTCGTTAAAAGTTGAACCAACGTCATCGCGAATTAATAAATAAAAGGCTCAACAGATTTTATTTCTATGTCTGTTGGCTGAATTTATTTTACTATTTACTTAAACCTATAAAGACCGCTTACCTGCAGAAGCTGCACAATCATGACAAGATACTTCTTCTACACTCCCTTCTTCTTCATCGATAATTGCTGAAACTGCATAAGGTTTATCCCGTATTTTATGCTCTGGCGTTATTTTACCAAGTACATAACATTTCCCTCCTTCTCGTTTCACTTGCACGTATCCCACGGCGGAATCGCCATAATTCTCTCTCGAAGATCTGTAATACGGTCAAAATAGCTCCGTTAGAGGTTTTTAATTACTTTTACAATCTCAATTAAATCCAATTCAAACAAAGGCATAATATGGAATAAGTGTGTAGTTTGGAATTATTAGCCTGCAAACGTACCTTAAGGGGTAGATTACGAAGAAAAATATGAGAAAAAGAAACTTACCGTGCCAGTTTCACTCCTCTTTGCTCTGAGCTCACGAAGAGAGGGTTTCTCTTCATAAAATCTGCCACCATCAACACATCAACCGCTGGCAGGTTGTTGGATGAAGCCTTCGAATATGCTGCTTGAATTTCGGTGAAAAATTTCGCGAAAACGATTACCTTCCTCGAATTAAAAATGTATAAGTATCTCGTTGTCTTCCTTCCTTCTTCTTACCTTCGTGTTGTCGTTGTCAAACAGCAATAGGAATAGGGTTGGTGACGTCAGAATCGAGCAGCCAATCAGCGTACGTTTTTTCTTCCTCAGTGCTGATACGAAAAAAATGTAACTTTATCGGCTTATATTATTTATGGAAGCCAACAAAACTACGTTTTACGTCAGGATTGACTTTTTTTACGATACAATCTTTTTCAGGAAAAAAATTCATCGCTGAATTCTGACCCTTGCAAATACTCTTTTACCCTTAGAGTATATAGTACCTTAAAAACTCTATGCTTTTACCGAGGCCTCCCTCGCAACACCAGCGCATTAACTGGCGACCCGTAATTTGAGCAAATGACGATCGGAAGCGCACCAAGATTTCCGTCCTCATTGTAAGGTTCATGGCCATAACGACGAAATCTTGAAGGTGTTCACACGTGGAACAGCCCGTAACAACAATAATGTATGCAGTTATAAGGTATTGCGACGATAAGCATAAGTTGATAGCAGTGCCGACAAAGAAAATAAAGAATCTGTCTGCGACCTCACCCGAAGGTAGATTTAACCCGAAGAAAAGATAGAGATTACGTTGATTTGATGCTAATGACGGAACGTGGACCAAAGAGTATTTTAAGGCTCAAATTCTGCTCCTGGGTGGTAAGTACGATTTAATTACTTGTTTAGATTTCTCTGGCGCTCGCATTTTCATATCAAGCCCTTAGTGTCGTTATATGATTGTTTCTCTTGCCCTTACATCAGACTCCAAGGGAGAATTAGAGGAGAGAATACAAAACTCCTCAATCAGAATAAGGATTTTGGCGTGGGACGGTGACGAAGATTCTGATGTGAAATCTGGAAAAGCGGAAACAGCAGTTTCCGCCTCAGCTTTGAACGTGAGTACCCGTAGTATCAAATGTGATAATGTGTTCTACCCTCTTTCATGTCAACGCAGTCAAATGGTTGTGCTGCTATATATATATATATATATATATATATACACGTAACGAAAATTTCGCCAATAGGCCACAATATAATAAAAACACTTGACAGGGGGTGGGGAAAGAAAAGTAAAAAGAGAGAGAGGACTATTATATATATATATATATATATATATATATATATATATATATATATATATAACTCTTGGAGAATCACTCGAGTGATAAATATTGTTCAAGTTTATACAAAATAGTTTAAATTAAACTTGCGGCAGAACACGACTACTTCGCACCACAACCAAAACCAAGACTGCCGCTGTCTTGAACAGAACTGGGATACCATAGAAAAAACAAAAGAGTATCATAAATGCAACTGTCATTTAGTTCACCACTACTCCGTAGTGTCGCCAGTGTGCAGTGCACTTATACTTCAACACTTCCTCCTAAGTCACTGCACAGAGCTGACCTCTTAAAAAACAAACATTCAACCATTCATTTACTCATTCATTCTTCCAGACACCCATTCCACTTCGGAGCGTTTCAAAACGCACACGACCGAGCGGTTTCGTCAGAATATCCGCAATTTGTTTTTCACCGTCAATGTGATTGACTGCAATTCTACCGTTCAAGTAACACTCTCTCACAAAATAGGGACGCACTTCTATGGGCTTGGAACGCTTATGAAATTCCGGATTTTTTGTAAGCTTCACAGCACTTGCACTGTCAATGAATAGGTTTGGCACTTGTTCCCTAAGGTAACCAAGCTCACCAACCAACCGCTTTAGCCACAACAATTCTTTAGCACCCTCACTGGCTGCGACGAACTCCGCTTCTGTAGTTGACAGGGCCACTGACCTTTGTAGTTGACTAGACCAAGCGACAGCTGCTCCAGCAAGAACTGCCACAACTCCACTCGTTGACCTCCGAGTCTTAATGTCACCTGCAAAGTCGGCATCGCTATATGCTTCCAAGGAACCCTGGTCATCACCACGGTACAGCAGACCATGATTGACAGTTCCCCGAAGATACTTAAAGATTCGCTTGACACTCACCCAATCTGCCTTGGTCGGTTGTTCTATTACTCGAGCAGCTCTTGACACAGCAAAAGCTATGTCGGGACGTGTTGCAGTTGATAGGTACAGGAGGCATCCCACTGCTTCCCGATAAGGCACATTGTCTGCAACCGGTTCCTCAGCAATATCACCACTAACATCACAGGGTGTTGCCACCATATTTGCCTCATCCATATTAAAACGTTTTAGGATCCTTTTTGTGTAGGAACTTTGACTCACAAAGATCCCATCCGAACTTCGTTCTATCTGCAAAGCTAGGTAGTTGTCAGGATTTCCAGTCGTAATTTTAAAGTTAAGTTCCATTTGGTAAATGAATGTTTTAATCTCATCAATATTATTACCCACGACCAACCCATCATCAACATAAATCGTTACTATCAATTTTCTGCCGTTACTACGACGCACAAATAAACACGGATCAGCTGAGCTTGCTTTAACCCATTAAGTCCCAAGCCCTAAAAAATTACTTTTCCGTTGAAATATTTGGTGAATTCAGTCGCATGAGTCCCAGTTGAGGTTAAAAATCTGTTTTAAATTTTTTAACATTTTCTATTTAAACAATATAAAATGTTGCGTTTTCGCAACGTTGGGAATTAGGGGTAGCAGAATTCGAGTGCAGCAGGCTTTTCATATTTTTTATTTTTTTTTCAGTTTTTTTACCACTTTAATTGTGTATATGTTTTTTAACATAACCATGTTTTGAAATATAACTATTTAATGTTTCAACTTATTTATTTATCTGTGGTAAAATATGTTGTTACTTTTTACATCACTGACTTTTATGAAAATCTTCAAATCTATTTGTGTGTACAGGCACTTAACAGTTTTTGCACTGGTATGCTGTTTCCGAATGACATTCTACACCTCTTTCTTTTACGTTCATCAGTATGTACTATTATGTGTCCTATATTTCTAATCTTACAGATATTGGTAGATTTTCTTGTGATGATCTTCCCAAACAACTGTTCGAATTTTCTGTTTCTAATTCCGTATCTCCGTTATCAGTTATTGCAGGTTTTCCTCTCTCACTTTGCAACAAATAAAGTACCAAAATTGATCTATAACTCACCAGGGAAATGTCAGACTCAGTAAATATTTTTTAAATTTTCCGTGAATGAACCACTGCGCTATCCAGTGTGTTTGTAAAAAGGGGCCACCACCACTTTTTTCCTTTGATTTTAATTCCATAATTCGATAATGCATTATCATGAAGGTCAACACCTCCCATACTTTTGTTGTAGACTAATTACATTTGGCTGGGGTATTGAATCAATTTTTTTTCGTTTTACGGTTATACCATGTTGTTTTTACTAAAGGATTTAGCGTTCCCACATTAGTTGCCACTTTAACTACGGCATTGTCATGCCATCGTATCTCGAATGTCTTCTCTCGGAGTTTTCCACGATGATTAGATGAATGTTTCATTCTTCTTCCGGGAATCGGCCGTGTCGTTGTGTTTTTCTGACAACGTTTCTCCTCCCATCCTGGAGGCGTCTTCGACCTGAAGACGCCTCCAGGACGGGAGGAGAAACGTTGTCAGAAAAACACATCGACGCGGCAGATACCCGGAAGACGAATGGAACATTCTCGAATATCTTGTACGATTTGTCAAGCGCTGAGTCATCCGAACCTTTTTTGTCAAATCTCACGTCTTTGGTTGCTTTCAAGAGACAATCGGAAATCCGGTTCTCCCGTACAGTCCCAGTGGCAAAAGAAACCCTTGTGTGAAAGGATTGACAGTTGTGCATGGCTAGTAAAGAAATTGTCAAAATAGAGTTGTGATCCTTTAGATTTTTAACAACGCTTAGCAAATTTGTTACCACTTTTTCTCCCAGATTAAGACCATCATTAGTTTTAGAAGTTGCGCCCGAGTATGGATGAAATTGGTAGAGAAAGCCACACGAAGATTCCAAGCACCACAGCCTAAACCCAAATCTAATATGGTTCCCACGAATAAACATTTTACATGAATGACGTCCATCTACTCATCTATTGAGATGTCACGTGAAAAGATTCCGAATTGGATGAAATTTTAATTGATTTTTTCAAATAGTGGCTGAACCTTAGCAAACTAATCATTCAAATCAAGGGTGTCATTGTCAGAAAAACGAATGTACTTCTTTATTTATTGAAACTTATTACAGGATAAAAGCTTCTCTGACAAATGTGACATTATTAGGGTCTCTGCTTCAATAAAATCGGGAATGATATACCGTATGATACCCCGTCAAAAGGAGAATGCCAAAAAACTTTCTGAGATCATTGCGGTTAATTTAAAATCATGGTTGTTTTATCCCAAGAATTTTTAATTGAATAGGATATTATCATATCCATCACCTTGTCATAAAATAAACAACTGAAAGGATTCAATTGGGGTCAAATTGCCTAAGGAACATTTTAACTTTTTTCGAGATTCTACTTCGTTGCACTGAGTGAATGATTCATATCTAGGCATACGTCTCACCCACTTTGGAGGCTTTATATCCAAGACGGGAGCTTCCGAATGGTTCTATGTGAACGTCTGAGTCTCTTCATGAACTAAGTCATTGCTGTGGTGCAGTTCAATTGTCCCCGCTACATCACTCTGAAGCTCTCAGGCTCTGTCCTCTAGATCCATTTCGTTGTCGTCTATGTCTTTTAAATCAGTGAAGGGATCTACTGCTGGTGGGATGATCACAGCATCAAGAAAAATTCCTCCTACCAAATTATCTGAGCTTAGTTCCTCGAGCGCCGATAAAATGTCAGTTGCTTGTTTTACAAGGGCATTCAGAATAAGAGGATACATTGTAAATAAGTTCCTACTAAAGTGAAACGTAAAACGTGTCTCCCACCACAGATGTAGTACTAAATGTATATGATCAACATCTGAGAATGAATACTTGCTGCAATACTTGACATCAATGTAACAAAAGTTACGTTCTCATTTGAAATCCTCATTCCGCAAAGCTATTGAAGATTTATATTTAGCTCTCTCCCAAAATTCACTGTTATGGGAAACGAATATATTTGTACTCCCTAAGGCCCAACGTTGCGTTTTCGCAACATTAACGCGCAAGTAAGAAAATATAGTTTTAGATAAAAAATAATTACTTCATCTAATGACTGAACCTCGATGATACATCGTTGTGTTATTTAATCACCTCAACGATTAAATATCTCTAAAATATTGGAAGAAAAAAATTAATGAAAACGCTCCTCGGGAAACGCACAGGAAAGAACAAGTTGCCAAGGAAATAAAAAAATTACTGATGAGGAAAAATTATGCAAAATAATTATAAGAAGAAATAACATCTATATAAGTGTAAAAATGAAAATAATTTACCATAAAATATAAGAACCGATGAAAAAAAATTCGCAAACGAAATGATGCGTTTTCGCAACGTTGGGACGTAATGGGTTAAGTCCCTGCTCTTTCATGAATTTAACAAACCGCGCATTCCAACATCTTGGGGCTTGTTTAAGACCATATAGACTTCGCTTGAGCCTACACAGTTTTCCACTACCATCATCAAAACCCTCTGGCTGAGCCATGTACACTTCCTCCTGAAGTGTGCCGTACAAAAAAGCTGTTTTTACATCAAATTTGCACAGCTCCAAACCCTCGATGGCTGCCATTGCAAGAACGGTTCGCACAGTACTATACCGTGACACTGGACTAAACGTATCGTAATAATCAATTCCTTCCTGTTGAGAATATCCTTTGGCAACAAGTCGAGCTTTGTATCGTTGAACACCTCCGTCTGCACTCAATTTTGTACGAAAAACCCATCGGTTACCTATCACTTTCATACTTCCCAGACGATCGACCAACTCCCAAGTATCATTTTCCTCTAAGGCATCCATTTCTTCTTCCATAGCTTTACACCAGTGTGCCTTTTGAGGACAACTCATATACTCACAACTCAACTCTTCTCTATAGGATTCTGGATCTCCATCACTGGCATTTGAAGAATATGCTACATAACATACGTATTCTCCGGAATTCATCCACTGTGGCTTCTTGATCGTACGCTTTGATAGTCGTTTTTCCATGGGTGGCTCCTCATCCGCTTCCTCAGACTCATCCTCAAGTTCAGACATCTCGACATCTGTCTGATGTTGATGATCAATTTCTTCATTTAAGACCAACCTGTTTGAACTTGTGCCCATAGATGAGTCTGTACAGATGCACTCTGGCTTAAAATAAACATCGTGTGAATTAATAATCTTCTTGAGGGATGGCACGTAAACCTGGTACCCATCCTTTTCATTCAGATAACCAACCATTCGGCCAAATATACTCTTTTTGTCAAATTTCTTTCGGAACTGTTTTGGGATATGCACATAACACTCCGTGCCAAAAACTCGAAGATGATTTAAGTCTTTCATCTCTCGCCTATCCCACAATGCCAAAGGAGACTTGTCAATGATTGACGATTTCCCTGTACGATTCAATAAATAAACCGCAGTCTCACAAGCATGTCCCCACATAGACTTGGGCAATTTCCCAACTGACAACATTGACCGTGCTAGTTCCACAATTGTGCGATTTTCTCGTTCTGCCAGTCCGTTTTGCTCGGGTGCGTAGGGAGCAGACAACACCAAAGCGATTCCTCGATCACACAGTACCCGACGAACTTCTTCACAGTTGAACTCTTTCCCACCATCGCACCTGAATGTTTTTACAGTATGTCCAGCTGTAAAAGCTTCATTTAGGAAAGCTAGCAGACACCTTGACACTTCGCTCTTTTGTTTAATAAAATATATCCGACGATACTTACTGAAATCGTCCTTGAAACACACAAAATATCTAGCACCGCGGAAAGTCTCCACTGACATTGGTCCGTTAACATCGGCATTTATTTGTTCACCGACGACCTGAGGTCTATTCAAGCGTGGTTTAAAAGGCTTACGATGGGCCTTTCCCAGGACACATCCATCACAGAAATCTCCTGTTTCTTTAACACCTACATGGATGTTCATTCGCTCGAGTACCTTCCGAACATGACGCTTATCCTGATGCCCTAGTCTCTCATGCCAAAGCTGAAGTATTTCAGTTGCTGTTGCCGTATTAACCTCAGCTGGCACTCTTGGGACTATCACACGCATGTTCATTATATATGCATCCGTTTTCCACTCACCTGTCGCAACTATTTGCTTATTTTTCCTAAGTGTAACGTTTTGGCTACCCATGCATACATCGATACCATGTTCCGTCGCACTCTTAACTGAGAATAAATGTCTCCCAATATCCGGCACGTACCAAACATTTTCTAAATAACCATGACTCCATTTTCCACGAGTCAACACTAGTAAATTGATACGACCTGCACCATAAGCACATATCTGCGATTTGTTTGCCAAAGATACGTTTACTGGGGTCAAGAAACGGTTAAACGAAGTAGTAAAATACTGCTTATTTGACGTCATATGATGAGAAGCACCAGAGTCACACACCCAAGTGTCAGCATATCTTGAGTCGCCCACCACTACAAACGCAGTGCCACGATCACTGTCACTTGGAGCACTGGACAGGTTTGTATGAGCCATCACTCCTCCATTACCTTTATCAGCTTTCAGCTTCCAACAGTTCTTTTTCAGGTGCCCACTCTTACCACAATAGAAACATTTACGGTCCCCTTTGTCATTCGTTGACCTCCTGGACCCCGGTGGTTTACCGCACACTGCCTTGGGTAATACTGATGGATTTTTTGAGGTTGACGCATGTGCCCCAAACGCACCAGTATCAGTCGTTCCTGACGATGACTTCGTCCTCTTCTCAATTGTGCACAATTTTTCGAGCAAACTGTTGGTTGTCCTCTTATTGTCATCAAGAGACTCCCAAACATTGCTGAATTCTTGATATTCCTGCCCCACGGTTGCAAGAATTTGACCGTGCAGCAATTCGATTGGTATATCGTGTGATCCTCGTCGGCGTAGCTCCGTATTCATGTCAGCGAATACCTTTTCCACCTTCGCGACGTGTGATGCTATATCCACACCCGGATCGCGCTGAATCTTGAAAAACTCCGTCATGAGCATACTTAACCGCTGGATGCTGCTCTGTTCATATACGCTGACCAGCTTGTCCCATATTTCCTTTGCATTGGTATACGTTAAAACCAAGTCTGCCACTTGCTGACTTATAGCACTGGCAATCAATGCTGCCGTGCGCGCGTTGTCTCGTTTCCATGCACAAACACTCTTTTGGACCGCCTCCGTTACTTTGTCTGGATCCACGATTACCGGAGATTTCCGCGTTCCATCTATAATAGGCATCATGTCATAATGCTCAAAGTGCATGTTCATTCGCCACTTCCATTTGGCCCAATTGCTTGCACCGACAATCTTATCAATTTTAATTTCCGGACTCATCGCCATCGTGTCCTTTTTAACAAAACTCAAACACACGCGAGTCAAATACGGCACACTGCGAGCTAAATGCAAATCTTTACCGATTGCACAAAATCCGGATAAACTTTTAAACTAATTGCTTTAGGCACGTATCCTGGGCCCATAACCTGTTAAAGTTTATACAAAATAGTTTAAATTAAACTTACCGCAGAACACGACTACATCGCACCACAACCAAAACCAAGACTGCCGCTGTCTTGAACAGAACTGGGATACCATAGAAAAAACAAAATAGTATCATAAATGCAACTGTCATTTAGTTCACCACTACTCCGTAGTGTCGCCAGTGTGCAGTGCACTTATACTTCAACAAATATATATTGCATGTTTTATATATACATAGTGAACTTCGTGCTCAGCGCATTTGGATTTTAACCGATTTACTCTCCGCTTTCGTATCTAGAAACAAAAAGCGATGCATACCAAAGAGGCGGAGAAGGAAGCTCGAGATAGAGTTATTCAGCAGAGGAGGAAGAAGTTGTTGAAGGAGTTGCAGCCCATAGCGAAGGCAGCCTCACCATGTAATTCGTGCCGCCAGACCGAGAAACGGGAGGCGTAGTTACGCCAGGAGCTGGAGAATTCCAGGAGGCAATTAGCCGTACTGAGGGAATTAAATACGCAGCTGCAAGAAGAGCTGCTGTAAGTATCCCTTAGGTGGGGTTGGGTGGACCTTCGTGTCCAGGGCCTGGACCCATCCGTGCGAAATTTCATTTTTTAATTGGGGGCCCATCTCTAATCCTGGGTATGGAGACTGTAATAGAACGTGGGGCCCAAGAGAAAGTGGCTACAAAAGTGTATCAGCCTACACACGTAGCCTGTAGGCAGCCGCCTACGTAGGCTGTGTTGCCGTTTGGCACAACTTGTGTAGCCACTTCCTCTTGGGGGGCCGTGGTACTCTGATAACAGTAAATACTCAGCTATGAATTAACACCTTTGCCTACCCCTAGTCAAAACTGCAGGGTACCTAGAGTGATGAGCAATTAAATTCATAATGAGAACCCAACAATTGTGAAATCTACTTTCAGTATCAAGAGAGACGGGTGAAGAGGAGGCGGATGACATCAGGGAAGTGGAGGAGCACTAAAGTCAAGAAGAGGCCCAGATGATTAACATTATGGAAGAAAGGACGAACATAAATGGGGAAATTGTGAGACATTATCTGTAATTAGTGAAGTATTCAGGATGTCACCATTGCTTTAGCAAAACCCAAAAATGTTCAATATTTCTTTTAGGAAATTCATATTGGCGAGAATATATGGGTGAATCAGGAGCCATTCCAGGTGTAAATGGGAAAGGGGGATTCAGTATTTGTTAGGGAAGTGGCAGTGATGAATTGGGGGTCATCAAATCTTGCCCAGAGCTCCCTTTCTGGGAGAGTGTGCCCCAGTAAGCCTGGAAGTATCCCAAAGAAGCCTTTAACTCGGGCTAAATTGAGGATTTTGAGAGGTGATTGATATTTTTTTTAGTTTCATCTCATATTTTTAACATTTACAATAACCTGTGTTTGTTAAAAGCTAATCCATTTTGACCCTGAAAAACATTTGCTTATTATTTCAGAATACTTTAGGGGAAATGTGGAGGAAGAGACTTCATCCACATGTGAGCGGAGCCTGAGAATGGAGAGGTTCAAGAGGCACCTCCAAAGCAAGCTTGATGTGGGGAGATTAAACAGAAAGAAGAAGTTTTAAGGTGAACAGCACGTGATTTCACGCAAACCTACTCAATCAACATGTCTACTAATTTTACAAAATCAAATTCAAGTTTTTTTTTCTGTTTTTTTAAAGGGTTTTTGCATTTGAATTTCAAGTTACTCACAATCCATGTTTTATTGTCAATATATGTCAGTGTTATACATGAATTTATTGCACTATGCGTAACCTTAAACTTATTATGGGTACTTTGTTACATATAGTGGAAAACATTCTATGGGAGTAAAATTAGCATTGTTGTATGTACACTTGAACATGGCCGTTGTTGGCGAGTGCAAGCATAGACTGGTAGGGAGTGATTGAAGGGGAGGGACTGATCATCAGATATAAATAACTTAAAGGGTACTTGGGCGGTTTAAAATCATTCAATTATCTGTAGTGAATTATTTTGTATCACCTTATGGAGTTTTATGCTTTGAATAGTGTTGTTAAGGACAATGAAAGAGAAATAACCGGAAGCCATTCAAATTTATTGGATGCAGACATTAGTCTGGTGATTAATACTGCACATGTGTGTATGAATGAGTTCACATGGAAAGTTTTCATTGGTTGGTCATGAGGAGTGGTTAAAATGATAAATTATAATGATCTTAAGAGTAGAACCATTCCCTAAGGACATGAGAAAACAAGTGTGGGATTAAGGCGAGCAATTATCGTCGAATACTTTATTCCGTGGAGGTATTGCTGTCTGGGGTCTCTCTCTCTCTTCACTCTCAGTGTGAAATTCTGTGGTTTTTAGAATGAAAAGGTATTATACAAAGGTTTCATGTTTATGTTTTGGTAGGATCGTGAGGATTACACGGTAGTAGGTGTATGAAATAAAGTGGCGCGATATGTAGGGTTTTACTTAACTACTATGACACAAAACAGTTGCTGGATTTAAATGTCTTCAGTTGGAATTTAGCTGGGTAGGTGGCAAAAAGTTACAATGGCGGAAATTTTAGTAGTGGTTATGGGTATGAGGCTTAAATTATATTTAATAATGTATTTGTGATTGCCTTATTGCTTTATGTTTCATATCATACGTTAATAAGTGAATGTCTATGATTTTCCCTCCATCATTACATACGGTAATAATGATGACCTCTTGTCTTCCAGGGTGTGGTGATGCTGTAATTTGCAGGGAAGAAGGTATTTCAATTACTTTTGGATTGTAATTTTAGTTTATATTCATTTCAGTATAATAAATCAGTTTAATATTTTACAAACTTTCCTTAATTATTTCTGGACTCCCATAGCATATTTCTTTGCAATCTTTGAGCCTCTACAACGACAGTAGGAGGTTTATGAAACACAGACGTACAATCAGGTAATGTTGAGGGGGCTGTAGGGGGGACCAAAAGGCTAGTGAGGAGTGTGGAGGCAAGAGCAGAGTGCCTCTGCTTTGTGTATCCAGTGAGTATGCGGACTAATATCTTGATCCTGTTACATCCTACTGGACTTGAATAATTTCCTGCTGAATACTACTATTTCCTACCAGATCCTGCTGGTTCTAGCTAGAAATTGGACACATTCTGCATGAATATCAAACGTCCTCCTGGAACTAGCTAGATCTTGCTGGATCAAGCCAGATCTTGCTGGATTTAGCTAGATGTTGCTAGATCTTGTTGGATGTTGCTAGATAACAGGATCCAGCTAGATCCTACTAGAGGTGTCCAATTTCTAGCTGGAATCTTTACTAGGGAAGAGTGCTATTATCCTCAAGTACATGGTGAGTGCTGCACCTGATGGAATGATTACCTTCTGTAGCTGAGCATATGGTGGCAAATGCTCCGACAAATTTATTTTCAATGATTGTGGGATATAAAACCTTTTGGAAGAAGATGACGCCGTTATGTGTGACAAATGGTTCATGATAGAAGAGGAATGTAGGAGTAGAAGTATAAAATTGATTAAACCTCCATTCGTTGGCAGGAAAAAACAATCATTGGTTGAGGAGGGAATCATGAACTGTGAAGTAGCAAGAGCTCGAGTACATGTGGGAAGAGCAATACAGCGTTTAAAAACTTTCTCTATATTCAACGGTAAAATGCCATGGACTCTTCTGTCAAAAGTCAATGAAATGTTAATTATTGGGTGTTGTATTTTGTCTTCCTCCCTTGTTGTACTTGTATTCCCCCATTTTAAGTGCTGAAAGGTTTTTAAATTAAATACGGATTTGACAACATTGTCCTTTTTAATGTTAATAACTGGATTTCTTAACAATTTTAATGTAATATGTTTTAACTGGGCTTATGCAGTAATTGATTGGTATATCTTTTTTTTTCTCGAGTTACATTTTCTTGTCACTGCTTGTATTCTAAAGCATTTTTCCTACCATTCAAGTTCTGTACTCCACTCCTTCAAATACATTTTTTCATTTATCATTATAGTCCTTGAATTGTTCCTGGAAATTAATAAGAATGAAGAATGGAGTGGATGGACAAGCTATTTGAAGTCAACTGGAACCAGGAAATGGTTTCAGTAGTTTCAAAACAATTGCCAAAGCCGAAAGTAGGATGGGTAGCCCAACCACATGCTTCCACTTTTCGGAGCCAGCTCTGCAAGAACAACGCCCGGACAAGGAAAAGGAAGCTCCAATTTTCTTCCGAAAAGCGTGGACCTCATGTGGATTCCCATTAATATCTCTTGCTTGCAGGCACAAGCCCATTACATGAACCAAATCGTCCAGTGCTTCAACCTCGCCAACTTTCAAAATGTCATTGCAGCGTTCCACTTCGTAGCCCTCGACGAAGGGCCTCTTGAAGTCTCCAATGAACTCCGAAATGTCGGATATGGTGAAAATAACTTTGGAAATTCTTCACCACTGAGAAATAATTTACACGTAGAAAGAATTTACTGCACAAAAATACGAATATCACGTCCGATTCGTTTTCAACCACGAACAACCATTGGTCACCGACCGGCCGATCATCTTTATCTCATTTCTCAAACTGGCCGCCAGATGTAAGCTACTTCGATTCCTATTGCCAATAGGCTGTGCAAAATATCTTGCTTGTTGTTTCTTTTTCTCGGAAAAGAGATTTTAAGCATACAGTTTCCAGCTTTTTCTCATGTGCTTCTCGAAGGACTTAAACTGCAGCTTTGTGGCTTGAGCTCTCTTTATGGTCAAATATCATTGTTGTTTCCTATTTTCTCCATGAAAAGAAACTTCACATTATGTCTTCTCCGTTGCAATTTGCAAACCCATAATCTTTTCTGAGCCCAAATTTCCAACTTCCTGGCAAACTGAACAACCTATTTTTCCCTCATTAAAACATTACAATTTATTTTTGCTTCTGAATTCGTCCCTCTGTGACACAGTCCAACAACTAGGCCAGTAAGTTGCATTAGTAGGGCAAGGGCCTAGCCACGTTGAAACACCGGTTCCCGTCAGATCACCGATGTTGGATGAATGGCCCTCCTCCTTACCCGTACCGGGCGTGGGTGGAGACTCTCCACTGGAGAGGTCACTCCCTCCAGACCCATACCGGTAGCCCGGAGGGGGATATACCCAGAAGGGAAGGTTGGAGGGAGGACTCCCTCCATACCTATCAATAGCAATGCAATCAAGTGCCTGGGCATAGTGATTTATTATGCTGGCTTTGATACTTCTCCTCACAGCTGTCGCATCCTACTATATTCACGCATCTCTGCAAGCCAGTGACTTATTTGACCGTATTACAGTACGTGTATTAAGTATGGTAAGCGTAAATACTTATTTTAATTATTACTCAGTGCATAATTACATCATAACTACACACTATGTACCTATTCCTTCTGTTATTTGTACTCATATTATCCCGTATAAATCCTAAAACGCGTGAATCAGTGAACCTGCCTCTTTGGCGTCTCACATTTTTCTCACAAACCTCCAACAACTAGTAAAGTCTCATACTTTTCTCAGTGAAATCATTTGGATAACTGGAAACTGGGTGGTTGTGATTGTCCGTTGTTATTTGCTAATACACCCGATGTAAAGGCCCAATGAGTGGCGGTTTTCGAGCGTGTTGTCAAAATAAAAATAAATTTAAAAAACTCTGAGAGCATACGAAAAATATATGTACTTTAATGGAATATTTCGAGTGGACGGAAAAGTTTTCCCCTTCCCATAGAGAACATAGGACGATAGGGGGATTGAGACATAGGGCGCGTTCCAAAATTCACTGCCAGTACTGCCACAGCGTTCCATAATCAATTTTTAGGGCAAAAATTTAATTTTAGTGCATCAGCCATGAAAGAGGGGATATAGATTACATTTTATATGAGTTTATTGAAGTGAAAACTTCTTATGTCGCGTTGAGCACTTTTGTAGATGGGTAAAAGACATTGGACTCGCGTCACCGTCACCGCTACTACATATATGTATAATTATGTATATTCTGTATATACACAGTATACTCGCTATATACACAGTACTTGTGGATGGGTACAAACCATTGGACTCGCATCACCGTCACCGTCACCATCACCGCTACTAAATATATGTGTAATTGTATATTCTGTATATACACTTTTGTGGATGGGTAAAAGCCATTGGACTCGCGTCACCGTCACTGCTGCTAAATATATGTATAATTGTATATTCTGTATATACACAGTATACTCGCTATATACACAGTACTTGTGGATGGGTAAAAACCATTGGACTCGCGTCACCGTCAAATAAACTATTTTTTAATTTTATTCATATTACATTATATATATCTAATATACGGTTTAGTTCATTCAATTTGGGTTGCTACAAATATTGTGCCGGATAATATAATAGTCCATACTCGTGCAGGAGAGTGTACTCGATACAAGAATAGTGAAGGTTAGTACAATATAACTCAATTTCTTTTAATACGTTCAATTTGAGTAGCTTATTCATATATACATAAACATAAACTTTGCAGACGATAAAAATCTACCATTGATTGAATTTTTAAATAGTGAGTTTGGTTTAACGATGTCTAATGATCGCAATCTTGGCACAACGAAATATAAAACTACTATTAATGCATTATTTACAAGACATTTAAGCAAATTCGAATCAAAATTATTCGTTTCTTACTTTAGTTACCATAAGCCTATTGTATCAGTTTTAGATAATGCCGATGATGATGGCGGTGATGATGAAAGAGTTGTTGAAATAATGGATGAAAGTTGATTATTCTGAAGTGTACAATTTTTATGTAAAATAATTGTGTACAATAGCGCAATAAATGAATATTTAATTTATTATATACATGAAACTACTTTCTACTGATTAATAAAACACTTCATTAGAAATTATTCCCTACATTCAAAAATGCTCACGTTATTTCAAGTTTTCACTTCTGTCGGCACTCCCGGAGTGCCTCTTTCTTTATTTTTTGTTGTCTGACCACTTATGCTGTCTCCCATCGAATCGAAGACTTTAATCATAATCTCAACATCCATTCTTCAGGAGGGATTCAAACCTGTGACCGCTAGATAATGACCGTTAGGCTGGCAAGTTACCACAATGGCTACTACAGTCAGGTTATCATTTGAGAGATCTCTACACTGGAGAACTACTTTATGATCATGCTAAATGTCGATACGTTTACAAGTTTTATCAATGCAATCTCTTAGTGGTAATATAGTTTGGTTATTATGAACAGGGATTCGCGTCACACATTATCTTTTTGATGCAAATATCCGACAATGAACTCGATATTCTCAGGCGTTACTTCGTTAAATTCCATATTGACAGAATCAAAACAAACTTTGTAAATTTTACAATGGATTTTATTAAATACGATCGGTTTCATCGCATAAGCGACATCTTCAGGCGAACTTGAAGATGTCGCTTATGCGATGAAACCGGTTGTATTGAATAAAATCCATTGTAAAATTTACAAAGTTTGTTTTGGTTCTGTAAATATCCGACAGTCCAGCTGGAAGGATGAAGCTTTCTGGGAATGTTCCTATTCACCAAGTAAATTGGGAAAAATTGAAAACTCGGAGAAAGTCTACATATTTCGAGCATAGAAAAAACTTCGTTTTCCATGCAATTGAATGGGAGAAACGAAAAATTTCCTTGCAAATCAATTTTCATTCGCTCATTAAAATATGAAAAAATACACCTTAAAGGGTGGGACTAAAATATATCTAAAAAAGTTTAACGTTATTGATCTGTGATGCGCAGTGATATCTTTATTGCGAAATATTTGTCAAAGCGTATAATTTTAGCGTTTATTTCCAATCTTCCATGATTAGAACTATGGCTACGACCATAATTGGCCTCGAATAATCAGATTCATCCATAAACTAAAATTAAGTAGTAGCAGACTAGTAGTAGATTGATTTGTTTGTGGAACAGGTATTAGAACGGTTTTAGGAGCTACGTTGAGAGTAATTGCTTCATAGTTTATATTAAGTGGTGATATTTTTCTTGCATCGTAGATTGTGGTCGGATTTAAATGAATAAACATTTGCTTGTTTTTAATTTCTGTGATTTCCTTAAACAACTTAATAAAAACTTAATTGAAGAAACGATGCTAGAGTGAACTCTAATGAGAGATAATTAAAGTTAAAATTTTGCATTGAACTATGCAGCAATATGCATAGCGTAAATTTTAATTGGGTTTATCTTTAAATAGTTCGTTTTATAAAACTTAAGAACGTCTAAGCATTTTTTTTTATTTTGCTTAATAATAAATAAGAAAGTGGTCGCGTTTGTTCCAATTACTTTCAATTGCATAGATTGATATGTTTACACGGACGTAGGGATGTATGTTTCAGCAGGTATTTTCTCATAACTCCAAGAGGAGAAATAAATTTTTCCCGAAATTTCTAGCTGAGAAGTAAATATTGTGACACTGCCTGAATTCTTGTAATACTTTTTCCATTGCAATATAATGTATTCCTCCTAACCAGGGGTGAAGGCTGGGTTTTGACAATAGATAGACTAATAGTAATCATCTATGTACAATGATTACTAACTACTTATAATTTGCAGTCTGTAGCTTTTTTAGAGACCTAAATTTACTTAGATTGATAATGTAATATCGTCGTGATGCTGAGATTGGATTACATAAGGAACTATTTTTCAAGGACACCGCACCTTGCGATTCTATGTGTTAAGCATTTGACCAAACTGACAAAAAAACGTTTTCCTATAAGTATAAAAATGCATGTGATAAAATTACACGAAAAATATCATCGATCAAGCATATAATTATATACTCACTCCTTGATACAGGCCACCAACTTTGACGACATTACATTTGTTTTAAAACTAGCAATGACGAAGACGGAGTCTTTTCTTGCGAACAAATTCAATTGAACTCGTTAAATTAAACCGCTAGGTACCGTAACGTGTTTGTTTCAAGACTCACGTTTACTTTCTTTAGCTATACAGATGAAAAAACTTACACCGTAGCCACCGAGAAAAAGAGCACTACAGCTCTGCATAAGTCACCACGTACTATAAGAGCACTTTTCTATGAAAAAAATAAGTCACATGCAGGCCCATTACGCTAAAGGTATACGTCGAGCATGGCTTTTCTTGGGTTTAAAGTAATAGATAGATAGATACTTTTTATTTTCGTACATTATATTGTAAAACAAATCTTTGAGTAGTTATATCAGGTAATGAATAAATAAAATACGAAGTACATAATAAATAAATACATAAAGATTTTTTGTAGACAGAATTTAGGGTTCGCCCTCTATGGTGTTAATTTGTTATCTCAATCGAGTCTTGAATGTTGTAAATGAGGGAGCGTTTCTCACATGAGATGGTAGTGTATTCCATAAGTAAGACGAGCTAATGTGGAAGGAGTTACGAAGCGTCTGTATGGAGCCGCCAGGTACCGCCAAGGGCAGGATCTCACCCCTCACACGTCTGGTACTGTGATAAACAGAGAAATAACTAGCTAAGTAGTTGGGTAGCCCAGTTTTTAGTATTTTATACATGAGGCAGGCGGCAAAGAAATGCCTACGCTCCTTTACTGTGAACCAGCCCAATTCCCGCCTGTAAGGTGTGATGCGCACATCCCGTCTAAGGCCGAAGACATACCTTATCCCTGCATTGACTAATCTCTGAGACTTGAGGTTCATATCCCTCGAAATGTCGCAAATGACCAGAGAGCAGTAGTTCACCAAGGGGAAGAGAATCGTTTCAATGAGATGGAATAATACAGATGGAAGGCAGCAAGAATCAACGTTATATCTAAAAAGTTGCGACTCTTTCTCTGGGGCCAGACGAGGGACGAGGCCGGCGCGGTTCACCCGATTAAAAAGGTTAGCCTAAACGACCGGGTCATTACTACTATTTAAGGTCACTGTGTGTGTGCAGCACTGGTTTCCACCCCCTCTGAGGAGTATGTTTGCAACAGCCATGCGCGCGGAAGGCTGACTTGGAACAGCCTCCGTGTGGGCGTTCCTCGAGATTAGCACAGCTCAACGCGATACATTCACTACGGGGGAGACAATTATAAGGAACTGATGCAGCTTGTCAGCCCAAGTATTTTGTTGTGACTCTTCAAGCTGCGATTGCATTAATTATTTCATACTTGTGTATATTTTTTGAATGGAAAATTAATTTTTTAAGTTAACCTCATAATGTAGAATTATTCGATTCTTTTTGGATAGATTCAGCGTAAAAGGATACTTGGCATCTGATCCTAAGCTTAGTTTGATGCAAATGTTCATACTTTACTGAAAAAGGAAATAAATTCAGGCAATATTTTACTCCCCCATGTTCAAATGACTCCTCCCGTCCTGAGAAACTTAAGAGAAACTTTACTCCCCTTAAGAGAAACCAATCAGTGGACACCGGTGTCGTCATGGATCATCTGCCAGTGAGTGTCCATTGATTTACTTTCCTATCCTTCCCCAACCTCAACGCCTTGTTACTAGCATAGACTTTTATATTTATTTTCTTTTCTTTATATATTTATGTACGATTTTTTTCATTTTCTTCAATCACTTCTCATTTGCAACCTATTATTTGTCATACCGTTTAGAACACTCATTCCAAATATTCTTTATCCTCTTTATATTCCCACCCTTGTTTCTTTTGTCACTATGGAGCCATCTCATCGATTGAAATACCACCTTAGTAAGCTGACTTCCCTTTCATGTCATATTGAATTCCTCACCGCTTGTCTTAGCCTTGGTATTCCTCCCAACGGCCCCACGGTTCATCTACCGCTCCCTGCATTGAACCGCGACTGCCGCCATTCGCTTGCAGTTCTCCAATGTAACTTTTCTATTTCATTTACTAGTGCAGTCCTCACTCAGTACCACACACTGGTGCAGTTTCATTCCGGAAAAGTGAATCAACTAAAACAAGCTTTTTACTTGAAAGGAATTGATACTAAGATTTATTTTTCCCGTGCTTCTTCCCAAAAACGCAAGCATCAACAAGCTCTTAAAAAGAAGCTCTCCAACCTGTGCGTCCAGCATTTAAGGTTAGGTATCCCTCTTCCTTTCTCTCTTGGTGCAGTCTTTAGCTCGGATGCACCGCTCTTCACAGAAAGGCCCTGCCAGGAAGACCTAATGGGTTTCCCCAGCCCTCTCCCCCAACGGTTTGAGAGTCATAAACGACCTCAAAAATGCCGCGCTGCCCGCCCATCTTGTCACCAGATGTCCAAGCCCGGCGAGAAGCCCTCAAAGGAACCTGTGGTCAATTTGGCCTCCCACACTCTTTCCCCGTCAGAGTCGTCACTCCTTTCCAAGGGACTACCCTTCTGTGTCACTCCTAAACTCGATCACTTTCGCCTCCTCTCGGATTTTCACGCCTTTGCGCGGTATATTCGACTAAAATTCCACTTTTCTCATGGTACCGACTCTCCCCTCAATTCTACGGAGGATGATATCCTACCACCACAGAATCCTCTTTCGAAATTTAGATAACCCTCCAGTTACTGTCCACCCACCCTCACTGCCAAACATCCACTTGAATTACATTTCACAAACCTCAATCACATTTCCTCCCAACTATTTTACCAAGATTTCGTGGATTCCCTGCCGTCCTCTAAGAACATTTCACGGGACGAGTTACAGGCACCTGTCTCATTAAGGCGTAATGAGAAAATTATAATTCTTCCCGCTGACAAAGGCTCTACTACGGTAGTCATGGACCGCCGGAGATACGAGAAGGAAGGCAATCGGCAACTCAGTGACACCTCCTTTTATAAACCCCTTACTTCCGACCGCACCACTAAGCATATCACCTCCATTTCTAAGCTGCTACGGTCTGAAGGCCCCAAGGAGGGCCTCTCTAAAAGAGATCTCGCCCTCTTAATTCCCCGTAATCCTCGCACCCACTCCTTCTACTTACTCCCTAAAATACATAAAACTGGTGCTCCCGGCCGCCCCATTGTCTCCAGTTATGATTCACCCTCTGAGAGAATTTCTGCCCTCGTTGATTTTCACCTCCAACCATTTGTCCGGCGCCTCACGTCATTCGTTCAAGAACCTCAGCATTTCCTGAGTCGCCTTAAATCCCTCCCCTCTCCACTTCCACCTAATACTATTCTCCTCACAGTCGACGTACGCTCCCTTTACACTAATATACCCCATCATTAAGATCTGGCAGCTGCAAAGGAACTTCTCAACAGTAATGATAATAATAATAATATAGTTTATTGTTCGAAGATTTACATCCGATATGGACAATTTTCATGAATCACATTAGAGCTCAAAATACATTTAAATTTAGTATGCAAAGCATCGATTTAAGAAGAAAGTATTACAGTTAAGTGAACAACAAGAAAAAAAACCAACATGCCAAATGAATGGAATAAACATCATGAACAAAACACAATATAGAATATGGGATACGAAGCAAGATCACACAATGAATTAAATATAAACAGGATTAAATGTTTTGGTACGATAATTTGAAATAAATAAAAATGGAAAAATAAACCAAAATAGTACAACCCATACATGATTAAAGCATTGAAATGAATAAAAACAGCTTATGTGGGGAAAGTTAGGTAAGAATATAATTTCTTTTTTGAATTGGGGCAGCGATGAGGAATCTTCAATTGATTTAGGTAGGTAGTTCCATGTTTGAGAGGCGGTAACGGTAAATGATTTCTGAAATGTAGAGGACCGTAAATGTGAGACATGTAGGTAGTTAGGGTCGGCTCTAGTAATTATATTTGGCAATATGGTTCTCTTGGGATAAAAGTCAATTATGTACTGTGGGTCATCGTGTTTGAGTAGGGAATACATGAAGCAGGCCAATTTGAATTTTCTTCTTGTTTTTATGTCCATCCAGGAGAGCTTGTTAAAATATGGGGTTATGTGCTCATCTTTCCTCAAGTCTTTCCTCTAGATGTAGATGTAGATGAAGTCATAAATGAATCTGACAGAGGAATTCATTAGGCGCTGAAGCTTAGTATTAAGTTCTGCTGTGAGATCATAAAATGCAAGACAGCAGTAATCAAAATTAGGAAAAATTAAGGTGGAGACAAGTTGCTTTCTTACATGGATAGGTAGCATTTTTTTGTGAATTTTATGAATGAACGGTAGGCCCAACGGCTCGCGCCCCTCTACCGGATTTCTTCTGAAACTCATGAGGATGGTTCTCACCAAAAACAGCTTTGTTTTCGGAGTGCGTCATTTCCTCCAAGTAAGGGGCACGGCTATGGGCACGAGAATGGCCCCTTATTACGCCTCCAGCTTCCTCGGGAGATGGGAGAAAAATCTTTTATCTTCTTCCACCCTCAATCTCCTCATTTGGCTCCGATATATTGATGATATATTCATCATTTGGACCCATGGAAGCTCAGCTTTTGAAGATTTTATTCAAAGGATTCACTCTCATCCAACTCTTTCTTTCACTCACCACTCCTCCACTACTTCAATCACTTTCCTGATGTAGATATTCGTTTGAAAAACGGAAAAATCAGCACATCCTTCAGTAAAAATCCCACCAACCTTCAGCAGTACTTGCATTGGGACAGCTGTCATCCCGAACACTGCAAACGCTCTCTCCCGTTCTCTTTGTCATGTCGAGGTCGCCGAATCTGTTCTGAAAACTCTCACTTATTTCGATACTTAAAAGACCTGGAAAAATCTTTCGTTAGTAGGGGTTATACCCCCTCCTTCGTGAGAGAACAACTCGTTAAGGCGATCGAACCCTCCCTGTATCCGAGTACGCCAACTCGCATTACCTCTCCTTCAACAACTGCTTTCTTATAAAAATAATTCGCGCCCTCCCTCCGGGCACACCCATAATAGAACTGATGATATCGGGCCTGACCTCGTGGAAATTATGGACATCGATGATGAGAAAACCACCTTTGTTATTTCCATAAAACTTTTGTGTTTTTGAGTTTTGTGGAAATGGCAAAGCTGGTTTTCTTATCATGGACACCTATAATAGAGCTCCGCCACTGGGCGATGTCTTATATTTCCATTTTAAAGTCAACCTGCCCGCCCGGAACAATCTTCGCTAGCTTCCTCCCCTCCTCTTCCCATCCCACTCCACCCCCTTGCACTTCCCTTCAACCAATCTCCTTCCCCCAACAACCAACCCCGTACTAAGGCATACCCTAAACTCTCAACTCCAGTGTGACACTCCCTAGTAGTGATCTCCTCCAGCTGAAGAAGGGTCCTTAGCCCGAAAGCTACTCTAAGGGTACGGTCCAGTTGGCGCTCCAAACGCTCCAGAGCGCTTGTAGCGAGCTCCCGAGAGGTCCACTTGGGGCTACGGAGCGCTTCCGTAGCAGTGAAGACGTCACTGACGACGTCATCGCTTTCGCTACCTCCAAGCTCCAAGACGCTCCCACAAACACTAGGGTCTGCTGGAGCGAGCCAGAGCGCTAGGCTGATTATGGCGGAATTTCAAAGTGGACAGTTCGGAACTTTCTTGATGGATGTAATACAAGGGTTAGGTTCAGTCAATGTAAATAGTGTTTAACTATTTTAAATTGTGATCTGCCTACAAGAATGTTAGAAATTTCTGAATTCATAGGGTAATCCTGTTTATTGTGCTAAGTTTCACATTAATATGAAGTTGACGTGATCTACGTCCTTAAATGTAAGAGCACGGGCAATACTCTTCTCCATTGCCCGTTAACTGTACACGACCATTGGAGTTCAATATTTCTCAAGTTATTTATTTAGGTATTAACGTAAATTACTATTTCTTTATTTTAATATTTATATATGTACGATATATCTCATGTGAATATAGTTTATTAACGTAAGTTAAATTATTATAATAATTTATTTTTCTTTACACGTAACCTGGAGTAAAATGTTTCTCGTGTTTTCAAATTTTACTTGTGCATAATGAAACGAATAAATGATCAATGTGAAATCGGAATTGAAATAGTTTATTTGATTTTTGAAGTGTTGATAAATCAGTTTAATCATAAAGTTAGACGCTCGGTCTGTTTTAGAGCCAGCACTGTACGAGCAAAGGTTTTTTTGTTACTTAATATCGTAATTTATGAACAGGCTAAGTGAAAGTCTGATTATTGCAGACCAATAATATTCCTAGGATCTTTTGATTTGAATATAAATCTGGGAATTTTCTCAATTATTATGAGTCAATATTTCTGGTAGATCCCTACCATGGGGTACGGTTATCGAAATATTCAGAAAATGTTCACATTGCCATGCCAACTTCATTTCGTTCGATTAGAGTGCATTATTTTGACGTAATTTATGATTACTTTAAACGAATTCGTTCAATGAAATTCAAATGTAGACACCAGTTGTAGATACAAGATAATGTATGACTTCCATTTAAAAAACTTGCACGTTGATGGCCAGAATGAATACCTACAGTGCCTCCCCGATTTTCTCTCGTTGTTATGACTGAACATGTTAAATGAAAGACTTTGTACTATTCCACAATATGATGTATATTTTGTATTATATTTCGGTAAAAATATACATCATATTGTGGAATAGTACAAAGTCTTTCATTTAAAATGTTCAGTGCAACTAAATTCCACAAAGTATCGCCTGCCTCCATTGACATCTCGTTGTTATGAGAAAAATATTTGCTATTGTGTCCGTGATCGGCAGGAATACAACCTGATCTTTAATATAATAAATAATAGTGTTGGTAAATCAAAATTTGTCGCAAAACTAATACATTCAAATGTATATAGCAGACGATTCCGTCTTTAAGAACAACAATAACAAACGGCGGCCATGACACTTTGCCACAAACGCTCCAAAACCGGTCCACTTGGGAGCTTCCGTAGCAGTTGTAGCGAAAGTGGACCGCATATCGGTAGCGTTTGGAGCGAGAGCGCTCCAGAGCGTTTGGAGCGCCATCTGGACCGTACCATAAGGAGTGGACACTGGTGTCGTCATGGATCATCTGCCAGTTTTTTTTCAGTTCAGCCATTTACTTTCCTATCCTTCCCCAACCTCAACGCCTTGTTGCTAGCTTATACATTTATATTTATTTACTTTTCTATATATATATATATATGTATTCACACAAATATAAATATATTTTTAAAAACACAGACACACGGAAATAAAAAGGACACTCACAAAATATTTTACGGGACGTTTCGACGGTCAGGCCGTCATCGTCGGCAACATGAGACTAACTAGTGGGGGGGGGGGAGGCGGAACACGAGAAGGGGACTGGTGGGGAGCGGGAACGAGGGGTTGTTATTGGGTGCCTTCCATTCAGTTTGTTTGCTTAGCGCACACGAATGGTGACGAATGGAATGATATGCGCTGGTTTTCTAAGAACAAGGGAACGGCGATATACGCACCATCTTGGTTTGAGTCCATGTGACAAGTCTACCCTGCGAACAATAGCAACTATTCTTCTATTAGAACTATTCCCTGGTCTACCGTGAAGTTTCTAAAAAAGCTTTATTCCTAATATGGACCGGAGACTGTTGGAGTACTTACTGGAGACTCCAGATTCCAGTACAGATGAATATTTGGAGATATATAGTCTTCCGGAATGGAGCTCATCCTCAGACAGGGAAGTTTCCGATGGAAACGATGGTGAGAATGCGTTCCTATTTCCGTTGTTCCAACTATTGGTGCACGGGCGGGAACGCTTGAGGATCATGAACTATTTGGAAGCCGTCAGAGGTTATGACGATGATCAGTTCAAGAGTCATTTCCGACTTCCGCGAAGGTAAGTGCTTGATTTTTTCTCTATACAGAAGCATGACTTATGAGAAAATTGGTACAGAAAAATGATACATAAATTCTTGGTAGAAAAGGACACTAATGATACAGGTTATTCTGCATCATATTAGTCTTGTGTATCATTGAACATGGTTGATTCATGATATACTGGGTGATGTTTCGTTGCAAGGTAAAGTTGTAAAAAAACCGGGGCATGAAATAGTAGGCACAAAAATAATGACGTTGAATAATGCAGCAAGATCATGTGTCCCAAAGATACCCATTTCTTAGTAATGTACGTATATACTAGTAATCAATGTATTTATTGACCACGTATGAATAACCTCTTTTAACTTATTGAGTTTAAAATGTGCAGTGTAGTTATCACCAAATTTGTTAACAATCATTATATTTCTGTTTCTACCTCTTTATGTTGTTAATTTTGTTTATGGTTTTCAATTAGCCCTGAGGATGGCAATAAATTTGCCGAAACATTGGCAGTTAAATAAAAGAATTATAATTGACCAAAACTCAATAAGTTAAAATAAGAGGTTATACTAGTAATGCAGGGTAGTTTCATTGTTGTTATCAATCATCTGTATTTTATCTTTCAAACAATGTTCCTTTCCACAAATGAAATACTGAAAATAACCTGCAATTCAAAATGTTTGTCATGATACATAACTTAATACTGTATCCTCTCTGTATCATGTCTCCTGGGAAAGATTTCTTAATTACTCAACTCAGTAGCGATGTCTTAATAGCTTATCTATATTAACGAGAAACATATTTTTCAGGGCAGTTTCATGCAAGTGAATACAATCCACTTCACCGTGATGGGAGAGAGAAAATTTCCTCGGAGGTGAGCATCCTGATTTCTCTCTGGTACATGGGGAACTCAGAACCTCTGTGGACGCTTTCCGACAGGTTCAACATATCAGAATCGTCTGTATTCAGGGTCATCAGGAGAGTGCTGAGTTGGATGGAGAGTGTTGTTGGCACTTGGATTACCTAAGTGATCCCAAAGAGGAGAAATTCGTGGGGTAACCATTGGATTTCAGGAGAAAAGTACCCATATTGCTATAAAGCAACCTACCACAAATTCTGCAGATTATTATAACAGGAAGTAATATTTTTCCGTAATTTTACAGGGAGTAGTAGACCACAGCATGAAATTTACAGATATCTGCTGTGGAGTTCCAGGGTCTGTGCATGATGCGTGTTTTAAGAAGGTCAATGCTGTATAGAGAGGCTGAGAGGGACCCTGAAAATGTTTTTCCTGGCAATACCTTTCTCTTAGGGGACTCTACCTATCCATCTTTGCCATGGCTTGTCACACTATTCAGAGACAATGGTGCTCTGACTGCCCAACAATCAGAATTTAATTTTTTTACATTCGTCAACACGAATGGCTGTGGAGAAAGCATTTGGACTCCTTAAAGGTCGATTTAGGAGATTGAAATTTTTAGATTTAAGTGATATGGTGTTTGTGTCGAAGGTAATTGTATGTGGTTGTATGTTGCACAACGTATGTATTGATGAAGGTGATGAAATTCAGGTGGAAAATGATGATGTAGATAATGATGTAATGGATGATGACCATTACATTGGGAATCCTGTTGGGCAAGACCACCGCATGGCTTTATTTAACGATATGTTTAGTTGAATTCTATTTAGTCATGTTCTCTGAAATTAAATGTTGATTGAAATCACAGCAGTTTATCATTATTTAAAAAAATATACTTGGTCCTTATCCATCAATCCTTAGATTTAACTTTATTTTTTAAAGTAAATACATTTTTAATATGTCTAATTTCTCCCGCTCTAGAGTCATCTTCTCACGGTGGCGGTCTCTTCTGCCCTCTAATGCCCTCCTCACTACAGCCTCTTTCTCTCTTACTGTTTCCTTCCACAGCCTATGCCTTTCTTCCTTCATTTCCATTCTTTTCTCCCGTCGCATCTCCTCCCTTTCGGCCACTTCTTTCCTCGACTCCTCTTTCTCCTCAACCATGTTCAGGTGGTGGAGCCACTGCCTCTCCAGCTCTAGGCGGGACTTGGCGGTTTTTGTATTGGACCCATGACCCTTCTTTTTTGTTTATCCAGAAGGCCCTGGAGTCTCAGTAGGGTGAGAAGAAAGGTGAGCCACTAGAGTGTTAGGATGAGTGGGAAGGTGTTGAGGTGATTCAATTGGGGAAGCAACTGAAGAAACGTTAGTGGTTAAAGATTTCATAGGAGAACGGTGCTGGGGTACAGGATCTGGGTTATGTGGAGCAGTGTGGCCGGTGGAGGATGACTTTAATGAATTAACAACATGAGGGCAGCTCACATTTCTTCTCACCCCAAAAATTTCTTCCAGCCTGTCGAAGTGAGGGAAATTCATGGGAGCAAGACCAGATGCATTGGGTCCCATATTATCCCTGCATCTTTTGTATCTGTTGATAAGATAATTCATCTTGTTCCGCACCTGTGAAGAAGTAACCCTTAAAAAATGAGAGTAAGAGACGCTAAGTATCATGGTTAAAAATGGAGAATATGTTTTAGTAAGAATAATATTGAGAGAAATTACGTCAAAAATATTAATAATTTCAGACTTACATTGTATCCCATGGTGCTCATTTCGTGGGAAACATTATCCCAGAACTTCTGTCTTTTCCGGGCCGACCCCAAGTCTCCTTGATTTCCTTCGTATATGGCCAGCATTGCAAGCACAGGCCTATTAGGCCAGTCATATTCTGAGAAAATGGAAACAATTTTTACATGAGCTTCTCTTTACATTATTAGAAATTTTACTGATTTTTTCCCATGCCATTATTTTGCCAATAACAGCACCAGCAAGTCATGAAAGTAGGAGGCCGACTGTATTTTTTTCTAAAATATGGATTAATGACTATGAAGTAATGGCTTATATATTATGTTGAATGGTATATGGAAGAACAAACGAAAAGTCGTAACTATAACTTAACGTTTATTTGCAGCAGCCAAGACAATGTGGTAGACAAAGAAATAATACTGCGCGTCTGTGCCAGCTGAACTCCAAGTCGTAACTCGTCGTGACCGCATGGCACATCAGCTGACGCGACGACTATCGATACATACAAATTATTACAAATACTAAAGGAAAATAACCAATAATAATTAATAATATTATCCAACATATTAACTGGATATAATCATTTTGTATCTTATCAAACTTATAACATTGATATTCAAACAGCCAAGTACTAAGCACTCATTACCTTCATTCAAAAATCTTGATGTACTCATAATCACAATCTTTATTCATCTGTTGCACAACAGGCGTTGTGGTAGATGTCGCCAGTCATTATACACCTCGTGAGGATACAGGAACATCGCAATGCACAGAATACAAAACACATAAGTATAAATTAGAACCTTATTGTAGAGAAGTCGACCTCAAAGTATGCATCTAGAGAGTATAAATAGGAGGATAGGAATTCTGGTCGAAATACGAGGTAGAAGATATGAAGAATTTATGAGGGATCTAATGGCGAGATATCCTTAGGAGGGAAAGTGAGACAATGTCTATGAGGTTGGGATGCAGAATGGGGACTGTCCAAGAACCTACCAATCAGCTGGTAGAATACTTAAATGAAAAAAATACAGTCTTTATGCCTAAATGCTTCTGTAGAAACATAATGTGATCAACACAGTCAAAGGCAGATGACAGATCACATAGGGTAAGTGATAAACTATGCTTTTCTTCAAACGCATTAATAATTTGCTTAATTATACAATCAACTGCTTGAGTTGTGCTTTTGCCGACTCGGAACCCAAACCGAGTTCATGTAATCAAATTAAGGGATTCAAGGTGGTTCAAAATTTGAGTGTGAGAAACACTTTCAAAAATTTTAGCAAAAACTGGGATGATGGAGATTGGACAGTAGCTACTGGGCGAATTTCTATCGCCATGCTTATAAACAGGAATCACCTTTGTGTATTTGAAGATGTCAGGAAAATAACGTGATGAAAGCATGAATTGAGGACTGTTGCAAGAGGATATGCTATTGAGTGACTAACTGACTCGATTAAGTTACTAGAAAGGTCAAAATATATCCTTACTGTTGGAGTTTTTGAAAGATTTTACAGCTCTGATTATTTCCAACTGTGAAGTTTCCTTCCACCGAAAGGAGATGCTATCCCACACAGCACGCATAGTGTATTATATAAGTATTACAGCTGTAATACAGCCAAAATACACCATGACTGGATGCGGTATTCAAGTGTCTTACAGCTGTATTTTCTGTGTACTTAACTGTATTTATGCTTCATATGTCTTCTTACACATATATAATACAATGTAATACATAATGTACAATCGAATATTTATACATGAAAATTACATTATGTAGCATCATGTATTATTCATGAAAATCTATTCCCCTTTCCCAATACCTTTTACTGTTCCCCAATTTCATGTAACCATTGTTTGCATAAGTTTTAATGATTTCAATTAATAATTACGCATGCTATGAAATAATATTGGATTTAAAGATTGTGCAAACAACGGTAAGGTGAAATTGGAAATGTATCTAACAACTTATTTCATTTAAATGAAGCATTACTATCACTTATGAGCAACCTTATGACCAATTTCAGCACCTAAGAAACAATTTTCAATAAATGAAGGAATGCACCTAAGTTCACGGCTGTCGATCCATAACTCAACGGAGTACCAAATTTAAGTAGATCATCGTGCCGATGAATTTGGACGTTATAGGTGAATACCGAGCCTGTGGAAATTAAACTATTCCCCAACATTGAAATCAAACCAATCATAACCCATAAATACAATAGCCACGGATAGTTAGGCGATAAATATCCCTGGCGAAAATGTGAGCGTTTTCTAAGCGTTTTAGAACGCACCACGGACGTGTTCATGAACTGCAAAGAACATGCTAAGCACACCATCCCAGTGCGTTCTCGAGCGGAAATGTGAACGCCTTGGAGTGTTCTCAAACGCTCTACAGAGCGTTTCGGCGAGCGTTTAGCAATGTTCCCGAACGTTTGTCAACGTTCTCGAGCGTTCATGAACACCCTGTGAGTCACTATCCACAGCGTTTCAGAGCGTTTACGTGCATTTGAGAACATCCTGTCTAGGGTGTTGAGAGCGTTCATCAACGTAATGTAACATGCTAGTGTGTGTTTTGCATCGTTCTGGAACGCTGTGGGAACACTTCCCAGTGCGTTTACGTGCATTTGAGAACATCCTGTCTAGGGTGTTGAGAGCGTTCATCAACATAATGTAACATGCTAGTGTGTGTTTTGCATCGTTCTGGAACGCTGTGGGAACACTTCCCAGTGCATTTATGAATTCTTGCAGCGAATAAATTAAATAAAGAATAAATCAGCATTATTCAGGGCTTACAGGGTCTATTGATGAAATGAAAAACAGATCTAGTTTGCTGTTATGACAAAAAAATTATATTTAACTGAATACAGGGTGTCCACTGTGAAGTCATTTAGAAATTCCCTGAGTTTTACAGGTTTTCCAGGGGAATTTTTTCGTTTTCCAGGGTACCATCAAGTCCTAAACATACACATTTTTAGATAAATATTGCTCATGGGGCATTAATTATTAACTCCAGGAATCAGGAATAGTTGGTTGTGTCATTGTGATGCTGTGTGTGACATTTAGAGATACTGCTATTTGCTATAAGTACTATTGATAATAACTTCTCTACACATACTAGTTATCCCAATAACATATGTGGTTCATAATGAATAAAGACACTTGGTAATCTTCCACAGATTTATTTATTTGACACGACGCGTTTCACCACACTGTGGCATAATCATGTGTCAGGCACATGATTATGCCACAGTGTGGTGAAACGCGTCGTGTCAAATAAATAAATCTGTGGAAGATTACCAAGTGTCTTTATTCATTATGAATATCGAGAACTTCCACCATATCCAGCCTGAAACAGTAGAATTAACATATGTGGATTAATAAACCATCTACATATTCTATAAATACTCTTGCTCACATATTCACACACAAGGATGAGGAAAACCCCAGTACAAGCAATATCACATTATCCTGCTCTAAACAAATAATACCATGGGGTGGCAATATTAACTGCCTTATCTACTCCAAATGTTCTCAACATAACACTCAACTGCACACCAGGAAATACCCTAGATAGAAACTGCAGTGGCTGAAGACTGTAGTCTGGTACACTAAAAGTTCTGCCAGCCAGTCTCAAAATAGGAGCAGTATGCGAATAAGTGAAGAATATTAAGTAAGCAATAATTCTCATAAAAAATGTTAATTTACTAATTCTTGTGATGGCAAGTTATTGGAAGTGGCACTTCCATTAAAGGAATATAGATTTCCAGGAAGATATGAACAAAAATCTGATAAAATAGTTGTTTTATTTTTCTAAAATAACACATCTGAAAAAATTTTAAACAGTCTGAAATATAAATAGGTATAAATAGTTTAAATAAAGAGGTTACACACATTAAGATAATTGTTAGCATTAAGAAAACATTAAACTATTTTGAGAATACAATGCCCTGATTTTCATGCAAAACATGAACCAAATCCTCAATCTCTGCAATCTCTTTCTCTACATTTTCTCTGATTTTGATTTTTTTCTGCAGTTCCCTGATCTTTGCATCAGCTTTAATCTTTCTCTTAATTACCTCACTCACCCTGCTCTGAGGGATTTTTGCTGCCATGGTCTCCTTATATTTTAAACGAAGATGTCTAAAATGTTTTGAACGAAGGCTCTCAAAGTGAAGACATTGCGGAATATTAATCTCTTTGTCCGATGGCTTACCAGCATTTTCTAATGGCAGCTTTCGTAGCATAACCCAAATTACTATCCCCTGCCATGAGCAGATTTGATTTATCTTCAAGGTCTATGTTATAAATAGCCCTGTTATTGAAAGCTTCTTCAGTTACAAAATGAGTCATGACAGTTTTCAATAATGTAAGGAGAGATGAATACAAAAATGGCACAAGAGGTTTGTCTGATTGAAATTCCGTGAGGAATGTTTCAATTAGATTAGCCATTGACTAAAAAAATGTGAGCTTGGCAGGTAAAAGTTTGTCCTTCAGGGCCTCCACAATTTTGTAACTGCCACAGTCAGGGATTGTAATAGCAATCTTGGGTTTAGGTATAATTTCCTTTTGCTCCTTCCCAACTCTTTCTACTTCATCCACATACTTCTTTATGTCTGATAAAACATCCAGAACTCTCGTGGTAACCTTTCTATTTTCCACCCATCTTATAGCACAAACCTTGTGCGGGAATAGAAATGATCCAGTTATATTGATAAAATCAGCTCTCCGAGAAGGTACATGTTTGAAAAGGTTATACAAAGCCCTCAGAAATTCAATCAAGTTCCACCCAGAAGCCTTACACCCAGTCTTGAAGGCTACATGCAGTGTATGTAACCCACAAGAGCCAAGATCAATTAGAACTGGATCACATGGATCGCAATCAGCTCAGCTTTTTCAGCTTGTCTTTGACATCAAATAAAAATCTCTTATTAACATTAGGACCATCCATTGAAACATGAAGTATTTTTTGCATGTCAATTTCAGCAAGACCTTGTTCAAAAGCATTTAAAATGTTCTTGGTTACCGTTTTAACATATAAAAATAATTTAAAACATTGAAAAATATGTTGCATAGACAAAGAGAGCGTAACCAAAAGTCGTTGAGAGTTAAGAAAAAAAGTAATGTAGAAAAATAACGCGATTAATGGAAAATTATCCATAAAGTGAAAAAAACATTATGAAAGTACAAGCCACGATGACGGGGAAATATCGGAACTCAACTGTTTCCCGTCTGCTCTCTGATTTTAAATTTCGTCTTACGGCTTACGACTCCCTTTGGAGAGAGGCTGTCATAAGAAATCCCTTACAGCTTACGTCTTACGGTATACGTCTTTTCTGCAACTACTTAACTCTACGCATTACGCAGCTTTAAATAATGGAAAGGAAACGAAATCTCCAAATTTGCGACAAAAAGAGATTTTTCCAGAACACTCGACAAATTCCCTGAGTTTTTATACACAATACAATTACAATTCCTGGAGGACATTGATGGCCGCCTGGATGGGTCGAATTTCATACTCGGCCACCACCGCATCTGGACCCAAGAAGGTCCTTGCGGCTACATCCTGGGGCAGCTCAGGAGCAGGAACACCATCTATTTGAGGGAGGTCTCTCAGGTCACTTGTTGAAGAGGTTGCTTTCTGATGACCACCTCTTTTTATGTATGCCCTCTTCTGGCTCCCTCTCTGGTGAGCCTCCTCGGCAGACCTTCTGCGCATCTCGGCAATGAGGGATGCGATATCACCACCTGCCATCTGCAGTTTATGAATCTGGGCCCGCATCCCACGAGGCCCCTTCATATCCACACACCGCTTACTTAAATATGCCGGTAGGCCTTGCACAAATTGCTCTATCTCGGCAGGAGAATATTTGTCTTGGTTCTCCCGCCATTTTCGATTGAGAACTGCAAAAGAAAAATAACAGGGGTTAGTTCCAAAATATTTCATCCATGTCAAGCTTGAACCGAAAATATCCTTTCAAAACTTGGAAAGAAATGACTTACTTCTAGCTGCAGTCAGGAATTTGAGGGGATATATCTTCTGCCCCTCACCCTTTGGTTTTTCCCTCATCAGGGGAGTTTGCTCCCTAAATCTGCCCTAGAATAGGGCAGATCCCCATATAGCATGGTCCGTTGTGTGCTGCATGTGGGTTAGTGATGACTTCAGCACCATTTGGCCCTCCCCTATGTCCACCTGTTAGCAAATATGCAGAGCCAAATTCATCCAAAGACCTTTGTTTTCCTTCTTCTGATTTTCCTGACTATATAAGGTTATTTTATGAGTCTCATCCACACAAATAAATTTTCCTGTAATGCCGAATTATGATTGAATACACTGCCAACACTGTAAATCTAGTGTGTTACAGTCACACAGCTAATGGTGTATAGTTTTTATCATCCAATTAAAAGTATGTGTTTTGACACTCACACATATGTATCTATTTCATTTCAGTCACTCTTTCATATTTGTGTCACTTTTAAAATCACACTCTTCTATCTGTGTGATTTTAGAGCTACACCGTCTAGAATATAAAAAAATGGCACATACTTACCTACAGATATGTGACTCCCGCACACTTAAGAGCAGTCTTAATGGCAGAGAAATGATTATGTAGAACAACTAAACAATAGTGGCGATTTAGTTTTCTTACCTCGGAGTCTTTCTCCAGTGTTGCCACTATGCTGTCCCCACTTGCGACATTGCATGGCCCAGATGCTGACTGCCCTGCAAGAAGAGAGAAGGTGGTTAGAATTACAGAGTTCACCTCTGTGGTTGCACTCCAAATTTGAAGAGAAATAAATAAAGAAATGGACTAAACTCTCCTACACCAAAACTTAAAAAACCTACAAGTAATTGCATAATATTACTTCATACTAAATAAAGTTATGTTAAAACATGCTCTTAGATCTATAAATATTACAGTTCCTACAATAGGCCTTAGTGTGATTGTTCAAGTGGAATTGAATTCACACATTCTTGAATATAACTTTTGTTGACTGGACTGGGTGACTTACTCATTAACTCCTCAACCTTCACTCTCAGAGCCTTATTTTCTTCATCGAGACTTGCCAACTTTTGATGAATGGCATTAATATTGGATTCTAATGTTTTAAAGCCTTCTTTGAGGCAAGTCTCTAAACTGGAAGAGAAGCTTGTCTGGGCATTATCTTTCTCTGCCAGTGCTGCTTCCAATTTTTGGACTTTCTCCAAGGCCTCCACTAACTCAGTGTTTTCATTCTGAGGAATACTAAGCATTGTGTTCTCCATGTATTTCTCTATACATAGAGCAGCATTTGTCCTTTTTAAATTCTTCTTACGGATCTGAAAAGGGAAAGGTTAAGTTTTATCAGCAATGATATTAAACAGTAATTTTTCAGTAGATAAGGCACTGATCACATTGTTACACACCCGGTCAATTTTTCCTCTGATAACTCCGCTCACTTCTTGCTCAGTTGACCCAGCTTCTGTATCCGGCTCATCACTCGGTACATCCGGGTTGCCAAAGCGTATCCTTCCACTGGAAGTGCTGTGCAGGTCTTCCTTTGTCGCTGATAAAATTGAGACATTATAAAACTTTAAAGTAATTCATGCAACAAGATTCATCCACACCGTATCATCGTGGTAGATAACTATCTTCATTCTTCCCACCATGATTGACTATGGTAAAATTCATTCAGAATGTCAACTTGGATTGATCTAATTCATTGATTGGTAGTATTTCGGTAAATGAGCGATAGGGTTCAGTCTGGGAGAAAGTTTTTTGTGAGAAACGTAGAAAAGTGAGGGGTATAAGTAAACTGGGAAAGGAAATTGAAAGAAATGCTCATTCAACAAATTTAAGGAAGAAAGTAGTGAGATACTTATTTTTTGAGAAAATAAAGTTTGAAAATGACCAAATTCGCGTATTTTGGTGATATTTTGGTGATATTTTGACGCCATATTGCGAGATTTTCGAAAACATTTTACGAGAGAATATTTTACGAAAGAAAAAGGTTTTATGAAGCAAATGAAAGGTTAGTATAAATGCGCATACGTAGCGTAGCAATAGGTGGTATAAGGTGATCGGGAAGCAGGTGAAATAAATTTTCTCCCAGACTGGACGCTATCGCACAAATAGTTTGCAATTTTACGCTTCGCAAACAGTTATGGTTACAGTGACACATAAACTTAATTCAAAGTGAACACAAACCGGGAGGGTACTCACCTGCAATTTTACCAATCAGGCAGTAATAATGATCCTCTTGTCCAGAAGGAAGATTTTGGTTCGTGGTTGCCACATACCACGTATTCAAATCAAAATCGCGGAACGAATCTGGACAGAAAGGTTTTCTCTTTGTTTTGCCTTTCTTGCTGGTATACTCATACTGCAGCTTAGAAACGGCGATGTCTTTCGTTTCAAATGGTGGGGCGTACTTCACATGCGCTACCCAAGACATGTAATCAGAATTTTCAGCCATTACGCCACGAATGTAATCAAAACCACAGAGAGATTCAACCTATATTCATGGATTCAACAATAACTTCCTCGGCTTCGCTTGGCTTGGGTAGGCTTGGCGCGCTTGGCGGTTATCGTCGCTTCGTTTTTTTCGGAACTGCCAACTTCAAAACGTTAGTACCTACCACTCTAAAGAAGATGAAATTTGTGAAACTATGCCTCCGATCCTCTCATTAATGACATATTTAGAATGTTTATTGTTTTTAAACGTATGCCTAAGACTGATAAAAGAAGCCGAAGGTACCTCTTCTTCCGAATGAGCCCACTTAAGAAGTAGGTAGGCACGAATACGACGAAAATGCGATGTCGGATGCATGAATATATTCATGGTAGGATATGTGTTGGAGATTTAAAGGTACAAATCCGATCAATTTGCAGCTTCTTGGTACAGTAAAAGAATAACAGTACCGATAGGAGTCGCTACCGACGTTACCTCATTTCTAACGTGAAAGTACCTCGATCTACTCTCTGCATGCGCAGAAAGAGAAGGGAGAACGCTATTCTACAACTTCAGAGTCAGGTTGGTTCCCTGTAAACACAAAATGCTGCTGATGCTCGGCGGCAGCGCTATGTCGCAGCGCTGCAGCTACATTTATTTACAGCTTTTATTGGCGACTTATTACATTTTCATTGCGTTCAATGGATCTCCTCATGCGAGTTCCTGTTTGTCTAAACCACTCTGATATTTTTTTGTTTATTTTCTCCACACTCGCGTGTTTAAGTCCGGGCTTCTTAGTACAGGCATCTGAAGAAATTTCAAAGAGAACATAATTATTACCAAATACAAATAGATACACTGCAATGGAAATAATGCAAAAAAAATCAGGAGAAACATTTACCAAAAATTGCCCTATACAGTCTTGTCCCCATGACTTTTTTCTTAACTATCCCATCACAGCCAACCTTCCCTGTAAGAAAATACTCTTTGGCTACTGTATCTTTCAGAAGGAAGTACATTATTTTTTTATACAGAGGCCCCCTCCTCCTCACTGCATCGCCGAACAAGTTCATCTACCTGAGAAGCAAAAGTTCTTATAAAATTTCAACCAAAATTTAAGTTTGAAGCATGGCCTAAATCACATGAATAGGTACTATTAGAAAATATTTGCAGCCCAATGCTTTAATGAATTATACAGTCAAGTAATTTAATTAATATTTTAAATACCACATTAAACTTAAATATTAATATTGCTATCATTTACTGAGAGGAAAGCAACATAATAGGTCAATTACAGGCAACGTGATAATGCCTAACTCACCAAATTCCTATACAATGCACTATCATTAGAGAGCTTAGTCTCCATCTCCTCCATTTCCACCATGTTCTTTACAGGGAAATACTCTAATACTGCTGGTAGTTCTTCTTATCTTGCAAGCAGTTTATTCATTAACTGCACTCTCAAGTCATCCACCATGCGGGTTAGGTTATTTATTTTTCCCTCTAACCTTGTGTGTCTCTGCTCCCACACTGCTTCTCTAGCCACCAGATTAGCTAAAATAGAACAAGCATCAAGATGTAAAACCTGAAAATCCATGTGCAAATACAACATGATTAAACAACAAGTTATTAAGTTACCAGACAACTCCTCCACAGCCTTTAAAAGTGTCAATTCCGACCTCTCATGCCCTGTAGGAGGTGATTCACATTGCATCCCTGCAAAGAAATAAGGGCAATAAATTCTCTTCTAAAAAAAATAAAAAAAATTTTTGCCTCTTCCTGTACTTCTACTGCTTGCGCCCACGTTTTTCTCTTCAAGTCTTACAAATATCTCCATAGCCACTAAAAATTCACCCTCAAAAATTTAGAAGGGCACAGGGAAAATCATTTTATACATTTAAGCCAGTTTTAAAAATGTGGTATATAAGTTTTTTTTTCAAAAAAATTAATTATTTTCTGCTTTTCAGTCTTATCCCCGGGTGAAATTTCCAATCGATTTTATACATCTACATTTCATATTCTGATAAACAACGTAGGATTCGATCGTATGAAACCATGATGGAATGATTTGAGAATAAGAATAATGGACAGTGGTCTGAAGTGTTGCACATGAATTATCATTCAGATATAATACCGAAAGAGGGAAAAATTTACTTGCCCAAAACTTCAAAAACAATCAACTCTCCCACTAATACACTGCCTTAAAGGAAATTCTTTGCTATCACTTTTTGGTCAACCTTAAAATTCTTTTAAAACACTTCCAGGGAATTCCAAACACTCACCATCAGCATCAACATCAAACTCAAGATTCCGTCTTGCTACAGAGAAAGAACTTTCTCCTCTCATAGGAGAGGAAGTTCTTTCCATGGTGGCATTGCCTGATGATTTCCATTTCCATGATTTTCCTGATGCTGCCCTATGAACCAATGGAAAATATAAAATTAGTTAGTTGCAGACAATTCTGTGGACGGACAACATTTAACCCGTCATCGCCCAAAGTTTTTTTTTAAATCAAACATCGTTCATTTTTCCAAAATATGATACTTATGAGCAATAAATAAGGCTCCTAAAATTTTTCCCCAAAATATTCCATAGATCCAGAGTTACATGCCGGTGCCATATGGCACCGCTGGGCGTTAGTGGGGTCTTTTCGCTCATAAAGGTATTTTGGGAAGAATCAAACGTCGTCAACTATAATAAAACCTCTATTTAATTTATTTATTACACATTAGATTTGGAATGGTAATGAGCGAAACATTGAACACAAAGACCAACATTACATTTCTTGCACTCGGTTCTTGTTTGAGACATGCAATAATCACCAGCACATTTTCTCCTACTCCCCTTTTGGGTGGGAATAACGAGATGGTTTATGCCATCGTATCGTAGCATATTTGGTGCAAGGCGTCTGGCATTTTTCCCTATCTGTTTTCCCTGATGTGAACCACTTAACCAGGCATACTTGGACAATAAGCCTCCTTACCTCCAGCTGCGATATATCCACTCCTGATTTACGCATCAAAATCCAAGTGTTGTGTACACAAACATCTAACAGCCACGTAAAAATTGGCCACCACCATTTCTTACGGCGCACACCCACTCTGTAGCGATTTATTCCTCGGTCCATCAGGTCGGTACCACCCATGTTCTCATTGTACGCCTCAAATAGTTTTGGTCGCGTCACAGAAATTTTCTTTTTCGCACCACTCGAGTACCTTGCTACGCTTGTCACAGGATGCACACCATACAGTGTTGATGCACCCATTACAACCCCATTGTCCACCCATTGAACAAGGATTATAGATGTCTCTTTATCACAGCTGTACTCGTAACTTCCCCGTGGCTCCTTTTGAAAAATGGATTTCGGGGTGAGGTTACTTCCTTTCGGCAATCGATTGCTCCGGAGTGTACCAGTGCCACTATAGCCCCTACTTTTCAGCTCCATCAAGAGGTTCATTCTTACATTAAAAAAACCAAAGCTTATTTCCTTCCCCTCGTGGTAAACAGATAGTGACATCATTTTATAAGAATTACATATATACCGCCTACCTGTAAAAAGGTTGTCGAAGAAAATATTATACGGCAGGTGCCTTGCATCTTCTCTGAGATTTTCCAACATTGATAACATCGGGGCTGTTGATTTTCCGCACCTCTTTTCGTATACTTCATTTCCATTATGCCTTTTTCCTTGGTATGCCTCGAAGTCGATTAGGTAACCAGCTGCACTATTCAAGCACCATACCTTGTAGCCGAACCTAATAGGCTTGCCTCTTATGAATTGCTTACATCCATGGGATCCGTAGTAAGCCACCATACTCTCGTCATAGGCAATATTTTTCTCAGGCCTAAATAGTTTCCTAATTCGTTCCTGCAATAGGTTCATTAGAGGTCTCAACTTCCAATATTTGTCAGTGTGATGAGGAGCATTGTTGTCCGCACAATGTAGAAAGCGTTCAATCTCCAGGAAACGGTTCCTTCGCATGGCACTGCACACAAAATCGTTCCGGACGTCTCCCCCTTCCTCCCAGTAATTGCTCTTGTCAGGGACCTCATGATATCCGGAGAGAATTAAAATTCCCAAGAACACTTTCATCTCTTCGAAAGAAATATTAGGTGAAGGGCAGTTACAGAATAGCGCATAATTATTGCTCTCAGAGACTAATAAGTTAACACTTGTTCATCAAAAAATAGTTCAAAAATATCCACAGCATTTAAATTCCGGAGGTCTGAATAGTCAGCGCTAGGGAAGAAAGACTCTGTACCATTGATATCTTGGTTTTCTGCCATATAAATTTAGAAATTTCATTATTTATCTTCGAGCTGCAGTTAGATACATCTCCATCCATTTTCTCTCTCCGTTTTTTAAGATCCGGAGCTCTTTTTCTTTTCATATTGCGCGTCATTCCGGTGACGGGCTTACTAGAATCAACCTGAATTGTTGAGATATTATGGCCCCTTTGCTCATCAAATTCTTCATCATCATTTTCTCCACCATTTAAAAACAGTATCTCTGCTTTTGCTCGGAGCTGGCGACCAGATAAGTTGTCAACTAACCCACCGTCATCATCACCTGAATCTTCGTCAGTCAAAACGGTGCTCTCTGGTGGCTCTACAAATATTTGGTGGACGTTATCAACTTCTTCTTCCTCTAGGAGGTCTAAAACCTCTCGAAGAGTTAAATTCCTAAGTGAACAAAATATAATTAAGAGCTTGGAGAAAGTAACGCGGCATCAGCAATTGAAGCATTTTAGAATAATAGAATTTAAGAAATGTAAATAATTGTAGAATTATACTTTTAACACTTCATTCGCATATTTCCTCATGCAAACATAATGTATCGCTCTACGCATGAATGAAACAATTCTCAGTACGGTGATAAAAAAGGGCTTATTTGTAAGAAAGATATGAGACTAATTTGGTGTTTGAATTTTTTCGAAAAGTAAAAATTCACGAATCATAACCTTGAAATTAACTCACAGCATTATAAATCGACCAACAAATCCCACGCGGTGAAACCCAGAAGTCATGCAAACGTTTGGAAATCAACGCCGTGGAAATCTAAGAGTCAATATTTGTATTTCTTAAATCTTATTTAATAATATTTTATATGAAAATAAGCCTTAAACATAGCTTATATACCTTTTGAAAACGTTCAGCACCCATTTCTGTTAAGAAAACTGCTTTACGATGAAATATAGAGCTGTAAATCGCAACCGTAAGCAAAATAGGACCACAAGGTGAATTGATACGGGTAACGCCCAGCGGTGCCAAACGGCACCGCTAGTGTTTAACTTCACACATCTCAACTTTTAATCACTAGATCCTGCTAATTCGTTAACAAATATTAGTTTGTACTTTACATTTCAAGAAAACATTAAGGTATAGCTTTTAAACTAATAATTATAGACACAGTGAGCACTTACCTCGATCGAGTACCCAAAACTCATGGGTCCGGAAAAAAGCCTTTTGCTGTGAAACAGACTGGACGATCCGATGTGGTGCGAAACACAATTCACACTGGCTGAATGATAGAAGAAACCTTCTACTAAGTATGCGCACCGAAATGTACGCTAAGAGTCACATATTAGTTACATTGTAGGAGTTTCGGCTCGGCGCTGCACTGCGGTGCCGTATGGCACCCGTGGGCGCTGACGGGTTGCTGAAAGAAATTACCAGTGTGAGGAAACTTGGGCAGCACCAAATTCACTTGGGAATTTCTCCTGGATGCCATTGGTGGAGGAGATTTTATCTTTTGCTTGGGGTGGTCCAAATCATCATCAGAACTGCTTAAATCTATTAGGATGAAAAAATATTATTAAAATAATTATTTACATTGGGTGCCAGAGGAAGTATCCTAAATCATTATCTAATAAGTTAACAGCATTATCAGAACTGCAAGTAAAAAAAAAATTACATGTTTCAGCTGCCATGCACGTAGAGTACTCAAGGTCTTCGGTAATTCTCCCAGGTTTGCGCTTCTTCCTCATGCCTTTCCCTAATGGTTGGGATGCATCAATCCCAGAGGAATCCACACACTTTTTCTAGCTGCAGAGCCAGCACATAATTATCTGAAAAGTACGAACGACCAAAACATTTATAACATCACATTTACATTTATGTATACTGGCAGCATAATCTTTGGCATATTTCTGGCAACATTCTTTTGCCCCTTAATCACTCTGATTACTGAATTTAATTTAGAATTTCAAAGGAACAGAATTACTGGCCAAGTTTAGTCTGGCTAAGTCTAATCAATTATTCCCACAGGATAAGTAACCACAGCAGAATAAAATATCCTATGAACTCCACCGCTTTTCATCAATTATACATACCAGTCCTTGATTTTTGAAACACACGACATGTGTGTATCCCATGCAGCCATTGGTCCTTTACCACTTTTTAATAATGAGCACATAGTTTTGTAAGGAGTATCATCAGGTGGGTAAAAACACACATTGTCATCTTCATCCCCTTGTGTAACCCAGTTTACAGGAACTGCCTTGCACTCCTTGGATTCCAAGAACTCCAATGTTACCCACTCCATTAGTCCTGCGAAATATAGACTATCAGAAAAGATACTTAGCTACAAAAACTAGCTTAGCTAGATACTAACCTACAAAAAAGCACAAATACTGATATTATTCCTGTACCTTTTCCATTTACATTTGGTGTAAGATTGTAGCCACATAGTACTTGGAGTTCTCGACAGCTTTACATTTTATGTCTTCCTCACCGAGAACATCATCCTCTCCACAAATATCACTCACTATCATGAATCCCACATCAATGGAAGATGATGGTGAGTTAAAATAGGAGCCTACTGAAGTAAATTTCCTAAATTTGAAACAATGGACACCATCCCTATAATAAATACCCATTATTAACCCCACACTACCAGTATTTCTTAGCACACAGTTATCCGGACTTCTAGTCCCTAACCTCCCAAGCTTTGAACTAACATAATTCAATTGAGATGAGCTAAAGCCTGGAGCTGGACTCAAATTATTCATAGCTTCAAAATCCACATTTATTTTTGGCTTGGAACCAAGCTGTCTTTCTTCAAAAACTCTCCGGATGACAGTTTGCAATGGAAGACGTGCATGGGCAATTTTCTTCTTCAGCATCTGCAGGTAATGTTCATATTTGAACGCACTGTAGCAGTCCAAGGGTCCAAATTTTCTGACATCTTCACACACATGGAGTATACAGTGAACATTGTATGAACAGTAGCTTCGCCCATAAATTGTGGGAAATAACTCCACGAAGTACCGGAGTAATGTCTCAGCATAGCTCAGGAACTTTTCACTTCTGCAAAATGTTGCATTTCCTAATATTCTCAGAGCATAGAAATAGGACAGGAAATGTTTCTCTACTGCTTTGTTTGGGAAAAAGCGTGCAAGTAACGGCACCAAATATAATGAGAAAAACCTCAGTTCAGTGGCTTTCCAGCGCAACAGTTCAGTCAATGGTCGTGGTTTACGCTGGAAACAATGCGGAGTGTACTTAGCTACACGAGATAACTCATTACTTAATTGAATTCTTATCCTTGACCTTAGTTTCACCATACTTGTACCCTGTGACAAACAGAGAAGCATTTTCCTGGTTACACCCAAACAAATAAGATGCATTTATTCAAAAGGCACATTTTTACTAAATCAAACTGAGGTAGCCTTACTAATGGTGAATATCCTATGTGGTGGTCTTCATCCTCAAACTTCCGAAACAATTCATGTCCTCCTCTGACTATCTAACTCTAAGAAAATCATCCTATTGTCAAATCTTTCCCCCTTGACAAGACAGCGGTGGCATGGACAGTAAGAGTTATTTCCTTTGATCTGCAGAAGGAAATCCCGAGCAGGTGCATCACATATGAAAGAATGAGCATATATTTTCACTCTTCTTGCATTTACAACTATGCCATCACGTTCAAGCTGGATAAGCTCATTTATAAGAGGTGTGAGATACTCATCAATTGATACTGGCTTAACAAAGCCCCAATATAAAGCGACCAAGAAAGGTCTGTGACTACCACACGAGTTGACAATTGAATCCAAGATAGGCCAAAACTGGCTCCCTGAGCTCTTTGAAAGTGGTATACCATCGATGTTGAATTGTAAATCAATATTCTTAATGTTGTTTTCACCTAAAAGTGATAACTCTACTTTCAACGATTCAGCAACACCAAGATAAACAAAGTCCCCAGATCCAATCTTACTGACACGAATAGTCCGTGGGGTTCCAACAAGAGTTCTCACATCGGACGGCAAGTCTTTAAACCAGGAATGCTTTTTTAGAATTTTTAAAAGGGATGTAACTTTGTGCCTAGGAACATCTGCAGGCCATGCACCAATTTCTTGCCCCAAATTTCCAACTGACATGCTTTCGTCAAATCTGTCGATAGATGACGTTGATGACCTAAGGACAGGAGAATCCAACTCATCCTTAGGCAAGGCTACCCCAACATCAGAATCAGCTTCTGAGGAAATTGGAGAGTTGCTGGCATTGTTTGTTTCATTACTAAACTTTCTGCTACCCTCAACCTGTTGCAATTCCAGCTTAACCCTGTTTAATTGCGGTCTCTTAGAGAGCAGATGAAAGCTCTTGTATGCTCTCTTAGGCATAATTTATTGTAGTTGGAATAATGGGGTGCGAAGTGTTCACCAAGACCAAGGATTGATGTCCTTTAAGTGAAGGAGCTGTAAAAAATTAACAGTAAATGTCTTGATCATATTAAAAAAAAAAATGGGTTGAACACTATCACCAAACTTACAATGATATTACATGTAGAGAAACTAATCAGACATACATGCTCCTTAAAAGAGTATCTGGCTTCACAGCAAACTAATTAAAACCAACCAAACTATAGTTAATACCCCTAATGGAATGAATTACCCAACCTCCAATATCCAACCTCAGTCTTCAAGGTTTTAAATGAAGTTCAGGTTTTGTATCATTAAACACATCTACAATATAGTTCTATGACTTTCTAAAACAACTGAACTCATATCCAACGACAGCCTACAGGATTTTACATCAAATGCAATCCTTGTATGACTAGTACATGAACTGAAATATAATTTCAATAAACCCACCGGAATGAATCAAGTTAAGCCACTCTTAATAAGAACATTCTCATTGAACCCATACGGTCCCACTAATTTAAACAACAAGCGGCTTTTCTAAGTGCATAGTATGATGATTAGCCAGTTACAAAATGCAACAAGTCCATTTTTGGAATAATTCATGAGTGAACATTTGCAAATACACTACCTATTGAACATCGAACAAAACTACAACTTAGTTCATATCCAACGTCCGCCTCAAGGGTTTTATATCAAACTCAGACCTTGTATGACTAGCACAGGAAATGTATTATTATTACTATAAACACTCCAGAATTTATAAAGTTAACCCACTCATAATAAGAACTTCCTCATCGAACCATTGCGGTCCCACTAATTTGAACAATTAGGCGAAATTACAACGTGCATAGCATGGTGTTTCACCTGTTTCAAAACGCAACATCTTTACAATAAACTTCACAGAATTAATCAAGTTACCCACTTATAAAAGGAACTTCCTCATTGAACCCATGTGGTCCCACTAATTTGAACAACAATCGACTTTACAGCGTGCATAGTATGATGATTAGCCATTTACAAAATGCAACCATGGTTGGCGCAGTTCATTTTCTGAATAATTCACGAGTGAGCATGTGAAACACGATAGAATATCGAAAAAAAATATAACTTTACTCATATCCAACATGTCGTGAGAGTTTTGCATCAAACGCAGACCTTGTATAGCACAGGAAATGCAATATCATCGCAACAAACTCCCTGGAACTAATCAAGTTAAGCCACTCATAATGAGAACTTCCTCATCAAACCCATGCGGTCCCACTAATTTGAACAATTAGGCGAAATTACAATGTGCACAGCATGGTGTTACACACAATATCATTACAATAAACTTCACAGAACTATTTAAGTTAAGCCACTCATAATAAGAACTTCCTCATCGAACCCATGCGGTCCCACTAATTTGAACAATTAGGCGAATTTACAACGTGCATAGCATGGTGTTTAGCCTATTTCATGATGCAATATCATTACAATAAACTCTTCAGAATTAATCAAGTTAAGCCACTCGTAATAAGAACTTCCTCATTGAACCCATGTGGCCCCACGAAATTGAACAATTAAGTGATTTACAAAGTGCCTCGTATGATGCTTCGCCACAGTTACAAAAATCAAGCAGTCTTTCCAGTCCAGCTTTTGATACCTATACCTATATAGTAAATTTTTCCTAATACATCAGCAATCACATAACCTCATGTATAGCCACTACGTAATTCATCTAATCTTTTTGCGCCGTAAGATTGGTAATTCAAATTAACCCTAGTAAATTATTTGTTAAATATATATATATATATATATATATATATATATATATATATAATGAGTATCTAAAGATAAACTTCATACCTCCCAAAACTCCTCGAGAATGCAGGTTACGATCGTCAATGGGCTCTTCTGCAATGCAATATGCTCTTCGCAATGTTTTCCCCTCTTCAGTTTGATCCCGATCTCAACCTTAATAGCGCCGCGTTGAAGAAAGAGTGAAAGAGATCACGAGGGGGGAAGGAGACTGCGGGAACTCGCGTCAGCGCCTCTGTGGCGTGTTGCAGAAATGCATTGCGCTGTTGATGCGCTACAGTAGCATTGGTCAGCAGCGTGCTGTGATCAAACGCTACCCATGCGCTGATGCAGCGCTTCACGCAATGCGAGTTGCTCTTGCAACGACACCCTCGAGCAGCGCTGCTGCAGCTCTTTGTGCTTACAGGGTTACTACTGCAGCACTTATTGAATTTCCGTTTAAAAGCAGGAATCTATTTAATAATTTTTGAAACCTTTCTTTGTGGTAGAACATTGATGCTATAAATGTAATGAGTGAATGACATGCACTTATAAAGGAAACACACTGAGAAAGACTGCGGAATGTGGGACAAACTCAGGTAAGTATAACCTAACAATATCTCTTCAGGCAAAAAAATGTACAGATGTTTTTTTATGCTCGGATTTGGGATGGTTCATACGTATGCAAAATAGTTAAACCGACATAAATAATTTATTATTTTTCTTTCTAGGGTACTCAACGTGATGATATATTAAATAATTTGGAACCACCAATTGAAAAGGTATGACTATTAAGACGTACTTATGATATCACAAGAAAATTCACTTTCATGGTGCAAATGTCAATTTATCATGAGTTTGGTATCTGATGAAATCTACTAGCTGTCGCAATGACTTCTCCTTTTGTAGTCTTAGAGTTGTGACTGATGTCATCTCATAAAGAGTTCACTACTTTATCTTGTTTGCACTGTCTTGTCTTGCTAATGCCAAGAAGTTGAATTTGTATTCATGGCGGTTTTTTTTCTCATTGACCTAGGAGCCTAGGATTGCACAAGGAAATACATCAGCGCCTGCAAGTCTGGAGAAAGTTGAGAATGAGCATTCCATTTCTGCAAACTCACTTACGACGATACTTGAGGATAACAATGAGAACAGCTACTTCAGAGGTGGATTTCCAACTAGCACACCGATTGCGCAAGACCCTAAAGAAGAGGAACAGTCAAGGCTCTGCTCTCACACTCAATGCACTGCTAATGATGTCATATTAATGTGCTTGGCCCTTAGCTTCCGCCATAGCTTAACTTGGGTGGCAATGACAGATATTTAAAAAATGATAAATGCAATATTTGGCCATAAAGTAATTAAGGCAAGTAAGTATAGCGTTCTGAAAACATTACAGGAGCAAGAATCCTTGAATATGTCATATCATGTTTATTGTCCTATTTGCTCATTTTATATTGGGAAGACAGATCATTTAAAGGGTTTTATGCTGTGCCAGATTTGCAAAATAGATGTAAATACTGCAGTGAAAGCCAATTACTTTATGACCCTTTCACTTGAATCTCAGCTGAGGCAGTTGTTGCGAGATACAAGCGTAGCGGAAATTATATTAAATTATCGATTTTCACGTTCAAAAGAAAACAGCAACAACCTAGAAGATATCTATGACGGCTCAGTTTATAAAAGGCTCTCCCCTCATGGTAATGTTTTGTCACATCCAGAAAACTTTTCTTAAAGTTTTTTTTACTGATGGTGTAGCCCTTGGGAAACAATCTCGGAAAAAAACCTTATGGTCAATTTATATTTCAATAAATGAGCTGCCTCCCAAAGAAAGAAATAAAACTATGTTGCTTTGTGGACTGTATGTTGGTCCTGAGGATCTAGAGCAATCTGTGTTTTTGAAGCGTTTTGTAGAGGAGGCTAATCAACTATCAAATCAAGGGTTCACTTGGACACATAAAGGGAAGGAAATGAAAAGTAAAGTTATTCCTCTAATAGCAATTGCTGACTCTGTTGCCCGTTGTAAGCTTTTAAATTTACAATCCTTCTCTGCGCATTACGGTTGCACGTTTTGCTATCAAAAGCAAACTCGAACACTGGAGAGACTTAAATTCACAATACCAACAACTCCTGTGCAAGAGCGTACTGTTGAATCCCATGCGCAAGATTTGGTGAAAGTTTATGAACAACGCTTTGCATCTAAGGAACACGACAGGGTAGTCAAGGGCGTAAAAGGTCCATCCTGTGTTCAAGATCTGAATTATTTCGATCTTTTTGAAGGATTTGTTGTTGACTACATGCACAATATTCCACTTGGTGTTGTCAAAACATATTTTACTTTAGTAACTGACAGCACTAGGATGAAATTCTGGTATAGTTTGGATAATGAACAGTTTGCAATGGAGGATGTTTTAAGTCAAATTGAGGAGAGGATGAAAACAATAACACCCCCTTCATCAATAACAAGAACACCTAGGAGAGTGAAAGACGCAGCAAATTGGAGAGCTAATGAGTGGAGATCATTCCTTCTCTTCTATGGCATCCCTTGTCTAAAAGGTATTTTGAAAAAAAAGTATGTGATTCATTTTGGTATGTTGTCTAAAGCTACTAATTTATTGCTACAGAAATCAGTTAGCTTATGTGATGTAAAGGAAGCTCACAGACTTCTTTTATTGTTCACTTTTTATTTTCAAAAATACTTTGGAGAAGAGCATATGTACTATAATATTCACCTTTTATCTCATATATGTAAAGGGGTGCTAAAGTTTGGTAGTATTTGGACCCATAACGCATTTATGTATGAGGGGAAAAATCGCCACTTAATTCAGCTCAGTAAAAACCCCTGCAGTGTTGTTTTGGAAATATCTAGAAAATATCTTATGCTAAAAGATTTGCCATGGTTGTGTGAAACTTTAGCTTCCACTGACCACACTTTGTTTTTCTGTGAGGATATTTTAGATCAAAAATTGGTGAGATTTGTGCGTGGAGGTTCTTGTGTACTTTTGGGAAAAGCAGAACTGTTAATTGTGAATGACCATGAAAAATTTCTCCTTGTTGAAGAAGGATTGGAAATTTGAAAATGCCACTCTTATAAAAGAATGTTGTGCAATGGAATGAGACTTACAACTTCACTGTATTCCTCAAACAAAAAAAACAATGATTCAGTGACATCTGATAACAGTAGTTACGTTATTCAGAACATTTGTGTTCAGAACGAGGCAGTTGTTCTGCTAGTGCAAGAAATTTTATTAGAAGATAGTTGTGTATTGTTTAGTGATGATGTAGAACTAAACCACATTCGTGAAGTAAGAGACTTCGGCAGATTTATGTGCTTAAAACCTGAGTTTATTTTTGCCCAGTGTGTTTTCATTGAGACACTGTCTGGCACTTTCCTTTCCAAAATGCCGTTATGTCGATTGATAAGGCTTGGGAAAACATCGAAAAATGGTCTTTCAGTCTAAACATTGTATAATATTCCTAAATGTTATATTTTGCTATAAACTATGTTCTCTCTTTATGTGCCTTTTATTGGAACTCTTGAATATGTAAAAATAATTACCTTTAATAAAAGGCCTTGTACAATATTTCTTATGATTTTCAAATATTAATCATTATCATGGCTATCAATGATTAATAATTGCGCTAAATGATCAGTGTGAAAATTGTGGATTGGAGATTAATCTCTTCTTCTTCTGCTATTGCAAAACTCACAATTCAGATAGAAACAAGATTTATTTGTCAACTGTAAACTTTTATAGACATTTCTCCAATTTGACTTACAATTCCTTGCACATTAGCGATAGAGATGACCTCATGGTGGTCTTCTGTTCTTTACTTTGACCATCAGTGAACATATGCTCATGAGTGAGACTGCGAGTGGACTTGCATGGTTTTTTTTCGTTTTTTCCTCACAATTGATTTGCAATTAAAATGGTAATACTGCGTCATGGCTTTAGGAGCGTTCCAACATGTTTCAAAACATTCTCAGCAGCGATCATCGGGTGTTCATTTGCGTTCCATAACAGCCCAGGCAGACAACGTTCTTGAGTGTTCCAGAAAAGAAAGGCAAACACTCTTGGTAGGAATTTTCTCAGGCGTTCATCTACGTTCCAAAACAGCCCAATCGGATAGCGTTCTCGAGTGTTCCAGAACAAAAAGGCAAACACTCTCAGTAGGCACTTTCTCAGGCGTTCATCTGCGATTCAAAACAGCCCATTCGGATAGCGTTCTCGAGTGTTCCAGAACAGAAAGGCAAACACACTCAGTAGGCACTTTCTCAGGCGTTCATCTGCGTTTCAAAACAGCCCAGTCGGATAGCGTTCTCGAGTGTTCCAGAACAGAAAGGCAAACACTCACAGTAGGCACTTTCTCAGGCGTTCATCTGCGTTTCAAAGCAGCCCAGTCGGATAGCGTTCTCGAGTGTTCCAGAACAGAAAAGCAAACACTCTCGGTAGGCATTCTTCTGTGTTCCCAGAGTGTTTCTGAACTGGGTAGTCATAACAGCGTTTACGAACGTGCGAGAACAGTGAGGGAAACACAGATAAACGTCGAAGAACACCAACAAACGCTATGAGAACGCCTAAGAACGCACATGAACGCTATAAGAACACCTGTAAACGCACTCCAGCAGCGTTCTCAGCCTCCTTCATTTTCGCCAGGCATCAAAGATAGGATTAAGGTAAAAACATATTATAAAATTAATGTGGTAAAAGAAGATCTTTATTCCGTGTCAGGCAAATACAAATTTGAGGAACCCTTCCTTCTGCCGGCTTGACACAGCCAATTTTTAGCCATCGTTTTACGACCAATATTTATCATTTGACGTAATATTACTGTCAAACAAAATACTATGAAGTTAACGCACCTTAATTATTACTCTGAGATGGCCACCAAATATAACAATTCGTAAGTTAGCGAACACTAGAAACACGAATTAAGTACGCACAACTTCTCCGCACGACTTTTTCTCTGCTTTCCAAAACAAGTAATGGCGGTACATGGAGGAAATACAATGTGACCCTATTGAAAATGCCCTATAGGAAATTTTTTTCCCAAAGTATATTGACAATGGGAAATCAACACTTTCCTATAGGAAAAATTTTCCTATAGGAAAAACATTTCCTATAGGAAATAATTTTCCTACAGAAACAAAATTCCTATAGGAAATAATTTTCCAATAGGAAAAAAATTCCTATTGGAAAATAATTCCTATAGGAAATATTCTATACGAAGCCTATTCCTATAGGAAATAAATACATTTAGTAATTTCTCCCAGGACGTGCATAATTTCATGGTAGTAAATTATACCAGAGACTAAATATAAGATTTTATTGAATATAAAAATTTTTACAATGACAGGGTGATGAATTACATCATGTCTTATTGTTTTCTTTACTTGGCCTTGGAGGACGGTTCATGTCAATACTTTTCGCAGCTATTGTTTTAGTCACTTGCTTTTTCATGAAATCTGCAGTCACCTCCCTCCTCTCCTGCAGCAGCCTACCCTTAAACAGTTCTGAAATGGAGTTCAATATAAGTATTTGTAAAATGCACATCACAGGTAACAATAAGTTCACTTTACTGATATTAAAGGTACTAACAATCAATTATTGGTTCTTGTATATAAGGTTAAGCAATACAAACCCTATAAGCAATATAACCCTAATTAAAAGCTCATGTCAAATTATATATATTGATTGTTTTCCTAGATAACATAGGATTAAGGATCAAGAACGGATTGACGGAATAATTTTACCATTACTATAACTATTAATGAGCTTCATACATGAAACACTAAGCCACTCACAACACCGAATAACACCTCATGCATCAGTGTACTATAAAAATTCTTTTGGGCTTTTGAATTACAATATGAAAGGGGTTCCACCATATTTCACGGCTCCCGACAGCAATGCATATATGTAATTGGGTTTGTTATTTTTACTAACCAATTATAGAATCCAATAATTCAGGGGGCATCTTTGTTTTCCCAGCTTTTTTTCCAACAAAAGCAGGAGATGGTGCACCGGTTACACTGTAATTGGCCAAGGCCTCTCCACACACTGCATATGCGGCATCGCGCAGAAACTTGGAATCATATTTTTCTCCTTCCTTGATCCTGTCCAGGAGGAGGAACAACGATACTTTGATCCACACTCCATCCATCACATGTACCTGAAATATGTTCATCAATGCACTTTAAATGTATTTGAATAACAAGAATTGAACAGGAATTTTGTATAAGAAAACAAAATATCACTACTTACCCAGGAGCCTCTTTGTGTCATCTTCTCGTGAAGGATGTCTACAGGACGATCTGTTGAAGTATTTTCTTCCTCCACATCTAACTGTATACGTGGTGACTCAGAGGCACCCTGGATATGGTCAGTGGACGCCAACATCTTAACATCAATGGGCTTCTCTGGTTCCAGTTCTTCTTGCAATATCTGCCAAAAATTGACAAAAAATGCATTAAGGAAACCATAATCCCCACAAAAAAGATTAGATGCACCATTTAATGGTAAACACATGTCAAGTTGTTCACAGTCACACCCCTCAACATGTCCTTTCTCACATATATACCTTAGGCAGATGCTCAGCCCACTCTTCATCTGCTCTTCCTACTTCCATTGAATTCTCCTCACTATTTTGAGATATCCAATGTGCTGGAAGATTTGTGCGTTTCGGGCTACCTGGCATAGCTTGAGGAGGCCGGTGAGAAGAGGATGGCAACTGTAGATTTGATTTCAAATCATTGCCTGAATTTCTTCCTATACCCTTCTCGACAATACCTCTTTTCTCTGGAAATCAATATTTAAAATATGCAGTAAGTGCAATCTAGATTATCCATAAAAACATACGTATTCGCATGCAACACTTGTATTATGCTCATGTAAGATATATAAAATGTTATATTTATGAAGTGCTAACTGATAAAACTTAAATTTTTAATTGTGAACCATTTTAAAACTCACCCACACTATTTCCAGCAATCACTTTCTCATGCAACTGCTGCAGCAGAAGGATGTTTTGAGCTGAAAGTTTGGAATAATTGCTGGCTAGCAAGGTGAATTCTTTCTTCAGTCCCTCATATTCCAGTCTGACGACCTCCAGCGTTTTTCTGGAGGAGAAGCACTTCTTCTTCCATTTCTCGGCTTCTGTGTTCGGGTGTTTACTTGCACAGTTTTCTTGCAGAACCTGACGTATTTCCATTGTCTCGGAATCATTGCGTTTTCGCTTCTTCACCTTCTGAAAATATAATGTAATGGGAAATTCTCTAACAAAGAGTTAAACAAACCCAGCTACTGCTGGCAATGAATTGACATGCAGTTTTTGTCAGAAGAGAAATTTTTGTCTTGACACCAATCCCCAAAACAGAGAAGACAAACTTACCTCTCGCATATCACGTCTACTTTTAGGGCAGTCTGACTTCGTACTAATCACGGCCGTACGGAGCTCATTCCGCAACAGATGGGGCACCTTCGGGTATTTCAGCCTGATTGTTGGCTTTACCAAATCTCCATGTTCATTAACATACTCCACCCGTTCCGACTGCCACTTCTCCAAGTCTTTCAAGTGGCGTTCAGCATGAAGGACTTGCGCAGAGTAGAAGTCTTCTTCCTCGTCTGTCTCACTCGCACTTCCCGAAACGTTGGAGTTATCCCTCCATTTCACCCAAACCGCCACCGATTTATCCACTTCGTCGAACTTGACCATTTTCTTTGTTCCCGCATCCTTCACTGCTGAGAGAGGCACAATTTTCCTATCCTTCCAAAGATGGAAGTAAACGTAAGCATACCCTTGCTCATTTTCGGAATTCATCTCCGATTCCACTTTCCTCGCCGACACAACGTTCGAGTGAATATTTTACCACCGTCAGCCTTCGCAAAACACACAATGAGATCAAGTAGCGAGTACGTGAACAAGACTGAAACAAGACGTGAACAAGAAAAGTACGCGAAGAAGACTAAACTAACCTACACAGATAGAAAAATGCAATTTATAGATGAATGTAGAAAATGAAAACCTAGCGCTAGAAAAATGAATAAAAAACTAAATTTTTAATTAGAAATTACAAAAAAATGCCTAAGACTATACCGTAAAAGAATTAAAATAGGTACAAATGCAGTGAAATACGAAATGCTAACTCTACCTCTAAACCACGCTACAAACAAAAAAGTGAAATTAAAGAATTAGTGAAATGGAATGCTGCTATAACTATATAGATATGAAGAATAATATATAAAATATAATTAATTTAGTAAAAAAAAGCGAAAGTTTAGAAATAGAAAAAAATTCTCAAATATTCGCTCAACTCTACTTAACCTCAAACGTGCTCAAGCTTGGGTATCCCTCGTATAACGATCTTCAACTGTTGACCTGTAATGTGCCCGCTAGAGAGCGTAGCAAACACGGCTAACAAAACATGCCTGTGACCCAAGGTGAGTAGAGAGAAGGTGGTCTCAGCTGGCGGGCAGGCTTTCGCGTGACGTCACTGTATTCCCGTCTCCCTGCGACACATTAGCAGAACGCGGAAAGAAGGGAATTCGCATAGTCTGTGAACGGCTTAACCTGACAAAAAATCACTGCCGTGCATTACTATAACTATGCAGAATGTCAATATAAATGCTTTAATTACTTTGAGAACTCAAATCACTGGTTTCTCAGTCGGCAACTGAAAAAACGTTAATTCATACACTTCGCTGTAGATACGCAACCAAGCCTCCGTGAAGTTCGTCAGGTTTGTTGTTTGCATAGAGAGAAAACAACAAATGAAATATTCAGAGTCCATTATTCAAGAAAATTAGATTACTCCATAGTTCACTTGGCTACGAGAACAATTATGACGGGGAAAATACAATTCACTGATACATTTACAAAATACCCTGCGAGCCACCTCAGGGGTGTGTGGCAGGGGGTGAGTATTCACCAACATGCATTACACTATACCCTAAAGGTAGTGTAATTACGACTAATTATGCATTAGCATAAATCGCTAATCCTTGTCACGAGACGAAGCCTCACAAGTATGCACTACACTACAGATATTATCACAATGGAGAGGGACCGTTAATATCTATGTATTTTGCAACTATAAAAATGGACGGAGACTCAAGAGTTATGTAAAAAACATGCACGGCGTGTTGTTAGTACTAGGTAACAGCTAAGGATTCAAGTACTAGGGAGTACTACTACTACTACTAAGAGCTACACTACCTAGCGACAAACCTAGATAGAAGTCTCATTGGCACTTGCTATGGTCCCTTATCGTTCGTGGGAAAAAGGACATTTTAAATCTGTCCGTTCTGCAGTCTAGTTCCATAATTTTATTCTCATGATATGATCTACCGTAGTACCTATGTCGGACCGGTAGCTTGACCGGTAATTTCTCGAATATGTTTACTCCACGACAGATCATTAGTCAGTTTAACTCCGAGGTATTTAACCAGTTCTACAGTATCTAATTTGCTGTTTTTATGCAATAGCTGTTACAAGGAACGTTTTTCCTTTTCCAAAAATTCATAACAACGCATTTTTTCAGGTTTAATTCTAGCTGTCACATGGGAGTGACATTTGCAGTTTTCCACTAGTCCATGGGTTCTTTGTGTTCGTTGGTGGATTTACTAAATATATTCTGCAAGTAGGGTGCTAAATCACAAGCTAATTCTCTATCGATAGGCGGCATCTTTTGCTGGAAGTGATCATTAACCTTTACGGATGTAATCTGTGATGACTTGGTAAACACACTTTGAAAGTAGGAATTCAACAAGTTGGCTTTATCCGAACTGCTTGTTAATAATTCGCCAATTTCGTTTCGTAGTGGAATAACTGTTGATGTATTGCCTTGAACTTCCCTTATTATGATCAAAAAGCCTTTGGGTTGTCCTGTAACCGTTCTACTAATGTTTTTCTTTAAAAATCCATAATGCATTCCGAAATGCATCCTTTGCAGTGGCTTTAGACTGTTTGTATTTTTCAATTATTAAATTTTGATCACCAGTGGACAAATCTCTACGGAGTTTTTGCATCTTGGCGTGGCATACTCTCTGACATCTTAACGATTTTCTCACTTCTGCATTGTACCATCTTGGTTCGCTGCCCTCTTTTTTTACTTTACTTGAAATATATTTTCTGATCCCCGAATGTACGATCGAAAGAAAAACTTTCCAACTACCCTCCGTGTCTAACTTTACGCTTGATTCCTGGAAGACAGGAAGAGAATTTTTTAGATGACTCTTCAGCGCATTTAAATCGGATTTTTTTTAAATGTAGAATTTTCTTCTTTGTTTAAAACTTTTAATTATAATCAGAGAAAACTTTGCAGTAACTACTCTATGGCCACTAATGCCATCAACATTGTTACCATTACAGCCCTTAATTATTTGTTGCGGTATATTTTTTGCCAATAAATCAAGAATGTTGTCCCCTCTATTAGGCGTCGTAGCTATCTGATGTAGGGCATTTTATGAGAACGTGTACAGCAGGGACTGGCATATATCTTTGTCTCTTCCCCCTTATATGTAGCTTTAGGTCCTGCAATCTATAGAGGGCGTATTGAAATCTCCACCTATGATTAAATTTATTTTGGTGTTCCAGGATGTGATGTTCTTTATTTGTGTTTTGTGTTCTAAAATTGAGGTGACGTCGGTGTTAGGTGGCCTGTAGTATGCGCACACGAATATTGTTTTTTATTTAGGGCATTAATAGAGTACCATACAGATTCTAGGCTGGTATCTGGGACGATTTCCGCTTGACTGACAATGGTATTCTTTACAGCTATAAATACTCCGCCTCCAGTTTGGTTGGACCTATCTTTTCTGTAAACGTTGAATGATTTAGGAAAATTTTCACTATCAGAAATATCGTCCGTCAGCCAACTTTCTGTGCCAATAATGACGTTACACTCCGTGCTATGAATAAGGTGGTGAAATTCTGGAATCTTATTTTTTAAACTACGGCAGTTAACTACTGCGACGACTAATGCTTCATGATTATTGTTTATGCGTTTCGGGAACATTCAAGATTGCTGTCTTCAATTACACAGACTAGAGCTTTTTCTATGAGCAATTGATACACAGACTAGAGCTTTTTCTAGGAGTTAAAGGTGTTATTTCAGGCTATATATTATGTTTAACTTGGAGGCCACAAAATATTTCGGATAAATCCAAAAGCACACCAGGCACAAGTCACACTCGGTAAGCCGCTAACTGCTGGGACGCGGAGAAAGGCTACTCATGAGTTTCGGGAATACAGTGACGTCACGAGACCCATCGGCCATTAACGCCTGGTTCAGCTGAGACCACCTTCTATCTACTCACCTTGCCTGTGACCGTCATAATATACAAAGGTGTAAAATAAACAAGGTGTCGTTACAGTAAATTGAGAACATTCTGCATCAGACTAACGATGGATAATTCTGCAAGTGACAATGGTGGAAAAAGAGGACGTTACAAACGTCACTTAGACCCCAGCAATAGTGCTTCAATCATACTGCCGCATACAAGAAAAAGGCATGGAATAGGTTCCTGTGATGTTTCAGATGACAGGCTGCAGGTATGGAGACAAGCTCTCCTATCAAACCCGGTAAGCACATGCTACTTAAAGCAACGAAGCCCCTCATCTTCGAAAATACCATTTATCAACTCAAATTTTTATATTGTTCTTAGAATACTCTTTCTGCAAGCGGGAATGGGTCCAATGCAAATGATAACTCGTGCAGCCGGGAGCGTCGTCAGTCTGCTGTGGAGGTATGATATTATCTCGCAAAAATATTTTATCTGCTAGCGGCACTTAATTGTGTATCAACAACTTTACAGTCATAAATGCTATAAATTTCATTGTAAAAAACGCCGTTACACATTATACACATATTTATGCTTCCTGCGTGCTTAATTGATTTTCATTCGAATTCCTACAGGTAATTTCTACTGCGCCAATGAAACCAGATGATAGTCTACACCCTGTGGCATATACAAGTGATTCGGACATCGAGAGCATTCAAAGTGGTGAAATGCATGCACATTCAGATACGGATTGTGATGTTAGCTTCAGTGACAGTGTAGTGAGTGAAGCAGATATGATGTTTGAAGATGATGATTCCAGTTATGGGGAATACATGAGCTCATCCTTTTCACCATTTGAAAACTTAAGAAGTTATCAGTCTGATTATAAATCTCTGCCAACTCCCAGTGAGACCAAATTAAGTATAGGAAAAATTCTGGTAATGGTTCTTTCAATGGCATCAATGCACAACTTTTCACTTTCAGCCATAGTTGATATTATGAAAATGTTAAATTTAATCTTTGATACTACTAGTTTTCCAGCCACTAGGTATCTTTTCAAGAAAATCTTTAACCCAAAACACAAAATGAAATTTCACATTCTTTGTGAATTTTGTGAGGCTTATTTAGGACAAAAACCTTCTGCTAAGGGTAACACGTTTTTAGTTTGTACGCATTGTGGCCATAAAAACAATGTAAATGGTTACTCCTATGACTATTCTTTTATCACTATTGATGCAGGTAATGAAATTCGGGAAATTATAAAAGAATGTCCTCAAATTTTAGATAGAAAACTCCCCCCTGGAGATACATTTTCTGATTTCTGTGATGGCTTGAATTATCAAAAAAGCAGGCGAGAGAACTCACAACATTTCATAACCTGCACATTTAATTGCGATGGTACTCCCGTATCCAAATGTTCATCGACTTCAATATGGCCAATATACCTTATGATAAATGAGCTTCCAATTGAAGTACGCCATGGAAAAATGGTGTTAGCAGGGCTTTGGTATGGGAAAATGAAGCCTAAGATGAGGGTATTTCTCACCCCATTTGTGGAGTCAATGAATACTCTCAGAGAAAAGGGACTCAAAGTGAATTTGGGAAATGATACAAAATATGTTAAAGTGTTAACACTTTGTTGTTGTGTGGATTCTGTTGCCAGGCCTCCTATGCAAGGGATTTCATATATCAGAGGTTTTGGTTCATGTAGTTGGTGCCTTCATCCAGGTGAGACTGTGGAGCATTCATTGAAATTCCCTTATAAGAACCCTAAACCACAGGATCGCTCAGAAGCAAATTTTAGAAGTAACTACATCTCATCATTTGCGGATAAAAAAAGTCATGGGAGTCACTACTGTTAGCACGTTAATTAATCTGGAGGGTTTCTCAATGATCTGGGGATTTGTGCCAGATTATATGCACTGCTGTCTGCTGGAAATCGTGAAGAGATTCCTGAATTCATGGTTAACTCATACTGGGACAAACTATTACATAGGTACTCAAACAAACGTTTTGTATTTGGATAGTCTTTTGGTGAATATATCACCACCTCAATTGCTGAAGCGCCAACCTATTACTCTCACTTGTCGCAATTTTATGAAAGCTAGGGAGTATGAGAACTGGTTTCTCTTCTACAATGTTCCTGTACTGAAAGGTACATTGCCTCCAGAATTTATCAACCACTGGAAGCTATTTGTCAACTCTGTACGAATACTCCTCCAGAATGAAATTACGAGTGATGAAGTTGACAAAAGTCAGTTAATGCTGGAAGAGTTTGTATGTAAAACTGAAGTATTATAAGGCAAAAATGAAATGACGTACAACATACATCAGTTGCTACATTTGCCTGAAAGTATGAGAAGATGGGGTCCCTTGTGGGCACACAATGGTTATCCATTCGAATCTGAAAATGGTTCTTTAAAAAGAGCACTGAAATGTACTAAAGGTATACCACACCAAATTGTGAGGATTTTAGAAATTACACAATCACTCTCAGTTTTAAGCAAAGTAGTTGAAGTAGGACCTGATATTATGAAGTTTTTCCAGATAAGTGGTCAGAAAGCTAAACTTCTTCACAGTGTCAAGACCAAGGAAAACTATTCACTTCTTGGGAAACATCCAGGTTTACTGAGAATATCAATGGAATATCCAATGGGGGCACACTTTTTGAATATGATAGGCTTATATGGAGAGGGATAACTCATAGTAAAATGAATTCTTCAAGCTGTAGAAAAACCAATAATTCCTATATTGAGTTAAAAGGTGGTGCATTTGCCCAAATAATCAATGTATTATTTGAATCAATTCCGGGGGTAGTGTACTTTGTAATAAAAGAACTCAAAGTTGAAAGAGAGAGAGGATTGCTGCACACCTACAGAGTCATAAGCAAATGGAGAAGAACTTCATGCGTTATTCCAGATATAGTTTGCGTTGCAGTATATTTGGATCTTGGTAATGGAACTGACTATGTGAGTTCCATACCGGTGAACCATTTTCTAATGAATTTTTAATCTTTTCTAAAAATGGCTTTATTGTAAAATCTTTTAATTTGAAATGAAATATTGTAAAAACTTGTCATTTATGGTGATGTATGCATTATATTTGTGAGAATGCAGAACTATTAATAAAATGAAATGTTTTCTTTTTTAATTTCTGTGGTTAATCATTCAAAAAGTTGTTATTCACAGTTAAATTTACAGGGAAATCAGAGTATATCATACTACCTACTTATCTGATGGAAAGACTAATTGTATGTGCATTGCATGATGGAAAATAGCCTTTATTAAAAAAAAATATTTACTTTCTTGTCCATATATGGTGAAACGTTGCACACTATAGGAAACTTATATAGCTTAAGCTTCTCTATATTGAAAAATGTTTCATTATGTGAAACCATCATGTACCTATGGTAAAATATTCATGTTATAGAAAAATTGCTAATTCCTAGGAATTAGCTATGGAAACCTTTTCCTAAAATAGGAAATATTCGTGCTATAGGGAAATTTCTCATTCTTACAGGAAAATTTCTCGTTCCTATAGGAAAATATTCGTCCAATAGGAAAATTTCTTGTTCCTATAGGAAAATATTCTTCCTATAGGAAAATTTATCGTTCCTATGGGAAAATATTCGTCCTATAGGAAAATTTCTCATTCCTATAGGAAAATTTCTCGTTCCTACAGGAAAATATTCGTCCAATAGGAAAATTTCTCATTCCTATAGGAAAATTTCTCGTTCCTATAGGAAAATGTTCGTCCTATAGGAAAATTTCTCATTCCTATAGGAAAATTTATCATTCCTATAGGAAAATTTCTTGTACCTATAGGAAATTTATTGTTCCTATAGGAACCTTAATCGTTCCTGTAGGAAATTTTCATTTCTATAGGAATTTACATAATTCCTATAGGAATTCACATAATTCCTATAGGAAACCAATGGGGCATTTTCAATAGGGGAGTCAATTACGATATTCAGAGTGGCTTCTATAAATTCAATTATCTGCCACAGGCGCATCATCATTTTTCAGGGTACATTAAAATCTGTGAAAGAAATTTTCCTTATCATATTATTGATTCATTACGTCGTAATTTTAAAATAATGGTTGTTAGCGTGATTCTAGTTTTGTGTATGCTTGCCGTACAAGATACATTATTTTACATAATGTAAATTCCGGCAGAATACCGCTGTTATACAGCAATATAACCAGAAAAAATACACAATGTAAAATATACATCATTATACGTCATAAATACATTATGTATGACTTAACCTGTGCTGTATGGGTTAGGAGATTTTCCTTATTAGTTCGCCCCCAACTTTTACATTAGTGGACATTGATATTGCACAATGGTCTGAAAGCATAGGACCAAAATCATCTATGCTAAAATCACACACATTAAAGCCAGTAATTACATTATCAAGGCAGGCTAGTTTAGAAAAATTATTAAAAGTTGCTGTGTGATCTTGAATCTGGACTTTATTTTGTCTGTTATTACATGTTAGTACTGTTACATTTACACTTGTCAACTGAACACAAAATTATGAATATTTAGGATTAAAATTGCTCAACCTCTAGGTAAAAAGTGAATATGTATTAGCACCAGCCGCGGCTTTAGAACATTGATGATGGCAAACCCCAACACAGGTTATCCTCTGGGCCAATACTTATACGAGTATATTCGCCCTTAAATTGGTATGCATAGTAGTTCATGTACACAAGTAAATAAGTATACATTACGGATGTATATGAGCAAATACTTACTATCGCCTCCAACTGCCATGAAGTCGTTCGAAGCAGCTGGCCCATTTCTTGTGACGACTTTTAGAATTATAATCATTATTAGAATTAATCAATACATTTTCCGCACTAGAAAGGCATGGATGCTGCCCCAATAGCTGAAAGTCCACCTTCAGATGGCATGTCCCACATCTAAGTTCATCGGCAATACTCTGAAGGGAAAAAGCACGTGTATATAAAATAAAGGCCACACAAATGTAAGAAAAGCACGAAATTGAGTAAGTCCAACATAATGAATACAATTCCCTGAATGTTTTTGCGATACACAAATATTAATTGGCGAAAATTACTCGCAAATAATAATCAATTACACCAAGTGGAATTTGAGGTGCGAAATGCATGCTGAATAGTGAAATAGAAGCGTCAAAAATCAACAGCGTGAAGAAATAGGATATTTTTCTTCACAAACAGATCCCCACGGATATCCAGCAATCTTCAAATGTGTCCAGCTGCACGTTTAAGTGATGCTCAGCACCCCCACTGCACCCTTGAATGCCTCGGTCACGGATATTAAAAAAATTAAATACACATTTCTATACTCGGTTGTAGGAATCACGGGTAGAAATGTTGTGATAGAGAGGTGGTTGTAGAACTTCATTTGTTTCAGCGCACAGTAATGTCCCGTTTCCACTACTAGCGTACGCACGCGCGTACCAAGGTGAGTAGAGTCTCTTTACTCACCTTGCGCGCGTACCAACCATCGATGCGTTCACACGACAGGTTCTTGCCCACGACCATCGCATCGGGTTAAAGAAGTGAATAACGAAATTCACAATTCTAAGGTAAGGGCATGTGTACCTTCGTTCTGGTTCATGCATTTTTAATGTTTGTGTTCTTTATATATTGCATAATGTTCCTTACAGGTAACGATTTCAACCTCGTAAGTTGGCCGCTAAAATATTTATGATTCATTGCCTATTGTAGATCACTCAAAATGGAGGACTTGTTACAAGCAATAGCTACGTACCAGCAATACATTTTTGCACGAAATAGGCGAGTGCAATTGCTGTTGCATCTGGCTCGACTGGAGGGAGCGATAGCGGCTATCGCTCAACGTCGTCGACGAAGAATTGCTAGAAGGGCGTTGGCATTCGTCCGATCCCAAGCGATGTGGGAGAGAGATGTGCCTACCTGGCCAGAGGATAAGTTCCTCCAGACATTTCGGATGTCGAGAGACACTTTTGAAATGCTCTGCAGGGACTTAAGGCCTATGTTAGTCGGCGAGGACACAGTGATGAGAGAGGCCCATTCCTGTGGACAAGAAAATAGCCATAGCTGTGTACTTCTTGAAGTCAGGGTCTGACTACGGAGTGGTTGGCATGGTATTTGGGGTCGGTAAAACGACTGTTTGCCGGGCCGTCTCCCAATTTTGTGCCTCCGTCCTGCGGTAGTACTTCCGGCGGAAAATAATTTTCCCGTCCACGGAGGATGAGTTGGCTGCCACGGCGCAGCAATTTCACGCCCGGTGGAATTTTCCGGGTATCATCGGGTCCGTGGATGGCTGCCATATTCCTCTTAAGACGCCGTCTCACCAAGGAGGAGATTATTTAAATTTCTAAAGGATGGCATTCCATCATCCTCCTGGCCGTTGTGGACAGTAAATACAGGTATTGTATCAATATGCGCATGAACTTATGAATTATGTACTATTTGTACTGTATATATTTCTATGAGCCTGTCTTGGTGTGTCTTCTGTAAGGGACGAATCCCAAGAATAAGATTTCCGCTCCGTATTGACGTATCATAGCTTAGAATATGAGTATAATGAACTAATAAACTTTGAAATCCAACAGCTTTGACGCAAAGGGTTGATCTAAGACACCTGATCAAACTAATTTCGTAATCGAAGTAATTTTGAGATTTAGCTTGATAATTTGTCGCAGTGGAATATGAAAGCCTTAAAAAATCACTGGTTTTTAGTTACTTCCATAATCATAAAGTCTGTAACCTTTTGTGGCACAATCTATTAACTTGAAAGCCAAATTATTGGTGTATACTATACTCTGCAGAGGCACAAGTGGTAAAACCTAGGCCACCGATATAGTTAGAAATATTACTTTCCTGGACATGATATCATCCCTCGCAAATCAAGAGCAAAACAGTGGCAGAGAACTTTATAAGCAAGAAAAACCTTGTAATGAAAGGGTTATTATATAATATTGATGTGGTATGCAAAATTTTCACCTTGTTACTCATGATGTAATTAATTTTCTATCCAGGTTCACATACACTGTGGGGTACCCTGGGAGCGTAAATGACGCTGGTGTGCTACGTGCCAGTGGTCTATGGGATATACTGACTGATGGTTCTATCCCAGGGGAGTATCACGTAATAGGAGATTGTGCTTTTCCACTAGGCCGCAATATGTTAAAACCTTTTGCACGACCAACACAACATTGTGAGGAGCATTTCAATTACCGGTTGGTATTTAATCTTTATCTAGCTGATATCATGTTACCCTTTGCCATTTATCCTTATTGAAATCACACAAACCTTTCACCTGTTACCTTTATAAGCCATACTCACCTCTATGCCTTCATTACACTCTAGGTTGTCCAGAGCATGAATGGCAGTGGAAAATGCGTTTGGGAGACAGAAAGTAAGATGGCGGGTAACTCCTTAAAGCCTCTCATATAGCAGTGGAAAAATTGGTGCAGATTGTAAATACATGTTGTGTCTTGCACAACCTCTGTGAATAAAACAGAGAGGTGTTCTGGCCGGATTGGCTTGAGGAAGCCAACGCTGCAGAAAGGTTATTTCCCCAACCAGGGGATGACGTTGGGGATGTATTCGTGGATGGCGTGGAAAAAAGGAGAGGGTTGGCGGAAGAATTATAAGAAAATTAATAAAACTGATTCACTCTATCAATGTTTTTAATTAATGTAAAATGTTTCCAAAGTCCCATCAGCCAATTTTACAATCAATTTGGTTGCATCAGGGGAGGGCCTGGTAGAGTGCAGGTCGGAGGAAGGAAAGGAAGATATTCTGGGGGAAGGAATGGCTATTGCGGGGCTCGGGGAAGGAATGGATCTTGCGGGTCTAGGGGAAAGGATGGATGTTGGGGTACTAGGAGAAGGAATGGAGGTAGGGAGTCTAGGGGAAGGAATGGATGTTGGGGGTCTAGGGGAAGGAATGGATGTTGGGGGTCTAGGGGAAGGAATGGTTGTTGGGGGTCTAGGGGAAGGAATGGATGTTGGGGTACTAGGAGAAGGAATAGATGTTTTGGGTCTAGGGGAAGGAATGGATGCAGGGGTACTAGGAGAAGGAAGGGATGTTGGGGGTCTAGGCGAAGGGATTCATGTTGGGGGACTAGGAAAAGGAACTGTTATTGGGGGACTAGGATAAGAGATAGATATCGAGGGGCTAGGGAAAGGACTGGCTGTAGAAGTGGGGTGGCAGAGTCTCTCCACCATATTTTGGAGGCACTGCAGGGCTTTTTCCTCTCTCGCCTCCATCACTGTGGGAGGCCCTCAAGAACGTCATAACATCATCTTGTTTCCACTTCTTTCGGGGCCTCGCCACAGTGAATGATGTGGATGGACCTTGGCTCTCAGACGGAATTCCTGTTTCCTCCTCAGAAGCCATAATTTATCTGCAAGGGAAACAGGAACATTGAATTTACATAACCTGTAGACATGTATGCCTATTAGACACACTTCATGCCTTTTTATTACGTCCAGAAGGAGTAAAATTAAAGTACAGAAGACTTCAATAGCACGCGACGTTTCAAAATTGTACTGTGAGAAATATCAATGTTATACTAAGGACCAAGGCAATTTTTTTCATAATTTAGTTGGAAATGATTTTAAAATGATTACAGTTACTACAGATCACTAAGAACTAAGTTAATCATGCCAGCAAATAAAAGTCAATCCTCCAGGGAGCGATTGAATTTGAAAGAAATATTGTTGTGAAATGTGGGACCATCACTTGGCAAGAGTTACATCAAAACATTATACACAGGAATTGGTTATCGACTTGAAGTCATTGTGAGGCTTGATCCACCAAACTAGATGCTATTGCTACACTGGGTGACTGTTTTACTCAGAAAATGCTATATCACCCATTTATGAATTATTTCCAATGAAAGTTTTCACATATGACCACAAGGCTATGAGGATTTTAGGGAAAAAATAATATGAGCCCTCGACTCTTCTTTTTAGCCTTAAAAAAATTCTTAAACATTTTCCTTACAAAATTTTTCAGCTGAAAACATTGTTTACAATTAATGCCATTATCACAAAAAGAGTCTTCCTTCCCCAGTAGCATTATACGTCGGCCCGACATCGCTTTCATGTCGGCAAAGTCGGCCGACGTATACGACATCGGGCCGACATCGGTTTACAGCATTTCGGACCAAGCTGCAGCCCACTTATGCCGATGTTGGGCCGACATGGGGCCGACATCGGAATACAATCTCGGTGTATGGTTATTACTAACTGATTTTCTTAGTGCTGGAACTAATTCCACCAGGATTATCCTTGTATATTATTCATAGCTGAGGAGTATTTAACATTCCGCTGCTATGGGATCCAATAGTACTAATTCGATTTGTTAGTTTGGCACAATTTGTGCCCTCTAAATGTTAATTAATTCTGCGTACCAGTACTGTACTCCACTCATTCCAAAAATAATATGCATTCTTACCAAATACTCATGTAATTCCCTGTATTAGAAAGGGCCATATCCTTCATAATCATTATTAATTATTAATTAATCAAATTATATGGATATCCCCTGGTCAATATTTTAAAGCTGAAACTCAACATCAAATAAATGAGAGTTAAAAAGTTTCCATACAATAAATGCAACCAATGTGTGAGAGAAGAGCATGAAGACGGGCCTGCCAGGAGGGGCCGTCCCATATTCTGCATACGAGGGTTGTTAAAGAAAGATTTCAGTGTTCAGAGGGCCCGCAAACCAGTACTTTCTTAGGGACCCAGCTCTGCCCTCGCCGGCCCTATTTGAAGATGCATGATGATAGTAGATATCATTGTTTATGGTAATATTGCATTTTAAATGTAATATTTGTTGAAAAAAGCCTTCGTTACATTTGCCATGGTCAAATTTTCCTTGTATTAATAACAATGTTGGTAGTATGTAGTACTGATATTACCACGGCACTTTTCAATGGTAAAATATATCGATAGATTGTTTTAATACTAATACACATTACAAATTTTTCGGCTCTTCATTCCAGATTGTGTTTGATAATTCGATTTATTCTTCGTTGAGGAACCATACTATTATGTTGAAGCCGTAATAGATAACTATTGCACAATCACAATTTGTAATTTGAAAATGGCGGCTAGCGGTAGCGGAACGATAGTAGACTATTGAATCCCCGTAACGATAATCGACTATGGAATCGACTTCAACCGGAAATTCGCCGTCACTCTTCATTCTCCTCTGCCTTGTTGCTTCGTGCGCATACGCTTAGTGATTCGATTTGCGGTTTTCCCAATTTTTATTGCGGTTTTCTATCTTTCATCAGTTCTTTTCAGAACTATCATCTTTCATCTCATTTTCGCTATCATCCTATCCATTTTATCGTTCACATTCATTCATTACATCATCATCACTATTTGTTTTGTCCCGTCGTACCTTGATTCCCTGCTCTCCTTTTCCTCCATCCTTTCCCCTTTATTTCCCACCAGTATTCATTTATTTATTATCACCTGATTCATTCATTTGAATCACCTGGTTTGATAATTCGCAATATTTATTGGTGAGATACTGCTGCGTTTCGAGCCCCCACGTGTTGAGCGGAGACCTCCGGCTCCCAAGTGTACCCTTCGGGTGTTTGTTGGAAGGTGTGCAGCTCATCTAGGAGATCCTTTACTCCTCAGGCTACCTCAAGGTAAGATTTTGGCTTTATTTTTATTTTCTAATCTTGGATTTCCTTCGCATAGGGAAGTTACTCTACCCTCGCTTCACCTAACTTCTCCAAATACGATGGAATCGTGAACCTCTGCATTTGCTTATTGTGATCATGATATTGTAATTGCTTTAAATCTTAATGTGCGATGAATATGTTCGTGACTGTTGAGGTCTATGTAAAGTGTGCTCATCGGCGTTACTTAGATTTGGCTCGAGACTTACAGGTGTGGGGCTATATGTATGTTATGCGTATCAGTCTTATTATTTTTACCGTTATCTAAGTATATGTTATTTCACTTGAAGTTCCCTGTCAACATTTCCCGGTACAAAAACTTGCACCGTGTAAAACGGCCTTTGGTAGTGCATGTCGAATATATGAATTATATATAGCATTTAGGACGTTCGTATCAAATTTCATAAAAAGCAACCATCTTTTCCTCACCTAGTATTGTTTAGAATGTGAAATAAGTGATAAATACTAAATTTGGTGAAAATCGGACAATAATTGGCCATTCGATAAAACTCGTCTGTTACCGCACAATCCATGGGTGTCGAAAATTTATTTATGTGGTTAAATTGACATGGAATAGCCGTAAATTGTATTTTTGTTCAAGGTTCGCTCCTTTTCGTAATTTGACTCACTTGTATTTCCCTTGAGATTACCGCACTAAAAATAACGTTTACCCTATGATAAACTTATATTGACTTTCATCGTGCTTTCTGTCGGCAATGTGACCTCTCCACCTATTCACGGTGTGTTTCAGGAGCCATTTAATCACCATGTCCGCCTATGAAAGGGTTGCGAAGTGCCATGCAGTGAAGAAAGCTATGCTGAAATACGAGGCTGACGAGTCCTGTCTTATCCCCTCTTCAGAATGCAGTCCGGATAATGATAGGAGACAGACATTTGATGTTTCCGATAGTTCCAGCTCTTCGGACTGTGACTGTCATTCATCTGAAAGTGATTTGGCCAGCATAACAAGTACAAGTTACAAGTGAAACTATTATTGATAGCCATGGAAATTATTACTGTATTGATAATCATGACATCACGGCAAGCAGCCCTCAGCAGCAATTAGCATCTTGGGCTGCCAAGCATAAAATTAGTCATGCTGCCTTAGATGAACTTTTTGCAATGGACATATTCAAAATTTCTCTCCCCCGTGATTCCAGAACATTGCTTAAATCCAATGCCCTAAATGGAAAGGTGGTCCGGAGCACTATATACAACTGCAAGGGAGTAGGGAACTACTGTTACTATGGGTTAGAGACAGGGATGGTGAATTTATTCAAAAGGAATGGCATGACGTTCTCCCAGAAGATGTGCTTCAAACTGTCCTTCAACGTGGATGGGTTGCCTCTGTTTAGAAGCTCATCACTCCAGTTTTGGCCCATTTTGTGTGAAGTTGTTGGCTATGACTATGACCCTTTTGTAGTGTCTCTGTATGAAGGAAAGGCGAAGCCATCTAGTCCCTTGGAGTTTTTGAAACCTTTCATTGCGGAACTCCAAGGCCTTCTCCATTCTGGGATTAAAATCGGGGAAGAGGTGCATGATGTGGTGGTTTATGCATTCATATGCGATGCTCCTGCAAGAGCTTTTTTAAAGTGTGTAAAGGGTCACACTGGGTATCATGGTTGTGAGCGTTGTGTTTGTGTTATGATAAACAACAGAATGGTGTTCACCAGTGTTGACGCTGATTTAAGGAGTGATGATTCCTTCAGGAATGTTGATGAAGGGCACCACACAGGAAAAACACCTTTAGCTATTATTGAGTGTTTGGGATTGGTATCCCAGTTCCCACTACATCTACATCTACAAAATACCCTGCAAGCCACCTCAGGGGTGTGTGGCAGGGGGTGAGTAATCACCAACATGCATTACACTATACCCTAAAGTTAGTGTAACTACGACTAATTATGCATTAGCATAAATCGCTAATGCTTGTCATGAGGCGAAGCCTCACAAGCATGCAACACCACACTACCGATGTCATCAAAATGGAGAGTGACCTCAATATACATGCATTCTACAACTACACAGATGGACAGGGACTCAAGACCCATGTAGAAAACATGCTAGGCGTGCTGTTAGTATGTACTAGGTAACAGATAAGGATTCAAGTATTAGGAGTACTACTACTACTAAGAGCTACACTACCTAACGGCAAACCTAGGTAAAAGTCTCATGGCAGCTATTATGGCCCCTTATCGTTCGTGGGAAAAATGACACCTTAAAAATGTGACTATACTACTGTACTATAATGTGACACTAGACTATATGCATCTCATATGTCTAGGGGTGATGCGGAAATTGCTGTGCCACTGGGTCAGTGGTTCCAACAGGGTGAGACTTGGGCCGAGATGCAGAATGGCAATTTCTGAACGCCATTGTTCTCTGGCCGAGTGGACACCCTCAGAGTTCAACAGGCTTCCCAGAGGACTGGATACCTTGGAACGCTGGAAGGCAACTGAATTTAGGACATTATTAATATATCCCGGACCAGTTGCCTTGAGAAATGTTTTGCCAGTGCCTCTGTATAAACATTTCTTAATTTTGCACGTTGCAGTGAGGATTCTATGCTCACGAAAGATGGCTCTTCCCTTCTGTGACTATGCTAGTGGGCTTCTGAAGTCATTTGTTACTGGTATGGGGGAGCATTATGGCTCAGACACATTAGTGTATAATGTTCACAACTTGATTCATGTGGCAAGTGATGTGAAGTCACTTCTGGCGCCCCTCGATTCCTTCAGCTGCTTCCCTTTTGAGAACTATTTAGGGAAATTGAAAAGGATGATCCGCACCCCAAATAATCCTTTGGGACAAATAACGAGGAGGCTTGCAGAAGTGAATTCCCTTCCTTGCTTGGCAACAAAGCAAAGAGAGATCTTTGTAAGGAAGGCAAGAGATGCATCAGGGGGAAAGCTCTCTGAAATTATTATAAAAGGGGTCAAGTTTTCTTGTATGAGCAGTAGGGACTCGTTTGTAATGCTTGCAGATAAACTTTTTAAAATAAGTGGTATTCGTGCAGAGTTTGGAAGTGATGGGGCAGTGGACAAGCATCATATTAAGTTTTATGGGTGCTATTTCAAAAACTATGATGACTATTTTACTTACCCTTGTAAGTCCTCATGCCTCAATATTTTAAAAGCATGGGGTTTGAGCAGCATTCACTCAGAAATTCCGTACACTGAGGAAATAGTGAAGTGTTTCCCAATGCCTGAGAAGGACTTCTATGTAGCTTTCCCAGAAATCACTTGAGGCTTTTGTGGTGTGTTAAGTGTCTTACAAAGAGTACATTGTTAATTTTCCAGGTATTTTTAAAATCATAGTTCTTGTTGATAAAACAAAATGTTTTTGGTGAGTGGATATTAATTGTTTGCTTATTTTCACAGGACAATGGCTGGCAAAAAATTTCTGGTGGGGGAATTCGATGACAACACAGTTGAAGTTTTCCCAAGAAATTGTGTAGCGAAGTGTGGGAAGGTGTATTGGCCCATGAAGATGAGCATGAGGAAGATGGAGAAGGCAATCATGTCCTCGGCAGCCCCTAAGGATCACTGGAAAGTGTGTCCAATTAAAAGGGTTATTGCCCAATCTGGTAATGAATGTTCTTTCTATTGCATGCTGTTACTGATCATTTATCCTAGAGGGTCCTAGTAGATGTATTTAAAGAAATGAACGGCATACCAGAATTTTCACTAAAGGGATAATGTTTCAAATAACCTTAAATATGCAGATATGAATTGAATGGTTGACGTTAAGACACTGAAAACAAAATGGAGTAAACACATTTGATTGGCATCAATTGTTTAGGGTAAGCATCCCTCTTCCTCTGAAGGCAGGAACTAGATCTGTCTTATTCTCCTGAAAGAATTAATGAAGAATGCTAAGTATGCGTTTCCTCCTTTTTTTGTTTACTGTATCCAGATCTATCAATTTTTGTGACTTTTTGGATCTATATTATTTGACCAAACTATTAATTTTTATTGTTATATGTATCATGTTATTTACCTACTCACAGATTCGTTCAGCAATGCCAAGAGAAAAGCTGCTAGAGCGGAATATACTTCTAGCATATCAGATACAGAACCAGAGGAGAAGACCACTAAAAGATGTGTGAAGAAGCCTGATAGGTCCATGAATGATGAGAGTGATGAAGAAGTCGTGAGGAGGAAGAAGCCGAACTATCCAAATAGTGATGATAGTGGTGAGGACCTCCCTAGTTCCCCGAGGGACCAGGTGCCTGTGCCTGATTTCCCAGTGGAAGTAATTCCACAAATGGAGCCTGGGTCTCAAAGTGAAGGGACTTCAGGAGAGATAAATGGTATGTCTTTCGTTATTACTTCACTTTGAGTAACTATTTTGCATTTGGGGAGTCATTTATTTCTTTTACTTTATTTAAAGTGACAATGAGAGAAGTTCTAAAGGAAATTCATGCCCTAAAATGTGAGGTGAAGTCACTGAGGAGCCTCGTAAAGCAGGGTCAGTGCAAGTGCACCATAAAAAAGAGGCAGGACATCTGCCTGAAGAAGTTAATTTTTCGTTATTGTTACCAGTTAGCGATGAAGATGCTCTGCAGACGTTATGCAGAGAGTTATGCAAAGAATCCTGCAGGGAATATCTGGTAAGAGGGGCAAAATTTCCATTCACTAGCTGTCTAATTTGATTATTTATCCTATGTTCATTCATTTTAAATGTTTTCCCAGGTGAAGGAGCAATCACTGGTTGGTGGGATGACAGAAGTCCACATAGTTCGAAATATAATGAGAAAATTGTTCACCAATGACACCTGTAAAGCCTACAGTTGCTGTGGGAAGAAGGGGAAAAAAATCACGTATCATCTCTTCCAGTATACGGCTGCATTGAAAGTAAGTGGTTCTAGTCATTGTAGTGGAAATTTTATAACTTTGTTGGCTGGTTTCTCTTCCCACTTCGTTGTTACGTTCGTCACTTTTCCTTCCTTCCTTCTTTTTCCCTTCATAACTTTTGCATGCATTTTCACTTAGTTAACTGCCACACACCCCTGAGGTGGCTTTCAGGGTATTTTGTAGATGTTACGTACACGTTTTGAGTAGCTTTACTAGATTACCTTGTTTTGTATATTCATTAGTATTCACTAAAACATTATTATAGATACTCATTGCTCACAATATTAAGTGAAAAAAATGAATGCTCTACATCTGGCCTCCTTTGCTAATTTGTCACTATTTGCACTTAGCGGCCTACAGAAGTAGTGGAATAACTTGAAAGCTACTTTGGAAGTTCATGAAATAGTTAAATAATCTAATCAGAAAAGGAAATTGACAGTATAATTCATTTTTAAATTAAAATTAGCTTAAAGGAAGAGTCACTCCAATAATTTATCATTCTTGTATTCTTTTGATAGGAGCAGTGAGGAAGTCTTTCCCGGCGGTGCAAGATGGGAATCTTCGCCACCTCATTGGACGTTACCTAACTGGCGCAAGTGACCGAGAGGGAGGGAGAAAAGCAAGAAATTTAATGATTGCTAATATTACTGAGGAAGGAATATAATTTGTACAGTTTAAAAACTTTGTAATCACTGACACCAAAAAGTTATATATTAAATTATTTGTCTTTAAAGTAAACGATTTTCCTTTATAATTGACGGTCTCTAGTGTGACTTCATGGAACCTATTCATTGTGTAAATGACAGGTTTGACTTTGTAGTTCCACATAAAAAAATTTTATTGAAACGACCCGGGTTTCGAAGTACAACTTCATCATGATGAAGTTCCCAGGCCGTTTCAATCAAATTTTTATGTGGAACTACGAAATAAATCTTGTAATTCACACGACTTTCCTTCAAATTGATTTAACTCTAACTTAAGGTCCCCTTTTAATGCTTAAGTGGACAAAGTTATTCAGATTCTGATATGCCTGTGTCTCTGATTCATGTTTTGGTTTGGCAGATATGAAGAACTATTTCAAACCACTTCACTATAATTTTTCCTGTTACATGCATTTACACTTGGTTTACTTTTATCCAGGTAATTCAATTCTCTCTGAATTATGTTCTCAATAGTATTTCAATAATTAATTAAGCATAGGTAATTCCATATATTTTGTTACGATTCTAGTCTTCATTGGTGCTCTGAATTCGATCTCATGTGATAGAATAATTTTAGAGTTTCAGAGAATTAATAATTGAACTTTTTGGTATGTTCATTTGTTATAATTTTCATATGCTGCACCTAGGTTTATTTTGTCAGCTTGATGTCGGGCCAATGTTGGCGTGATGTTGGGCCAATGTCGGCTTGATGTCGGGCCTATGTCGGGCATGTTGGTCTGATGTCGGCTTGATGTTGGGCCAATGTCGGCTTGATGTCGGCTTGACGTCGGGCCAATGTCGGCTTGTGTTGGGCTTATGTCGGGCATGTTGGCCTGATGTCGGGCCAATGTCGGCTTGTGGTGGGCTTATGTCGGGCATGTCGGCTTGATGTCGGGCCAATGTCGGCTTGATGTCGGGTCTATGTCGGCTTGATGCCGGGCCAGTGTTTGTTTGATGTCGGTCCGATGTCGGTTTGATGTCGGCCCAACGTCGGATGGTAATGTCGGCTGTAGCCCGGCCAAACGTTATCATTACGATGTCGGGCCGACGTCGGCTGCCGATGTCGGGCCGACGTCGGCTGCCGACGTCGGGCCGACCTACAGCCGACATATGCCAATGTTGGCCCGACATCGGACCGACATTGGAATGCGACCTGGGTTAATATTTATAAATTTTGGATCATAATTACCCTAAAGGTATGTACTTTCATCATAAAAAATAATGACTTTTTCGTTCCTCCTATAAAAAAATTACACCATTTTTGCAAATTTCCTCAAAAAGTCTGCCAGCACTCTGTTATTTTGATATTATCCATCAAAATTTGCTTATGAAACAATTGCGATGAAAAAAGTGTTTGATATTATAAATTCATAATATAATGTTTATATGAGTGCTTGAATGCATAACATTAGACCTGTGATAACTTATTCATGAGTGAAATGCAAAACGGTCAACCTAAAGCGGAAAAAGCGATATTCTTTTTCTCTGTATCTCCATGGAGCCAGCTACACAAGTAGTCGGCGGTCTGTATTACTTGAGTATGTAATAAAGTTGTTGCATGGTGCTGCCTTATTAACAAAACTGCTCTCCCAATGAAGTTACGAATTAAAATGGAGCAAGTCCTTGAAGTAGACATCCCAAAAAAGAGGCTGAAGCAGTGAAGCTTATGTCAGAGAAAGCAGCAGATATTGACAAGCTTTCATAATTAATCAGAGAAAATTTAAGCAATAATGAAAAGAAACATCAAGTAGACAACTAACTACTCCCAGCTACTAATGATAGTATAAAACAGCTAACAATCCCAGCTTCCTTGGGTTGGAGTACGAAAAGAATAAAAGAGATGTTCACTGTGCCAGACTATTCTTTTTGTCAAGCCCAGAGAATTTACAAAGGAATTTTGGCATAATGAAATGCTAGGCGTGGGAATAAACTAAGCCTGAGATTAAAGACTACGTCAGAAAATTTGAGAGGGACGAACAATAAAGAATATTGAAAGGGATGAAAAATGTAGTAAGCATAGGAAGAAAACGATATGAAAGGAAGCGAAAATTTGTTGTTTGGCTTGGTGTAGTTGAACTGACATGGAGTAACACATTTAAAATACACGATATCTGACTTGTAGGAGACCAAAAAAGTACATCATTAAAGAGCCATGTATAGGAGACAAATTCAGGGCACCATAACAACAATCACAGGAAGTATTTAAAAGAACTTACGAAGACACCAGGGAGTCCATCAATGCCTTGGGATTCGCCGCCAGTGCATTGCTGTAAAGCTTATTAAGCACCTCCCAATGAGCCCATGTCGGCGGCGAATCCCCCGACCTCAGGGTCCTCTTAACCGACATATACCGGCGCTTAAGATTTAAAATTTTGTCCTTGACTTGCCCAGCAGTCCTAGGGAACCCAAGAGATGACATCGTCTCTGCCAGGTCCACCCACACCGAGGTATGGCTCCTCTTGTGATTCTGGAATCTGTAAACAATAAAGAGAATGTTAAATGCAGAGAACATGACACCCTGTTATCACAGTTGTTACACCATTCACGAGCAAACCATGGGAAAAAAGTAATCCCTTAGCACAGGCAACATTCAAATCATGTTATCCATAGGTAAATACTTAATTAGTACAAGAAAGATTTGATACCGAAGCATAACAAAATCCAAAATGAAATTAGTGTTCTATGTATTTCCACTATTCGTAGTATGTCGGATTTAATTTCACAGAGTAATCCTAAATTTCAACCAACAATGATTGCCATTATTACTAACTTATTTTTGGTTCCAGTTTTACCGTAGCGTGTTCGTTCCTTATTTCTTAATAACCTACGACATCCCAGGAGCTCACCATTGACCACGGGATTTAAGTCGAGTAGATAATGAATAAAAACGGGCCTATCACATTTTCTCTCTCCACGCGTCCATACAAGAGAATCTGACCCAGCTTATAATATTAATATCTAACCAATCGCATTCGAGCCTCGTGACCTGACCGGGACTGGAAGATGAGGTGCTCGAAGACGAGAAATGTTTCTACTTGGGCGTTACGTTCACCCGATTCTGGAATATCATACACAAAGAGACGGCTTCACAGGACTAATTCTTCCAGAATCCATTGTGGTTTTCTATTAAGAATTCCTATCGAAGAGTCCCATAACTAACAAATATAAGTCCGGAAATGTAACGCAAAATCGAAGTTAGAGATACTGGCCTTAATTCAATTACATTTCTATAATGGCTGACGCATCAACGTATTACCATTTCCTAAATGTGTGTGCCAGGGGGAATGGAGAGCGTCACTGAACAATAAATCCACATGTCCCATATTCTTAAAAAGCATTTAAAATCACCTTAACGTTTACGCTAGTGATATACGGCAACGTTCATACACGGCGGTTCAAAGTCCGCGACGCGACGAAATTGAAAAACGAGGCATGATACACCATGTGCTCTCTCCGATTGTGTAATTTACTTCCTATTCCAGTTTTTTTTACCATTTATCTTCGGGAAAATATTCTTCCCCATTGCCAACATACAATAATAAAGTATTTCACTTACTTTTGCTGCCCTTCATCTTCTGCAAAAATTTTCAGAAGCAATTCCACCTCCTCCTCAGAAAATTGGCGTCCACTCTCCATTTCAAAATGTGACTGAATGGAAGAATCGTTGCTCACTTGCCACTTCCTTTTCCGGTTTTGGCCTCGCCGCTAGCGCCTAACCAGTGAGAAATGGCATGGTTCGGAACGACGAGTTACGAAGGTACTTACGTGCGTTCCCACGGCGTTTTGTGATCACAAGCGTACGCGCATCCGTACGCTAGTAGTGGAAACGGGGTATAACTCTGCCTCCGAGGTGTTTTGAAGTGCGCTGGTCTCGAAATGAATGGATGGCAACTGCACTGAAGTGTTGCGAAGTGCGTAGCGCACTACTAGGAGCGATTGGAAGGCACCCATCGGTCAGTGGGACAAATTTAGCCCGGGCGAGTCAAATGCTCTTAAGATCCAAATGAATGCCACCTCGCGAGTCCTAAATTCGACATTTGTTGCTGATTCGGGGAGGGCTTCTAATATATATATATATATATAGAGAAACATTTATTGAAGGCTTTACGATGGGAAGCGGTATGTTTAGGAATGGGATCAATGAAGGGAGGACATGTGGTGGAGTGGCGGTGCCACTCCACCACAGTTGCTGGACATAAATGTCCTTTGTACTTTTTGGTGATGCTGAAGTGCTCCTTGAAGAATTTTTTTCGTCTCGCCAGCTGATTGACATGTCCACATAAGAACCCTCTGGTTTTTCGAAGTTAAATCATCAGGTTAACCATTCGGTTGGTATGTCATAGTTAACTCTTATCATTGATACGGGGTAAATAATATTAAGTTATGTCTTTAACTCAACAATTGAGATACATCGGAGTAGTTCTTCGAATGAATTATTTTCCCGTGCGTATTCACAACTTCATCGGATTTGTCAGACATCGTACATCGACCATCATTTGTTTACTCGACTAGGGGCGGGGTCAATTTTTTTGGATTATGCAGTTGAGCTTCTAAATGATAAAACATGTTATTATTTTTGTTTAATATTGTTTTTAAACATTAAAAAAAATTGAAATAATCCTGAAACTGAAAATCGCTTTGGCTGCTACCGCTGCTACCCATCCCTGAGGGGGTCGAGACTTATTTACACTGAGGTCGAGACTATGTCACGTCGAAGAGCTGTTTTTATAAGATATTAATAGAAAGGTTAAAGAAAAATTCTTTTCTTTCACCATCAAATCGCTCGGACCTACAATTCAGACTTAATTACCTCCAAAGTCCTTTTCGGATATTCATTCTAATTTCCACTTCCGGTTTCAACCTGGACTGTAGCCATTACCGCCATTACTGCAGTGCTTGTGAACGTTGTGACTATTGTGTGAATGGAGCATAAAATCTCTTTTAAATGGTACCGGAAGTTAAAAGGAAGTTTCTTTGTTTGAAAGAAAAAGTGGACATTATCAATTTCGCCGAAATAAATTCTTTTAGGAGCAAAACTGAAATTGCGAAAGAACTCTCCTTACCGGAATCGACGTTGAAGACGGTGATAAGAAACAACGACAGCATTTTACGAGCTCAACAGTGTTGTGGGAACGAGTCCACGAAACGAGCTCGTATACAGACAAGCAAATACCAAGTGATGGAAAATATCCTTATTTCCTGGTTTAATGAAGCGAGGGCAGAAAACATTCCCGTGGATGGCGTTCCCGTGAATGAAAAACCTTGAGCATGTGCAACCCGTCTTGGCGTGGAAGATTTTAAAGCATTCAACGGATGGCTTGGGAAAATAAAGAAACGTCATGGCTTGGTTCGCAGGTAAGCCTGTGGCATGTTTTCAATACTTTTATTATTCTTTCACTACCACTCACGTTAATATTATTTAAGCCACATTCAAGTCACATTAATTTTAATGACGAGTTTTTCCTCTTTCCCCCAGGTCCATTACTGGTGAATGTGGAGCTGTTTCAAGCGATATTGTAGATGATTGGAAGTCTCACTTGAAATCCATAATAGAAGAATACTATCCGAAAGAGATTTTTAATGCGGATGAGACAGGGTTATTCTTTAATTTATTGCCAAATAAAACTCTGTCGGTGAAAGGAGAGCCGTGCCATGGAGGCAAACATAGCAAGCAACGACTGTCAGTACTGCTCTGTGCTCTCTCTAATGGTACAGAGAAATTGAAACCTTTTGTTGTGGGTAAAGCAACGAAACCACGTTGCTTTAAGAACGTAAAATATTTACCATGTCAATAGACATCTAGCAAAACGGCGTGGATGACAACAGATCTGTTCACCCAGTTCTAGCATCAAATAGATCCAAGAATGGGCTGTGTAAACAGAAAAATTCTGCTGGTAGTGGATCACTGCCCTGCTCATCCACCTGACATTGTGCTCAGACATTTAAAATTGCTTTTCTTGCCAGCCAACTGCACAAGTGAGCTCCAGCCACTGGACTTGGGGGTCATAAGGAGTTTCAAGGCTCACTATAAAAGGATGCTGGTGAGAAGAGCTTTGGTGAGCATCGAGAGAAAAAGAGTCTTCAAGTGTAGTGTACCAAAGCTTCAGAGCAGATGTGGCTTCAAGTGTAGTGTAGTAGTTCAAGTGGATGCCCTGTATTTCATCGCGGCTTCGTGGAACAGTTTTACCCGTGAAACAATCTCGAGTTGTTTCAGTAAAGGTGGGTTCCATGGAAGTAGTGATGTACCAGCAGTGATCGAAGACGAAAATTTTAGTGAATCGCACTTACTGCCAGGAGCTGATTGAATTGCTTTTAGTGACTTTGTGTGTGCAGATGATGGAATCATAACTTACCAATTAAGAGAGATAGACGATGTCATCGACGACCATCAACAAAGGGAGGACAATTCTAGACGGGAGGATGATGATGACGATAAAGATGTGTGTATTACCCCAACCTTTGCAGATGCTGTTGAGGTACTGTACACTGACCGGAAATATTTAGTTACCAGTGAAATGGACGAGCTAACAATGAACAATTTTATTCAAATTGAAAACAATGTTTTAAAATATCGAGTGGCCTCAGCAAAACAGACTGTTATCACAATTTTGTGGAAAAAATAAGGGTTTAATAATTTTTTAAATATTTTATGATGAAATTAAAATTAATGGACCGGAAGTGTGTGTTGTAAATTTTTTTGGAAAAAAAGGTTTTTACATTTGTAAATATTTTATGATGAAATGAAAAATAATGGATTGTAGACCCGAAAGAGTGGGTGTTGTGTATTTTTGTTCCATACAGGGTGTCCTGGCTATACATATTCATATTCCCTTCGTTGATGTTAAAATAAAGCCTATGGAAAATTTGTTGGGAATCGCTTTTTTTCTATCCAGCCTGCATTTAGGATGTTTAAAGTAAAAGTTTTTATCTCAAGAATGGATAGATAAGGTATGTTGAGCTCAAATTTGGTAAATATGTTTACATCGATACTCTTCAGTTGACGAAAAATCAGCGTATATTTATGATTTCAAAATGGCTGATTGACATTATCTAACTTCTAATATCAATTGCCCTCTGATATTAATTAAAACCTCAAAACTATTTTCAGTTATGCCTCAGTTCATATCTAGTGACATTCTATTTTAATAGAAAAAAATACATATTAATCAGAGCAGATTTTTAGTAAGCAATACTTCTGCGTAAGCTGTTGCTTGTTTGTAGAAGATGAACTGGCAATAAACATCATGCCAAGCATTAATTGAAACAGTCCTGCTGGTCAAGATTCGAGAATGCTAACTATTAGACCAAGAAATTTAACTTTGGGAATAGATCTTACCAAATTTCAGGAATGCAAATGCATGCTGTTTCTTTCTTGGTAATATGAACATTAGGGCGGATGGGAAAAATCGATTTTTCGCGGAGAAACTTGGCCTTCTGGAAAAAGTTGTCAAAGTGTCTCAAAATAAGAACATTGAACACTTAAGGTCATTATCGATATATTTATTTTCGAAGTCAGGCAGATAAATGTAAAACTTACTCACCCTATCACAGTATGAACTGAGACTTGGTTTCGAAGGTCGGCATTTTGGTTCTGCTTTCTAGTCTTTTCAGCATTTCTAATTGTCTCTCCTCGTCTTTTGCGGATGTCAATGAAGCTTGGGTTACCTCTTTCACTAATCTTTCCACTGCTTGCGTGTGGTAGGAAAAATTGAGTTCCAAAGTTGAGCATTGCTCAAGTAATTCACGAATTTCTTTAGCCGTATGCGATAGAGCAGGGGGGTCAGTGTTCTCGTCCCATTTGATCAGCAGCGTGTAGTCTTCGGCATCAAAATTAAAAACTGATAGTAATTCAAAAGTTCTTGAATTTTCGGTCGCACGCGTATTTCTTCGCGCCTCTAATATTTTTTCCACGCATCTCTTCGCACTTCCTCTCGATGGTCAGCAATCATTGAGAGGAGTAAATTTTCTGGGTGCCCGAAAAACCCGTTTCTCTGAATAACAGGATCAATAACTTTTTTAAGACCTTCCGGTAGATATCTCGACCAATTTATTAGTTTCCATAAATTTACAGCACCGTCGTGTATACAATGGTTTCGCTTCACTGACAACGAGACAGGTGCGTATACTTTTTGAATGAATGACACCAGATTTTGTAAATTAGCACTTGGATTTTCAGTGAACACGTATAGCCACTGTAGTCGGTTGGCCGTAGTGAGCCAGCGAGAATGAGGCACTTTCCCTGGAGTTTTTCTGGCCAAATTTTCCGAGTAAAATCTTTTCGACACTGTATTGGAAATTTCCATAAGTTACTGCTGGTCAGTGCTCAGTAATGTCAAGTCTATTTCGTAGGATAAATTTTGTTGGAATTGGCTCGAACCGTATGCTATCAAGAGTCTGGCAGTCTTGAAGGGCGGAGCCAATAGGTTCAGTAAACAAATTTGGACCCTTGGTTTGCCCGTCTAATTTTTCTACCAAATGCCGCAGCGTTAAGTCAATCAAGTGTAATTGGCAAACAGACCACTGTAAGGGACGTTGGAGCTGTGCTTCTAGTAAACGGATGATACCTCCTTTCAGACCTGTAGTTACTTTGGTGCCGTCGCATCCAATCACTTTTAAATTTGAAAGTTCAATATTTTATTTCGCACAAAAATCAAGTTTTGCAGATTTGATGTTTCTTGCAGATCCTCCTGTGGGGGAGACAAACCCCAAATAGTGGGAGCATGGCTATTCGACTAACACGACATGTTCCTCCCAAATCTTAGATTGATTAGTCCTCTTGCCTATATTCCCCAGTTTAATTGTTTCATCCTTTCTTCCGTCAAAATACAACCCTTCAATTGCACTTTTTGATTATTCTCTCTTTGCTTATACTGAATCTAACATCTTCTTTTTCTGTCTTCCTAAGTAATTCCGGTCCACTACTTTTGATGTATATTGCGGAGTTATGAGCTTTGCGTCGTCTAAAGTTGCGCTGACGTCCAATGCTGCTGCTCTGAGGGACATGCCGGTTCTTGCACATACCTCCGCCACAGTTGACAATTGAAGACACATTAGCCCCAGAGAAGGTCCAGGTTGATTTTCATCCCTAATCGTATAAGGAACGTTGAGGTCCAAGTCGGCTGATTCCTCGTCGGTTGAATTTTCTCGGGATGTTGAGGAAGAAAATTCTTGATGCTCACTTTTTTCCTCTTCAAGACTGAATGATTTTCACTCGACGCTCTCCGACGATCCTCTTCTGAGTTTTTTCTTCAATCGCCGAGTTCTGAAGCATCCAAATCACCGGATATCATCTTTCGTTTTGTCCTTTGATCCCTAAAAAATGCCACTTCATTTAGGGGAACTTTATTCTCCTTCTTATATTTACACTCGTTGATTCTTTTTTACTTCCCGGCACAAATATCACTTAGTTTCTCAGATACATTTAAAAATTTATAAATTTTGTTTGTCAATTTGACACCTTTCGTAGACTTGCTTGCACTTATTCTTAAGCCGTAGTACGTCTTATGGTACCGTAAAACCATTTTAATCACACCACGTTCCGAAATGATTGGAATAGAGGCGCGTTTCCTAAGTTCGGACACTTTTTTCGTCACTAGACTAGCTACTTGATGAACTGCAGGCTCCCTGCCTGCGTTTTCGGATCTCAATATGTCGCAAGCATAAAAAATATTTGATTACTTTTTTAAAAGTTGGTAGCGTCGATTCGTTTAATGTCGACGAAACATCCAAAAAAGGGATATTTTTCCTCACTACACATCCTTTTTTTGGCATTTTCCAAGTCCAAATTATCGCACAGTTAAAATATTCAAATCACTAAGGGATTTGACTTTAAGAGCGGCGCACTTATTTCCAAATTCTCACCAAAAATGACTACCACGGCACTGAACAAAAGGGAGAAGACGTAGAGAAAAGCACGACTTCACTGAATGCCTAGTAGAGAATTGCACAGTATATGCTCACTGAGATAGCAAGGTGCAATTTTCCACTAAATGAAATGGTGCAAAGCGCTGACATTATATACATATTTTGGAGGCGGTAGGGGAAGGAAGGGAGAAAGGAGAGGCGATGTGAGGGAGGAGAAGGGGTGAAAAGCGAGGGTATTGGGAGTTTTACCAGGGTTAACAAACTCAGGCAACAAAATATGTATACACTGTCAGCGCCGAATACCCGCCAAAAGCCACCTGAGGCAATTTAGAAATGTTATATTGATTTCTAATAATCCTTCCGTAATTGTTATGCCATGGACCTTATGCCTAATTATCTAATATTAGTTAGACCAAAGACGGAAGACTCATGCATGATGAGTTTTGCTGCATTCGCGGCGAGCGGGCAGCAGACGCGAGCCGGAAGGAGGCGCGTGCGGCCTGCTGACCGTTGCGCTGTGACGCGTCGCGACGCTACTTGGGCGTTGCATAATTACGCGCGGCCGCGCACTCAAAATAGACATTTTGTGGCTTAACGGCTGCAGATACGTCCAAATGGACGAAATTTTTGCGCTAAAGGGTCGCAACTTGGCAAAATCTATGGGGAACCGCTATAAAAACGTGACTTTTACCATTTTCAGCCCCCCTCTCCATAAATGGCCACGGAGCGAGGGTCTAGGGTTGACCTAGAGGTCCCAAATTTTTCTGGTCTTATTTTGAGTCACTTTGACAACTTTTTCCAGAAGGCCAAGTTTCTCCGCGAAAAATCGATTTTTCCGATCCGCCCTAATGGACATGCTTACATTGGCGTGGCCTTGAAAGTGGCTATCCTGGAGTGTTTCCCCGTGAATCTTTATCGGAATATCCTGGCGTCCTTATTGCGAGCCTCCATCACCTCTTCGGATAACTGGCCTGAGGGAAGAATTGCCCTTTCGAAATTTCCGCGCCATGTATAAGTACTTAATGGACCGTGGTCGGCATGTAGTACCAGGGATATTAACGTATAATTCGGCCGTTCTCAGGCAGTACAGTGAAAATGCCTGGTCGTTTAGTAATAGGCCACTTGAAATTGCCTTCAGAATGATTGAAAATATTATTATAAGCTCATACTCATATCCTGAAATGAAAATATAAGATAACATGATTTAGCCTCAATAACAGAAACAAGCAAACTAACTATTGATTTGTTGAGTGCATTGACCATATGTCTCTGAGCATATAAGCGGATTTACAACATTACCTGTTATATCAGCTGCCAGTTTAGGAGAATCAAAACAACGTCTAGCTGTATTTCCTGTTCCAGGCCTGAGCACATCTACGATTAAACCCATCCTTTTTCTGAACGTCTTCTGTACTATAGCCTTTCTCTTGCACAGCTGTATTTTAAGAGAACCACGAGCCTATAAAGGAATTTAATTATAATTTAGGGATTTATTTTTCAGAAGAATTTGGATTTAAGCAATTAAAAGTTCCACCTTGAGCTTTGATGTTTTCTCACTTGCCATTTCTTAAACCCCAGTCGATACGAAATATGCAAAAAACACTAAAAAATCGAATTTAGCAATTAAGCGTCGATAAACCATAAGCATATTTATATACATCTGCCGGTCGATTTTTCATGGCTGTTGTTATTCGTTTCGGAGGTTTTTGCTCCGCAGATTTCTAAATCATCTAAATTATTTTCCTGGCCTTCCCAATTTGCCTGATGGAGTAAATTTTCAATAATAAAGGCAAAATAGTAAAAATAATGTCCTCAATACTAGAAGGCCGGATAGGTCAAATTTGACCCTCGGTATTTTTAAAATGCTGACGATTTCTTCATTTTTTACTAATGGAAATGAAATTTCATGACTTTTCATCTTTTATGACAAGACGTAAACGTGGCGAATTTCATTAAATTCGGTTCAACGGTTAAGTTGAAACTTTCATTTTTACCTTCGAGGCCGGAGGGGTCAAATTCGACCTCCTCGATCTGAAATAATTTTAAATTTTTTCTATTCCTTGTATTATTGCTATTTAAACTATAAATGTGTTAATTAACTGCTAAATAATGCCCTAACGTAACAAGATCTCTACTCCCTATGCCTCTTCCCAGACAGCACATTGAGTGGAATCAACATGGATTCTATCTTTATCCCATGGCAAATCCATGATGGAAAGTCCATGGAATATCCATATGGATTCCATATGGATATACCATGGAAATTGTGCTCAAAATTCCTCTAAATCCCATGGATCCAAGTGGATTCCAGAGGGAATCCATATGGAAATTTCACATTGAGTCCATATGGAATCCATGGAAAATTACCGAATAAAATCCATGGTAAATTTCTAATTTGAATTCCTAATTAATTTCTAAATATGGATTTAATAATGTATTTCTAAATGGAATTCATGAGGAACCGTAATGGTTACTACATCACATAATCCATGAATGCATTACTGCAAATTCTTATCTTGAACTAACACTAAGCTTAAGGCAGCCCTATTTCATTATTAAATTAACACATACTAATCTCAGCGGGAATTAGAAAAATGCAAGATTGTAGGATGTTTCAATAGCTTAAGTGCATTTAAACACCCACTTCTGATAACTGCTCATAAAAGATACTAGCATGGATTAAAAACCTTAATTTTAGCACTTACATAGCATGACCTGTTGCGGTAGTCCTTTTTTAGCAGTATCTATTAAATTGAAGTTTAACTGCAGCATCATTGTACACACAAAATTGCAATTCAAATATGAAAAAACTACCACATGAAATTAAAGAAACTAAGGCTCACATTTGGGAATATTAGGTTAAATGAAGGAAATAGATAAATTATTCAATGCCAAAATCATAAATTTTACCTAAAATAAATTTATTTTCATTACAATACATTTTGGTCAGCCCCACCCTCCTTCCGCTTCGGAGCTTGGGCAAGCCAATTTTCTACATTAACTTTAAATGTTTCTTCATCGTAACGACCATCCACGTCACACGTGCAGCATCTGCAAATGGGGAAAATATACATTATCCTTTGCAAAATAGAATACACAACCAGACTTCTTGAAAAACTACTCTTGACAATTGACCAAAAAACACTACAAAATGAAAAAATTATAAATAGTTCATTGTAATAATATCAACTAGGGGGTAACTTGTGTCAATCACTACAACATAAATCTAACATTTTGGAGAATTTACGGTCCCTTATCTCACTCATGAATGTTTATTCGAAAGACAAAAGTGATCTGGAAGTGCAGAATCACCAACATTTCCCTGTTGATATTTGCTTAAATGTCTCAAGTCCTACCCAGTTTCTATGTTTGTTCAAAAGAAATTAAGCAAAGCATTGCAAGTAATTTGAAAGTGCAAAAAAGAAACCACTACACTGATTTCAATGCTTTTATTACGAGAGTAAAATGTAGGGGCCCATTTAAGAGGAGAAGAGTTACAAAAATACAGACACCACTACCTTTTTATATATTAGTAGGTATTCATTAGAGCTAATGATGAGCTTTGGAAATCTTAAATAGAAATTTGCAGTATTTAGTTGAAATCCCATGTTCTTCATTGTGTAAGTCACATCATTATATTAAAACTTATTAGTTTACTTCAACCTTTAATAGGTTACAGTACATTGAAATATTTGCTATATTTGTGCTTAACTGTCAAAAGTGGAGTAATATATGCAAACCATTCATGCAACACCTCTAAGAGGACCAATGAGAAATTGAAATTTCAATTGTAATTTCATTCCATGATTTCATTTCATTTCATGCGACTTATTTTGTTAGCACATTAACGAATTTCCACTTCCCAAGATGCATACCTTTCAAAACTGTTATAATATTTGAAAACTGGGCGAAAGATTCCTTTCCATTTTTCCCTGCCCAGTTTCACTGTGAGGCAACAGAATTTGTTAACACCTTAACCAAGTTTTTTCTCCCAAAATCAACCAAAAACTTCGACTTTAAGCCTTTGAAGTCTTCTAACTAAAGTTGCAAAAAGACCAAAATTAAAATCATAAGTTCACATTCGAAGTGTTTCAGACAAGTGCTTCCAATTTTACACCCATGCATTTATTAATGACTGAAGGACACTATCCAGAACATTTTACACTGTAGTGATCAACAGGACAACTCACCAAAAATGCCTGGAATCCTTTATCACTCCCAAGGCATTCATTCAAGGCTTTAAGGCATTCCATACTGCTGACAGGCAGAGAAACCAGTACTTTAAACCCCTCTACTTTTTTCTTGTGTTTGTTATCGCTATTCATTTGAAGAATTCTCTTGTGATTCTGAAGTATTGCTTCATTTTCCGCTTCCCGTTGCGCATTTTCCCCCCTCTTGCCACTCCATAAATTTTTGAAATAGCTCAACTGTGATATCTGCAAAGAAAAAATTGTCAACTATTCAGCAAAATGTGTTTAGAGAATGTCAACTATGCATCAAACCATCATTGTGAGAAATATCCCTGGCCACTTACATTTTTCAGCAACTTCCTCCTCACTTCTTGCAGGTATTGTCAGTAAGTCTTAAAGGTTAGACAAAAGAAAAAAGAGATTGAATTAAATGTGATGAACAATTTTAAGGTCAAAATATTATGCACTCAAATTGAAGATTGAAAAGAGAGAAATTTCAAAATATTTCCTGATAAATACCCCGAGAGGAGCTTCCCTGGTCTCCCTTCTGGCTAAGACACAGGGTCCACACTAGATGTTTCCACTTCCTGAGGTGTATGAGTGGCAATGCCATGGCAATGGACTTGCTCCCATCTTCCCCCTTTCAGCATTTCCACTGAAATCAAAGACACAATTTAACTCCAGTTCAAGTGTAAACATTTGATTCACATTCCATGAAATGTTACCTTGCTCAGTTTTCTTCCTCTTTGGAGGAGGGGGCAATGCTGGCAGCAGCAATCTCATCACCTCATCAGCGGATTCATCTTGTGGCATTGTTTTCTTTTTTTGGAAAGGCCACTCTTTTTTTTTTGCTAGAACAGCCTGTCTTCTAGCCTCATAGGCTTGTAACAAATTACGCCCTTGTCCCAACTTGGCAATACATTTCTCATACTCCTTAGCCTCTTTGTATGTTTCTGAAAGGAAGTATGTAATAAAAACAATTTACATGGGATTTATCAAAGGTTGATATGAAATTTCACAACCACAAGCGGAAAATATTGTTGGAATGATAGCAGTAGATCCTGATGACTTTGAAGATATTTATCAATAACTCACCAATTTCAGGAGCTTTCTCTACTGCTATGTGGACAGGCCACTCTGCATTCGCTGGAGAACCATTTTTTGCCATGACCTCGATGGCCTCCATCTCCTTCTCTGAAGTAAAAGATGGGGGCCACCTGGCATAGTCCGACCCATCTTCTACTTCAAACCATGACGTTGGTATAACACTATATAGGTTATTGCCGGCTCCTCGTCAAGGAAATCAAAAGTTTCACTATAACCCGCTTTGCCCTAGAAATGGAGAAGCATAGCATTATACACAAATAATTCCTTTCACAATTAAACCACTGAAGCAAAAATTAGATTAAGGACTTCAGCAAAATAATTAATACTTTGCATGCAGTAACATGATTTAAGAATAAATTAAAATCCCTAACTTTACCGTAGATAATGTAAGGCATTGCGCCAATACACCAATGAAGCAGGATAGAATCCATTAATGAATATATCAAATCAAAGAACTTTGTATCTAGTAGGTAGCTAAGAATATCAGCATTTACATAGGAACTATGCACAAACATTTATCAAATTTTAAGCAATGCTAGCACTACCGCAGTCATTGAAGAGCACGTAGAATGCTTGGCATTTTGTGAAAGCATTTTATTTAGCAAGTCTGAGTCCTTTTGAGTTCAAATGAATCAAATGAAAATCACAAACTCTCACCTCAGTTATTGGTACACCATGTCAACAAGCTTACTGATGAAGTATTTCCGCAATGAAACAAACGTTTTCTTCAAAAGGAAACATCATAGCTTTGCCTCTGATGTCACCAATAGTTCACTTTTCCAAATCATTGGATAAACCAGATGCCTCGTAAACTCCAACTTCAGTTGAAGATTGAGGGCTACCTTAGTACTCTTCAACATTTTTGAAACTTTTGCCCAAAAATTCTATTCCAGAATCACATGATCCAATAAAATCAACAACAAATATATGGTTCCCTTTCAAAACAACACAATGATTTGGTGTTTGCTTGGCTAGTCAAACCTTTCATCCTAATATGCATATGCTTGAGAAGGAATATTTGAATCATGAGGGTAATTCAAGAAGTTTGCCTTTAGCAACGATGCATTCAACATCATAACTGGCATGCACAATTCTTTTAACACAGCTTCCCTCTAATATCCTTCTGTGAATTTACTGCAGTGGTTTATCTTGCTTTTTCAATTTCTTTTTAATACATTTCAGTTTATTCTCATACTGAAATACACAAAACTTGTTCAGTGTACCAAACTTTCGAGCATCAGAGGCTATATGTAACAGACTGTGAACATTGTAAGACAATGTTTCCTTCCCATAGAGTTGACCGCTGAGTGCTACAAAATAATGTAGCAATTCATCCGCATAATCGATACCACTTTCGATTAAATTTTCACTTACTAAGATCCTACCAGCAAAATGAAGGTATAAGAAGTGCATGTATACAGTATTATTACAGGCATTTTTTAATATAACAGGCCCTAGATATAACAGGAAAAGACGCAATTCTGTGGCCTTCCACCTTAGTAGCTCATCAGTTGATCGAGACCTGGCAAATTCACATGGTATGAATGGAGACATTTTCACTAGCCTGATCATAGCCTGATGTTAACAATGTCTCTCTCACATCTTTTCAATTTTACTAGGCTGCCACCACTCAATAATGACAACAACATTTTCTTCATCACCCCTAAGCATATAACATGCATATAATCCAGAGGAAAACATGATACCATTCCAAGCCCAGGTATTTTCTCTTAAGGAGAATGCCCAATGTGATGCTCAGCATCATCTCTCTGAGAAAAACCTTCATCAGTTCTTTGTTGGCAGTTAGTTTTTGGAAATGTTACCCTATTTGCTAAATACTTCCCCACAATTTTGTATTTAGCGCACCCACTGTAAGCATTATGGCCTTTTGTTTGGGTGATAAAACTTTGGGCCGGAGCATCGCAAATGAAGGAATCAATATGAACTGAAACTTTAAAGCCATTGATTACCATACCATTTTGCAATAGATCATTTACAAATTCGCTAAGATATTCGTCACAGGAATTTGGTTCGCCAGTACCATGATGAAGTCCAGCCACAAATGGCGCAACCTTGGGAATATTAGCAATTCTCACGGGAACAGGCCACACTTGGCTACAGGTGCTTTTGGAAAATGGAAAGCCATCAATATTGAACTGTAACAAAAAATCACAGTCTGATGTTAACATCAACTCAGAATTGGCACACAACATTTTTAGGGAGGACTGTATCCCTAAATGAGTATACGCCCCACTACCAACGGTCCTCACTACTGTATTGCGAGGAGTGTTTAAAATGGTCCTACAATCTGAAGGCAATGCAGATAAATCAGGGTGTTTTTTCAAAATCTTAAGAAGCTCACTAACTTTACTTTGTGTCACGCTATCGCTTGCACTCCACATTGCCCACTGAGCCTTGAAATCTTCCAAATTGAAACCTGCTTCATCATCGGAATCATCCGAATCTGAAATAGGTTCAGTATTTCCAATTGCTCCGTCTGTAACGTCAATAATGTCAGCTTCACTTAACTGACAATGAGACTCATTACCCTCTTCATGTGTCCCGGGAAGTGGAGCATCCAGGCCGTTATCGCTATTAGCCCTTAAATCGGATCCTTCCGAGAGTTGCGGAGGCAGTATAGCAGGTAATACTTTCCTATACCGAAGCCTTCGTTTGTGCCTAGGGCACACCACGTATCGTACGGCTTGAAATAATTTTTAGGCATGATGAAAGACACGGACGATTTACAACCTAAGTATTGTATAATAACGTTACTATCTTTACTTTTCAGGCAAGAGTTATGGAAATATTGAAGAATACTTGAAGTAAATACTACGATAAACAATGTGGTCAAATGATACAAGTCTGAAATAAAATAAATTACACCATTATAATTTCAAGACTCAGCAGAAAACAATCATAATAGTTAAAAAAAAGTTAGCCACAAAGTAATGGCATGTGCTGGTGACAGAGTTTCTAATAAGTATCATCAGCCCCATGCTTTGTGTAATAATTGCAACCCGATTACCACCAGGTGAGTTCAATCGATTGCAGTTAATGTTCACCAACACCATTGGAAAACGACACATAATTAAGCGTCAAAAATTTTCTAAAGCATATTCAGTAATATTGTACTTACATGTTGTCTTCAAATGCCGATATCCACTTAGAAGCGACAAATGAATTTCGCGCCAAAGTTAAGCGTGCGCAGACACAGCCTCTCGTTCAATGCGTTCGATAGAAATTATTCGAAGACCGACGAAAACTTTTCCCCTTTGGCTGAAAAGTAGAGATCCGTGAAAGTGGTTTTATTTTTTGCTAAACTTCGTTTAAAAACTATGTGAACTCTCGTAAGTCCTCTCGGGGAAAAAATTTACTGCACGTCAACGAGTCGCAGAATTTGCATCCACTTACCTTGAAAATACAATGAAAATTGTTAACTGAAACCTCTAGAAAAATATTAACGAAAAACAGCCCACTCGAACGATGTTATCGAAGTGAATCTTATAAACGGAACTACTACACTTTCAATGGAAGATTCCAGCGAAGCACAAAGAAGACGTTCGTTTAAGGGTTCTCCAAACACGACTAATGACATGATTACGCATCCCTTTAGCAAGGGAAGCCTCTAAAAATTCCAAGAAAGGTCTTTCCACGAAACCCGCGGGTGGGTCCTTCTCCCTTTGTCTTCAACATCTGGAAACCAATCCGAAAAAAGAGCGGGCCGGGCGGTTGCGTGCTCTTAAGGAGGTTCCGCCGCGACTGTGTGAGTCAGAACAAATACTAAATTCCACATTTTTGATATTGGTCAAAAAAAATCCTACTTTCACTGATGCAATGTGTTACCTATAGAAACCCAAAAGTATGGTACAAAATATACAGATTATTCCATGAATGTATTTTAAATTAGCACTTTTTTCCAGCCACAGGAGCCGACTGCAGCGCCATTTCCTACGAATTACCGCATTTTGACTTCAATTACGGCATCAATTTTTCAATAACTAGAAAAATAAGGTGGCAAGATGCCTGTATTTTATTTTTATTGAATGTCTCTGGATTATTTCCTTCAAAGAGAATGTTTTCCAGGAATATGGCATTTGTATTTTATGGAAAAATACTATTTTTCCCCTTTAAATTTAATTTAATCAAATTTAATTTAATAAATAACATTATTTATGTTTCTCTCAACCCCCATTGAACACCATCTAATTTAAAGTTCAATTATAGAATAAAATAGCGTGGAAAGGTATTATTTTGTTGTTCAGATCAGATAGAGGACAAATTTTGCTACAAGTAGACAGATTATGAATAAAATTACATTGAAGTCATTTTACGGTGGAACCACCTTAAGGCAACAGGGTACAACCGAGTTCGGGGGGTAGGCATGGAGAAGTCGAGTGGTTTAAAGACAAAGGAGGATGAGGTGCCTGGAAAAAATAAAACTCAACCTTCGTTGGGAAAGCAAGGGGAAGGGTAGCAGGGAGAGACTGACTGAGAAAAACGAGAAAAAGGGTGCATTGCATCCGCATGAAAATGCCGTGAGTTGTATTCATACGTTTTCGCCAATTAGTGCTAAATTATCGCCACAGGATGAAATGTAATAAATGAAAAGGCGGAGCATATAGCAAAGAGATTATTTTTACCTCTACATATCCTGCGAATACCCCTCGAGTTTAGTCGCTTTTCGGGCGTCCTGTACCCTCTCCCACAATTCTACACCCGTATTCCACACCCTCGTCCCGCACAATGGTGCGGGACAAGAGCACCCGTTTTCCGCCCTCCACACCCTCACCCTCTGTACCCGCATTCCAGGGCGTGTGGAGGGCTGGAAACGGGAGCTGAAACTAGTTGACTGGTTAAGTTAAACCGGTTAAGCCCCTGCTTCCCGCATCATTTTTTAATCAATTAATACGATTGACTGACATTTTAATAAAAATGTATGCATTGAGTTCATCTACATCTACATACTACCCCGCAAGCCGCCTCCATAGGCGTGTGGCGGGGGGTGTTAGGACACCAGCCGTTTACATATAAAAAGGAAACGCTCTAATGAAATTACGCCTAGCATTTATTGAAGTCCCTTATTGTTCGGGGGGAAAACAAATTCCCATACCTATCCGTTCGGTAAAATATCTCTCTTAATTTATAGTTTCTGTCGGACCTGGAAATATAGTGGGGTTCTAATATGATGTTCTCCGTGTCGCTCTGAAAGATATCTATTTTCAATTGTTCAAGCAATCTAAGCCTAGCGCGCAGCCTCCGAGTCTCTAGCGGCTCCCAGCCTAATTCGTTTAACATCTGTGTAACGCTGTCTGCACGTCCGTAGCTGGTTTTTGACGAATCGCGCAGCTTTCCTTTGTATTTTATTAAGTTCCCGGATTAAGTCTCTCTGCACCGGATCCCATATGCTCGCTGCATATTCAAGGTGTGGCCGGACGAGTGCGAAATAGCACCTCTCTTTTACTTTTTCATCCGAAAATCTTCCCACAATACGCTTGACGAATCCTAGCTTCTTCAGAGCTCTGCCACAAATATTTCTTATATGTGCTCCCCACGATAGGTCCGAAGTTATCGTAACTCCTAGATACTTCATTTCATCTGTCGCCTTTATGTTAACACCATCCACAGCATATACATGGGAATAGTTGGACGACCTCCGCAAGAAATGTACCGCCGTGCATTTGCTCAGATTAAGTTCGAGTCCCCACTCTTGGCTCCACACATGAACGTTGTTTAAATCCGATGATATAGTTTCAAAGTCAGAGTGATCACTAATTTCACGATAGATGACAGTGTCGTCGGCAAATAGTGTTAATCACAGAGTTAATCACATAGCTATTGGAATCATATATGAATAATATGTTGTCACGTAATCACTCGCGAGTGGAGAGAGCGGGCCGATACGATTACGCCGATTTTGTATTTTATGTGCCGGGGCGCAAGTGTATTGCGTTCATTTACGTCTCCATATCATTACGCTCGTTCATTTACGTCTCCATAAACCTAAAGGATATAACCGAAGTAGAAATGATTTTGTGATTGTTGTATGTATCAATTTTTGCGCTCCATTCCATTGCTAGGAAAGCGTTAATTATATTGAGAACAACACCTCTACAGCATATTCCTGCTCATGACAGTCGCGTGTAAATGGGAGCGCGCGCCGATGCGAATGACTTTCATGTTCTGCTCCGGAAGTTTGCGAGTCATCAAAGCACTGATCGGTGCTCATTAAAACCCCTAAAGTCATCTTCATCTCACTGCGGAAGCCTTCGAGAAACTTAATTGGTGCAATTTTAGTTGGATTCCAAATGGACATCCTGCGGTGGCTGGGTCTTTTGCAAGACATAGGAATTCGTCTAATTTCAACAATTATTCCTGCTACTACCTGAACGATTTATTTATTCCGCAAATTTCCCGCCTTAGTCGTTGTCTACCTTATGCGTTACCTAATAAGTGACGCTCGTATACCGATCGCGTCTCTAAGCAATGCTTGTACCAACTATAGGGGACAATTTTCCCCTCTTTTTGACAAGAATATTCCCTGGTGGTACTTTCAAGTACCATCATGGAATATTCTATTCCCTTTGGCACCACAGTGGGCGAAGAGTTTACGTTGGCTTTGGCACGAAACGGAACATGTACGTGATTTATGGCTCTCGGTATTCAATGCCTATGTGTTCCGTCCGCCGAGGAAGGAAAGCGGCGGATTCGGTCTTCCAAGGAACACCAATGTACTGAAAAGTAACCCCTGAGGCATGCAACTAGTGCGCTCAAAACGGAATCTTTCAAGAAATGGCTCTATCTCAAACAGCAGAAAGAGTCTCTCCAGTCACTCCTATTGCCAGTTCAACCCTCTCCGAAATACTCAGTGCAACTCCAGTAAAAGATAATTTTTTTTGTTTCAGGTTTGACTTCGTGGAAGTGATAGATACCCATTTATAATTTTTAAAACTTTGTACTTTTCCACACTTTATTTAAAAACTGGGACCGGTTTCATCATAATATGCCATCTTCTGGCACATTCTGAAGCTTAGGTCATACAATATATACCCAGAGAAAGTTAACAATGGTGAGGGTTGGTTTGAAATGGGGGAGAGAGGAGCAGGGCGGTTAGGGCATGGCGGAGTGAGAAGGGGTAGTGGAAAAATCGAGAGGAAAGGAAGGAAAGTGAATCGGGGGAAGAGTAGAAGTAGGAGTAGAAGGTCTCCAAGTTATACTGTTTTCTATTTAAAAAAAGGAAGATTGGTTAAAGCCCCAGGCCAGACATCTGTGACTGAAGGGCAAGGAAATTAGGCTAAGATCTGCCGAATCAATGATTCAATAAAGGCCGCGAAGTGAGGAGCTGCAAAGAAAGGACCCCAGAGGAACCTCGCGTGGTTTTATGTTGGACAAACTGGAAGAGGAGTGTCAACATGTATTAAGGAGCATGAACGCTCCCTCAAAAATGCTGATGGCCATTCCCTATTTGCCCAGCATCTATTAGAGTGTAACCACAGCAGTGCTTTTAAACCTGTAATTCTACATATGTTAGGCACCGAAAGGCCTAAAGATGGACGTTTTGGAACATTTAGAAATTTGTGTGCTAGCGAAAAACCAAAATGTTAATCTGTGTAATGACCATGTATTTATGCATTCCTCTCCGTTGTTTTCGATATTTCCATGTATGCAAAAGTAACCGTCACACCCCCACATCCTATTCCTTCTCCGGCCCTTCCACTCCCCTCTCCTCTCCCCACTTACGGTTGCTAGGAGCCCTTCCAAACCCCTCCCCTCACAACCCTCCGTATGTTGCCCATTCATAAACCCACCCGAGGTTCCTCTGGGGTCCTTCCTTTGGAGCTCCTCACTTCGCGGCCTTTTTTGAATCATTGTTTCGGCAGATCTTAGCCTACATTCCTTTCCCTTCAGTCACAGATGTTTGGGCTGGGGCTTTCACCAATCTTCCTTTATTTTTAAATAGAAAACAGTATAACTTGGTGACCTTCTACTCCTCCCACTGTCTTCCCCCGATTCAATTTCCTTCCTTTCCTTTCGATTTTTCCACTACCCATTCTCACTCTGCCATGCCCCAACCACCCTGCTCCTCTCTCCCCCATTTCAAACCAACCCCCACCATTTTTAACTTTCTCATATTGTATGACCTAAGCTTCAGAATGTGCCAGAAGATGCCACATTATGGTGAAACCGGTCACAGTTTTTAAATAAAGTGTGGAAAAGTACAAAGTTTTTTATCAAAAATGGATATCCAGTAAAAGAGCTCAATCCATATATTTAGTAAAAGATAAAACTCAAAAAAGCACCATTTAAAATGTAATTTATGCTCAAAAGTGTTTTTAAAAATCTGATCTTATAAAAGAATCGCCCTCAATTAAATATTTTAATAAATATTTCTTTTGACATGGGCATGGTAATAACTATCATGGACGGGTATCTTGGATTATGGAGGGAATTCGAATTGATTCCATGTTACTTTTCCATTATCGTTGAACTGGAAATTTCTCAATGGAATCCATGAACATTCCATGTTGATTCCATTCATTAATTCCATTATGGATACATCCATAGTTTTTCCATCATGGATTCCATGAACGTGTGCTGTCTGGGGCTACGTCTCCAATGCCCACTCTTTACTCCTTCGCCACATGAACATGCTTGTGCTGCATTTCCTCGTCGACTTTTACTTTAAATATCAGTCTCTGCAATCGCCGCATTGAAACTAGATTTTCGTTGAGTATGTTCATGCTTTCAATGCGTACATTGTGAATTTGAAGCTAACTCATTTGCTAGGACGCGTTATCCGATTTCCAAATCTGATGGAATTTTAGTCGGCAGGCGGAATGCACCTTCGTTGATGTTTAGTGAGCGTTGATTTGCAACTTTGTCTCTGCGTGGTGATGGTAGTTACATTTATTCCGATGAGTTGCGCTCATGCTTCTACTACCTACCATTCGGTAAATGTTTAAGAAGGCAGTCGATGACAAGACAACGGCTTCAGATGCTGCGGATTCTCAAATGTGTCACCCAAGGCCAAATGATATGCGTCTCGGAGATCATGCGATATTACAGTTAATTTCGCCCTTTTTAGGAAAGACAATTAAATTAACTTGTGATATTTTCTTTACTTCTCTTTACCTCGCAGAGACTCTGAGGAGTAAGCGCACTAGTTTCGTTGGAACTATAAACCGATCAAGAAGGGAGCTTCCTACTGAAATGAAAACCTCTCGCTTGCAGCTACACAAAACAAGAGTTCTGAAAAAGTATAACATCACACACTGTATTTCAAGGGAAGAGCGAACTAAAAATGTTCTTAAACTAAGTACTATCCACCCAAATGTGACCGTTAATTTAGGCACTAAACGTAAGCCAGAGACTATTATTTATAATGAAAAGAAATACGGCGTAGATATAGTAGACCAAATGGCGAGGGTTTATTCAGTGAAGCCTGCAGCTCGACGTTGGCCTCTTTACACTTTTAGAAACATTCTTGATCTCGGTGGGATAAATGCTTGGGTTCTCTTTAGACAGGTAAATAATTGTAAAATATCTCACCATAAGTCTCGCAGACAAAGAAGAAGAAAATCACTGTGACCAAGCGAGAAGCGCAAGAAGTGTCCAATTCACGTGTAATGTAAAAAGAGTGCTAAGGGATTCTTGATTTGTAAAAGTTGTAAGAAACATGTCTGCAATGAATGTATTTTTTAGAGCGAAAGGTGGTTACATGTGTGGATTATCAAAGTTCTTCTAAGGATGCGTAGCAGCCGCATTTGGTTCAGTGACGTTTTGTTTTCACTAGGTACTGAAATCTTAGCATATAATAATAAAAATGTAAAAAATCATCAGTTGTTTTTATTGCCATTTTAAATAACACTAAGTTAATTATTAGAAAGTATGTTTTTCTACATATATAGAGTGGCTGAAAAACGACAATTGCCTTGACAAATAACTGATTTGAACATTAGAAGGAGGACCAACTGGCTATATTGATAGACAGTTTCCCACAAGAAGAGTGTAAAATTAAAAAGTCCTTATTTACAAGTATAACTTAATCCCTAATTAATACTATACGATAAATCGCACGAAATGAATAGCACAGTCAGCTAAGAACGGAGGGGTCAAATTTGACCCCTCCGGCCTCCAAAGTTGAGCAAAATTTCCGTCCTGCTAGTGTTAAATGAATACATTAGAGATTTGTAGATAAAAACATACCAGTCGCCGTAAAAGTACTTGGTAAATAATCACGCACATTATCAGGCAAAATGTTTGATTCATTGATCCAATCATTATGATGCAGCAAAAATCGCTCGTTATTCCGGAAACACTCTTCCCACTTCCTCATGTAGGGCACCAAAACACTTATCCAAATGTATTCACGAAGACTATTTAGAGCGTCATCATGTGACCCTAAATCTAATATTCGTGATAAATAATAAATCAAATATTCTTTTTTGTCATTTAATGATTTTCCCTTCATTTCCGTTACTTTTTTATGGAGCTAAAGCAGGGGCGGATTAAGGTCGTTGTTTTGGGGGGGGCGGTTCACTACTTTCCGTGGCGCCTAGGGGGTATGCAATACCTCTCAACGAAACGGGGGTCTAGGCGGACCTCCTTCGGAAAGTTATAAGAAATGAAGCGCTTGGAACGTAGTTTTGGTGTGGCTATATTATATATAAGAGATGTGATAAATTACTGAGTAAAGCTCTCTAATCATATTTGAAAAACGTTTACAAACGATGTAAAGAATGCCATCCTTGTGAAGGTGCAGGTCTCCCTGGTTTTACACCGCATTGGTCCATGTTTCCACGGACGACAGTTTCGGCGGCGTTTCAATCGGTTCTTCAGGTCGATGAAGTGAAGGTGCAGCCATTTGTTGTCTTATATATCTCACCCGTTGGAGTCAGGTCTAACGCCTGAGATATATAAGACGACGAATGGCTGCACCTTCACTTCACCGACCAGAAGAAGCCGACTACAACGCCTACGAAACTGTCGTCCAAGGAAACATAGACCAACGCGGTGCAAAACGCGGAAGACATGCATCTTCACATCCATAAACCCGTGGCAGCCTACACAAGGATTTCAAACTCCTTTCTTCTTTAGTGCCGTACAAAATGAAAATTAGTTTTTAGTATCAGCTTCCCACATAGCACAAAATATTTACAAAATGTCTACAAAATATCTCCAATGTCTTCTGCTGATATCTAGGAAATATCTTGTAATAACTTGTAAACATCTTCTAGACATTTTGTAGATATCTGAATGTCCGCTTTTCCTATGTCTTCTAGATATCTTCATAAGATATCTTCTAGATATGTTCATAAGATATCTTCTAGATATCTTAACAAGATATCATCTAGACATTACTTAATACCTACAGTGGACCTCTTAGGAAATATTGCAAGAAATAACAACTGGTTTTCATGTAACTCAATTTAATTAAACTTCCTTAACTACAGACATCCTTGTCTTGGCATTCCTTAGCCAGACTTTTATTATGGTAGATATATCACCATCTGTTGCATCTGGAATGTGTTTCCTCACAACATCTAGAAAAATAAGATTAATTCATTATGAAAACACTAGTAAGACATATAATATTTGAAATATTCAAACACAATTCATTTATATTTATTTGTATCATACGATTTTAAATAGAACCTTGATGAGTAAATGTGATGACCATTCTAATGCAAAATAATTTGATATAATTGTAAGAGCACTGATAAAATTACAGGACATAAAAAGCCCTTGAGTACTAAGGCAATGTTTAAAAAAATATTAAAATTTCCAGAAAAAATGTTGGAAGCAAACAGCCTATTTATTTAAAATAATGCCATAATTACTCTTTCAAAACTAGAACCAAAATACAATGAAAATTCAAACTTACCCAGAATTATTGTCGTTATTTTCAGGGTGGAAAATACTTTTTTCTTTTTCCCTCCCACCCAAGAAAATAATACTGCTTCTTCATCCTTAAACAGCTTTCTTAAAAGGTTCAGTGTCACTCCTTTTAATCCACTTCCTCCAATCTTTTGTAGTCTACTTTGCTAAAAAAAATATGTGCACGAAGACTATAATTAGCGAGAATATAATACAATGCAGTTAAAAGTTCAAGTCTCCTTGTTCTGGCTCATGCAACAGATTGCAAGTATAATTAAATGAAGGTACACCATAGTTTCATAAATTATACATTGATTAGCTCAGGGTTGGATGAAGACTCCTTAGTGGCTCTAAGGACTTAACATATTTTGGCACCCCTTACTATATTTTAGCACTCTTTTGTGGACCCTGAGTCAGCTGCACCACTTCCTGTAGTACTCCCCTGCCTTTGATGCCCCAAGAAAATGCTTACGTTGATTAATGGTTAACGCAGCCCTGGATCGGCTTCACTACCAAATAATTATGCAAATATTGATAGTGAATCACTAAAATAACTCTTTTACATCCAAACAATCTTGATGTAACAGTATAAGATTTAAAAAAAGTTAATACATATTGTAGTATATTTGTACCTTACAGCCCTGAAAAAAAACCCAGTTCCTGTATCCAGACAACCTAGGTAGCCATTTGAAGCAAATTTAGGTTACAGACATCCCTTGTTGTCATTTAGTAGTACCATACCAATTAATAATTCCTTACCAGAGTTTCCCTTGTGCTCCTCTTCTCCAATTCCACCTCTAAGGCTGTGATTCCACCTTCATCCAAAGGGAACCTATTCCAGATGGAATCCTCCACTACCCTCTCTTCTTCCACAGAGTCATTGATATCCTCTCTCAGGCTAATTTTATAATTCAAATCTCTTTGCTGCTCCAAAATTAAGTTCAACTTACATCTTATCTCAGCAAATCCTCTTCTCACTTCATGGCAAAATGCCTTGAAATCTAAGAAAAAAATATTATACATTTTTAATTAAGAATGAATGTCCATACTCAAGATGTAATTTGTATGCCAATTGAAATCAATGGGAGCAATGTGTTGCATTCTTGATGAGAAATTAAATAGACTTGCTAAGATTAATACTATATCCTTGAAATGCAGAATAATAACATATCCATACCAGTCTCAGTACATAGTTTTGCCAGCTCTCCATGGTTTTCTTTGTTTTCCACTATCACTTCCACTGGAAACTCTTTCACCTTCTTTTGTAACACTGGTGGTGTTGGAGGAGAGGGTAAATCATCTTCTGTGTTCACTTCCTCATCAGATGAGGAAAAAAAGAGCCTCTCTGGTTTCTTCCTCTTTCTTACTGAAGCTTCCTCTTCAGATTCTAAATTGGATGTGTCCAACGCAGTAGACAACTTCCTTCTAGCTTTTTCATACGAATCTGAAATATTTTAAAAGAACTTGGCTATTGATAATTAAGTCAACCCAAACAGCAAGCCTCACAAAATAATAAGTAAAACTGGGACAAGCTTCATACCCATAGTTTACCAACAGAAATAAGCAATGTTAATTGAGAGTAAAAGGTAAAAATTGAGGAGTACACTATATTTGAGCTAAGTTATTAAAAAATTTCAATCTGTTAGTTATGCAAAAAATATAATGACAGCAAATGTTTACCTACCATATTTTCCTAAAACTCGGTATTTATACGTTGTCCACGTTTCCTCATTCACGCTCTCCTTCTTAATGATGCTTTGGTTCACTCTCTCTCGGGACTTGTAAGGAGGCCACCAACAATCACTGGTATCTTTGAGTGATGGCCTGGCACTAGCAAGCCATTTCAATGGCACAACCTCAGCCTCTCTAGTAGCAATAAACTCGCCAATAAGAAACATCTCCCTTCATTGAATGACCAAAGTGGAAGATTTAGTTCCGTGAAGTACATTTCACTTAATTATATTGGAATAAGGATATTAATTACTTTGAACACTTAAAGTTTTTATGTTAATTTTTTTTTAATATTTTAGGTATAAATCAAAATACAAAATCAACAAATAAATGCAAATAGTGCCTAAATGAACATGACTAAGCATTCTTATAGAGAGTTAGCAATGTTATTATTTGGATATACCAACTCATTGATAGCCACTCAACTTAATTCAATCATTGTCCACGATAGTATTCCAGTGCACCAAGTCGGTGACAATTGACTCCCCTCCCCCTCGTTCCAACAATGCCAACAATAATGGCCCCCCCTTAAATTCAGTAGTTTAAATCTTTCATGAGGGAACAGAAATAGTTTTTCCTATTTGTTGCCCACCTTCTAAAATAAGATTCTGTTGCATCCCTCCCATACACATATATTTTGTTTTGTCAATACTGATATCAAGACCCCAATTTTGGTATTCTTCTATTATTTTTCTGGTCATATTTTCTAAATCTTCATAATCTTGTGATAGAATAACTTGGTCGTCTGCATAGCTTAAGGTGTATATGGTACTTTCTTTCAAAGTTATTCCCATGGAGTTGCATTTCCTTTTCCAACCCTCTAGCACTTATATATTTTAAAAAGTGTGGGGGAAATACAGCAGCCCTGTCTTAGACCTTTATTTATTGTGAATCCCTGAGAGAAGTGGTTTCCCATTTTGATCTTGTCTAGACTATTTTTGTACAATTTTTTTATGGTTATTATTAAGTATGAGCTTATGTTAGATCTTCCCAAGGCTTCCCACAGTTTCATTTGTGGCACCATACCATATGCTTTTTTAAGATCAACATAGAAGAGGTGAAGTTCCTTGTTGTATGCCCAGGTTTTCTCTATCAGTTGTGTTAAACAAAACAGATGGTCTACAGTAGATCTTCCTTCTCTAAACCCCGCTTGTTCTTTGGATTCCTTGTCTGCATACTCTTTCTCAATTCTATATTTTACTATTTTGCCATATAATCTGCTAATTGTACTAGTCACAGATATTCCATGATAGTTATCGCACTCGTTCTTATTGCCTTTTTTGTATATCGTAGAGATATGGGAAATTCTCCAATCTTCTGGGACCTCTTCTCCATTTAGACATTTAATAATGAGTTCTGTTAATTTATTGTACAGTAACTCCGATCCATATTTAAACAGTTCTCCCGGTATTTCTCCAGGGCCAGCAGCTCTTCCATTTTTTAGGGATTTACAAGCCTGTTTACTTCACTGCATTGCATTACTATAGGTGATGTAACATTTCCTTATGGTTAGCAGATGGATTTAATTTTTATATTCTTCTCTATCCTCTGTCAATAATTTTTAAAAGTATATTTCCCATTTCTCTGAACTAACAGATATAATTAAATCTTTCTTTTTATCCTGCCTCAATGATCTTAAAAACTACAATAAATTTTTAAATAAAGATAAAATTTTCTAAGATAAGATTAAATTTAAGATAAAATTTTCTATGATATTTATTCAAAATATAGCAAGAAATTATTTATATGGTTTAAGTGACCAACAAGTGTACAACAGAGGCACCATAAGAAAATACAACTACTTATGGTACTTTATGAAGTAGAGATAAAGCAATATACCCAGAACGTCCCATGGCATCATGTGGAAGGCAGTAAAATTTTGATGAAACTCTACTAAGTGGCCATGCTTTCATGCCCGAAAGTTTGTTCACAAAATACACACCTGAAGTACTTGAAGGACATGGATTAGAAAATGCATCACCCTTTTCCAAAAACTCTTTTCCTATCACATATGGAACTTGTTCAGCACTATAGGCTATATTCTCCACTTTAATAATTTCACCATCTTTTAAGCTAAATATTTGATCTCCCTTTCTCAGCACATTCAATGTATACACCCCTTCTATAAGTGCCTTAGTGAACTGCCTACCAACTGCAGGATCAATAATGGGCCCATTGGAATGCTCAGAGTTCTGTATCACACTGCTTTCAGTCGACTTAATGAAACCTGCACGCTGAATTCCACCACTTTCAGCATACCTTCTACTTAATTGTTGCAAAGGTTTATCACTTTTCCTTATACTTTTTTTTAAGATTTGCAAAAAGTTCTCAAATTTAAAAGCACTAAAATTGTCCAGATTTCCATAAGTTTGCACATCGTTAACAAGGTGCAACGTTCCATGAATATTGTGCGACATAAAATGAGTGCCATATATTATTTGAAATGTTTTCACAAAATACTCTAAAAGGGAATTTGAGAATTTTAATAATGAAGGCTCAACGCTAGTGGTGCACAAAATTCTGATAGCACTTTGAAGGCTAAGGAAATTTTTTATTACTCTGGAATCTGCAAGATTGAACAAAACGACATAGCCAGTATACAGCAAAAACTGTCTGAATTCTGTAGCCTTCCATAATTTCAGGTATCGGAGTGATCTTGGTTTCCTTGAAAACTCGCTAGGAGTATATCTCTTCAAACTTTCCAATCTTTGAGACATCTCCTCAGTTTTTCTGAAGGGCAAACGGAATTTCAAGTCTCCCGACAACCAAAAGAGCAACAGTTTTTTCATGACACCTAAGCAGATCAAATGCATATAATCCAAGGGAACATCATTAACCATATTGAAATTGGGAAGGGAAGTCAATACGGTATACCCAGGCAGGTGGTAGTCATCATCTACTTGTCTTCTGAATTCCTCATCTGTTCTTTCTCTAGCAACTACTTTCTCATCAGGGAAGCACACCCTGTTATTCGAAGACAATCCTACAATCTTACACCGAGTACAGCTAGAATAACCAGTATGACCTTTGACATTTAGCACATATGCTTTAGCAGGAGCATCACATATCAAAGCCTTTATTCTCACTGAGAAATGCCTGCCATTATAGATTATACCATTTTCGTACAGGTGCACGAATTCATCTACAAATGGACGTAAAAATTCATTAACATCAAGAGGCTTAGCACGTCCGTAATATGCACCGATTACAAAAACTTCATCATGATGGACCAAAGACCCAAGTATGACCCACAAGGAACAGCCCGATGATTTTGTATGAGGAAGCCCATCAATATTCACACCAAGGTCAATCTGAGACTCAAGCTGCTGTGGTCCATAAAATTTAAACATATTTATCAGCCCATTACGGAGTCCAAAATGTGTGTAGTGTCCTGGTGGTACCGGAACAATAACGGTGAATCTGGGCGTATGAAGTAACGAACGGCTATCAACAGGCAAATGCGAAAAACACTCATGTTTCTTCAATAGTTTAAGTAACTTAGTACAGTGGCTATGACTAATGCCACACTCAATTGCCCACGTCGCTAAGCTAGTCTTGATGTCATCATCAGCACTGGAGCTCTTTCCTCCATCACACTCATCTACAACATTACTATTACTTCCGACACTTGAAGCACTAGAAAATAAGAAATCGGGCTCACTATCACTTTTACACCTGAAATTACCGCTAGACCCAGTCTCTTCATCAGCATTTTCCGGAACACAATAACTAATCGGAGATATCCGGTCAGTTTCGTCAGGAGATATTTCCGTCGGCTCAATTACGGAGTCAGCATTGACTTCGATGGATATTAACCTACGCAAATGCCTATCACTGATTTCATTCAATCTTTTTCTTTTCAGCATGACTGAAATTCAGAGAAACCCACCTATCACACTTGTTTGAAGTATTGTACTTTGATTAAAATTCAATAATGACCAAGTAAAATGAAATGATACATAATCCGTAAATAGCCTAATGCATTTTATGAAACAATAACTTACCTTGACAATTAACCTCCAAGGAGAAGGAAATATGAGGGATTTTGCTAATAGCTTCCCTTAACACTTCACAGCTGAAACCAAGAGCTCACGATTTACCACTATTTTAGATCTTGACCACTTCGAAACCAAAACTCCAGAATAGTTAATATCGTTATTATTATTCACGATTTAGCAGTCGAAAAGCAAACGCAACCGGCAGAATACACGAAAACACTCGATCGGGAAATAGCATATAGATGGCGTTTCAACATTGCACGCGGATGGTTCGAATAATGCGGGTAATATTGCATGTTTTATATTTTGTATAGAGTCGACTAAGGAGATTCGAAGGCTCCGGGAGAAGAGATATGAATTGTGAAGTCATATATTAAACATGTAGTTGTTAAGGAGAGTTGATGAGCATAGTGTTGAACGTGGTTCAACGTAAATAAAGACAGTTTGAGTTGCTCGTTTTGTCGACAACTTGTGTTATTTCACGAACCCCAAAATCATAATAATATCGATAACTTATTCTTTACGGAAAAAATATTGACCGTGGAAAGTAAATAATCGTGATTATAACGAATCATAATATTCGAGTTGAATAAAAAAATATAATTTTCCGTTTTTGGTAACGCTTAAGATATTTTCTAGACATCTTGTAAACATTTTAGATATCTAAGACATTGAAGACATGCTGTAGATATCTAGTAGATATTTTGTGCTCTGTGGGTTCAGATTTTCTCTATTTTCCTTGATTTTTTACCTTCTGTAGCCGTCCAGTTGGCTTGTGATTTTATTTTCAGGTTTTTTGTATTTATTCAGAAAATTCAGGGCCAACAGCACTGCACCTTTGTGATAGACTGTGTTTTGATGGTTTTCCAGATCACCTAGTTTCCCTAGCAGTTTTTAAAACTTCTTTAACGGCTCTGTAACGAGGGATTTTTACTGCAAATTTTTACCGCAAGCTGCCGTTGATTGGGAATAAAAAGGGCAATATGTACCTAAACAAAAGTCCATTCATTGAGGGAGAAACCACAACCCAAGGGTATTTTTCAAGATGTTCCCTCCTCACGCAACGACGCTCTTCCGCGGTTCCCTTACTATGAGTTGAAAAGAGATACTTGTAGTCGCTTGAAGGTGTCCAAGAGCTTTCCAAAAGTTCTGCTATTTTCCTATCATCAGGTCTTTCCTTTCCTGGTACAATAAAGAGACCTACGTCACAGTTGAAATTTGCAGCCAAAGGAAGTGAAGAAATTGAAGCTTCAGTCGATGTTTCGTAGCTACATGGACGTGATTGCAAAAGGACCTTGGGAGCAGCTTGAGTCTCATTATCAGTTATGCAGCATGAAGACATGGTGCTAACAAATTGTGTGTTTCCTTCTGCTGCTTCTGGCGTCTTTTGTTTTTGGAGGCGAGAGAAAAGCTTCGAAGGTCCGCAGAGGCACTGTTTGTTTTCCGCTTTGTACCAGGCCTACTAGAAGAGGACGCCTGTAAACAAAAGTAAACCTTAGCTATTCCTTCTACGATGAGTTGCAAAAAATATAAGCATGTCTTTTTCTCACCCTCTAGCGTATTACTTGAAAATTATTTGGCTTTTTAGAGATTCCTCAATTTTACTGCTATCAAAAGGAGACGGGTCAAAAGTATGGTGGGTGGACCTCTTATAGTATTTCTGCGATAGCACAAATGAAAATTAAAGTCCTGTAAATAGGTGGGTGTTCAATTCCTTGATCAAAAAGCAGATAAATAGCAAGAGAGGCCAATCTGGGCCCGAGCTTGAAGCCGGCCGTCCAACTCTAATGGCGAGCGCGAGAAAGCACAGATAAGTTATGTCGTTGTAATTTATCGATTGAACTTACCATCTCTGGCTGAAAGGTTGATATTCACGTAAGGTAATCACAAAATAAAGGAAAAAAGATGCAGGGTCCTAAACATGTGTGAAGAACTCATGAACTTGTCACTCACTACAACTGGAACAATACACTCGCTAGAGCTTGGCCCCACTTACAAACGCGCAATAGTTGCGCTCCGCCACTCAATGTGTCTCACCCGTACAATGTCTTACACCCGACTCTTCGAGTCTGCGCTTCACCCGCGAAGTCGCCATCCAACGACCACCTCACCCCGTATCTTCAGTTCCTCAAAGGCAATGTCAGTCTAATTTTTAATTAAACTCAGCAGCGTTATCTCAATGATTCAGATGAGCTGGAACCGCTCTGCTCCGCAGCTTCCCACAGGCGACTGCCCACTCGTATCTTAATGACACCTTATCTGAATGCGGTCACTAACCACTGCGGGCCACCCATGAGAAGGGAACCAGCTATTCACTATACACCAGGATATTCACTTACATACCTTATAATGTTTCCGTTACGGCACCAAAGCTTTCACAGCGTTGTTCATTCAAAGGCCTACAAAAGTACAATTGCGAACATCGAGGATACTGTGTCTGCTTAGACAAGTGGCTTTTAGATATTTTCCAATTATCTTTACACATTGTGTATTGAGCTGGTGAAATAAAAACTTGCATTGGAGAACCACCTTAATGATTACCATCTTTTCTATTTTCCCGGGAATTACGTGGGGGGCGGCCGCCCCCCCCCCCCCCTTAATCCGCCCCTGAGCTAAAGACGCGTGATCTGGTGTGAAGGCATATCACCACACGTTTGAGGAAAAACCTGTGTAACGGTCCAATAATTTAAAGAAATATAATATACGAAGGATAAAAGAAAAAATGATAATTTGAATTTGTAGTAAGCAGTAAGTACGCGTGGTAAAATAAAAACCAAGAGAAGTTAACAAAATATATTTGAACACTACGACGCATAATGTGAGTAAAAAACTTCGTTGGTGGGGGGAAAAAATAAAATAAATTGCTTACCTTAAAAAAAGAGGAATACTGTTAAGAAAATAAACAATACCGTTGTCCCCACAGGGAACAGGAGCAGGAAATACTTATGTCAGTATTTCACGACCCAAATAACCAGATACTATGGTTTTAACTATAGGTTTTCCAAACTCACGAGAGCACAGGCACAACATTACTTTGCCAAAACCAACTACAACTGCCTGTCAATATGCATTTCTTAAAGGAAGGGCGCCACTGGAAATACCCGCTTAATACCGTGAAAGGAAAGAAGGGAATCCCAAATGTTGCCTTTTTATGGAAAACATGTTTTGTACCCTGAGAACCCGCATTCTTTCTTTAGAGTTAAAAGACGTTCATAATTTGCAGCATGATTCCGAAAATTATCCAAAGAAAAACAAATTTACCGCAGTTACGCGTGCACTGATCCATTCTCTCGATCCAATATCCCCGCAAAATCTTCAGTTTAGAATCTTTAGAAATCGGTGACAACACGATAGCCTGAAAAAGTTGAATTCGAGAAGTGAATGTCCACACAACTTGAACAATCCACTGTATTTCCAGGTCCCGCTGCGCGGAGCAGGGCCGCGACGCGCGATCGAAAAATAGTTTATTCTCGGAGTCGCAAACGTTTTTCAAATATTTTTAAGGAATAATCTATATATATATATAATGTATGCTCTGATGAAGTACCTCAGAGACCATTTTCCGAATAAGGATTATATTGTCTACTTTATGTAACATTTTGTATAAAATAATGGTCCGCCGTTTTGTGACGTAATAGCACTCAATTATGGGCAAAAAGGTCTGAAACTTATGCATAGTATAGAGAAAGTACCCTGTTCACAAACGGTAATGTTTTTTATTTCATAAAAATCCTTCCATTACTCTTATATCTGCTCAAGTTTTAAGATTTTCGAAGAAAAATGAGAGCGGGCGCTTTTTTTGGAAATTTGGTCGTGTTTGAGCCTCTGTATCTAAGTAACGGGTGAGACCTATGAGAAATGATTTACCTACCATTCCATAATTACCCATCATTTTTGTATATGTGTGCCAAGTTTCAAGACGTCATCTCAAAAAAGCAATTTTGGACTTATGTCCGGCGATTTTCGATTTTAGCCCATTGTGCGGCGGGTCGAGACCAGTTGCCAACGGAAGGAGCTGAACGGTGGGGTCGGTACCCTCTGGAATCCCTTCGAAATGCCTCCGTAAGTGTGAAGATGACATTGTCTTCTACCACTTTTCATTGTAGAGAAAAAATACTTAATATGTAACAATATTGTGATTTTTAAACAATTTCAAAAGTTATTCGGGATATTCCTCAGGAACTGCAACTTTTCTCATACATTATGGAAAATCAATTAGATATCCCATTAAAATAAACGATAGTTTAGAGTTATAGACCAAATTAGACTTAAGTTGAAAAATTGAAAATTTTTCTGCCGCCAGTAAAATCGCTTAACAGCATCGGTCACCTGACCACTTTCATTGCCAAAAGATTGTGAGGAAATAGTTTTTTCGTGGATTAAGCCGTGTTTACGCAATGCATGTAGCCGCGCAACTAGATGCGTGAACACAATCTCACCATAAAAAATGCATCGTATAATTAACACGACTAATTGCTTGAACACATGTCCCGAAAATATGTAGTCTCAGTTCTAATTCTGAGCATTCGTTCACGCTTCTGTCCAGCCACATACTTTCGCGGTTACATGCATCGTGTAAACACGACTTTAGAATCCCTATTTGTTTTAAATTTCCCGTTTCAAACTAGCTAGTAATGCATGGGCATGCAAATTCTGCTTAATCTACATTCATCACACGAGTGAACTAATAAACCACTTGTAGGCGCACTAAGGATTTTCGGTAAAGCTATAGCGGTAAAAGTGATAATTAATCGATATCACGAAGCGTTTCAACAAATTGAAATGAAAATCTTACCTTAGGATCACAGGAAAGCAGGGGTCACACGAAACTCTCTTCTAGGACGCTCACAAGACGATTATGTATACGATGCTACGTTCCTAAAGGACGACCACACGGTATAACCTCTCCAACCTCGACTAACACGTATATCCCTTCCGCTAGCAAAGTTTCGAATAGTTTTCAGAATGGCTATTCCTCCAAACCTGCGCCTTTCCCTCTGGCTCCCAACATCTGGAAGCCATTGAACGCGGTGCTTTTCCTCTTACCCCTCCCCATGGGGAAAAGAGAGGACGGGTCGGACCAAAGTGGCGCGAACCCTCGAGGCTCTATTAGCTCCATAATGCGTCCTGCAGTTGCGTGCGCCAAGTGTAGGGGGAAGCGACAGGGACTGAAAGGGGGAGGGGGCACTCCTTGGACAGGGAAAGGGTCGAGAATGCAAGTGGTCATGGGACAGGAGGGTGAGGTGACTTGAAAAAGAACAAGCAAACCTTCGCTGGGAAAAGTAAGAAATCAGATTAACTTAGCGGAAAGAGGCCCATTGTAAAAGTGTATTTTATTGCGTTACTTTACCACTTGTGACATGTCATAAGTTACGAAAAACCTAAATAGTTGTACTTCATCCGCATGATGCATGAATATATGCCATGAGCTGCATTCATGCTTATTTGCTAATGGATGTTGTCTATGAATTACTACTTAAGTGTGCAGTACTCAGCCCCTCAAGTTTGAATTAACCTTTCTTCAAGAATATGTTAATCACGGCTTTTTATTTCTTTAAAGTATTTGTAGGTTAAAAAACAATATATGTTGGAAATTTTTTTCGTACTATATTTATATAGTATTTATATATGGACATATGAAAACATTGGTGTGCGTGGACTCAAATAAGTGGGCCTTGAATATGTAAGTGGGAAAGCAATCATGAAAACTTGTGTGCTGGGGCATAAAATATTAGTGAACTCTATGATTAACCATTATAAATTTAATGGGGTAGCCGATATTGAGTTTCATGGGGTAACCAATGTGGGGTTACATGGGGTAGCCCATGTTGAGTTTCGTGGGGTTGCCAATGTGGGATTACATGGAGTAGCCCATACTGGGCCCATATTGAGTTTCGTGGGGTAGCCAATGTGGGGTTACATGGGGTAACCCATATAGGCTTTCATTGGCAGTCCATGGCCAATATTGCCATATTGGCCCAATATGGGCCCAATGTGCTAGGCTACTGGGGTAGGGGCTAATTCTATTATTTATTACGAGAAAAATATGTTTACCCTTGTTTTTTGTTCAAACTTTGGTGTTAATAACTACAAGATGCTGGTGATTCATAAATCACCATTCTATGGAACAACCTGCCAGCGAACTTTCAGCAACATCCTGCACCCAGTCATTGGATACTCTCCTTGTTAGAGGATAATTCCTCCAGGACTACCAACTAGAAAGTTTCTCCCTGTCTAGTGATGTTTTTATGAGACACTTCCATAGTATTTAAAACCAGATGATGAGGGAATCTCTCAAAGAAACATTAGCAAAGAATCTTACCTAGGGGTAAGTCCAAGAGAATTCACCCAAGATTCTCCAAGGAAAAATCAATTCCTTTCTCAAAAGACTTATAGCAATTATGCCCTTTTATCTCATTTCACTTGCAAATTCTAGAGCACAAAATTATATCCATGCCTGAAGTTGAATTATTGAGAAAAAATCTTGCATCAAAGCAACTGTAGACGTAAATGGAGCTGTAATGCCAACCCCTAGTCAACAAGATTAAAATGAAATATTTGAAATATACCCACACCTCTCAACATTACAAAGTTTATTCTGTAAATAAAATAGAAGTTTTAACAAAGATACTTTAACATACAATTCCATGGTAAAAGACACACCCTGATGAAAGTTTAACATTATCCAAGGATATGATAAGCCAAATGCCCATAAAATTACTTCACAAGCACATTATAAATATCCTCAAAGGACTTCCTCAGACAGTTGACAAAGTCAGAACCATCACGGTGAGGAGGATAACTAGTGACAATTGTCCCCAACTTGTCATCAGCAATCAGGTACCTATATAAAGAAAAATATATTTAGAAATGCTACCACCAATATGCATTGATATGATCATTTAAGAACATTTTATGCTAGCTAGCCACCAAACTAAATGAATACCGGAGAATATTTCTCCATAAAATATTTTAACGGTTGCACAAAAAACAAATGATTAAGCACTAGGGATTAATGGAATTACCCAATGCCGTATCCATCTTTCACCACTGGTCCAAAAGCTCCTGCTTGTACATATGGAGATGAAAGAGTGGACGTAGATAACACATTGTGATTGATTGCACCGTATGCTGGGTCCCTGTATATTTGTGGAAGTTCTTTGCTGTACTCTGGATGCATTTCAGCTAGTTTCCTGAGCCCAAATAAGTGCCTGTCAAACCCTTGGCCTGAAGTAAATCAAAACATAGATATTTGATGAGGATAATGACAACCGTAAAGATTTGCCTTCTAAAATTTCAAATTATAGAGAAAAATTTTGTCAATAATATAAGTATAATTTCAAAGAATAATATTGTTGGAAAATATTGTAGGAGATGCCTCACACCTTAACCACAAAGCATACAAAATTAAATACCATGGTCAATATGATATAACTTCAGTCTTAGTTGGGAGATGCTTTGAGAAGACTATTACTCACCCATTGCTGCATCTTTAGTCAAGGCACCATGAACCTCAGAGCATTTTCTGATCATACCCTGAAGCTCTGAGATACCTGGGCGGTTACTGGAGTTAATATTTTCACAAAAGACCTGGGGACAAATTAAGATATCACTATCAAAAGGATCTATCAATAAAAGCTTTGGATGAAAGTCATTTAAGTTACCTTAGTAGCCATTGTGCATGGTCTTATTGTTTCCGTCCTCCCATGCTTAAAGGCAGATGTACTGCAAGACTCATAAGTGGCTACCTGCTTCCCTGTTTGTTTATGGAATGCTACCTGAAACACCAATGAGTTGACTATATGAGTATACATCATCCAGGATCATACGAACACAATGATCAGAACCTTTAAAAACCTTAAATATACATATGCATAATGTATGCACTTGATTTTAAAATTTTATTCATGTTAGCTTATGGAATGTCATCAAATGTTGAGCATTATTTTCCTGGAATAAGCATCCTCAATAAAATAAATATGGAGGCTTCAGAAGTCATTAAAACTATTGCTCTGCTTAGGATAGTTTTTCTGCTACACCCACTGTGCCACAAATTCCATCACCCCGCAATTGGGAAAATGGACAGAGCTAGATATGGATAACAGTATTTGCGAAAAGCTTTTGAAAGACTTACTCATTATGAAGTTAAATCACAGATCTTCTTTCCTAAAACTAACTAAATAGGCTTGGGACACTCACCAACAATTCAGTCAAACAGAATGTATCACATTAGCAAACAAACTCATCTGGTTCAATGCAAGTCATAACACTTTCCGTTTTAAACTGGACGATGGAGTGAGTAGTATTTGGAGGGAGAGGACTGGCTTCGATTGTGTAGGGTGAAGCTACAGAGTACCTGCATTCCTGAATTTTGGATACTTGAAAGTAAATCTATGATGTAACCCCAAAATAAAGCTATTATGCTTGTTTGTAGTGGATTATAGGCGATCGATTTATGAAATCTAATGCCATGGGATTCGATGCATAATAGGGATACATATTTGAAGGAACAACCAGGGGTAAAAAAGTACACAGAGAGGGAGAACCTGGCGCACGGTACGCCAAGGCAAAATCTTTATCGGGTAGTAAGAAAGGTAGAGAATCGGCTTAGACCAAGAGCAATGAAATCTCTGGAGCTAGAAGAGATCCAGGTTAGATGAGCAGAATGTATGGAGGTACTGTAATACAGGCTCACACACAGAGACAAAGAAATTCAATATAGAAGAAAACATGGGTCCAGAAATACAGGGTGTCCAGTAAATTGCAATAATTTTTTCCCAGAGTTTTCCAGGAAATTTTCTGCATTTTTCCAGGGTCTAACTTTTTTTGTTGGGTTGTTCCTAACACATTTTAATCAAATTTCCTATAAAATCTACATATTTTATCAGCACTAAAACAGCAAAAAAATTGGAGCCTATTTTGGTTTTACATTAAGTAGGAAAAAAGGTACATGAAGTGAAGAACACCTTATATTTCAAAAAACAAACAAATCAGGATATCTGAAAATGAAATTGAGAGTCAGATAATAAAACTCTTTACAAAGGACTCTGACAATAAAATTGAGTCTGGTACAATTTGAACACAGGAAACTAGAATCAGACTATGTAGTTATTTAAAAACTTACAAATAAAATTACGGCATTCATTACTCTGATTGGACATGACCAATACATGAGGCTACCTTTTGGTTTGACAACCCCTCCCCAAATTTTTTGCAGACTTAGTACTAGGTGATCTGAAATATTCTTGTTTTTCTCGTCATATTGATTATTTGTGTATCTATTTGAGGGATCTTGAGGAGCATCTTTAAGATGTCGAAGCCATCCTGACCAAATTGAGAGCCGCAGGTCTAACGGTGCACCCTGACAAGATGAAACTTGCTCAAATGGCGTCTATTTTGAAACAATTAAAGTTTATAACAATATTTGTAAAAGGTTTAGCACAATCTGTATATTTTGAGTTTTCACGATAGTTTACTTTTACATTTGCTTAGTTTGACGGCCGTTTTTGGCCTTACCTTAATGTTTGGTACTAAAAATTTATTTTATTCGTTAACATTTTCCCTACTATAAATTAGATCAAACAAATAAAATAAATCCTTTTGTGTTCTTTTCTTAAAGGTTCAAAATCCATATATTTCCAATGAATCATCATAACTTATATAATTCTCAAACATTGGATAAATGTCATTCCGAGTATAGTAGACATAACATAGAACCTCTTTTGTACCATTTTTATACAGTATATATATATTTGATTGCATGAGGATTTCACCCAATAGTGGCATAATCTAACTTAAATCTAATGAAGGAATACATAGTACAGAATTCTAAGTGTTGTTGTTGATTTGAAGTATTTTGAAATTCTGGACTAAACCTAATATTTTTTTAGATGAAGAAGTTATATTTACACAAATGAAAAAGTAACTAGGTTTCCTTCGACAGATTTATTTTCTTGGTACGACATGTTTCGACACCCCTGTGTTGAAACATGTCGTACCAGGAAAATAAATCTGTGGAAGGAAACCTAGTTACTTTTTCATTTGTGAAATTCAACTTCCACATAGTTGAGCTTGAAACCATGGAAAGTTATATTTAGTGTATGTATGTGACACAAAAGTCATAAATGAATCAAACATTATGCCTAAATCTTCCATTTCATGAATGTGTTAAATTATGTAACCTTCCATTCTGCATGCAAATTTTGTGTGCGTTTATTTCAAGAATATGTTACATGATAACATTTTTCCCGATTGAGGTAGAGATTGTTATCAATGGACCATTTTACCAGATTATCCATATCTTCTTGAAGTTTGAAGCAGTTGTTAAGTGTTATAACTTTTCTTAAGATCTTCACATCATCTGCATATAAAAAACAGTGAATTTTGTATGAATGTTGATAAATTATTAATAAAAATAAAAAATAAAAAAGGTCCTACACTTGAACCTTGTGGCACTCCTGACGTCACTAAGTATTCATCTGAATACTTAGTGACACATGACGTCTCTAAAGATATATGTGTACGGAATGAAACATTTCAATATCTAGAAAAATGGGAAAAATTTTTTATCAAGCGTTTTGAGATAAGAATTTAAATAGATAAAAGTTTTATTTAGTCTTTAGTAATACTGTGGTCAAAACAAGGGAAACCAGCAAGTGAATAACGATTGGCATCTTGACCGGTTCTGTACATGTTGTTGTGAGAAGAAGCACCATCACGAGCATACCATGAATTTCAGAATTCTTGTTAACGAGATAAGAGATTTTTGTCAACTTTGACTTATTTAAAATGGCAAGTAAAGTCTAGAACTATTTCCGCAATTGTGAAAGTAATGAAAATTATGCAGTGCGCAAGTTGTGCAATGCTAAAATATCTCGAGGAGGATTATCCCATACAACTACTGGCATGAAAAACCACATGAAAAAGCATTACAGAGAGATCATGAAAAATAAATTGAAAGACAACTTGACCCGGAGTATCAAAGTACCTTCTCAGCTTCAATTGGAAAATGAGCCCGAGGCAGTATCAAACGCTCAGCCTTTGTCACCTACATCCTCATTGCCTACTTCACCGCCAAGCTCATCAACATCGACTCCCGTGAAAAGAAGGAAAGGATCCGCAGCACATGGCCAGCCAACGTTAGCAAGTTTCTTAGAGAGAAAGGAAAACTTTAAACTCGGGGACAAAAACAAAAGGTAATTACAAGGCTTATTGCAGAAATGATTTATAGCGAGCCATTTCAAATTGTTGAGAATCGTGTTTTCCTAGCTCTTGTAGCTCATCTGGAGCCACGATATTTGATGACTTCTAGGAAGCACATATCAACCAAAATCATACCAGAAATGTAACAAGAAACATACTTAAGTGAAGAATAATATAGGGGGTGCCAAATACATGTCCCTCACCACTGACTTATGGGCTTCCACATCCAATGATGACTACATGAGCATAACAGCTCATTTTGTCTGATACATATAGCATGATGGCAGGGGGGGGAACACTATCCCTATCCCTCACTTTCCCAATGAGTGCACCAGTGACTAGTGCTCCGGAAACCTTCCCCCCCGCCATCATGCTACCTTCTTGCTTGTTGACTAGGTGCTTGCCCATGGCAATATTCCTCCCCCTCTCTAACCCTTGCTACTGTGCCTTCCTCAGACCTGGAAGGATGACAACGCACCGTGTGACAATTCTACGCCCCTAGGACAGCAGCCATCTACTCCCCCTCCTCCCTCTGCCTCTTACATAGTAGACTTCCCTTGGCCCTGATGGTTGATGGCGTACCTCAGGACTCCTCAATGGATCTGGCCTTCCCAGATTGCAACCATGTGTGGTTTAACCCATTAGCACCCAGATACCTTCAACCCCCTTCTCCTCCCCCCACATACATAGTCACTCATGTTTAACTCTCACCCTTTCCTCTTCCCTACTAACCCCCTCCTCTCCCCCCCTTTTTACCCGACCCTCCCCTTACTTGCAATTCTGAATATATACTGGACTTTAAGTTTTACTTATTACCTGGTGATGATGCAGTGCATTTAAACCGGTTGCATTAGTTTATACAGTGCAAAATTACCAATATTCTTTAATTGTGATATTGCACCATATCACGCCTGAAACGACTCTTTTTATTCCCACAATATGGTGGTGTTTAGTACAGTGTTTGTACTTCCGCAGTGCCGTGTGCTGGTGCCCGGTGTGGGCTAGGTGGTGCTTGCTTCCCTTATGCTATGTCCATGCAGATGAGATGCTGGGTGTCCGCGGAGCAACTGTTGCTGGTCCATTGACTCTGCAACTGTTTGAGGTGGCTCAACTCTTCTTCCAATATTGATTCGCACATTGAGTGGAAGGTTTCCTTGTGAACCACACAGTACACAGAATTCTGGCTCCATTTGACTACCCGTCCACGGGACTCTCACTGAGTAGGAATATTCCTCTCAAGTGAACACTTGAACAAGTCCGTTCACCACAGCAGCCAAACCTCGACCGCAAACTTCTCTCCCTCGAGGAAGATGGTTCGGCCATTGAAATTAATCGGAATGTCTTAGTGAGTGCCTCCCATTTTATGTTTCTATACTTTCATCTGCCATCTTTTAGCACTGAATCAAATATCTACAAATTCTGTTCAGTGCTCTACCTTTCTTGTGCCGATAGTAGGTGCTTGCCAGGTCAACTATGAGATACTGATGAACTTCAAGGCTGTCAAAAACATTTGCCTGTGCAGAGTCCAGTTTTTTGACAAAAAATAAGATGAAAGTGAAAGTATTCTGCGTATTTACTCTTCTATTATTACTCAGAATATAACCCTTCCTTTTTAACAGTTTATGGTGGCCCAACTTTCGTATTAAACTAACTGTACAAAAGATTATAAATACCTCTTGGAATCACAAGTAAGTACGCTTCATTCAATGTAAAGAAGTGCTAGGTGTACCAGATTTTTACCTAAAGGCATTGCAACAAATAATGAAACCTGTATTTTCAATGACCAAGCCCGCTTGAGCAATTATGGGTAATCGTAAGACCGTGGAAGGGCTATATGTAAGCAAATGTTGTCTGCTGCGGTCGTAAAATTATAACTTGTGTGTCGATAGATTTCACGAGGTAGATAAAAGAAAATTAGAAAAGTTGCTGGCACCCTATAGCAACTACCTGTAGTGATAAATGTACTACCAAAAACAAAAATCAACCGCTAAAGAATTCCTTATGGCAGTAACTGCTGTAGCTCTGATTTGTTTGGACAGGGTGTCCGGTGAATCTTAATTTCTTTTTTCCCTGAGTTTTCCAGGTTTTCCAGGCAAAATTTTTGCATTTTCCAGGGTCTTGTTGCACTTAGTTTCTAAAATATTTTAAATGAATTTCTAATAAAATCGGTATATTTTGCCAGCATGAAAATTACGAGAAATTTTGACACCTACTTCGAGTTATATAATAAGAGTATATAAGGAAAGTGAAGTATTATGGGTTTTATTTCAAGCAACAAATAAACAAAAACTGTTAACTTACAACAAAATTTTGAGTCAGGTTCAATTTGAACACAATAAACTAGAATCAGACTAGTTTGACTAGAACTTGCAAATAAAAGAAACGTGTTTTTTTTTTCAATGAGTGCATTTCCCATTAAACTTCAGCAACTAATTTCTGGGCTTTTCAAGTAATTATTTTTTTTTGGTTTGCAACTCTTGAACTTATTGCAGTACCTCTTTCTTATTCTTTTTCTCTTGAGGCCTTGGTACCTTTCCTCTTCTCCGCCTAGGCTTCACTGTACTTTCTTTGTATGAGCATTTTGGAAACTGAATTAATTGCTTTGTGATAGGTACGGATCTAACACCCAAAATAATTCAATTAGAACAAAATTGTATTTGTTGGACAATACACGACTTATAATTCGCTTGGGTTGCCCCTGTACATTGGCCCCGCTGACTTTGAACCCGAGGGCCGTGATTTCAACACGCAGTGACCGCAAAATGTATTTCCGCTCCTTCAAAAACATTTTTGCAAACATTAAAATGAGGAGGGTTGAGATTATTGGGAGAGGATTATCAATTATATAACAATGCCCCATTACCCATTTAGGTTGCTGGCCGAATGGTTTTCGTATAATTGCGGGAAATGCCACCGTGCATGCGCAGACGTTTAGATTTCTCGTAAATTTGGCAACACCAAGAATTCCCTTCATACAGCTCTTAGAATGGAATCAAGATTTCCGTACAGAATTCTGTTTCCACTGACGGAGATATACAATCGCATTTCGGCATCAATTCCGATTCTATTCAGAGCGGTCATTTTACATGGGAACCATGTGGAATTTACCATGCAATACAATCGGCTCCCTGGACTGCACAAAGAGAGGGGGGTGGGGTGACGAAGCACAAGCTGCGAGCAGGCGCACAGCTACGAAAAGAGTATGACATGAACAGGGAGCGCAGGGCTATGCTGATTGTGAGCCGAGCATAATGCAATCAAAGGCGCAGGTTAAACCTCTCTCTCTCTGCCTTTATGGAAATCGGCTGCCGTGCATTTTCAAGGGTTTTTCGAAAAAATACAAAAATTCCCCGAGTTTTCCCTGAGTTCTCCAGGAAAAAATATTTCTCCCAGTTTTCCAGGTCGCCGGACATCCCTTGCACCAAAGAAAAATATCACAGCTCAGCCTTTGAAGACTTTAAAGAAGAGAAATTTAGAAACTAGCCCCAAAAGAAAAATAAAACATGAAAATCATGTTCTAGGACTTGGGTTCTTTTTCCATTCACTCCACTCATCACGCCACCCAAGAGATACGCATACTATGGTTTTGCTAGCAATGCCCTAGCTTCATTTCAGAAAAGGTCAACCTGAAACAGAAGACTTACCTGAAACCCAAGCTGCATAACTGCATCTGGACTGACTTTATGTTTCTTGCACAATTTCTTTCCAAATCCAGGAAATTCCATGATGTGTATTTTCAGCTGATTGGTTATGGAGTCATACTGGCTTTTGGCCTCAGAAATAATATTCTTCATTTCTTGATCCAGCAGGAAATCTGGTAAGAAATGCTTCAATTAAGCCTCATGGAAATCATACTTGCACTGATTCTGTCCCCATTTAATCATATGGATGACATTCTTAATGAGATAAAAAGGAAAAATATATTATTTTATTAACTTGACTATAATTTTGAAATATAAATGTAATTTACTAACTGAACTTTAAAGTAATGATTTGATTTGACACCACAATTATGCCTTCAGTGGACACATATTTAGCTATTCCATAAGTAGGGGCAGACATGACTTATCACTAAATACAAACATTTTGTCGCAGTTGAAAACTCAAGAAAATAAAAAAGATATAAATAAGAAAATATAAATATTTAACAGAAAACGCCTAATTCATAGCAACTAATGAGTCTAGATAAACATTTCTCTTGGCAAGCCTTTCCAATCAGTATTTAAAGTAACCTAAGTCCTAATGAAATCGCTGCAAAGCATTATGTGGTGGCTTGGGGATGACTGCAAGATTCCCAGGTTTTTCTGACATTGGCTCATCTTGGAAGACAACACTTTCGCTCACATCTTCCAGTCCGAACAAATATGCAGACTGGAATACCGACAAAACTGCCACAATTGAAAACTACCATGGGGAGAACCCGGAAACTTAGCAGTCATCCTCAGCCCTAATTACTAGTGCATTTGCTAAAAAACATTTTTCCTGTGACCTTGAGCAACCCAAAGGTGGAGCATTAGCAAATCAAGTCAAATGAATCACAACTCACTCAGCTGTGTGACTTCAGTTGTCTCCTTAGTTTCCATGTCCGGATGTACTCTAGGCTTGGTGGTGCTGTCCTTATAGATGTCATTGAAGTAACGCAAAACTGCAACACCATCACCCCACGAGTGTTCAAAATTAATGGCAGCCTCTCCATTCTTATCAATGATCAGACTGAATGATTTGTCAAACCACCTGCATGGATTTCAATTAGACAGAAAAGAAGAAAAACAGTGATTTGGCCCACAGAGATTTTTGTAACCAATATCGGAGTCAATAATTCATTTAATTATCATCAACTATGATACTGGCATAAATTACAATTTTTTAAAGATGAACTTTAACCGATGAGTAGGTTTCCTAATCGATATAAAATTTGGCCGTTTTCTCAGCTTCTTCCAATACCAGTCATTTAACACAAACTGTTCCAAGGACAATAAGGTTTTTGAACTTTTGAACTTAGGTGTTGGAATATTACATTATAAAATTTTTCTCTCGGAATTGGCACCACACTCTATATGCTTGTAATCAAGGGTCGCTTGATACACGAACTTCAACCGTACCGAGCCAAAGAGGATGTAAACGAAAGTTACTGCTCTGATTTATTTGATTCTCTTAAACTGGAAAGTAATGAGAATAGGCTTACTTAACCAAAAGGTTATGGGCCCAGGCATGTGAGCTAATAATTGAGGTTGGAAAAACAATCCTGAGAAAGAATTAACTATGGATGAGGAAATTGGCCAGCATGGTCAGTTGAGAGTACAGAGATGGCGGGAAGTAGGGAAGAAAAGTACAAGATTACTTTGTTGGATGGGAAGGATTTTGATGATTAGAAATTTCATATGTAAACTATGCTTGATGAACTGGAATTATTATCATTATGGAGAGTGACCTAATATCGCACTGAGGTCCAAGGAGAATCGACTGCAGAACGAAAGGCATGAGAAACAGAGCCCGAGACTCATTCAGCGAGAACAATATAGGAGTCACCCGAGAAGATCGCTCCTTTGCCTAAACGCAAACAATGTACAGGCACTTCCAATGAAAAGTTACCACTGCAGAGCCGAAATTTTCTAAGTCGTAGTTGATGGAAATTTGACAACACTGCATCACGGCTTCCCTCTAGCGGAGCCTCAGGAAGCTCTAACCGTAAACAAACCCCCTTCCCTCCTCCGCCCTCCTTTCCTTTCTTAGCAGAAGGGCCCAAGGGATTACCGACGGTCGGTCTTTTTCTCATGCCCTAAAGATGGTGGTTTCTCCGAGTCGCGCAGCCACACGTCTGAGGTCCCGGACATACCTCTACGCTCGCCACCACCATCTTGCATTGGCATAACATCAAAAATCGACGTTCACTTAGAAGAGGAAATCACAAATCATCATTGTTCATTATCACCATCCAATTTGTATGTGTCCCTTGAATAATCGATGAATAATTGAATAATTAATTTCTTGGTTTATTGGTATTGTTTCACGTTCGTGCTATTTCAGAGTGAGTTCATTAACATGTTTTATTCTCACATCGATGTGGTCAGGAGTTTTATAAATATTCGATCTCAATGTTTTAAGACTAGGAATAGGCTCAAAAGAAGAAAATAACGTTCCGAATTGTCGTAATTTCCACCAGTTTACCGTAGTATTTATGGTATAGACTCGTAATTTGAATAATAACAATACCCATTAGATTACTGCTTGTATAATACTAATACACATCTGTTATTGACCACACAGCCGTTTCCCTAAAATCTGGTGGAGGTTAGTGACAAAGAGTACAGCTGAAAAATGACGAATTGGAAGCCTTAGGGTCCATGTCACTTCAGCAATGTAAGCGAGTCACGTCAAATCCAGCCCGTGACGCGTGGAGCCAGACCCTGGACGCGCGGTCAGAAAATCATATGTATTTTTTGCGTCGCAAACTTATTTTTAATTTCTCTTCAGTCACGTGCATATGAGTTTTCAACGAGTGCTCCGATATAAGTGACTTGACAAGTGTCTCCCTAAAACGCTAGATATTATCTACTTTATGTAAACATTTTCTCTGAAAACAGCGTCCGCCTATAAATAATGGAATGGCAATTAAATGATTCAAAATATATTTGAAGCTCAGGCAATTAAAGCAAAGAATTGTGTTAAGAGATCATGCTATTTGCATTTGAACAATTTCCTCCCACAGCGTCACCATCGAATTAAGTTGAAGATATTCGGAGAAATATTATTACAGGATTTTTTTGGAAAATTCGTCATGTTTGAGCCCTTCTGTCTCACTAACGTATAAGAATCATGAAAAATGATACATTATTCCTTAAAGAGCAAACTTTTATAAGCATCTGTGTGAAGTTTCAAGTCTATATCTCAAAAAAAAGCTATTTTGGAATTTTAATTTTGGAAATGTTATTTTCTTCTTTTGAGCCTATTCCTAGTCTTAAAACATTGAGATCGCATATTTATAAAGCTTCTGACTACATCGATGTGAGAATAAAACATGTTAATGAAATCACTCTGAAATTGCACGAACGTGAAACAACACCAATAAACCAAGAAATTAATTATTCAATTACTCATCGATTATTCAAGGGACACATACAAATTGGGGGGTGATAAAGAACAATGATGATTTGTGATTTCCTCTTCTAAGTGAACCGACCGACCGTAGAAGTGAGCGAAGAAGACCGACCGTCAGTAATCCCTTGGGATCTTCCGCTAAGAAAGGAAAGGAGGGCGGAAGAGGGAAGGGGGTTTGTTTATGGTTAGAGCTTCCTGAGGCTCCGCTAGAGGGAAGCCGTGACGCAGCATTGTCAAATTTCCGTCAACTACGTACTTAGAAAATTTCGGTTCTGCAGTGGTAACTTTTCATTGGAAGTGTCTGTACGTTCCTATTATCAATTTTCAATGTTCAATGTTTACTTCCGTCATAAATTTTTACGGATAATTTGGGAGTAGGTGAATACAGAACAACGCACTGCAAGTGATGATACACATCGTGAGATTGCTACACAAGAGACTTCGATGGAAATCATCTTCCATTCGTAACACTGCCTTCACATCGAATGGAGGCATTATTCCATGCACTAATTATAATTGTGATGATGAAAGATCAAGGGGAGCGTGGTGGCCTAGTGGGTCGAGCGCTTGGCTACTGATCGAAGGTTCCCGGGTTCAAATCTGGGTGAAGCCTTTGAACGCCCCCAAACAAAAAAAAAAAAAATCCTCAGTGTGAGGTGGCCCAGGGAAAGGAACTGGCCCCCCTACCCTGAATGTGTGAAATTCACACGCCTATGGCTTAGTCTGGGTTGAGCTCTACCATCAACTATCCAAACCAACCTTCGAGTTGAATCACTGAGTGAGTGATGAAAGATCATTATGAATTGAGATTCGATTTTGCTTATCATGCTGCAAGGAAAACATCCTTTATGAGGTTTCTGGAATCCGGTGACTTGCGTGTAAAGGCAGTTCTCCCACCTAGCTATCCCTCTCACGAAAACAAGTCGGAAACAATACAGTTGTCATATTTGTCAAGTTGACAGATAAAGTGGTCTGTCCCTCCATCAGGTCCAAACAATTGATGGGACAAAACCAGTTTTGTCCCAAAGACCTCTCTCACTCAAGATTAAATGTTTCCACTGCTTATTCCTAAAAACGAAGAAATTCATCTTCACGGGACTCATTCTGCGAGAAAGAGATGGGTGTTACCCGAGAAGATCACTCATTCATCTTATCTTTGTTTATCTACCCTCGCCCATCTTCACTTTGACTCAGGTGGATTCCACTAGTGGGGGAGGGGCAGGCCTCCTTTAGGGGGCCTCCGCAGCCTACAATGGGTTGATGTGGCCAATGCTTGAACTTAACAAGGGGAGCAGATATTTCGGCAAATTCATATTGTAACCTCACCCCTTCATAAGAAATCCATCCCAATAAACATTCTGGTAAGCAGATCACTATTTTTAATAGTCAAAGCACTAATTTCATTGAGCGGGCCTAACCCTAGTATACATCCACAAACAACATTCTGAACTGTCCACTTTGAAATTCCACCATAACCATGGCCCACTACAGCTGCCCCACTTTTCCCATGGGAATAGCTGGAGCTTGGTGGCAGCGAAAGTGATAACGTCGTCAGCGAGGTCTTAACTGCTACGGGAGTGTCGGATGGACCGGGCCCTGGACGACCTGTTGCGACTCCGTCATTTCCTCATTAATAGGATTCGATGTAGCAAACACGTTATTTTCTGTCAGCAAATCTGATATTCACCTCATTAATGATAACATTTTTCATCCCTTGCAATCCGGATCCTACATTACCTGGTTTTTCCATAAATTTTAAAATACTCAGTATTTATTAAAGAAATCACTTCTGATATTGTGGTGTTAGAGTAACAGTATAGCCTGATAAAAAGGCTTCAAAATATGTTGAACATTTCGCAAGGAAGTCCACTCAGTACTGCTAAGTTTGGCTGGTAAATCAATCTCCGCATTAACAAGAAATAGAGCTGGTTTCTGTTCCATAAGACGAGTATAATGATCAATTCTTGCGTATCAAAGTCGAAAACTAATTCACATAGTTTCTTCAACTGTTACTAACAATTACGAATGTTTTACCTGGGATCTGCATCACTTGGAAAATTTAAATCACAATCTTGATTACTGGAACTGCTTGGTAGAGTATCGAAGGTATAAGATGCTGGATTTTCATCTTCCTGTTTATCATCTTGTGCTAATTTGCGGGCTTTCACTGCTTCACGGGCAGATAATGGTTGTTTCTTTAAGTGCTGTTACAATGCACCAGTGGCTTTGGAAACACAACCGTGGGAGACATAGTGCAGCCACAAATATCACAAATTGCAAATTTATCATCAGAATTTTTATACCAAGAAGTAATACCATATTTCATTGTGTTGCGACATTTTACAGTATAATTGTCACCTTCAAGACTTCCCTATTGATGCTGTCGACGCTTCATATTTCATAACGTGCACTACGACCACAGATTCGCCACCATGATCGTGCATCAACGTGATTGAGTTGTGATCATGGTATATAGCGGGTGCTTTCGATTTGCGGCTATAGCCAGCTATAGACTGCGATCGCCACACCATGGTGCTTTCAATTTAGCTGAACCGCCGTCTACCGCTGGCTGCCGGTGGCTGTCTACTCCGAGGTGAGTCTGCAATCGACGGCACCTGCGTTCGATAATCAGCTATCGCCGTACTCAAATAAAAAGCACTTAGTACGATCACGAATATAGAGATATACCAGTCATGAGTGAGTTTTTACATGAGGCGGACGTGGCCGGGTGCTTCTCTGACGAAAGGCAAGTGCCATAGTGATGTGACCAATTCGATCAACAGCATAAGTGTGTTCAACTGCGAGTGTAACTTCGCACGCTGTCCCAGAGTAATATAGTGATCCACACAAAGTTGGTGTTACAGTTAAAAATGGCAACTTGCAATGTTTGTATTTCGAGTGTACTTAAGCGTCAACTGAAGATTAGTTGCAGTGAATTTGAAACCCAGTGCCGTGCCAACGGTTTACAAATGTCTAAAGAAGATATTGAGTTTCTCAGCGCTGAGAAGCAAAATTGGCATCGTCCTCACTGAGCTGAGGAAAGATACAAGAGCATGACAGTAGTATCAGCGGAGGACACAGGATCTGCAAATATATCACAGATAATAAACTTACTAGAAGAAGTGAAGAAGGATAGGAAATGCATGGAAGTGGACTTAAACAAGGCTATTGAGTTTGTGCACGAGAGATTAGAGGAAAATACCAAAGTTCTACAGTAAAATTCTGCACAAATTAGTGAGTATTTAACTACTATCGATTTGCTTAGACAAGAAAATATAAATTTAAAATCTCGAGTGAGTGAATTGGAAAAGAGGTTAGATGACCACGAACAAGTCTTTTGCGCCAATGACCTTGAAATACATGGCATTCCCGAGGCACCAAATGAGAACATCCTAGAAGACATCAAAAGTGTAGGGGATGCCCTCGGCATTGAAATAAAAGACGATATGGTGGACTCATACCACCGCATTGGAAAGAAAGGAGGAGGGCCACATGGCATTGCGGTCAAATTTGTCCATAGACACACAAAAGAAGAGGTTCTTCAAAAGAGGCGAGTGAAGAGGAACCTTTCTACCAGGCACTTGGGCTTGACAACGGACTGAAACGGATTTACGTGAATGAAAGCCTGAGCCCAGGACGGAGGAGACTCTTCGCTGCCACGCGAGAAGTGAAAAAAAGAAAGGGATACAAATATTAATGGCTACGACATGGGACAATACTCATGAGGAAAAAAGAGAATTACCAGGTGATTACTCTTAAATGACCTGGAGAAACTGTAAGCACCTTATGAGTGATCTATGTATGTATATTATTTCTCTTTTACTAACAAAATGCTTAATACCGTTGATGACTCAAATTTAAATGTTGACAGTTTCTATGGTTTACATCAAAATATAAGAAGTCTTGGAGCAAATTTTGATAATTTCACATGTCGTCATTTATTAGTTTTTTCACAAGGTTTTTTTGTTATGCGTCATTAATTGTATTCTTCAAAATAATTTGTTTGACAAAATTATGAATTTCTGTTTAAACGAGTTTACTTTATCCTTATTCTTAAAATGACTCAAAGTTGTGAAGAATACTGTTCAATTCAAGAAGTTGATGCCTGTGGTAATATTAAGATAATACATCAAAACATAAGGAGCATACAAGCAAATTTTGATAATTTTGTATTACAACTTGGAAATTTAAAGTACATACATTCCTCACATAATAATTTTGTCAGAAATCTGGATTAATGACTATGAAGTAATGACTTGTAAATTAACAGGATATAATCATTTTGTTAAATGTAACAATAATTATAGAGCTGGAGGAGTGATTGTATATGTACTTGAAACTTACCCTTGTCTGTCAAATATGTTATCCTAAGTGTCATCTGCTGATATCCTAAAAATAACTATTGACTTAAAATCAAAAGTGTCACTAACTGTTGTAGCTATACATATATAGACTTCAGTCCCAATCAATTAATGATTTTTTTTCAAGAATTGCAAAGTGTACTAGATGGCTATAGAATTCGTAATGTTATTGTTATTGGCGACATAAATTTATGTCTTCTGAGCCAGTGTGATAATACTTATCAATATCAAACAATAATGGTGAGTTATGGCCTTGAACAATTAATATGTACTCCTACAAGGATCTCTAAATACACTGAGTCGTGTATTGACCATGCATTCTATAGGAGTAGAGATAATTTTGAATGTGTAGGAAAAGTGCTAGATCTAGGTATAACTGATCACCACCTAATCTTATGCGATTTAAAACTGAATGCAAGAAATGAATGTGAAAAGGTGATTGAATTTAAATTGTTATCATCAATGTACCTGGGATGATGTGTATAAACAAACAAATGTTACCAAAGCTTATGCGGTTTTTCTAGAAATAATTGAACGAGGTATTGATTGTGCCTAGTTTATTACAAAATAAGAAATAAGTATAGGAAGATAAAACCGTGGATAACAAAGGATTTATGTGACAGAATTTCTAAAAGAAATATTTTATATGAAAAAATGATGAGTCAACCTTATAATGAGAAATTGAAACGCTACTATAAATCTTACAAGACCCATCTAGATTATAACATTGCTAAGCGCTAAGAGTCATATTAATTGACACTTTTTTCAAATAATGGTAATGATTCAGCAAAACAATGGAGAATTTTGAATGACATCTTAGGTAGGGACCGGACGGGAAACAATATTGAAAAGATACAATCAACTGAAAATGGTAATTTGTTGTTTCGTGCTCAAGATATAGCAAATGAATTCAACAAATATTTTAGCAAAGTTGTACAGAGGCTGACTTGCAAGTCTACTAATTACGGTCATTGCATTGAAAAAGAGTATGAGCAATGGTTTCCAAGCTGTGTTATAATGCTATTGTTGTATATGTTTCCGACAGATTTTAAAGAGGTTAGTAATATTATTAAAGAAATGAAGCCCAAAACATCAATGGGTTATGACAGAATCAGTGTCAATACAATTAAAGCGGTAAATGAATTCATTGCACCAGTTTTTACATATATAGCAAATTTAAGTATGATAACAGGTGAATTTCCAAAACAGTTAAAAACTGCTGTAATAGTTCCAATTTTCAAAAAAGGTGACAAAACAAAGGTTTGTAATTATAGACCAATATCGCTCTTACCTGTTTTTTCTAAAGTTTTAGAAAAATTATTAAAATTCGACTGTTAAATTTCCTAAAAACTAACAAGTTCTTTAGCGATAGGCAATTTGGATTTTTAAATGGTAAAAGCACTGAAGATGCAATTTTACAGTTATGCTGATATCTTTGATGGAATCAATAATAATAAGAGAGTAGCAGGCATGTTTGTCGGTATAACAAAAGCTTTTAATTGCGTAGATCATACTTTATTATTGAAAAGATTAATTAATGCAAGCTGGGATAACAGGAGTCGCAAATGACTGGTTCTGGAGTTACCTAACTGGGAGAACCCAGTATGTGAAAATCAATGATAGTTATAGCCAAGATATCTCTCTTTCTTGTGAGGTCCCCCATGGCTCAGTCCTTGGGCCTATACTGATATGTATATGTAAACAATTTCAATACTGGAATATTCAATGGTAAATTAACATCCTTTGTGGATGATACAGCTTTGGTGTATACATTGAGTAATGTGTGTGGTCTTTACTCACAAATGCAAAGTGATCTTGATAAAATAAAAGTTTGGTTCAGTATGAATAAATTGGTATTAAGTGAAAAAACTAAATATGTTATATTTAATTTAAAAAGGAAATTTTTCAAACAACAAAGTGTTTATTATAGATGTCTCAGGTGTAATAATAAAAGAAACTGCTCCATATATTTTCAAATTGAGCAAGTTATTTTTATAAAATATATTGGAATAATAATAGATGAAAACATCACCTGGAGATTACATGTCAACAAACTGAAATTGGAAATGTTATCCATGTTAAGGAAATTCTTTCTGGTACAATATGTATGTCCATTAACAGTTGTTCATTCCATCTATTGTGCTCTGGTTGATTCCAGATTGCAGTATGGCATTTCTTGTTGGGGAGGAGCCTATATTACCAATATTAAGCCTCTACAGATTGCCCAAAAGAAACTTATAAGAGTGATATTCAAACAGCCAAGTACTCAGCACTCATTACCTTTATTCAAAAATCTTGATGTACTACCACTAAGGTATTTATTTGTCTTTAAGGTGATCAAAATGTTTTATATTCATGGTGAAAACAGAACAAAGTCAATTGAATACTCAAGTAAGTTAAGATCAAAACAAGATATTTCTTTGTTAGGCTTAGGCATTGAAATATCTAAGCCCATTAACGAAGCCTTTAAACAAACATACGCATACCTTGCACCAAAGTTGTTCTACTCCCTCCCTATTGAACTGTGGAAACAAAACTCCATGGCTATATTTATGCGCAAACTAAAACAATGGTATCTATCCAAGGAGAGTGATGAAGTGGAAAAATTATTAAAAGTTGCTGTGTGATCTTCCTTATTTTGAATCTGTACTTCTTTTGCCTATATTACATGATACTACTGTTATATTTTTACTTGTCAACTGAACACACTATGATGAAAATTTGAAATTAAAATTGCTCAACTACTAGGTAAAAAGTGAGTATGTATTAGCACCAGCCGCTGCCTTCGAACATTGATGATGGTAAACCCAAACGCAGGTTATCCTCTGGGTTACCTATATTCCCCCTAAAATTGTATATACATATGTGTATTAACTGTACTTGTGTATTATTTAAGGTGGAATAAAATTATTATTATTATTATTATACATAGCCATGAGGACAATTATCGTCTACAAGTTTTATGTCGTATCGTACAATTTTACAATGGAATGCTGGCAGATAAAACTTAGGTTTTCACAATTCAACTAAGTAAAAACTGGGCTATTTCGGTAGTAACTTCAAACATACGTGGTGCCAACCATATTGAAGAGATAAATGCGTATATTTAGTCACAATTAATTATTTTCGCCGGCGCACTATTTGGCCTTGGGATGTGGGCCTATGTGGGCTAAAAAATTCTACAATCTGGAGTTATCCTTTTTCCTTGAATTCAGACCTTTCTCATGAGAATATTTTCTTTAATAAATGTCGTAGTGAATTTCTGCGCAGATTATCAGCACTTATGACGGTAAAACGACGTCATTCATGAGATTATGTAAGACGTTGCGAGATCTTTATCCTATAAGGTATGCCACCCGCAAAACAAGGATTCGATTTTATCTAATCTTTTTTGAAAGGATTCGATCGAATCTCGAATCCTGACTACATCACTATACGTAACCCGTCCATACAAGAAAGTTTCATGGTATGTAATCATATTGATATGCTTCTGAGTGATCTGCTTGTTGACTGAACAATTCTTATGCAGTCAGGTCGACAAGCAGATCTCTTCTGACTTAAGTTACTTGACTAAGCAGGCAATAACTTTTGAGTACTCTAAGTTCTAATTTCTGAGTGAATACATGAATCTGCAAAAAACAAATTTTACCAAAATTCCAAAGGTCACATCAAGAGCAGTGGCCGCCATCCTGGTCCCTACTATTGGGCGTTTTAAGTTTTAAGGTTGGTGGTGAGGTTTTCTCAAATGATAACATCGAAAGACGAGGCTGACAATGAATGGACAATCATAATTAAGGAGCTTTATGCACACTTTGAAATACTTTAGCAGGAGAAACTATAAAACTACCGGTTTTGATAATTAAATTCCACCATTGCACGAGGAAAGAATGTATGCAGTCTGACAGGGGAAAAGAAGCATCGGGGAGAGGGAGGAGCAGTCCTGGAAAGGGAACCTCAATGAATCAAGGGATGGGAGGAGAGGGGGGGAAGGAGAGTTTGAAGGAAGGTTGAGAGGAAGAAGATAATGTAACAAAATCAACCGGCTTAGATGCAAGTAACAAAATAATATTAATATGCCAAGGCACGATCTGCTGGGCTACGAGCAAATGGATATGTAACAAAATGACAGAGAAATTTGAAAGGTGATTTAGACTTGGAAAACGTCCTACAAAGTGTGAGCATGTGGGATGCCCTTTGCCGAGAACACACTGATGCTCAGACATTACAATTTTCCAGACGTTAAAACACATTTTGGCAAAAAGGTAAGTGATGTGTGTGAAGTGTTGAAGAAACGGAGTTGGCAGTGAAGGGAGGGTTGTGGTAGGGACCCAACAGATGGGACTCCATGAAACCTGAGTAAACTCCAAGGCAACAATATTAGATTAGTAATGGTTGCCAGTGAGTCGAATTGTTTGATGAACTGTGCTTAATGACCTTTAGTAATTCAGTTGGTGAAAAAAATTGGACATAAAATTTAGTTTCCGTTATTCGTGATGTTAGGTAAAATACAAGAAACCGGAGTGTGGTAGCTAGTCAGCAGCCGTAGGGGGATACCTGGTTGTGGATGGGCATCGGACAAAGTGGCCGAGGAACTCTCTTCCTGAGGTTGTGGTGACAATCTCCCGGCTAACAATGACTGTGAGCAACCACAACTGCAATTGCCCTTTCCCTTCCTGTCTTTCATATCTCGTCATCTTCCGGAAGGTTGGGGAAGGTGGGAGGTAGGTGGGTGGCAAGAGATCACTTTCAAGCTTCTGCTTATGGTGAACCATTCTTGCTCTTTCAGCACATCCATATTACTATTTAAAATTGGGATACTGCTCCTATTTTAAAGATTACTGACGTTAACGGAATTCGATATATTAGGGGTTGATGCTCACTTACTGGCTTTTATTTCCAGCTCCATACGCAATAGTCAAGCAAATTCAAAGAATTGGGTGGTCTAATTGTATGTACGGTGCTACATAAATATTTATGGTTGATTAGTTGTGTGTGATATTAAGCCCTTTAGTAAGAAGTTACACACTTATTAACCAATTTTAACCAGTATCAAAAAAAGAAATATGCTTGGGCGTATTTACCGGAATATGTATGTACTTCAAAATGGGTTTTGGCGAATCTGTGAACAATAAACAACTTCCAACATGTTTATTGTGCCACAAAAGGTTATCCAATGAAGCGATAAAGGCAACTCGTATGAGGGAGCATCTTGTAGCAAAGCATCCTACAGAAATAGACAAGCCAATAGAATATTTTCAAGAGACATACAAAAAATTTCAAAATCGGCCAACAATTGCATCCTCTTTTAAAAAAGTAAATGACAAAACTGGCAAAGCCATAATGTTGATGAAACTTTGGCAGTTCCCTGAAATGCATCAGGATAATACACATTTTGTTAAAATAATTCCTCTTAGCACACACACTGTAAATTGATGAAATGGCAAGGACAATGTTGAACACAAACTAATTTATACTCTCCAAAATACTTAATTTTCAATGCAGTTGGATGAGTCTATCACTGCCAATGATAATGATGTGCTAATGCTACATGTGCGATACTTTGATGAATTGAATGCATTGCAGGAATAAATACTATTTACCGAAAATCTTGATGTAGATGCAAAAGGAATAACAATATTTCAGACCGTAAAAACTAATTTTGAAAAAAAAACAATATAAATTTAACCAATATTATTTAGTGTGCTACTGATGGCACACCATCAACAATAGGTATGTTGCTATCACCGATTTTTCGCCTATTTGAAAGAAGTAGTATCCACTGTTTTTTATATTCATTGCATGGTACATAGACAACATCTTGTAAGAAAACATTTCAGTGCAAGTCTTCATTCATCTTTAAATTCAATAATATAAGCAGTAAAGTCCCAATTGCATAAAGGTACACCATATATGCTGTCAAAATGTTAATAATGGTAAGCACATCAATTGCACAAAAAATCAATGGCTTTATCATACCACATCTGAAGTCTTTTATCAAAACTTGTAGTGGCCATTGCGATCTTTCAAACTGAAAGTTGAAGCATATCTATGCTTCATGTTTCTGAATGAAGAACAACTTGCACAGAAACAAAATCTATCAGATCTAACACACAAGAAAACTAAGCTTCAAAATAGAGTTCATAGAGACCTGTTTGTTCCATCTCCATGGAGAAAATTCTGTACCAGAGGTACATGGCCGTTGCATGATTTGTCATCGAGAATCAATGCAAAGAGGGCTGAGTCCACAAGTTTCAGTGCTGTTTCATTTTGAGGGGAGATAGCTTTGAGACGCTTCCTTGCTTTTGCCCATGCATCTCTTTCCATTGTAGTCAGTATGCCAACAGGGTTGTCAGGGATAGGGGGATGCTCATCACTCATTGATATGATCTTTTTAAGGTTTGCCAATAAAATCTCCGGTGGGAAAATATTCCCTGAAAATGAAGTTAGGGACTTAATAGTACTAAAACCACGAGAGTAATTTGAAATATATATGTAAAGGGGATAGAGGGGGAGATGAAGGTAAGAGGGGAAGGAGAGGAAAGATGGGGAGGGGAAAGAGGGGGAGGGGAAAAAGGGGGAGAGGAAGGCGTAAGAGGGGAAGGAGGGGAAAGAGGAAGAGCAAGGAGAGGGGGAGTGGAGGGGAGAGAGAAATAAAGGGGAGAAAAAGGAAGTAGAGGGGTGGGGGAAGCAGGGATAGAGGATATGAAGGGGAGGGAGAAACTAGTGAGATTTATTGAACCCAGGGGGCGAGAAGGCCTGGTGGATCAAATTACAAGATGATTCAAGATCCTTGAGCTGAAGGGGAGAGGAAGAAGGGGGAAGGGAGGCAAGTAAACCAACTTTAAAAGTATTACTGAAGGTGGGTGGGTAGTCGTTTCAGTACTTCCTACGCCAACCTTTTCCTTGGACTTTTCGAACAATCTTTTCTTTCTTCATGCTCTCTAAAACCTCTTCTCTGGCTTCGTTACATTGACGATGTCTTCCTTCTGTGGTCACATGGTATTAATTCTCATAATTCTTTTAATTCCTCGCTTAACGTCTCCTCTTCCCTCTCCTTTACTTCTAACATCTCTGTCTGTGACGTCATCCTTCTAGACGTAAACGTCTCCCTCTAAGACAGCAACTTTAGCACTTCCATTCATATCAAGCCCACCAACCAACAACAATATCTCCATTTCAATAACTGCCACCCATCCCGCACTAAACAGTACCCCCCCTACTCCCTTTCTATTTGCGGCCACTGAATCTGCAACAACCCTGACTCCCTTGATAAATTCCTCGCAAACCTCCATCAATCTCTTTTTCGCAGAGGATATCCAGAGCACTTCCTTAACAAAAAAATCCTCAAAAACCACATTCCCCCAAACTTCCACACTAATAGCATTTCTCAACAAAAAACCTCCCGCTGTACCACCTACTTCCCTGGTGTTGACTCCCTTAGATGCATTATTAAAAACCCCTACCCTATCCTTTCAGACAACCTAACCACTTCAAAAATATTTCCTCAATGTCCCTCGCTCAGCTTCATTTTTAAAATCACCAAACCCCTATCCAAATCACTCAAACCCAATTCCCTTCCCACCCCGTGCATCTGTCCACGTTACAAAACTTGCGCCATTCTTATTACCCACCCCCTGCCGGACAAGTTCCTCACTTTTCCCCTCCCTTCTGTTCCCTCACCCTAATGCACCACAGAAAAAACTGTTTACAACTTCCTCTGTCAATACTGCCCCTCTTTTTACATTGACTTATCCACCACTCCTCTCAACATACGTATGAATGCCACTGCTCTTCATGTAACGATCCACCTTCTCTCTCTGTTTCTCTCCCTGTCGCCATTCACATCTCCTCCCACCAATCCACCTTCAATAATACTTTTAAAGTTGGTTTACTTGCCTCCCTTCCCCCTTCTTCCTCTCCCCTTCAGGTCAAGGATCTTGAATCATCTTGTATTTTGATCCACCAGACCAGGCGAGAAGCCCCCTGCACTAGTTTGCTAAATTGCACTAGTTTCTCCCTCTCCTTCATCTCCTCTCTCCCTGCTTCCCCCACCCCTCTACTTCCTTTTCCTCCCCTTTATTTCTCTTTCCCTCCGCTCCCCCTCTCCCCGCTCTTCCTTTTTCCCCTCCTTTCCTTCTTATGCCTTCCTCTCCCCCTCTTTCCCCTCCTTCCCCTCTTACACCTTCATCTCCTCCTCTTTTCCCTACCATTCCTCAATCTCTGTCCCTTTCCTCATTCTTACTCTTTACCTCGAGAAAGATGGATAATACCCTCCATCGAAATATTGTAAGTTTTAATTTGTAAGTGTCTTTCAGTTGTGTCTATATTTTTATCCGCCACCCTCTTGGCATATTATACATATATATACATATAACAACTAAGGCGTCACAGGCGTGACAAGCTAAAAAATATAGGCACACAAAAAAGGAAACTCACACGTTTGTTTGATATTTCGGCAGCAGGACTGCTATCTTCTGAATTATTTTCACTACGTGTGATTCTTCATTGATTGAATATATGAATATATAGATAATATCCTCATCAATATATATATATATTGATGAGGCAAATCAAATACATATTAACCCTTTAACTGCGAAAATAATCTGAAATATAGCTCTCCCCAGGTGCAAAAAAACTTTTTCTAAATTTTTGGGTAATTTTATTATTTATCACTTTTTATCTAAGGGAAAATTGTTTAAACATTTTATAATGAGTAATTGTCATCTGGTTTTATTTTAAGATACAAATTGATGGACTTTTTTTTACTAAAAGACGAAAAAAGTTATATCACCTATGATGTCTGGGAGTGAAACCATACTTCAAATCACCAATAGATGATGGGAGCAGTTAGAGGGTTACTAGAAGATATGAGATATTTCTTTTTTTTAAGTGAGGACCATCAGCAATTTACTCACACTGAATGGATTAATTAACATACATAGTGGACCACTAATGCCCATGAAATCAGTTCTACTTGGCAATATAATAACGTCTTTGACCCTAGAGTTATTTATGCAAGTGTGCTTTATGGAAAGATATACATAAATCAATAGACCACATAAAAAATACCAGGGCCCTCCCCATAATGCTAATTTCTTCTGCACCATTGAAAGTTTAGGTTGAATCAAGCAAGTTTCTGCACTTCATTCCAACAAAGTTTTCAAGCAGGGAGAATAATGAGCACAATGCATGATGATGAACTATATTCAACACCAAGAGAAACTGAAGTAAAGGAATTGCCGAATGCTACACATCACCCAATCACTAGAATGAAATTTAGTGCATGCTTTCACTTTGAACTACACTCAACAAGAACAAGGACTATGTTCTAAGGACTTTGTATTTAGTGAAGAACAAGGACAACAAGACACAACTTCACTAAAACCAAATTGGTAAGATTTCCTGAAAAGTTATTGAAAGATCTCTGTGAAAGACTTTTGACATTCAGAAGTAAAGCAAGCTTCACACACAACGTGGTTAAAGCAAGTGAAACCACATACAAATCCAAATAGCACCAAAATGTTACAGAAAGACCAATGAGAGAAAGTGCATCAGTAAGTTCATAGGACATCTTGTATTTATTAAATAAGTTATGACTCAATGCAAACAATAAAAGACCAAGTAATTTTGCATGCATGTATACATTCATATTAAGCATAAATGCCTTGCCCCCATACCATGTCCCCAATTCCATTCAACAAAATACATCAAACCAAATCAAAGCGAAGTTCTCAAAGCATATCTTCCAAGTCTTCTTATTTTTTTCACATCCAACTCAGAAAAAAATTGATTACACTCCATACATTAAATTTGCAGATTGTAGTCTTAAGTGGGTAAATGATACTAAGTTTCTTGGCATTTCTATCAATGAAAACCTGAACTGGGATTCTCATATAAATTCTATTTCATCCTCAGTGGCCTCAGGCTGCTACTTAATTAGACGGATGATTCATCTTACCAATGTTGAAACAGCTATGACAATTTATCATGCACATATTTACAGTTGACTCAAGTATGGTATTTTAGCCTGGGGTCACTCCCCTAAGGCAGTTCGCCTTTTCAAGTTACAAAAATGGGCTGTAAGAATCATCTGTAAAGCTAAAAAACAAGCTAGCTGTCGAAATCTATTCAAAAGCTTACAGATCCTTCCTCTACCTTGTATATATATCTATTATGCAGTGATGTTCATTAAAAAGTTTAAACCAAAGTTGAACCTTATAAAGAATCATAATATTCATGATTATCATACAAGAAACAGACATGATTATGCAATGAGACAGCACAACCTTAATCTTTACAGCACTGGGCCTGCCACCATGAGCTGTAGGATATATAATAAATTACCAAAATCTCTTAAAGATGAAAATATACCTGGCATGTTTAAAACTAAATTAAAATGGTATCTTATGGATTACTGTTTCTATTCCATTGATGAATACTTTAAAGATGCTTCCCTAATGCTGTAATTTTGTAGTTTCATAATGTATTATTTGCTGGATGTGATTTATTTGTTTTATATATAATCTTTTGGATGGGTCCTATATATGTATATGCATATCCTCTGGCCAATAAATTTATTTACTTATCGTAACTGTGGAATCAGTGCCTTTTTTAGATTCTTAAGTATGAATAAGTCCATTACGTACAATTTGGAACATGTTAAATTACTATTGAAGGAAGTATATAATTGAATTGTCAATAGATGACTCTAATTCACCCATGAAAACTGTTATAGCATTGAATGGTTATCACATGATTTTCCAGATGAAAAGTTTTGCTTTCCATTACTTCTCCATGGCAAAGGAAACGGAAAGCAACGTTGCTTTCTGATTGACTTGCATTGCAGTTAGTTACCATCCAGTTGCTTTCCGTTTCTTTTCCACTGGAATTAGATTTACATATTTCACAAAAATAAACATGACTGAGTTGCCATCCGTTTCCTTTCCTCTGGACTTGGATTTATTAAAAATATATTTCACACACAACCTTTTGATCAGTGATTGCTAACATGTGGAATGTGTATCCTAAGGGGTACCAGCTAGGCATTATAGGAGTGCGTTCAAAATAACGGATTGATGCCAGTAGTTTTTTAAAGTAGTAATTTATCTTCAGATCCATCAGTCCCCCATATTGGCTGAATGTAGTTGTTGAGATGAGAACAAATGAATGGCCAACATTGAAAAGTCCATGAGCAACCAATGTGACCCCATATGGGCAAGCCCATGAAATACAAAATTGGCAACCCCACAAAACCAGACATAGGCTACCTCATGAAACCCATAGGCCATAATATAGTCAGGCCCATATGGTTCCATGATTGACCAGCAGTTATACATTTCATATTTACACAAATGCTATTACTATGTGATATGATGCTTTTGAAGTTATAAAAGAGTACATAGTTGCCAACATTCAATAAAATCATCCACAATATAACCATTAATTATAAGTCCACCTTATTAAGACTTTTTGAATGCATTACAAAATTTATAGGAACAACTGCCAGATTCATAACGAAATACTTGGATCCCAGGCTACTCCTCCATTCTGAGCAATGCACGTTGATCTGAAAGTGCCTCTGTCTGTCACCTAGTTCCGGTGTAAGTGACTTGAGTCACTGAGATACAAAAGAATATTTTGAACAATCGTGGCTCTAGCCATAACTTACCACGTGGTATTCAGATATGGATCAACCGATTCCTTAAAGCATGTGTTCCTGGGGAAACCTATTTGACGACTCAAAAATTGTAAGATATTCAAAGCCTTTGCTGGAAACCTGGACGAAAACTTGGGGGTTTTGAAAAATACGGTTTTCAACTACCAAGAGGTGCTGTGCTGAACAAAGTAAGAATGGTATTTGCTTGAGCATAGGAGGCATAGGACAACATGAGACAACACATGTGCTACCAAGGAATAAATATTCTCCAAATACATGTATTGGTTATATATTCCCGGGCACAATGCTTTAAAATCCGTCATCAGTTTTGCCATTTCTGTAACTCTAGATTGGACGTTCAGTGCTTTAATCCTGAAAAGCCCTTTGCAATTTACTCAAGTTGGATGGAAGACACTCATGATTGTACATCACCAAGCTTTCCTGAAGGTAAGTTTTTGTTGATTAAGTTTTCAATAATGATTTGAACATGAAAATCGTACTCTTCATCGTACTTTAAGAAAATTTACTCCTATTTACCATGAGTTAACTTCTTATTTGGTATCAGGGGTTATCTTTGCATAAACATTCCAATTATTTGAATTATATTTACCGGTGTATTTTCACACAGTGTAGTGTGTAATGTAAGAAAAGAGAAGTGTTCCACCAGTGCAATGTAATTACATACCACATACATTTTTTCTCATATAATATGGAGAGGATTTATTCATATTAATATCTGAGGAGAAAGCCTGTAACATTTTTGTGTATCGGATAGTCAATTAAAATATGAGATTAATATGTTAGCAGTCTTGATTTGTTGACATCTTCACCTAGAGTATTTAGGGTTCTAATCTACTGATAAAGTGCGGAAGAATTAAAACACCTTAGTTAATTCAACTAGTAAGATTTATTGTCACAACCAAGATTTTGACACTTTGTGTCACCTTCAGGTCCTGAAGATGACACAAAGTGTCGAAATCCGGGTTGTGACAATAACTTTTATAAGTGGAATTAACTAAGGTATTTTAATTCTTCTGTAATGTATAACTTCCACAAAGTTAAGCTTACAACTGTTTCCTTTGTCGTGATCAGGTGTTTGAAATTATCACCGCCCAAGGTTATTTCTCCTATGAAAAAGAAGTTATTTATGTATAAGAAAAGCAAATCGCAAAGAAAAGTGATTTTGGAGGCAAATTGAAGAATGTAATTGAGATTTCCGTAATAAGGTTGTAGATAAACTAAAGTTTTTAATGATGATCGTTGGTTTACAATTGGAAGATAATTTTTGTTCGTGGGCAAGAATATTATTTCAAGATATCGCAGTCGTCATATGATTTTTTTCTTTTTTCACCAGTCCACACTTCCGACACTGTTCAATTAATGGTGCCATTGTGAAACTCCTGATCTCTTTGGGTGCTAAGCATTGGCGGTGTGTGTCAAAGGTTACCTAGGAGGAGAGAATCCAGAATCTAGGAGTTAGTTACTAGTATGTATGTCAGTGGGGGATTTTGCCATTAGCTTTGTCTTTCTAGTGAGTTTATTTGAGGACAGAGTTCAGTAGTTGCTGAGAAAGTGGAATATCATAGAATTTAAAAATTTCATAGAAGTTAGAAAGAATCAAGTCACTTTTCCCCATGTAGCGGGATAATCTACTAACCTTCGACTTCATTCCCAAATGTCCTCCAATCACCAAAAAAAGACCAACCAACCTCAGCAATATTCTACGTCCCTGCCAATTCCCTCCCAATTAGATCCCTCCTGAAGTCCCTAGTGCCTTTCCCTGCCATAGACCTCACTGCAAAACACAACCCTTAATACGCAATCTCTCGGCTGCTTTCCACAGTCCCAATAATCCGACCCTGTTTCTCACCTCTTCCCACAGCAGCTGCACCTCCTTCAATGATGTATTTCTAATTCAGTGTACGGTATGCCCTTCTTTTTATGTTGGCGAGACTTGCAATCCCCAGTCTATTCGCATGAATGGACACCGAACAGCCCCTCCCCACTTGCCAGTCCCCAAACACGCCTTCACAAACTCCACTTCGATTCATGCTTCTCCCTAACCATCCTCCACACCCTCCCCGCCCACGCTTCAAAAGTGCGACATAGGAACTCTGAAATGCCAATAATCTGCTATTGCAAAGTCTTTTCCCCACCCAGTCTCAAAGTACATAATATTTAGAAAGAATATGAAGTGAAACTTTAACATTTCCAATGAAGATAGAAACTTATAATAATAGAATGATTAATTGTAAAATGTTTCCAGAAAAAAATTGGCTTTCCAAATGTTATTTTCCAATTGACTTCCATTAGAGTAAACGGTAAGCAAAGTGATACATTCCGGAAAGCAAAGTGATACATTCTGGAAAGCAAAGTGAAAGTTTCCACTTGCTTTCCTTATATTTTCCTAATTTACATCAGATATCCTTCTATTTGCTTTCTGCACTATATTTGAAGCTGCCTCCCATTACCATGCAATCAAATGTCAACTGATCTAGGCTTTAGGGTGTTTTCCTTCAATATACAAAATACAGAAAATTTAGAGAGAAACTGAAGTGACATTAGAATGTTTCCAATGAAGATGGAAAATTATTACATTAGAACACACTTTACACACACACCCTGTGGAGCAGTAAGACTCATTTGCTAACGAAGGGCCAATGAGCCTAATACATCCTATGTAAGCTTTTATCCGTACAATGAAGACTATTACCAATTGTAAAGCATACAACAATATAACTCAACACAGCAGTTACACCTCATACATGTAAAGCAGGACCACTCGATTGATACGGAGTCACTGATGATGACTTAATAGGATGTTGACCAGTTCATGCCAAGGACTAGAGATGGGAAAATTACAATAATTTTCATCTGAGGTAAATTACCACAGTATATTACGGTAATTTACAAAAATTACTGTAACTTTCCAGTATTTTTTTAGTTTTAAGTGTTTAACAGCAAATGTATGGTTAAACAAGAAAGCTAATAGCAATAGGAAGGGAATAACTATGTTAAAAACCATACCTACTACAACATTAATCAGTTAGAAATTTTTGAAATTGCAAAAAGAACTACGGCAGCAACACACATTCTGGCTTTCTTTTGTTAAAGTATGAGAAATTTTCAAGATATATCTCTATAATATTATAAGTTAAGTAAAATATTCCAAAAATGGGTTGTACAGTGGCGGAAAAAATTAACGCAAAGCTCGTTGGCTTCTGTGGATGCGGCCAACACAGGAACCACTTGGAGTAGACCACCTTCCGAAAATTTGACAGCAGTATTTCTCATACAACCGGGAATTTTCAAAATTCATACGCTTCGTACCACCGATATTAAATCATATGCATCGAAATTTGACTACGCGTAAAATACACAACTGCTAGTTCTTTTTTTTTCAAATTATGTCTTCTCCCGTCTCTCACCAAGTAGCTGCCGTCGGGGAATCTGTGAACGCAGCACACATAATGAACATAGAAACCGCTAGCCTGCATCACTGTTCCAGTGGTGTAGTGGGTAAAACATCTGGCTTTCAACCTGAAGATCACGAGTTCAAATCTCGGTGGAGCCTCATTAATTGATCCAACTAATGAAATCCGTTTTTCTGGCCATTCAATTTTCGCTTAATAGTGCAGGAGGTCCGCAGGATGTAATACGATACGTGGAATGTCACAAACCTTTATTAATCAAAATTCAACCTTTAACTACCATAACAATATTTTCCGGCAGTTGACTGAACAGTAAAATTTGACCACCTCTCCTGAGTCGTCCAGCCCCGTTCGCATACCTCTAATACCTCTTATCGCCTCATGCGTTTTCTCGCTTTATGTTCTCAAGGGCAGATCCCTCGAGGTTTGGCAGGGCAGAGTGAAGGCAGAATTTAGAGCTGTTTAAAAAACTGGACGATGTTGGTTCTTACAGACGTCGATTTTTCGTACGCACGTGTGTAAACGAATCAGTTTGTTGAAGCAAAAAATACACCTCTAGTAAGCCGGCTTTTAATTCGGTGAATAGCGTTTGCATTTCCTCACGAAAAATGTATGTCCTAATAATGTTTCTAGCATTCTCATATTCTCAATGAATATATTATCATAGCATCTTTTGTTTCAAAATTAGGGAAATATTTTTCGCATGCCTTTTATTAGAACGTAACTACGTCATGGTCTCTTCAAGATGGAAAACATTGAAACATGAGTCTTTTTTCTAACTTGAATTTTCCATTCGCAAAGCAACTCTTGCGTAATATGATTTTAGATCAACACGTGAATGTTTATTTCCCCGAAGCAGCTTTGGTATCTCCGTTAAGTTAGACAGAGTACTAACCTGGTTAAGTGTCAATAAATATGCGTTACTTATTACCTTTCAGCTAAATTTAGCTGAATATTTAAGCTAAGGTGTAATAATTTCTCCCCATCTCATTATACACCACCACCCTTCTTTTGTTATTTTGTTTACTGTTCAGTCAACTGCCGGAAAATATTGTTATGGTAGTTAAAGGTTGAATTTTGATTAATAAAGGTTTGTGACATTCCACGTATCGTATTACATCCTGCGGACCTCCTGCACTATTAAGCGAAAATTGAATGGCCAGAAAAACGGATTTCATTAGTTGGATCAATTAATGAGGCTCCACCGAGATTTGAACTCGCCATCTTCAGGTTGAAAGCCAGATGTTTTACCCACTACACCACTGGAACAGTGATGCAGGCTAGCGGTTTCTATGTTCATTATGTGTGCTGCGTTCACAGATTCCCCGACGGCAGCTACTTGGTGAGAGACGGGAGAAGACATAATTTGAAAAAAAAAGAACTAGCAGTTGTGTATTTTACGCGTAGTCAAATTTCGATGCATATGATTTAATATCAGTGGTACGAAGCGTATGAATTTTGAAAATTCCCGGTTGTATGAGAAATACTGCTGTCAAATTTTCGGAAGGTGGTCTACTCCAAGTGGTTCCTGTGTTGGCCGCATCCACAGAAGCCAACGAGCTTTGCGTTAATTTTTTCCGCCACTGTACATGCCTCAATATATTATTAAATATGTAGGAAATGTGAACTTGGCTTAAAAGAACATGTTGGGAATTTATCTGTATGAAAAATAATCTCAAACATTGGTGAACTATCTAGAAAATTACAGTAATTTTCAAGGGGTGCGGGGTAAATTACGAAAAATACCGCAGTAATTTACGAAAATTACAGAGGTAATTTTCAGAGTGGCCCATCTCTAGCCATGACTCCACAACTTACCTACACCTCCAAAACCTTTTACCACCACACATTCATTTTCACCTCTTCTACAAGAATTCAGTGACCCAATAAATGCTTGCCATTTGTTTTATAATTATTTTAAACTTAAACACGCATATTATTGTTTTTGTAATACATAGAATTGCATTATTCAGGCCTATCACCTATGGCTTACAAACGTTGTATTTTACATAACTTCCAATCTCTATATCCAATCCCTGGAAAACACTACTCCATTTTTTTCTTGAAAGAACATCTAAAACGCTTGCTAAATCAGTACTGGCCTGACTTATATAACCTGTGCCACATGGATTTTTTTAAACTTAAATTAAGCATTTTTTTCAAATTCTCTCAGGTTCTTGGGATTTTTTTTTCTGTAATGAAAGGTCAAAACCTACATTTTATTATGCATTCATGCACAACATACGCATGAGCATTAAGACAAGAATAAATGGCCTGTAACTTGGAGTCCTTCTGGGTTTGTTTGTTGCCTAACTTTGCAAAAAGTTAAATTTTTACAGTTTCTTTTAGAGCAGTTAAGTAACAGTTTAAACATCCACAAATTCGATGCTCAAGTTCATTAATACCATGTACAGTCTTAGTGCTTTCCATTGATACCTTTCCTACTTCTGTGTAAAGTAAAATTAGCTTTTTGGAGCTCGTACAAATCGTTTTAAATCTTGCTTTTCCCCACGTTCTGAAGTGCTATATTCCAGCCAATACTCCAGAGGCCACATTTTTGTGGGGACTACCAACATACCTAATTTTGCTGAAATCTGAGATGGTGAGGGAACGTCTATTTGTTGATTTTAATGGAATGACATACCATACCATAACCCATAGACATCAACATTTTAGATCACAAGAAAATGCAACACACATTACTTAACATGGTAGGAATTCATTGTATTAAAATAACGATATAAAATTGTTTTAGAAAATATTTCAGAACTAAATCCCAATTGGGTGGGCAATGAATGGGGTGGAATGAAAATCAGAGGGAAAAGGATTGAATACTCACACTAGTCTACCTCTATGCATTAAAAAAAGAGCATTTGGTGCATCATTATTACCTTCATCGTCCAAGACATCAAAGACATAAAATTCTCCTTTTCTTAAAACCAATACGTGCTTTGCAGAGGTATCTTGAAAAAGTACATCTTTGCCAATCTCTGGTATTCGATTTGCATTGAACAAACTGGGGAACTGGGACATGTCAAGAGGAAAAGCCTGTAATAGAATGTACATATCTGTGGTTATTACCAGAATGAATGGTACTAAGGTTCCAAGGAGTAGATTAATGGAAAATAAGCACTAATGAAATACAAGAGGCAAATTAAGAGACATCATAATTAATTACAATCCTTAAAGCTCACCTAAGTAAAATAAACAAAATTCCTATATCAAAGGAGAAATGTATTTGCTTATCAATATTTGACAAAAATAATGAATAAAAACAATTGGGAATGAAATTTATTGCATTAATAAAACAAGCTTGTTTTAAAATTTCATAAGAACAACCACTGAAGCCAAAATCTCAGGTTTTCTAGGATTGACTGGATTCTCAATCTCACCTTGAACAGATATGCCCCATACCAGGACACCATTGAAGGTAAGAGACCAGTAACTGTTCTGAACGTGTCTGTGTCACTCTTCTTAGGATACAGATGATACACCTCAGGCTCCAAAATTCTAGCTCTGAGAGACTTCATAAACCTATGAATCATGTAAAATCCAATTAAAAAATTTTAGAAAAAAATTAGCTTAAAAAATAAATACTACTATAAATTGTATTTAAAATGAAAGGGATGGTGAAAAATAAGTAACACAGTAAACCATATAAGAAAATTTGTAGCTAAAACTGCAATCACTTGTCTCTTGACAGCAACTAAATTATTGATTATGGAAAAATAACTACAGCTCATCCCTTTAGATGCTAACAGGAGGATCTCTAAGCCTTCGGGGCAAGTACAAATGCAGCCACTAGCCAATATATTGGCTGGCAATGTTACATTTAAGAATATAAATTTGTTAATGCTCATTACCTTTAAATAGCAATCCAAATGAATTATTTTTCACCATTTAGCTCCTAAAGAATATGGTAAAGTCTCTTTGTGGTGAAATTGAAGGTGTTATGTAAGAGTGGAGACAATGAATGTACCGATCGATGTAATCAACAATGAAACAGAGCACAAGGTATTTTTCACAGAATTTTATTTTGGTGTGACTAGCGTGACAACGCACGTGTTGAAACTAGTCGTGCCTTGACAAAATTCTGAGGAAAACATCTAGTGCTCTTATTCACAATTGAATATGTATTTCCATGAAGTCAAGCCTGAAATAACAGCACTTGTTTTGTGATCCGGATCCATAATGTGATTGAGTTGGCCAGACACCCGCTCTCCCTCTTCCAAGTAAGTTACCATGTATTTGCCATATGATTGTACTCTACTTCAGTGCATAATAAACTAATATACTGCATTATTAATCATGATGGCAGTGGTGGGATCCAGGCAGCGACAAATTGTTCAAAGTAACATTTATAAAAATATTCATAATGCCGGATCTTTTACCTGTAGTGGGAAACACTCAGTCACATCAGTGATCTATCAATTCAACCCCCAGACTTGTTTAATGTTTCTTCCCTGGAATCATGGATAGTGTGGAAGAAGAGATTTTTAAGATACCTCTCCATTACAGGCCAAGCATTGAAACCTCCAAATGACTTGATAGATAATTTAAACTACATAGTGGGGGAAAAGAGTGAGGATATAAAATAATTTGATAATTACTTTATTCGTCTCCGGAGAACAATTTTCGAACGATTCAAGTTCAACTCTCACGAGAAGAAAACAGGTGAACTGATAAGACTCTCTCATTATGGCCTCGCACACACTGTCAGACAATCGTGAATTTGGCACAATTGAGGAAGAGTTAATCCGAGATGGAGCAGTATTGGGAATGTTGGACTCAAGAGGCGAGTGTTACTCCATGGCTTAAGCCTTTGATGACCTTGCATGATGCAATTACTTTGGCAATGCAAGCAATAATCCAGCATCCAGAGACTAGGATCTGGATATCAACTTGGTAAAACGGCTCTAGATTCAACCCTGGAAGAACCAGTCAGCACCATGAACCACTAGGAATCGCCCCTTGAAGCCCACGCAGGCATAAAAACGGATCACGTGGTTATGGCAGTGTCCTGCTAAGGATTCTCCCTGTTACTACTGTAAAATCTAAGTTCATTTTGTCAAGGTTTGTAAAGCAAGGAAACATCAAATGGTTGAGATTTTATCTGATGGCTCTGAACAAGACTGTGTTAAAAATGGTTTTATTGGCAGTGTTGACTATAATCCAAAGTTGAGTAATTTGAGAGGGATTTGAGTTGAGTCTTCCACGTTGGTCCATCTGCGATGATGCCATTTTTCGCAGGCGTTACAGTCTGCTTCTTCAGGTTAGAAGTACTTGATGCAGTTTTTGGTCTCCTCTTATACCTCTCAGTCAGCCAGGCTCTAAAGTTTTGGTGTGCTTTCTTGTTTCCACTCAAAACATGTTTCCAAGTGCTGAGGAGCGTGTAACCATCTCCTCTGTTGAAGTTATTTGCACTCTTTTTCATTTCAATGTCCTCCCTGATGATTCTTGGGAGGTAGCGCCTTTCCTAAACAATTAATTTGGCTTCTTTCACATTAACATTGTGTTTCGGTCCACTCCAGGTGTGTTCATCGATTGCCGAAGCACGGAATTGTCCATTCTGTATAACTCTCCTGTGTTCCTGAAGGCGGCATCTGAGAGCTCTGGATGTTTGACCGATGTATGTCAGGCTGCATTCACACTTCACCTTGTACATGCCTTCTTGAATGCTGTCGGGCAGTTTATCTTTTGCTCTGCAGAGCAGATCTGCTGTCTTGGTGAGGCTGATCTTGTCGCCACGTCGTGTTTTCTGAGAATTCTGGCGATCTTTTTGGTAGTGCCAGCTGGATAGGGTAATGTAGCGTAAGCAGGTGGTGCCCTTGAGTCCTGAGACGGCATGTCAGAGGTCCTTTTAAGGGCCACAGATGTCCTCCTATCTTCCTCCTGTCAAACTGTCTTCAGGATGGCATCTCATTGGACCCCTTCTTCTGGAAGGTCTTGATGAGGTGTCACTTCTCCTTGGCGAGGGATGAGGAATCCTAAGCGAAGTAGGCTCAGTGAAACAGGGTCTTGATCATTCCCACTTCCTATTGTGGGTGATGGTAGGACTTTGCATGTAGGATTGGTCTGTAAGGGCCTTTTTCCGGTAGATTGAGTGACCCCGAGTTCCATCTTCTCTTTTGGAGACCAGCACATCCAGGAAAGGAAGACAGTTTCTTTCCTCGATCTCCATGGTAAACTGAATGGACAGATTGATCCCATTCAGGTGTCGCAGGAAGTTTCTTAGTTCGGCCTCTCCATAAATGTACTCTGCTTAAATTACTACTTAATGTCAGAATGTAACCTCGGGTGGCCAAAGACACTGTGGCCAGTAGAACCTGCTGGGTCTCTCAAGAAATAGACAGAGAGAGAGAGAGAGACAAGTTGGACAATCGGTGCTTGGAATGTGAGAGGAAAGCATTGAAAAAAGCAGAGTTGATGAACTAGAAAACTCATTTGGAAAAATTTAGGCCTAAGGGAGCAGGGAAAGTTTGCATTGCGGCAGGGTCAAGTCTCCTGCGCCCCCGAGCTGAGAAAATGAACATTACCCATACCGCATCTCAAGCCTACTGGTTAACAGTGCAACTATTGAACTACCAAGCAAATCAAATATCGATATAAAACAAATTAGTGAAATTATTTCTATAGGCTAACTCAATTGAGATCAAATATCAAAGATATTACTTGCCCTGACCTACTACACTTAAACTGGCATGGTACCTACGTACCTAACGTAATTAGGATAAGATAGCACTAATAGAACTTACCTTACAGAAGAAATCAGCATATTTGCAGCCCTAATAACTTGGCTGTTATAGGCTTCATTGGAATCCCTTATATACACCAGAATTGGGTTGTAATTAATAGGAAGAGGAATGCGATCACTCAGGTACATGTCAAACCACGGCTTCGATATATAGCTGGTATGCTTATTTTTCTTGTCATGATCCACCAGCTGTTGATGCAGTTTCGGCCCAGCACCATTTGGTCCAACAAACGATTTTACTATTTCCTCTGTCTTCGAAAATTCTGTAGCTGACAGAAGAGGCCTTTGAGCATTTAAATAACGTTCAGCAGTTTTGCTAAGTTCCGGGATGGGTAATCGAGGTAACGAAGGTTGAAAGTGCATCGTAGGAACTTTACTTCGCTGCAAATACTGATATTCATCTTGGACAGACGAACTGCAGGACAAAGAAAATCCGCCATATGTGTACCATACAAAGATTTCTTTCAACAGTAACTCACCTTTTCACTTACTACAAGAGATATTAACCTTTTAAGCCTCACTACGTAGTAAGCTGACACAGTCTGAAACGGATAAGAATGAAACTTTCTCAGGGACAGCAATGACTCTCGGTATATTTAATGCAATATGCATGAAATTATACTAGAGGAATACAATTTTTATTTTTCCAAATTTTTCTTCCCCAGAGAGTACTAAAATTGTCTACTTCACCCACGCACATAACTATACCTTGGACTGCTTGCTGAATCCTCTTCGAAGCATGACTACTCCAGTTATTACTCCTCTTTCAGGACAACTCGTTATAAATGCCAAGTTAATTCTAAAAATATCTCAAACAATTTGGCACACTCATTGCACATTCAGTTCTTGATTAGTAAGTCAAGAGTAAGCAAAGTCAACCACAGACACTAACATAACGCCAGCAACTTCCTGAGATATGTGATAATACCGCTACAGCGGTATCAGCTGTTTCCCTGTGGAAACTGTGCAGTTCATGAGTCATTCGTTAATTTTGAACGATTCATTAGCATCATTAAATACGATAGCGAGCGAACGACTCATAGAGTGAATCAGTACGAAGGCCGGTGAAAAAAGTTATTTCCCGGTCGCCAAGTTTAATCAGCGCTCTTATCTTATACTCTTGGCAATAAAAAAATGTATAGAAGTATTATTTGATCAATTAGTCTCACGTCATAGTTACATGAATGATTTTGTCGAAGAAAATATTACAAACTAATGAAAGAGTAGTACTTTATGAACGACTCATTCACATATTCGTACTTCGTATTGCTATCGTTATTCATTGTTTTGAACCACCATCCAGCCGGCTGTAACTGGCATAGGGGGGCGACGTAAGGTTTTCTTACGAGGCTGCCGTCGCTGGAAAAGGAGCGCCACTGATTAAATCGTAGTGCGCATGCGCCTCTTCCGCGAATAGCAGCCATCGCAGCCATTTTTCGATGCTCGAAAGTTTTCGACGCGAGAATTATACCTTGTGATCCTACAAACGTGTTTGCCTGTGTGCTGTGTGGAGTTTGACTAGTTTGCGCCTTTTGCTTTATTTACATCGACCCCTGCATCTTTTGGATTTGGACTACTCTCCTGGTTTTGACCTCTGCACCGTTTTGACTTTGATTTTGGACTGTGATTGGATTTGAATACAAGGACAACGTTCTTGTTTTCCCTCCATTGTTCGTAAACATGGCGAATTACATGAAGTACATGAAGTGCAAGGCGGGCTGTCCAGTATCCAGCCAGCATACATTGTTCCGCTTTCCTCGTAATGCTATCAGGTAAGAGTTGGTAATTTTCTAATTTTATTTGTGGAAGTTTTTAATGTAACGTCGTGCCTTGTCAAGCTCCATTTTTATTTGTTTTATTTGGCTTTATGTATTTAATTTCGTTCGTTGTTTTGTTTTTGATAATATTAATTTGTATGTTAATACGTATGTTTCGATGGGTTGATGTTTTATGTTGTTTATTGTTTTTGTTTGAAGAACGTTGCTATGTATGTTTGATAAAGGAGGGGATTAATAAATAATTCTCGGGTTTCCAGCCGAGTAAGGTTTTGGTTTGCTAACGTTTCAATGGAATACTCCTCCATCGTCTTCAGAGCAAGGAGGGGATTGTTAAAAAGTTTGAAGAGAAAGAGACTTGTAATAAAGAGGGGCAATGCCCGAGTTTTTTAAGAAAGTTTATATTATTTTGAGGGATCCCGACGTCACATTATCCTGACGTCAGTCAGATATGAGATGTGTGAATCAGCACTTAACTTTATTTTTACGTATTTTAGAATATGGTTCAGTTGTGTGGTTACCTTTTTATGAAGTCAATCGGGAAACCATAGAAAAAATGAAGCACAAATTTTTATGCCTGATCTCTGCCAATGTCTTACAAAACCAACGTAAGCATATGAATTGACTACTCATTTAATGTCTTTGATCATTATTCCCGCACATTAGTTATGCCAAAATCAAGCTGGTCTAATTTTTCTTGTTAAATTATTAGTAAACCTGATTCATTGTAGTTACCTGCTGGACTTGAGTTAAATTTAACTCTAATGTTTACAATTTTGTCTGTTAATGTGATGGGCAAATTGCCCGTGAATAAATCATTATCAACGTCATTATCATGTTGTGCGCTGTGTTTATGTTGAGCAAGGGTTTAGTCGTGTAGTGATATAAATTGCTCTTAAGCAGCATTAAATTTTTTCCTGTTGTTTTACAGGTTTAAACAATGGGCTGATATTGCTGGAGTCCACTTTGAGATTGGGGAGAAAGTTAAAGGACTTTACCTTTGTGGGCGTCATTTCAAACGCAACCAATTCAGAAATGAATCAAGGACCACCATTGTTCATGGCGCAACTCCAAGCATAACAAGAATGCAGCTAGAAAGTGATGGTCTTCCTGCATCTCCTCATTGTGCAGCAGCATCCAATGCTGTTGATTTTGCTGATTCATCATCTCTGACTGATTCTTTTGTGGTACCACCTGAGCTCGATGAGTCGGGCATGGTAACTTCTACACCTGCTAAGACATCATGTGTAGTGAAGCTGACTTACCCACCTACTGTGGTAACTGATGGGAGTCTTAGCATGGGGCCCCATTGTGAGGAGGGAGCAGTGCTGCCGGCAGTGGAGTCAGTGCTGTCACAGGGGGAGACAGTTTCTACCAGCAGGCCAATAGCTGGCTCCTCATTGAAGAAGAAGAAGGAAAAGTCGCTTCTGAAACAATTGAATTGTACTCGTTACAACCACATGACTCCAAGGAAGAAGTTTTTGATAGGAATATGCCAGAAAAGGGAGCGCTCCCTAAAGGAACTTAGAGTTAAGTACAAAAATGCCAAATTGTCTTTAGAGCAACTGACGTCAGTTACAAGTGAGCCTCTGAAATGTGTGGAGTTGTTGAGTAAATCAATGTCTTACACTTCAGCTCAGTTTGTGGCTTCACAGATACGTTGCTCATCACAAAAGCCTAAGGGGAGACGCTGGACAAAGGAAAACAAGCTCCTGGCATTGGCATTATTCAAAAGGTCTCCTAAATGCTATGCATTGTTAAGAGCGATTTTTGCCTTGCCAAATAAGAAGACACTAATCAAGATGGTGAATATGGTGCCATTTCTACCTGGCATAGACCAAAGGGTTTTTAGTGCTCTTGCACAGAGTGTAGGTGCATTGACAGATCTAGATCGCTCATGCCTTCTTATGATTGATGAGATGTCAATCAGAGAGCACCTACAGTATGATGCTAAGTCCGACAGGATTATTGGGTTGGAAGACTTGGGCAGCCTGGGACGATCACAGCAAGTGGCCAATCATGCAGTGGTTTTCATGCTAAGGGGTTTGAGGAGACCATGGAAACAGCCTGTAGCCTTTTTCTTCTCACATGGTGGCATGGATGCTGAGAAAATGGTAATGGTGATAAAAGGAGTACTTGCTGCGTGCACCGATTGTGGACTTAATGTAGTGGCGACTGTGACAGACATGGGCACAAACAATGTGAGGGCATTTAAATCAATGGGTGCATACCCAAGTGCACCATACTTCATGCATGGCACAAAGAAAATTTTCACCCTCTTTGATCCTCCTCATCTCCTTAAGTGCCTAAGGAATATGCTCCTAAAGCACAACGTGAAGTTGTGTATCAATGTTGGAGGAAAAGAAATTAAAGGGTGTGCAAGATGGCACTACATTCAAGAGGCCCATCGTATTGACATGATACAGCCTCTTTTCAATAATTTAGATAAGCTAACTAAGGATCATTTAAATCCAAATGGATATCTGACCATGAGGGTGTCAATTGCTGCACAAACCCTTAGCCATTCTGTTGCTGCCACCATCAGCTGTCTTGTCCAAAATGGTGAGTAATTCTTGTCAAGCTGTTACCTTGTCTCTTTGAAAGCTGTTTGCATTGTTCAAGTACTTAACTGAATAACTAATACATGATTTCCTTCTAGGTGCACTCACTTCTGATGCTTTGCACACAGCACAGTTTGTTGGTTTTGCCGACAAGTTATTTGACAGTGTCAATGGTAGTGCGGTGGAGCCCTCAGGAGCTAAAGGTTTGAAGTGCCAGCTGCGTGTGGAGAGAGAGGACTTGCACTTGGACTTCTGGAGGTTGGCTGTGAAGGAAATCGATGGCTGGAAGTTCGACAGGAGGATGTCTGCCACCCTTCCTACCAATGCAGATGCCTCTGCTGACTTCGTAGTGTTCCGACCACCTTGTCAAGATGGTTGGATCACTACCCTGACGGCATTGCCACTTCTTTGGGCAGAATTGAAGAAGATGGGCTTCCTGAACCTCGAGCTGAGGGCTCTTAATCAGGATGCCCTCGAGAATTTGTTTGGCTCTGTACGCCAGCAGTGTGGGTCAAATAGCAACCCGACGACTCACCAGTTCGTAGCAGCTTTGAAGGGCTGCATCATTAATGGGCTAGCTTTCAAAGATTTGCAGGGGCAAAATTGTGAAGCAGAAGCTAACCCAGGTCATTTGCTAAATGATCTTGGGGAGTTCCTTTCTGGAGGTAAGGAAAAATTTTGTGACAGATCCTCAAAGTGCCCTTCTGATAAGGAAATTAGATACAAAGATTTTGACATACTTACTGACAGTTTCTCTGTGGCATACGTGAGTGGATATATCGCAAAAAAGTGTGTGGAAAAACTTAAGTGCTTACAGTGTAGGGAGTCCTTACTCACGACCTCGCCCAAAAAATACCTCCATAGTGGTATTTCTTTTAGGGAGAAATCAGAAAAATTGTGTCTCACGTACCCTACTTTGGAGTTGATGAGTGCTGTTGGAAGGGCTGCAACTCTTGTGGAGAATGTCCTTCCCCACTTGGCATGCTCAGAAAACATATGTTCCCTATTGAAAGATACAATTTTGGGGAATGAAATTTTCAATTGTTTAGTGAACAAGTGCAGTGACCACCCTCTGCAACTAAAGCAGTCAATTGCTGAGTGTTTATGTGCAGTAATGTTACCCTGGTGGTGCAGAAAAAGGAACCGGGCGACAGCTGCTGCAAGTCATAAAAGTGCTATGGCTAGGAAGGTTAAAATTTTGCAGCATGTTTAGTCCAACCTTTTTTTGAGTTTTGTATATTATTTTATTTGTTTTTTTGTTTATTCTTTACACTATGGTAATTTATTGATATTAACTTGAAATATTAATAAAGTCAATGGTTGTTAAGTTTACTTCGTGGAAGTTATTCATTGCAATCAAATAAAAACACTTCGTTCTATTCCACAATGTTCAATTTCAGCTCCGACCGATTTTCCTTCTCAGGTCAGGGAAGGAAGTTACGGGGGTAGAGGTGGGGGAACCAGCATGGAGAACAATGGTGAAGAGGTAGGAGGTTGCATGTTCCTTCTTCTCGATGAGAGGATTAGTAAACGTTGACTTATTATCAAGACGTTACAATAGGAGGCCACGGGAGAAAATAAGCCACCTATTTAAATTTGCCGCGAGTTTAGTTCATCTCTTTGCCGTCACTGGAAAAGGGGCGCGGCGTCGCCGAATTTGTAACATCGAAATTAACGTTGAGACGGACACGGCTGCCACCATCTAAAACATCTTCAATAAATATTCTTCTTAGCCCGTTGAAATAGCTATTTTGTGATGCATGATCTTATTTTTATTGCAACATTTTCACGTCGGGGAAATGATGTTTGTGAAGCTACTTGCAGGAATAAATGGATCATATATCAGTGAATAAGGAACACAATTTGAATTATGGATGTACCGATCCAAGTTGCAGTCAGGGTAGGTGTTTTGATATAAGTACCCGCAATTTTCTCCTTGTTATACTTGAGTGAAAATATTTTGAATGCTCTATAGATAGAATATGTGCTTGTTGAGAAATAAAAAAATTTCTTTTGGACACAGGTTCGGCCTCTAATATATCAAGATAGAAATCATGATGTTGTTTGTCTCAGCACCCCACCACTTTCAAACCAGATTGTTGTTGGAGATGGGAATGTTTTCAAATTTGACTACGTCCTTCCAATCGGCTGTACACAAAGTCAGTTCTTCAACACTGCTGTTGGTCCCTTACTTGGCTTTGCTTTGGAAGGTATTGTTAGCAGTACATAACTGTTTCGAATTGACTGCATGTCTTCACAAACTAAAATATCCTATTGTCCCTTTACATATTTCATGAAGCAAATAGTGATTATTTTGTGTTTATTAGCTCTTCTTTCACCAGGCAGTCGTATTGTCGTTAGCACTCCTTGATCTCAGTTGCAACCTAAACAAACTCTCAGTTGATATGTCATATTTGGGTCATTCCACGTCAATTTATCCAGAAAAATGAAGGATTGACACCCACCGTCTTAGGATTTGATGAAACCTAGTACGTTTTATCCTTAGCGTAGACATGAAACCATGCCAAGTTTTTCTTCTCTATCTTAACTCGTTTTTTTAACAGCCATTTAAAGTTTTGGTGAAACTACAGTTTTCCCATTCCCGTGGATGCGTGTATCAGCCCTATTTATCACTCAATTCTTATGAAAATTTGCTGTTTTATCAAGGAAACCATGAGGATTTGAGAACAAAATTTAGTTATGATATCAGAGGTATCATAAATTCTCTAAACACTTAAGTTTTACAAGATTTTGCGGGCATTGGAGAAATATCTTATCTGGTTAAGATTTAAGAAACAATGTTGCACAAAAAAAAACGCTAAAAAAATTAATTATTTATCAAAGGCAGTGTGTTAATCAAGGAAAACTTTTTTTCCCATTATACTAAAGATATTTCACACCACATCTGAAAGTAAAAGCCATGACGTTTTATGTTCTTTCTGAGATAAAAAAATGTAAAATATTGAAAAAAATTGTGAGTATTACTTTTCTGATACTCAGCCTTAGGCCTTCCTACAATTATTTAAAAGAAAGTATCAGTTCTGTTTTCAATATTTTTTAACAGATTGTCATGATGTATTAGTAAGAACATATGTACTGTAGAAATTTTGGAAATACAGGTTCTGTTTGACTTGTAAGAAGTAACAAAATAAAATGAAACCGTTTTTCTAGGGAATTTTAAGTGTGATTTTTCTACTTGCCCTCATTTCAGAAGGATAGTTTACTAGTAGCTTTGCAAAGTACCTCAAAGAATGGGAAGTTTTGTGATTGGGAGTTAAGATGCTGACATTTGTATTAATATACTGTCTTTGTCAGAGAACATCAAATCTAAACAATAATGAACAGCCTGTAAGTAAGCTCTTCTCGAACTCACTATGCTTGGTTGTAGCTGATTGGTTTAATCGTACTTCATGTAGTCTTTGATTTCTAGTATTAGAACTTGTTTTTTCGCATCTACCATATACTTGCTCAGGATATCTTTCTCACAGTTAATAATTTCAAGCCTTCCTTGTAAATTTGACATTTGGTGGTTCACACATTTTGTCTTTTTCTGAGAAGTGATACACTTCCTGAGCCTTTTGTAGTTGGAGCTTCTGCATTACAAGTAATATTACTTTTGGGAACATATCAGGTACATCCTTTTTGCTGAGGCAAGTAAAATGATGTTGCAGGCCCATTAGGGTGCATACATTTTTAACATTTTGCTTGATTAACACACTGCCTTTGGTAGATAATTAATTTTTATTAAGAATTGTTTTGTGCTAGAAATTTTCTTAAATCTTGTTAAACCAAAAGTGTTAATCGAATTTATGGTACCTACCTATGGCTCTGAGATTATAATTATTTTTTTATGAAATCCTGATGATTTCCTTGATAAAACTGCAAATTTTCATTAGAACATTGGGCTGATACAATTTTTTCCTCTGGATGTATAAGCGTCCACGGAGGCCATGGGAATGGGATAACTGTAGTTTCACCCAAACTTTAAATGTATGTTTCAAAAACATGAGTTGAGGAAAAACTTCGCATGGTTTCATTTCTACAACAGAGGATAAAACGTACCAAGTTTCATCAAAATCAGAGATGGTGGGTGGCATAGCGTGGATGAACTAGTATGGAATGATCCATTACGGTTAACTTTAACTGACCATTAAAAAACTGGGAACAAGTAGCTCAAAGTTTTTCACCTAGCCATTGAGGTATCATTTATTAGCCCTGCTCCCATTTGAGAAAGTGCCATGGTCTGCTTATTTTTAAGTTTAAGAATAAATCCATATCGATATTTTCGTGGACCTGTGAAGGATATTTTCAGAAATGGGCTGAGTCTCTTGCGCTATTTACCTATGATTGTGTGATAAAGAGAAGGCAAGTTGATGCACGGTCGGGCCGGCTACCATCTTAAGCGTCCATACTACATATTTGGTTGTCTCTATTGACTGCGGATTAAGAAAATTTAATTCTTATAAAAAATATGCAACTTTTGCTTTATACATCTTTTCTTAACTGGGTGGAAATTTCCCCAACACTATGATTTCCGGCTTAAAATCATTTGCATAGAAAAACATCGAGGTAATAGTTATTTTATGATCCTTATGACATTTAGTTTATAATTTAAAGACATTTTTAAAGAATGATTTCACTTGTAACAACCAAAAATGGTTTAAAACGTTGCCGAAGACCGCAAAAGTTAGGGGGGAAAAAATAACTTTTTTGCGATTTCTTTAAAAGGTTTGATATTACGAAACTTGATAATATGAAGTGCCAATTTTTCGATCCTACTGACTTCGTATTATTGAGTTTCTACTGTCATTTATGCGCTAAGGAACTGCTAGAGCATAGACTATGAGGAGTGAGAAATGGCTAACAAAATGGGCAACCAGCTGAAGTCAATAATAAGAAGTCAAATCTTATGGTGTTACCGTCACATGCTTTCTTGGAATAAAATCTGTGTTGACTACTGATTGGTAGAAGTTATGGAAATTTGTAAAACTATCTATTACTATTAAAAAAATGTTACTTGGTCGGATTTCCTTCAATCGGATTCAAGTGAGTTCCTTCAATTTTGAAGAAAAATGAACACCTATAAGAGGTTTAAGAGATCCAGGTATATTCATGATGCCTTGGGAACTACATATTAGGCTCTCTCAGTGTATCAGTTGGCATCCAGATAAAATGAGAAAATTGGCATTAGAACTGTTATAGTATTTGAATGCCTCTTTTCGTTATTAAAGATGATAATAGAACCATGGCAGAACTCCCCAACAATTTAGATTAAACCTAGTAGTCAAACTCATCAGCCTCCAGTCTATTGAAAATGCTCGACTAAAGGCTGATGTTCTAATAACTCCAATTAAAGACCAGTGCAACTTGCAGGGTATGGAGTCTGGGTGTCTGTAATTCAATTTGGTGTTACTTTTTTGTTGCGAATGCAAGCAAAACCTGAATTGTCTTTTAGCTTTTTAGATGAGAACAGAAAGTGTGACAGAACCATCAGGACTGGGTAAGGAATCACTGGAGACTCCACAGTTACGTGATTTTGATGCATGCGGTTGCTTGAAAAATTAATTTCTCTTGAGTTTCTGGTGGATACAGCAAATTTTACCCCAGACTAAATCTGTTGGGCAGAAAAAAGTAAATAAATTAAAATTTCCCTCTATAAAAGGTAGGCTCAAGAATTCTTTCTTCCCACAAAACATTCACAACTGCAGAAAAAACAGTATGTGAAGTCACGTCTTTAACTATTCCCTCCAGAAGTTATGCTGATTCCTCCAGAAACATGTAAGTCCCTTGGGTATTCAAGTGACATGTGCATTAGACTGTTGGTGAAGTCTGTTTTTTTAGGCGCTTTTCAATAATTTACCTGATTTCACTAATCACAGCTCATTAAGTTACTCTTAAAATATTATTTCTCTACTTCCACGATGAAATTGATGTAGAATATGTAAGGTTTACAGAATATTTCCATGGTTGTTTAATAATTCTTTGTGTATAAGAAAAAGATGGGCTGTTATAATTTCATTGAAGTATATCAGTGAATTGTTTCATAGCAAAGAAATTGTCACCTTTTTTTAACTAACCCATACACTAAACTGGAGATGCCCTCGAAAAATAATTATGAATTCAGAAATGCTTTCAGGTCTCACTGGAAGGAGTTCTCTTCACCTCAGGAAGGGTTGGAGAAAGAACACTGCAATTCCACATGATGTTTTTATTTCCACTACCGGTTTTGCCTTAAGATGCTGCTCTGCCACGAAACCAGTCATGCAGCTTCATGTGGAATTGCTGTGTTCTTTCTCCAACCCTTCCTGGAATTATGAATTCCAAATACTAATGAATGTGGCCTCATGCACCTATTACTATGTAATGGTAATTATGTATTTACTGGTTAAATACAATGAAAAATGTATTAATAAGTGGCTATTACCTAATAACTTCAGCATATGTCATTCCAGTTTTGCAAAACTCCCCTGACCTAAACGTAGTAGGTAGATTAATTATGTTGCCAGTTGAGTCTCTGAAAGTAATTGATTTGCTGGCTCAGGCTGCAAGCAATGGTGGGCTTATTTTAAGCAGTTAAAGTTGAAGATACAAAAAGATAAAAGTTGAATTTTAAAATACCTCACTATTTTATTTTAAAAGTTTCCATGTATCCCAGTTAATTTCTTTAGCTGTCATTGTTGCAATATTCTTTGGTAAAATGCATGTATAGACCACACATTTTGTAGGCATATTGCTGTACTCAGCCAACCCTGGTGATGATGCCCAGGGTGAGCAATAATGTTTGGCAACACAGTGCACAGGACCAAAAAGTGAACTTGAATGAGTCTGAGGACAAGTAAAATTTGGAGGGTACGCTCCAAATCCTAATTTCCCATTGGTCCTTCTCAAAATCATGTGCTGCGAGCTTCCCATCCTGCTTGGTGTCAGAGACACACAGATATTTGCGACAGATGTCAGTGACCATCAAATGCTCTATTATGTATTTTGGTCAGACCACTGTAATCTAGCAGCTGGCCAGTATGTGATGTATAAACTTTACAAAATTTTTTATAGGTTACAATGCATCAGTTATTGTGTATGGTCAGTCAGCATCTGGAAAAACTTACACATTATTTGGACCTGGTCTCCACTGCGCACTGAGTGAATCTGAATATGGGGTTGTGCCTAGGGCCACAAGGGAATTGTTTCATCAATTTGGGGTAAGGATGCCACTTTGTCTTTTACATATATATCTAAATTATTTTTTGCCTTTTATTCTAATATTTTCTATATAATGATACCTTTTTAGGAACTTCCTGAAAGAAATTTTCTAGTTAAGGTCATGTTCTTGGAAATACATGAAGATGTAGTATGTGACCTGCTTAATACCAGCCAGTTTCAGCAGGATGTTACCATTTCAGAAGATCAGCATGTAAGTAATTTAATTTATTTGTCAGAAATTAGTTTGAAAAAGTGTTTGTTTTCCATTTATAGAATGATGCTCCTAATACCAATATGACTGTGATATTTATTGGTTGAAGCTTTTGCGGGTCATAATAGCTGTATTTTACCTGTTGTTCGGGGATACCCCGCGTACTTAACCTGACTTTCCGTGGCTGTTGCTGGTTACCTTATCTAAGGGAATGGATTCCCTTAGATAAGGTGACCAGCAACTGCCATGAGACGGGTAACAACACTTGAATAAGTACGCGGGGTGCACCCGAACAACAAGAGCAATGACAGGGTTATTGCTCAACATTTAGGGTGTTCTACACTTTGCCTGGAGATTCCAATGCAGGCACCATTACTTTTCACCTTTCTGCAACTGTCATTAGAGATACTTCGATGCTATTTTAGCCATATCAGAGCAAAGATTGAATTTTGTTTTTGTTGGGCTAATGTTTTCTCTGAGGTTTGCATGTGTAGAAATTGCATGTAAAACTTGACAAATTTTGGCTTTTTTCGGTGTTTAATGCTGCATTATGTATTTCGGTGTCTATGGAGAAATAACTTGACCAATACATCTACAATCACATCTACAATCATCTACAAGCAAAGCTTATTTCCAGGAGTTAATTTAACACTACTAGGCTACAATTATGTAAATCGTGAACCCTTGTAAATGTAAGGGAATTCGTCCTTCCTAAAACAGTTTAAATGAGTAGAGTTAGCAGGATTTATAAATGCAGTTTGGAATGAGCTAATATATGAACTGACTACTTCCTGTTAAATCACAACTGTGCATCAATCGTCATCATCATCATTACAGGTCATCAACCCTTGTGGGATAATTCCACAGAGGAAAAACCATCTGCCTTGACTGGCTCAGGAACCTGAATTTCTCGATATCAAGCTGGGGTCTTTTACCAGTTAAGCCACCGAGGCATCCTTAACTCCGGTGGAATTTTGACAGCTTTTGAGGAACTAGATGTCCATGACTGCCAGACATACTATGAATGAACAAAGCATGCCCATAGTGCCACCGTCCACATGGCTAAAGCCAACCTTGAGCATAAAGGAGTTCACTTTTTTGATACATTTGTGGATACCACAAAGTAGCTGCAGTATTACGTCTATGGCATCAGCCATGAGCACACATTAATACAATGATTCCTCAGGGGAAAAATTCTGCCATATACTCTTCCTTCAAAGACTGTCTTAGTAAGATAATCATGTTTTAAAATATACCTGATTTGTTTGTTCCTCCTTTTCTTCGGAGTTCCCATGCGATTTCTTTCTTTTCATTCTCTTCTCAGTACTTTTTCATTAGCTGATCAATGGATCTTCTCGATCGTATCATCCTTCTGTTGTACCACATTTTGAATTACTCCAATCTTTTCTTTTCTGCTGCATTTATTGCCCATGTCTCGATGCCTTAGAGAAGAACACTCAAGATATATGTCCTGATGAAGTGCTTCTTTACGCCAAGGATAGGGTTCATGGCTGTCAAATTTTCTTCTCATAGAATGCCCTTTCTTCTGAGATATACAACATACTATTCTTTTTGGTTCTTCCATTGCTGGGGTTTCCACTTCCTAGAAAGCAGAATTCCTCCACCTCTTTCAGCTGCTGATTCCCCTTTTTAATACCAGTCTCCTTCGTGCTATTCTTTCTTCCTCAATCTCCTCCCTATTTTAACTAACTTCAGAGTTGCCACAGGGGTGGAAAAGTTATGGAAAGTGAAAATGGGCATGGGTAATTTGAAAAAGCCTTGGGGAATGAGAAGTTAGCATTTCCAAGTCAAAATCTGATTGTTTTCAGTAAGTAAGTCTTACCATTTTAGGCACTCTCTGCGGTGTGGGCTTGGGGTTTTTCGTACCTTGCCTGGAGGAGGCGTGGAGCTCTTATTTGGTGCGCTAACAATCGACTATGCCCATGAAATAAACTTTCAGGTCGTATGCATTACACCCGTGCTGAGGAAGGTGGAATATATGTTTCTCCTCTGATTGTGCAAAGGTGATTCGTGGCCCTAGTCGCAGCAGACACCCAAGAATAGTGGACCAGAATTAGAAAGGGAGGTGATTTTCGTCCAAAGCAATAGTGACAGTGCTCTCTTGGTTAGGAAAATTTAATTCCACTCACATTACGTGGGTTAATGTGCTTTGCTCCTATTCGTGAGTCTTCTTTGAAATGCACTCCAAAGAATGGAATTTCCTAGTGGGAAAATAAAAACTTTGGCCAGGAAAACCGTGAAGAGTCCCAGAATTTCAAAATCTATGGTCTCTGTAGCTACCCGGCAACTTGCATTTATTGCTTTGAAAATAATTTCAAACATTTAGAAGATAGCAATACTTATGGTGTACTATGGGGGAATAAAGTTTCCCTACAAACGGAGTGCAGCCACTATGCCCTGAAGGTGGATTATCGCTTTTCAGTCTGATGTGACATATTATTCTCAAGTCTTGGCCATGATGAGGGAAATTCAAACACAGTAAGGTGGTGGACTCATCGCCAAAATCGGTGATGGATTCCCGCCCGCTAGCCTGCCCCAAGCATGTTTTGCACCGGCCATGAGAACGGAGGCGCATTAGATAACCTTGTATGCATTTGAAACGTTCCAATGAACACTCTCGTGCACCTCAACCAAAACTAGATAGTCACAAATAGTTTTTTCAGTTGAATGGACTTATCAATGAAATCCTGACAGAGGTTGGACCTCTGGATGGTCTACGCTGCTACCAAAATAATGGCTCACTCCCAAAAGAGCACCTCTTGGGAGGACAAAGCAGTGAAAAGGCTGGAGCAGTTAAGAGGCCAAGATAATGATAGCAGGGATTAAGGGAGACTTACTTCCACTCAAGACAATGGTAACATGTGACTTACCACAAACAGAAAAGTATTCTCATCAAGCTGAAGAACCAGAGGAGCTGAGAACCAAAGAACCGATCTGGTCCCTCCCTAGAAATAGTGATGCATATGTACCCAAATGAATTTGTCTGCATATTATTTTTCCATCCACGAAAATTTTTTCGAAAGAATAATTTTGGTAGGTGTACATAATCAGATTTAAAATTTCATTTTTCCCACGTACAATAAGGGATCGTAATAGTTGTAATAGATCAATCACATGAAACTCCCACCCTCACTGGGTAGGGTAGACCTTTCACTTGCATTAGTAACATAGCATCATTACTAACACTTACCCCACTAGTTATGTCTGGCATTATTTTGTTTTCAGCATGAAGTAGTATCTTGTAGCATTCTTAGATTAAAGTGTTTGTAATATTAACCACTAGTTGTCTCTTTACCAGTGTGCTGCATGTTTTCATGTTCATTTACACAGCACTCTCCCAGTTTATGGGTTGACTGCGCACTGTTCTCCTGACTGCCTTTTGGTGTGCGCCTTGCGGCCGGGGGAACGTGCAAGGTCCTGATTTTAACTGGGACGATTGCTGCATGCCTGGTGTGGAATCACCCCGTGCCACACATCCTAGTGGTGGCTTGCATGGTACTTTGTAGATGTAGACATATGGTATTTAAGACCTTTTTAAGTTATGCTGCTTTTTAAAATGAACTGTTTTTCTTCTACCAAGGGTGGTGCTATCATTAGTGGTGCTGAGGAGGCTGTGTGTCAAAATGTAATGGAAGTGTTTAACTGCATCCATATTGGAATGAGTAACCGGCATACAAATGTTTCATCCATTACAAATTCAAGTCAGTGCCATACTGTATTTATTTTGACACTGGATCAGCAGTGGGAAGTTGGTAGGTATTCCTGGTAACTTACACAACATCTGTTTATTATAACTTCATATGACCGGGTGTAGTGAAACAGTCATTCCCTATCATGTGTAGCTATTCAATTTCTCAATCCAATTTACCTAGATTGTTTGCAAATTCAGAGAATTTTCTTTGATTTTTTTTTTTCAAAAAACTCTGTTAGTTTCTGCGAGAATAACTCCTGCCATTTCACTGCTCAAGCTTAATATGCAGTGTATATATTTCCAGCAATGCTAGTAATGTAATGCACTGCCATCAAATAAATAAATATATTTAGGAAAATCAAATGAATCAACGTTCATACATCATGTGTAAGTGTATATATTGTCCATTTCTGGGTCTTCATTTAATGTGTGTCAAGTGTGTTAACTGCCATCTTGCTTCTTGTCAATTGTTATAAATCACGGGAAATTTCAAAATTTGAAAGGGTAAATAGCAGGATAAGACTGCATTAGCAGGGTTCAAAAATTCTAGGGACCTGAAGAAAATGGTGTAAATGAAGGGAAAATGTAAATTCCAGGGGAGTTAAAGTGACTTTTCACTGTAGTAAACAATTTGTCTTGTAGGTAGCTTTTTACTTAGATGCATTGGAAAAAGAACATTGCTGTAAAAGGTGTGAAATGCCATGGAATCATAATGCAAACACATTCATTCTGTTTTTGTGAAGTCTTCTTGTGCCTTCCTCTGGGTCAGTGGTTCAATGTTAGCTGGTGCTTTGATATTTGCCATATCATGAGTGCTTATCAGCCCTAAAAATGATGTTCATGTCAAACTTCAAAAAGTTTACTGGTATGAAACCCTTGACCTGGTGGAAGATAGAAGAAGGCTTCACATGAATTATTTACTAATAAAGCACCAGATCTTACATGTTTAGTGTATGGCAATGTGTAGTAAAACTAATTTTATTTAGGATTAAATGATATGTTCTTATGGCCACCATGGAGCCTAGGAAGGATAAATTACATGGTTTCTGCTTTACCTTGCTATTTTTGTCCTGACCTCCACCTTCCTTAAGTAAGGAAAGCCATACCCTGGAAAAAAATATTTGTCTTAGGTATAGTAATATATTATTTGCATCTGAAGGGTAAATATCATTGACATGGAGAATGGCTGAAACATATTTTCTAGGTAATGGGATGATACAGCATAGGACATCAAAGGTGGTGTTTACTGATTTATCTGGGCCGGAGAGAATGTATTCAAGTCAAGGAACTGGCAATTGGTATCCAGGAATAGTCAGAGTGGACCCTGGACTAACAGCATTGGCTAATGTTGTGTCAGTTCTTAGTGACCCTATGTGGCAGAATCATAAAACTGCTGTGCCATATGTGGAGTCCAACCTTACTAAAATCTTGAGGGTATGTTTGAATTCTTTTCATAGCTCGGATAGATATGTGATATTAATGCTATTTACTGTTTGAAGAAGTTCAAGGCATTCCAGATGGTGGCCTATAGTTATGCTTTTCCATTGACATTCATCAGAGTTTTGAATGCAGATGTTGTGAAGATCCATTTCATTATTTTGATGTCTAATTTCTCTATAAAGGATTCCTTTGGTGGAAAGGCAAGGACATTATTTGTTTGTTGCCTCTCTCCTGCTTCTCTTGATTTTGACGAGAGCTTAAATACTCTGCGGTATGCTACAAGAGTCCAAAATATCATTAACCATACAATGATGAATGTTTGTCTGTATAGCAATCAAATTAAAGGAATCAATACTAACTGCAGTAGCAATTCAAGGCTTACTGTGGGAAACAAAAGTACAAATGATGAAATTTTTGGGTGAGTACGAAGTGTTTATTTCTTCTTGCTTAAATCTCTGTTCCTACTTTGAGGACAATTTTATCTTCATAATAATCTTTGTATTTGTAGATTAGAATTTGCTGCCCTACAGTGGATGAAGTTAGTGTCAAATGCTGAGGGTTTGTTCAAGAAAATGGTCCTAAATGAAAGTCTAAATGCTGAGGAGAAGGAGCAGATTCAGTTGTGGCTATGCTTGAAACAGGAATGTGATGAATGTGTTGGTCGAGATGAGTCCCTGATTCTTGGAGAGATTGAGGAGGTTGCTCGGAGATCTTTGGGAAAAATAGGTATGTTTGAGGAATAATAGCAATTACACTGTCTTGGATTGTGTCATGTAAATGCCCTTAGCAACAGGAATATAAAAAAATTGTTAACTTGGTAGTTATGTTTAGTTATTGTTGTGTGTAGATTCAGTGTAAAACCTTTTGACTTTATTGCTCATTTATTTACGCATCTAATGCAATTACTCTACTAATGCATTAAAATCCTCCAGGTTATGGGCACAGAATCAGTGTGCATGTGGTGTAATGACCAATGACTGAATTTTATAAAGCCACTGTACTAAAATTGAAAAGCAATAATAACTCCGTATAGAGTATGAATATGGAAATGGTAATAACCATAGGAGATTTGTGGGAAGTCACAAATGATGTGGCAACATCCACAGTTGATGCAGCAAGAGGCAAAAGAAAGATAATAGAGTGTGGGCAATGACTGGGTTTTTTGTCGAGGACAGTCAGCTTCTCCACATCAAGAGCACATGGTCGGCATGCGACATGTGGAAAAAGTTGAAGGATCATCACCAGAAAGCTGCATTAGCAGGAATTATACACTTCATAAAAGGTTCATCTTGATGCATTTGCCAGAAAGGTGGTGATATGGAAAGCCGCATCTCCGAGATATTGGTGGTGGTGGATAACATGGTGGCTTCAGATGAGTGATTGAAGGCTCGGCTACAAGCTGCACTTCTGCAGTGTAACTTACCTGACTCTTTCTACTCTGTGATGAATAGCCTTGAGTTAGGAGTGAAAGCAATTGTACGCTCCACTTTTTGAATCAAAATTGATTGATGAATACAAAAGATGGCGGTAAAATCAATGCGCAGGCAAAGAAAGCAGTTCTCAGGAAGCCAGTTTGGGCAACCATGAGTCGATGTGCTTTCTCTGCAAGCAGCGCGGTCACCTCTGAAGAAACTGCCCCAGTAATAGTAAAATTAAAAGGGTGTATAAGCCTCTGGCAAAAGGGTGTATAAGCCTCTGGCAAAAGGGAATAAGCTCATAAAATGAAGAAACATCTTCAATCTGCCACATCTGAATTTTAATATGACAAGGTGTTGGACTCTGGTCCCAACATCAATGGGTTTCTCAATTGGTCAAATCGGACAAAAAAGCTAAGTTCAAGAAGGGCCGACTATTCTTTGGTGCATTGTCAATGGCCAAGAAAGTGTCGAAACTTTTTTACATTAAGCTCTGTTACACGTGCCAACGTTCGATAAAAAGAAAAAAGAATTATAGCTCAGTATTTGTCTACACTTTTACTTCATTTCCAACCATGTTTCATGCCGTTTTCAAGGATAGAAATGAGACGTTTCAGAAATTTTAAAAATTGTGAAGTCATTTAAAGGTTCTCTGGTCTGTGACCATTTACATGATGCTCATCCCCCTCTGACATCAATGATTCTCCCAGTGAAAGTGAGGAAGTGATAGACATCTGCTGCAAAGGTGGCTCGTTGATTCCTTACCTTGCCTCTTCATCTCCTCTCCACCCAGCCCCTCCTTTTAGGCCTAGCTATCTATTAACACATACATTAGTTGTACCTTGGAAATGGCAATTAGTCACTGAAACTATGGTTGGAAATAAAGTATAAGTAGATAAGTGCTGAGCTATCGTTTTTATGAAAATGACTTGGTTCCACAAAGTTAGGCCTGAATCAGTTTCTTGCACTCAGAGCAATCTGTGCAGAAGTTGACAAAGGACAGATACTAAGTGGACCTTGATGGAGATTACTGCCAAGTTAAAAGTGATGGTCTTGTTCTCACTGTGGTACCTTGTAGTTCTAAGACTCATGGATTATATGGAGTAAAGAAAGTCATTAGAAAAGCATGTGTGGAAATGAACATTGGTGAGCATGGTAACAATTGTCAACACGTATGGCACAGGTCTTTTGGATATAGGAACTTCAGTAGTGCAATCAAGGATCTAGCTGCAAATGGGCTGGCCAAGGTAGTCATAAAAGACTGCAATATACTGGAGGAGATATGTGAGTGGTGCTCATAAAGGGGATAATGGCAAGGAAGCCCCTTTCCAAAGGAAGCAGAAATGAAGTCCTCTGCCCCTCTTGACTTGATCCACACAGATATCTGTGGGCCGATGCAGATGTTGTCACTGGGAAGGAAAAGGTACATAATTGCTCTAATTGATGACTACTCCCATTATACTGTAGTTCACTTCCTGGAAAACAAAAATGAAGTTGCTGAATTGGTGTAGAAGTTTATCCAGATGGCAAAAATGTAATGCAGCAAGACACTGCAATACATCAATTAGATCTGATTGAGGGTACATTTGAATATGGAATTGGAGAAATTCTTGAAAAGCGAATGTATTGTGATTCAATACACAGCCACGTATGCCCCTCACAAAAATGGTGCTGCTTTGCAGAAGAGCAGAAGAATAGGTTGCATCATTGTGATGGCGATATACATGCTTTTTGATGCCAATCTCAAAAAGAAGTTCTGGACAGGCTTTCGATATGAGGAATATTTTACAAAACCATTTGCCAACAATGAGTATGAACATAAAATACATACAACAATGAGTATGTAAAAATGTAAATGAAACTTGGTTTTAAAGAAAGCCATATGTTCACAATTTGCAAATGTGTGGATGTGAAGCATACATCCACATTCCAAAACAACAGTCAGAAGCTAGATGATAAAGCCAAAAAACATATCTTCATTGGCCACTGAGAAGAATGGAAAGCTTTAAGTTTATGGATCCGTGCACAGAGCACGTGAAGACTGGCTGCGACATTGTCTTCCTCAACAAGTTCCTTTGAATTTGTACAAAGCAGGACTGAAGGCATTGAGTAAGGGATTATGTGTTTTTAATGCCCAGTGAAATATATCAAGAGTTGAATGAATTCAACATTGATGGAGATGCATCCAGTGAGGGCAGCAAGGCTATCGTCAGCCTAGACAGCTTGATAACTTGCTGGATAACCTGCTAGGACAAGAAAATCTGAGGGAGCCAACAAGAGCATGCTGCCTAAATAGATAAATTATGTCTACAAAGCCAATTTTCATTTGCAATGAGTATCCGAGGGCAGCAAAGAAGCATAATCAGGTCTTAATAAAGAAGAGTGGCATTGAACGATATAGATGAGGAGATTCAATTTTATTGCTGAACAGCTCTTGGGACAGTGCACTGCCACTAGAAGGAAAAAAATATAATTTCTTTCCAGTGGGTTCATTAAACAAAACTACGCCCAGGAAGTATTCAACCTCTATATAGTGGCTTGTGGCACAAAAATGAGACGGATTATGGCAAAGTGTTTGCTTCAGATGTCAATGGCCCTTGCAGGTAAAACAAGCGTAAAAGCCTGGAGAAAGAATGTGGGCTGAGAAATCAGTAATGTGCATATCTCCGTTAAGAAAATGTGTTGGAGTATGCCGTGTATATGCCCTTAGAACAGGAATGTATTTTTAGATGTTTACATTGCAATTATGTCTAATCATTGTTGGGTGTATATTCAGTGCAAAACCTTTTGACAGTACATATTACACACTTATTTTCGCACTTCATGTAATTACTTTATTAACCCATCAAAATTCAACATATAGGTTTCCACTTCAGCTTTGAGTTCAAATGCTTCTATTCTTTACAGATGAATTGACGGAAAGTGGAGAAAAGACTGATGCCACTGGTGATGTAAACCAGAATACTCGTATTTCTTCAACAAGGAATGAGGTGCTTTCCATTGACAGTAATCAAGATTTGTCCCAATATGCATCCGAAGATGAAAGTGACTTGAATGCTCAAACTCCAGATTTTTTGGATAAATTGGATGAATGCATGAAAGTTTTTAAGGAGAAAACTGATAGTTTTATATGGGATACCATTGAATCTCTTCAGTTTAAAATATCTGATGAGCTTTTTGCCTTGTCTGCATCAGTAGGTAAGTGTCTATTATTTTTTCTCTTCTTTTTCCTCGTGATCATTTTACTCCATTAGTCATGTGGTCTCTTCCTTGAACTACGACCTTGACGTGGTGGAAGGGCTTGTACGTTCCAATGACCCCTAGAGCTGGACTGGCAGGAGCAAGTACCATTGCTTCTGGTAGGGCCACCCATGCCAGATAAGTCGAAGGGTAGGAGCCAGACGAAAGGTAGTTCTGTGATGGTGTCACGTTAAAAATACCGTTGAGTGGCGTTGGAATGCCTCTCAACTATCATTTCCCAGAATAGTCGTTATCACACCAAATCCTTGCACAGCAGCATCATCATTGTGGATACAAGGGATAGGAGGGAGAAGAAGAAGAGAAAGAGGAGGAGGAAAACAGTGGTAAAAATAGGAACTTAAAACGTAAGGACCATGATGAGGGCCAGGAAGCTTGAAAATATTAAACGGGAAATGGAAAAAGGAAAAATAGATGCTTTGGGATTGTGCGAGGTGAGATGGAAGGATAGCGGGGACTCTTGGAGTGATAGCTACAGGGTAATCAATAGTGGTGGAGATGAAAGTTAACATGGGGTAGGCATGGTACTGAACACAAAATTGGGGCTTAGGGTGGTAAACATTGAACAGGTGAGTGACAGGATACTAATGGTAGAAATGAAAGCACGCCCGACGAATTTCGTACTGGTCCAGGTATACATGCCTACAAGCAACCATAGGGAGGAAGAGGTGGAAGAGGTCTATGAGCAAGTAGAAGAAGTAATAAGAGAAGTGCCGGGAAAGAAAAACCTGGTAGTGATGGGTGACTGGAATGCAGTCGTGGGGGAAGGGAGGGACGGATTAGAAGTGGGAGGGTTTGGGCTAGGAAGAAGAAATTACCGCGGTGAAAAGGCAGTTGAATTTTGTAGAAGAAATAAATTAGTAGTGACAAACACTTGGTTAAAACATCACCCCAGGCGTAGGTACACATGGAAAATTCCGGGTGATACTGGGAGATACCAAATTGATTATTTAATGGTAAGGCAGATATTTAGGAATAGTGTAAAGAACTCGCACAGCTACCCAGGGGTGGATGTGGACTCCGATCATAACTTGGTGATGATGAAGTGTGAAGTTAGATTCAAAAGGAGGAGAGATTCAAGAAAATGGAGGAGAGAAGGATATGGAAAAACGTTTACACCGACGTAGGCAAGAGGAAGTGCAAGGAATTGAATAATAAACTCCGGTGAGTGACCAATCAGACAAAAGAAAACTGGTGGAAGGGACAATGCAAGAAAATGGAAAAGCTGCAGGAGGGGGGGAAGTGGGCGGTTTGTACGCCAAGGTGAAAATGTTAACGGGTGGTAAGAGAGGGCAAACGATACCAAAGGTTAAGGACAAAACAGGGAAGATATTAATCAAATTGGAAGATATCCAGGAAAGATAGAGAGAATACGTAGAGGAGCTATATGACAGCGAGAATAGACCCTTTAGCCTAGATATAGAGGATGAAGGATCAATAGATAAGGATAACCTTGGACCAGAGTTACTGGACAGCCAAATAGAGAGGCCATTAAGAGGGATGAAGGGTAGAAAAGCCATGGGAACCGATAACCTACCTTCGGAGCTACTGAAGAATCTAGGTAGTAAAGGGAGAAAATCCTTTTTCGAACTTATTCTTAGGATCTACGAGGAGGGAGTATGGCCAGAGGATTTTGTGAAAACAATATTAATACCTATTCCGAAGAAGAAGAAGAAAGTATCAGAATGCAAGGAGTATAGAACAATCAGTTTAATTTGGCACGTGGAAAAAATTTAACTCAGAATAATAAATAGAAAGTTGGAGAGCAGAGCAAACTACTATTTAGGCGATGACCAATTTGGGTTCAGGAAGGGAAGGGCCACCAGAGACGCAATTGCGGTAATGAGAACACTTATAAAAAGAAACTTAGAGTATAATCAGGATATTTTTGCTTCCTTTGTGGATTTCAAAAAGTCGTTTGACAGAGTAAACTGGGAGAAACTAATGCAGATACTGGGAAAAATAGGAATAGATTGGCGTGATAGGAGACTCATCCGATACTTATATATGTGGCAGAGGGCTCAGGTGAGGGTAGCTGAGGGTGAATGAGGGTGGGCAGTTATAGGTTGCGGGTGCGGCAAGGGTGCCCGTTGTCGCCTTTACTTTTTAACATCTATGCTGAGGAAAGTGTAAGAGAGGCATGAGATGAGCTAGATGTGGGAATGAAAGTAGGAGGCCAGCAGATAAAGTCAGTTAGATTCGCGGACGACCAGGCGTTGGTCAGTCGGTCATCGAAATGATTACAAACTTTAGTAGATGCATTGGAAAAGCAGTGCGAGAAATACAGGATGAAGATTAATCATAAGAAAACAAAAGTAATGAGATTCTCTATGACAAAGAAAGTGAGGCTGTTGATAAGAGTAGGAAGTCACAAATTGGAGCAAGTAGAACAATTTAATTACTTGGGTAGTATGCTAGAAGGAACAGGACATAGTAACAAAGACATTAGGAGGAGAATAGCGCTAGCAAAGGAAGCATTAAATCACAGAAGGGAGCTGATGACGGGGACCTTAAGTAAGGATGTAAAAAAGAGGCTGGTAGAGAACTTGATATGGAGTGTGGCGTTGTATGGGGCAGAAACGTGGACATAGAGAAAGGAAGACGAAAGTAGGCTGAAGGCTTTCTAGATGTGGGTGTGGAGGAGGATGGAGAAGGTGCATTGAATGGAAAGGAAGACAAATGAGGAAGTGCTTGACATGGTGGGCGAGGAGAGGAAACTTATAGATGAGATTAGGGGAAGGCAGGGTAGGTGGCTGGAAGCGATAATGAGGGGCGATGGTTTACTGAAGGCTGTGATCGAAACTATCACTCCAATAGTCCCCGCTATCCTTCCATCTCACCTCCCACATCCCCAAAGCATCTATTTTCCCTCTCTCCAGTTCCTGTTTAATATTCTCAAGCTTCCTGGCCTTCACCATTGTCCTTACATTCCAAGTTCGTATTTTTACCACTGCCTTCCTCCTCCTCTTTCTCTTTTCTTCTTCCTTTCCCTTTTATCCCTTGTATCCTCTGATGACGATGTTGTGCAAGGATTTTGTGTGATGACGACTGCGGAGGCCTTGCCTCCCTTGCTGCTGGGCATGACACCAGCCCTAGTGGAAAGCGTTCTGTAGTTTCCACGATTCAAATCTCTGTGTGTGACTTTCATATTCTAGGTAATTGATATTTGATAGGGACTCCCCCTTATTTCCCGACGGTATTTTTAACGTGACACCATCACAGAACTACCTTTCCTCTGGCTCCTACCCTTCGACCTATCTGGCATGGGTGGCCCTACCTGGAGCAATATTAATCGCTCCTGCCCGTCCAAATGTAGGGGTCATTGGAACGCACAAGCCCTTCCCCCACTTTGAGGTTGTAGTTCAAGGGAAGAGAAATATTTATATAGATAGTGTAAATATATAACTTAAGTTTTATTATGCAAAAAATTTGTTACTAATTCTACACAGTATTATTTTCATTGGTATCAAATGCCATTATGAATCAGTATCAGCGATCCTTTGTCGATATTTCTCCTTTGCTACCCAGGTTTTTTTCTCTGGCTGCATCACTTAATGATTCGTTTGGCAATCTGATTATATGTTCTGAAATGGACTTGTGTTGTGTAGTTCCACCCTCATAAGAATGGAAGAAAATTCTGCTTTCCATTGCTAAAAAAACTTGTATTGATTATGTGGAATGAAATAGGAGAATTTTAGATGTCAAGATTTTTATGATTCTCTAGGAGTAGAGGTAATTTTAAAGCTTCTTCTGAGTGGTGTATGATTCCAGTAGCGATGTGGGATTTTCAAAATAGCTATTCAAGGGTAGCGTTTAAGTAGCACTATATCATCTGATGATGCTTTTAGGTTAGATTTCAAAAAATGTGTGAAGGTAGAGCAATTGGCACCTGTTCAGATATTTAATTCTGATGAGACAGGTTTGTACTGGAATTTTTTTCCAACAAAGAGAACTTAAGCATTTTGTAAAGAAAGTTCTGCTCATTGACATTTATGTCCTGGAGCATAAATATTTATAAATCTTCTATAGAGAGAATCACAGTGTTATGCCATGGGATTGCGGCTGGCAGCAAATTAGGGCACTTAATGATTACCAAATTTTTGCCTCCAGATGTTGCTGCAATTATCCAGCCTAAGGATCAAGGTGTGATCGTAGCAATTAAATGGCAATATCAAGTTAGTCATTAAGGGACTCTAGTTAGGGAATAAAATGTACAGCAATTTTGGAAAAAAACTTCTTGATGCAATAAAAAGTGTCTTGTGCATGGATCTCAGTAACTTTAGTTTGACCATGGAAAAAATTCTTCCCGATCTTGAAGAGAAGTATGGATTTTCTAATGAGGAATTATGAAATACTTCAAAAACTGAGTTGTGTTTACTATTGCAGATAATGAAAGACTTTGAAAATGTAGATTCTAAGAACCTAAGTCAGTGCTGCTCAATTAAACCAAAGTGAATTGATATTAATGTTAAATTATGGCATAATGCCATTGTAGCCCATTTGCATGAAAAATAAAATTTTGACACAAATGAGCAGACCTGGCTTTCTCCATATTGTTTGTCTGCGGTGAGGCAGAACTCTAGATGAAGAGTAGCTCACCCCACCAGAATTTAAGCAAAGATCTCCCACCTCTCCCATCTCCCTTCGGTGTTCTGCATCACATCCATTGCTTCAATGCCTCAAGCTTTCTTCAGCCAATAGAATCACTAATATACGTTATCCGGTAATTGCTTCGCAGAATTGCTGGTGCCACTGAATACTGAAGGAAGACTTATCAAATCTCCTTTCTGCACACGAGGGACATTTAGATAATTCTTAACAAAGGGTATGCACAGTGGTCATATTTCGCATAATTTTCTGCATTATGGCTACCTTAACTTATAAGGTTATGGTTGTTCCACCTAGGGCAGTGGTTCCTTGAAATCGTCATTTCTTGTGAAATCATGCTATTCATAAAACATGTACATTTTGTATAAGAATTCCAAATTCTTGGATTTAATTCCATGTCATAGTTTTCTGAATTGCAATTTTTTGAATGCTTGATTTTCCTCTCATTCAAATTTTCCTCCATTTTTAATTCATAAAAAACGTGTATTTATTTATTGCATTTCCCTATTCGGAAGAGCTCACAAAGGAGGGAAATAAATTGTGCCATGAAATTAATTTAGCAGGGGGGAGGGAGGAGATTTAAAAAATATTGTACATGGGGAGGGGGATGAGTCATTGAGCCGTGGGGGGGGTTGCACCAGTGGTCCTACTCATGTTTGCTATAGTGTAAGTGGCCAAATACTTTCTATTGGCATTCAAAATAGCAAATAAATAATTTTAAAAAACTAGGATGCCTAATTTACCTTCAAAAATGCACAGAGCAAAACTTTACGTGCTTTAAGTTCAGGCAAAGTTCAGGCAGATATCCTGGCTGCCTATTTACATTGGTTGTACATGTAGTAAATCATGACTGAAGAGAATTGATGTATGTAGATATTTTGAAAATTAACAATGTGAATGATGTTACCCAGTATGTACTTATAAGGAGAAAAGGTTTTAGTGATCTCCCGATGAGATCAGCGGAGGAGGAGCTAGGGGCAGTAATGTTTTGGTCTGAAGTTGGATTACGAGGATGCTCGACATCAGAGTAGGTTGTGTCTGACTTTGAATTTCGGGACAGTCTTATATTTTTTGAGAGAGAGTACAAGAATTAGTATTTCTGTTGTTGAGTTCCTGGTATATTTTTTAGGCGTAGCCTTTACGATTTGCATCTTATTGGTACCAGCCTAAATTTACTGGTTGACTTTTCTTTGTTATGACATACTTTAAATGTGGCAGTGTGTATGGTATGGAGGGTATCATTTTGACCTGTGGTTCTGTATCCCTAGAACTGATAGAAGCGACAAAATGCTCTCGTTTACCAATAGTGATTATAACAAAAACAGTGTGGCACTGACATAAGCCACATTGTTAACACACCCAATTCACCTCTGTCCTCTCCCCCCTCAGACTATTCCCCCTCCCGTCCCCTATTCCCCCTCCCTCTTCATGGCTGCTGTGTCCTGATTCTCCCTGCCACACAACTCTGCAGCGACTCGCAGGGTAGTACGTAAAAATAGATTTTTATATGTTGAATTTCGTTAAATATTCCTCCCTGCCTCACTGGGCATGCTGGGTAATATTTAGTTGTTAGTTTGAGCAGACAATTTCTCAGTAGATGAAGAATTCTCAGGTGAAAAGTTACCTTGCGTGCGACGAAAATGCTTTTGGGTTTTCATCAAAATTTTGAGAGGAAAACGCATGGCCATATTTTTAATGAGCTTTGAAAAATATACCGTATTTCTCCGAATATAAGCCGCAATCGAATATAAGCCGCACCCCGTTTTTGGGGTCTCAAACAGGGAACAAAGTTAATACGCGAATTGAAACCACACCCTTGTTAGTGCATCCCGTACTACCTACAGTATTAGGTATTAGAATTTTATATTTGTTTTTACATTACCTATGTAACTGTGACTCAATGTTACGTATATTATCCTTTAATATATGAATAAATTGTGCTCCAATTAGACCTTTTTCAGCGTTATTTCTTACTTTCACCGTGGCTTAGTCGAGTTTAGCTGGCATCCGCGTGAATCCGAATGGCTGGTTTGCTCAAATCGGTCATTTTTACGAATTTTTAAGAAAGTGCTCGAATTTAAGCTGCACCTCGAATATAAGCCGTACCCTGATTTTGAGGCTCCAAAATCGGGAAAAAAAGTGCGGCTTATATTCGGAGAAATACGGTATTTTTCTGTAGTCATTAAATCGATCGTTATGTTATTGGATTTTGAGGTTTTTTTAAACAAAACATGTACATTTCTCGTTCCTTTGTACAGATATGCAAGAAATGTCTAGTTGCAATTTATGGCTTTTATTTCATGTAGGTATCAGCACTGAACTCTGGGTATGAATGTGTCAGTGTCTCTCTGCTTACATCTCCACACTATCAATGAATGGCAAATAACCAAGATATGTATGTCTTTATTTCCTGTGGATGGTTCTTTTAAACTACTTACTAGTAAATGTTTGTTTGGAAGGTTGAAATCCCTGAAGAGAATTCAGCTCTTAAAATAGAGGATGGATCTATTTTAAGTATGTACATTTAATCCGAAGCCGAAACTGCTTTTCAAATCTTCTAAGAGAACAAAATTCCTAGAGAAATGTGTGAGAAAGTCTGATCATATTCCTTTGGTTCGTAGTCAATAAATTATACACTATTCCTTGATGTTAAAGAAGTTAGATTGTTGGTTAAATTCAGGACAGGCACTTACAATGAAGAAAGCATCAAAACATTCTCTGTAACCCGTTCAAACTACCCACAACCGCTCTCATTTCGCTGCGACGTTGCCATTTTTCCAGTCCCCGATCACAGAATTCTAAGCAATACAGGTACACCTATGATTTGAACTGGGACGAATGCTGCATGCCTGGTGTGGAATCACCTCATGCCACACACCCTAGGGGTGGCTTACACAGTACTTCGCAGATGTAGATGTGTTTGGGAATTGGGATGGTCAGTGACCTTGACTTGTTTACATGGAGAGCGAGCTGAGTAAGCACATTGGTTTATGGAACTCGTAACTCCATGAAACAACTTCTAATTCCTGTGGAACAGACGTGCCTGGGTTAGCTACAGCTTGGGATGGGTAATCAGACTCCGACGAGCTGTAGTCGTGCAAGTGTGCATCAGCTACCTGAACCGGAGTCTGAGAAGTTCATGAAAGGTGAGACAAATTTTACCAATCGGTATACCCTCAGATTCCTTGTGATGATCATATTACTTTGCGATTTTGAATTAAAACACCAACTGCAAGGCAAATACCATAAGTAATAATAATAATAATATTTTCTATATAGGTTTAGCAGGAGGAGAATTAGCAGACTTTGTAAGAATAACGGGCCTTCAGATGTCCATTTTGAATGAACTTCAACTGCAATACAAATTGAGGACTAATCTTTTTGATGCTTAAAACTAGATTCCTATCAACTACCATTCGTGAAAGTATTTTTGGCACAAAAATTATTCATTTTCATGCAAATTAGTCTTTAAATTGTTTTCCAAAATATTTTAATAATTTCTATCTTGTTTTAATCAATTACATTCTTGATGCAAATAATACACAGAAAAAACCATCAAAAAGTAATTACATTGGATGTCTTGCCATTTTCCAAAAGGTGCGATAGGGAGGATATGGACTACAGTCTGACCTGAAAAATGTTAAATACTGCTATATCTATCAGTTTTAGCAAAAAAAGTCATCTGACTGAACTTTAAGACAACAAAATTTCCTATTAAATGATCCAAGAATCAGGTTGTCATGACGAATGGTTTTCATTTTATAGAGGAAAAACTGTGATTTTTTGCTAAAATTTGCATTTTTCCAAACTATACCTCAATGACACATGGGTTAACGTTGTCAAGTTGAGCTGAAACTTTGCCAATCTAATTTTTTTAGCCAATTGGCAACTTTTAGGGGGGTCCCCCGGAAGATATGGTGAAAAAAAATTTTGCATATACCTTGTGACCACCCTAAGGTAACAGCTTATCGCCAATTACTACCTATTTATTACACGTATTCAGACAACACACGCAACCATGCCCTGGATGGGGAAAACCATACAGGTGGGACTCGAACCCGGGACCTTTGGGTTGGTAGGCGGGAACATTACCCTGCCACTTCCGAGGCCGGCAATAAGTACGTAAAAACAGGACGCATTGCACATCTGAGAATATAATTCACCAATCAACAGATTCTAATTTTAGTTGGTGAGATGTTTCGGAGAAGCTGTTGGAAAGAACGATCGAAGGAAGTGGTAGGAAAAAACTAGTATTTCAATGCAATATGCGCGAAAGACCTTGACAAAGCATGGCGCTGAAGCCAAGGCCACGACTACCTCGAAATTGAACATGAATGGATTACCCATCACTATCGGTTATCAGATTGGGCTTCCCCCCTCCATTAGCATGGATAATCGGCACTCTACTGAATCTCCAAAACATATTTAGTGGAGTCGGTATAGAACAGCATGTGGTGAATTTTTTAGGGGGTCAATTAAATAGGCAGGAGAATAGTTTAGACATGCCAAAAACTTTCTCCACAGGGCATAGTAACCTCTCCCTTTTAAAATGTGATTTCTCTCCTGATTAACCTGGAAGACTCTTGTTTTTTTTTAAATAGGAATCTGGTGGCCACCCTAATGAAGTCCCATGTGTGAATCAACTTTAGTTATGGTATTGACTATATTGGCTTATTTTGTATTTTTAAGCCATTTTATGCGAGGTACAAATATTATGTTGTGGAAGCTGCAATTGCTAATTTAATTTTCTTTTTAACATATTATTCAATATTAGCTGTGTAACTGAAGAGTGCATGATTCTTTTATTTAGAGAAAGCCAAATTTCCATGTCAGCTGCTCCATTTGAAGATTTCAAAGAAAATACATATGTGGAAATTACCTTTAATCATTTTTATTTTTATGAGACAAATGTGTCTGTTTTTTCTTGAATATCACGAGCTCTTAATAAATTTACATATATTTTGATGAAGTTTTGTTTAAACAAAAATTTTACTGTGCTAAATTTTTTGATTGATTGAACTACATATCAGCATTGATTTTGATTGTTACAGAAAAAGAAGCAGAGGCTGTGGGGAGATCAAATTCTTCATCGGATGACCTTCTGGCCAAATTGAAGTCACCTTTGGGATTGTCGCAGTTGAATTCCCTCAGCACAAGGAGACACAGCATACACCCTGGAGCAGTTGATGCAGAGATGCGGAACATTGCTAAGGCTTTGGCGAAAAAGGATTTAAGGGAATCCTTGCCAAATCATGTGGTATGCTCAGTTTTTATTAATTGTCTATCGGTTTGGCCAGAGTAAAAAATAATATTTTTACTCCTTTCTGTCCCTGTAATGTTCCCAAGTTCAATATGAATTTTAGTTTGCTCTGTATCAGATCACTTCAGCCATTGTGATTCCCCTTGATTGTGATTTAGAAACTATCCCAAATGGAATGAAGGTGAAAGCATTCAGCATGCCCTGTTAGTTTCAAGTTTCAGGTTGTAGAATATGCCAAGCATTATGGGACTAGGGATTGAAGAATAAATAAAGACATAAGGAAGTACGAAATGCATTGTTTGTCGATGTATTGCTAAATGGCCAAAATTGGAAAAAAAGATAAAATAATTCATACTTAATCATAGAAAATTGGGCATTGCTGTAGCAACAAAAATGATAATTAATCAAGCAGTGAAAATAAGCTTAGGGTTCCAATTACTTATTTCATGGGGAGTGCATAATGGGGCCAAAGATTAATGAAGAGGCGTGGATTATGGATGCAAACTCAGATTTCTGAGCATATGGTAATGAAACAAAGGTGATACATTTTCATAGGTTTATATTCAAGAAATGAAAAGAGAGCATTTTGAAATAAGCCAAAGTGGCAAAATTGATGAAGTTCCCTTACTTTCAATGTTACTTCAAATAAAACTTTGGAACAGTAACTATCAAAACGTCAGAGCATGAACAAAAATCATTTCATAGTTGTTCCTGTGTGCACTCCAGATGGAAATAAACCTCCAACAATAGTAGGTAAGTAAAAACAATACATAGCACTTTTCCACAGTTTGTATTTAAAAATAATAAAAATTACACAACACATGTTTCAGCTTTCCAAGCCATCATCAGGTGCACACTTACAATTTGTCCGTAAAAGGCGGTACTTTTATGTATGGAACGGGAAGGGGATGGGGAGAGGAGAAAGGGGGGAGAGGGGGATGGTGGGCGAAGAGTGAAGGAGAGGGGGGAGGTGCCAGTGGTGTGAGGGGAGGGGAGTGCTCTAAAGAGTCCTTGGAAGGTTAATGGGAAGAGGGAAGTGGTGAGGGTGGATTATGTGGAAAGGGGATATAGCGAGTAGTGGGGAATGGTTTGGGAACAGTTGGTCACTTAACAGTAGATTATTATCACTTTGCACAATTTCCCACAGCTCCCACATCAGTCTAGTCTTGGGTCTTTTCTTTCTGTATGTAAAATTTCTGGTTGAAAGAGGCAGTGGTGCGATGTCTTCAGGAGGTGTTTAGTCAGCAGTGACAAATTGTCTCCTTTATCCAAAAACCTTCTGTGCTCTTGGAGTTTGGTGCTGAAATCCCTACCCATCTGCCTAACATAGAATTTATCACAGCTAATGCAATTAACTTTGTATACGCCTGAATAGAATTTGGGGTGAATGGTATCCTTATTTTTACACACAATATTTGATAAGGCTTGATAAAGCTGATTTGCATTGGGTTGTATTACGGCTGTGCACTCCAGAGGGAGAATATTGAAAAAAATTAGGAATTTCTAATGCCGATATGTCATTAAAAAACTAATAGTGTTTAGTTTGTATGTTTTCTCAACTGTTTTAAAAAATTAATCAGTTACTACAGTAATGTTCACAGAATCACGAAAAACCTGTTGTGAAGGCGTTTTCGCCGTACGCAGCGTGCATAAATGAGTCAAGTTGGAGACTTATGTAGATTTATTTATTTAAATTCTGGGAATTTTTATCTTGCATTATAATATTTATGCGCCATTAGCATTACAATATTTACTACATACTTCTTACAGACGCTGAAATCAGAAAATAAAATTTGAAAATGGTCTCCATTATGACAAGGGAAATATAGAATAAATCTTGGAGAAAGTTCATATTCTTGATTTAGTACAGAAATTTAAAAAAAATTTCTGATGTCCCTAAAAAAATATGGTAAGAATGAATCGTCCATTCGAGAGGTGTTGAAGATCGAAAAAAATATTCGATCTAGTTTTTCAGTATACCTCAGACTGGGAAAAAGTCACCAGTGCATGAGAAGGTGTTGGTTGGCCTGGAAAGAGGTATTTGAGGATGGAAGATATAATCAGAAAACGTATGCTTAACGTGCCACGTCAAAAAGCCTAGAGCCCATATGATGATTTCACGAGAGAATCCAATGAAAATGAGAACACAAAGCCCTTCATCACAAGCAAGGAATGGTTGCAAAGGTTATAGATGATTCTAGAAGAGGCATGATTTGAAAAAACATTAAAATTACTGGACAGGCTACGTCAGTCGATGCAGAAGCTGCTGCGATATTTCCCTCGTAACTTAGGAAACAGTTGATCGAGGTGGAGGACTACCATCACAAGCAAGTTTTTTAATTGTGATAAAACTGGCTCTGCCTATGCCTAGTAGGACTCTAATCCACAAATCAGCAAAGCTCGCACCTTACTTATAATCCTGTAAGAACAGATTAACTCTCTGCTGTGTGGTAACACAATGGGCCACCTGATCAAGCCTGGAGCAGTTTGTCGTCATAACATTGATACATACATAGTAGCAAGATGTCGTAATAACATTGAAACTATTCGTGTTAAATCTTTAGTTATTGGATAACTTCAAGTGTTTTGTTTCTTTAATTATGAAACAGTTTCACCACAATACTCCTGAATTTGTATTTTATATCCTGAGTGAGAGCATTACTTGAGAATCACATGCAGCATACCCATGCGTTCTGAACTGCAGCATCCATGATCCACGTGGGAAGTGGCCAGCTCCATTCCTTCCCTCATATTCCAATACTGTAATTTCTTATATTTTCATACATTCTGTCTCCACCTCCCATTATATTTCCATATTACACCTGGACGTTTCACCTCAATCATCATGCCACATTTTTTACCCCAGGATTTTACCTTATCAGATGGTTGAATCCCATGGCATGTGGAAGCCACTGTTACAATCGAGTTATCGGCCCACTTGCAAATAAAGTCAAGTCCGTTAGTAACAAAGTTGTGGGGGCAGAGCAGTTACTTCGTAAAAACTGAACTTCATTAAATACGGGCTAGTTTTCCGAGCCCTATTTGAAGCTCGCTGCTGTAATTCTGTGGTATTCGATAACTGGTACATGGTATTTTTTCCTTCCCTCCGTGAGGGGCGAGAGTGTGAAGGATGCTCTAATTTAAGTTGTCCTAATGACCTTACTAGGGTGACAAAATACCATGGCTGTTATTCTCACATCTGTTCAAAAATCAAACTAATCCTCACAACAAAATCTGGCCTTGACCAAATTACCCACAAATCCGCAATAGCTCAAACTTCAACTATTGTTCTCTTCATCTCACAACTACCACCAGTGTGGATTAATTATTTTCTTTCGCACTTTTTCTTGGAAATCAGTAATAGATTTGCTTGGCATCTTTTTTCAGGATATGGGGAGTGATGGTAATTGCCTTGAGGATGAAGGCAAGAACACAGGCAAAAGAAAATCCCTTTCAATATTGGAAGCGGACCCATCACCTGAAGTGCGAGCGTTAGGTGTTGCCACAATCAAAGATGTAGCTGCACCAAGGATCCCTGATGGTGGCATGTGTGGTCCAACAAAAGAGCTGAAACTCTTGGCTGCCAACAAAGAAGCTCACCAGAGTCAGATTCGCCAAATCCTACTTGACCTTCAAGGTGCGCAGAGGAGGATAGAAGAATTACAGAACACAATCTGTATCAAGGTAAATGTTTTTATGATTCAGTGTAGTGACTTTCTGATCTTTTCTGTGGGTTCCAAGTACAATTTTTTTCTACCAGTACCTTAAACTATTGACTTGCCATATAATATTTATCCTCCAGTGTTTTCATTGAATCTTTCTTTGAGACTTTGATTATTATGAATCACTGGCCACCAGCCAGCATATCAGCACCTAGAAGCCGGTAACCTTGTATAGTGATTAGTAGAGTAAGTTGCCTTAGTGTAGTGGTTATTAGTGTTTTTTAAGTCAAGCAGTAAGTTGAGTGAGTGGCGGGGGGTGTAATGCAACCAGCCATAAATAGGAATGGTATGGGGTAAAGGAAATTCATGAGCAAAACAATGACTTGTGAGGCGTGTTTTTAAAAAAAATTATTCTAGATCTGCTCATCTTGCTGTAAATTGTGTGCAAACCTATCAATTTTGTAGTGGGTTTCTGTAGTTTTTTTTACCTCTAGCCTGTCCTACAAATGTCATTTCTGCTGTATTGATGTATAACTCATAAGGTATGAGTTTTACTAGTAATCTAAGCTTAGCACATCACCTGTAAGCCTCTAGAGGCTACCAATAATGTGAAAAAGTCTTGTTTGGAACGAAATTGAGATGATGGTATTCATCTTCCATCCTGCCACCACAAATGACTTTTCTTGGGAGAAATCTTATGATTCCAGTATCACTGATGAATCAAAAAGTATTCTAGAGCAGGGCCAGATTTAGACTTGATAAGGCCCTAAGCTATTTGAAATATGGGGCCACATAAGTCCAGATATTCTATGTCAGTGCCACATATGATTTTCAGATACCTAGAGGGTTAAACTGAAATACAATTAAGAAGTATATACATAGTGAAATAATAAATCTGCAGTATATTTAAGTATATATGACAATTTCTCACTCAGACAATTTTTTTGGGGGTCCCCAAGAAAGTGGGAGACCTAAGCTATAGCTTGTGTAGCTTATACGTAAATCCTGCACTGTTCTCGAGTGAGAGAGTGTGTGTCTTGTTCTCCCATTCCCTGTGTTTCCTTCAGTTTTCCTGCTTTGTTTTTTTTTATTTGGTGTTAACTAGAGAAATAGCTTTTGTATGTTAACATTGCAAAGATGAAAAATTTCATATTTTGCAATGAAAGAGGATTCTAATAAAATGGAATATTACCTCCAGATGCAAAAGATATGTGTAGATGTGAAATTTAAAATATCCATCTACAAAATTTCTTTTGATGGCCAAGGACTCACCTGGTGAATCATGTGATTTTTTGGTTGCAAATCATGAATAGTGCTGCTAGTGCTAATTTTTTATTGTAAAAAGAAAATCATTTTTTGGGTAAAATGGAGAAGCACCAAAATAATTTCCACCCTTGGGGAACAAATTTTTGTGAGGGCTCCCACAGTCAACACAATATGGTTAAGAAATGATACCTTGTGAATACCTTGGGAGTAATTTAGCCAAAAGTAGTAAATTCTCTTTCTTGGTTTAGTGGGTAAAGCAGGGGAAAAAAGCTTTTTTTACTATTCCCTTAGATTTGAACCATAAGTAAAGTAATGCTTAGCAGCGTTTGCCCAAAAATTCAAAATTAGTGGCAAACTTCAGTTTGTGCTTGCAATGGATTTAGTACTGGGATTTTTTCTGTTATCATTTCTTAACCAACCCCAAGCATGAAATTTTCAATGACTTCAATGGCTATTTATTTAATTGTAAATTTAGCATTTTGTTGGTGCAATAGCAACCTAGGTGAAATAGATTTTAAGTATGTTTATGAAACATGTGTAAATCATGACCATAACTATATTCATGGTTTAATTTAAGCACCTAAAAATGTTAAAAATATACATATCACTCTTGCATCAGTTAACTTGGCCCCTGAAGTTACTTGGGTTAGCTTAACATGTTGAGTGCAGGCGTCACTCATGAGTGATGCACACTGCACAAGTGGCTGGTGGGTGTCTCACATCAGTGACGGCAGTTAGTTTTTTTAAATGGATGAAATTGAGAATTTTAGGAAGTGTGAAATGACCACTCATGCTCTCCATATGTTAATATTGGTTCATACCTTGAGGTGTGCGCTGTCATGGCCCAAAAACTAACTTTTTATTTATTCCTCTGGCCTTTGTCTTAAGCCTTTGTTTCATAATGACCGCCATCATGTAAAGGCTTGAAACTTGTGGTGGATTTCAATGGAATGCTTTGAATTTATCTTTTAGGAACAGTTCATTGCTGACATGATTAAGAATAGTGAAACCAGAGCTTCTGCCAAACACCGTTTTGAAAGAAAAATTCACAAATTGGAAGAGGACTATTTCCAAGCAAAAGTTAAACTTGCTCAAGCTGAGAAAACACATGCGCAAGCGACTAAAGGTTCCACACGGTGCGTTTCTAAGGAAGATGAAATAAAGTACAAGAAAGATGTGGAAAAGTACAAAAAGCTTGCTGATCGCTATGAACAGCGCCTCAGGGATATTGAAAACATTAAACAGCTAGCAGGAGATAGTGCCAAGAAGTAAGTATACCTTGATTACATTTATTTATATCCTTTCTTGTTCATGGCTCCCCATAATGCCCTGTGAATTAGAGAAGTAACATTTTATAACATTTTTAGTGCCTTGTCAGTTTTCCTTGTTATCTCAAGTGAGTCAGTCTTTGTCCAGAGGGCTATGAGGAATAAAATGTTTTTTATGGCATTAGAAGAGTTCTGTTTTAAGGTGAGAGCTTGGTAAAGGTGGTAGAGGGAGAAAATGTGTTTTTGATTTCTTTGTTGAATGTATGATGTGGATAATCATTTTTTAATCGTCAAATTGCAAGTTTTCTTCTTAAAGGTCCTTACCATATGGCTTGGCCTGTAAGATGTACTTTTTCTCCCATAGAAAGCCACGGAAAACCACTCTGCATATTTTACGGTCAATGTCAAGGTCTGATTTCGTTTGAAGACCTCCTCGTTAAAATCAACATACAGGCATACCTCGACTTATGTCATTTTGAGTGATGTCAGTTGGCTAATTAATGAATAAATTGGTCGACATTACGAAGTTTGGACAAAAATACCAAAATCGAAAAAACACTTAAAATAATGCAAATATAAAGAATCACATTGAAATGAAATAAAAACTTGTTTTAAAACAAAAAGTTCAAAGTAAATTAACAAGCAAAAATAACAAAGAAGTTAAAACAAGGAAGTGAGGGCAGATTATAGCACATCAACGAATGTGAATGGCAATGAATGGAGCGATGTGTGCAGAAGAAATGTTCGGTAACCAGCCGGTAGGTAGTAAGTACATTGTATTCACAAAAGTCACGGCTGAATGTTTAATGTTTAGTTATCAAATTCATTCAAAATTCATATTAAAAATGTAAGCTTTTTACCACATGGCACATGCATAGTTGAAAACTTTACATTACCCATGAAGACACCTTTACTGAAAATCAATTTTAAAAACTATTGCGAATGTGATTATCAAAGTTCTTTTATTGCCCAACGCTCATGAATGGCCTGTTTCCACAACAGCCACACGGACCGAGGTAGTTACGCCTGCAGGCCCAAATCGCTGTGGGAATGCACGTCAATAGAGTAGGATCACAAAGTTTCTAACGCTGCCAACCCTGCATCAATTGGCACCGGCATTGCAGGAGAGGAACTGGAAATATGAAGCTTAATTATCAGAAAAGGAACTCAAAATGGATAATGACGTGGTATTGCTGTTTGATGAACAGAGATGAGTTTCATTTGATTTTGAAACAATCCCAAATATTGCAAAAGGTATCGAAGGAATTCTAATTTTGTATCAAGTTAACTGCTTGCGTTTCACTTGTTCGATGCAATTCCTCGAGAGGACAGCATAGAGTTTTTAGTTGTAATGAAGTTGTTGAAAAATTAAGTTCAGTTGAAGTAAAATGGACTAGTGATAGAAATGAAATTGGTTCATGATATACGCGATTACGTTACTTGGGCCTCTTATCTCCTCCATCCCTTAATCTGGCATTACATTTTATCTTGTGGCCACTCCCCTGGTTCATATTTTTGTGATGTCTCTTTCCCTCTTCTTTCCCTCTTCTTTCCCATTGACAGTGAGAGCTTTTACTCTAGTGCGCTAATCACTTCTCAACAAAACAGCGCACTTGCTTTCCATTCGTTACCGACCCTGCGCACCAGGTGGCACACTTCAAAACAGATCAGGAGCAGAGTTGATGTGTGCTGAAAAACAAAAGAATTTTTAAATAACATCTGGTGAAGCGCTAACGGGAGAAGGAATTAGTTTTCTCGCCGAGAACGCCCATCTAGACCAAACACTTTCCAAGCTCGGGTGAGACAAATGAGGTAATTCAACATGAAACAAGTACATATTATCAATCAATAACTGAACCAGCAGATGTATTTCACAAAAAACCAATCAAATTACAAACAAGTTACCAACAGGTCGAGGGCCAGGCGACGGTTATGCGAGCTTCCACTCAGAAATTACAATATTATATAAGTGCGGGAGGTTGAGCTCTCTCTAAGTAAATTGACTGAATGCCACAGGTTCACAACGATGTCTCATGCTTGCCGTCTCGTCTCGAACAGAGGGCAAGCCTGTGCTCAGTGGTGCCGGTTCTCAGTAGTGAATCAGCTGAGGAGAGGGTTTGTCGGCGAGGTCGAGGTGGAATGGGTTAGCGTAGGATATAGGCAATTGGTAGCCTTGGAGGGAGGAAATAATGGGATGGGTAATAGATGGGGTGGAAGTTTTCAATTGGAGCAACAGGAACTGTTTTCTGACTCAGGCGGCAGAATACAGAATCACAGCCTTTGTGCCTTGGTCAGAGTGCCTGGATTTCTGGATTCCTTCGTCCTCCAGGGGCTATATAAACGATGGAGGACCTGGAGAGGGAAAGGCACGGTGGAAGTTGTGGCAGAAGTTGCTGGCAAGAAGTAGTCATTGCATTTTTTTGTCGTAGGAATTTTGGCCGTCGTTGATATACATGTCGTTAGAGTGCATATCGGGAAGTGCCCAGGGCAAGTCCTCCAGCTGTCCAAAGGGTAAACAGTCCGCAGAGGGTAAACATGTCAAAAGAGGGGAATTTTAAAATAAAAAATATGGAGGGGGTGCGTAAAAAATGCCACATATGGATAGTTGTTTTTGAGGATATTCAAAGCCTGCCTCAAATACGGTGATGAAATAACAGAGAAATTTCCACAGGAAAAAATCCGCTTGGCCTGGGAATCAAACCACAGATCTTTGGCTTGCCGGGCCAATACGCAGACTACTACACTACCCAGGCTTCATAATTCCAGTGGCAATTTTAGGAGGATACAAGGGCACTGGATGTTAAGCCCTTGCAGTCCATCAAAGATGGAAACGCAAGGGAGCAACAGACTTCAAGGTAGTTACAACCCAATTGGTTGCATCCTATACCAGCACTTATGCCATGCGAGGCCACGAGCCTTGGCATATACATAATATGTACAGTGTGTCCTCGTTTAACGTTGTCCCGTTTAACGTTGTTTCGCGATAACGTTGTCCAACAATTAAAACCCCTACATCGTTCAACGTTGCCAGTGCTTCGCGATAACGTTGTTCAAATTATGCGCGACAAAAAAAAATGAATGGCGAATAGGTTTTTGGCGCGCCGGGCGTGTCTGATGCGTAATTTTCATTCGGTGGAAAAGTTTGGCGTGGTTTGGCTTGTGTTTTGGTGTGTTTTACCTGAGCGAATAATTATCGCGTTATTTGTTTTATACCTGCTATATTTGCAGTGCATAAACCAAAATTATGTCTTCAAAAAGAAGTGGTGATCCTGGCATATCATCCGAGGTGAAAAAAAAACGGAAAACGGTAACGTTAGGACAAAAACTAGACATAATTAAACGAAGTGAACAAGGTGCAACTGCTGCGGAAATTGGCCGAGTTCTAGGTTTTCAGGCGACGACGATAAGGACAATTATAAAAGACAAAGAAAAAATTAAGGAATTTGGAAGAGTTGCTACTCCTTTAAGTGCAGCGCATTTATCACGCAATAGAAGCACCATTTTAGTAGAGATGGAACGATTGCTTACTTTGTGGTACGAAAGTGAAATTCAGAAAAAACAGCCAGTTGACCTGGCTAGGTTTCAAAGAAAGGCACTGGCTATTTATGGTGACTTAACTAATGACATAGCTAATCCTGAGCCTTTCACTGCTAGTCGTGGGTGGTTTGACAGATACAAGAAACGTGCAAATTTGCGTGGTGTTGTCAAAACTAGCGGTGAGGCAGCCAGTGCTGATAGTGAGGCTGCCAATATATTTATTGAACATTATAGGGAAATTGTCGAGGAGGGAGGTTACCTACCTCAGCAAATATTTAATGTGGACGAGACAGGTTTATTTTGGAAGCGCATGCCTACAAGAACCTACATTTCGATGGAAGAGAAGTCCATTCCTGGGTTTAAGATGGCTAAAGATCGCATGACGCTGTTATTGGGTGGCAATGCATCGGGTGATTTAAAACTCAAACCAATGTTAGTGTACCACTCTGAGAACCCTAGGGCACTTAAAGGATTATCCAAACATCGTTTGCCTGTGATATGGAAAGCGAACAAAAAAGCTTGGGTTACGCAACAGATCTTCATAGAATGGTTTACCGATCATTTTTGTCCCGAGGTAGAACAGTACTGCAAAGAAAAGAATCTGGCTAATAAAATACTTCTTCTGTTGGACAATTGCCCTGGTCATCCTCCCAACCTCGATGATTATAGTGAAAATGTGAAAGTTGTTTATTTACCGCCAAATACCACATCACTCCTGCAACCCATGGACCAGGCTGTCATAAAGACATTTAAATCATATTACCTTCGCAGAAACTTTTTGCAGGCGATGACTGCAACTGAAGGCGAGTCTGGTATTACTCTTCGTGAGTTTTGGAAGGCATATAATGTTAAAAATGCCATCGAAAATATTGCTCACGCCTGGGCGGAAATAAAATCTTCTACTATGCACAAAGCCTGGAGAAAGGTTCTTCCAGATCCAATTTTCGGTTTTGAGGGTTTTGAGGATGCAGCGGAAACCATTAACGAAGACATTGTCGAGATCGCGAGAGACCTTGGCCTTGAAATTTCCGATAATGATGTGGAGGAGCTGTTGGCATCCCATGGAGAGGAACTGTCAACGGAGGACCTTCTCCAGCTGGAACAACAGAGGATTCTGGAAGATGCTGAGGAAGATGCTGGCGAAGTCGCTGCCATGAAACAACTAACTTCGAAAGACATAAGTGACGCTATGAAACATATAGAGTGCGCAATGGACATTTTGCGAGATCGTGACCCTGACTTGGAGAGGAGTGCAAAAGTGTGTAGGGCAATTGAGAGTGATGTGACTTGTTACAGAGAACTATACCGGGAGAAAAAGAAGGCCACCACTCAGAAAACTCTTAATGATTACTTCGGAAGTGCTACCGATTTCCCTGAACCCAAACCCTCATCATCCAGTCAAAGCAGTTAAAATTTCTTTCTTGAAAGTGAACATATGAAAGTTTCGCCATTAAAATGTTTTAGAAATTTAGTTTCTATGTTTCATTCAATAATGGCATATATCCCACCTTTTATCGTTGTGCTGTAATAATGTGTGTGTGGAAATCGTTATTGTGCTGTAATGAAGAATTGGTAAGTTCGGAACCGATTTTTATTTTTTACATTGTTTCTTATGGGAAATATTGCATCGTTTAACGTTGTTTCGCTTAACGTCGAGTTTTTCAGGAACGAATTAACAACGTTAAACGAGGACACACTGTATTCAAGCCTGCGGCAAATACAGCAATGAAATAATGGATAAATGGCCACAGGAAAAAAAAATTTTTCTGTGGCATTTTCTTCGTTATATAGTTGTTTTTGTTTTGATTTTCCGTAAGGGTATCAAACATGGTCATAGTTTTTATTGCTCCCTGATGAAAAAACTGTTGTTTTTAAGTACTTATTCTGATTGAATTCGGGAGCTATACACAAAAGATAAGGCTGTGACCATTGCTCACCCATAGAATACTACCTACTGACAGGTTACCAAACATTTCACCCAGCTTACGTCGTTACATTCAATGTGTTTTGTGCACGGTAAAGTGCACAGATGTCTTCCGATGTGCGCTCACTTAAACGCCTTGAATGCAAAGCTCCTGATATCTCACCTTATGCTTCTTCACTTCTATGACAAAGATTCCAGAGTGTATTCTGTGAGTAAATATGGCTCTTTCCCTATTGTGGGGATACAGAGATAGAGATCCTTCGGGAGTATTATCTTTTAGTCTAGTCACCCAGAAGTGCCATGACAGTCAATGATAAGTGAGGCATGGTATCATTAAATGAAAGAGTGCTTTTAATTTCAATCAATACTAGATAATGTGATTGATAAATTCTTTAAATGTTACATTAGCATTGTGAAAAAATTAGACTTTTTATTTTTTTACAAAGTTTACATGCTTTATTTGTTCTAACATTGTAAAAGGGAATGGGGAATATTAAATTGCCTCATAGTTGCACATACAATACTTCATATGTGTACACATGCTACAGTTGCTCAGTAATCGTTTTATGTTTCATATTTTTAAAAAGATTAGCATTATTTTATATTTTACCTCAATTAACAGGGTCCTAGAGCTGGAGCACAGTCTGCAATCATCTAAAAGGCAGATGGAGAAACTTAAGAAGCAACTTCAGAAGGAAGAAAAAAATAAGCATTGCTTAGAGCAAGAGCTGATGGAAGACCAGAAGAAAATAAAAGACTTGGAGCAGAAGTATGCTGATCAAACTCTTTTGGTTCGTTCATTTTCACACTAGATAATGTTTTTGCTTATGGAGACTAGCAAAATTCTCCACTGCATGCCAAACTAAGTTGTAGAAGAACCTTAAAAACTGCTGGAAAAATGATTCTGCACATTGAATTTTGCCTCTAGAATTATCTTTAATATTTAGAGTGCACAATTATTTATGAAGCCCTTGGAATTTTGAAGCTCAGCTTTTGGGATTCCATGGGAATTGCATTCTATGACGACGACAGTGTCTCTGGGCATGCTGCTGGTGTCCTCATAGGTCAGAAGATGCCAGCCGGAAGGCTGGAGAAACTGTTATCGTCATCAAAGAATGTGATGCAGATGGAATCCTGAAAGGTGGTGAGCTTCATACTTGACATGAGACGCCATGGAAACCTGAGAATCAACATGTGGACAATTCATTCATTTGTTTAATCTTTTGATGAGTACCTTTCTTTAATCATAGCTAAACAAGAAAACATCAACTGAAATGGTGGAAGAAGACAGACTGAAATGGATTCAGGAGGAGGAAGAAAGGATAGTGAGTATGAGAGAGTCATCTAAAAGGTTCCAAGAGCAGTTATTACAACAGCAGTCCATGCTTGAGAAACGGGAAACCTTCCTGAAAGAAAAGTTGGCTCTTGAAAAGCAAAAATCTAAGGTATGGGAACAAATTTTGCTCTATAATCAGTGAATTCCTGTAAATGCTGTAAAGTTTATAATTTCATGATTGATCTTTGATGCAGAGTCTTCATAAAGTCAGTGCTAGGATTCTGCACTTAGATGATGTAATGAAAGAGAAATCAACTCATATGGAGAAGACTGCTAATCAAGACGAAAAAGAAGCGTTGAGGCATGAAATACAAAATTTACGCCGAACCAGGGACTGTCTAACTAATCAACGGTATAAGTTGGATGAAAAATATCAGAAGGTGAGCTACTTATAAATTCAGAAATTTCATGTAAACTTGAGAATTTTATGCATGCATTGGTGCTATTAGGGTAGTTTGAGCGAAAAATCATTTCACCTAGAATTTGATGAATTTGGCCTCATTTTAAAGAAAAAACTCATCTTTCCAATGAAATCAAATTATTAACCCCTTGCTGAACAACTTTTCGAGCAATTTGCCTGAAAATACAAGCTGTTTTACATGGCATAGATTACGGATGTGCGCTCCAGAGGGAGAATATTGAAAAAATTAGGAACTTCTAGTGTCTAAATTTCGTCAAAAAACTAACAGTGTGTAGTTTGTATGTTTTCTCAACTATTAATAAAAATTAATCTACTACTCAATGAAGTAATTTTTACAGAATCGCCAAAAAAGCCTGCTGTTTTGAAAGGTTTTCAGCCATACTGCCGAAGAAAATGAGTCTAGTTAGAGACTTATGTAGCTTTATTTATTTAATTACTGAGAATTTTGGTCATATATAACTATGCCTTTGTGCCATTAACACTGCAATATTTATTTCATACTTCTGGGAGATGCTGAAACCAAAAATAATATTTGAATATGGTCTCCATTGTGACTAGGAAACTATCTCGCTCAAACCACCTTAATCTGGATTGGAGCAATATCCTTTGCTAGAATATTTTTGAAATATTTTTTACACAGCAAACTTCATGCACACCGAATAAGAGTGATTTACGTTTTGAAAAAAAAAAAAAAGAAACTGTTTTTGATATTTTTATGGTTGAATTTAACTTTTCATTTTCTTTTTAAATCTTGCATATACGTTTTCATCAAGCCTTTTCTTTTTGAGGTAATTACATTTCATAAAAGTTAAATTCTCGGTGATAGACCTGTAAAGCAGACTACTTTAATAATTTCCCCCATACTCCCCTATCCTTGCAAACCTATTTTGCTTAAGTTATAATCATGTGTTGCTTCATACATGCTCTCCTATTTGAGTAACTCATAACATTCCTTCCCTTAAGTGTGTTTTTCACCACATTCTTCTTGGTCTGCCACTTCCTCTCACCTCATTAACTCCTATATCTTAAATATCCTTTGTTATTTAATAATATTTCATTTCCTCGACATGGCCAAAGCACGCTCCTGTCATGTAAAGTAAAACCTGGATTTTACAGACTTTGATTTTATGTAACTCTTGATTTTGCATTGTGGCATTGCGGTCCAGCCGGGAAGCAGAAGGTATTTTGATGAAAAACTCTTGATTTTATGTAGTTTCTCGATTTAACAACTTCTATGGATATTCACAAAATTCCATTAAGTCCAGGAGACAGGGGATAAATCGATGGGATGGTTGGGATAGGCTCAACTGCCGCTCGGATATCAAGGGCAATGGACTTGAATAGAAACAGTATATTGACGGCTAAAACGATTCAGGGAGATGATGATGATGAGACGATGGCAACACGACAAAGAAGCAGAGATCAAAATTCACGTCTCATGATGATGGTGGCAGCATTCATTAGCATCCTACTGACAACCCTTTTACTATTGTCGGGGTAGCTGTGATAAAGAGGAAAGTTAGCTAAAAAGTATCTGTATAGTGAAAAACTGCCTTCATGAAGCCAGTATGAAAAACTGCAGGCCAGCAAGAAAGCCAGCAATAGATAAAACTAATTAAACGGCGAGGTTTGATTTTGCTAATTCGTACCAGGATGTGGACCAATCATAATGGAGTATCGTAACTTTCATCAATGGTTAAACATTAGAAGTGTTGATTACGGACATGTTTATCAATGAAGAACACACAATTGTAGGTAAATATTACTTAAGTAATTTATACATATGTATTACTTTTTGAACATTTCCCTATTAAGAAAAAAAATAATATTCCTCCTGTTTGTGAGGTATCACCCAAAAAATATAACAAGGAAACATAGATCTGGGTATACATATCTGTGTTTTTGAGGTGCAATTTCTACTGCTGGGCCGGGACCATTATTAAGAACACCCTCGAATGACGTTTGAGGATTAGGTCCGAATCCTACACATTTTCATTGGTTCCATACATAAATGAAGTAGTACCAGAATGTGAAGAAATAATAGCTGTTCAGGGCAACTTTCTCAATCCCAGTGTGCGAAAGTCAGGGGATTTTTGGACAAGCATTCGCACAAAGCAGTGCTACCCAGGCCTCCAAACTCACCGCACCTAAATCCAATACAAACTATTCACGACTTAAAGATCGTGGAATGGAAGAATACTAATGAAAGGGACCAAGAGACACTGAAAGGCCATGTCTGGGAGGCAGGGGGGCAACAATGGGGGGGGGGCAGGGAGGCATCCCCCCCCCCCCCACAAGCACGATTGAAGGGGGGCTAGCCCCCCCCCCCCCCCCCCCCCCCCCCCCAGAAATCAGAGGTTGTGGGCTCACTTTTTAATGGACACTGCCCGATTTGCAAAATCTCTTTCTCCCCCGCTTAGCTAGCTTATACAGATTTTTCAAGGAGTTTGACCCCCCCCCCCCCCCCCACGATTCGGGGGGTTCTTGCGCTCCTGCCGGGAGGTATAGGCATCATCTTTGGGTCAGGACCCTACATTATTTCAAAATTAAATAGTGTCAATGAGACAAACACTTCAAGGAGTCATTGATTGTCATGAGGTGAAAATAAATTCTGATTAATAGTAAAGTATGAGTTAAACCATGTATCAGGACATCGTTCTTCTATGTATCTTGATTTTAAGTGGCCGGAAAATTTGTTTCCTCTGCATTTCTTTATGAAGTTGACAGATAATTTGACCAACAGTGAATCTACCAAGAATGTATTTTTTCTCTTTGCATTTATAAAAAAGGAATCAATTTAAAATACTGTAAATAAAAATAATATATCAATTTATGAATACTACAGTATTTTTAAAAAAGTAACTCTTCAATCTTGAATAAATGCCAATTCAATAAAACTTTTTTAAACATACTGGAATATATGATAACTCTAATTACATAATTGAAAGCGGATATGTACTCTACCTAGAAGCATAAATACTTCAATACATACTTGAAAAAGGCAATCAGTCATAAGGACAATGTAATATGTATCTTTCTTACTTACTGTTTTTTGTCTTTCATATTTATGTATTTATTAATTCATTAGCATTTGCACATTCACAGCTTATTTATTTGTGTAGCCATTGAAAATCTACCTCCATGCTTGAAAGATGCATTGAATATATGTTTGTATTCGCAATTAAAAGTGGAAACCCTTTTTCACGGTGGTGTTCTGTTAAGTATAGTAGGTTATAGGGAAAGAACTGACACCAGGTGAATCCAAGAACCTTGCTAGAGTGCGAGAGGAGGAGTGAAACCTAGAAGATAAAGAGAGGAAAGAGAAAGAATGCAGATGAAACTACGGCGAGAACGAGAGACTTCAATGATATGGCTCAAATGATTACAAGGTCATATAATGTGCCTCCGTTTGGAAGCCTCCGTTTGGAATAACACTCAGGGAAAGCAAGCGGCCAGTAATCTGTCACTGGCCTCGACGATGAGTCTATCACGGTACTGTAATCAAATATTCCTCGTCGTTGCAGAGAAGTAGGAATAATATAAGATCAGAGAGGAAGCAGATTTTTCTCCAGAGCGATAGTAATATATCCGATAGATCAACGCCAAATTTCTTGGAATTGTAACTGAGAACAGCAGCAAGCTTAGTTCTTTCTCATCCTCTCTGGTCTGTGTATGTAGTCATGGTAGCTTTGTGTCTTGCGCTAAGCCTGTAAACATCCCATATGTCCTTCCAGAATAATTCTAAGATACTGCCCTTCCTGCAAAACATTTGCTGTCATCTTTGTAATATGTATTGGATTACGCAGAGCATGAGGCATGCCAATTCTATTTTTTTTTTTAATAGTTCCCACCAGTGCAGTCTGTTAATTTTCTAGCCTAGTAGCTAATATAGGATAATAGCAGTCAGCATAAAGAGTGTGCCCTTTCCCGACCTGTCTAGTAGATGCATGACAATGTCAGGGAAAGAATTTGCTTGCCCACAAAAAACACCAAAATTCCAGATGTATCCTGTCTTAGATTCAGAAACCATGTACAATTCAATGCCATAACAGCTGGGTTTCTGTGGCATTTATTGCTTGAAGTACAACCTTCCACGATACGACAACATTCCCTCATCGATTGTTATGTCCTCTGAGACCTGATATACAGATTTGCATTTCCATTGCAATATTTCTAGCAGTGGACGGACCTTATGCAATGGGTCATATCCGATTTCCCCATTCTATATCAAGAGCTGGTTGTCGTTCAGATGGAAATTAGCCAGGATGGACAAAAATCTGTCTCTTGACATCAAATAGGGACAAAAGTTACAGGAAACCACTGGACTAGGACTCCAATGGTCTTTCATGTCTGAGGAGTCGGAAACACTCATATGGATAATTATGGACAGAAACTTTTTTATCTCTTCCTGTGAGATTGTTTTCCATTGCTAGTTGGCTGTTGCGTGAAATCTTATTGAGGCTCTTATAACGTTGTATTTTCTGTCTAGCTTATAGATTAATTTGTTCTTACATGAGACTAATTGACTGAGAAGTTGAGAGGCGAGCAATGTTCATTCAAATCAGCTTCAGGATTTATACCTGTGGCACCCGTAAACCCTTGAAGCACAGTCAGTTTCTGGCCAGCCATCTTGGGAATCTGTTCTATGTGGTGGCCTTCTCCTTCTGCTTCCAAGCCTTCTTCTTCTACCGACATTTCTCCCTCCATTGGCTTGAGAGAAACCTGGGCCAATATTCGTTACCAAACTGTCACTACTACATATCAGACATAGCTTCACTTTCCTCTTCACTTACTACAGTTGGCAAAATTAAATAAAATGCTCTTAGAGACAGAGAAAACAGTTTCAGGCTTGATGCTGCTCTAAGAAAAATGAAAATAATACAAGAAAGCCGAAGAAGTGGGAAATTCCAAGTAAGGGCATCGGTTTTCACCAGTATGCTATGTAAATATCATGGTAGTATAATTATTTCACACCTGAATCACTTTCACATTCTGCAACAACGAAGTCTGGATCTTCATCATTACCATATCTATCCATTAATGACACACTATCACTCGATTCACAATTGATTTCGATTTCAATAGCATTGTCCAAAAGATTCATCCTTACCATTGTGACGAGTGAAAATGGCATAAGACATGGCATCTGCCGGTATTGTAGATCAGAAGCAACTTGTACATTTTGGACTTTCTGTGCCATCTAGGGGATTATTTATGCACTGCATGGTCGTAAGTAGAGATGGTCCACTTGTCCGTGGTAATTTATGAAAATTACCACGGTATTTTTCGTAATTTAGCACGCCCCTTGAAAATTACCATAATTTTCGGTAATTTTCTAGATAATTCACCTATGTTTGAAATTATTTTTCATACAGATAAATTCCCAACATGTTCTTTTAAGCCAAGTCCACATTTCCGACGTGTTAAATTATAAATTGAGGCATGTACAACTCATTTTTGAAATATTTTACTTAAATTGTAACATCATTGAGTAATGTATTAGTAGAATATTCTTCTTGAAAATTTCTCATACTTTGACAAAAGAATGCCAGATTGTGTGTTGCTGCCGTATTTCTTTTTACAATTTTAAAAATTTATAATAGATTAATGTTGCATTAGGTATGGTTTAAACATCGTATCCCCTTCCTTTTGCTATTGGCATCCTTATTTAACCATACATTTTCTGTTTGATGCTTAAAACTTAAAAATACTGGAAAATTACGGTAATTTTCGAAAATTACCGTAATTTACCTCGGTAATTTACCTCAGATGAAAATTATGGTAATTTTCCCATCTCTAGTCATAAGTATGTCTACCAGAAAGACTGCAGCGATATCCTTATGTCCAGCTGCCATTCAATTAGTAATAATCCACAGACGTCTGAGTAAGTCCATCGTCCTTCTTGGGAAAAGTTAGAGGACGTACCATAATGTCCATAGGGCTCAAAGTGTCATAATCCACTATTCAGCCATATTTACTACTCAAAAATGTTTTACCGCCTACAGGTTGCTTATTTGCACAAATGGGGAGTCCTTGGAATCATTGTTTTGTTGTGGCACAGCCAGAGTGGGCGAGTTCACTCTGCTTTCATGTTGGAGTTTATGCTTTATCAAGGGCATTTGTCATAAAAATAATTTAATAATCGGAAAGAAAGTGTACTGTTATAAACTGTTCTACAAAGTTGAATAGGCCTCCTTATGGGTGTTATTGGTTGATAGGGGTGAACTGGAGTATGTGGTATCATGTTGAGTGACGCAATGAAGAACTGAGGAAATCATGAGTACATAGGTTGAGTAGTTAAAATGGACTAATAAGCGACTGATTAAGCAGTAAATTAGAACATATTTGATATACAAGATTCTAGCGTCAAATTACATTGCATTTATTTCAGACGTCAGAAAGACAGTGAGCAAAGTTTAGAGCTGAGATATTATCTTTGGCTTCATGCTCTTATATGTAATTATAGGGGGTGGGTGACCTTGATTTGTTTTTCGAAAGGGAAAATTTAGAGTGAGCAAGAAGGTTTAGGGTAACCAATACTCAAGGGTCGTGACCTTGAAGGATGGGGCTCAGTGGGCAGGAGCCTTCGTGTTATCCCACGTTTTTAGCCTCCCATGAGAGACCTGGCTCCATGAACTTGAGACCTTTTGAACCCCTTGCCACTTTCACGTTCATTAATAATTCGTGCTTTTAGTTTTCAGATCCAACGACTTTTATTTCTCCGCCATGATGTTGCATCAGTCAGACTAAGGTTGAAACGAAATCGGGAGGATGACAAAAGAACAATGAAATGCATGGACTTATGAGAAATTTATTAGTGTATATACGGGCATGCCATGAATGTCCTAAATGAACATTTGACTGTCAAATTGTGCGGAAAAATTACTGCTAGCCATATAATTCCAATGACAGAGGACATGAGCACAAGTTTGTGCACGTATGCTGATATTGAAGCAGACATTTACCACTCGTAATGGTAAACGACCCCAGTGGGGGCTGGTGGTTGTCCACGCTAATACCGATTCATTTCACTTGTAAATCATTGGGTTTTAAATTGTTCTTTGGCTATCCCTCGCAAATTCAAGCTTCTCGTTATATGCCCTACACGTTATATGGGGCTTCTACTGTATATATTTATACAGAAGAGATGTGTATTAATGTAATATTTGTTTTATTTAAGGTTGAATGAGTTGTGCATTTATAATTTCTGGTTTTAGTTATGTCTTAGTGGGTAATTTTTAATGAATAGTTCTCTTATGAATAGTTAATTTGTCAGCACAGCTCCTTAAGGAAATATAGGTCTAGAATAAAATGCATGTATGGGAAGTTAATATTCACCCCTGGTTCTTACAATCTGGTTTCTCGTTGATCAAATTACAGGAGAAAACACTGACGTCAGCTGAAGAAAGAAAATTGCTGGAATTGGATGAGGCCCTTGAAGCAATTGATGCTGCCATAGAATATAAAAATGAGCTGATATGTGGACGGGAAGACAAACTGGGCTGTGTGAAGAAGACTGGAATTGAGGTTAATTTCTTCTTTCTTGAGCACACTTCCATTTTCAATCTTGAGCGTGGAGAGTTAAAACCAAATGTCATTATTTTTGGAGTATATTGTAAATAAGTCTATGATTGCTGAACACTCAAGAAAAAAATAACCAAACAAATTATATTCAAATTAATGTTCAAATAGCAACAATAATGCAGAGAAACACTATAATAAAAGCTCTCATTGGCTTATGTGCTATGGTCCTAGCTAGTTCTGTTGTGTTTAACTATATAATAATCATTCTAATGCAGTTTTATAAATAAATATTATGGGATATTATAAATATATGTTCTCCACATGAAATGATATTGACTTAGCCAAGATGAGTATGGGTATAGCCATGCACACTTTAGAAGAGATACAGTTTATGTACTAGATTCATTTTGTCTACATTTTGTTTTAATATGCTGAAATATCTCTTTCATTTTTAAAATTTAGTCACCTGCAATAGCTTTCTCTACATTATTAGGGAGGCTTTGATTTGCAGTGCTGTTTATGCTTTAAAGACAAAAACACTCTTAAAACTTCTTAAAGTTCATGAACTTCCTTTTTGTGTGTTTGAAATTAGGAGATTAATTTGGGGAATGGTTCTCCCATGACATTCAGCAAAGAAAAATCAGCTTCTGACCCCATATTTAAAAATTCAATGATAACAGTAAAGATATATAACCTTTGTATTGAGAGTATTATTTTTTTAGATTACTCAAGAGAATAAAAAACTGGTTCCAGCCACTCCTGGTGAAGTAGAATATAAATTTAACTCTATTTCAGCCATAGAGCAGCTTGCTAACAAGTTTTGTTGAAATACATACATGTCATTTTTAAGGGAATCTGTCCATTATAACATTTGCATTGTAAACACAGTAAGGTGATTACACACTTGATTATTGTCAACTGGAAGTGGTTTGGCTAAAATATGACTTAGCAGTTTCAACTTCATGTGTTTTTTCTCTTGCATCACTTTCATGGAAGCAGTTTTCATAATTTTTAGAAAATGATATTTTATTTCATCTCATAGAAGAGCATAGCACAAAACTTCTCATGCTTAAGTTTTCTTTTATTTGAAACCTTAATTTAACAATGCTGCTAACCTAAGCGTCCTAAAATATGCAGATTTTATCCTGTCAAGTAACTAAAGCAAATTTTTCGAATTGTTGGAAATGGTTTCCCATGTGGCCGATGAAGATGAGCCTGTGTAGCTTAAGTACGGAACGCCATTCTCCCAAGGCCAGCTTGTCAACTTGATGTGAAACGCACTAGAAAAGTAACTCCAGGGTAACTTAATAAAATTGTAGCAAAATCTAGAATTTTGGGAGAAGAAATTTTCACTACCTTGCACAAGCTCTGCAACAATGAAACGTGTAACATTCTGTGATGTGTTATGAAATCGTTCAAGGAAAAAATGTGAAATTTGAAATGAGGATACAGTGCTTTGCTGCAGATTAGGTTACCCTTGTGATACATTAAGGGATATGATATAATCACATTTCACTTGGCTATCCAATTGGTTAGTGAAATATTTCCTCATTGCACAATAGTGATTTTTTTCTGTGGGCTTAGTAACTTGTAGCATAGAATGCAATGTGTTTCATTATTACAGATCTGGTGAATGATAGTCCAAGGAAAATTTCTTCTTCCACACTTCACTGAAATGTGATGATAGTCTCATAGTTGTCGCTCTGTATCTTATGCAAGCTCCGGGACAATGAAACACATCTCGTTCTAAGCTACGAGTTATGAAACTCATCATGGAAAAATATGATTGTTTTAAAATCGTGAGGTAATATTTTGTCACTTGATCAGTTTATCCATTGTATATACATATGTACATATTTAGGATTATGAAAAAAAGAGGTAGAAAGTTGAGAGGTTTTCCCTATATGTCCATGGTCGGGACTAAGCCATCATTTCTATACCAAGAGGTTTACGAAAAAGAGATTCAGTAGGTCAAAGTTTTACTGTAATTTTATTTATTGTATAAATAATTTAAATTGCTTTCAACAACGATATTTCTACTCTTGTCTCCCCTGTTTTATGTCTTGTTATAATTATTATTGTCAGTATCAATTAAATCTGTGCTATGTCAATTACAGTTTCACCTTTGTCAAGCCTGTTAATAATTTCCTATTTGGTCTTCCAAAGTGTTGTATACCTCCTCATATTAGAATTACTGATTTTGTCCCTAATCTTGCATTTCTCAATCATAATGAGGGCTTCAAGGTATTTATTAGCTTAATTGCTAATACTTGGTGGCTTTCATGTCATTTCAAGCCTGAGCTTACTTAACCCTCCGCTACTCGCGTGTTGTCTGCTGGATGCCAGTCAATATTATTTTGTGTTCCTTCGGCTGATTTGTGCGTATAATAGTTTCTCCTTCTAGGTAGGTACCTTACTTATTTCGAATTTTCTACCTGTCAGTTAACTCATATCAGATAAATTTATAGCAGGGGTCCAAGCAAGGGTTTACGAAAGTTTCATGAGTCTGACAGACACATGCAACGCTGGCCACGTGACTGGATGCGTTACATTTTTTAAAATTTCTTTTTTCCATCAATTTCTCTGAATCTATGAATGTTATTTAATTTTATTGCAAATTATAAATATCTGTGCTTTTTTGTCCATAAAAATGCTATTTTTCCTCTTATTTCATTTATGTGGTTTACGACTTGAATTTTTTTATTTACTCTGGGAATATATCAAGAATTTACTGCTCTCGATGTCACCGGAGATCTTCATTCAAGGCTCTTATTTCAGCCACCCATCCATTGTGTGTTTTTTATGTGCAAATTAGCTTCATTTCTATTGATTGCAACCTGGGAAGCACCACGTGACCAGTTGCATGACATTTCAGCATTTGCCCTGCTACTTTGTTTTCAACTTGCAAATGTGCCAGACTTGTGTCTTCATCGACATCTTGATCATAACTTAGCTTATCCATGTCAATTTGGCACACCCTGATAGATGTCACGTCGGGAAACCATATCAGCGACTACTTTGCTTACTTTTCAATGTGCAATGTTAGTGAAACGCTCCAACATATCTACGATAATTTATGTTTTTCATTTCTATTTATCGCAGCAGGAGAGATGCCACATCAGTTCCTACAATATTGCGCTAATTTGTTTTCTTTTTGATAAACAAATTTACAGCTGTCGTAATTCTTCCATATAATTCTCCGAGTATTCCGCTATCGGCCTCTCATTCTCTGTCCATTGGTGTGTCAGAGCGGAACTTGTGACTGCAAGGAGCATCTGAATTTTCTCAGTAAAACTTGCGAGCGTAATGAGCTACTCTTGAGCGTGCTTCATTATTCCAAAGTGTAAGCTTCCATTTATATTGCTACGTATATGTTCACACAATTTATCTCGTTGTGGATGTTCGTTCCCTATTATGATGTTCCTCTTCTGGATTTACTTCTGTCCCTTAGATGGAGAGAAAAGAACTGTAAAACCTAATGAGGGAGGGAGATATTAACTATTTGCAGCGTCTTTTGATGGAATCAACAGATTCAGTAATGTCTGCAGTAGATGATGAGAGTGAAAATGAGGAAGATTCCCTATAGGAACAATTGCTAAACATCGATACGGAGCAAGAAATTATTAGTGAGGAAGAAAGTGATTGAGCCGATGGTAAAAAAATTTGTTTTCGGGAAAGACAAAACTATGAAGTGGGCATTGAAAAAAATCAGTGGCTACTGTAAGGGCTCGTCGTCATAATATTGTAAACCAAAATTCATGTGTGAAAGAAAGTGCTACAACCGCTAAGACTGTACTCGAGTGTTGGAGATGTTTTTTTACTGACAATCTGCTTTCTATTATTTTAACACTAATAAATTTGAGAAAAATCAACTTTGTTTTTTCCACAAACTTTATTCCCCTGGCACGACGCTCGTTTCACCACACTGTGGCATATTCATGTGCCTCTTTCCACAAGGTCAGGCCTGATGTCATCAGTTTTACTAATAAATTCATTGATTCCCAAAAAGTTCGTTACAGAAGAGAACGAGATTGTAAATTAGTGGATTTGAGTGAACTTTTGTTTGATTTGAAGGCTTTCTTTGGATAACTGTACATGGCATGTTTCCTTATGTATAGTAAACTGAATACAAGTGATTTGTGGTCTACTGATAGAACTGGTGTTGAATTTTTTAGATTGGTGATGTCTCATAAGCGCTTTCTCTTTATTTTACAAAGCCTTTGGTTTGATGACAAAGCAACTAGAAGCATAAGATAGCTAGAAGATAAACTTGCACCTATCGGAGAGGTTTTTTATATATGTATCTATGTATTTGTTCAAAATTGCCGTGAAAGTTATTCTTTAGGGAAATACGTAGCTATTGATGAGATGCTATCAAAATGCAGGGGAAGGTGTGGATTCATGCAATACATCCCGAGTAAAACCGGAAATTATGGAACTAAGATATTTTATTTAGTGAATTCTGAAGCATTTTATACAGGGAACTCAATTTGAAAAATATTTGAAATGTGGAGAATATTTTTCATGAGTAAAAATCATCAGGTCCACATACAAATTCGAAACCTAGGTCGTACGCTTAATAAATTTATGTGAAACTAATGAGTTATTCTTCTCATTTCGAAATGTTAAGATTTTTCCATAAAGTAAGTATGTGTTGAGAAGCAGCTGGTAGGCTCATTTCACGTAATTAATAGGGCCAATTATGTTGTAAAAAGGTTGGTTAGACCGATTAGTAGCAGTGGTTGTAATATAACCGCCGATAATTGGTTTACCAGTTACGAGGTAGTTTTAGATCTTCTAAAAGCTAACCTTGTGTATGTAGGAAAATTAAAAAAAAAATAAACGGGAGCTTCCACCCAGTTTTACATCCCCTCACAGTGGAGAAGCTTTCTACAACTCGTTTTGGCGTCGAGAAGCTACAACTGGTTTTAGCTTTGAAAAACATTGCACATTGTTATCATACATACCAAATACAAGAAAAAATGTAATTTTAATATCGTCTATACATCATGATTCCACAATTGATGAAACTACTGGGAATGTGAAAAAATAGAGATGGTGGCATTCTACAATGCAACTAAATCTGGCATTGACGTGGTAGGTAAGTTATGTGCGACATAGACATAGATTTGCAGAATTCTTCTTTACTCTTGTTTCATTATGTATCTTCAAAACATATTCAGTTGCATTGGAATAAAACACCATGCTGGAGATATTTCTGAGAGGCAGTTGAATTATTACAGATATGGTTTAGACACGCCAAAAACAGAACCTCCAGGACATAATGCTCTCTCCTTGAAACACTTTACGTGTATCCCAGCTCATAGGATGCACGGGTGTATGAGGGGCAATAATTTTTCAGGCTAGATTTAAGAATAAATAAATGATAATCTACATCTGTTAATGCTTACAATTTCTAGGAAGAAATTGAATTATTAACTTCCAGGAATAGCAACTGTATTGAATGTATTCATAGTAGAATACAGATACAAATGAATGAATGACTGAGAGTGAACCTTGAGCTTGCTGCTGCAATGCAGTCTGCAGTGAAAGTAGTGAGAGGGGCACCTCCCACTATAGCGCAAAAACAGATGCTTGGAAATATAGCTTTGCCCTCGGCCCTTTGAGATGCTACCCGATTTTTGAATGAGTTTTCAAGTTAAAAAAGTGTATCTTATAGGCCAGGGAATGGAGTATTCTCCTCCTAGAATACCTGTAATGGTCCTTGATTTTAATGGAAAGTGAAAATCCAATGGCCTCTTGTGTTTTTGAGTGCTTGTTTATTTGGCTCCCGACAGTTTGCTATTTAAGATAACTGCACATTCCACAAACATATTCCAAGTTATCGAAAACCCTTCAGAATTAAAGCTGTCTGTAGACAGATATATGCTTCTGACCTTAATAAGCTAGCAATTTGACAATACCAAGGTAGAGGGTGACTAGTTTATGAATTCACTCATGACTAAATACTCTCTTATTGAATATGTGATTCCTCCAAGTGTTTTATTGCATGTGTTTTTTGCTCGCAGGATGAAGACTTATTAATGGCTCGCCTCATGAGTCTCTCACCAATGGAAACGAGGACTCTTTTGTACAAATACTTCCAAAGGGTGATTGATCTGAGGGAAGGAGGCAGGAAAATGGAAGTTCAGATTGCAGAGCTGGATGTAAGTCAAAGTTACCCTCTCTTTTCCATCTAGGAATCACTGGATAAAGGTTCGATACATGCTTCATCAAATCCTGTACATTATATCCCATTTTTCCTAACTTCTGTTTTATTATTCACGTCATTTCCAAAAATTATGGTTGGTAGCATTATTTGGGAATTTCAAGTAATCAGTTAGGATGCTGAGATTTGTTACATGGAAAAATGTGAACATAGTCTTCTCTTGGAAAGTCTCTTCATAATTTCCTAGAAAAAATCAAGTTTTTCTTAGAAAATTTCTAAGAAAAAATGAAGTAATGGAAATTTCTTAGAAAATACATTTCTTTTACTTTACCTTCTTGGGCTGATCTCTTGGCCTTTGGTGCCTCTGTGCAAAAACTGTCTCCGGCTGATATATCAACTAGAATCCATATAAATATAAATTTTTTTATTTTTATTACGTTTAATATGCAATCTAAATGTGTTATTTTTCACTATTCAACTCTTACAAAGTTCATTTTCCTAGTTTTTGAAACTTAATCTTATTAGTGATAAGTAAACAGTAGACCTGGCTAATCCAGACCTGGGTAATCCGAAACATAATCCAGGCAGGTCTTTGGTGTGTTGTGCGATCGATTACTATTCTCTTTCACTCAGGAAGTTGCACCAGTTCATGTTGTCTCTTCTCATTTATAAATGTGCCAAAAATTGACCATTAAGATGGTGGTATTAGTTACGGCCAGTGAAGTTGTGACCGCCGTGGTATTCTTCATCTCCCTTTCCTAAAGCTCTAGATTGGTTAGTATGGTCAACGATGTGTGTGCCAAATGCGCAGCCCCATCCAGTGCATGGGAAAGATAGGAAGTAAACATTTTTTTAGTGTAAAAAATTTAATGCATTGCATTGAAGTGAGTTTGAGCTAAGTTATTCGATAAATTGTGATATTGCCTTCAATAGTACAATGTTTACATTCCACATATATTCCCCAAATGCAGCAGTTAGTGTGTAAATGGGGAGCCTAGCAGACAACTCAAACAACAGCCGATAATAGTACATGTCTCAGTCTAAATGTTGGTTTGTTTTTGTCACGTTTGTATGATTTTCTGAGCTTAGAGGATGATTTATAGGAAGCGTTAATATGCTGGACCAATCTGTATTTTGTCACAGTTGGGATAGAAGGCTTGTCATACAAACACTTAATTTTGTATGCAACTGTCGTGGCTACTTTGAAAAAGGTCACACTCTTGTTGTTTGTTTCAACAGCCAAGTTAAATCTCTCTTGAAAGCAGAAACGGAGAACATCCTCATGTGTTGGTAGCTCGCGGGTGGTCAAATATAGGGCATTCAAAATCCTTTCTAGTTATTACACCTCCTATCTTCTGTGGCGCACCCATCATAGCAGTAATTCACTAGCACTTGTAATCACTAACATATAATGAAAAAGCACACGTTGCAAACTAAATTGACAAGAGAACAGTAATGTGCTAACACAGGAACGTCTACAGCAGACTGACAGTTGACGATAAAACACAAAATGGTGGAAGGTGGTCAGATGCACGTGCAGCCACAGAGAAAGTTCGAGCGCACTCCTGCGTCTCGTTATACTGGAATTAGTCACTTTTGATGCAGCTGCGCTACCGGTTAGTATTTAAATATGAGGGTTATTTTATTGTGCCTTTTTTCTAAGCACCTCTAGGTACAGAAATGTAACTGTAGCATCTCAATTAGATTTGTTATTAAATCGTTATAAATTGTTAAACTTTGAAATTTGACAAAAATTGCATATTTTTCCCTTTTTTTCATAGCGTTGCACGACCAAATGATATCATATAAATATAATTTATATAATTTTAAGTCATTTATAAATAATTGGGAAATCGTTTACGCGATATAGGACTTTAGTCATACCACCCTTACATACTTACAAAAAATATTGAAAGTTTATGGTTTTAAACGATTATTATCAAACTTTAACGGCAATGCACAACCGGAAGATATGTAATAAAAAATCTTTTTTATATTATTTTTTTCTTGTCTATATCATTGGCAACTTTTGTGTGCTATAGCATTCCGAAATAAAATACTTTATTTTTTTCAAAACACCCTGCTGTTTACCACTTAAACTTAAAGATGTTTTATTTCAATGAAGCTGAAAATAAATATTATAAATTAAAACTGGGAAGTACTCCAGGGTAGCACTACTAATGGTAAGGGCAATTAGGTTTAATTGAAGGAAACAACATGAAATACAAATGCCAAGATAATGTTGTATTCCATCAGGATGGAAAACAATGGTATTAATTTCATACAGAACAAACATTACTAAAATCATTCACAATTCCCTGCGTAGTTGTACTATGAATGAGGAATACGTTCAGGAAACAAGTGGACAAGCAACAGCCAAAAAGCAAGGAAGAAAATAATGAGCAGCTTCTTCTTTCTCATTAAAGTCATTCTTCAATGATGCAAAAACAAAAATATCCATATATTCATAATGAATAAAGACACTTGGTAATCTTCCACAGATTTATTTCTTTGACACGACGTGTTTCACCACACTGTGGCGAAAAACCCTGCACATGATTATGCCACAGTGTGGTGAAACGCGTCGTGTCAAAGAAATAAATCTGTGGAAGATTACCAAGTGTCTTTATTCATTATGAATATCGAGAACTTCCACCATATCCAGCCTGAAACACTGGTATTTATCCATATATTCAATTCTGCTAGTATTCTTGACCTTCTGATTCCACCTTTTTACATCCTATATAAGAAAGAAAACTAGTGAAAAAAAAATTATATCAGGTTAGCATGCATATTATGTGTATGTAGGTAGAGAAGACGACTCATAAAACTAATAACAGCAAACCACTCTGAAGGCATTCAAGTTATGAGATATGTATCCAACTTGTAAAGTAAATATTGGCAGAAATAAAAAAATGAACAAACAAATCCACACGGAGAGTATAATGCATTATAACATCAATTGAGCAGTTAGCAGCCTTAACACTCAGGGAGCATAGCATAAAATTCCATTGAAGCAGGCATTAAAGCTAAGTCAGAAATTAATTTACATCAATAATTACCCCAAATCTTTTTTCTCCTCAACACCAGCAATGGCATAATAGTAATAATCTTTAAAAGAAACTTATTTAAGTGGTAACTCTGAAGAATATATACCGTATTTGCACGAATCTAAGATGATTTTTTTTTCCCTTCCGGGCATTCAAAGAAAAGACAGTTGGAAGCAAAATCCATGACTTGTTTCCCATTTCGTGGATTTCCAAAAAAGGAGGGTCGTCTTAGAATCGGGTTAATCTTAGATTCGTGGAAATGCTGTACATATTTTACCGATTACTGAGGTCCATTGGTGTGGTTCAAAATTTCAAAGTGTCAAAAATTTAAGGTCTTGAAACTTAAATCTTTTCCTTTTGATGCCAATATAATGTATGCAAAATTTGGAGCCAATCAAGAGAGGTTTTAGATGGCTTTTCTGGTTTTGTCATTTGGAACCAATTTTACTGCATGTGGGTTGGTTAGCCCCACACGCAGGAGTCCACCATTAGCTGGCAAAATGAGGCACCACCAGCCTCCCCGTGGCATACCTGTTATGCAACAGGGAGGCTGGTGGTCCGGCTTTCTTACCCTTATTATTATTACTGTGGATACCTTAGTGGAGACCCAGTTTGAAGTTGTGTTTGTCGGTGAAATGGAATGTTTTTACAATTTATTTTGTTTTTGTGACATTTGTGCGTCAAAACACTGTTCACAATTTTTCAGTCTCAAACAGAAACTCAGTCTTGGAAAATTCATGCATTGAGCAATGCTCTACAGCAAGCCCATGTGGAAATGGATCAGAGGGTTGTAGTGATGCAAAAGGAGCACCAGGAAAGAGTTCACCTCTTGCTGCGTCATTTTGCTGAGGAATCAAGTGGAGGATCTGGTGCCGACTCATCGGCTCTCTGGGACCTCAAGAATCAACTGATCAAGTTCAAGCGGGAGAATAAGCATCTGAGGAGAAGACTTCTCGAGGTTGAGTCTGCCCTGCAGATGACTAATGGAGGTAAGTGGCAATCATTCATCCTTTCTTTGTCTCCACATTTGTTTGAAATTTGCTTAAATGTCTGTTCTTAATTTTCTTTTGGTGAACAACTTGAAAATTCTTGCAAAGTTTTTAAATGACCTCAGGCATGGAGAAATATAAGAATGCAACCTCAGACATGGAGGCTCTTATAAATACTTTCCATAAATATTTTCTGTCAAAGCATTTCAATTTATTTCATTTGTACATAATTCATGCATAATGTATGTAAAATTGTTCTGTAAAATGCTTTGGTCACCGATTGAAGAATTAGTCTGAGAAATAAATAATAGACAAGGGCGTAACCGGGTGGGGGGGGGGGGGTACGATGGAGAAAAAGCTCAATTTTTAATACCCTACATTCAAATTTTGATATATGCAAATGAAGCATGGGTAATCAGTTTTGATGTAGTTAAAGTCCTTATTAAAGGTACGTTTTCAAAAGAACAACTGTGGCGATCATCACTGGTAAGAGTCACCGTGGGGAGGGGCACAAATACTAATCCCCCCTCCAAGAGCTTTCCTTGGTTACGCCCATGCTAGAATATGAGAATACTATAAACAATGATCTTCCTCAAAATTATATTTTAAGAAAATTATAAAAACATAGTTCTCATCCCTACAGAGGAATACATACTTATCTTTAGTTTCATTTAGTAAGTTATTAACAAACAGTCTCAGGGAGAATTTTGGTGACTTCTTCTTTTTCATTATTTTGAAAGGAGCGCATCATTGTGGAAGGATTGAATACCACTGGCAAATTAGTTCTTTCTTTAAGAAACATTTTCACTCATTGTTTCTTACAAATCTCTGGTATTTTGTTGTGTTTATTCAAAATAAAATCTTTAATAATCTTTAATAAAATTAAAAAAAAATCTTGAGGGTTTTTTTGTATGCTTGGTTTAGTAGATATATTTCATCAGTAATTCAACATTATTTGTGCTTTAATTTCCTACAGAAATTGTTTGCTATGTTTTTTGCCCATCTTTTGCAGCCTATGAAACTCGTGCTCTGCATCTTGAAAGTGTTGCTCCTCAACATAGTTTGATCAAGCGTTTGCAAGCTCCTGGAGCTGTCAGTATCCCGACCACCAAAGTGACGAGGGAGAGGAACAAGCTCATCATTCAGCAGCAGAAACCTAACAGGTATTGAAGTTGTTGATTATTTGGCTGTCAATGTTAAGCCCATAGCCAAATGGTGGTTAATATGCATTCCTATTGATATCCTGGACCCTTTTGGTTTGGAATTTGGGGCTTGCACCTAGCTCAATGTGGGTTAGCAATCAGTGGGTTTGATCTCCAATCAATGAGCAATGCTTTCATGCTGAGAATGATGATGTTAGAACTTGCCGTCTTGATGAGCCTATGTGAGTGTTAGGTGACAGTCACTGTGCTATTACTATATACAGTCTATAGGAATTGACCTGTACATTCTTTACCCTTATAATTATTGAATATCAAATCAACTCCAGCTTCTGTGTTGTGAGACAGTTTGAGAAAAAATGAAATTTATTGCTGACAGACAATTCCGAATTGGCTCAAAAAACATAACAAACCTATCGATTCAGGGCATCAAAAAGAGTTCATCCTCTCACAATGGGCAACCATGGGACCACAATCCTTAATGTCTTCAGTGTATTATCTATAATATAGTAGAGCTTTTGCCACTGAGTTACTGAGTACCTGTTGTTATGATATAATTTCATTAAAAATTTGCAAACTATTATCAAAATTCTGTAATGAGGACCATGAATCGAGAAATTTATTATTTGAATTTCTTTTATATGTCACAATTTATTTACCAGCACAGCTAATCTGACCCTCATTTTGGAAGAACTACTTAGCTGCAGAAGACTGGTAGTTATCTTGGGGCATACTTTTAGGCTCTGCATCATGTCTAATTTATGCAAATTATTGAATTATTCCTACTTAATTGAGGGCTGTTCTGGGCAAACCTTAAATGACAGTAATTGAAAATATGTACAATAAATCATATCAAATCCTAGTACAGTAATGGGAGTGCAATTCTGACTTACCACTTATGTATTTTTACAAAATATACAGGCTTAAAAATAATATTAAACCCTGGCAAATTGGGAAAAAGCGATGTGCGACTATCTTCCGAAATACTGGAATTTCCCCAAAATATTAAAATGACTGTAGCTTTTGACCAATTGAAGATACAATATTAAGTAATATCTCATTTTAAAGGTATATACATTGTCTACAACTTTACTTGTAGAACTTTGCTGTAAAACTGAAAGCTGAACTGCTAAAAGGAAAAGTTTGTCAAAAAACATGAGGAGATTAGGCATTTTGCAAACCATTTGCAATGTTTGATAGCACATATCTCCATAACTATGAGTGATAGAAGAAAATGCATGAGAAATTATCTTGTAGGAAGATTTTGTCAGCTTTAATTTTAAAAAGAATAACTTTTTCGTCACGACGCACTGTTTTCGAGATATATCTGAAAAACAAAAAAAGGGACCTTCTGCACCCCTCCGTTAAGGGGGCTCACCTCATTGGTGCGATGACTTTTAGTATGTTTACTTCTTATATGCTCCAAACACATCCCTGAAGTTTCGTATCTGTCCTCTTTCATGTCTTCTACACCCCCCTTTTGGTCATTCATTGACTGGACTAATAGGATGAGTAGTCCACTGCCATCTGTTGGTGGAGTTCTGCCGGTGCAGACAATAAGGGTGACGGAAAATTTTGGCAGTTTCCAGTACTTTATTTTCTATGTTCGTGCTCTGAACACAGCTTCATTACCATGGAAACAGTAGTAACCAATCACTTCCATTGCAATTGTTGGTTTTTTATGGTTCCTGTCATCATTAATTCAAGTCAATTTAGACATTTTATTGTTGGAATTTTGATTCAAATTAGGCCTAATGAGGTCAAGAGTAGTGAGTCGTTTAGTTTACTTTCTCTTGGGGATATGTTTTTTCAAACATTACCATGTGGCATCATGATAATTCTGCCAGGAATGTTCAAAGGCATTTTTGAAATAGTGCTGTCTGTTGGGCAGTGTGAAGACTTTTGTTTAAAGAGGGAAGATGTTGGCTGTGTTCCATTAAATTAAATTAAAAATTCAAGTCCAGTAAAAATAAAAAAATGGGAAATTGGTCTCAGCTTCTCATATTATAGGAAATAGCATATGGCATTGTGCTTATCTTTATGAAATCTGTTTCATGGCTGGTAAATGTGAAACTAGTTGGATTCATACATTTTGTTTGAAACTCGCAGTGTTTTTGCAATGGAGTGAGATGATTGTTTCTCACCTCGGGGAAAATTCCGAAGTTTCATTATTCTTCTAATTTTATTCTAGCTCTAATTTCTGCATTCATTTTTATGACTCTATATTAGCTTATGCTAAGCTATGTTTGTCAAGTTAAGTCAAGTTTGAGAAATTTAATGAACGAGGAGAATGGTCTTGTGCTTTCATGCAGAGGGTTGCTACTCACCTGAAAAAGTCATGTAAAATGAAAATGGGCGTGGGAAACTTGAAAAAGCCTTGGGGAATGAGAAATTAGCATTTCTGAGTCAAAATCTGATTGTTTTCAGTAAGTCATACCATTTTAGGCACACACTGTTGCAGTGTGGGCTTGGGGTTTTTCGTACCTTGCCTGGAGGAGGTGGTGGAGCTCTCATTTGGTGTGCTAACTATCAACTATGCCCATGAAATAAACTTTCAGGTCGTATGCATTACACCCATGCTGAAGAAAGTGGAATATATGTTTCTCTTCTGATTGTGAACAGGTGATTCGTGGCACCAGTCATGGCAGACATCCAAGAATAGTGGACCAGAATCAGAAAGGAAGCCCCCAATCAAGGAGGAAAATCCCCCCCACATAATGGTAGTGGTGGTGCTCTGTGGGACTATGTGCTGTGCTCCTATTCTGTTGTGCCTTCACATGGACAAAGTAACATTTTGGCCTGGATTGAGCTTGGAGTCTTGGAATACCATAATCTCTGGTCCGTGGCAACCCTGTTATTCTTTCAATAATGAAACCCCAATACTTTAAAATCTGGGACTAGGCGCAATCCTTCACTGTGCCATCGAGAAGTAGCTCTAAATTTTGTCCCCAGTCTTGTGCCTTCAAATGAAAGGAATGAAAGTACCACGGCCATAATGAAAGACTTGGCTATTGGGCATGATTTTAGACATTTTTTCCTGATGTTAGTCAGCCTATGTTGCTGTCCAGTGGATAGTTACAAATGCTATCAGGATCAACACCACTTTATGGTCCCGTACGTGTCCCTAAATTTCTATTTTGTATTTATTTGAGAAGCATAGTTTGAAGAAACTACTTTCAGTTAAAATAATTTCATCTTAATGCTGCTGGGAGGGTTTTGAGCTTCATACCATAAATTTATTACATCTCTTAGATTTATTACTGTGCAGAATCAAGTAGATAAAATGTTCCTTGTGGAATGGCCTTTCTTGAAAACTTTTTATTGTGTAGAGAACAATGTTTTCTGTCTGCTCTTTTATCTACAAAATGTTTGAGATTATTCATCAGACCCGTTTGCATGACTGTATCTAAAAACAGCTGAGAGTGCATTGGATAGAGTGCTATTTCTTTTAACTCTTTCAGTTTTAAAGACAGTATTACTATGTCAGTCCTCCAAAGGTGAGTTTACAATTGAGTGCTATGTTGGCACTGTGTAAAGAATTGAAAATTTATGGGATATAATGGAGTAAGTAGGTGAGGAGAGGAGACTCCAATAATTTTTCCTGATAAACCTCCGAAGAAATTAAGCCTTGAGCAATGGCCTTTTTGTTTTGAAAGCCATGTGTCCATTGCTGTCAGCAGTGGAGTATGAACAAGCTTTTATGGTTTACCTGATTATGTGACCTAAAATATTTTATTGAAGCAAAAATGTCATGTTACTTTGAGGAAAGCAAGCTCTTAAAATCATGGAGTGAAGTAATGAAGTCTTACCACTGATGTTGCAGAATGCATGGGGAATGACATTGTGTATGTTTACCAACATTTGTAGAATGATGAGTTTGCCTCTGGGTAAAAAACAGCTTAACTCTCGAGTATTAAATTGAAACTCAGTGTTCAATTTAGTTGGTAAAAAATCAACGTTACAAGAGTTTCGTATCAAAATGTTTTCCTTAATCATTTCCCTACTTACAATATTTGAAAAGAATAAAAATTCTTCAACTGTATTTTGGTTGAAGAGGGCAATTTGCCGATATTCTTCTGGAAGAAAAACCATGTCAGTTTCCATCATGTTGGTGGTGTTAGTGCTGGTGGCTTGCTCTCATTGAGATAAGTGTTTTAGGTGTATTAGGTTGAAAAAAGCAGTCCCAGCCATGATTTTTTTTCTGAAATTATTTCATCATCAATTCTTTTGGCTATGCAGTCATGGGAGTTCAGAATAATCAGACATTCGTTACAGAATGCTGTAATCACAGAATAATCTCACCTGTACTTGTCATTGAACACCTTGAGTGTTGATCATTTAAATAGACTTCTATTTTTAGAAACTGATGATTTTTAAAAACTATTTGAAGTCAATATAAACAATAAGTATATGAGGTATAAACTTATATACTCAAAGTGTTGATGATAAATTAATTATGCTGCGTTTAGCATTTCATAATTCAAGTAGTCATGTTATGAACTAGATCGCTTTCCTGAACACCCATTTAATATTTCTATGATGTTTAGATCATTTAAGAAATGTATTATATTCAAGAGAAATGCTAGACAAATAAACTGCATTGCTTTTTCATGGGTAGTAACTATGATTACTTAAAGTTACTTTTTTAACATGAGTAAATTTTGATAAATTATTCATTATAACAGTGCTGAGGTGTATCTCGGTAGTAGTTGATAAGTAATTGGGTAATTCCATATGAGGATGACCAAAAAAAGACCGAAATTGCCGTTGACTTCTCCTATTTCAACCAAATTGGCAGGATGTATTTTGTTTTACTACTATGTTGGCCATGCCCAATTGTTTAGCCAAATATGCATTTGTTGCTTAGTTACGGGAGTATGAGGAATTGAGCTTTGTGCATATTTGTTTTTGATTTGTCATTGATGTCTCCGAACATATAAAATTTATTTCTGAGTATAAGTGCTTGTGTGAAAGAGAAATCAATGGTGCTTAATATAATGATGTTATTGATTTAAGAGTGTGCTATTTAGTGCTCAAATTTTAATTTTGAAAACCAATTGCATTTTTTCCAAAACGCATACCCCTTCGATTTTTCTCATTTTTTTATACTTGGTAGCTAAATACCTTAGCTAGGCATCGTTGAAGTTTTGCAATGGTAAATAACTTTTTTAAAGGAAGAAATTAATTTTTATGTGTTGATATCTTTACTTTTCATTTCAAAGTTCCACGGCGTCCAAGGCTGGGAGGATGGTGATTTTACACCAGCATACGGTCCTACGTCATTTATGTATTAATAGAATTCAGGGGGCTTATTTAGGGTGAAAAGCAAAGAATTGGAAAGTACCAAATCACAACAATGCTGTTGCAGTGAAGTCTCCATATTAGAATCCCAAAATTTGTTCTTGTGCTTTTCACATGGAGCCACTTGGTAAAAATCCTGCAGAACCACGGAGTGAACTTAGTTATTAAAATTTTTTTAAAACCACTCCCCATCTTTGTTGGCAATGAAATCACCCTCATAGCCACTTATTTTAAGATATCCAGGACCATTTCATAAGAAGAGTGATATCCATTACCACTGTTCCTAGGCTCCACTAATACACCAGATTCCATTGTAGCAATGCCATTACATTCAAACACTGCCCTTTAAGGTATTAGTAGTCACTGTAAATATCATGCATGACTCCTCTACTATGCACAAAATGGAATGCAGCACACCTTTGTAAGCCATTCATGAGAATTGTTTTCCTATAGGCAGTCTCTTCAGTATTAAAATACATAACACTAGTAATTCTTTTCCCAAATCCTATTCAGCTTACCTCCAAGGAATTGCAATTTCAAGTTGTAATGATAATATGTACACACTTTGTGTGCGTGCCTGAGGCACTGATTAGAACCTACAGATTCTGGAGGCCAAAAGTCTGTAAGTTTTATGAGACTTACCTTTTCGTTTGGATGTCTTTCATGCAAGTTTGTATATATTTCTTGGTCTATTTCACTTGATAATTCTTTCTACTCCCCCATACACCCTTAAAACCCTTTGTGGGATATTTCTCAGTAACAAGTGAATTTATATGCTAAAAAACCCTTATTTTGATTAATGCTTCAGGAGAAAGCATTTGACCTTTTTTTCCTGTGAAGAGCAAAACATTCCCTGTCCAGGTAAAAAAAAGTTCTTGGTTTTCCTAGTTTAACAGGCAGAGCCAACCTTTTATTGGATTTTGGCACAACTACTTGATTTTCAAGAACATCCTATTCCTGAAATTTTTAACTAAATTGTAAAATGGAATCTTTTATTACCTCTCTTATTTCATCTTTGCATTTTTGGCCGCTATTAAATCAGTGGTCATGAACTCTTGTGTGTTAGATTTGAGGACTTCTTCTTCTGTAACTTCTCTACAGTTCCCGAGGACTGATGTAGAAGTAGTATCCCACATCAATTCAATTGTCGGTCATTGTCACACAATTTTTTAAAACTCAACAGTGAATTTATAACTACTCAACTCAACAGTTAGCTAACTTGAAAGTTTTATGAAGTCTGTCCAGAACTGAGTCTCTGGAGAATATTTTCTTCCGTTACTTTCAGACACCTCCCCTGTTTCTGTGGTACAAACAAGACGGTATCTTTACCTAGTTGATTACAGAAAGGACCTCATCAGGCTAGCGGCTGTGATCTTGCTTTTTTTTGAACTTTTGGATGCAAATTTAAAACCAAACACGTAGCATAGCTAAGATATCTTGCTATAAAATATTAAAAAATGAGCAAAATCGAAGGGGAATGTGTTTTGAGAAAAATGCAATTGTAGTTTTCAAAATAAAAATTTGTGCACTAAATCTAGGCAATGGTTGCATATTTTGAAAAACAATTGGGCATGGCCAACAATGTTGTAAAATGGGATCGTTAAATTTGGTCGTAGCATGAGAGGTCAAGGGAAACTTGAATGAAGTGATGTGGAATGGCCTAATTGTGTAAAATGTGGTAATACTTCTGCAAATGTTTCAAAAGGAAGTACAAGTATTTTCTTTTTGCATTTTTGTGCTTGTTTTTTTTTTGTTTTTCTTGAAAATTTTTTATAATCTAAAATTTAATGTGACATTGGTTACATTTATGAAATTATTTCTGACGTTACAATTTCAGTTTTTGTGTGTTGGACTGGTGCTCATGTTTTTTTTCTAAAGGCAAAATGCCAGATTTAATGCAAGTGAATATATAGACTTTTAAAATAATACTTGGAATAAAATACTCAGTGTATTAATAATCTTCATTGTGTGGCTTGGTACTTGTGAGCCAGACTTAACTTGATTGATTGAATTTTGTACTCTGTGATTTAGATAAGTGTGTTACAATGTAATGTACATGAATATTCAATTGTTGTTGATCTAGTGTTGGCGGTTTGTACTCCACTAATATTTTTGGAGTTTTTTCCTACCGTTGCTGTAATTGCATAGTGTACATATTATTTTTGTATAAGTTTTTTCCTTTCATTTTGTACAGATTGCCCTCGGTATTTAATTCCTGTGCATTATAAAATGCTATGTAAATATATTGTGGTTTACTTTTGTACTGAAGGAGAAATGAGTTATTTTATTGTTTTTCCGTCAAGCATTTTTGACATTATTTGTTGAATTCAGACCATTAAACTCAAAAAGTGGTCTTTTGAGTATCTGAGTTCTTGAACACACTTGTGACCTGCCCAAGTATACCTTGGGCTGCTTGATTGAGTGATTGACTATATATAGCTCCAATATATTCATATCACAACCAGAAATATAGCATATTTTAAGCAGTGTTAGAATAATAATAATATAATGATAATAATATAATGATAATAATAAATTTTTTATATGCTTCGGCATTCAAATAGAGTAGATGGTATGAATTCCTCCGCAAGTAATAGAAAAGTGACTTCTGGTAAATAGAACAACTTAAAACTAACATACATAAATAATAGATCCTGGGGCTTTAGACACCCCTTAAGGATAGCCTGATTTCGGGCGTCATCATTTAACAGGATGCCTGTTCACAAAAATAATCTTAGCGACTAAATAAGAGAATACTCACTCAACTAGCAACATAGAAAAAATGAAGGAAAACTATTACTAACCCTTTCGCACTGGTCAAATTCTCATGGAAATATCTTAGGTATCCTTAGCTTCATGGGAGAGACTGCTCATCTCTGTATGCAGGTATTTCGAAGGGAGTATTCACTCCCCTGTACAGACCCTTCTGTCCCTTCCTTCAGCAACTGGTCTCGACCCTCCGTCTCATTAGCAGACCCTCTTACAGCATTGAGTTGCGGTAATTTTTTTTTATGCACAGTGATATTTTTAAACAACCATTTATTGCAAGCGCGAGTGAATTGATGCCTGGAATGAATTCTTCGTGTTTATTTGATCGTTTTAAAATTTTAAATTAATTTCTAGCTGTTATATTAACGATTTTAGGATATTATCAGAAAGTAATGATTAAAAGAAAGCAGAAGACAACTCCGCTTATATAAGAGCTAAAATTTGGCTCAAAATTTGGAAACACACTGCTAAACGCGAGTTCATTTCAATGTTTTATATTTTTGTATAGTCAACGAGTGCTTATTTAGAAAATCCACTGCACTTACAATTAGTGACAGTGGACACATGCTGAGAGAATGGCCGCTATAGGGCTCGAGGGTCGAGCGAAGTTGCAGAGGGAAGGGTATTGCCATCTACTGAGAAGGGACTCGGAAGGGTTGAAGGAACACCCTTCTCAAATGCTTCAGCGGTGGTCACTTTCCCACCGTCCATGACATCTATAGGTGACGTCCGTTCTTTTGCATTTAGAGATCTCTGACGTCTATGGTAGACATCCATTCTTTTGCATAAAGAAAACCCCAACTCCTGTGGGTGACATTCGGCATGAAAGGGCTAAATATCCAAGCAAAATGTTTTCATGAATAACAAATCAAAAGCAGTTTGCTATACCACTAAGAATATCGTTGCCTAGCATGTAAGTGAAAGCTAATTTTTCACAGCAAGAAATAAGAAAAAGCTTTCTAAACTTATATGATTCAAATACCATTTTCTAATGTGCCTTGAGTGAGATTTAATATCACTAATGTTCTGAATGTTTTCCAGTAACATTGAATATTTCAGTCCCATATAAACATAGCTGTATTTATGTGTGTACTGTTAGGGTGGGCCTTGGTAATCCATAACTGTTTCTCCTTTTCAGTGATTTTAGTATTACTACCCCACCTTCCATTAATAGCTTTCAGTATTTGATAACAATTTAGCTGCCTTAAAGGAAGTGCATGGTGCTGTGGGAGTATTTGGAAGGAGGGATCATATGCGTTTTTCCCACTACTTATATTTACTACCATGGGTTAATATAAAGTAAGCTAAAGTATAATAAATTTTTCTTATCAATTTTAAAGAACCCTTGTGAATTGAGTGCCTTAGGTTACTCTGGGGAGGGGAGGTGGGAAAGTCACCCCACGGAATGCGAGTTTCTCCGTCGATCAGCGAATGTGCAATTTTCATGTGAGACTCTGTGGGTGGGTGGGGAAGCAAACCCGCTGCAGTGGAGTGGGGACAATGATATTAACAGTTATTAGGCTAGACAAACAGATTTATTTAGGTGCAAACTTTGAGGGTTCTTCTGAATTGAGATAATGACAAGAATTACGCTGATAATCTTTTCTTCTTAGTGAAAAGGTGAATAAACAGCTTCTCAGTGTCTGTTTCTCTCCTTTGGTCACCTATGCTTCAGCAAGACATACTAACAGCGCAATTGGTGCTTCACACGTGCCGTACTCTCGGCGACAAGTACCTATTCTTAGCTATTTCATACCATCATTTTGCTTACATTTTAACCTTCTCGCGGGTTAAATAGCGACCTTTTGATAACACTTTTCAAGGCAGCAGTCCAAAATGTGGGGAGGGGAGAGAACAAAGTAGATGAGCGCAGTACCTTGCACCGTGATTCATGGTTTATTTTTAGAATTTAAAAATGAATATTAGTTGTTCCAATTGAGATTAGATAGTTCTATTATACCTAGGTTGGGTACTTTATTTGTCTTATTTCAACCTATACCTAAAAATAAACTCACTCAATTATTAAGCAAATATGTTTGAAGTGAAAGTTTCATTTATAGAGACAGTATTACATGTCGGGGGGGGGGGGGGGGGGGAATACGGTTGCCAACGAAGTGGGGGAGGGGGTAAAAAAATCATCGGAAACGGTAACGTAGTTTATGTACAACCACTTATACAGAGTGCCCCATTGATTGTGTGTCATTTTTGACTTATAATTTCAGACTCTTTCTTGTCACATGGATGAAATTTGGTACATAGGTAGAAAAAGGTTGTAAGTTTTTGTAGAGTGTGAGCAAAATGTTATAAATACGACCTTTTGACCCCAGAAATAGGGTCAAACCAACAATCCCAATTTTTCCTTATGGGCTTTCAATGTTAAATTATTCGAAATGCAAAAAAGTCGGAATTTCTTTGCGAAACTTTCAATTAATATGTTTTTGGGCACGAGGATCACAATTTCTTTGTGAGACCTTCAATTAATATGTTTTTGGGCACGAGGAACACAATGAAAAAACTTTCGAGTTCAAAAATGCAACCATGATCCCTGAAGTGGCACAGTCAAGGTCACAGGGGTGACAAAAAGCGAATCGCCTCTAAAAACCTGTCGAATCATAGGTTTAAAAAGGTGCCGAGGTCGATGGTAAAGTCTTCAGATCCCTAATGTCATCCCTTGACCTTCAAGGGTCACTCAGGGGTCACTGGGGTGACAAAAGGTGAATCAGGGCTACAAACATCGAACCATAGGTTTAAAAATGTGCCAAGGTTGATGGTGCGGTCTTAAGATTCCTATTGGCATCCCTTGACCTTCAAGGGTCACTCAGGGGTCAAAGGTCACAGTGATGATGAATAGCGAATTGGGGCTACAAACCTGTCAAATCATAGGATTTAAAAGTTGCCAAGATTGATGTAAGGTATTCAGATTCCTCATGTCCTCCCATGATCATCAAGGGTTACTCAGGGGTCAAAGTTCACAGCGGTGACAGATAGTGACTAAGGGTTACAAACGTTTTGAATCATAGATAACAAAATGTACCAAGGTCGATGGTAAGCTCTTCAGATCCTTCTTGTCGTCCCTTGACCTTCAAGGGTTACTCAGGTATCATAGGTCACAGGGGTGGCAAAAAGCGAATGGGAACTACAAACCTGTCGATTCATTGGTTTAAAAAAGTGCGAAGATTGATTGTAAGGTCTTCAGATTCCTCTTGTCATCATATGACCTTCAAAGGTTACTCAGGGGTCAAAGGTCACTGGGGCGACAGATAGTGAATCGGGGCTAAAAACGTTTCGAATCATAAGTTTAAAAAGGGGCCAAGGTTGAAGGTTTTTAGATCCTTCTTGTCATCCCTTGACCTTCAAGGGTGACTCAAGGGACACGGGTGACAAAAAGTGAATCGGGGCAGCACAAGTATCGAATCGTATCGAGTCCGCCGTCACAGAACGCAAATTCAGCGTTTTTTCGAGGAGTTTTGGGATAAAAACTTCTTCAACGTTAAACACCACAAGAAGAGGTACCATAACAGTCGCCCATTTGAAATATCAACCTCACTGGAGAAATGGCATGCAGTAGTTGCTTTGGTCTTGCCATCTCATCGTGTACCATCCACCGCAGCGCGCTTTCATTGAACATCCCCAGGTCGACCTTGCAACGAATACTGAGGATGCTGAAATTGAAGCCGTACAAAGTCAGAATGGTGCAGAAGCTTCGTGAGAGAGACTTTGCGGAACGGGTCTACTTCTTCAGCTGGGTGGTCGACAAACTGAATCAAAACCCTATGTTCATGATTTTGGTAGTTATTTGATGTCCTTTGATGCTTCGTTGCGATATTTTCTGCTGTATTCGAGTTTTGATAAAAAAATATTTTTGTCTGTTTCAGCTTATGGTTTTCGATGAAGCCGAATTATTTTCATATGGGGCTGTTTCTTCCACTCACGATAGGTATTGGGCTGCAAACAGCCCCGTCGTACGGGGTGAGCGCTCCCTCGACAATCGTGGCGTGATAGTCTTCATGGTTATGACGGCTACGCAGGTTTATGGGCCGTAATGTTTTTAGGATAACGTGAGAAGGAAACTTTCCGAGCTATGTTGGAAGCAAACCTGTTCCGGGACATGGAGAGGGAGAACTACGGCACCACTGAGGAGGTGTGGTTCCAACAGGATGGAGTACCTGCCCATAGGTCTCGCGCGGTCATTTATGTACTCCATAGAAGTTTAGCGAGCGGCATATTTCGATGGAGACGCAGGTCGCACGGCCGCCAAGAAGCCCTGGCCTCACGCCTTCATCTACATCTACATCTACATACTACCCCGCAAGCCGCCTCAATAGGCGTGTGGCGGGGGGTGTTAGGACACCAGCCGTTTACATATAAAAAGGAAACGCTCTATGAAATTACGCCTTGCATTTATTAAAGTCCCTTATTGTTCGGGGGAAAAACGAATTCCCATACCTATCCGTTCGGCAAAATATCTCTCTTAATTTATCGTTTCTGTCGGACCTGGAAATATAGTGGGGTTCTAATATGATGTTCTCCGTGTCGCTCTGAAAGATATCTATTCTCAATTGCTCAAGTAATCTAAGCCTAGCGCGCAGCCTCCGAGTCTCTAGCGGCTCCCAGCCTAATTCGTTTAACATCTGCGTAACGCTGTCTGTACTCCCGTAACAGTTTTTGACGAATCGCGCAGCTTTCCTTTGTATTTTATTAAGTTCCCGAATTAATTCTTTCTGCACCGGATCCCATATGCTTGCTGCATATTCAAGGTGTGGCCGGACGAGTGCGAAATAGCACCTCTCTTTTACTTTTTCATCTGAGAATCTTCCCACAATACGCTTGACGAATCCTAGCTTCTTCAGAGTTCTGCCACAAATATTTCTTATATGTGTTCCCCACGATAGGTTTGAGGTTATCGTAACTCCCAGATACTTAACTTCATCTGTCGCCTTTATCTTAACGCCATCCACAGCATATACACGGGGATAGTTGGACGACCTCCGCAAGAAATGTACCGCCGCACATTTGCTCAGATTAAGTTCGAGTCCCCACTCTTGGCTCCACACATGAACGTTGTTTAAATCCGATGATAGAATTTCAAAGTCAGAGTGATCATTAATTTCGCGATAGATGACAGCGTCGTCAGCAAATAAACGTATTTTACTGCTAATTCGAGAGCATAGGTCATTTATGTATATAATGAACAAAAGGGGGCCGATTACGCTTCCTTGTGGGACACCTGATCTCACTTTAACTGCATCAGAGCTAATTCCGTCAAGGACTACTTTTTGCTTACGATCACTCAGAAAGTCGCGTATCCAGTTTACTACTGTTTCGTTTAGGCCGCATGACTGTAATTTGTATAAAAGTTTGTTGTGAGGTACCGTGTCGAAAGCTTTCTTAAAATCTAGGAATAATGCGTCCACTTGTATTTTCGATTCACCTTGTGATTTTTTTCTTTGGGGATTCGTGAAGCAGTTGGTATACAAAAAGGATTTCCAAGCATCGAAGACCTGAAGAAAGAAATTACGAGGTGTGCAGAGTTCATATCCCCAAATATGCTGGAAGACACGTTCACAAACGCTTATATCGAGCGAATTCAATTGTGCCTGGAACAGAATAGAGGGAACGTAGAGTGAATAAAAATTGAGTAAACTCTTCTCGGGATCTCCACCGGTTTAAACTGTTCATCGAGTGACGAGTCGTCTCTTGAAACGTCGGCAATCATGAACAGTTTAAACTGGTGGAGAGCCCAAGAGTTTACTCATATTATTCGCCGGGAAAGTGTTAGATCCTTTTTTAATAAAAGTTGATTTATCATTGTACTGCTTCGTTATTTTTATTTTAAAATTTGGAATTGAGTAAAATTTGGATATTTAATAAATGGTTTGAATGAAACTTATGATAAAGCATTAATTGAATAAAAGGAATTAACTGGAAGTTATAATTAATTTGGTCATTGATTAGTTAACTCGAAATCAACGACCACCCTATGACCCAAAGAGGTCAAGTGTGACAGGTGCTATCTGACGACCTTACCATTACATTGGCGGCCTAAAGCGTCTCAGATTCGTCATGTTTGTTACCGTCTCGCCATTTATAACATCTGTGGCCATTGATTTCAGCGTATCCCTTGGAGGTCAGGAGATTACGAGCAGTATCAGGGAACTTATCATCTAATTCATCACCCTTTCGAAGCTACAAATCGACGCTTCTGTTGCCCTGATTTCCTTGGCTGCACCCAGGGGCCCTTAAGCCCTGCCCAATAGTGGGAGGTCAGGGAATTCCTGGAGGGACCTATCCTATTGGGCACTCTTTGAAACATCTGATTAGACATTTTTTTAGCTCCGATTCGCTATTTGTAACACCTGAGACCTTTGACCCCTGAGTGACCCTTGAAGGTCAAGGGATCACAAGAGAAATCTGAAGACCTTACCATCTACCTTGTTACCTTTTTAACCTATAATTCTATATGTTTTTAGCCTTGATTCACCTTATGTCACCTCTGAGTGACCGTTGAATGTCAAAGGATGGCAATAAGGATCTGAAGACCTTACCATCGACCTTAGAACCTTTTTAAACCTATGATTCTATATTATTTTAGCTCCGATTCACCTTTTGTCACCTCTGTGACCCCTGAATGACCCATGAAGGTCAAGGGATGACTAAAAGGATCTGCAGACCTTACCATGGATCTTGGCACCTTTTAAAACCTATGATTCGATATGTTTGTAGCCTCGATTCACCTTTTGTCACCTCTGTGACCCCTAATTGACCCGCGAAGGTCAAGGGATGACAATAGGGATCCGAAGACCTTACCATCGATATGGGCACCTTTTTAAACCTATGATTCGACATGTTTGTAGAGGCGTTTCGCTATTTATCACCCCAGTGACCTTGACAGTGCCCTTTAAGGGGTCACCGTTGCATTTTCGAACTCGAATGTTCTTTCATCGTGTTCCTTGTGCCCAAAAACATAATACTAGAAAGTTTCGCGAAGAAATTCTGCATGTTTTTATTTAGAATAATTTAACATTGAAAGCCCGTAAGGCAAAATTGGGATTGTTGGTTGGACCCTATTTCTGGGGTCAAAAGGTCGTATTTATAAAATTTTGCTTACACTCAACAAAACTTACAACTTTTTTCTACCTCTGTACTAAATTTCTTCGATATGGCACGTAAGAAAGTGTCTGAAATTATGGGTCAAAAGGACACAAGATCAATGGGACACCCGTATGTGTGTCGTATGGTGTTTACCTTTGAACCGCCAGTTATTCGTAAACAAGAAACGGCGCGGCGCTTGTTGTCAACTCTGTCTCGAATATTTATATTGTTACCAACAGCTCCTCTAATCAGATACACGACAATTTTATTGACGCGCTATTTGGGAATTATTCTGGTAAATTTTCTGCGAATGAAAATATTAATCACGGGGAAAATTGAAAATATATGTTCATTTTAGCCTCCTGACCCATTTGGAATACTTATTGAAAAAATGTCTTAGTGCGCACCGCCAACAGCTAAGGAACATTTTCATTTTGATGTTTGTTGTTGAAATGAGGATTGTTATGCAGTGGTGTTGGTGTTTGACAGCAAAGAGTTAAATAAAGCTAAAGTCAGCTATAGCAAAATTAATGATAATATACCCTACCTAGCATTTATAATTATAAATGCGAAGAATGTAGGCAAATGTCTGGTCACTGACAGAATCCCACTTCTGTCACGGGGGAACGTTCGGGGGTATCCAATAACTATAAACGTTAAAGGCCCTGCATAAAAGATGTTTCGATTTTATCAAGCGAATTAAGGGAAGGTCCTTGTGCAGGAAAGGAAAATAGATATGTCATTTTACTTTCGTTATTTCGCGTCTTGAATCGGATTGAAGCATTTCGGATATGACCTAGAATGATTCTTCCGTGAGTTCTAAGACATATATAGATTTATGAATGTTAAAAACTGTTATGAGCGAAGGGTGGCATAAATATTAGAATGGACAAGTTGACTTAACCCTTAACAATTTTGAGTCACCAGAGATTTCATAGTTACACGCTTGGCAATGGTCATTGGAAAAATTTTCATTTCGACAACTTTCATATCGATTCGACTTGGTAGTTCTTTTACATCCGCACGACGGTTTTTTCATTTAGGGATTCATGTTGTGAAATTAGTAATGAAAATTTGGTGCAATTCAGAGAAAATGTCTAAATATCCCCAAATTATGAAAGTGTAGGCGGGGCAACGGCCTGCCACGATGGAAACACCGGTTCCCGATCAGTCACCGAAGTTAAGCATCGTTCGGCTCGAGTTTGGAGGGGTGATCCTCCGATTCGTCCGAGTGCTGTTGCCCCAGTATGTGCGAAATGACCTTAGCCGTCGAAACACGTTAAACAAAAATAATACTACTAAGTGTAGTCTCACAGAAAAAGGGAACGGGAAGAATAAGTATCGAAATCTGAAACTACGGAGCCCGCAATATTATCCATAAACGTTCCAGAAAATGTTTGGAGCGACTGCCTTGTCAGCGCCTAATATGCATCCAATACTAGGATCGATATTCACTTTTTCCCGAAGCCCCTCATGGTGATCCATCCAAACATTCCATATGTCATCCAAATAAGAAAATATCCCTCCTTAGCTGCATGCGATTCAATGTTAAAAATTGCCCAAAATAAGGTGAAATCCCGAAACACTCATTCCAGAGTATAGATAAGTCAAACATTTTTGAGAATAGATAAGTCAATAGTTAGGATGAAACTTTGTAGATTTGAACGCGTTTGTGCTGATAATTTCACTCATCCATTCTTGAAATATTAGCGCAATGAAATGCTCCCTCTTAGAAGCCTTGAACAGTTAAACATTTCTCCACGAATGCAGGAAGCACGACACGCAGGCTGTATGAGCGCGCTACGCATGTTGGACGGAAAGAAGTGGCGAGATGAAAGATACTCGCTGTGGAACTGATAACTGCCGGTGTTCTTTCTCCTCGCGCACCACTCACGACTACAACAAGAGCAGAATGAGACACCTCTCTCTGGGAGAACGTACCTCACCCACCTTCTACCCCGTATTCTATTTCATTGTACAATTCCTATTATTGGATGGTGTTCAAAGCTTTTTATCCCTCGTAGTTGTGGCTGCTTGCACTAACCGTAACATAGAAGGTCGTGCGAGCAACATAAAGAATGCGATCTGTAATCCCGCGAATCCCTTGGTTCTTTCTCCATGGATCTATCCGCGCATCACCCACCTTAAATGAGTGCTTATCCATTGCACCCATAGATTAAAGAAGATTATAGAAAGAACGATACGATATAGTACAGGAGAATATTGAAGCCATTAAAATACGTGATCGGTAATATTCAAAGAATCACTTCTAGAGTTATTGCGCCGAAAACTATTGTATTTGTATAGGCGTTGCAGTATCGTAATGATTTATCTAGTAGAATGCAAAATTGAAATAATTTACATAAAGAACAGCCTTATTTGTTAAATTTATGAATTGATTGCGTGCAATAGCAATGTCAGGTATATCATTTTTCGCGGAAAATATTGACTTTGCCACCTACTCCGTATTTTAATCTATGATTACAAGGTGTTTCAATGCAGCTCGAAAGCATTAGACCCGTGCCGTCACCTTCCTCCACTTCTCTCCATCTTAAAGGTTGAACTTAACTCACAAAAATTATATTTACGGTTTTGTGCGCTCAGTCAAAATAGCGAAATCTGCCGTAATTAATCCGTCTGCACGAGACCTAGTCGGCTAATCTGTGTGTGTGAATCCTCCCTCAGGAAATGCTCATTCAGGCCTATTTCAGCCTCCTCGGGTTTAGTTTTTCCCTAAAAAATGAGTAAAATTATTCAGTATCCTGTGTATCCCAGTTTTATGGCTATAGACGAATCATAATGCTGGAATCAAAGACCTAGAAAATGGTGCAAGGGTGGTTTTCACGGATGCGTGATTCAGGAGATAATGAAGTTTTATAAATGATTCAATAATTGTCAATCGAATTATGTTCATGTTGTATAATTTCATAAAATTACTTGCAAAAGCTTATGCTACAATATTTAAGCAGAAAATGTAGTTCAAGATCCGCACCACACGCGTGGCATTCGTTTAAAATCTTGAAAAATAGGCAATTTCGTTCTTAACATAATAATGTGTTTCCTATAAATGAACTTATAGAGTAATACGCTTTAATTTTATGGGTAAGTTAATGGAATGGCTTTCCCGGTTTTCGAGGTACATACATATGTACCTCGAAAACCGGAAAGAGTTATATTACACTCGGGTTACACAACGTTATGGTTATGTGGTAACGAAAATAACGCATTGAGGACTCGACGCACTTTTATTTTCTCCATTGGTTGGTGGCTCCATCTACTGCTCTGCCGACGTTTCGAAGGATGACTTATCCTTCATTATCAGGGCCGTTGATGTACGCATTCCATAATTCTACATGTATTGGTTTTGTCATTTTATAGAACATGCACGATACTTAGTCAACTTTCTCTTATATCAAATATTCAATTTGCCAATTCACACAATATACGATCTCTTGCGCATACGATTTACACGTTTTACCTGAATGTAATAGAATACAAAATAGTTCAGCTGGTTTTTTCACAAATACAAAATGAACATTTTTATAAAGTACCGACTTTCTCGGCGATCAGAGATGTTATTCAATAACTAAATTTATAACCCTGGATATATGTATATGAAGAATTATGGAAAATCATTATTTGTTAACAATAAATGTTTTTAAATCTAAAGGTAGGGAATATAAAATTAAGTGAAAAGTTTGTTTCTCTGCCCATCTTAAGGGTTTGATTATATCATTTTGTATTAACGTTCCTTTGTTCTATCAATGTAATTGGAAGCAAATCTTCGGCATGCATCGGTAGAATGCTCGCTTTTTTCGCCCTTAGTGAAAACCTATTGCGTTTTATTACTAGGCACCGTCGGACAGTGGTCCGGATTCGGAAAAAGACGAACAAAATTAATTTTTTCGACTTCCTGGATACTCGCTTTGAACATGCCGATCAGGTAGTATAATGCATTGGGAATCATGCTGAATGCTTATTTTTACATAGAAAAAATTATTACGCTCTGTAAATTGCTTCTAAGGAGCATAATTTTTCATGAAAGCACGTTTTTAATTTTAAAAAATACACATATCTATTTTTTTTGGCTTATCGCATAGTCATGACGCTTCCTTGCCTTCCCTTGATTTTTTTCAATTAAAATTGAACAAAGATTATGTACAAGGAAATTGAGTTTCAGTTCTCCAAACTTATTTCTCCTTGTTATCTACCTACTAAATATTTTTGGAACTTCATGTATCCCCTTCTATCCGGACAGTTGTTCTGTTACCAGCAGCAAGTAGTACCGAAGTTCTCTGACAGAGTGCAGTTTTCCAGTTATTTATCTCTGGTTATTTTCCAGTTATTTAAAAAAATAATCGAGTACTCGGTTCACTCACAAGTCAGATTAACCTGTGCAGAAAAACCTGGGCAGCTGCCTGCAGTTGCTAGCAGCAGCACGTAGTACCCCGAAAGAGTGCAGGCTTCCGTTTTTTTCACTCAGGTTATTTTTCGGATACACAAAAACATTACCGAGTTAAGCTGAGCTGAAAATAATCGGTTAACCTAAGGGAGATAACCGGTTACGCATATAACCGGTTATTTTTGCCCATCCCTCGTAAGAACGCGTGCAGCTAATATCGGCGAGAAACGTAAAAGGCCGTTGTGCTAATCCCCTTGGTGTCTCAAGCCTTCTGCAACAACTGGGATGGGAATCGCTTTCAGACCGTCGATAAAAATGTATACACCATATTCTATGTAGGTTCCAAACCAATGTATTTTCTGAAATCTCTCGGGTTTGACACCGGGTACTCAGGTCCATGATGCCCGACGATTCCATGCTCGATTCAAGCGTCGAAGCGTTGGCCATCTTGGACCTGAGTACCTGGTGTTAAACCCGAGAGATTCCTGACATAACACCTTCGCCGGGAAAGCCTTACATCAGTGTATTTTCTGACGACGAAAATTACATTTTACGAAACCCGACGTAGGTGCTAGATTAGATGATGAGAATAAAATGAGAGAAATATGGGCATGGCAGAATGGATAGGTTTAAAATGTGATTCCTCCCGCGAACAATAGGAGACAATAACAGCTGCCAGAGAGACTTTTAAGTACGTTTTTCGATAGGTAGTGTTGCCAGGGGCGTATCCAGGGAGCAATATTGGGGGGGAAATTAGGAAAATGTGTACGAGGATGTGGGTTTATGCGTGCACGCGCATTCCTGCGCCTGCGTGCTTATGCTGGCGATGCCTGTATATGTTGACTACTCACCCCCTGCCACACACCCTCGAGGTGGCTTGCAGGGTATTCTGTAGATGTATATGGTACAAGGAACGCCAGAATGGAAAGGAAGCAACATTCAACGAATTATCTGTCTGTGTATGCCTTGCATCATTCTCCAAAACCCGTTACCCACTTGTGCTTAAGCCAATTACTACGATAACTACTCTAAGATAACTTTCTTGGCCTTCATCCTAATTTCATTGAATATTAATGGAAAATAGAATTTCTACGGGCTACGTCACTTTTACATCAGACCTCGGAATATGTGGAAAAGTTAACACAACGGGTTCATGACCACTGATTCAATAGCGGCCAAAGTATATGAAGATGAAATTAGAGAGATGTTACACCAGCAATGGAAAAGTTAATTCCGTTTTGCGATGCAGCTAAAAAGTATAGAACTATTCTTTGAAAATCATGTTGTACTGCTAAAATTCAAAAAGTGTTATATATCCCTATTTCGTTAGTGAACCAAGGACTTTTTATTTGAACGAGGAATGTTTTGCACTTTACACGAAAAACAAGATAAAACACTTTCTGATGCAGAAATAATCAAAGTAAGAGCTTTTAAAATTAACTTCGGCTGTTATCACAGAAATTCCAGTACTAACAATAAAATTATAAGTGTGTGGGAGAGGTGAAATAATTGTCAAGTGAAAGGCAGTTGCCTAGCAAACTTACGATAAATACTTACCAACTTATATGAGAGACATCCAAACGAAAAGGTAGGTCTCACGAAGTTTGTCGAATTTTGATCTCCGGAATTCTTATAATAAATTCTACTCAGCGCCTCAGGCAGGCAGACAAGGTGCGTACCTACGCATTATTCTGAACAACTTGGAATTGCAATTTCTTACAGGCAAGCTGGGCAGACTATAGAATTTGGCGAAAAGAATACCTAGTGTCATTTTAACCCTAAAGTAAATGAAGGGACCACTTATAGGAGAATATTTCTTGCAAACGGCTTCCAGAGGCGTGTAGCATTCGATTTTGTTCGCAGTGGAAGTGTCATGTATGCTATTTGCAGTGAATACTGAGAACTTAAATCGCCGTGTTTGATTACAATTGCATAGATACAGTGGAATTAAGTATACTAGAGCAGCCTAGACACTGCTGTCATGGATATAACTTTTCTGATGAAAGTTTCTGGATATCTTACTACTATTAGAGGTTTCGTTTGTGATTTCATCGCCAGCAAAGGAAGTGGAGATGTGTTAAAACTTTTTAAAAATAAAGGTCACCGTGGTCAATGACTGTTTAGTGCTACAAAATATGAATCAAATCTTTCATTGGGATTAATTTCCAGCCATTATATGAGTATCCATGTGCAAGTGTACATAGGTCTGGGAGATTGCCGTTGAATAAACAATTTTTCATGCTGTTTCTCATAGTCTCGCCCTCCAAATATAATCATATTCGAAAGACATTTTGCGTGCTTTTAAGGCCCTGTATTTTATCCATAAATTAATACATGAATGCTAGCCGAACCAGTTAATAATATCATTATAATTATTATCAGAAAGTTGATGATGCATGGTTAGTACAGCAATTACATCAATTGATACTACAGTGACGCGTTCATAGTGAAGGACATTATTATGAAAGCATTATTCAACTTCTCAAAAGGACTTTAGTTCACTTTCACGCAAAAATTAAGAACGCACATCAGGATCTCCCCGAAGAGGAATATAAGAAGTTATGCGAAAAATACAAGAAAGCGAAAATAGCAGCTTAATAGCGTATTAACGGAATTCAGAAATAAAATATTGAGCGAATATTTAGAGAATAACCCAAAGGCATTTTAGTGGTACGTGAGGGAGGTTCAAGGCTGCAAATCAACAGTAACGTCACTGAAGAACAATACCTACCGTATGACGTTGGCATCTCTCAAACTCGTATGAACTATACTATAAGGTTCTTAAATGAAAATATATGTTGAACGTCCGGCAAAAAATTGTCTGCTTCGAACTTCCGCAAAAGATTTAACCTATATTTCTCCTTTCGATCAGTTAGAGATTTTCACCCAAATTCCTTCAACAATTCGGTAACACTGCTAAGTTTATCGTAACAACTTTTCACAAATCTTGCTGCTCTCCGTTGTATTCGATCTATTACTGAGATTAGTCCTACTTCGTAAGGGTCCCATATGCTGGCGGCAAACACCAAGTGAGGTCTCACGATTGAAAAATAACATCGCTCTTTAACCTTCTCGTTTTCCTAATATTCTTGTAATAAATCCCAATTTGCGGCCAGCCTGTCCGCAGATTTCCCGGACGTATTTCAGCCAAGACAGGTCCTGAGTAAGGGTCACACCTAAGTATTTAACTGACTCTACATTTGATAAGTTGGTTTGATTAATTGTGTACGTTTCGTTGACCGAATTATTCTTTTTCCAAAAATTCATAACAACACACTTTTTAAAATTCAATTCTAACTTCCAAGTGTTGCACCATTCATTTATAGCATCTAGGCCTTTTTGTAACGCAATCCTGTCAGAATCATTGCTTAGATTCCCGTACAACACTGCGTCGTCTGCGAAGAGGCGAATTTTGCTCGTAACAACGGTAGTGATGTCATTAATTTACAAAAGGAATAATAAGGGACACTTCCCTGGGGTACACCTGATGTTACTTTCACCACATCTGAACTAACGCCATCTAGAACGACCTTCTGTTTGCGGTCGGCTAAAAACTCTCTTATCCAACATATTACGTCGTGATGTATTCCGTAAGCTTCCAACTTAATGAGTAACATCGAATGAGGGACTTAATCGGAAGCTTTTTTGCAATCTAGAAATATTTCGCCTACCTGGACGAGCTTTTCTCCCGAGGAAAGAATGTCGTGAAGAAAGAGGGCCAACTGGGTTTCACAAGACCTGCCTTTCCAGAATCCGTGCTGATTTTTTGTTAATAAGTTTTGACTATCCAAATACCCCATAATCGAACTGAAAATTATACGTTCCAATATTTTGCACCAGATAGACATGAGGGAAATCGGTCTATAGTTACTTCGCTCTTCCTTATCACCGCTCTTAAATATTGGTGTAAAGTTCGCAATTGTCCAATCGTAAGGAACACGATGTTGTGTTGGAGGTTTTTCAAACATTATTTTCAGGTACGGTGATATTTCTGATGCTAATACTTTATAAACTAGGGCGGGAATTTGATCAGGACCGGGTGATTTCTTGGAGTTAATGGATTTCAGATGACTTTCTCTTCCACGACTAGTGATATTTTTAGACTGTATTGGGTGCTTATAGAGCCTAGGCACTGTAGCGGTGTTATTTGGAGAGCATTTTGTGTAGACGCTTTGAAAAAATACGTTGGGGATATTTGATTTTTCTAATTTGTTGTTTGCTCTTTCTCCTAAATTGTTCTTTAGTGACGTTACTGTTGATTTGCAGGCTTGAACCTCCCTCACGTACGACTAAAATGCCTTTCGGTTATTCTCGGCTTCGGCTGGAAATTCATTCCAAAGAAAGACTTTGTTCATATTTTGTAGCACTAAACAGTCATTGACCACGGTGACCTTTATTTTTAAAAACCTTTAACACATAAGTGATTTATGAACTATACTATAAGGTTCTTAAATGAAAATATTATGTCAGTGTACTTTTCTGTGTTTAACAAAGAAAACAGCAACAAGGAACAAAAAGCAATATAAACTCAATAAGGATAATATATCATATAATAATTTACAATACAAATTCCTGGTGCCTCATTGTCTCAGTGAATCTTAGAATAATGGCTTCTGGGTTCAGTGGAATTTCTTGATGGACCGACTTGAGAGAAAGCCCAGTGAGTCTTTCTTCACTGATATTAGACTGAAGCCAAGTCTTCAGACGACGCAGGGTAGAAAAACAGCGCTCTTCGGTCGCTGCACTGACTGGAAATGTATCCAGAATCCGCAGAAGTTCGTGTATGGTGGGATACATGTCAATGTCACAGTTTTTCAATGTTTCCAAAACGGAATCTGGGAGTTTTTCTCTGTTCTTCACGACCCGCTTCAACTTTTGATCCCACAATAAGAACTCTTGCTTTACAGTTATAAGAGTAAATAAGATCCTGATAATATTTACAGTTTCTCTTATAGCTGCTTCATCTTCTGATTTCATTTCAGTTTTGGGCAAGATGGCTCGAAGATTAAATAAATTCATAACTTCCGTTGAGAATCTGTCTTTTAAGCCTGTAATGACGTTGTCCAAAAGTGGTATATAAACAGATCTTCGGAATATTCCTCACATAGAACGGCAGGGGGGTTTTGACGCCTACTTTGGAGGGAAACTTAACTATAGCGTGCAAAGGGTTGTATTAGATGGCGCTATCTCTAATGAAGTAAAAGTCACATAGGGTGTCCCACAGCGAAGTGTCATAGGCCCACTTCTGTTCCTTTTGTACATTAAAGATATCGGAGAAACAGTTGACAGTAAGCTTCGATTATTTGCAGACGGGGCAGTGGTATATCGGGAAATCCGTAGCCTTAATGATAAGGAAGAGCTAAATAAGGACCTCGAGGCAATGCAGGAGTGGTGCGATGCGTGGTAACTAAAATTAAACCTGAAAAAATGCGTTGTTAATAATTTTTGGAAACGGAAAAACGCTCCTTGTAACAGCTATTGCATAAACAACAGAAAAATTAGAGGCCGTAGAATCGGTTAAATACCTCCGATTTAAACTGACTAATGATCTCTCGTGGAGTGAACATATTCGAGAAATTACCGGTCAAGCTAATCGTAAATTGGGATTTGTTAAAAGATGAGTTTGATTGGGATTTGTTAAATTGGGATTTGTTAAAAGATTTGTTTGATTAGGATTTGTTATACAGTCCTTGCACGGTACATCGTAGATGTAGATGAAACAAGTCGTGGTATTGTTAAATCAAGATCGAGCTTTTCAGCTATTTCACGTCCTTCATTATAGAGGCCACTAAAGATGGATAAGCCTTTTCTCGCTTTGCCTCAAGTACGCTTTTAGAGTGTCTTCTATTGCATCCCTACCCTTTTTTTAAATCAAGTGTTGGTGCTTGAAGAAGGCGACTAAGTCATACAACTTTACTCCTAAAATATCACTAAAACAAATGATAGGAGACATTCTGGGCTTCGGATAGCTTGCACAAGAGAAAACGCATCGTATGACGCCTTTCTGTCCTACCAGGTAGACATTTCTGCTAGAGCCTTGTGAATCTTAATAATATATCCCATTGGAACTTACGGCGTCACTAAAGCCTCTCAACCCAACGGGTTTAGCAAATACCTTGAACAGAAGCATCCATTTCTTTCTTAAAAACATCATGCCACTTATGAGAGGCGCTTGGAAAAGTTACTATTTACTACATAGTTACTGAGGCATTTCTGCATGAAACTACTTTTGAGGAGTTTGCCAACGAATTATTCAAAGTGTGGTTGTTGCACAGAAAGCGCTGAGCGTGTGTGGCGATTTTCTTTAGTTATTGAAAGGTAACTGTTGTTTCAGATACCGTTACTGAACAACTGTCGACCCCAAAACCTACGCAAAACTTTATCAAGTTTAAATCAAAGTTCTTGGCGATGTCCTAGACGGTATGGCATAAAGTAACTCCAGTCAAGCGACGTTCTCCTCCCTTTGATTCAATATCTTCCTCTCAAATCATATTGTAGACATTGAAATCTTCGCTCAGGACACGTTCATTAAGATATCGCAAAAAATACTTATTTGGAAAATACTAGAAATATCTGTTGTCTCGTTGCATATTATAGAGAAAAAATGCACCTCCTTAACTCTTCTTGAGAGAATACCTTGAATTTATTCCTTACAAAAATCATTTAGTTCATTTTGAGTGTGGTTTCTAATGTAGCTACATCTACATCTACAAAATACTCTGCAAGCCACCTCAGAGGTGTGTGGCAGGGGGTGAGTAGTGAGTATTTGTAACTTTGTGAGTATTCACCAACATGCATTACACTATACCCTAAAGTTAGTGTAACTACGACTAATTACGCATTAGCATAAATCGCTAATGCTGGTCACTAGGCGAAGCTCCACAAGCACGCACCACACTACAGACATTATCACAATAGAGAGGGACCGCCAATACACATGTATCTTGCAACTACAAAAATGGACAGAGACTCAAGACTTGTGTAGAAAACATGCACGGCGTGCTGCTAGTACTAGGTAACAGATAAGGATTCAAGTATTAGGGAGTACTACTACTACTAAGAGCTACACTACCTATCGACAAACCTAGATAAAAGTCTCATTGGCCGCTGTTATGGTCCCTTATGATTCGTGAGAAAAATGACATGTTAAATCTGTCCGTTCTGCAGTCTAGTTCCCTAATTTTATTCTCATGATCTGATCTACCGTAGTATGTCGGATTTCGTAAAATGTTATCAACGTCGTCAGAAAATAGACCGGTTTGGAACTTACATAATAGATTGAGCCTAAATTTTAATCGATGGTCTTAAAGAGTTTCCCATCCCAGTTGCTGCAAAAGGTCAATATCACTAACGAGATTATCATAACGGCCTTTAACGTATCTTGCCGATCTTCGCTGCACGCGTTCTAAATTCAGTTTCCAAGCCTATCTCATAAGGATCCCAAATACTGGCAGCATAATCCAAGTGGGGTCTAACAAGGGAGAAATAGCTGATTTCCCTAACTTTATCGTCGCACTCGCCAAGTACTCTTTTAACAAATCCCAATTTACGATTAGCTTGACAGGTAATTTCTCGAATATGTTTACTCCACGAGAGATCATTAGTCAGTTTAAATCGGAGGTATTTAACCGATTCTACGGCCTCTAATTTTTCTGTTGTTTATGCAATAGCTGTTACAAGGATCGTTTTTCCGTTTCCAAAAATTATTAACAACGCATTTTTTCAGGTTTAATTTTAGTTACCACGCATCGCACCACTCCTGCATTGCCTCGAGGTCCTTATTTAGCTCTTCCTTATCATTAAGGCTACGGATTTCCCGATATACCACTGCCCCGTCTGCAAATAATCGAAGCTTACTGTCAACTGTTTCTCCGATATTTTTAATGTACAAAAGGAATAGAAGTGGGCCTATGACACTTCGCTGTGGGACACCCGATGTGACTTTTACTTCATTAGAGATAGCGCCATCTAATACAACCCTTTGCACGCTATAGTTAAGAATTCTCTAATCCAGGAAATTACGTCGTCGTATAAACCGTAGGATTTTAAATTTATGAGTAGCTTACTGTGGGAAACTTTATCAAATGACTTTTTAAAGTCAAGAAAAATTGCATCAACTGGAACGTTATGTTCACCCGAGACTAGGCCTGGGCGATATATCGATATATCGTAAAATATCGCGATATTTTAATATATCGCCAATCCGATTTTGAGTTTTTAAAATTGACGATATATCGTTGCTCGATAAATATCGTCTTATCGTGCCCCGATATTTTATCGGGGCACGATAAGATATCGGGCACGATAAATATCGTGATCACGATAAATATCGCGATAAAATATCATGATATCGCCTCCCGATAAAATATCACGTTATCGCGCCCCGATAAAATATCACGATAAATATCACGATAAAAGATCGTGATATTGCTCTCCTTGCTGACAATGAGTTTGTTTCGGTATATTTAGATCAGTGGACAATATATACACTAATGTACAAACAATTGTTTTCAGTTCCTTCCAAAATTTGAGCAAGACGTCACCTATAAACTATCGGACCACTGTTATTGAAAGAGAGAGTGAGAGAGAACTGCTGAGAATTTGAATTAGCAGATAGCAGAATAGTAAGTTTTCAAACGTGCTTGCTCCAGCTTAAGCGAAGGCCAACCCAACGGCTGTCCGACACGATTAACCGGCGCAATATCACGATAATTCTTCGTGCGCGTTTACGCGATATTTGAACGAGCGCAATATCACCATCTTTTATTGTGATATTTATCGTGATAATATATCGTGATATTTTATTGGGGCGCGATATCGTGATATTTAATCGGGACGCAATATCATTTTATTTTATCGCGATATTTATCGTGATCGAGATGTTTATCGTGATATTTATCGCGATATTTATCGTGCCCCGACAAATTATCGGGGCACGATAAGACGATATTTATCGACGCGATATGAGTTATCGATATCGCCACCTGACGATAAGCTAAAATTATCGTATCCCGATATTGAATTATCAATATCGCCCAGGCCTACCCGAGACTAAAATATCGTGGGCAAAAAGTGCTAATTGAGTTTCGCAAGATCTTCCCTTTCTGAACCCGTGTTGCGTTTTTGTTAACAAGTTCCGCATATCAATGTGTCCCATAACTGAACTTACAATTATATGTTCAAGGACTTTGCAAGAGATAGATGTAAGAGATATCGGTCTGTAGTTCGATGGCTGTTCCTTATCACCGCTTTTGAATATGGGAGTGAAATTTGCAATTTTTCTGTCCATGGTTACTTTGTGTTCGTTGATGGATTTACTAAATATATTCTGCAAGTAGGGTGCTATTTCACAAGCTAATTCTCTATACACGCGGGCAGGAATTTCTTCAGGACCTGGGGATTTATTTGGACTTAAGGATTTTAACAAGTTTTCTATTCCGTGAGTGTAAATATCGATAGGCGGCGTCTTTTGCTGGAAGTGATCATCATCTACATCTACGAAGTACCGTGCAAGCCACCACTAGGGTGTGCGGCACGGGGTGATTCCTCACCAGGCATACCGTATCTTCTTAGCATCTTTTGCTGGAAGTGATCACTTACCTTTACGGATGTAATCTGTGATGACTTGGTGGACACACTTTGAAAGTAGGAATTGAATAAGTTGGCTTTGTCCGAACTGCTTGTTCATAATTCGCCCTTTTCGTTTCGTAGTGAGACAACTGTTGATCTATTGCCTTGAACTTCCCTTACGCATGACCAAAATGCTTTCGGGTTATCCTGTAACAGTTCGACTAATGTTCTTCTTTTAAAATCTGTGAATGCATTCCGAAATGCTTCCTTTGTAGTGACTTTAGACAATTTGTATTTTTCAACAATTAAATTTAGATCACCAGTGGTCAAATCTCTACGGAGTTTTTTTTCATCTTGGCGTTGCATACTCTCTGACGTCTTAACGATTTTCCTACTTGTGCATTGTACCATCTTGGTTCGCTGCCCTGTTTTTTTTACTTTACCTGGAATATATTTTCTGATCCCCGAATGTACGATCGAAAGAAAAACTTTCCAACTACCCTCCGTGTTTAACCTTACGCTTGATTCTTGGAAGTCGCGAAGAGAATTTTTAGATGACTCTTGAACGTATTGAAATCGGCTTTTTTTAAATGTAGAACTTTCCTCTTTATTTAAAACTTTTAATTATATTCAAAGAGAACTTTGCGTTAACTACTCTATGGTCACTAATGCCCTCAACTGTGTTTACCTTAATTACTTGTTGCGGTATATTTGTTGCCAATAAATCAAGAATCTTGTCCCCTCTGTTAGGCGTCGTAGCTATCTGTTGTATCATTTGATGAGAACGTGTACAGCAGGGACTCTCATATATCTTTGTCTCTTCCCCCTGATATGTAACTGTAGGTCCTCCAATCTATAGTGGGCGTATTGAAATCTCCAATCCATATGTAGCATTAAATGGAGCACTCTCCAAGTGTCTACGCAGATTGTTTTCACCAGCATCCATCCTAAGCCGAAGCAACTCTCTGAAATTTCCATCATTGTTTACTATACTTTTCATCCCTATTTAGAAGATTTAACTGTAGGTCTCCAATCTATAGTGGGCGTATTGAAATCTCCAATCCATATGTAGCATTAAATGGAGCACTCTCCAAGTGTCTACGCAGATTGTTGTCACCAGCATCCATCCTAAGCCGAAGCAACTCTCTGAAATGCCCATCATTGTTTACTATACTTTTCATCCCTATTTAGAAGATTGTCAATGTTCTTATCATCCCTATGACTCTTAAAGGAATGTTTTGCCTACCACATAAAATAATTGATTCCACGACCAATGCCTCCATTTTATCAGTTGTCATCCTTCTCACACCAAACCCTCCATCTCTTATTCCCTCTCTATCCGCGGCCGTAGGACCTACAACAATACCCCCTCTCTAAAAGAATATACCGACACTTCATCACTCCCTCAGAGAACGCGAGTAACCCGAAAAATTGCTTTGAAATAAAATCCTGTCTCCTACTGCCAAATATACCCCTCGGACCAAGACCCAGCAACCTGACTGACTTAACCTTGTCACCACATTCTTCCCTGGAGCACACAGAATCAAAAACATATTGAAAGACCTGTATTCGATCATTAAAAACAACACCTCTACTTCCCTCCTCCTACCCTCATGTCCCAAAGATTCCTATAAGCGTCCCTCAAATCTGAGAGACATTCTAAAATCCACTACACCCTCCCTCCAACCCACCACTTTCCTCAACCTGCGAACACCCTAGGTGCAATTGCTGCTCTCTCCTCCGCCCTTCTGCCTCACCCTCCCCCAAAAGATCTTCCTCTACGGCCGATTGTACCACCAGGGGCCCAAGTCTGTAACTTGGGGCGCCGGAGACAGGAGAAGCGAGTTGTCGCCCGAAAATTTCACCTGTCCGTAGTCTGTAACTGGGTGGAGAAACTTCAGCCGCATGAACCGGAAGGAGAAAAGTGAGGGTATGAAAAATTCTGAAGCCAAAGCTGACTATTAGACATATTTCAGTGACCTACTTTTGAGAACCAATGAAATCAACTGTACCTTTTCACAGCTGTAGGAGCGAAGGATTGTTCTGCTTTGTTTACAAAATTTCTGAGGACGAATATTCGCGATATTGCTTAATGTCCGCTATTTCAGAGTATGTACCAGTCAGATAATTAATACCATTATACTCTCGAGTTTCCGTTACACTTCATCCTATTTTAAAACACACCGATAGGGCATATTATTAAATTTTCCCGACAGAAAGACATTCCGTATCAACAAACTTCATTGGAATTGAATTTATTAAAACAGTGATATATGGATATTAAACTGAATAATTATCTAACATATAATTCGATAAAAGAACACATGTACTGAATGGGCTACTTACATGATAAATGGATGATTGACAAGATTGAAAACAGAGTAATAGCCGTCTGTTAACTGACGTTACAATTGCACGACGTTTCACTAACTGAAATTTCCGAAGACGAATATTCACGATATTGATTAATTTCCGCTATTGCAATGTATGTACCAGTCAGATAATTAATACCATTGTACTTTCGAGTATCCGTTACGCTTCATCGTAGTTTAAATCACTCCTATAGTGGAGGTATATAGTATTGGCATATCACACCGGCTGGGCAAACTTCATTGGAATAACATTTGTTGAAACAGTGATACATGGATATTAAACTGAATAATTTTCTAATATGTAATTTTATTAATGAACACATTTATTTAATGGGCTACTTACATGATCAATGGACGATTGACAAGATTGAAATCAGTAATAGCCGTCAGTTGCACAAACGTTAAACACGTGTACTGTCAGTATACTGACATTAATCAGCTTAACCACTCGAAAACACACGTCATTATCACAAGGCATTTAAAAAGTAGTATCCAAAGTTCAAGTAAACGCCAAACATGCCACAAAACTTGTATGAAATATCCAATGCTTGGCCACAGTAACACATTATAAAACACACCGATTTTTTAAGGGAAGTTGCCGATGATTTTCACTTATATTTTCAGGATAACATGCGTATCACAAGAGCAGCACTCCAAATGTAAAATATCAAACATTAAGGGAGAGTTCCTTCATTGGGGGGAAACGTAACAGCGTACAATCCATGAATCGAGTGATTTTTGCCGTGGTATATGCTCAAGTCGTTCTAGTCGATACAGTGTAGTTTAGGATTATGTCAGCATCCCAAACACTTATATAGCGGCGTTCAACCTGGAATTTGAGTTCAATCAAAATAAATCTCGGAGTATAAGCGTAACGAGAACAGCTACAAAAATGCCAATTCTTTGTCAGTGGAGCAAGTTAACGGATGACTTCTTACACTTGTGTCACTGGTGTAAAAGAATACATGAGAAGTATACTAGAAGACTATAGTCACACACATGGATGAATTAAAATATACGAACAAATACAAGACAGGACATATTCGCTAGCGTTCACAGCTGTAATGCCCGTTCTTCCGTGTATACAGCATAACATCCAACTGACAACAGATATGCGTCCACATTAAATCATACGTGCTACCCGTACGACTACGGTGGATTGGAACGGCGATTGGAAATGATACGATTAATCGTCATAATGTAAATGAAAACATGATATCATGGTTCATTGAATTAGTACCCAAGTGAGATTCAGTACGATACGTATAAGGTAACTGAAAACTCAAATGCCCTTAAAACTGTCGATCAGCGTGAGTCTTACAAAAATAATGGAGTGAAATTTGTTTAAGTCATTATAATAACCTAGATAATAATACGGGACTTAAGCTTTAATTTAACGTGTGCTTCGTGTATGGCACATTATTACTCGTCAAACTCTTCTTTAATGTAATTAGAGCAGCAGATTTTCATTTTTTGTGAACTATTAAAGGTGGAAGTTTAAACTTCAAACATCAAATTTGAAGACTCCGCTTCTCATTATGTTTACATGTCAATATTTACGTAGTGTAAAATTGAGATTTCAGATCAGTAATTGATAAACGCTTCGTTTATAATAATTAATGTGAATGAGGTCTATGCTGATGTGTCGGCCCTCATTGCTCTTTCAATTGGAAACTGACATAATGTATATACTATACTCATGTTCGTGTAAATACGCGAAATGTACAGACTTTATTCTTATGGACGGTGGATTTGTTGTTTTCCAAGCAGAAGTAAATCATCGTGGACTCTCTTATGCCATTGGTCAAAACTTAAAATCACTGTCGTAATGCGTACTTTTCTCCTATGGAGAAAACTTACGTCGGTCTAGCAAGGCCGACGTAACTTGTTTCTCATCTGTGGCAACCGGAAGGCGCTTCGCCGAGTTACAGACTTGGGTCGGGCCAAGGAGGTTAAAATGAAAAGGAGGAGGCATGACCGTGAGCGCTCATGGGCGAAAGTGAAGCAAGAATAGGGGTGCTTGGGAAGGGTTTTGTGCCGAGTAGGTGTTGCCAAACCAGTCACAAAACATCGCCTTGTCTGTGGTTTTTAACTTAGATTTGACGAAAATCGAACGCGACCGCCGGACACGTAAGCCAGAGGAAGGTCTAAACTGTGCTGACTGCAATGGCGGAATTGGCTTCAAGAATCAAGTGGTATGTCGCCTCCATTTATTTTCTAACCTCCTTGGGTCGGGCGACGAGTTCTATCCGGGCGTTTCGTGTTACCTACTCCTTTCTCCCGGAGAAACCCGTTACAGACTACCGACGGGAGAAAAGGCTCGTTCTAGCGCCCCGCGAATCTGTTATCTCTTTTTTTTCGGGAGAAATCCAAGTTACAGACTTAGGCCCCAGCAACATCATCTACCGCCTTTCCTGCAATTGCTGCCCTGCCTTCTACGTGGGAAAATGTACCAACCCTCTCAATATTCGCATGAACAATCATCGCCATGCCACCAAAAATCCACCTTTTCTTGATCCCATCCCCAAATATACCGCCTCCCACTTCCAAACATTTGACGATTATTTTTCACTAGTGATCTTAGAAGCCCTTCCAGAATCCGCCGGTAATCTTTATGTGAAAATTCGAGAGTATGATCATATTTGGGTAACAAGGTCATTCGAAAAGCCCGGGCTAAACCTAGCCCACTGAAAATAATAGCCCAATCTCTCTCTCTCTCCCCACCACTACCCATTCGCACTCCACCCTCCCTCTCTGCCCTTTCCTCCCCAAGGGAACAGGGCAGATTCTTCAGTCTTCTACCACCGACGATGACGGCGCTTTATCGGGGCAGCCCCTGCCATCTGCCTCATTCCCTCCCCTCCTCGTGGCCAGGCTCAGTATATTTCCGGCTAAATCACGCGGAGGCCGGAGGAGGGTGGGAGAACATGTGACCGGCTGAGCGGGCGGGGGATGTGGTGTGCGTGGTTACCCTCACCAGCCACGTGGAGGGCTGGACACCACCTGGCTTCCACCCCACCCCTTCACATCCAGCAAACCTTCCCCCGTCCCCACATCCCGCCCCCACCCGGCCTTCTCTCCCAATCGCCCTCATTCGGCTCTCGTAATCTCGTTGTATCCTCTGAGGATTTCCTTGCTTAGGACGGCGCGGCCTACTAAAAACTGCCCTTTAGGCCCCCATGCGCAAATGGGCCTCCCCATAACCCGGGAGTGGTCGCTAAGCTACCTCTCACGCGAGCGGTCGCGTGTGAGACTTTTTCTCACACCCAGATGTATCACTGATTATATATCATAGAGCGTTTATTGGCAATATATTGCACTATATTTAGATTTAATTTATTTCTCTTAATGTTCATTTGAAACAATGATTCCCACATACACACAATTACTGATACAATTACGTAATCATTGCAACGTTTACTGGCGATGATATCGTTGGGTATCAAAATAGGAAATTACCATTTTCAAGAAGAAATATTTATTTATGAGGACATACATTCTCATGACTCATAAATTTGCATTAAAATATCTGCTCTCCACGAAATGAATCAACTTTGCCCGCATGTTGCGAAAGTGTAACGCAACTGAGTGATACAAAAACACTAACGCCAGTAGTCGCGCGATGAGAAAAAGTCTCACACCTTGTAGCCGACGGTATCAGACATATCATTACACAGCTGCGGGCGCTTCATTTATACTTTTTGAGACGGTCGGTCAATAGGAAGAGATAAAAAGTCAACTAGAAGGAAAGGAAACTTATTCTAACTCATGATTACAAAGTGAGCACAAGTTTAAATTTGGCGTAAGAGAAAATCTCATAGCGCCACCAAAAGCGGGTTAAGATTCTCGGTGTACATACAAAAGAATAGTTGATGAACAACCAGCACGGATTCCGAAATAGTAAAACTTGCGAGACTGAACTCTCTTTGCTCACCATGTTTAAGTCTCGGATGAATATAATCCCCAAGTTAACTCGATATTCCTTTATTTAAAAAAAATCATTCACCAAAGTACCTCATAGTATTTTGCTCGTGAAGTTAGCACACTATGGAATTAATAAAAATATCATAACCTGAATTAATTAGTTCTAAAGGGTCACGAACATCGGGTCGTTAGGGAAATTTAAAAAAATAGCAATCCAAGCCTGGAGCGAAAAATTGCAGTTGGAAGTAACCCTCGAGTAATTCGTAAAAGATTCACCAGAATGGTCTTACAATATAATCAAGTTGGAAGATTATGAGATAGTTAAAGATTCCTGTTACTTTTCTCTAAAACACCTCGAATACGCTTGCAAGATTTGAGGTGCTTACGGAGCAGGTATGATATCGGAGTTAGATCGCGTTCAGCGACGATGAGCTGCATATATGTTACGAAAAGTCTAGTAGTGTGTCGAGGCTATTAAAAAAATAGGAGGTGAATTGCTCTCATGGAGAATATTAAGGAATAGGCTTAGCCTCATGAGTGAATTCCTTGCCGCTTACTTCTCCGAAGATGTGAAGAGCATATGAAAAACTCTTTGCTACTACGGTAGGCTTGATCTCGTACATAAAATAAGAGAGATTGCCGGGCAGACAGCTTCAAAATGTCTTTTTTATACACACAATTAATAGCTATGATTGAAGCCTTCAGTAATGCTGGTGTTAAGGATAAGTAGCTGTGTTTATTTCTTTAGATTTTTAATTGATCCCATGTTTTCTGGTGCAACTGCGTGTGTCAGCGTTTAGGTTACGACAGTTTCTTCTCCGTTACAGGAGGCGTTTTCAGGTTGAAGTGGCGATTGTTCGATCATTGCCGGATTATATTGGTTGGATAGCAGCGCCAAAAACATACTCAATGTGATTGGAACGATTTTTGTTTAAGTGCAGATATGCGTGAAGCTTTTCAGACATGTTTTAATTAGTGATATCTACAGATAAAAGTGAAAAAAACTGCATATTACCGATTTCGTTTCTTGGAAATTCGATGCTATTTTAACACGTAGCCTTATGGCACATAGCATACCTATATTTTGAAATAATTCGATTACATGCGTACCAATTTCCTACTAAATGCAAAATATTACGGTTCATATTATTATAATGGTTGCTAATACGTATCAAGGTATCATGCCGAGTAAAAAAGCGTATATAAATATGATTTTTGCTGAAATTTCAAATTCCGCGCTGGAAATCCAAGTCATAACAATGCATGATGATCACTCATGGAGTAAACATATTCGGGAAATTACTGGCCAAGGGATTAGTTAAAAGAGTACTTGGCAAATGCGACGATAAAGTTAGAGAAATCAGCTACTTCTCCCTTGTTAGACCCCACATGGAGTACGCTGCCAGTATTTGGGATCCTTATGAGGTAGGTTATGGCAAGATACGTTGAAGGCCGTTATGATAATCTCGTTAGTGTTACTGACCTTTTGCAGCAACTGGGATGTGAATCGCTTTCAGACCCAAGATTAAAATTTAGACTTATTCTATTATATAAGTTACAAACCGATTTATTCGTAACCATCATCACCAATTATATCATAACCCAATGATTTAGTTTCCTCCAATTTTTTAACCTTAATATTAATGTTTAAACTTTTAGATTATTTATACTTACTTATTTATACTTGTGATACTTTAAGATTTCTTAATCATTAAAAGTTTCAATTTTTTACATTAAGAAGATTAACTATCAACTATATTATTCTAGTTTGGAAGAATCGATCTGTAGGTACGTAATTGTCACTGCAATAGTTTGCTTTGCATTTTTTATAATAAAATAAAGTTACTAACTTCCTTTGCAAAACCATTTGTCACTTTCATTACCCTCTATCCCTCGATTAGACCTAACCTAATTGCGTATACCAAGCCTTATCTGAAACCAAACCTCATATACCAAAACATTAGAACTAAAGTCACAACAAAGTATAAATATCAGGGTGTTACCAAAACAATTCTTTTCATCACTTCGTGCGTAAAACGCACGTAATGAAAAATGGGGTTCGATACACGTGTGCAAGAAGTTTATCAACTTGTAATTGTCACCTTCGATTCATTTCGCCTCGCTTGGGCGACAAAACCCACACTCGTACGAGCAAAACATTTGACACATTTGCATAGAAAATAACTATTTCATGGATATTTTCTGCATATTTTTCACCAAATTCTTTACAACATTTTTTCAAATTCCAAACAATTGTACTGCAGAAAATATAAAAATTTCAGCATATATTGCTGCAGATAACTCTGCAGAATCTACATGCGAAAAAAGCGTAATTCCTGCAGAATTTTATGGATAATACTGTGCCGAAAAACATGCAGAAAATTATGCAATCATTATCATAAGTGATAATTATAAAAAATTTACGTTTACCTTCTGAAGAGAAAAAAAGTCCAGTTAAAAAGCTGAGCCACGGAATTCAACTTGGCCATCAACCTTTTCTAAATTTCCAGGGGAGTATTCATGGTTCCCGTTTTGTTGGTAGGTATTCCGGTGCGTCATCAAAACTTGCACCTTGCGCCCCCCTCAAGAAAATCCTAGATCCGCCCGTTTCAAGCCCGAGTTGCAAACAAATGAGATCGAATGGCGTCATAAATAGGCCTCACTTTATGAAATCGATCCTTATTTATATCGTCTTTCACGTTATTTACCACATGCAGGTCTCATTCAGGAGTGTTTTACCACATGCAGGTACATTTCTTGCGGAGGTCGTCCAAATATTCCCGTGTATATGCTGTGGATGGTGTTAACATAAAGGCGACAGATGAAGTGAAGTATCTAGGACTTACGATAACTTCGGACCTATCGTGGGGAACACATATAAGAAATATTTGTGGCAGAGCTCTGAAGAAGCTAGGATTCGTCAAGCGTATTGTGGGAAGATTTTCGGATGAAAAAGTAAAAGAGAGGTGCTATTTCGCACTCGTCCGGCCACACCTTGAATATGCAGCAAGCATATGGGATCCGGTGCAGAAAGACTTAATCCGGGAACTTAATAAAATACAAAGGAAAGCTGCGCGATTCGTCAAAAACTGCTACGGGCGTACAGACAGCGTTACACAGATGTTAAACGAATTAGGCTGTGAGCCGCTAGAGACTCGGAGGCCGCGCGCTAGGCTTAGATTGCTTGAACAATTGAGATTAGATATCTTTCAGAGCGACACGGAGAACATCATATTAGAACCCCACTATATGTCCAGGTCCGACAGAAACGATAAATTAAGAGAGATATTTTGCCGAACGGATAGGTATGGGAATTCGTTTTTCCCCCGAACAATAAGGGACTATAATAAATGCTAGGCGTAATTTCATTAGAACGTTTCCTTTTTATATGTAAACGGCTGGTGTCCTAACACCCCCCGCCACACGCCTATTGAGGCGGCTTGCGGGGTAGTATGTAGATGTAGATGATGCAGGTTGTTCCAAATTTCATAAAAGCGATTGATGTCCATTGACTCCTTCAATAATTGAATTCCAGTCGCACTATCTTAGTACATCCTTACTCTTGGATATCCAAGATTTCCATAATAATTTGACTACCAAGTAAAATTTCCATTTCTTGGCTATTAGTTAGGAGAAACTTTCTTGTATTAGTTTGCAAAGCATATAGTTTAGTCATTTCTGCTAATTTCTCAATAATCTCCTTTGGTATATATCTGTTGGAGTACTCACGAGGAAATGGTAGCTAAACAAGTTGTTCTTCTTCAGAAGCTTCCCAAATTTGATCTAGGGGTGGGCTTAGCACTTGATTTCTTCGCCAGCAAATTTTCTTTTTTCAGTCGAGTGTAACTGCTCAGACAGATTTAGATGAAATCCAAAACTATCATCAAACTTTGGATCATCTTCTTCTAAAGCGACGTTATCTTCAATCGCAGATTCCAAAAAATATGAATAAACAGTAAAAAGTATATTTACTAAAAGTATATAAAAATATTTTGTTTATTGTGGTATATTTTGTAACCGTTTTTACTTTTGTGAGACAAAGATTTTCCTTGTAAAGTATTGTCCTTTCCACAACAGACATGAGTCTTGCCAGTGCATTTTCCAAGTTTACACCTTGATGCCTCCTTTACGCCATCCATTTCAGGAAATGGTGCATGCCATCGTATCGGACGGACTACGCATGGACTTTTTGAATCCTTTCTTTGTATCTTTAAACAAAGTGGGTTGTTACAGGTGCTTACTGTTTTATCCCTCTTCTTTTCAGTTTTTTTGCGATTTTATCAGTGATTCAGCCACTTCTTCGCGGAAGTGAAGAAAATCGAGGCACATTTTTTTCTGGTATTCCCATGTGTTTTGAATTCTGGCAATATTCAAGCCAACTATTTACAAGAGCAAAGTCAAGGGCATGCGTAAACATACATAGATTCCATTTTCGTGACCTTATAAATGTGAATCATGAATGTGAATCTTTGGCGGAAACCAATAAGTAGTATTTCAAAGAACTGCGGAACTAGCCGCGCGGTAATTTTAACGGAGTCACCCGCTCATGGTCACACAATTGTGTGAAATTCTCAGTGATAAAAATTAATTCGCCTGAACTGGGATACGAACCCCTCGATTTCGTGCCGAGTGCTCTAACCAGTTATTGTATTGCTGTGATGACAACTCGTTCCTTAAAGTTTCCATTTAGTTAATGGTTTGAGGCGTAACTTTATTGATCTCCTTCATGATTGAAAAGAAAAAACTTTGTTCGTTCCACATAAATAATTTTAAAGCCGACCTAGGTTTCGTCGTCGGGCGACATCATCAGGTGAACGCTGATGAACTAACCTGATGATGTCGCCCAGCGACGAAACCTAGGTCGGCATTAAAATTATTTATGTGGAACGAACAAAGTATTTTCTTTTCAAGCCTCCTTTAAGTTCGCAATGAAGAGTGGATGCCTGGGTAACTAGGTACTGGAAGTGTATTCCAAGTGAGATCTTAACAAGGGAGAATTAGCTGATTTAACTAACTTTATCGACGCAATTGCCAAGTACTCTTTTAACAAATCCCAATTTACGAAAAGCAGTTATTTCCCGAATGTTTACCCTACGAGAGATCATTAGTGAGTTTAACTCTGAGGTATTTAACAGATTCTACAGTATTTAATTGGATATGAATTGCGGAATAGCGGTAATGAGGAGAGTTTATTCTTTTCCAGGAACTCATTGCAACACATTTGTTCTATTTTAATTCTAGCCGCCACGAAAATATTGGTTTGCCTCGGATTGGACCGTATCACTTTTGTCTTGCCTCGACGTCCTTCGTTAGTACTGGCTTATTATAATGAAAACAGCGTCGACTGCAAGTAATCGAAACTTGCTGTCAACAACTTTACCGATATCGTTAATTTAGAAAAGTCGGCCTATGACACTCCCATGTGAGAGTTTCGATGTGACTTTAACTTCATTTCAGGTAGTTTAACTTTTTACGCTATTGTTTAATGAATCTCTGATCCAGGAAATTACGTCGTCGTCTAACCTGTAAGATTTTAATTTTATAAGTAATTATCTATGGGATACTTTACCAACTGTCTTTTTAAAGTCAAGAATAATAGCCTCAACTGGATAGTTATATTCACCCAAGACTTGAATATCATGAACAAAAAGTGCTTGTTAGGTTTCTTAGGTTTTTCGCAAGTCCTGCATATCAAGGTGTGTCACAACTGTTTTTATAATTAAATATATGTTCATGGATTTTGTATGATACAGATGTGTGGGATTTCGTGCGGTAATGCGACGGCTGTTGCTTATCACCGCTTTCAAATATGGGCTAATAATGTTCCAGTCCTTGGATGGCGAGAAAGACGAACGAGGAGGTATTGGACATGGTCGGAGAGAAGAGGAAGCTTGTGGCAGAGGTTCGTAGAAGGCAGAAGAGATGGATGGAGGAGGTTTTGAGAGGAGAGGGCATGTTGAAAAGAGTGATAGAGGGGAGAACACTGGGGAAGCGTAGAAGAGGAAGGAGGAGGATAGGAATTCTGGACGAAATAAAAGGAGGTAGAAAATATGAAGAATTGAAGAGGGATCTAATAATGGGCCATCTATAGGAGGGAAAGCGAGACAATTTCTATGAGGTTGGGATACAGAATGGGGACTGTCCAAGAACCTACCAGTCAGCTGGTAGAATACTTGAATGAAGGTACTACATCTTTGGTCCTGGATATACTAAATATTTTTGAAAGCATTTGAAGCTTCATCCTTCAGGCTTACCAGCTAGTAGGAAGCTATTTCAGAAGCTATTTATCGGTACACGTGGGCAGGAATTTCTTCATAACCTGGAGAGTGCTTGTGACTTAGAGGTTTTAACATAATATTTTCTATTCCGTGAGCACAAATACCAGTAAGCGGAATTGGGCGCCAGTTTACAGCGTGGACGCTGAACGTTTTTTCAGCAAATACAACCTGCTCTTGACTGACAAACGGAAAAGAAATAAAACCACTAAAATGGAAACGTGTTCCATGCTTTGTTTCAATGAGTGAGAAGAGAAGTCAATCAGTACCCTTATGGGACTAAGAAAGCTAGATTAGATCGACATTAGGCCTAGGCCTACTTTATTTTATTTTGAATTGTACATAGTAGTCTACAAGAATGAATATTTGGCCTAGGACTACACCGGTCCATAACTTAAGCCCTGGAAAAAATTGTATTTTCAATATTGCAAACAAAACTAGGAAAAAATATAGTTAGGAACATATTTTGTCTATGGTAGTTACGGCAATATTCATGTTGTTTAAATAAAGAATGATCTAGGTCTTGAGGCCTGGACATGTATTTTTCGTTTGCTATTCAGATATCACTTTTTATCAGCATATCCATTCACAAACTACATGAAAAACTTGCAAATACCACATTCATAACAGCGTACCATCATTTTGACCGGAATCCTCTATTTGTGACCATTTCAATCCCAAAATCCAATTTTCCACATTTTGCTATATATTTGCTAATTTTCTAATAATTAATGCTACACAATACTAAATTTCAAATAATTAATGCTAAAAATACAAAAAATTAAAGCTAAAAAAACTTATCTCTAGCTTTGACTTCTTCATTCTTTTTCCTTTGCAGTCTTTTGTTCTGCACTCGCGCTTGTGAATTCCTCTTTCGTTTTATGTCAATTACTTTGTGTTTCATGGCGGCCCATATCATGTTACTAAAAAACCAGAATATAAGATAACAAAATCATAATTAAAACATGTTGTGCTCTGATAAAAGTGCACATTAAAACATGTTACATATTTTAAAATGTTGAAAAATTCAATACTTTCTACGATGAAGTACCTTTATGTTGTGTTACTCTGACAATGTTTAAAATCAAAACTAGAAAATGAATCTTCCAAAAAGATTCTCTTGGACACGCGCTCAACTCTAACTCGGCCGATAACGGGAAGGAAGCTTACGTACATGATGCAGTCATCGACGACGTCGTCTATTGTTGTATTTGGCGTTATTCCAGACTCTACTATGAAAAATGAACTTATTCTGTTCAATTGTATTTTCATCATGCGTCAAATGTTTATAATTATTCTTTAAAAACTAAGCATAGGATCTGCTCCCAATCATGTTTCATGGTGTTTTTCACTGTGTTTTATCATCATCTTGACAGGAAAATTAGTAGTTACCACTATAGACAAAAGTCGCATTTAATTTGTAAAAATAGTGTAAAATCAAAACAGAGAACTTATAGAAGTCTTCTTCTGAATAAATTATTTAACTTTCAAGCAGTAATCCAACACATCACAACAAGAGATATTCTTTCTTATTTATATTAGACAAGCGGGAGAGGACTTAACCGTGAACGTTCGAGTAGCAACATGAATCCTGTGGCGCACGCACCTTCCCCACCCAAAGACCTTCACTCACTAAGCTCATACTATCATCGGGAGTGTTGTGAGTCATGACGTTGTAGTACGATATGAAACGAGTACGATGTGAAAACGAAACGATGCGGATCTTCGGTCGTCTGCACTGCCATTGTCGTGTCTTATAAATTTGAAATAGTTTTATAATTTTCTACTTTTTAGATATTTTGTGGTGCGGGATTCCGGGACTCCCGGAGAAGTCCCTCATTCGAAGTTACTCATTAAGTTGGAAGCTTACGGAATACATCACGACGTTATATGTTGGATAAGAGAGTTCTTAGCCGACCGCAAACAGAAGGTAGTTCTAGATGGCGTTAGTTCAGATGTGGTGATAGTAACATCATGTCTACCCCAGAGAAGTGTCATCGGTTCTTTATTGTTCCTTTTGCATATTAATGACATCAATACCGTTGTTACGAGCAAAATTCGCCTCTTCGCAGACGACGCAGTGTTGTACGGGGATCTAAGCAATGATTCTGACAGGATTGTGTTACAAAAAGACCTAGATGCTATAAATGAATGGTGCAACACTTGGCAATTAGAATTGAATTTAAAAAAGTGAATTGTTATGAATTTTTGGAAAAAGAATAACTCGGTCAACGAAACGTACACAATTAATCAAACCAACTTATCAAATGTAGAGTCATTTAAATACTTAGGTGTGACCCTTACTCAGGACCTGTCTTGGCTGAAACACGTCCGGGAAATCTGCGGACAGGCTAGCCGCAAATTGGGATTTATTAAAACAATATTAGGAAAATGCGACGAGAAGGTTAAAGAGCGATGTTATTTTTCACTCGTGAGACCTCACTTGGTGTTTGCCGCCAGCATATGTGACCCTTACGAAGTAGGACTAATCTCAGAAATAGATCGAATACAACGGAGAGCAGCAAGATTTGTAAAAAGTTGGAACGATAAACTTAGCAGTGTTACCGAATTGTTGAAGGAATTAGGGTGGGAATCTCTAACTGATCGAAAGGAGAAATACAGGTTAAATCTTTTGCGGAAGTTAGAAGCAGATAATTTTTTCCCAGATGTTCAGACTGCAGAGCCGATAGATTTAAAATGTCATTTTTCCCACGCACAACAAGGGATCAGAATAGTTGCGATAGATCAATCATATGAAACTCCCACCCTCCATAAGTAGAGTAGAATTTTCAATTGTGTTAAATAACATAGCATCATTACTAACACTTCTCGCAGCTTGATATGTACCGCATTATTTTAATTTGTTCTCTGCATGAAGTAATTTCTCGTAGCATTCATAAATTAATTGAAAAGTAAAATTAACAACTAGATGTGTCTTTAGCCTTATACTGCATGTTTCCATGTTTATTTACTCCCTCAGTTTCTAGTTTGACTGCGCACTGTTCTCCTGACTGCTTTTTGGTCTTCGCCTAGCGGCCACGGGAACTTGCGAGGTTCTGATTTGTGCTGGGACTAGTGCTGCATGCCTGGTGTGGAATCACCCAGTGCCACACACCCTAGTGGTGGCTTGCACGGCACTTCGTAGATGTAGTACATAATGGCCCCTGCTTTAGGTTTCTTGCCTCTTCAGTGTTTGCATGGGTTCTTTGTGAGAAGGCGCGGTCGTTGCCGTCGGCGGGGAAGGCAGTGTGGCTCGGCATTTCACTAAGGGTGGAGGAAAATCCGCAAAACCTCCGCCAGGCCGCCAGGAACTGGGTGGGTGCTATATAACACATAATTGACTTAACAAACAATAACAATAGAATAAATAAATATGGATCTAAAAATATAGAAAACCTGAAGATAGAAATATATGTTCTTTGTGATCACTGGGTAGTTTTTGGTCAAAGATCTATGCATAGGAAATAGGATTACTGGTTCATTGCACTGCACTTGTCTTCATCTTGTCTGGTCCGCTTTCTTTTCTTCTTTACTACTTGCGGGAAATCTGGAATCGGCGTTAGTGATGGAGGTGCTGTAATGTGGCTTCTGAGTGCAGGCACTGCTACGTCTGGGCAGTATTCCGTAATTGATTCTGTCAGTATTCCGGAAGATTGTCCACGAGGCACCTCGGCGTAATGTAGAGCTTCCTTACCGGGTGTCGAGAGAGCACACACTCCGCGGTCTCAAAGATAGCGTCCAGTAGTGGGTGGTGATTTTGCTGGCTGCCCCAACACCTTAGCCGGCATAATCTGTGGAGAAGAGATTCGATTTTAGTTGTATGGTATACGTATATGGCTGGTGTGGTAGGGTGTAGACAGAATATTTAGCGCATCAGTTTTCTTTCGCGGACGAAGGACGCGTATCGAGAGAGGCTCTCAGAAAATGGGAGAATGGCTAATGCGGCGTACTCCATGAGAGGTCGAATCTAAGTTTATTACGCCCTGAGCGAGTCTGATGGGCGGATTGAAGGTTTCCACTCTGGTTGCATTATATTCCTCTCCAATACCTTTATTCGGCCTTCAGCGCATCGATGACATTTCTTGCACGTAAATAATCCAGCGAAATCAGAGAACACGAAGTTATGAGGAGTTATAAAAAACACATAAGTATCCCATGAATATTATCTCGCCTAATGCTTGGTAAAAAGTATTTCCTAGGTGATGATAAATATTTGGGACTCTACTTCGTGATCAGTCACTGAAACTTCAAAATTACACTCCTATTTAAAACTCGTTGCACACTGAAGTTTATTTCTGTTATAAGTTTTGAAATGGACAACCGGTCACAGAAGCTACGATTGGTAAGCTGGGTGAGATGCGCTACACATTTATGGAGCTGAGTGTGCTTAGCCATCTTCGGAGTCTGTCCCAAGCTATTTTTCCCAAAGTATAACTCACTCAGCTTCGCTTTACCTGCGAACTTGAAATTACTCAGCCACCTAAATGTTCACTAATTATCGACTTTATGCGGAGAGATGTAATGTTTGTCGCAATTAATTGTGTTTTGTGCCAAATAGCAGGGAAGGGCATTAGGGCAAAATCAATCAGCCTGTATTGAAAATATATTCTCTTATCTGGTTATTCTCGGTTCTGAGGGCAAAGAATGAACAAGTGCTCTGCAGACACAGGGTTTAACGAATTAATACGTTAATATTATTGAGGATGCAAGGCGTAAGTACTCAAAATGAAAAATATTTTCATAAATATTCCCAATTGAAATGCTACTCAGGATTTCAAGAATATGCATCTTCAAGTTATAGAGAATGCAAGGCGTTTGTAGTTAAAAAGAAAAATTCTTCCATACATATTCACCATTTAAATCCAACTCGAACCCAAACTTCAGTAATAATTGGCCTTTAATTACTCCCAAAACTAAATCCTGGTGGTAAATTTTGTTATTATTTCCATAATGAAACTACTTCTTCGGAAATATTTCAAGGGGGTTGCTTTTAATTGTTTTATTTCTATCCGATCTGTTGGTGGTAGTATCATTGTATTCACTTGGCACTTTGTATTTGCAAATTTCAAACGAGTTTATTCCCTTTCTCGTTTCTCGAAAATACTTTTTGAGAGATCGTATGTACGTCACGATAAATTATGCAACACAATATGGATAGCACCCTCTTACTCTGGTCTATCAATTGTCTCCTTACATTTCCATACTTCAGAAAAAGTACCTTACGCACCGATGTAATTATTCTGCAAAAGTTTTCTTAGAATTGTATTAACATTTTAATCCGATTCCGGATTTTTAAACTTCCCTACTGTATGTGACTATTTGAATGTTCTTTTGCACAATATTTCTCTGGAGTTAATGGTTAAATCTCTTCATGCCTTTTAAAATGGGTGGATTGTTTTAGGATAGTCATATAATAAGATAACAATAATTATAACATTAGGTTTATTTTGGGCAATATTTACTCTAACCTTTCCAGCGCGCACTACCAAAGGAACGACTTATACGACATATTTTCGACCACTTTATTAATGTTAACTAAATAATGCACAGATCTTTGCTTGTCCTTTGCAGGTAAAGCTCGGTTAAAATTTCCTGACACCCGCGCAGAAACCCATTTTCGACCTTGACATGTCTTATTTTGATAAATTTCATTTAGAAGGGGGGATGCGGATGAAAACAGTTCATCTATATCGTGACTTCACTTGCGATCGCATCCAGCCTCTTCCTTATGCTTTGCATCACGTAGAATGATCTTTCAACCGAACGATACTCGTAGCGCTGATGTAGCCAGGATTTCGTTTCGGGGGGTCCATGTTGAGTATTAGCGGGGAGGCGGGTGATTTTTTAAAAATTAAGAGCAAATTTGTGTGTTTAGGCAATGAAGAGTGCAATTACGAATGAGGTGTAACACCCAATACTTGAATATTTTAGCTGGGTAAACTTAGAAAATAATATTTAAAAAGTTTTTGAAAATTACAAAAATATTTATTAAACATTTTCTTCAACTTGAGGAATTGATAAATTCAATATTATGAGTAAAAAATAACGTTCTCCTATAGCGCCCTCATTTTAGATAAATTATGAATTTCGGCGGGGAGGGGGGGTCGGGACCCAATCGGGATTCACCCCCACCCCATGACTACGTCACTACGATGTAACAATCAGCATTTAAAATTTATGAGCAATTATTATTCATAATTGAAATAAAATACTTGTAATTTTCTGCCATTTTTTTCTCTTAAATTCAATTATCCTCAGAAATTTAAAACCCCCAAGGACAAAAATTGACGCTTTCGAGAAAATGGAAATGATCAGGTACTTCGCAGGTCTATAAAACGAGCAATTAATCTCGCATATCCCTCCATACTACTCTCCAACCCGACAACCTTGAAAAACAATTCTCTTAAATAAAGCTTTCCCGCACCTCTCAGCCCTTGATTCACGGTTCTACTATCCCCTGACTTCTTCAGCCCACCCCTAGCCTTTTTCATTATCCCCCTCTAACTTTGAGAGAAAGAAACATAAAAATAACAAACATGTGTACCTGATGATACCGTAAGTCGGCGAAACGCGTCGTGCAATTACGAGAAAAAATTATAGGAAATTACAACTACGTTACTTCAATTATGAATACTAATTGTAAGAACCTAAAAAAGTAAAGTTCATTAATGCTTCTGAGTTCTTCTTTCAAATGATCAGGGGAATAGCGACTCCTGTATGCACCTTAGACAGAGGCTCTTTCCCGAGGTGATATTGATAACTACTCTCCTGAATTGAGGAATCTATATCCTCAAATTCGCCTTGGTGATTGTAAACTATCTCGCATATTCCAAGTCAGTGATATCAGGCACTGGCATATTATAGTAGCTACATGAATTCCAATTGTGTGAAATTCACAGTGAAAAAATCATTCGCCTGGACTGGGATTCGAACCCAGTCCCCCCGATTTCGCGCCGAGTGCTCTACCAGTTAAGCTACCCAGGCGTCATCTCTCACTGTGAATTTGATGGAGGCTTTAAGGAGATGTCTTCACAGTTACCGTGCATACAATGCCATAGAGTACCCGTGTGCGAACGCTAAGCGCTACTGTCCACGAGGTAAAGCCAAAATTTAAACACAAAGGTGTTTACTTTGACAAATTCAAAGAACTGCGTATTCACGGTACCTGAGAAGATATCTCGCTCCTTAAATCCTCCATCAAATTCACAATGAGAGATGACGCCTGGGTAGCTTAACTGGTAGAGCACTCGGCGCGAAATCGGGGGGTCTGGGTTCGAATCCCAGTCCAGGCGAATGATTTTTCACTATGAATTTCACACAATTGTGTGTCCACTAGCGGGTGAATCCATTAAAGTTACTGCGCGGCCAGTTCCGCAGTTCTTTGAATGTACATGAATTCCGTTTTTATCGAAATCGGTTGACCCAGTATTTCCTCTTTGACTTTGTTGTCAAATGCAAATAAATATTGCAATATCAGCAGCAAATTCTGCGTCCGATGGACCAGATTCAGAATCCAAGCCTTTCCATCCTCTCCTCTCGAGATACTCAATGGCCGAAACATGAAGCCATCTCGGGTATGCGACGGGTTATCTTAGCTCTCCGGGCGTTTAGCACGCTTTGGTGTGCAACAGGCCGAAAACTTGCATTCTCACTTCCTCCACTTTCTTATAAGATGCGCCCACTTTATTATAGAAACTATTCCTAACGCTCCTTTTGCCCTCTAAATTCCCCTTTTCAACTTTTTCATCTCTGTCTCACATTTTTTCATTCATCGTCCTAAATGGAACATGGGTCGACTTTGAATCTTCGGTTCGCAGCCTCGGAGTGGTTCTGGACCAAAAGTCAACTTGGAAGCAGCATGTTTTACGCGTGTGCAAAAAGGTTAATTCACTCATGTACCGCCTGAATATTTCAGGAAAAGTACCACTAAACTGCTGAGGAAGCATCTCATTGAAACGCTTCTCTTCCCCTTGGTGGACTACTGCTCTCTGGTCATTTGCGACATTTTGACGGAAATGAACCTCAAGCCTCAGAGATTAGTCAAATCAGGGATAAGGTATGTCTTCGGCCTTAGACGGGATGTGCGCATCACACCTTACAGGCGGGAATTGTGCTGGTTCACAGTAAAGGAGCGTAGGCATTACTTTGCCACCTGCCTCATATATAAAATACTAAAAACTGGGCTACCCAACTACTTAGCTAGTTATTTCTCTGTTTATCACAGCATCAGACCTGTGAGGGCTGAGATCCCGCCCCTGGCGATACCTCGCTGCTCCACGGAGACGCTTCGTAACTCCTTCCACATTAGCTCGTCTTACTTATGGAATACACTACCATCTCATGTGAGAAACGCTCCCTCATTTACAACATTCAAGACTCGATTGCGAATACAAATTAACACCATAGAGGGCGAACCCTAAATTTTGTCTACAAACACTATGTGTTTAATGTATTTATTTATTATGTACATTGTATTTTATTTATTCATTACCTTATATAACTATTCAAAGTTTTATTGTACAATATAATGTGCGAAAGAAAAAGTATCTATCTATCTATCTATCTCACCGCTTCCATTCTCCTTTCGTTTTCATGTTACGGTCTCTCATACTACGTGTAAATGCATTTAAATATAGCGCAAGATTTATCATTATTAGGTGTCGGTCTGAAATATCACACCTCAACATATTTTTTAGATATTCCGAAACTAAAACAGGGTTATATGTACTCACTCTATGGAAGTACGTGGTTGTGTCAAGTACAAATCGATTCAATGAGGTTTTCGCGGTTTGTCGGCCTCGGTGGCGGCGGGGTAGCGTCCTCGCCTGCTAACCCAAAGGTCGCGGGTTCGAATCCCGCCTGGGGAGGATTTTTCACTTCCCAGGACATGGTTGTTTGTGCTTGTCCGTTGTTAATTGTTAAAATACTTGTATGATGTAAAGGCCAATATGTGCTGTTTTCGGTGGTAATGAAATAAATAAAATAAAAAAAATGTAATGTAGCTAAACCTTGCCACTGCATACGACTGCTGTGCCACTAAACGGTGATTATAAGATATTTGGTGGCGGAATCGACAACTACGCTCCTGTGAATCGGTGGTGGAACTTAGGATTATGGCGTTATACATTTGTATGTACCATGACATTGGCAGTGAGCACTCAGTAATATTCTTTACTCTAAGGTAGCACTGACAGTTATCTGAGAGGTGAGTGGAGTGGTGAGCCACAGCAAACCGATCTTCGTGTTGATGTCCACTAATGAAAGTGATCTATCAGGGATCGATATAAAAAAGCCGAGGGCGCCTATTTGATGTAATATTCAGGTTAAACTATGATTGCGTTAGAACAAGGCATAATAGTGGGAGTTGATATGAGCGGGAGAAGAGTTTGAACCTGAACACATCCTTTTCGTAAGCGCACGCTTCATTGACCATTTTTCACAATTTTGTCTCCCCTCTGGCACGTGCAAGCTTATTAACTAAAAGTTGAATGCTGAAGGTTCGCATATACTCTCTTTCAGTATCATCTCGATATTGTGCATATATGAGCCATTGATTTTGAACGTGGGGAAAGTCCATTTTGTTAAAAAAAAAATGAGATTTACATCCAATTTTCATTAGAATTTAATTTCAAATTTCAGTTTTTAATAAATCAACGATCATATCTGTATAATTTACACTGTTATTTACAGATATGATTGTGAAATGATTAAAAACAGAAATGTTAAGTTAATTTCTAATGAAAATCAGCTGCAATTCTTGTTTTTTTTAAACAAAATGGACTTCTTCCACTTTCAAAATCAACGGCTCATATATTAGTTCATGGTTGCTATTACGGAGTATTTTCCAAGTTTGAAGATGAAAAGTCTATTCTACGAGTACGTGGAAGGAAATAGAGAATTAATGGAATGGTTGATTTTTTTTCGTCCTCCTTGAAACTTTAGCTCAAAACGAGCAAAACCCTTTGCTAATTTTCTTATCTCATTTTCTTAGTTTGGAAATATTTCCACATGGCTTTTTTTTAAATAAGAAGGCCATTGTGCTGATTTTGAGAGGCCCCTTCGAGGCCCAACGCAACATCTATGAAAATCCACGAGCAACTCCTTCGAAGTGAGTCTCCTTAAAACCAGCGTCACTCTTTGCAATCTATCCCAAGACCAGCCTTCTAACCCAGCGCCCGTCTCCCTGAACACTGCCACATTCACGCTAAAATCCATCAAAATGGATATATAAAAAAAACATCTCTTTACCTTCCGGTTCGAGGATGGTTGGCAGGGAGTGTGAGGGGCGGCTTCATTAGGGGCTCGGCAGAAACTTGCCGGGGGAGAAACGGGAAGATATGTGAAGAGAGAGGAAGTGTGCGAGAGAGAGAAAGGGGAGGGATCAGGAAAGATTATTGGGGGGAGAGCGTTCGTGGATGGGTGACAAAGGTCCCGAGGAAGAGGATACGGAGAGACGTGTCGGGGCGCGGTCGGGAGGAGCGGAGACCCGTGGGGGGGGAGGGGTTCGGACGGGGACGTGGCGTCTTAAACCTTTCACGGAGGCCCCCAAACAACCCCAGTCGGGGGGGGGGCAGGAGGGGAGACGCAGAGAGAAGAAGGCCTTCTTGCGCGAAACGAACGCCAGAGATGCACTTCGGAGGTTTCCACAGAAATGCAGGCAGAGCGGGAGAAATCGGAAATCTGTGGACTTGAAGACGGGTGATGAAAAGATTTCCCGTTTTCTTTTTTAATGCGAGCGACGGCCGGAGTGTGAGGCAGGCGATGGGCGGGGGGGGGATGGGCGGGGGGGGGGATGGGGGGAGGGGGGGTGTTGAGCGATAGAGTAGCAGGAAATGTGGAGGCGTTAGAAAAGCTTGTCAAAGAGGGGGAGGGCGACGGTAGTGATCTCGAGGAGCGCAGGACGCAACGGAAAGCGTGGTTATAGCGGGATAGGGAGCCAGCCTGGGGAAGGGCAATTTCTGATCGTCCCATACAATCAGACAGGTAACAGTGAACCTGATGCTATCAATGATTTTTCCGTCAGTACTCCAATGGTGATATTTGTTTTTGCTCTCGGACGATTGTGTTGATCCGTATGCCCATGCGATCCCGAAAAGCCATTGGCTTGCAATAGTTGGACGGCATGTTGGAACTATATTTAGTGGTTTCGCTGTGGTAAAAGGTATACGATGTGATTGGAAATTTAGCATCCTTACTAGCAACCCTAATTTCTGATCGTCAATTCATGGTGATAACGACTCTAATGCCACCAATTATTTTTTCTGTAAGCAATCCGGTGATTAAATTGAAAATTTTACAATTGTAAAGACAAATGTGGTGTGTCATTTGCATAAGGTTCTTAATTCAGGCTGTGCATAGTTTATTCTGGCCATTAACCATTCTAATTGCACATGATCACTCAGGCAGCCAGCAGTGAAACTGATGCTATCAATGATTAATGTTTCGTCAGCACATTGAAGACGAATTTACCATATTTATCATTGGAACGGTATAGGCTGTTCCTTTGCTGCAAAATATTTTCAACGATATATTTTTATGGCTTTTTCCGGGTATAACCTACCTTTCAAATTGAATTATTCATGATTTATGGTTAAATATAAGGAAAATTCGCAAAATTCAAGATAGAAATGACGCATGCGGTTTTCCAATTGCATGTGGGCACCAGAACATATTTTAGTTTTTTTTCGGGTGTTAAATAATGATGTGATCGAAGTCATTTATAACTTATTAAATGGAAGAGTTTTAAAATTCATTATTAGGACGGCATATGCAGTCTCTCTAGAGTAAAAAAACCTATAAGTTTTTTGGCTTTTTATTTCGGGCTTAACTGCTATTCAGAAGTGATTCATGACTTAAAATGTATTACAAATTAGCATCTGCTTAGAAAATTAGCATTAGCGCTATTCAAAATGGGAAGGGCATAAATTTACCATCCACCGAAAAAGGTTTTTAATGTAAGTTTTATATTTTTTTCGAGTATCAAATACCTACTCTTCGAACTTTATTATTTGCATACATTCACCTTTTCATTGTGATGAATTTTTATTATATCAGTCCAATACCATGAGGAACATTACGATGTGTAATTGCTCAAAGATTTGAGAAATAGTTTTGAACCCCATTCATTAGGGCCCCTCTTATTTTAAGCTGTTGAATTCCACAACAGTCAATTGAATTACCGTTGCTCATTTCGATGTAAAATTTCTGATAACTGCGTCCATTCTTTTTTATTAGGCTCCTATGACCGTCACTAAAAGGTTAATAAATGGAATAAAAGATATTTATACTATTTTAGCATACTAAATAAATACTTGAAATTTTGGGTGAAGTGAATTGGAGGTACGAACCAAATTCAGCCAAGTTACAGAAACAAAACCTCAAGCACCATTCATGTTCAACAAATAAAACATTTTTTACGAAATAAAAACGAGCATTGAAATACAGTCGTGCATCGTAATTATCATTTCCCCATCCGCCCAGTGGTATCCGGCGTAGGGGCACCGACTCATAAACTAGCCTTCAAATTGAATACTTGCAAGGTTTGCAAGGAGAAGAAAAAAAAAGGTGGGCTAGGTTACCGTATCTTGGCCGGGGGTCGTACAAAGCAGCTTTCCCAGGGACAAATATAAAGTCACTTTTTACACTCTACTCACACTAAGGGAAATACTTAATAATTCCAAAGACTCATACGATCCCATGAAGAAATCCGGGGTATATGAAGTGACTTGCGACACGTGTGAGGGTGTGTATATAGGTCAAACGGGGTGACATTTTGAAATCCGCATCAATGAACAGAAGAAGTGCTTGTCAAACAGTGCTTGTGAAACAGTGATCCCAAATCCCACCTAGCCAAACACTTGATAGAGGAGTTCCATTATACAAAATTTGACGTGAAGATCCTTCATTACGAGAAAAAGGGACGACGCCTGGACACCTTGGAACAGTGTGAGATTTTAAAGAGAAGGAAGAAGAAAATCCTCGGGGGAGCCTGTAACCCCTAGAGGACGCGTCCCCAGGTGGCGGATAGGGGAATGCCCCCACTGGTCTTCGGAAGAAACCAGCGGGTAGGTGGGAAATAAAATACCACCCGCGGACCAAACAGGCAGGACAGATGGGGTTCTATAGCTGTGACGAAAGCAACCCGTCTAGGAGAAGGAAACTCCAAAATCCAACCCCGGCCCTCCAGGTTGGGGGTTGAGGCATCAGGCTAACTCCCTGTTACTCATAAAACCTCAATTTGCTAAAAAACCCAATACTAAGCCTCGGAACTGCGGACTGGATAAGCAGAGACAACTTAAGACAAGGAAAAGGACTATGATTTTTGGTACCTGGAATGTACAGGGTGTATCTAGGAAACTAATAGAAGTAACAAATGAGCTAAGATAAATGAAAGTAGATATTGCTGTAATCACAGAAACTAAGAAAAAGGGACAAGGCTCAGAAAATGTAGGTTACTATGATCACTTTTATAGCGGGGTCCCTAAGGATAAAAGGGCCCAACAGGGAACATCCATCCTGATTCGAAAGAGTCTCAGAAAAAATGTAACATCATGGGAGCCAATCAATGAAAGATTGATAAAAATGAATCTCTGTATGCTCGGCTTCAGAATCACTATACTGGGCGTATATGGAATAAATGAAAGCTCGCTTGTAAATGAAAAGCAGGAATTCTTTGAACACCTAAATGATGAAATAATAATAATTGGAAACTCAAGAGAACTTATCATTATGGGAGATCTAAATAGTAGAGTCGGAAAAAAGTAAAATGATAAAGTAGTTGGGAAATACGGAGAAGAAACTATAAATGACAATGGATTAAGACTAATAACAATGTGTGAACAAAATAACCTAAGAATATCTAATGGTTTTTTCGAGCATAAGAATATACATAAATATACATGGACACAACCTACTAGAGATCTCAAATAAATTATTGACTACCTTATCATAAAGCAAAATACAAAGTTAAGAGTACAAGATGTCAGAATATACCGAGGTGCTACATGTGGTAGTGACCACCACCTGTTAAATGCTAAGGTGATGTTTCCTGGAAGAGCAAGGATTAGAGAAAGCCAAGATAACCCTGACGTAGAAATAATGCAAAGAAGATACAACTTGGATAGCTTAGAACAACAAAGCGTTAGACAGCTTTACCAAAAACGTCTGGATGAAAAACTTCTTTGCCGAAAAACATTATCAAATACAGAGGATCTTTATAGGCATTTATCTCAATGCATACATGAAGCTGCGTATGAGTCATTAGGCTACTATGAAAAGAAGAAAAGAAAGCCATATTGGTGGGATCATAAAATTGAAAAAGAAATAGAAGAAAAAAGGTCGAAATATAACAAATATCTGACCACGAAATCAGACAATGACAAGGTTGCATACAAAGAAGCACAAGCGAAAGTGCGACGAAAATTAACCCAGAAAAAGAACGCTAGCTGGGAAAAGAAATGCAACCACTTAAACACCTACATAGGAGGAACCAGAAATACAGAAAGCTGGAAGTTTTTGAGATCATTGAGGCAGGATAAAAAGAAAGATTTAATTACGTCTATTAGTAAAGAGAAATGGGAAATATACTTTAAAAAATTATTGAAAGAGGATAGAGAAGAATATAAAAATGAAATCCACCTGCTAACCATAGGAAATGTTACATCACCTATAGTAATGCAATGCAGTGAAGTTAAACAGGCTTGTAAATCCCTAAAAAATGGAAGAGCTGCTGGTCCTGGAGAAATACCGGGAGAACTGTTAAAATATGGATCAGAGTTACTGTACAATAAATTAACAGAACTCTTTATTAAATGTCTAAATGGAGAAGAGGTACCAGAAGATTGGAGAATTTCCCATATCTCACCGTTATACAAAAAAGGCAATAAGAATGAGTGCGATAACTATCGCGGAATATCTGTGACTAGTACAATTAGCAGATTATATGGCAAAATAGTAAAAAATAGAATTGAGAAAGAGTATGCAGACAAGGAATCCGAAGAACAAGCGGGGTTTAGAGAAGGAAGATCTACTGTAGACCATCTGTTTTGTTTAACACAACTGATAGAGAAAACCTGGGCATACAACAAGGAACTTCACCTCTAATATGTTGATCTTAAAAAAGCATATGATACGGTGTCACAAATGAAACTGTGGGAAGCCTTGGAAAGATCTAACATAAGCTCATACTTAATAATAGCCATAAAAAATTTGTACAAAAATAGTGCAGCCAAGATCAAAATGGGAAACGACTTCTCTCAGGGATTCACAATAAATAAAGGTCTAAGACAGGGCTGCTGTATTTCCCCCACACTTTTTAAAATATATTTAGACCAAGTGCTTAAGGGTTGGAAAAGGAAATGCAACTCCATGGGAATACCTTTGAAAGAAAGTACCATATACACCTTAAGCTATGCAGACGACCAAGTTATTCTATCACAAGATTATGAAGATTTAGAATATATGACAAGAAAAATAATAGAAGAATACAAAAATTGGGGTCCTGATATCAGTATCGACAAAACAAAATATATGTGTATGGGAGGAATGCAACAGAATCTTATTTTAGAAAGTGGGCAACAAATAGGACACTATAAAGAGTATAAATATCTAGGGATGCAAATTGCAGAAAGTAAAACAATGGAGGTAGCCATTAGGGATAGATGCAATAAAGGCAAAAAAGCAATAACACTATTAAATAACTTATTGTGGGACAATACAATATCCATTGAAAACAAAAAGAGAATTTATAATACCATAGAAAAGAGCATAGTAACCTACAGCTGTGAAATATGGCCACTAACGGAGAAATCAGAAAAACTGTTACTGACGACTGAAATGGACTTCTGGCGAAGAGCAGCCGGTAAATCAAAAAGAGAAAGAGTAAGGAATGAAAGAATTAGAGAAATAATAAATGTCAATGATACCATAATAGATGAGATAATAACGCAGCAGTTGAGGTGGTATGGACACGTAAAACGAATGGGAAATGAAAGACTCCCGAAACAAATGCTGCTGTGGAACCCGGAAGGAAGACGCAGGAGAGGCAGACCGAGGAAAAGTTGGATACAAGGGATAGAGAAAGAAATGAGAGAAAGAGGATTAGATGAAGAACTCTGGAATGATCGGGAGGCATGGAAATTGGGAATCGGAAGACGTAGAACGTCGTAAACCGATATATATATATATAAGAAGAAGAAAATCAAACTTCTTAATTATGTAGAATTTGATGTTCACTCCCCCATTCTATCCTTGTCCATCTGACAACCCAAGCCTGTACTCCCCCCCTCCTCTTTCCTCTGCTTATCTCCACATTTCACAAGAACGAAGATACGTGTGAGATAAGTGTACGAAGTGACGTGCAGCTGCGGAAAATCGTATATCGGCTGAACATCGAGATCCCTGAAATGCAGAATAGCGGAACACCAAAGGACGACCGAAAAGAAAAAATTTCGCTATTCCTCGGTTTCAGAGCATGCTTGGTCAGAACCCGGAAGCGACATAAACTTTCACAATTGCAAGATCATCGCCAGAGAAAATAAATATTTCCCTCGGCTGATTAGAGAGGCTATTGAAATAGCAAATAACACAGAGAATTTCGACAGGGAAGACGGCTATCCTCTCACCTCAACGTTCCAACGTCTTTTGCAACAATTAAATTTAAAGGTCCATCCGGCCAATCGGCACGCGCCTAACTAGCTCAAGCGTTAGGAATATATATATAACGGAGAAAGAATCTCTGCAGCTCCTTCAGGACCTGACGACGCTAGCTGGAATGCAAGTAAAACGGTTGCCCATAAAATGAATCAACGCGGGAGAAACCCGAATAAAAGTAATTCATCAAATCACCACGAATGCCTACGTACCAATAACTCCCTTTTACTGACGTAGCAGTTGTTTACAGAAATAGAGACTCCCCTTCGGTTCTACCCACAAAATCCGTTCCGAGGGCGTCAGTCATTTGAGTTTACCTTTGTCTTTCGACGTGAATTCCTTATTCTAGTTATCTCTCGAAGCATTCTTCATACGTTGCAGCCAAGTTCGTGCTCATGGCTCCAGGCTACTTTTAAACCCACGGGTGTTTACCTTAGGAGCACATATGAGCTGACGTCACCTGCTGAAAAGATACAAGGTTGTGAGATATTCGCAGAGAAAAGTAATTTATTGGTTAAAGCACTCGGTGTGAATTCGAGTCATCTGAGTTTAAGTCGCAGTCCATGAAAATGCTTTTTTCACTGCGTTATTCTCAGATTAGTTAATGACCATATTAGTCCAAGGAACGTTTTAAAGCAAGCTTAAAACTCAGATGAAACAACGACTATTGCCACAGGAAAAAAATCGGCCTGGTTCGGGAATTAAACCACGCACCTCCGTCTTTCCGCGCTAAAGTGCAGACCTCAACGCTACTACACCAGGCTTCCTAATACCAGTGGCAATTTTAGGAGGATACAAGGGAACTGGATTTTAAGCCCTTGCGGTTCATCGAAGCTGGCAACGCAAGGGAGTAACAGACTTCAAGGTAGTCACAACCCATGCGGTTGCTTCCTTACACGAGCACTTATGCCGTTCTAGGCCTCGAATGAAGATATTCATCCCTGCTATGTATCTCGTCATGGTTTAGGTGGTACTTGAAAAATGGTAGAAGAGTTAAATATTTTATCATCATTATCATCTGATTTCCGGTCATTAATAAGCCAGTGACATTAAGTAATGCTCACAGATCAAATGAAACTCGTGAATTATCTCATGTATATTCTGCTATTGGTCGTATTTTCCAGCAATCTTTTGCTAACGGGGAAATATTTATCATATTTGAAAAGAAGACTCAACATTGTCTCTCTTCTTCTTGTAACCAATGGATCAAAGGAGTAATATTTTATATCACTCGTTAATTACGACTATAATGTTTCAGTTCTTACATTTCCTTTTGAAAGATGCATTTTCGCAGTAAAACCGCAGCAATATTATGGTAAAAATTATATCTCCGAATATGTGAGCTGCATGGGCTAATAAGGAACTTTTAGAATTCTATGGAAAACTAACAGCAAATTATTTAATCTGAAATTATTATCGGGATAACCGAGCAATAAATAATTAACTGAGAATTGACGTAAGAGGAAAACAACTGACTAGTTCAAGATGAGATTAACGTTTCATTACCTACTAAATGGTGACGCGGGGAAAGTAATTTACTAGAAATTAATTTAACTTCCGAGACATTGGGCTCACTTTTAGCTTGATCGTTTTTCCGCATCGGAGCCCTGAATATTTTCCTGAGTCAAGGATGGCAATCATCTAATTTCAATTCACTATTACGGAATCAAAGTCAAGAAATTGCACCGTATTAAGTATCGAGTCTCATTTTCATTCGCTGAAATCATCAACCCTATATCTTATTGTGATCTGAAAAAGTCAGCTTATCGTTTACCAAATCCAAATTATCACAAAAGAGCAATATTTGCCGATAGAAGGGTCCGAGCAAATATTTGTCGCCTGGAAGTGAATTCTCGGGGCTTAAAAATCGTCCCTGTCTCCTTTGACAATCATAGAGAGAGTAATCGAGAACCAATTAAGAGCGTACGATATTGGAGCGTTATATTTTTAACGGCATAATTCGGAATAATAATTCATTAATCACCGGAGGAAGCATTTCGAAAGTTGCTCTAAACAATAAAAACTTATAAGGTTAATTGAATAACTAAGGATTAAGTAAGTAATTATTAAGTAACACTAGCGGAAGAAAGACTATCAAAAAAGATAAATAGTATTAGGCTACTTCCTGGTTTAGAAAACCCAATTAAGCATTCAATACGTGGAATAACATCGGATAAAGCAGCCAGAAGCAGGGTACTAAAAAGCTCATCTGCCAAGGTGGGATATCGGAAATGTAGGTTCCAGAGCCTACATATCCGAAATAATTACGAGTTATGTAGCATCACACTCATATTAAGCGCACGGCTACCAAAGAGAAACCAGAGAAAAATTAATTTCTTAACACTGGTATTGAGCGATGAACTTAAAAGACTACGAGGTATGAAATCGAATTCTCGATACGCTTTTCCCGAATTAAATCCGTTCTTCTATATCCTAAAATATCAAATTCATAGAATTAAAATTCTCACGTTGTCACTCACATCCAACTCTTAGAATGCAAAGCGAACTATGCCACGTGATAGAAATTCTGTGACCTAATTTACGAAGGGAAACTACCTCAGTTACCGTAGCACTAAAAAAATCCGCAATCTGACTGTTTTCTTGAAGTTGAGTAAAAGAGCTCAACTGTAGTTGGGATCGATATTTCCGAAGTTTTCTTCTTTCCACTCAAGGTTTACCTTTTTTTGAGTGACTATCCCGAATTATTGCCATTGTATTGCTAAATGAGCTTTTGTGATTATTTAATGGGAACGATTTCCCGTAATATAGTCTACTTTGTGAACTAGGATGTGATAAAACAGCGCAGTTACAGATAAATAAGCATTTCAAACTCTGGACAACTTTTCCTCATGCCTTCATCCGGCGACACCAAGAAATTAAATAAAAATTCACCAAATATCATGGAGTATTTTTATAAGCTTACAAAACTCTTAAAAGGTAACTTATTTGGCCTCGACACGCAATATTTTCACCAAGTCCGGTTTCTTAATCAATAACCGTTCCACTCGCGCGACAAGAAATGAATAAGAGTGTTGGACAAGGATTGTTCCCCAGACAATAAGCGCACGAAAGATATAATAACAATAATCTTAATTTCTAGCATTTTCTTAAACATTGGGAAATTACCGTAAAATTTAAGGCGTGAAAAGCGATATGTATTTAAATGAAGGTAAAAATTGTAATTCCACTGGTAAATAATAATTTGAAGTTAAAAAGTCAAAGGACTGAGCATTTCAAATACTGGGGAAGGCGAATATCTCCTACTAAATCACTTTCCAACCCAGAAAAAAGTTTTTATTCAAATGAGGCTGGTCACAGTGAACAGCTTGGCAGTGAGCCGGCCGTGAAAGACGCAAATATTGAGAATTAGAATATTGCATTGTGCATGGAAGAAGTGAAAGGCGTTTGCACGTGAAATGTTAAAATTGTTCTCATCAGCTTTGCACCCTCCCCCCCCAGAGTGGCATATCATCTCGCAAGTGTAGCAGTCCACTCTGGACCAACAGCTTCACCGCACCGGTCCATTATATTTGTGGTAGAAAAGTTTGAATGTTTTGCACATTATATATATATATATATATATATATATATATATATATATATATATATATATAATAAGTGCTATAGCCATTTATTCACCAGTCTCTTTCTGTTTATGTGCACAAAAGATGGTTTGGTGCCACCGTAATAGGTAAATTTAAAAAAATAAATTAGAACACCCAGTGATTAATTTTATGACTTGAACTAAAAAACCAAGTTTCCCTCAATATTGATAGCAATGTTGGAACTGGGCTTCGAATATACTCTGTCCGCCCTTGGGTGGCAGTGACTCCAATTCAGACAGTCGTTAGTCCGTGCAATGTATTTTGTTTTTGATTTCCGTGATATACTCCTGCTCCTCTTGCACTTTTCCTGCGTTTGAGAGCCTACAGAATGTGGTTACTTCATTGCATACTAATTGCTTAGTCATCACCTCTCCATTTGATCAGAGAAGTATAATACCATCGTAAAAATTACGCATTCATTCTCATCTAGAACGGGGAATATGTGTGCTTGTCTCAGATACCTACATGACATAACGCAAGCCATCCTTTCAAATGTCCATCATGTCAGAACCATGGAAAACTATTGATACATTTGATTCGGGCATACGGGACCCAAAGAGGGCTAATGATCCTCCGCGAGGCCAGTCTTTCATAAAAAAGTATGATTTAATTTAAACGGCACATTTAATGACAAATAATGACCGCTAAATAATGAATTAATGTTTAATTTATTAATGTGTGATTATTGAAACTTTTATCTTTTTAATAGAACGGCTGTCGAGGCATTTTTCGATACAAAAATTAAATTAAATATGCATCCTAGGGTGTTTTCATTCCTAATGTCACGAAAATGGCTGGTATCAATATCATGTGACGTTCCTCACCAGGTGACTTAGACGCTGTTTTTGTACAAAAACTACTAAATTTGCAGTGTAGATTTTGAGGGTAATATGTTCCTCGATTATTTAAAAATAGACGGCACACGTATGCTGTATGGACGAAGTTTGATGTTACCAATCATCCACTTATGGTAAGAACCCTCAAAAAATCCCCAAAACCTAGGAAGCATATGAATCCTTTGATTTCTTCGGGAATAACAAACGAAGGAAGTAATATTTTCCTCCATAATTTGTCGCACTCGAGACTGCAATCCTAATCAGTCACCTGCGATATGTGAAGATTCTTTCCACTGATTTTTTTTCTAAACGCAGGAGGGCAACGCAGCAGTGATTAACTGGCTGGGTCAGGAGGAGTTGCCCAGGGGGGCGATGGGAAAGGAATGGAGCGGAAAGATCGGGATTCGGCAAAAGCCTGATCCAAAGAAGGGGGAAATAAAAGAAATTTGTTGTTCCCAACCCCGGGAATGAGTCCTAGCAATATCGATTATATTATTAGATAAATTGAGTGAATTAGGTCTGCAGTAATACTAAGAACGCAATTTTACGCCGCGTATTGCTTTAAGATTAAAAATGCTCTTCATTATCACATGGTGATCAAAGCTATTGATATGCTTGTCATCAAAATTAGTATTTCCGTGAGACTCGAGACGAGACCGAGGTCGGAAATTCGAGGCGAGACTCGAGGCAGACCGCTACTTGGCGAGACTCGAGGCAGACCGCTACTTGGCGAGACGAGACCACCGCCACGGGAGTCCCAAAAGTCTCGTGAGAACAGATTTTAAAGTATCGGACGATAGTTTGAGGTAATGTTTGGCGGACAGCATTATCACAGAAACACTTTGTAAAAACTTACACAAAAAGTTTTATTCTACCGACCAAGGTTTCGGCAAAATTGATAATGGCAATGTTCGCCGAAATCTAGGTCGGTAGAATAAAACTTATGGAAATTTTTACAAAGTGTTCCTGTGATAATGCTGTCTCGTTAGTAAGTGGTGAAGGCCATTGAATTAAACAATACTCGGCAGTGTGAATGAGTCTCCATGATAACTAACAATTGACTTCCCGGCATTAATATGGTTATGATAGACTTTCCTAATGCATTACTCTCCAAACGAAAATTAAAATTGTTTCATGCTACTTTCATAAGCAGAAAGTGCCAGTGTGAAAACATGCAGAAATGTGTATTCTCCCTACTACTTCTCCCCCCCCGTTTTCACCCGAAAGAAAGGGAAGCCGCCAAGAGTTGGACACTCGACCCTCCCCCATTGCTCCCAATAATCCCCCTCTCCCTTTCTTGGAATTGTGTCACCCACTCCTTGGAGGGCGAGCGCTGAGGACTTTACCACGTGTATCCTCCTCAGACCCTCCCACTTTCCCGGCAACGGCCTGCCACGATGGAAACACCGGTTCCCGATCAGTCACCGAAGTGGTCCTCCGATTCGTCCGAGTGCTGTTGCCGTGGTCTGCATGTAATAGACAGTTTGTGCGAAATTACCTTAGCCGTCGAAGCACGTTAAACAAAAAAAATACCTCCCACTTTCCCTCCCATTGCTAGGTACTTTCCCCCGTTGACCCTTCCTCTTTCCTCCCATCGGTCGGTACCTTCCTCCTTGGCACTCCCACTTTCCTCCCCATGAACCGGTCACCACTTCACCCACGCCATAGCTGAATGGGCCACCTCCTCGTTTCCATCTCCTCTACCACCCCCTTTCCCCCCTTGCACCAACGTCTAGCATACGTAGACGACCTCTGATTGGCTAATTATGAACGGACACTGCTCACGCTCCCGGGGTCAGTCAGTATATAAGGGGAGCCCTTCGGGGCAAAGACAACCTTTTCGGGTTTCCCATCTTCCTTGGGCAAATGCCAGGTCAAGCTTTCCCCGTACATTTATCCAGTGAAAATATTCCAGTGAAAGGTGGTACCTGCCCTGAAGAGGCGAAACCCTACATGATGGTCCACACTTGCGTTGTTATCTCTGTCTTTGTTATTTTGTTTTCTTATACTCTTCTGTTTCCTGTAATCTGTTTGCAAATGTGGAATAAAACACTTGTTGAATTGAATTGGGCAAAGACAAACAGTTACGGGGGCGTCACAAGCCCCCGGTCCTCCCCTGCTTCCTTCCTTCCTCGCCGCAACGGTCACCGGCGCTCTCCATGCCGCCTCGACGCAACCGACGTCTTCCACCACCGCCACATTCATCCCACCTCGACGCTACGGTATCATTCTACTCCTTTCCCCCCTCCTTTCCTATCTGTGCCCCCATCTGGCCGAGCAGAGATCGCCGGATGCCGCCACCGATCGCTGCCGTGCGGCAGAGGACCCATGGCCCGCATTACAAGACACCGACGCGCTGCCACACACGACAGTCCGGAGGAAGACCGATCGTGAGGACTCCCGCATCACTATGCACCGCCCACGCCACACTCACCCCGCCAGAGGTTCCCCAAGCCGCCACTCCTCGAGACATCGCTACGCCCAAGGGGACGCCTTTCCTCCTTTATTCCTGGGCTCCAATCCCCTTTTTCCCTACTCCTAATGGTTGTTGAACAAACCTACTGTTTATTTTAAAAGGAGAGAACTTTTCTTTATTCCTTCCTTCCCAGCCATTCCCTCCATTTTAACATGTGCTCCATAATCAACCTCTCCCGCCCATTCTCCTCAGAGGTGCAGCGAGCTTAGCACAGCTTCTCCTCCCCCACATTCAGGGGCAATGGTGAGGGCCCGAAGAGCGTGCCCGACAAAATTCTCGCACAATGCCACCACACAATGCACAATACCATTAATGTGGCTTCAAGAGCTGCGGAAGAACTTGAGTTATAACCTCGTTATCATTTTTTGGATTACGTTGATAGCGAGTGAATTAGATCGTTATAAGATATTACAGCGATAACTCGGGGAATATCTAGCGAGATATAATTATAGAAGCTAAAATATACTGGCCTAGACCATCCGATTCGTAGCCTATGGTCGCCTATGGTATGGTATGGGGGTATATTCGTAGCCTATGGTATGGGGCCACCCTAAGGTCGTGAGTTCCTAACCCACCCTGTCTTAGATTCGTGCACTCATGTGAAATAGCTCGATGAATCCTCTGAATGTATTACGAATAAAATGTCTACCTCTTCCGCCAAGGCTCCCTCATATGACCCATGCATGACACGCACCGTGCTTAAGCCTCAAGTACACGGGGCGAGTTTACAAGCTAACAAGCCGGCTTGTAAAAAGCCGGCGAGTCGGCGATTACGCTAGTAGTCGAGTACACACAAAAGTTCCCAATTGCTCAGTAGCCAACTAGCTGGCGTGTGGAAACCACGTGTTGTCGTCTGCTGACCAATGCTACTAGCAACTTGTGTACAAGCTACTGTGAGTAGACGTGGCTAGTTTACAAGCTAGCTCACTCAAAAGCCGGCGAGTGGAGTGTAAAGTCGCCGGCAGTTCAACTTTTTCCAGAGCGTTTTTACAAACTGCTAACGGAGCGAGTGCATCGAGTACACTGGACTAGTTTACGAGCTGCTTGTGAAAAAGCTGGCTTGTAGCTTGTATACTCGCCTCGTGTACTTGAGGCTTTAATGACCCTGATCGCTTAGTTAAATAGATACATTATTTGAGGGAATATTTGACTCTTATTCGATACGTTTTTCTGAGCACGAGTATCATAAACTCATAAGCCAATGTATTAGCCATGTTCTTGGTGAAAAGTAATCAATCTAGAAGATATAGCATCCTTGATAATGTATTCTTGAATTATTGTGAAATAAGTAGTTTTTCGTTGGCAATTTTTCCACGAGGACGGAGCAGTCAGCTTGCAGCAGCCAGAATGGATTAGTCAGCTTGTTTTCTAGGAACCCTAGATGATGAGTATTGGGGAATGCAGATTATTATTTATTTTATTTTGAAATATTATTGGAATACTATTTACTTGTTTTGAAAATATTTAGCTTTTCAAGGTTTAAATTTTTATTTTTTACTGTTGTTATAGTGTACTTAAAAGATAATTGAATTTATTTATAAAAACAAAGGAAACGGTTGTAGGCTTTATCTTGTGGAATATATATCAATTTGAAATTGATAAAAAATGGAACTTGTTTTCTTGGCCTTATTTATATTCTTTTCTTGCATTCAGAACATTTTTTCAATTTCTGTAAGCTTTGGGTAAGACATGATTTCAAATAATATGATGTGCTTGATTACTGTGTAACTGTGAAAAACCTTCCAGAAATAAAAGATCTTAGGTTTTCCCGGCTAATAATATTAGTAAAATCTTCTCGGGTTTGCCACCGGGTAAGGCTTTTAAAGGCCAACGTTTCGATGAGTAACTCCCTCATCGTCATCAGGGCTTCGTGCACTCATGTGAAATAGCTCGATGAATCCTCTGAATGTATTACGAATAAAATGTCTACCTCTTCCGCCAAGGCTCCCTCATATGACCCATGCATTATAACGAGCCGGTCAACAATGGGTATTTTCAACCGCCGTTGGCCAGCTATAAAAACCCCGGAATGGACCAACTCGGCAATCAGTCTCAGCCCTGATGACGATGAGGGAGTCACTCGTCGAAATGTTGGCCTTTAAAAGCCTTACCCGGTGGCAAACCCGAGAAGATTTTACTAACCTTCCAGAAATGTTCCAATATTCCGAAGCAGTAAGCTATTCTGCTTCTGGATCGAGAATCAAAGCACTGATTGTGAAATACTGATTAGTTATCTGTTTGAACTTGAGATATAACACGCTGGATTTATAGAATTCATAATTGTGCTGGCGACCTAACATTCATTTGTGCACACAGAAAAACAACCGTTGCAATAATATCAGCAACAGTCCTTTCTATTTGAGAAAACGTAGGTGAATAAACGTAGGTGGAGACTTTTCGCTGATTAGGAAGTTCAAAAATTCAGAAAAATTCCTAAGAAAAAATATTCAGAAAAATTCCTACCCCTGCTTCTAAGGAATCATCAAAATGCTTTTATTCTATAACCGACAACACTTGTTCTATAAAAGTGAAATTTATTATGCAATACTGTAAACTCGATTATCTGTGTGGGGATCATGCTGTTTTGCGGAGTATCCGTGCTACTCTCTCCACCCAACATCTCAAAATTGCGATAATATTCCAATCGTAAAGATAAAAATAAATGCTTTGGACTACGATGCATAAACTGTAAGTTTGTACATACCTCAGTTTTCTTAAAGTGTTTTTTTTTCATTTTGATTACTAAATCAAGGAAATTGTTTGCTCTTTTAAATAGCATCTTTGAGTAAGTCATACTGAATGCTTAGTGGATTTATTAGTTTCGAAATTTACTCTTGCTTTTATTCTTTAGTCTAATTTATTGCGCAATACGAAAATATTCACAATAATTTCCACCACCGTTTGTTTCTTCATAGATTCTCATTTGCTTAAATACAAACATTTTGCGTTGGACTTACTATCTTATCATTGTTTCCCCACACCGAATAGCCCGGAGAGATGCTAAATTTAACTCTTCTATTACTTAGCAAACATTCATATAGGTAATGAATATAAGTCAAGCATTAGATTAGTTTGTTTATAGGAGGGGCCTTCGACAGGAGCCCGGGCACTTAGACCTTCTTGGTCCATTGTGCCAACCCCATGCCTGTCTGCCACATGCAGACGGGACAAGAGCGCCACGGTAAAGGTATGCATGATCACCCATCCAACCACCGTCCGGGCCCAACATTGCTTATCTTCGGTGATCTTACGGGAACCGGTGTGTCAATACGGCTCGGTTCTTGCCTAAGTCAAGCATTACTATGCCCAAAAAATTTATTTATCAAACTTAGCATTATTTTCATCGCTTTCAAATTAATATTTGGAATCCGTATCAGTGACCGTATTTCACCGGTCGGTTGTTTTTTCACTGGCTACATCAGCAATCAGTTCCGCTGTGGGGTTATGTTATTGTAAAACGGTTATCCCCTCTCTCATAAACATAGAAGAAAGCTGTGCTTTCCAATGCTAAATACACCTTGAATTTATGCGAAGAATGAAAAATGAGTATCCGCATAGATTGTCAAAAGAATATGATGTTGGAGAAAAACAGTTCGGTAAATAATTAGAAGAAAATGGATATTATGAAATGCGATTAGAAATGGCTATTTAGTTATAATACAGTTTTAAATGCCTACCTCTAATCATAGAGAGGAGGAGGTAGATGGTGTATGCGATCAGCTTGAGGAAATCATTGGCTGCATACCAGGGAGTAAGTACTTGGTAGTAACGGAGCTCGATGGTGAATGAAGGAAGGGATGGGCGAAAGGTGGGCGATTACGGGCTAGGAAGGAGAAATGACCGCGGCGAGAAAGCGGTGGAGTTTTGCCGGAGAAATAACCTAGTGATTATCAATTCATGGTTCAGACAATATCCTCGACGTAGGTACACTTGGAAGAAGCCGGGAGACACGCATATGTTCCAGATAAATCATTTAATGGTTCGTCACAGATACAGGAACAGCGTTAAGAACTCGCCTACTTATCCAGGAGCTGATGCAGACTCAGATCATAACTTATTAGTCATGAAACGCCGGGTAAAACTGAAAAAGATAAGAATGGGAAGGGGGTTACGAAAGTGGAATACGGAGGCACTAACTGCGGTAATGAAGAAGAAGTATCGAGAGAAGGTTAATGAAATCATGAGTGCGGATCATGGGATGAGATCAGTGGAAGATGAATGGGGAAGTTTGAAAAATGGACTAGGACCTAGGACGGATCGGGGTTAGATGGTTTGAAGCCGAGTGGAAGGCATAAACCAGAGACTCAGTGAAGTCTGTGGGAGTGAAGGAGCGAAGTTATTGGACCTCAGGCCGGTGCTGGATTCGTGTTGGGTGCATATAAATCGCTCGGGTGTCCACTATACGTACGAGGCATCGCAGGAGGTAGCGCGCAGGATACTTGAGCATACTCGTCGAGTTTAACATAGACAGTAGGCTAGAGAGCAGGTCAATTAGTGGGGTCAATAATTATGTGTTGCCAGTTTGAAATTTAGCAAAGAGTACTCCGAGTATAGGGCCCGAGAATAGCTTAATTGAATACAGCAATCTTGAAATGTCTCCAAAACGCATTAACAATAATCATGAATCAGTAGTAGTTGCATTAGTTAACTGCCGTAGGATAAAAAATAAGATTCCAGAATTGCACCACCTTATTCATAGCACGGAGTGTAACGTCATTATTGGCATAGAAAGTTGGCAGGCGGACGATAATTCTGATAGTGAAATTTTTCATAAATAGTTTAACGTTTACAGAAAAGATAGGTCCAACCGAACCGGAGGCGGAGTATTTATAGCTGCAAAGAATATCATTGTCAGCCAAGCAGAAATCGTCCCAGATACCACCCTAGAATCCGAATTGTGCTCAATTTGATGCCCTAAATCAAAAACAATATTCGTGTACGCATACTACAGGCCATCTAACACCGACGTCACCTCAATTTTAGAACTCGAAACACAAATACAGAACGTCACATTGAGGAACACCGAAAGAAATTTAATCATGGGTGGAGATTTCAATACGCCCTCTGTAGATTGGAGGACCTACAGCTATATATCAGGGGAAAGAGACTAAGTCATCTGTGAATCCCTGCTGGACACGTTCTCATCAAATGCCCTACATCAGATAGCTACGACGCCTAACAGAGGGGACAATATTCTTGATTTATTGGCAACAAATATACCGCAACAAGTAATTAAGGTTAACACTGTTGAGGGCATTAGTGACCATAGAGTAGTTACCCCAAAGTTCTCTTTGGATATAATTAAAAGTTTTAAATAAAGAGGAAAGTTCTACATTTAAAAAAAGGCCGATTTCAATGCATTCAAGAGTCATCTAAAAAATTCTCTTCTCGACTTCCAAGAAACAAGCGTAAAGTTAGACACGGAGGGTAGTTGGAAAGCTTTTCATTCGATCGTACATTCGGGGATCAGAAAATATATTCCAAGTAAAGTAAAAAAAGAGGGCAGCGAACCAAGATGGTACAATGCAGAAGTGAGAAAATAGTTAAGACATCAGAAAGTATGCCACGCCAAGATGAAAAAAACTCCGTAGAGATTTGTCCATTGGTGATCTAAATTTAATAATTGAAAAATACTAATTGTCTAAAGCGAATACAAAGGAAGCGTTTCGGAATGCATTCATGGATTTTAAAAGAAGAAAATTAGTAGAACAGTTACAGGAAAACCAAAAGGCATTTCGGTCATACGTAAGGGAAGTTCAAGGCAATAGATCAACAGTTGTTCCACTACAAAACGAAAAGGGCGAATTATTAACAAGCAGTTCGGACAAAGCCAATTTATAAAACTCCTACTTTCAAAGTGTGCTCACCAAGTCATCACAGATTACATCCGTAAAGGTAGACGATTTGTCCGGCATTATTTTATTTTGATCTCTGCATGTAGTAGCATCTCGTAGCATTCATAAATAAACAGTATTGGTAATATTAACCACTGGATGTGTCTATAGCATTGTTCTGCATGTTTGTATGTTCATTTACGTATCACTTTCCCAGTTTCCGGTTGGACTGCGCACTGTTCTCCTGACTGCTTTTTGGCCTGCGCCTAGCGGCAGAGGGAGCGTGCGAGGTTCTGATTTGTGCTGGGATGAGTGCTGCATGCCTGGTGAGGAATCACCCCGTGCCACTCACCCTAGTGGTGGCTTGCACGGTACTTCGTAGATGTAGATGTAGATGATGATCACTTCCAGCAAAATACGCCGCCTATCGATATTTGCACATACGGAATAGAAAACTTGTTAAAATCTTGTAAGGCAATAGATCAACAGTTTTTTCACTACGAAACGAAAAGGGCGAATTATTAACAAGCAGTTCGGGCAAAGCCAACTTATTAAATTCCTACTTTCGAAGTATGTTCACCAAGTCATCGCAGATTACATCCGTAAAGGTAAATAATCACTTCCAGCAAAAGATGCCGCCTATCGATATTTGCACTCACGGAATAGAAACCTTGTTAAAATCCTTAAGTCCAAATGAATCCCCAGGTCGTGAAGAAATTCCGGCCGTGTGTATAGAGAATTAGCTTGTGAAATAGCACCCTACTTGCATAATATATGTACTAAATCCATCAGTGAACACCAAGTACCCATGGACTGGAAAATTGCAAATGTCACTCCCATATTCAAAAGCGGTGATAAGGAACAGCCATCGAACTACAGATCGATATCTCACACATCTATCTCTTGCAAATTCCTTGAACATATAATTGTAAGTTCAGTTATGGGACACCTCGATATGCAGAACTTGTTAACAAAAACGCAACACGGATTCAGAAAGGAAGATCTTGCGCAACTCAATTAACACTTTTTGCCCGCTATATTTTAGTCTCGGGTGAATTTAGACGTTCCAGTTGATGGAATTTTTCTTGACTTAAAAAAGGCATTTGATAAAGTTTCCCATACTAAGCTACTCATAAAATTAAAATTCTACGGTTCAAACGATGACGTAATTTCCTGGATTAGAGAATTCTTAAGCAATCGCGTGCAAATGGTTTTATTAGACGGCGTTATCTCTAATGAAGTAAAATTCACATCGGGTGTCCCATAGGGAAGTGTCATAGGCCCACTTCTGTTCCTATTGTACATTAACGATATCAGTGAAACAGTTGACAGTAAGCTTCAATTATTTGCAGTTGACGTATTGGTATATTGGGAAATCTGTAGCCATAATGATAAACAAGCGCTAACTAAGGACCTCGAGGCAATACAAGAGTGGTGCGATACGTGGTAACTAGAATTAAACCTAATAAAATGCGTTGTTATGAATTTTTGGAAACGGAAAAACTCTCATTTTAACAGCTATTGCATACAAAACAGCAAATTAGAGTATGTAGAATCGGATAAATACCTCGGAGTTAAACTGACTAATGATCTCCCGTGAAGTAAACATATTCGAGAAATTACCGGTAAAGCTAATCGTAAATTGGGATTTGTTAAAAGAGTACTTGGCAAGTGCGACGATAAAGTTAGGGGAATCAATTACTTCTCGGTCGTTAGACCCCACTTGGAATATGCTGCCAGTATTTGGGATCCTTATGAGGTAGGCTTGAAAACTGAGCTAGAACGCATGGACCGAAGATCGGCAAGATATGTAAAATGCCGTTATGATAATCTCGTTAGTGTTACTGACTTTTTGCAGCAACTTTGATGGGAAACACTTTCAGACCGTCGATTAAAATTTAGACTCTATGCATTATGTAAGTTCCAAACCGATTTATTCTCTGACGACGTTTATAATATTTTACGAAATCCGACATACAACGATAGATCAGATTATGAGAATAAAATTAGGGAACTAGACTGCAAAACTGACAGATTAAAAAATGTCATTTTTCCCGCGAACGATAAGGAACCATTATAGCTGCCAATGAGACTTATATCTAGGTTTGTCGTTAGGTAGTGTAGCTCTTAGTAGTAGTAGTACTCCCTAATACTTGAGTCCTTAACTGTTGCATGGTACTAACAGCACGCCGTGCATGTTTTCAACATAAATCTCGAGTCTCTGTCCATTTGCATAGTTGCAAAATACATATATACTAATATCTCCCTCCATTGTGAGCATATCTGTAGTGTAGTGCTTGTTTGTGAGGTTTTGCCTCATGACGCGCATTGGCGATTTATGCTAATACATAGTTAGTCGTAGTTACACTAACCTTAGTGTATAGTGTAATGCATGTTGGTGACTACTCACCCCCTGCCACACACCCCTGTGGTGGCTTGCAGGGTATTTTGTAGATGTAGATATAGATGATAGGGTGGGGAGTGCGGCAGGGGGACCCACTATCACCGTGGCTTTTTAACGTATATTAAGAAGAAATGATAAGGGAGGCATGGGGAGATAAGGAGGCAGGAATATATGTAGGAGGGGAGCTGATAAAATCAGTGAGTAGTGCGGATGATCAAGCATTTGTTTTTTAGTCTGCTTAGGGGAATTGGTGAATGCAATGGTGAATGCGTTAGAGGTGCAGTGCGAAAGGTATGGGGTGAAGATAAACCTCAAGAAAACGAAAGTGATGAGATTTTCTAGAAGAGGGCGGGGCTGAATATAAGGGTGGGAGTGCACAAGGTAGAGCAGGTTGAACAGTATACGTATCTGGGTAGTATTTTGGAGGAGAATGGGTTTAGTGGTAGGGACATCAGATGCAGAATTGCCCTCGCTAAAGAAGCATTTTCGAAGAGAAGGGAAATGATGAGGGGGGATCTGAGAAGAGACGTAAAGAAAAGGCTGGTGAAAACTTTATTATGGAGCGTGGCGCTGTATGGGTCGGAAACTTTGGCATTGCGAAGGGAGGATGTGCGTTGACTTGAGATGTTTGAGATGTGGGTTTGGAGAAGGATGGAGAAGGTTAGCTGTGTGGCGAGAAAGACGAACGAGGAGGTATTGGATATGGTTGGAAGGGAGAGGAAGCTTGTGGCGGAGGTTAGGAGAAGGCAGAAGAGATGGATGGAGGAGGTTTAGAAAGGAGAGGGCATGTTGAAGAGGGTGATAGAGGGGAGAACACTGGGGAAGCGTGGAAGAGGAAGGAAGAGGATAGGAGTTCTGGATGAAATAAGAGGAGGTAGAATATATGAGGAATTTATGAGGTATATAATGGCAGAATCCCTTAGGAGAGAGACGAGACAATGTCTCAGAAATTGGGATGCAGGATGGAGACTGTCCAAGAACCTACCAATCAGCTGGTAGAATACTCAAATGAATGAATGAAAATTAATAGTAAGGATGCTATTTTTAATATTTTAGACCGGAAGCATAAACAGCAGGCCACTCGCTCTTTAACGACTCTTCCTTTTACAACCAAGGACGAGCCATCTCGTTGGTGTAAGCTGCCATTGTTAGGAAAATTGACGTACAGGATCATGAAAGTCATGCCTGTGAAGAATTTGAACTTGGCATTTTATAATTCCGTGATCATAGGTAAAATTTTATATATTATTAAAGGTAACGTTGACCAACTTGACATGAGTGGAGTTTATGCTTTAAATTGTACGTCGTGCAATCCTAGGTACGTTGGCCAAACTGATCGCAAATTTGTTATTAGAATTGAAAAATATGAAATGAGCTTCATAACTAGTGATATTTTTCCATGTTTGCTAAGCATTTACCGAATTGCGATCATGCAAGTAACTTTGAACCGGAAATGTGCTTCATAACTCGTGATGTTTATTTCAACTTTTGCTAAGCATTTACTGAATTTTGACCATACAAGTAACTTTTAACCGGAAATTTAACATGAATAGAGTAAAGGTAAAAAAAATTGGATTTTTGAGAGAAGTATGAGAATGTAAATGCGGGAAAGAAATATGTTTATCTTGTTAACGATCTTACTTTTACTTGCATTCACCATTGATGTCAAAAACCTTTTAGTTTGACGCCCGATCTGTTTACGTCATAACTTCCGTCCTAGCCATTGTGCATGTTTCATCTCTCCCCCCAGTCGTTCACCTTGAAACACCAACCTCCCCAAAGCATAGAATGACCTCTACTTCCCTCCCAACCAACCCCCTGCGATGCTTTGCCATCAGAAAGGAAAGTCATTTTCCTTCAGAGCGATAGTAGCGGTGCTCCGTTAATTGGGAAACTTGATTCCCCCATAGGACCTTGGAAATGACATTATATGTCGAAACCATGGTTGGAAAATATGAAAATAACGTGGAATGTACAAAGCGAGAAATTATTTCACGCGTCGCGTTTCCACAAATGTATTCCTGAAACTGTAAGGTACATGAAACCTTAACATTACAATTGCAACGATGGTCATCATGTCTCTGAAAATAGATTACATTTCTTAGGCCAAGTGAAGGGTATTACTATGAATATGTTTTAGTAAGTACAGTAGAGTCTCGGTTATCCGACCTTCGGTTATCCGACCTTCGGTTATCCGACCTTCGGTTATCCGACCTTCCGTGTTATCCGACCATCCCCGTGGACGATAACTACTGTAATTTATGCAGTAAGTACCTTATATACAACATATTAATTACTTTGCCGTAAGTGCAGTCTTTCATATTATTACTAGTACCTCATATAAAGTTAAGTAAGACACATGTATTTGAAAAGTTTTCAATGTGCAAATTAAATTTAACATTTTTTTACATTGTTTTTATTATTTTCCGTGTTATCCGACCTTCTCACTTATCCGACTTTGCCGCGGCCGGTTTAGGTCGGATAATCGAGATTCTACTGTACATAAGGAATTGCCTTAGTAAGTCTTAGAGCACTCAACAATAAATATTACTGCATTGATTGATTGGTTCGGGGAAAAAGTGGTGTAAGTCAATTTTGTGCCACATTTTATTTAGGAGCGCTGAAGTATTACTATGCCTGATTTCTGTTCATTGCATGATGTGATGCTAGCTCCAGTGTTTTTTCACTGGAGGTTGATTTTGACGGTTGAGAAAAGAACTAACCCAATACTAGACTTTTTTACGAGACTATTTCACTTTGTTTTACTTTATTTCTCTAGAAAACAAAAACTAAGGGTTTCATTTGGAATTTATTTTTAAATTTGAGCCTCATTTCTCAAAAATGTCAACTTTGTCCTGCAACAATTTTCCCCTCAACGGCTCACACGGGTAGTGAATACGCACATGTAAAGTGGAAACTAGGAAAATGCATGCCATGAGACATTTTTGTGTCACCTAAGTATTAAGAAGGAGTTCCATAAGCAATCCTTATAATATGTAGTCATCCCGTCTTTGAAAGACATTACCTGGATAGCCACACCTTTAGCAAAAAATGAAGAAAATTTTACCAAGGTAATTTAATTAATTATGCTTGTAAATTTCTCAAATTATACACAATGTAATAAAAAATGTCAACCCATCTTCGCATAAACTCTCGAGCGTATACTTATTTCCTGAACGAAAATATTAATTTAATACTGAATAAGGAAACCGCTGTCCATTGAATATATCCCGTATACAAATACGAAACCCGTATCCATTAATTATTTTTGGAACACATACAAGGACAGGAAAACGATAACGAAACATTTCAGGTTCACACCACCTATATGGTATGTTATGGTAGTCCCGTGCGCGCCATCTCTCGGCCGCTCAAGTCGGGCACGGGGTGTTTGTATAAACCCCCGTCGAATTCCGCAATCAATTGAGTAACCTGGCTGGTTTAGCTGGTAGCATGCCTGGCCGGAAATCGGGAGATCCGGGTTTGAATCCCGGGTCAGGTGAATTTTTTTCTGTTCGGATTCGACTGATTTTCATCTTCCCCACCAAAACCTGTGTTCATCATATTTTGTGTTCCTATCCATTTCCAATTCCTATGTTTGAATGAATTTATTCGCATTGAATGCATTGAAATCGCATTTAATTTTATGAATTTATGAAAATTTATTATGGGAATTTATGTGTATATATAAAACAGTGATACACTAATCAAACACAGAAACACGCAAAAAGGACACTCACAAAAGAAAAATTGTACGTTTCGGCGTCAGGACGCCATCGTCAGCGGTAGAAGAATGATGAGTCCGCTCTGTTCCCTTGGGAAGGAAAGGGCAGAGAGGAAGGAGGGGGGGTAAGTGCGAATGGATCGTGGTGGGGAGAGAGAGGTGGCTATTGGGCTATTAATTCAATGGGCTAGGTTTAGCCCGGGCTTTTCGAATGCCCTTGTCACCCAAATATGGGCGTATTCACGAATTTTCACGTCAACATTACCGGCGGATTCAGGAAGGGCTTCTATGATCTCTAGGGAGAAACAATCATCAAAATTTTGAGAGTGGGAGGCGGTATGTTTGGGAATGGGATCAAGAAAAGGTGGAGTTTTGGTGGCATGGCGGTGATTGTTCATACGGATATTGAGGGGGGTGGTACATTTTCCCACATAGAAGGCAGGGCAGAAATTGCAAGTGCAAGTGCAAACGCACTCGGCGAATAAAAACACAAATATAAATATACTTAGAAAACACAGGCACACGAAAATAAAAGGACACTCACAGAATAATTTACGGGACGTTTCGACGGGCGAGCCGTCTTCGTCGGCGACAAGAGAAAGTCTCTTGTCGCCGACGAAGACGTCCCGTAAATTATTCTGTGAGTGTCCTTTTATTTTCGTGTGCCTGTGTTTTCTAAGTATATTTATATTTGTGTTTATATATATATATACACACACACACTCAGAAAACGCACTAAAACGCTAATTAAAACACAAGTTCAAAATTTTTAGTTTTAAAATATAGTTTTAAAACACAGGCACACAGAAATAAAAAGGACACAAAATATTTTAAGGACGTTTCGACGGTCAGGCCGTCATCGTCGTAAACAAGAGACTCAAGTCTCTTGTTGCCGACGATTCCGTGTCTCTTGAGTCTCTTCAACGTTTTCTTAAGAAGTCTACAAACTGCAAGTGTTTTGTTTCTGTCATTATGGAGCGGTTCCACCACATCACACCTGAGTCTCTACTGTATTGGCATTTCTTCCGCAACACATCAATGGACTTTTGGCATCCTTCCTTTAATATTTTTAATCTATATTTTGGTCAATAATTTCAGCCTATCCCTGGTTTAATTATGTTTTTATAATAAAAGATTAATGGGTACAAAATAACTTTGTCGTTAAATTATTAAATATATAAAATTGATAAAAATAACTTATTTAAAGCGTTAATTTATGAATATTTAATTGTTAATTATATATATATTCGCTTTATATTGGATTATGATGTTATGAAAATACAATCAAGTAAAAGTGAATGAATAAATAACTAAGTAATTGGTTAATCAATTCTTCTTCGAGGCCGTCATATTCATTATTTTCTGAGTCATACCGCTGAAACTTCCACCGATGACTCTGATTCATCAAAAAAATCATGATTCTGATTTGACACCGACTATATGAATCAATATCAAGTAATCAATCAATATCAATATCAATGAATCAAGTTGCTCTGTAGTCGCTTTCAGTCGTTATAGGCGTCCATTTTCGACGAGCGGCTAGTCTGGTGAGGTATCATGCTCCTAAAAGTGCTTTCATAGGCAACATTTTAAAAGATAATTCAAGCACTACAGTTTTCTTCTTCAGGGTAGTCGTCAAATAAATAGACGGTCCAACTACAGCCCTACATAACCTTTCATGTAAGTACAACAGCATTTCCATACCTTACCTCATAAACCGACATTTATGAGAATTTATTCATAAGGAAATGTTCAGGTAGTACCTCAGAGCGGCCAGCACGAAAGAGCTAAAATATCTGATACATATTTTAGATCAATCTTTCTTGTTTCCTGGTGTATATACTCCGCGTGCTCATTACCCGGATAAACTTCACTGAGCGAGTGAAAGTGGGTGTTGGCACACCACTGCGATAGCACTCATGTGTTTTGAGGATGAAAATTAGGCCAATATCATACAATAATCATGTTCGAGCGAATGAGCATATTGAACGCTAACCTTTTTAGAATAAGTTTCTAATGCATAATAATCGGACTCGCGAGTTTTGACGCCTTTTGTCAACCAATTTTAATGGTTTAACCACTCCATTGTCTATAGAATACCCTGATCTCAAGGCCGTTACTCCAATTCACCTTTAATTTCAGCCCTTCCATCAATTTTATCCAGTCTTTTCTATCAAATGCCTTATCGAAGTCTAAGATGCGAGCACAAAACATATGTTAGCATCCCACGTTCTCGTTTCTCTCCATCACCCATGTATGTTCTGGAGGTTTACTGTATTGTTCTGTTTTTGCAGTAGTCATCGTTGTGTGTGGGAAAAGTTAATTTGAATTATTTCCTTGTGTTTTTTCTGTTTGTGCATTAAATATTTTTTTTATTTTGTCTCGTTTGATTGAGATTAGGCTTCACATGTGTGAAGTGGTGTCTATCTCACATTTCATCTGAGAATTCTTCTGTTAATAACTTAACACGTTCAATACGGTGCGCAAATCAGACTATATGCTTCAAAGTGCGGCGTTGCCCACACGGTGGACAACGCTGAACCTTTCCATCTAGGCGGTGTTGTCCACCCGATGGGCAACACGGAATACCAACTTCTCCCTCTCCCCGCAGGTTGGCGATAAGGAGCTGGCTAGTAGGAGAGGGGAAGTTGATATACAAAATACAACAAAAAAAAACAAAAGAAATGCCAAAAAATGACAGATTTAGGGATTTTGGTATTATTTGCATTAAATATTGCGTTGCCCTCATGGTGGACAACGCCGCCTATTTCGCGTTTTCTTTGGAATGAGCGGCGTTCCCCACCGTGTGGGCAACGAACAACCCACCCTATAGGTACGTTCTCTAGTGTCAAGACATCACGGGTGCCAACTACCAAATCGATACAGACAGAAACACACTCAAGGCAGTCCCCGATTTACAGCGCATATCACGAAAAACGCCCGACGCGCGGCGGCGGGGGTTGCTGTTTGCCCACCATGTGGGCAACGCCGCTCTGAACGTGTTAAAAAATCTGTCTCCTCAATGCAGTGCTACTGATGCTTTGAATGCGTGCTTAACTAAATAAATCTTAAGTTAAGGTAGCACCTTGGAATTAAAATTTATCAGTTACCCTTTCTACTCCTATAACTTTGGATATTTGTAATCAATAATTTATTTTGCAAGAATTGGGTTATTACCATGCATTTTTTATTTTAAGATTTAGTTCCATGATACCTTAAGTCAGCATTATATAATCAAATGAAACATTTATGGCCATTTCTTGTTATGTGACTACATTTTCACCAAACAGCTTAATTGTGCTGATAATTAATTGTGGAATAAGAGGGGGCAAGTTATGCTTATTTAACTCAGTTGAATGGTTACTCCTTTCTCCTGACCTATCTTTTATTTGCATGGGATAAGTGGTGTGCATTATTATTCTTACAAATCTTTGTTAAATCACATTCTCCTATCTGACTTTGCAGGTGAAGGGGTCAACTTACATTGTTACTTTTTCATGGCATGTGTCATTGTTTTGGGTAGCATATAAGTGGAATTGGTTCCTACAGTCATTTCTTTTTATTTGGTCAATCAATGTCTTTCATTTGAAAACTACTGCTATGATATTCAACAAAAATTGAAGTACCCAGTCTTGTAAGTTTCACATCCAACTATGGAGGAGTTTGGAAATGTAGTAGTATATAGTAGATATTGGGCATGATGAAAAAATATAACTTAGTATATTCGACTCAAAAATTGGTTTATTACCGACCCAGGTTTCGACTGCACAGCAATCATTATCAAGGTTCATTTTAAAATTCAGCGAGTCATTATATACGGAAGAGACAGAGGGGGGGGAGAAGAAGTGAAGGTAGTCAATTACGTCAGAGACGTGCATCACGGTCAGATTCGGTCAATGGGAGGGGGTGGGGAATGATATAGATAAGAGAGGGGAATAGGAAGGAGTAACATATTCATATAAGAGATTAACATTTTGTTTTTGCGGCATTCAAAATTTCTAGTTGTTCATAAAAGTCTAATTTGGCCCCTTTTCTCTCAGTATGTAGCACTTCCGGCACAAAGCCACTTTCTTGGTCTTCCTCGATTAGGTGTTTAGCAAATGATGAAGAGAAATCTCCCTTCAACCAACACCTTTTGTGTTCCTGAGCCCTCATATTGATGGCTCGACCACTTTGGCCGATATATTGGGAAGTGCAATTGGTGGTGGTACACCATTTCTGTTTACCCGTGTCACTTCGTCTTTCGAGTTGAATAATAGTTTTCCCAGGGTTTTCGGGGTGTAAAAAGAAGTATTGAACTTATTCCTAGGGAAGGCCTCAAATAATTTATAACAAATATTCCAAAGAAAGGTAAGTTTACACCATCGCTTGGATGGCTCGTCATGTGTTTTAAAACAGAGTGAATTAATTAACTTAACATACTCTTTCTTAGTCACACGGATTAAAATTTTGTCAATTAAATAATTCTTATAACCGTAATTGAGAGCAATGAATTTGATGGTATTCAACTCGGATTGGCCCGTCACGTCCTTCCCGTTTTTTGTTTTTGCATTTCCTTGATTTAGTTTTTCCGCTCATTAATCCCTTTATTATTTAATTTCTTTTGTGTTAAACTGGTTCAAGGCTAGCCCCTTTTAAGTCCCCTTTTATTATTTTGGATATTTCCGTGTAAGGGGCAGGCGAGGCTACCGGGGCGCGAACATTTGGAGCCGAAACACGGGGTTAATTGGATCACTGTTTTTTCTAAATTATTTAAGGGCTATAATTTTATTTGTTAAATATGGCTGATCCGGAGGAGGGGAAACAGCCCGCTGTCATGACGAGGGACGCTTTCGATAGACAGTTAAAATCGCTTCGTGCGAAGCAAGATAACGTTCTTAGCACGACAGTTGCGGTGAATTCACTCGCTAACGAATTACAGGCTTTGGGAAGTGGCATCCTTGACTCTCCAAAATTAAAAGTTTTTGGCTAAGGGCTGAAAAAGTAGATGACATATATCGTGAATTTCAAGTAGCGCAGCGCACAATTTGTGATTTCTGTCATAAGTGCAATAAGTCGGAGGTGAATTCGGTTGATAGAGAACTCTCCGTAAGGGTGGAGGAACATAATTATTTTGTACTTACTGTGCTCGATCTATTTAAGTTCTTCGCCTCCCGCACTAATTCCCCCTGACCATATGCGTAGCCACGGGTGTGGCACCTGTGGCACGTGCCACACCTATTGTCCTGAAACCCAAAATTTTTTTTCTCAAAATTTCCCTCCCGCAATAAAATGATGTCTCCGTTTTTCCCAATAGCCCTTTAAATAACCCGAATTGACAGTTTTATGAAGGCGTGAGTCTCTCGACGTGTCTAGTGTGAAGACAAAGATTATCGGGGAAACTTTTTTTTTCAAAACTTACATTGTTCATTAAAAGTCCCTAAAATAATTTGCATTGGCAGGTTTACAAAGGCGAGAATTTCATGACATGTCTATTGTCTAGACAACGATTATCGGGTAAACTTTTTTTGAAGTTTTGAAAATATAGAACTGCAGTGGGCGTATACAAAATTTGTCAATTAACTCCAAAAATAAAACCCCTCTTTCTCATTTTTTCAAAGTTAAACCCTAATCACTATTGGTCAAAATTGTACAAAAGCCTCCACCTCTTTTCTGAAAATACGGAAACCGATTTTCTTCTTGTCTTTAATCGAATTAGTCTCAATTTTGACCTCGCTGTGAACATTTCGTGAAAGTTTGCGTACATTACCATACTGATGATGCCACACCTATTGCCTCAGTGCCACACCTATTGCCTCAGTGCCACACCTATTGCTGGTGGCTGGCTACGCCTATGCCCCCGACAATACTTCAGTGCCCGTGCAGCGATCTCGCCCTCCGGTTCTTGAGATTCCTCGATTCTCTGGGTCTTAAGCCGAGTGGGAGACTTTTCGAGACCTTTATATTTCAGTCATTCATAACCGGAGCGACATCGACCCCATTGAAAAGTTCGGGTACTTAGAATCTGCTCTATTCGGGCCTGTGTTGGCCCTGATAAAGTCTGTGCCTTTTGCAGGGGCCTATTACCCGGCAGCTTGGAAGGAGCTGTGCCATTATTATAATACTCCTCGTGTTCTGGGGTTCAATGACTTAGATAAATTACTTGAATTCACTCCTCCTACCTCCGATTCAATTTCTAATCTGCAACATTTCACTAGCACGTTTTCAGAAATTTATGCGGCATTACATTCCTGCTAAACATTCCTGATCTTGGCGATTTTGTGCTTTTTCGTCTATCTGCACGTGCTACTAGTTCAGATATATTAACTCGTTTCGAAGAGACATTAACTGTTGAAGAATTTCCCACATTTATGCACCTTAAAGCATTCGTTAAGAAACAACTGCAAGTTTTGCAATCCTCTCAGGGTGTCATGTCGAAGCGGCTACCCACGTCCTCCAAGCAGAAATCTCCTCCGCGTTCCAAGGTTACCATGACGGTGTCTGCGCCTAATAATGTGATTATGGAGTCTGGAATCTCTAAGGTAGAGCAATTCCCGCTATTTATTTTTCCGCATTTCCTTTATAAATGTTCGAAATATAAAAATTTGAACATTGGGCAGCGTTCGAAATTCGTCCGGTCAAAAGGATTATGTTTTAGATGTATAAGAGCCGGACATTGGGCCCCACGGTGCCCTCGAAAAGCTCTCAAATGACTTAAATGCAAGCGAGATCAACACGTAACTTTACACGCGGCCCCTTCAAAAAGGGACGAATCTAGTCGGCCTTCTACGTCATCTCTATTGCTTAATTCGGCGAATGATTCCGTTGCGTCGTCAACTAGCCGCGATCTTATCACACTTGCTAATCCTCCCACGGTGACTTCATGCGCCGATTATAATTTCCCCGGCATGGCATTTGTGAAAAGTTGTTACGATAAACTTAGCAATGTTTCCGAATTGTTGAAGGAATTGGGGTGGGAATCTATAACTGATCGAAGGAAGAAATACAGGTTAAATCTTTTGCGCAAATTCTGAGCAGACAGTTTTTTGCCGGAGGTTCAACATATACTGCTAGAGCCAACGTACTACGGTAGAAGCGATCACAGGAATAAAATATAGGAAATTGACTGCCGAACTGATAGATTTAAAATGTCAATTTTCCCATGTACAATAAGGGTTCATAATAGTTGCGATAAATCAATCATATGAAACTCCTACCCTCAATAGGTAGAGTAGAATCTTCACTTGTGCTTAATAACACAACATCATTACTAACCCTTCACACCGGTCGATTTGTCCGGCATTATTTTATTTTGTTCTCTGCATGAAGTAGCATCTCGTAGCATTCATAAATTAACAGTATCAGTAATATTAACCACTAGATGTGTGTATAGCTTTGTTCTGCATGTTTGCATGTTCATTTACGTATCACTCTCCCAGTTTCCAGTTGGACTGCGGACTCCTGACGGCTTTGGTCTGCGCCTAGCGCCAGGGGGAGCGTGCGAGGTTCTGACTTGTGCTGGGACGAGTGCTGCATGCCTGGTAAGGAATCACCCCGTGCCACACACCCTAGTGGTGGCTTGCGCGGTACTTCGTAGATGTAGATGGCCTTACTGGGTACCGCAATGGCGTCCTTTTTAAACGCAAGAGGCAGTCCTCAAACTTTAAGGTTGATGATTGATTGTGGGTCGATGGTATCGGCAATTTCGGCTGCCGCGGTGAAGCGTTTAAAACTTCCGGTGATTCATTATGACGGAGTTTTAATGGGTCTAACTCACAGACCCTTGACTCGCCCTAGTGGTGTGGTAAGGTGCTCTATGCTGCCGCGTAACTCATCCCGTCTACTTCTTAAATCGAATGCGGTAGTTTTGCCACAAATAAGGAGGCATCTTCCTCATTCTCATCTCCCGCCGTCCTTTGGGAAGATGGTAAGGCATCTTCAATTAGCCGATCCGGATTTCAACAAGCCCGGAGAAGTTGATTTCCTAGTGGGTATGGATTTATTTCCCCGGAATCTTTTGGGAGGGCGAAAAATAATTTTGTCGCATGATCTGGTTGCCTTAAATTTTGTGTTTGATTGGATAGTGGTAGGAAATATTCCTAATATGCGTTCAAAATCTGCGGAAGTAGTTTCATCGTGCGCGGTAATTAATAACCCTGTGGAGAGAGAATTGCATTGTTTTTGGGAACTCGAGGAGTCACTCCCTCGAATGCATGTAGATTCTGACCATGTTCGTTGCTAAAGACAGTTTAAAGAGACTTATTCGAGAGATCCCTCTGGAAGATTTTAATTCTTAAATAATAGTTATTTTAATTTTTTTTACCCCAAGTTATTTTAAGTTACCCTAGAACAAGTTAATTTTGATATATAGTTAATCTTATTTCTCTTGCTGTTCGGGTGTAACCCGCGTACTTATTCAGGTGTGATACCCGACGTTTCGTGGTCGTTGCTGGTCACTTTACATCTTGACGCCAACAAGAATTCCAGTGGAGGAAATCATCAGCGTTGTTGAGAACGCCATCTGCCACCTATCCCGGGACGACGCGGAAGTGATACAACAGGACGCATGCTGAGTCCTAAGGACGACAAGCACTAAGCAACCAAAACAGAACGTCACCAAGCAAGAGAAAGCGGCTCTAAAGAACCTCAGAAACAATAAAGACATCGTCATTTTGCAAGCAGGCAAAGGGAACTCCACAGTAATATTGGACAAGGAGGAATACGAAAAGAAGATGGAAGAACTCCTGGAGAATGGTCCTTACCGCAAGGTTGAGAAAGATCCGACCACCCATTACAAAAGGAAGGTAATCGAGGTCGTCAAGAAATGGATAGAAGATACCGAACTTAGGAAGAGATTGACCCCACAGGATCCAAAAACTCCTTGTATATATGGCCTCCCCAAGGTCCACAAAGAAGAAATACCCATGAGGCCCATTGTCCGCGCCATCGATAACCGGCATACAAGCTAGCGAAACATTTAGCTGGAGTATTTCAGCCCAAGGTGGAAGAAGCCAGCTCATACGTATCGACAAACCTAGCTAAAAGTCTTATTGGCAGCTATTATGGTCTCTTATCGTTCGCGGGAAAAATGATATTTTAAATCAATCCATTCTAGTCTAGTTCTTCGTTCGCTCGAGGCCGCTTGGGGTGCACGGATCGAGATCAGGCCGATGAATTTTCCTTCAAGCCCTTTTACTAAGGAGGAGAAGAGAGAGCTGAAGCGGAATTCGGGTAGCTTTACAACAAAAAAGCGTTGTAATCAAAATATACCAATATGCGCTGAAAATTTTTTTTTTACATTTTATTCACTTTATGGACCAGTCAAGATATAAATATTTATTTTACGCATTGGTTTTAGAGTAAAGGTTTGAAATCTGTTCTGCACTTGACTGGAAAACTTTGAAAAGATTTAAGTTTTCCAGATGGCCCATAAAATCACGGGAAAGCCTTCGGCGGCACGGTGCTGGGCATCGAGGGACTTGGGGATTGTTTTGTGAAAACTTTTGCCATTCATCCTATAGTAGAGTAATCGATTACCTTCTTTTCCCCAAGTTGCAGAAAATATTGTATAGATATTCATATGTGGTTGCAATTATCCTAAACACGTTATGTCCAGGTTTTACCATTGTTTGGATATTCACTGGATATTAGGTCATAATATCAGCAGAGATATTCATTGAATATCTATGCAATATTTTACAATTAATCGCTGCACATTTTTACAGCTGGTAGTTATAATGGGTGCCCTAGTGAGCGATTATAAGCCCGTTATTGGTTGTCTTTGAATTTTGGCGGTGAGGGTGATTGCATCCCGATGTCACAGCCTGTGAGCTAAGCCTGAGCTCCTCCATCGCCTCCTTGAAGAAAACCCGGACGTAGTCCTCCAAGAGACGTGGCTCAAACCCCAAACCTACTTCTTCCCCAACTATTCTATTTTCCGCCGTGACCGCAAAACCACTGCCGCACAGTGGTCGATTTCCCTGCTTTAGAGGGACAAAAGTATGAAATGTAAGTACCTTGTATTTACTCGTAATTTAAATTTATTTGTAGCCAGCGAACGACTGAACCCTAAGGAAAACATTTCCGCCGAAAATGCATTTGTTAGTTTGGCGATGGCGAAACATTGTGTTGGGGGAATGAAGTTAAAAGCCACCAGTAACACTCCGTGGTCTCAGTGAACCTGTCATGTTCGAGGCGCACATCGGCTCGGGTTTGAGAGACTTCTGAAAAACTTGAGGCAGCATGGAGAGGATTGTTCACGGTGAGTACTAACGTAAACATTGTTGAAAAAACTTTCATATTAGGAACGTGATCTATCTCTGAAAGCGTCATTGCAAATAATCGTTAATTTGAGCTAAACTATCATTTGGAAAGAGTGCATAAAAAGGTTTCATGAGGTTTCACGAACAAATTTGGAGTATTTCAATCGTATGTTACCGGACTATAAGCCAGTTGTAGCGGCATTCGCGTCTAGTTGCGCCAAACATAGTTATTGTCAATTTTCATGAGACGTGCCAGCCATCCTGGAAAGAGATTTTAAATGAGTAAGTAGTACATGGCATATGAAACGTTTTTATCGTTTCTGATTATGTCGGCAATAGGTTAACTATTCGGTTATAACGGTTCAGATTAATCCATGACATATATTAAGAGCTACTGGTAGATCATTTGCAGCAATGCTGTCCAAAAAACGTTCTTCACTTTTCTTCAGGAACATGCGATTTTTTATGTGGGCCCGCAAAAAAATCTCTCTCCTATATAGGATCCCAGTCTTCCGAGTATTATTGCCATTTATACATTATGTTGGTCCTTTATACCGGTTATTCTGCCAATCCTCGCCCTATAACGCTTTTCGTGTTTTTTTTAAGGAACTGTGCGCACCACCCCGCGGCGAGAACTATTCGAATTTCAACATAGAAAAAGATCATGCAGGGAAACTAACGTCACCGCAGGCAATGCTGCATTTAATACGCTTTATATTAACTAAAGTGAAGTGACAGAAAACTTACAGAAGGAGCGAATCAAACAATTCTCCAATAATTTTCTGCGACGCTGGAAGGTGTGTGGCAGGAGTGCAGCGAAATTCCGTATTAAGTACTCTGAGTGGCTTGATATGAACTTCACTGTACACCAACATCCAACATCCCCCCACGAAATGTGGGGATCATGCTGGCCGCTCTAGAAAGTTGTTTACTGCAAGCAGTGTAAAAACTAAGAGAAGAAAGATTGAAAATCTTGTACAGTCTCGAAGCCCGGAAGAGCTTGCTCTCACAGCGCAAACGAGTTTTAACTCAAAAGAGGAAAGAAATGTAGCGCAGATTATTAAAAGTGCTTCAACGAAGAGTCCCAGTTCAGTGAAAATTATTAAAAAAGAAAGTAAAAATTCTATTAGTTGTCCTTCTTCTAAATCCTATATCACTGATGAAACTTTAGCATTAATGGTAGATTTAAAGTTAACTAAACATCAATATGTAAGTCTACATAAATGAGCTAACGATAGAAATGTGTGCTTATATCCACCATACTGCTCCATATTAAATGAAAAATTTGAGTGCTACCCCATTCAGGACTCAATCCTAGCTTCAGAGACATCAGCGGAGGTTAGATTACAAAGTTTGTTAGACCATACTGTGATGCGTCTGGTGAAAATGCAATATGACGTATTTATTCAAACATTTTCCGAACATGACAAAGTAACAATTCAAATAAGTTACAAATGGGGTTGCGATGGCAGTTCAGGCCACTCTCTCTACAAACAGAAATTTACAGAAAATTAGCTAACCGCGGACTCCGATTTGCTTCTAACGCAAGTAGTTCCCTTGCTGCTAAAATTTGTTGACGAAGAAACAGGCCAAACACTGGTAATATGGAAAAATCCAAGTATATCCTCGACGAGGTTTTGCAGACCTATAAGATTTTAGTTTTTGAAGGAGACTGTAAAGAAAATCAGGGATGAGGTCGACTATGTAGAGAAGCAAATAGCTAATTCATCGTTCACAAAGTAGTCGAAATTTGAACGCCGCGAAAAACGGCCTGAAAGGGGGCGTGTCCCCGTCTGACGTCAGAACTGCCTTCGAGAGCCAGCATCCTTCCTCGTCCCGACGGGCTTGGGCGCTTTCGGTAGCGTGCATGGGGAACTGCGAAATGAGGGACATATAATTGATTCATGTATGCTTATAGAGAGTGAAAAATCAAATAGAAAAACATTTCGTCGTACAGCTAAGAGGAAAAAATTGCTATTTTCCTCGTAAAAATAAGTATAAGTGGGTAATCAGGAAATGCAATCTTATTCCCCCTATGGTTGGAAGAGCCCTGAAAATTTTCCCGTGAAGCCCAAGTTTTCCGGAATATTTTTTACATTTATTCTTAATACAACGTTTTATATTGCATGTATCAAAAGTTCTTAAAGCTTTTGGTGCTTTCATTATGCGAAGATGGCTTTGCTGTGGTGAATTTAGTCAGCAGTAATATCTTAAAAACATCGATCATTGGTGACTTTATATGTTCATTAGTGTTGTTTATCAGTACTCCTATCATCGCACATATATATACTATTTTTCCGGCAAGAGCGAAATTCAGTACAAATATTTCTTGTTGCCATGTGGTTGAGGTACGACGTATACCGCTAAAATATATTTCTTTGTTTACCGAACGAGAGAAAAATACGGAGGAGTAGTAGTTTTTAGCTAAGAGAAAAAATCCCGGGAAAATTTCAGGATAAACTGTGGAATTCATGTGTGAGGATCACTTTAATTTAGGCTCAAAATTATGCCACACTTCACTAATTAAATTTATGAGAATTTAACCCTTAACGCGGCATAAAAAATGCACTTTATCCATGACATGAGTCTTAAGAGATCCAATACGCATCAATCAACCTAAAGAGCGATATTAACAATTAATAATCTATTTGTGCTCGTAAACTATTTAAATGCATAAAAGTGAAAATAGTTCATTTATTTCGATACATGGTTTTCTGAAAAAATTTGTGAGGTGGAAATACTATGAAGGTTAAAGAAGAGTGAAGCCAGGGATTGTGCCTCGGGAGTTTGAATGCCAACAGGGCAGAATGACTGGACAATTTGGAACCTAGGGTGGTCATTGCAGTGAGAATAGATTATGACATCGATTATTTCATCTACGAGGACTAGAAAACTGGTTGGTAATTTTTAGAATTTCATCAATAGTAGAGGCCAAGTCTTTTCATTTAGTACGGCGAGACTGAGACAAAAGAAAAGCGAAGAGCAACTAGTTTAGCGGCGAAGTTGATATTGTCTTAAGTAGGAGAGCATCTTAATAATTATTTCCGTCAAATATAAATCAACATTATATATTTTCTGCCAAAATAAATTTTAAATATAAACTAAATAAAAGTTATTTTATGCTGATAAAGTCAAATATTTCAACGAAACGTTCGACCAATTTCTTGATTTGCCGTAGAAAATTGATATAAACGAGGAGAGTGGCTAGTTAAGTTATAATTCCAATTGAATCATTTTACATTATCATGAGTTAACTCGGGTATATTAATAGTCAATGGAATCAGTGGCTTGAGGTATGTGAATATAGCTTTGGCATTGCAGCGCAGAAATATCAGAAATGATTTTGTAATTGAGTGGTGGCAAAGAGCTTCATCATTTTCCACTTCTACTATGTCCACTTCTCAACTCTCTTCAAAATCTGGTCTTGCTACGCAAAAATTAACCCTTCATCACGCCAGCCATTAACATTTGTAATTGCATTTGTGCTAAATGCTTTTTAGTAGGAATATTCTTTCCATCACAGGTCATAATGTTCTTTGAAAAGTTGTTCATATTAATTAGACACTGGAATTCATATATATTATCACTGTCTACCCCATCAGGTGATGCTCCCAAGATGGGGTAGTCACTCCTTAGAATGAGCCCACATTTGAAAATTTTCACACCCAACTTTTTCTCAACTACATGTTGAACTGCTTCTTCCAATTTCTTACCTCGAGCAATGGCTGCATTTTCATCAATTTTGTATGCACCCAAAATAGTCTGCACAAGCACTCTTTATTTAGTGAGGCAGTGAGCTGCTTCATGGAATTTTAAAACAGTTATACGGCCATACCTCAGTGAATGTCATGTTACTGAAGTACCCTGCTCCATGGTTTCTTTCTCTACTCCCATCAAATCTTCACCAGCCATATTCATGGAACAGTACTGGATAAAATCATGTGAAGTTAGAGAATAGCTACTGTAATGGAATCCTACTAAAAGTGTGTGAAGTGAGAGGTAATTATCTTGACTAGAAATCGATCTCACTAACTGGCAATTTGGATGGCTAGATTTCAAACTGTCCACCACAGAGTGAAAAAATTGCTGCCTTTCTTCTTCAGAAATAGTAATGTCGCCGAGGCTTGCCCATCTATTCTGCAGTTATTATCTTCTTCATGGTTCCAATAGAAGATAATTTGGATTTTCCAGTAGCAGACCGCAGATGTACTAGAAGTCTCCTCACTACGCCGATGCAGCCAAAATAAAAAGGCTACAGCATGCTTACAACCTCCTGCAAACCGAAAAAAAAGAGTAAAAACTCATTACACCTTATGATGCAGAAGTTAAGCATATTCTTTCCAAATTTCAAACCTATAATTTCAATACATAATGCAGTATTCGAAAATAATTAATACTTACCCGCTGAAGCTGCGCAATCCTCGCATTTCACTTTAAAAACGCTGCTTTCACCTTCATCAATCACTGCAGTTACTCTGTAGCAGGAGCTCCGAACTCGATGCTCGGAGTAACTTTCGCCTTAACCGTGTACATACGTCTTGAAATCATGTGAGTACTTCATTATAAAAGTACCAGAACTATAGCCACGCATATAACTTAAATAACGAAATATTGAATATTATTATTAGAACGGGAGAATCTCCGAATTTTCAATGATTACATGAATGACGCAGATGCATTACTTAGGTACCTCGCCGCTTTCATTCCTCGAATTTCAGCTCCGACAAAATGAGTATTTTTACTCTTATACTCGGCCACCACAACGGCATCTACAGCCGAAAGGTTGTCAGATTGCCCTTTGTAGTAGCCAGTAATCATTATTTGCCTAAATAAGTAAAACAATCGAGCCACAAAACGAATTATCACTACAAACCACCAAGCAAGACAACCCTTTCCAAGTGACGGAGACGGCACTTGGAAAGTATGACACTTATATGAAGATAAAAGTGGGGATAATTGCTTTCCTCATCGCTATGTGGGGGTTCGGGAGCCGATGCTAGGTTGTGAATCGTATGCATTTTTGGTTGACCTAGCAGTATGCTGTATTTCACTTATGTTTACTGAGCCAAGAGCAACGGAGATATTTCCGAAACTTTCTGTGCTGCTGAAAGAATGGGCGCGTGTTTCAAAATCTCAATCCTAGGGTTACTCTTTTTTACATTTTGATTTCTGATATCTTTATTTATATTCTACATGTTGAGGTATTTTAGGAGCTGCATTTCAACGCATAATGTCATCTTAACTTGTAAGCTTAAAAGTAATGAGGCAAAATAGAAATGCGAGGCATAACTTTCTATCAATTAATTTTATACTGCATTATTACAGCTTTTACAGTAGAAACTCTCGTCTATTCACCATATCGTGAATAACATCATTCCAAAAATTAGTGCCCAATTGAGAGGTTGGGTTTTTAGTTGATATATCCACATGGATTTATAATTTTCTGGATGCGTAAGATGTCGTTGGTATATAAGAAAAATCACTAAGGTGATGGCTAATATAAAAAAGGTAACATTAACAGATTGTCGATTAACAGACCAACATGAGACGTGACCGTCGCAAAGAGCGTATAAAAAAAACACTCACACGCAGTACATCTCCGAAAATTTTCGACGGCCCATTCCAGATTGAGAAACGTTTCATTGCCACGAAAGCGGTGGTGACTTCGCCACGAAAGTGCCTCAAGCAAACTTCCTCGTCTGCTTTTGTAGATTGTATGCATCAGTCTCTTTTTGCTTTACTTGATTTTGTTATCGATAGTGTTCGGTCGCGAGTGCCATATTCAAGGTCAACTCCATATTTCGGAGAAGAAATGCTGCCACTTTATTTTATGGAGCCAGTTAGGTATTGTAGTTTTACGGGTTGACAGGTATGATGATTTTTGGTCAAAATATATGAAGGATAAATTAAAAATAATTTACAATTTCATGTTCCTTATCCCCTTGTAAATAATTTCAGAGCTCTGAAGAAGCTAGAATTCGTCAAGCGTATTGTGGGAAGATTTTCGGATGAAAAAGTAAAAGAGAGGTGCTATTTCGCACTCGTCCAGCCACACCTTGAATATGCAGCGAGCATATGGGATCCGGTGCAGAAAGACTTAGTCCGGGAACTTAATAAAATACAAAGGAAAGCTGCGCGATTCGTAAAAAACTGCTACGGGCGTACAGACAGCGTTACACAGATGTCAAACGAATTAGGCTGGGAGTCGCTAGAGACTCGGAGGCTGCGCGCTAGGCTTAGATTGCTTGAACAATTGAGAATAGATATCTTTCAGAGCGACACGGAGAACATCATATTAGAACCCCACTATATTTCCAGGTCCGACAGAAACGATAAATTAAGAGAGATATTTTTCCGAACGGATAGGTATGGGAATTCGTTTTTCCCCCGAACAATAAGGGACTTTAATAAATGCAAGGCGTAATTTCATAGAGCGTTTCCTTTTTATATGTAAACGGCTGGTGTCCTAACACCCCCCGCCACACGCCTATTGAGGTGGCTTGCGGGGTAGTATACAATACAATGTAGATGTATTATCACAGGCTCCAAATCTCCAAAAATTTTAATATCTTGCTGATTGTTTTCTCTAATTGTTTCTGTTATTTATTACTAATATAACAATTATCTAATGCAAAGATATTGGTTGCCGTTGTTATTCGCATCACTGTGTAATTTTGAAAGCTGTTTCTTGATATTGACTATAACATTTCACTATAAATTTGTAAAATTTGTAAATATTCAATACGTGATCCATGTATCGAAGAGCATATTCCATTTTTTTCCTATGCTTATTCCGGGGGAATTTCATAGAACGACCTCTATTGAGCTCTATGGTCCTATGGAAGAATGTCATATCTTTTTCATTCGTTTTTGATAGCTATTCTTTTAAATTATGATAAGAATCGTCTACTTTTCCATAAAACTTGCTACGAAATTTTTAATATATCCCATATAGAAGACAAAAAGGAGTGGCTTTCCCGCGAATGAGCTCATTCGTCAAACGATAATTTTACTCACACCACCCGTCCAGCGGAAAGAATCAGTAACAGATAATGATGTACAGTAAGACCACATAAGTAGAGATAGTGATATTTAGAAAATATAAATTAATGATTTAGCATCATGAGTTCTAAGTCTAGCATTTCATAGCATTTAAAAATCATGAGTATAACGTTTCGTTGTGTATAATAAATTTCAATAATACCGGTAAATACGAATAATTTTCACTATTAAATATGTCAATATTCATCATGTCATTTATTACAATGAAATAGCTGATGATGCTAAATGTAATGATTTCCAATATTTTAACAAGGAAATGTTGCGTAACAGACGTGGTCACGGTTCGGTGGTATACCATTCCAACTTCCATCCTACGTCTTCTGTATGTATTCGAACACTGAGTTCCCCGAGTTCAGACAAGGATGAATTTCATGATGGGCGTAAAATAAAGACGAGCAAGCGAAAGAAAAGGCAGACCTTTAAATTGACTGCACTCATATCAGCCCTAATATGAGGATGACTTATTTACGACGAGGAACTGCCTCACCACCATCCTTGCGTGCCGTTAATCAGCTCCGACTGCTAACCAAAAGCATCAAATTTCGCTTTTCGCATGTCCGCGAGCAACCGCTCCCTCCTCTTTTCCCGATCTTCTTCCAATTCGTGGCGCTTCGGCTTGTGCCTTACGAGAACAGTTAAATAGGGAAATTCAAAATCTAGGGGAGGCCTTAAGTAGCCATCACGGATTTCGAAATGGTAGATCTAGCGAGATTCATTCGGCTCTTTTCGTATACTATATCTTAGTCTAGGGTAATAGTAATATTGAAGTTGACTCCATATTCCTTTATTTTAAGAAAGTATTTAGTGAAGTTCCTCACTGTAAAATGCTGGTAAAGTTAAATTCCATGGAACAGATAAAAATATGATAAGCTGGATTCACCAGTTCTTATAGGGTCGCTAATAAAGGGACGTTATAGATCGTGTCATGTCCAATACTGCTAACGTCGAACCAGGGAAGTGCCATCGTTCCCCTTCCATTTCTCCTACACATTTGGGACATCAGTTTCGTGGTTAATGGTAAACTTCACCATTTTGTGATGACGCGGTCATGTATTCACAGGTTTTTCAATCGGATGATAGGAAGTTCTTAACAAAGGATCTGGTAGCTATCTAAGCCTTGGGTGAAAATGACAGTAGGAACTTAACCAAATGAAATACGTGGAAGTACATTTTTAGAGAAAGGAACGTTCACCAGAACTATGTCATTACACAAATAAAACGGAAGTAGTAACACTGAGTCCATAAAATATTTTGGCGTCACAGTTATTAGGGACATATCTTGGAATAAACATATTAATTGTATATGCAGTAAACTAACAGAAAGCTAAGATTTATCAAAAGAATACCAGGGTGTGCGATAGAAACTTAAAGAGCGAAGATATTTACACTTGTAAGACCTCACCGAGAATACGCTTCTAGTATTTGGAATCTTCATGAATTACGCTTGAAATTGGCATGAGATCGCTTGCAGCGACGAGCGATTGGGCTGTAATCGAAATAAAGCTGGCCAAAATCCAAAAAATTGTTTTTTCAATCCGGAAGTTGAAACTTTGCACAGTCATACTCCTTAGATGCGTGCATGTGATGTTGCATCATCCCATTTGTTATAATTAGTACGAGTTAACAATATACATGGGCTCAAAGTTGGACAAATTTCACAAAAATCACCAACCTTAATTTTTTTCCGAAAATCACCGAATTCAAGTTGATGCTGAACCTTTTGTAGTAAAGCTGTGGAATTAAAACTAAAATTGTCCGGTTTAACTATTTTTTTCACTAAATATTACTTATTTAGTCGGCAAGTTTGTAATAATTTTCATCCATTCATGACAAAATGGCGGACCCTGTTTTTCGTCAATTTTTCGCCTTTATGTAGCAAAATAAAAAGATGGACATCGACGAACACTGAGATACCTAAATCACAATAATAACGAAGCTTTTAAAGAATGAATCCGAAATAATCATCTGCGACCGTTTGCGACGCCGAAAATAAGATCGATTTTTCGATCTGGCGGCCCAGTGCGGATCTGACCGCTGGCAACGGGGAATGCTGTGACGCGGCGTGTGATGGGAAGTGCTATTGTTCCATAGCCTTTGCAATGGCTATTTTCAAGCCATATCAATTGGAAAGGACTTCCATGTAATTATGTTAATATAGGGAAATCGATCTCCTTATTCGGATTCTACTGTTAGTCAAGTTAGCATTTAACCCGCTTTCCTCGGATGAAATACAGGCTCTAACACTGGCATTTCACGCGTATATTTTAGCTTTTGAAAGGATATAGCAGCTTTATTAGGCTAATTCTAACCTTCTAAGACACGAAAACTTATTTTGAACGGTACCAGCCAGCAGCTGGTCTAATTGCCGCTCCACACTCACTGCGGCGGTCTTCGCAAAAAGGCTCTTCTTATGACCCCGCGGACCGTTTTTGAGTTCTCCCAGAGAATATATCCCTTCTTTGCTCTTTTTGAACGGCTATAATTGCAAACATTGCTCGTTTATTTATTCGGAAAAATGCGCAGAATTTTCGTGGTTGTAGCAGATTTGAAATTTTTAATGATGGAATTAAAAGTCAAATGCACTTTCATTGAATGATACCTAACGTAATGTTTGAAAGCAAAAAATCCAATGATACCTTATTTCACGTTATAAAGCAGAAAAATCTTCGTTTATTAAACTTGAAAATATATTGCTTTTGGAATCATTCGTCATTCCTGTAGAACTAACTTCCCACTTCTGTTGGTAATGTACCAAGAAAAATAATATCAGGAAATCAGTAAGGACCCTAGTAGCGTCACTATTACCTTCTAAGTGAAATTCTCCTGATAGGTAATTCAATTGTATGTCGACGGTGGATTGGTGTCCAAGATATATAATTTTTTCATGCAACAGTAGACGAGAAATGTCTCGTGGCGTGATTTTATTACTTTTAAATGTATACAACAACTGTCCTTTTCCAATGTGAATCAGAACTAAATGCACAAATACGTTTCTCACCAAAAATGTTAGAAAAGCTTTTGAAAATAAACATAATGGACCGCACAAACCGTGAGATCGTAAGAAGAGCTTTTTTGCGAATCCCGTCGCAGTGAGGGTGGAACGGCAATTAGACACCAGCTACTGGCTGGTACCGTTCAAAATACGTTTTCGTGTCTTAGAAGGTTAGAATTAGCCTAATAAAGCTGCTATATCCTTTCAAAGGCTAAAATATACGCGTGAAATGTCAGTGTTAGAGCCTGTATTTCATCCGAGGAAAGCGGGTTAAATTCTAACTTGACTAACAGTAGAAACCGTATAAGGAGAACGATTTCCCTATATTAATATTATTGAAACATGCATGGAAGTCCTTTCCAATAGATATGGCTTGAAAATAGCCATAGTTAAGGCTATGGAACAATAGCACTTCCCAACACATGCCGCGTGACAGCATTCCCCGTTGCCAGCGGTCAGATCCGCACTGGGCCGCCAGATCGAAAAAACGATCTTATTTTCGGCGTCGCAAACGGTCGCAGATGATTATTTCGGATTCACTCTTTCAAAGCTTTGCTATTATTGTGATTTAGGTATCTCAGTGTTCGTCGATTTACATTTCTTTATTTTGCTACACAAAGGCGAAAAATTGACGAAAAAAAGGGTCCGCCATTTTGTCATGAATGGATGAAAAATATTACAAATTTGCCGACTAAATAAGTAATATTTAGTGAAAAAAATAGTTAAACCAGACAATTTTAGTTTTTATTCCACAGCTTTACTACAAAAGGTTCAGCATCAACTTGAATTCGGTGATTTTCGGAAAAAAATTAAGGTGGGCGATATTTGTGAAATTTGTCCAACTTTGAGCCCCTGTATATTATTAACCCGTACGTATTATGACAAATGGGATGCAGCATCTAAGGAGAATGACTATGCAAAGTTTCAACTTCTGGATTGAAAAAAGCCATCATTAGGGTTCTGGCCAGCCTTTTTCGATTTCAGCTCACTGTGGAGCGGCTTTGTTCGTAAAAAGAGGTTATGATATAAGTATCCGTATTAAGAGGTTGTTTATTTATTGTTTATTTATTTTTGCTCTTTTAAGGGTGAAATTATGGCTCTTACATGTAACCCTTATCGAATCACATTAACATCCGTGCCCTGAGTGGAAGAAAACCCCACCCAGGCGGAACTCGGACCCGCGACCTCCGGATGAGCACCGAGCCACCTACACTGGGGCCCAGTTGTTCGGAGAAAAGGATATGTGAATTGCTAAAAAACCGAAAATGTTTTCACAGGTTTATACTTATGAGTGATTTTGAGGTGTGTTACTCCTCTGAAGTAGCAAAGAACATATTACAAACTCCGTCCCACAATGGTAGGCTCTATCACATGCGTGAAATTAAAGAGAGAGATTGCAGGCCCGACATTTTTAGAATGTTATTTTTTCCTCGCGCGATTAGGGACCACATTAGCCATGATCGATACCTCCAATAATGTTAGCGTTGACCTTATCCCCTTGATAGATAGTTAGTTGATAGATTCCGTTATTTATATCATTCCTTTCATTATTATATTTTTACAACGTTCAGTGTCTGCACAGGGTGATAGTTGATACTTTTATTTGCTTTTCAGTAATTATCAAATAATATTTGCGTATCAGAATGGCTGTCGAATTATGAAGACAAAACGATGTCACAGCGTAGCACGGAGGAAATTAAAAATAACTTGACAAACTCGACTTTTATAAATTTTAGTGACGCGACCCGGGTTTTGCTAATGTATGTCATCTTCAGGTCCTGAAGATGACTTAAATTGTACAAATCTGAAGCACAATGTGAAACTTGATCATGAAATAAAATGTCGAAATCTCGGTAGTTTCAATAAAACTCATTAAGTGGAGTTCACTAAATTGTTTTTCATTTCCTCCAAGACGGATAACTTCCACACAATAAAGCCCGAAACAGTTGCCTCACTGAATAGACTAGACATTGCATTTGTGTTAATTAACTTATCATTATTACCTCTTCCCGCTTGGGATGTCTTCCATGAATTTGCTTTGTATCTAGTAGTATGCATGTATTAGTAGGATTAGTAATACTAATTAATATTAGTACCTTAGATCAGGCACTGCCTATTATTATATTCGCCTGCTTAGCACTCTACGGTGTGGCATTGTTCTCCTGACTGCTTTATCGTTTGTGGCTGGTGGCCAGGGGAGCGGGCGAGGCTAAGCCTTGAACTGGGAGGAGTGCCCCCGTGTGGATGTGAGGATGACCCCGTGCCACACACCCTAGTGGTGGCTTGCACGGTAGTTCGTAGACATACATGTAGCCTACGCATATGAAAACCGGAAATGTTTTGCAATGAACTTTTTTAAATTGTAAATATAAATGACACCTTGAATAAAGGTTTTCACAACCTGGCCCTATTCTTGGTGTTTCGTAGTCTCCTTGCACGACGAACAACGAATATGTTATCACTTCGCTCCTTCTTACTTGGTCATATGCCTCGTCCAGGAGTCCGTAGTGGCTCTTACCTCCCCTAAATATTTTCGCCAGTGTCTGTAGGAAAATAATAACTAGCAACAATGAAGGGATACAAGAACCTTACCTCATTGGTCATAACATTTCACACTACTATTCTACTCAGAAACATGTTTCTTATCGGTTCCGAAGTATTCAATTATCATTTCACTGTCGACTTATGGTAAATAAAATGGATGTCCTTGGTAAAATATCCATCCACATCCAGAGCCTTAAAAATGGCAGGAAAGTCTTCTGCCGAAACGTCGGCAATCATGGAAAGCCTAACCCGGTGGGAAACCAGAGAAGAATTCATCAGTATCATTCGCCGGGACAGCGTGAAATCATACATTCAGTAAGATCCTTCGCCACGCATTATTTTTGCTGAAGTACCTATACGTGAGTATCGGAGAGAAGTGCATTCGCTGCGCTACACTTTTACCCCGGATGCTGCGGGTGACGACGAATCCGGGGAAGGCCCATATTGGCGTGAAAGTGGTCATTTGAAAAGCATCCTTCCTTTTGATCCTAAATATATGTTTAAAGTAACTCCATAATTAATATTTTTACATATATATATATTTTTTTCAAATCATTAAATATGATGAGTTACTAACCTCTGATTTGAAGTTATGTTCAAATTTTTCTATCAAATAATCGTATTATAATAACATGTAGCTATTATTACCAACTTTGCGTGTATCGAACTGTTTTAGCAAACACTAAGCACCTGATTCTCCGGTGCTTTTAACCGCCGCGCGTGCACTTTCGTCGGCCAAACTTGATAATTGATTGATCGAAAGACTTGAGTCATTTCACTTTATGCGGGCTGTATTAACTGTGCTATATCTATAAACTGAAAATCTGAAAACAATACGCTGGTTCTGATATAACTTGCCATTGTCGTTTTTTTGACAGAAAGATAATAAATGAAAACAAAATTTCAATAATGTCGGAAAAAATCATTTAGTGAAGACAATGAATATAGCTTTTTGTAATTCCAAAATCACAATACAAATATCATAAGGAGTATACAGCTCTAAATGAATGCATTGAGTTACCTGTCGATAACATTGGTGATCATAAATAAAACCCAAAGGTGAATATTTATAGTCTATTTGTGATGAAATGGCAAAATATTGTAGATCATACCTTTTGACGGATCACATTCCTACTACCTCGCGGCACAAGAACTTCGGAATATTTTTTATATTAATATTTCGTTCCACAAATAGTTCCCTACCTCCCCACCCTCCCACGCGAATATCGACGGGCTATATCTATACGGGATATATACTAGAGGGTTGAGTTCCATTGGGCAATGCCCATTCTGCGGGAAAAGATTAAGAATTTGCATCCCAAAAATGACCACAAAAAACATCCAAGACTCGTATATTAGGCTTAATGTGCTGTCGACTGAAGAGTCGGCTATCCCCAATGTGAGCGACCATCCATCTGGCTGATCGGTTTGATGGGAGAGCTGTTGGTGGGGTTGGGCCGTTCGGCGGAGTATTGGGGGCGGAAAGGCTTTCCGAGTGTTTGCGCTGAGGAGCGTGGGGTTACCTCACGCCTAGCCAAGGCATCTCGTCCCTTATTCGTCTTTGCTGAGCTCAACACTACTCCCTCATAACCCCTCGGACGAAGACCGAGGGTGCTTCAGAGAGCGGCCCCCTCTTCATCTCCGAGCCAGAGCACCCTTTATTATTGAGTTATACTCCCTGGTAATCTCGAGCAAAAACGACCCCCTTGTGGGCGTAAGCCTTTTGAGCAAAAACTAAACCTCCCAACTCCTCTACCCAGCCGCCCGGGCCACCGAATCGCCAAGAATTGTCTAAATATGCCGACTGGGGTTCCCCCTATCCTCTCACAAACCCTATTTTAACCCTCTAACCCAGCACCCGCCTACAGGAATGACCATGAGATCACGTTTGTTTATGTACCTCGCTCCCGCTCTCCCCAGCCTATCCCATCAGCGAGCCATAAGGTAATTAAGACGTGATCAACTGAGGCGCACGTCGAGCGCTTCTCGCCCCTCAGCCGAAGGTCTCTCTTATTGTCAACTCCATCGCAGTTGGTACATTCTCCGGAGAGAGCCCCCCCCTGTAGCGTTGTCACTAGAGTCCTCTATACAGCGGCTACTCAACTACAAAGTTAAGTCGTCGCATACACTTCCACTTTGAGAATACAGGCATCCGCCATTTTCTGACTAAAATCTCCTAACAATTTCGAGAATTAATGGGGTGGAGCCGTGGTTGTTACGAGAATTAAGTGGGATGGAAATTATCAAATTTAATGACGAGTATACAGTGGATCATTTCCCCCCCAGGGAAGGAGTACTACAGCATTTTACCTTCGATATCGCAAGCGTTATCAATACAAGTGTCAAATAATGACAAGGTCAACTATTTTTAAATCCACAGAGTAATCTCTACTTGTCCATCTAATCTATGTAATCTATCTCTAAGTTACTCTGTGGATTTAAACATAGTTGACATTGTCATTATTTGAAAATGGACTTCCAAAGTTGCGCCAGAACGGATTGAATTCTTTAATACAAGTGTGTTCATCTTTCTGTATGAAGGTCAGCTAGCTAACAGTGCTATCATATACACAAATATAGTGTATATGATAGCACTGGGGCAAACGTAGGCAACATTAGAATGGTCCCTAAGGGCCCCAAAGTTGGTCCTTTGGGTGTAATACAATATCGCTATTGTAGAATTTTACACACCGTTCGAGATATAAGTTGTAAACTTTTGAATCCATAAATTGGCCAAAGAGCTCGGAAGTAATGTTTGGGGCCCTGATAAGCCCCTCTGTAGCTTTCTATGTTGATTCATAACGGGTGAAATAATGAACATTTTACCTCGCAATTTTGCATGCTGGTACACGACAGCACAGGGGATGACAAAGGATATTGCCCCAGCGCCTCAAGCGACCCTCAGTGAGCCCTTCGGTGGTAGTAGAGTATAACTAATCTTGGAATTCACGCTCTGATATGTACCCACACAATGTGCTTTGAAGCATAATAGCCATGATAAGGTTCAAGATACCAGTAGTAAATGTGGGTCCCTGGTAGACCCTGGGGCCCCAAATTACTGCTTTATATTTTACCTCCTAACGGATGAATTGATGAACCGATCTTGAAATTCCGCTGGAAATTACATGATAGCTCTGGGAAGGACACACATGCCACATAAAAAATGTACTCAGGGGCCCAAAGAGGGTCCTCCATGAGATGCAGGAAATTGATATACCTGAATTGTGCATAGTGTTGGAGATATTTGCACTAAACCTTTGAAGCCATAATAAGGCTCTATAGCTGAGAATCAAGGGTGGGGCCTTGATATGCATGCATATAAATTGTATAAAGAATGCGGAAGCATGAGTTTTGGATCTCTCAGATGCACTCTGGGCCCCAAATAATGCCCCTTAAGCGATTTCCGCAATTTGTTGAACTCAGTTTCTATATGCAATGGGCGATGTTGATGTGACTTTATTATGAGGGTCGGTACCATCGAATGCTCCCGCGGACCGTAAAAGAGCTGATTCAGATAAATTTTTATTTATCACACTCTGCGAGACTTTGTGACGTTAAGCTTTCGAAGAGAGAGAGAAGGAACTCAAGATTATAGGTGGTCGACGACGTGGCTTCCGGGCCTACCACGTTTTCACTGATAAAAGGAGTTACGTTTTCTGATCTCCACGGATTTCATACACTAAGATAAATTGGGATTCTTGAATTGGGTTTGAGCCCTACTGTCTCAAGTAAAGGCGTTGACTTGCGAGTTGGCTCCCACACATCCTCAGGAATCACAGCTGACGGTAAAATATAGGCTACTTTCAAACACCCCTGATTTTATCTTTGCACTAATAAACCGCTAATTTGTTATGGGGCCTGTAAACTATACACGCATTACGGTGTACCCATGTCACATTAAGGTGGTCCTTATTTTTCAAATTTTGAATTTCTTTTGAAGTCAACATTTCCCTTTGAAGATAACATTTCCCTTTGGTTCGAAAGTTTATCATAAGAATTAATTCATTCTAAAAATGTTTTTGCTTACAGATAAGTACCACCCTAATTTCATGTTTAATAAAAGTGGACAACGCTATATCCGAATCTATAGTGGAGAGCAAATAAACTTCAAACAAGTTCCAGTGAGCCATTAAAAAAAATTCATTTTTTGTGCCGGAACCAATTTCAATCGCAGCTGCACTGAAATCTGGGATGTATTGCAGTTTACTTTAATCCACTGTAACATACACCTAAAGATGGGTAAATTGGAGAGGCCCTTCAAGAAGTTAGCTTTATTAGTCCCAAGATGAAAAATATTTCTAACCCTCGAGCGGGCGCGCTCTATTTTTTCACACGACCGGGCGCGTGTCGTACTTTGTCCGCTTAACCAACGTCATGCAACCTGCAACGCATACTCACCCTTTCTTCACCCTTTATCACCCATTATCACCCTTCTTCTTCTCAAACGTCGATATATTTTGATATATTTTTAGCAAGGAGTTTTAGATAAAATAAATATCAAAACATTTGCAAGCAGCAACAATTTATTTTATTTGCCAAAATAAAATTTTAACCGAAAAAACCCTGGAATGACCAATATAATTAACCCTTTAACGCCTAGCGTGACCATATGGTCACGGGAAGAAGTTACTTTGGAATCTCGAAACAATAAATGGTCGTAGGGCCGCCGTCTTGTCTACATGGTTTTAAATTGTCGCGAAGGGTTTTTGGAAGCATGACAGGCAGTTTTCAGACAACTATCATAACGTTTGCTGCTGTTAAACTCGTGTGATTTTTCTCGTGCCATTGAATCTCCTCCTCATGGATTTCCACCTTGTGTAAGTATGGTCTTTCTAAAATACTTTGGTAAATGCATGTATTTTAATTAATAATATTAGTATGTTAAGGTTCATTTTAATGTATTTATATATTATTTTATATGTATTTGCCATAGTAGATATTTTATAAGTAGTTTTTCATAGGTGTGACCATATGGTCACGCTAGGCGCATATGGGGTCAATTGTTTTCAAATTCGGGGGTTACTATTTTCTTATTGTTTTCTGCATATATAAATATAATCTGTCCTAATCTGAATGTATTTATACACTTTTGCGAGTTTCAACCATATATTTAATAATATAAGTTTATATATTTTGTAGAGACTTGACATTGCCAGATTCTCTTGACATTATCGAGTATGAGGATGTTGATAAAATAAACATCGAGCCTCCAGATGTAAACAACCTCACGGACTAAGATTCTGCCGATGATGATGATGGTGGTCTGGTTGATAATCTAAGCGGCCGAGAGCTCCGGTGCGCTGCGGAAGTTGCACTGTCCAAAACATCAACGATGGAAGCTATCCCAAGATCACAAGGTGGCCACAAAAAGTAATTCCATGGCGAAGATGAGAAAAATAACATTGGTGCATCGGGAGTGGAATACAGCAGGACTGCAGAAAACCATCCCTATTTTTCCTGATTTAGATTACACCAATGAAAGTAATTTGAGTCAACTAGAACTATTTGAATAAATCATTGACGATAACATGGTTCGTTTTCTATGTGCCGAATCCAATAAGTACGCCCTTCAAAAAACGTTTTCCACACCCAAATATAACCATAGAAGAGAATAAAACTTTCAGCGCTATATTGCTCCTGTCTGGATACAACAACGTTCCTTCTAAAAGATAATATTAGGAATCAAATAGATATATTCACATTGATCTAGTTTGTAATGCTATGCGTAGAAATAGATTTCTCCAAATTTTCCGCTTTGTTGACTGCGCGGACAGTACGAAACCAGATCCAAATGATAACATGTGGAAGTTGAGGCCCTTCTCTGATATTTTGCAGGACAAATTTATGACTAAGTTTATAAGTGAACAGCATTTAAGTTATGATGAATATATGGTGCCTCACTTGCCCGTCATGGATGTAAACAATTCATCCGAGGAAAGCCTATCCGATTTGGCTGTATGATTTGGTGCATGAACACTCCCATCAGGTTATCTAGTGTCATATGATTTTTAACAGGAAAATTCTTCTATCCCTAACACTGAGTATGAGAGTGATTTTGGTAAGACTGCCAAACCCATGCTCAACATTCTTCATAAGTTTCCTAAAGAAATGGAAGCACTCCCATTTCAGCTGTACTTTGACAATTTGTTTACTGGAATTCCTCTCCTCACTCACCTCAAAGAGCGAGGATATGGAGATACGGGAACGATTCGCGAAAACTAAATTCCTAGTGATGTTCCAATTTTTCCGGTAAAAACTATGAAGAAGATGAAAAGGGGGTCTCTACATGAGATTACAAGCAGCGACGAAATCTCGATAGTACGCTGGGTTGACGACTAAGTTGTGACAATCGCATCGACATTGTATGGTGCAAATCCTGCGGTTATTGTGAAACGATATTCAAGGGAACAGAAAAAAAGAATTCTCATTCCCCGTCCCAGCGCATTTAGAGAGTACAATAAATTTATGGGAGGTATTGATTGAATGGATCAGAACATAAGCTACAACAGGACTGGCATTAGGAGAAAAGAGTGGTGGTGGCCTCTCTTTACGTAGATGATCGACGCTCTCACGACCAATGCATGGATCCTCGCCAAAAAAGCTGGAAGTAAAATGTCTCAGCTAGAATTCAGAAGATGAATTGTTGAGAAATACCTTACAAGGTACCGAAACGACCTCAGAAATGGAAGACAGCCAGTTTCTAACAGTTAAATCCAAAGCCATGTTGAAGTCAGCCTGCGATTGGATGGTCTAAACCATTTAGTCCATCGATGAGGGAGTGGAAGGCGAAGGTCTGCGTTATGTGGTTCCTCCATGCGCCCAGAATGTGTTAAGTGCAACGTTGGATTGTGCATTGAGTGCTTTTTGAATTTTACACAAAATAATCACGATAAGAGATGTCAATTAGTAATTTAGAGGCTTTTTCAATTTGTTTCCTATGCTATTTTTAAACTTGTATCGTGCTTAATTGCTTTTATAATTGCAACATGTCCCGAAGTATTTTCCAAATTCTGTTGCTTTGTAACGCCTCAAGTTTTATTAAGTATTCTCTTGCATTTCGATGTGTTTTAATTGAATAAAATGTTCAAATATTTGTGAATTTGTTTAAAAACAAATAAATAAAAATTAATTTATCACTTATAATTTATAATTATATTGCTCTAGATGTTTTTATGTACGATGGAGAAACCTCAAGACAATAAAACAAAACTTTTTCATTTGGAAAAAAATTGACCCCACAAGCGCCTAGCGTGACCATATGGTCACGCACCATAACTCAGTAGTTTTGAATCCAATGTAGCAAAAACTTTGTGATAATGGTATTTAGGTGCTCCTAATACTCATATGTAAAAATCAAGAAAATCGGACAAAAAAAATTTCCTCGGCGTTAAAGGGTTAATGACAGCAGTAAATGTAAGAACTTAATATTTGAATCAATTAACATACTTATAATACATGATATTAAATACATTATTGATGTATTATTTGTACGAGTAGGGCTCCCCCGGGGGGGGGGGGGGTAGTAACTTAATGGTTTCTAAACTAACATCAACTACCACATCAGTATTCTGAAATTTGTTATATTTATTTCCATTGATTGCCATCTTCAACGACCACAACTAAACTTTTTGTCTCTCTTCAATTCAAACGCAAAAATGTGTTCCAACGTTAACCGTATTGTAGCAAATTTTTCTGGGCCTCATCCATGGTATCTCAATACCTCACTTTGTAGTGACACGTTCTCGATGACTGCAGCTACCTACCGACGATTTTACCGATGAAAGTCTTTAAAAATGACTTACAGCATAGCAATATTCGCTAACGCGTCGTTAAGGAAGTCAATGAATCCGGGCATGTCGTTACCATGTCTTAATGAGTTACAGAATAGTACTACTGGAGCCACAGAAGATTCTTACCTGCTATTGAAACCCCGTGGAGGGGTCGACCCTCGTATAGATGGATACGTCCAGACCCAAACTCGGAGTACAAACCTCGGCACAAACGGCGACTCAGCCTCTCACTAATAGCACTAACGGCGGAGAATGGCACTAACCGACATCTAAATCTGCATACTACCCTGCGAGTCGCCGCAGGGGCGTGTGGCAGGGGGAATTAGGAAATCAGCCATGAAAGGGGAAGAAAGCCATGTCTCTATTAGGCTTCCTCTACCGCTACACGGAAATAACTGATCCCCAAGCTCTGAAATCATACTTCACAGCATTTGTCCTTCCAATCACTATATTTCCAGGTCCGACAGAAACGATAAATTAAGAGAGATATTTTGCCGAACGGATAGGTATGGGAATTCGTTTTTCCTCCGAACAATAAGGGACTTCAATAAATGCTATGCGTAATTTCATTAGAGCGTTTCCTTTTTATATGTAAACGGCTGGTGTCCTAACACCCCCCGCCACACGCCTATTGAGGCGGCTTGCGAGGTAGTATGTAGATGTAGATCACTGGATATTGCTCTCCTATATGGTCCATCGCAGCTCCAACTAATCTCGCCTGTCTTAACAGTATCACTAGCTTCTTCACCAGAATTGTAAAACACAGGGTTGCAGACTGCCGCAACATGCCTACTTGTTTAATTCTATCTTCTCTCTCAATCCCTGATCTCTCCCATCAAAGAATTAAAACCAATTTAAAATTTATTTACAATATTCTAAACTCATTCATTGATTGTCCTGAATTCCTTTCCTCCATAAACTTCAGAGTCCCTTGTCGATCCACACGTACGCATTCCTTACTCCATATGCCTATCCCCAGACTATCCCTTGTCAAGCGCTCACTTCACTACCACCTCTCCTCCCTACTGAATTCTTTGCCTAATAATATGGATCCATTTTTTCTCTCTTCGGACTCATTTATCTAATTCGCTATGTCCCATTTTCCCATGAATAAATAATACCTCTCCCATTTACCTCTCTTCCTACCTACGTTTTATTTGTATTTTTTATTATTTTCACCGCATACGAATTGTTTTCATTGATTGTTATTGTTTTTATTTAAATTCTGTTACTGTGTCACTTTAAATTGGCAGAAATGCTGTATGTGAGCAATTAAATAAATAAATAAATAGGGGTAGGGGAGAGGGAGAGGACAGATGTAACTTGTACGCTAGCGCTATCATGTGTATCACGCTGTTTTTGTTATAATCACTAATGGTGCTTGAACAAAAGAAATTATTATGCCTAAGAGTTCGGGAGTGCATCTCTCATATTTTGTCGCCTCCATTAGTTCTATATTGAGAAGGCAGGAAAAAAAACTCTGCCATTGAACATAAAATTTTGTATTTCACGGCCCAGGTTTTGCTATATGCAGCATCTTCAGGTCCTGGAATTTTGGGAATGGAAAGCATTTTTTTCCTCTCTTCTCAATATGAAATGATTCAACGAAATCAAGCTTGAGATTGTCTCCTTTTTCGATCAGTACTAGCTATAAAGCACGGGGTTGAAATGGATATCCTCCGTGCCGCACGGAAACTCGCCTTATCTGAATTTATCAAGTTATCTAAGCCTGAGTCTTACCTGTCTTGCCTCTGAGTCTCCAATCGTTCCAAAATCGTACTTCTATCGGCTGTGTGACATCTACTGTTCGCTTCCAGAGGTTTTATCGAAGTGTGTCGCTTTCCTTTGTATTTAATTTACTTCGCGAAATAACTCCTTCTGTACAGGGTCCCAAATGCTCGCGAAGTATTCAAGATTTCCCTAACCAGAGTAAAGTACTATTTCTCTTTTACCTTTTGATCGGATAACCTTCCTACTACTCACCTAAAAAATCCTAGATTCTTTAATTCAGATTCGTATATGTTTCCCCCACGCAGGTCAGAAGTTACGGTGATTCCCAGGAAATTGACTTCATCTGCCTCGTATATATATTACCCCTTCCAATTTGCAGACATGGCGTTGGTGTGACTTATCTTGTAATAAGTGTACTGCAATGCATTTACTAAGGTTAAGTTCGATCCCCCATTCAAGACGCCACATTTAAACGTTGAGTTCTGATAAAAGAACTTTTGAGTCAACATTTGTGGAAATGTCTCGGTAGATGAGAGTGTCGTCTGCAAACAATCTACTTTTGCCTCGTACTACAGAGTTAATGTCACTTACATACATTATTAATTATCGGGGGGCGATCACTCTTCCTGGCTGGACCCCGGATGTCCCTCTAACCACATAGGAGGTAATTCCCTCTAATTTTGAGGATACCGGGACTAGCCACGGCAGTTACCTTTACGGAGTCACCCGCAAGTGCACATAAGTGCGATATTCCACAGAGGAAAAATCATTCGCCTTGACCGGGATTCGAACCCGGTAATTCCAACGATAAACATTTTTTGCTAGACGTCGGTTAGAAAATTACGTATCCAATTAACCTTGTGATCGTTACCTCACATTATTGCCTCACTTGAATTTGGAATATCATGGAGGAAAAGTCCCAGCTGGGTTTCGCAAGATCTACTCTTCTGAAAGCCGTGCTGCCTGCTGTGAAATAAATTTCGATTACCCAGGAAGGTCATAATATTACTAAAAATTATGGCGTCAATAATCTTGTATGAGAGAGATAAATGTTAACGATAAAGGCCGGTAGTTTTCTAGGTCTTATTTGTTACTTTTTTAATTATAGCGACATTGACTTTTATCCAGTATTGAGGTAGTTTACCTTCTGATACATTACAAAAAAGAAATTTACCAGTCAAAGGTAGGTTTTCTTGAAATTCAGATAAAGTTGTCCTGATTTCTTTTAATAAATAATTCAGATAAAGTTGTCCCGGTTGAGAGTTGGCACAATGCAGATTAAAACACATAAGAAGGTTTTCCAAAGTCACTGAGTCCTCCACTTTTAACAACATATCAATATTAAAATCACCACATATAATGATTTTTACCTTCAAAGCGACAAAAAAAGGACAGCACCTCTTCCAACTGTACAAAAAAATGTTCAATTACACCATCAGGTGAACGATACACAGATGCAACAATAACCTTACATTCTTCCAGCAAACCTGCAGATATTTCAAAATCCATTTCCCTGCAAATTATCTCCATATCCATTTCTATAAAGGCTAAACCCTTTGAAATAAAATACATGTTCCACCATTTTTAGATGAGGATCGACAGTAACATGATGCTAAGTTGAAGTTAGCAATATTGTACAGATCAATGTCATTTTTCGTCAACCAATGTTCATTAAAACAAAATATTTTAACTAGCACATTCACTAATAGTTTCTAAAATTGAAGTTTTATTTCGTAAGCACTGCACATTGAGACTAAGAATAGAAATTAAACTCTTCTGTGACACCGTTTGATTGATCTGGGATGGAAATATTCGAAATATCATGAACGTTCTGCAAACCTTGCACTATTTCTCGAGGGTTTTCCGGCGAGATTTAGGGGGAAAAAAATTCCTAAGTAAACGTTCTTTGGCCAGAAATGTTTTGTGAGAAACTCATCACCAAGAACTTCACTCACGGAAATACGAAATGATGCATAGTTTCCTCTAGTTCCCTTTAATTGTTCAATCTTGATTAAAGTGTCAGTGACCTGCGTCTTTTGCGATTTAATGTACACCATGATATTTTCCGTTGACGTCTCCGGTGGAAGATTCCAGACATGAACATGCACACGCCTCGGAATACCCACAAGAGAACCCTTCTTGTCGGAACAGCCCATAGTTGGGGGAGGACGACGCTTTTGTTTACCTCCCACACGAGTGTATCCGTTGATTCAGGATCACCACCATCACCACAATCAACTTCACTACTCTAAGCTGTCGAGCTACTGATTGCACACTTAATTAAAGAGTCATAACTTTGATAAATTAGAGTCACAGATGAAAGAGTGGGCGATTTCACTTTTCCGTTTCGCATTACGAGTAACTTGTCGTTCATACATGTCAGCTAAAGTAGATGTTATCTTTGCAGACTCGGTAATACTATCTTTACCTCGATCAAGTTCCAATTTTTCAGGCTCAGCAATTGAAACCACTCTTTCCTGCTTCATGGAGGCAGAATCCCGAGTTACACTTAAGTTGTTCCATTCCTGTTTGAGTAATTCAATGTCAGCCGCCATCTTAGATATGTTGAAAGTGGAAGCTAGGCAGGAAAAACACTTCCAAAATATATCCCTGCACTCAAATGATGCCTTTAGTGACAATTCATTAAGGCCTGTACATTTAGGGTGATATGCACGCGGACAGAAAACACAAAAAACAGACTTATCCGTAACCTTTATCGTGTTTTTACACGATCCATACGAAGGAGTGCAATCACTAGACGCCATCTTGGAAAAAAATGGGGAAGTTCCGGGTGAGGAAAGCGCAATTGTTATGGAGGATTGTAATGCATGGTTGGAGGAGAAGGGAGATTGAGGGGGGGAGTATGGGCGGCGGAGGATATGCACGGTTGGAGCTGATGATGACAAGATGCCTTGCATCGGAGGTGGACGATGGGGGACATATCATCTCAATCGCTCTGCTCCGTTACATCATACATCGATCCCAATATATTGATGTCACATTGACACCGGTATATTGGACTCCTGAATGTTTCTTCGGCGCTGCTATCGAAACATCAGGTGCTGGAAAAAGAGTTCCACACCGACTCGATGTTTTTCCAACTCTGGATAATGACCATATATTTTCCTTTGTACATCTTTACGGAGGTTAATCCCAGGAAAGTCCAGTGAATTCGCTTATTCTTAATTATCTTCTCCTACCATGTTTGTTGGTCTATCTAGCAGAAAAGGGGATAAATAATCTTAGATACTGTGGGATCGATTTACTGTTATCTTATAATAATTTTTATCATGATGATTACGCTGAAAATTGCATAAGGGTAAAGTTTTCCGGAACAGACAATGGAACTACGGACCTTTAGCTAGCCGTGCCATTGAGTCACTAGATCAACTAGGATTTTCGATTCCCGGGGCAATAAAAAGTAACAGAAGAAGACTGGGGGATAAATAATTCAAGTTAACCTTATATTGTAAAGTAAACAAGAGCTACCTGAAATAAATATTAATTTAATTTTTCATTAATGTTGTGTTCTTGCTGGTCCTTGATGCCCTGTGCTTCCCTGGAATAAGGTTGAAATTTTCCATGGATAAATTTCCTGAAATATGCAGCTCAGTTTACCAAAAGAAGACGGTTGGCCATAGAAGGTAAAAAATGAGATTAATAAAACTCCTGAAAGAATAAATTATATATTACGCAATATCATTGTTTAATAAATATCTCAGCAGTTTCAGCAAACAGCAGTTTATGTATGGGTCCAGACTGCGCTCAAAGAAAGAAGAGAAAACTTCAACGTAAAATTATTTCATTGAGTAAAAGCTTTCCTTGGACCCATGCGTTTAGCTCTTCACGTGCCGGCCGTGTGATTCCTTAGTTTAACTTAAAGAACTTCACTGAGAGTGTTTTAGAATGTTCAACGATGGTGAATTCTTCTACGCATCGGACGGGCCTGAATTTATAGGTGGCAAGTTTGGCGACTGGCGATTCAGGGTATTGACGGTTCGGGAGAGAAAGCATGTGGGGTACATGATTGGAAATCTGCTTGAGACTCTGCTCCGGGCGAATGCAGGTGAAGAAGATACGGCAGCTAAGAAAAGAGAACCGATTGAGATGCGTGATAAAATTAGAGATGATCAACTTGAATGTAAATGTATGATTGTAAGTGCGATAGGGAGAAACTAAACATCTCTAATTATAGGCAAGAAGACGGCTTACGGGATTTGGCCCGACCTTGGTGATAAATAGGAAAAGAGCAGTATGATGAGTGGAATCAATCTATCTAAGAAACTGAAAATGATGAAATACAAGCCCATGAAAGAGATATAATAAGTAATCTGAAAGAGCTGTAAGAAGTAACATGAAAGAGATATAATAAGTAATCTGAAAGAGCTGTAAGAAGTAACATGAAAGAGATATAATAAGTAACTTTGTGAAAATGTCTTATGTTGATGATTAACAATTAAAACTTGAACTACTTTCACACTTGTTTATTTACCGATCATGTTTCAAATTTTAAGTATTGTTATCGAGGTTATTAAGTGTCATTATCAACCGTGATGAGGGCACTCGAAAGAGTTGAAACCTGGTCGGTAAATAAACTAGTGTGAAAATAGTGCATGTTTTAATTGTTCGTCATGAACCCATGAAAGAGAAGTTTTAAGAATATTGTTTGAATTTCGACAGTCTGATAGCAGAATTGAGAGGTGCTGGAACAAGATTGATGATAAAGGCTCTGTAATAAAATTTTTCTCAGCTTGTCAATAGGATATTTTGCAGTTGTGATCGCTCTTTGGGCAAATACAAGATCTGAAGATGGAACTCGTTCGACAACAAATAAAGAAGTGCGGAGGTAAAGGAGTTCGAAGAAGACAAAGATCTTTGCTCCAGTGGCGTTTGCTGGGGAGATCAGTGGAAGCGGCACATCTGAATTCCCTTTCAAATGCCATAACTGTGGAAGAGAAGGTCATAAAATATCCGACTGCTGGGGGCCAGGAGGAGTTTGATGTTTTTAAAAGCTCGTTCCGTAGCTTTTAAAAACATCAAGAATTTCATACATATCCGTGGCTAGATTGCTTTTTACTCGAAAATTTCACTTTAGTATAGTTTTGTTTTTTAATAAATTTCACTCCCTAAACATTGACTGCGTTTCATAGGAGTAAGTCTGGGATCAAATCTCATTTATTAATAATGTCTCTCTAATGGGGAATAAGGAATTTAGGACTTTAATCTTGAGTAATGTTCAAATTCACTATGCCAAATTGTCTTTATTAAAGGAGTGGAAAACTAAAATTAGAGACGTTTTTAAAAAGGGTTACGATCTTAGAATTCAATTGAATGGTAATCCCAGAGTTTGCGATTAAAACATATAGAGTTATTTATAACTATTAGTAATTGTAAGTGATTAGACTCTTTTTGGAAGGTGTTTTTCACTAGCAATTAATTAGTTTTTTCTGAAGTACCTAATTGTATTCTCCCCCAGTTATATTTTTTGAGTTATTTACTCAATACTTGTGGGAATTATATCGGGAGATAACATTGTCACCAGTGTTGGGTAAAATATAACAATATTTTTGGACAAGACAGGAAATATACTAATTGAAGCTGAAGAGATTCATGTTAGATGGAAAATAAAAGTGTAAGAACTGTGTGGTAGGAATAATTGGCCTGATATCTTGAGAATAATAATATGTAAAAAAACTTTTTAACCTCGCTGATATTCAAGTGTACTAAAAAGTAAAAAAAAATAATTTTTCATCACTCTCCTAATGAAAGGTGGGCGCGTGTGGAATAAATATAAATGGCAGAGGTTGGATGTTTATTAAGAAAAAGCACCTACACTTTTACTTTCCAAGTGATGAAAAAATTATTTTTTTACTTTTTACTATGCTGGAATATATGTTTTTTAAAATATTTTTTGCATATTATTATTTTGTACTTTTTAGTCTTTATATTAATTGTGCAACGTTTCTTTGAAATTTAAATTATTAGCATTTCTTCTCACTATAAATGCTAACGTCTACTAGCACCATCTACGGGCAAAAGACTTTTTTTCCATATAAAATTTAAATCATTCAATTTTAGTATATTTACTTAGTAATTTGTGAACTTTAAGATTGATTCATATAATGTCATCGAGGGTAAGTAAGTGTACCAAATTACAGCTCGATTGAACATGGGAAAGTGGGTTAAATTTCGATTACAAGATCCCATCCAGACAAACCAAGAAACAAAAAACAAACAGGTTAAGATAAAATAAGCGTGTAAATAAAAATTGTGAAGGAAATCACAGGAGAGAAGGACTAGAGGTACTCGACAGTCAAATTTTCTAGGACAAGGAAACGTGGCTGTTCGCAAAGTTGGGAGGGCAAAAACTGGAGCAGGTAGAACAGTTTCATACGCATAATTTCCTCTTGACTCTTATGAAGATTTGCCATAACACGTATTTTCGACAATTTCCTGGTTCTTGTAATATTATTGTATCATAGCTACATTACAGTACAACGGGACTAAACATTTAAAACATAAATATCTACAACATAATTTATAATGTTGTAGATATTTAGGGAAATCTATTAATTATGTCAATTAAATAGGGGGCAGGGGGTTTGTGGTAGTACGTTTGTAGATTACTGGTAGTACGTTGGATGCAAGTGGGCATAGAAGTGAGAAGGAGGTTTGTGTTCGTGAAAGAGACGTTAACCTAGAGGAGAGAGCTGATGACAGAGACCTCTCGTAAGAATGTTAAGAACATACTGGGGAGGAGTATAATAAGGAATATAGCGTTGCATGGTGCGTGGACTCAGAGGGAAGAGGACGAGGGTGCAGGCGTTAGAGATGTAGATGCGGAGGAGAATTCAGAAAGTTCAATCGAGGGAAAATGAATTCGAACGAGGAAGTACTCGGCATAGTGGCGGAGGAGTTGGAAGAGTCAGAGTGGGTGGTGGGAGCGGATGGTGAAGGGCTAGGAGATGTTGAGGGCCGTTATGAGTGAGAGGGCGTGGAGAGCTCGTGGAAGGGATGGAAAAGACCTTGTGGAAGGGATGAAGAGAGGTTGAAAGTGTGTCGAGCTGAAAAATTAAACCGCGTAATGAGATAGGGGCCCGTGTGCTTTTTAGATTTAAGAGATTTTGACTCACTACCGTCTAAACTTACCGCAACTGGTAGATCACCTAAAATAACAATAATTCTACACGTTAGGTATGAAGGTTAGGGTAATTCCCAAGTATTTTACTTCATTTAATACATATTTACTCCCCCCAATTTATATCTGTCAGGGTAGTTTGTCGATGGGCATAGGGAGGGACAGGAGAAACAGGTAGGTATCACCGTTTAACGCCACATTCAAACGTCGGAATTATGTACTTTAAGTAGGCAGGAGCAGTAGCTAGGTTTCGAACTCGAGCCCTCGGGATGAGAATTCAGTAATCTAGTCTCGCCACCCCTCGCTTGATCCCCTGGCAACTGTGTACATGGCGTCAGTTGCAAGGGATGTGACGGGGGCGTCTCCACGAGGGTTGCAGGGTACGGCAGTCACGGGGGTTCGGGGGACGAGGGGGGGAGGGGAAGGAGACGGTGGGTGAAGTAGGCAGGAGGGGGACGTAAGGAAAACCACACCTCCCGCCGTAGTTCCCACCGCCCTCCACCCACCCATTCCATTGTCTCTGCACGCGCGGCCCCCACTCCGCCCCCGGCGCGAAACGTCTCTCGATGTGAGGCCAGGGGGTGGGCGGGCGTTTCTTCGCTCGCCCGCGTCGCCGCTCAGATGTTTTGATTCCCCACCCCCAAACACCCTCCTTCCGATCCACCCCCCTTATCTAAGGTTGCTTGTAAAAATGAAACAAATGACTGCCTGAGAAGTTGCGTTGGCCTCCTCCTCTTCTCGTCGTCGCCCTCAATCGCCACACCCCGCCTCCCCTGCCATACGCTCATTCCGTCGAACATCCTTCACCCCCCTCCAACTCTGGAGCGACACATTCGTCGGGAGAGAGACGCCGATATCGTCGTCGACGGCTCCTTTTGCTAGTTTCCTTCGCCGGGCGCAATCGGACGCGAGTGTCTTCAGACGCTAACGAGGGGATTTTGCTCCCTCGGGGGGTGGTGTATGGCAGGGGGCGTTCGTTTGGGGGCAGGGGGAGGGGAGTGGGGTGGGCAGATAAGAGCTCGCCCCGCTCGGGAGGCGAAGATTCATGTCAATATGGCTGGGGGAATGGAAGGGGGGGAAGCCATTAGCAATCCCGTGACTTGGATGCTCACCTCATCTCTTAAGTGCAATATTATTTTATTTACCACTACTAATCATCCCCTACTACTACGAACTTAACGCCTATATTTTCTATTTAGTTTTTAACATTTAATTTTTGAATGTCATAAATAAATATAGTTTTACTTCTGCTTATTCAATTTATTCTCTGCATCTACGGCACAAAAACCTCCTCCAAGTAGCTTTTTATTCTTTCTGTCCGCCCTTGTGAATATTGACACGATATAGACTGTTAATTGATGCAGTATCACAAATCTGTATGCATTATGTTCCCCCATGGTGATAATTAATGTTAGCTAAATTCTATGATCAAACACTTTTTCACACTGAGCAATGTGGTCAGTCTTGGTAATTATCCAGATAAAGTGGCCTTCATGGATTGGGATATTTAGATAATGAATGACAAGGGAAGACCCTTCAGCAAAAATCTCGCTTGGCACTCGGGGGAGGGGACAGTTCTCCAAACTAATTATTTGAAGAATACTACATTGTAAAAGTTCAAATGGCAAGTTACGTAGATTAAAATTATCATCAATGTTCATTGCTTCCAAGTTTTTCAATGCTTTAATGCTTTCCAATGCTCTGGATTTGAACTCCAACTATTTTCACCAATGCTGGGACACGATAGGCTTGCCAGATGGCCCAACACCTTTGAAAAAAGTGATGAAATGGTTTGAGTGGGCTAGAAGCTTCTGCAATTCCTTCAAAAATCAAGTCACTCTGATTTGATGGCTCAAGTTTATTCTTTGCCAGATCCAGCAACCAAGGCTTCCGTATATTCCCCAAAGCAGGAGTAATCGTCTTCAAATGATTATTTGACAATGTAAGGACTTTCAGTTTTGGCAACTGTTAAATGTCTAGCACCTTGGTCAGCTGATTTATTTCTAAATTTGATTCCACCACATTCGACAACTTCCCAATATCTGCAGGTAATAATGTCAACCAATTAGTTAAAATTTTAGCCCGAGAAAACAATTCCACAGGGTGGCTTATCAATAGCAGAGTACAAGTTCGAAAACTGAGCTGGAGCGCCTATAGGAAATGTCACGAATGATTTTCTAGACAAATTTTTGCTACTTAAATAATACGACCTCAACAGAAGATCACATGGGAGGTATGCAATGGCATTACCCTCAAACTTGAACTCATCCAAATGAACACAATAATTGTGTGTAACTGGAAAATTATTTAAACTTGTGAGAGACGTAAGATTTCCAATTGATTCTGGAATGTCTAATAGGTTCACTATGCCGGAGATCCAAAGTGGACGGTAGAGTATAGATGCCAATTTCCTCAGGAAAGCGTTCCAGGTGAGAGAAATTTTATCAGATCGCTCAAGTTACCTACAACCACCGGCAATCCTTGATTTTATTCTCACGTAGACTAATCATTTTGAGATTGGTCAGCTGGCTTATTTCATCACCAACGACTTTATTTCAATGTAATCGCATAAATAAATTAGTGAAAGAAGCAATTTTGTAGACAAAACATGTGATCACTTTAATTAATCAGCCACAAACTTTATTTTTCCACTTCAATTAATTATTTATTCAATTCTTCCTTTTTTCACTTTTCATATCTACAGCTATTATCAGCATATAATTTTCAACTTTCTTGTTCGTTTTATTTTTTATCTTTTTTTATTATCGAAATGTTCTATATTCATTGTCCACGATATGTACACCTTAGACTTCACTCCTTAGGTTTCGCAAGGTCCCCCCTTTCCTGATCGCGTGCTCTCCCAATGAGCCGCGGCACAACGCCAACCTGAGACATCCTCGGCTTCTTCCTTCATGTGTGTCCACAAATTTTTCACGGGATTTGTTTATTTTTTCGTCCGATTATTTTATTATGTACCATATTCTGTAAAAGTTACTTTTTAGTTTTAGCCGGGTTTAACTTTGGCGATGTGTTACGAGTTATATGGAACTAACTAATCCATATCTCGTCAAAAAAAATCAGTTCTACCTTAAAAAGATGACAATGTGAAGAGACAATGCGAAGAAGTTGAATACTACAATAGCTATTGTTAATGACAAGTTTGGGAAAGTGTTAATATTACCAGGAGAGAATCAGTTAAATAAAGAGTAAAATGGTTCCTAACTCCAGGATATACATAACTGGTCAGCGCCATCATATATGCAAAACATTGAAAATAACGTGGAGAAGGATAAATTCGGCCCAGTATTACCAGTTGGCAAGAAAGAGGAAGCAGTTAGCGAGAGGAATCCTAGAAAAGCTATGATATGCCATCGGACTAACTGAAGAAAAGGGAATCAAAGGAAGGTGAGTGGCAAGTACAATAAGGAAAACGAACATTTTTCGAGCTAATTTTTGGGTAGATGAGGAAAGGGTTTGGCAGGATGATTGTTTGATAATATTTCAATACCCTTTCCTAAAAAGAAAAAAATAATTGGGATGCGAATGACATAGGACGATCGGTTTGACTTCGTATGTGACAAACTTATTACTCTTTTTTCATTACTCTTTCGTTCTTCTTTCATTGAGTAATTACAGTTACTCACGTTTCTCAACTACATGTTTTTGAGTTAATTTAAAAAATGTAACTTGGTCATGCATTCAAATTCCAGTTTAAAATGCATAAAAATTAAAGATATCTCCAACTCTTACTCCCTGGGCCATCTATGTCTGAGGTGATATTTAGTCACACCCACATATCCCCTCCACCTGGATCGGCCTTCTACATCTTCTTCTTCATCTCCAACCTCCTCCAAATCTTGGACATCAAAATCTGGAAAAACAAATCAAATAATATGATTCCACCATCTTCGTCGTGGTCTTCCCCAGGGTCGTCTTCCTTCTGGATATATTTTCAAAGCCCCCTTCAGTAAACATCCTTCCTCTTTTATTAGTACGTGCCAAGCCTATCTAAGGCTTCTGCACTTAATCTTTCTTATTATATCGGCACTCTTCTACAGGCCTCTGATTTCACTCCTATACTTTCTTTGCCTTTTTCACATGTAGGCCCGTAGACTTTCCGTAATATCTTATTCTCAAACACTATCAACTTTTTTTCCTTCTTCTTATGAAGTTTCCATGTAATGGATCCATAGAGCAGTACTGGGCTAAATATTGTTTTCTAAAGTCTAATTTGTGTTTTGTGCTATAGGGATTTTGAAGATAGGATTCTATTGCATGTACATAAGCATATATTTTCTAGATTTATTTTTTTGTATCTCTGGTTCTTTTGGATTATAATTTGATATAATTACTTCTAAGTATTTTTAAACTGTCTACTTTTTCAAATTACTTCCCACCCGTTTGTAGAGGATCTACATTTTCTTGTGATATGCATGTACTTAATTTTTGTATAATTTATCTTTAGTTATATTTTTTCTATTTCTTAGGTAAATATTTTTGTTAGCTATAGCTTCTAAACTTTCGGAGAAAATCGCAACGTCATCTCCGAAGGATAATATGTTTATTTTGGCTCCAATTGTAATACCAAGGTTCGTCTCTGCTATCTTTTCTTATGCTTCCTATACCGCAATATTAAATAGGATTGGGGAGAGCCCGTCTCCCTGCCTATTCCCCGAGTTTGTTTTAAAATACTGAGGAATATTACCACTTACCACCAATGAGTCCCTTCATTCTGTGATTCTCAGCTTCAGCTTGGCTAGATTCATGAATTTTCAAGGATTCAAAATTAACTAACTTTATACACAGACTCTCTCTATTCATGCTGTCGCATGGTTTTAGAAAATCGAGAAAAATTACATAGAATTCTTTTGTACGCTCCCAGTATTTGGATGCAATTTCTTTTATTGTAAATATCTGATTCGTTGTAGAGCCTGAGAGCGTGGTGGACTAGTGGGTAGAGCGCTTGGCTATTGAACGAAGGGTCCCTGGTTCAAATCCGGCTGAATGCCCCCAAACAATAAAATCCTCGGAGTGTGAGGTGGCCCAGGGAAAGGAACTGATCCCCTTCCCTGAATGTGTGAAATTCACACGCCTGTGGCTTAGTCCGTGGTGAGCTCTACCATCACCTATCTAAACCAACCTTCGGGTTGAATCACTGAGTGAGTGAGTTGACCTGACCTTCATAAATACTGCTTGTTGGTCTGAATTATTTCACTTGTATAATGTTCTAGGTGATTCAGAATTATTTTAAGAGGACTTTGTAAGGAATACTTAGATCTTCAATGCCTCTGAAATTATTGCATTATTTTTTTCCCCTTCCTACGTATGAGTACAAGTATTCTTCCTGCCATTCAATTGGTATCTCTTCCTTTTCCCATATATTCAATATTATTTCCCTTAATCTCTTTATAATAATGTCACCTCTTTTTTTAATACCTCAAATATTGTCAAGATAAAGCTCACAGAGGACAAGAATCTATGAAAAGCTCTTTTATTTCTCATTACCAGTGCATAGAATTCAAACATAAAGGAATCGAATAATTATTTTCCAGAAGAGCTTTACGAAAGAACGAATAATTAATCGCAACAATCCACCTCAGCAGTGACTTCAAAGAGCTGATAACATATTATATCACACTTTATCCATCTTTGCTTTGTAGATTTGAATTGTTAAAATTCACAACACTAAGTTCAAATTTTACAAGAAACAAGACAGAAACGCGACCAAGGCACGATTTAAATGCCTCAATTTTCACTTCAGCTTCGCAACGTCAAGATAATGTTTATGCCTTGAAACCTGGGTTAGGATTATATTTGCGTGGTGGTTTTTAACCAGTAGTTAGAGTCGTGGAAACGTATCTTAAGTTTACTCCTAAATTCTCAAAATTTGATGTCTGAATCTTTATTTTCATATCAAGTGGACGGTTGGATGCAATATTAATGGGAATATCAATATCAAGTCACTGCCCCAGCGTTATTCCATTAACTTCGGAACCTTTATCATTCGAAGCATTCCGGCTATATTAGTGAATCCAATTTCTCATAGATGTAGTATTACCAACGTTGTGTGTATTATCAAAGAGTAAAATTAACGGAGAACAGAAATCATTCAAGCATATCATTCCTGATGCTTCAATTTGCGTTGGACTCTATTCTACAAAAACTTTCTTGAGATTTGATTGGTATGAATGAGTAAAATTTTAACTACACTCTGATTTGCCTTTCAAATGAAGAAAGGCAATGGAGAACATAAATAAAAGAATGGGAAGGAAAATAGGAGGAGGAAGAAAGAAAAAGAGGAAGAAACGTAGTTCTATGTATAAGAAAGAGATAAAACGCCATGTAAATAAAATGTTTCCGATACGGACGATAAGACATAACAAACATGATGAGATAACGAACACTATACCACCTAAAGTAAGTTATTTCAGGAGGCATACCTAAAGGAATTTACTTTAGGTGGTGTTGAAAAACACCTTGAAGTTTATCTAAGACAGAATTTGGGGTAAGCTAAAAGGTGGATAAAAAGCAGAGGGATTTTATGGCGAGAAGGAGGGGAAAAAAGTTTCCGTTGAAAAGCAGGAATGATCTGTTAAGAAATCACAAGTAATGCGAGTTGGTGATTTTAAATTATCAGCAATATAGTTGCCTGTTTATGAACGCAAAAAAGAGTCAAGTCTTAATGAATCCCCTAACCGTTGTAACTCGTGAAAAATACTCTCGATGTAACTACGGGAATAAAATTTCCACTTAATATAACATAGGAATCAATAAAATGAAGCTATTCATGAAATAAATATAATTAAATAATTATGTCCATAATCTTTATACATAAAAGAAGATGTCCTGACTGGCTGACTGACTGAGTCATCAACGCACAGCCCAAACTACTCATTACAGAACCGTGAAATTTTGAGGATATATTTTTACCGTAGAGTATTGACGCACTAAGAAAGGGTTTTCGAAATAAATAGTTTTTGGGGTTGTTTTTACCCCATTAATGTTAAATTTTACTCTTTAATGTACGCTTCGTTTTTGTACAAGTATTGCGTTTTTATCTCGAAATTTATCCATTTTTTTCCTTTTCAACAATGGAAATTTCCTTGACAACCAGGCGTGAAGATCCATTTAATACTAATTTCATGGATTGCTATTCACTCCTGTAGCATTTAAAGACCAGGTTCAGAGACTAATTTGATAGATGTACTCAAACGACAACAGTTCCCCGTTCGCCTTGCCTTCTCAATGACTATCAACAAGGCACAAGGTCGGTCGCTTCAAGTGTGGAAAAAATCTGGAAAATCCATACTTTTAATATAGTCAATTATATGTTGCATTCTCACGCGTGGGACAGCCGAAAAATGTATTTGTTTTTGCAGAGGGCGGTAAGACCAAAAATGTTGTACATCCCAAAGCACTTGAATACATTTTTTCAACTTTGATTTAATACACAAAAAATCAGTGTCTTTAATTTATTTTGTACAAGTAAATGTGTCTCCTTTGTATATGTATGCCTACTTAGAAAGAAAAGGAGGCATTGCAACGCATGTTGAGCATTTTGAGGGTATATGCAATTCGGGAAGACTTTCATGAAAGCGAAAATTACATAAACGCACACCTACGCCTACCTGAGCGGTGCCACTGGACGGGCAGACACTAGAGCGAGTGCGAGAAAATAATGTCCTACCCATCCTAGACCTGACTCGGGTAAAACCGCATAACTCTGTTTTTTATAACTCTGGTGGGGGTCCGGGGGCGAAGTCGCCGGCATAGGGGGGTCTAGCCCCCCTGGCTGGTTACTGGGGTGAGGGAAGCGAGCAGTCAGCGGCTAGTAATGATAATAAAATATTTAAGAAGTTTAAGTGATGCAACATATTTTGTGTTGAATTCAATCCGTTCTGGCATAACTTTGTGGAAGTTCATTTTCAAATAATGACAAGGCCAACTATGTTTAAATCCACAGAGTATTTTATTGGTACTGATAAAATAAAATAAAGTAGCAATAAAATACTCTGTGGATTTAAACATAGTTGCCCTTGTCATTATATTTTGTGTTATTTCAAAATCAAATATCTACTCATTGGTTAACAAAAGTTATTAATAATGCTTTATTTATTCGTGTATTGAGTTTTAAACACGTAGCGGTGAAGGTTATTCAGCTTCAAGCGTTCATGAGTAGTGCACGTACTCCGCGCGGCTCATCTCAGCCGTGCCGGATGTAATCGTAGATTTCTGCCGAACAAAGGTCATAGGAGGTAAAAGTGATGAAAACCACTTTCCCGTCCTTGGGTATCTCTTGTAGAGTCTCCTCCCGGGCCTACGCGATAGAGGGCCTCCATTTGAGTACTCGGGCGTTAAATTACGCTGAGGGACACTCCCGTCATTTTCGTTATCTTTTACCCTAAAGCATAACATATCCATTTTCCCGTTATCAGCCATGTAGTTCCAGCATAAACGTTTAGTTCACTGGATGGCCGTAACTGGCATGACCGAGATTGTCCACAGACATCTAATAATTCCTGTACCTATATGTATGTATGCTAAGTCAAACGTGCCTGTCAGTCAAACCATGGAGGGACTTTTTCTAGAGTTAGAAAGTTTAAATTCAGTAAAAATATGGACCGAAAAATTGTCTAAAAAAATTGAAAGCAATTTTAAGGGTTTTCATCTCTAGCTTTTGATCTTAATCCTCATAAGAAAGGAATCGAGTTTGAAGATTATACATCAAGAGTGACTGATGTACTACGATAATTTTGTTTAAATCCGTCGAAAAGGTAACTTTGTTCTACATTTTGACACGAAACAGAATAGAGTTTGAATAAAATAAGCGTATAAACCAATTTTAAATTTCATCTTGCCTTGCCTGAAAATGAATCGTCCATATAAAGAATTATATTTGAACACTTGTGTTTTTATTATCTCAGTAGGAAACATTGTTGCAACATGATTATTTTAATATTTTCTATTTTTTAACTCGGCAATTACGTAGAGGTTACTTTTATCACATTTTAAGTGGTCAGTTATTACCATAGTCATAACACATTCAGTGCGGGCCCGATTTACATGAAAGTCGTCAAAATCGGCTCGAAAAAAGTGAAAGCGTTTCGAAAGGGAACGATCACGTCAATTGACGGGCTCCCCCAGTCGGAGTAGCCAGGAGCACGTCTATTGACGTGCTCCGCATTGAATAAGAGGTTTTCCCCAAAGATTATCCGATTTCTTGTTTTAATCTCTGCCGTTTACACTTTCTGTGTTACAAATGTGTTGATGTTACATGTTACAAATATGATGGCTCGTAGAAATATGTGCATTTACTTTCAGGGAGGTATACGGAACATAATTAATTGACTGGAAGAGAGCAACTACCAGATTTAAAAAATGGTTTTCGTCGTTATCTTGGCGATTTTAATCCTGACTAAATAGTAGGATTAGCTCCATTGCTTCGGCCTATGGGTAGGATTTATGCATAACCATCCACAACATTTTATTAAGCTAGGTAGAGATTTTTGGTGACGGAGTAGTTAGCTATTTCGATGAAAATCGCTTGAACTCTTACCGTGAGCAGAGTAGTTTTCTGGAGAATGGCTCCTGCGAAATAGGCTATTTTAAGTACATGCAGGTCGGGAGAGTAGACTAACGCACATGAAATTTCATCTTCATTTAACCCTCTCGCACTTGGCAAATTCACAGCGATACATAGGTAGTACACTTCTGAGTCTATATTTTCCGAGTATGGAACAGCTGTTTTTAGTCAATCCACTGCGTTAAAAAATAGTTTACTGTGGACATAGATTGGCACTGAGGCGAAGGGTCAAGACGGCCTCAAGAACGGCCGAGAAAATAGGTCGGTTTTCAGAGAGCTTGGGTCCCAAAACGGACGAAAAGTACACCTGTGGGGTCTGTAAATACGAGAGAGCTCTGTACAGATGAGTGGAGAGTGATATGCTCTCGTGGCAGAAATTCCCATCACAAGGCTCCGGTGCGAAAGGCTTCATCCTCGCCACGGTAATATTTGGTTTCTCTGCCTTCAAATAATGTTGCCATATGTTCTCTGATGGGACCAATGGCGCCTTCATAGCTCAGCGGCAGCGAAACAGCGGCAAAAATCAGCCAATGAGAGCACGTCTGTAGGACTATAGGCCCCTGAATGCCGCTGACTACCGCTGACTCGACACAAATAATTCGACCAAGCTGAAATTCCCAGCGGTGGCCGCGGCCAAGAAGCGGGAAAGCGTACTGCTTTCAAAAATAAAACCCCCTCCGGTTGCCAGCCAGACGCTCGGTTATCGTAAACAGGAGTAATGGCTTCTTACTCTCGATTATTTTACGGCAAATTTTGTGCATGTTTGACTATTCAATTATGCTGATAAGTAGATAAGTTCGAGAATTTGAACAGCAATAAATATAAATATTAGCCATCTATAACCGATACCGCAATTACAGGGAATACATTTTTATGACGAGGCTTACATGTTTGTGCATTGGAGCTACTCATGTAGAAATGCCAATATAATCTCATATAGTGAGATTGTCATCTATCAATTTCATTGTTACAAAATTCACGGATCGAACATCGGATTTGGACTGAGTCGTGAGCGAAGACAAGTTTTTTAAAACATTTCTATTACATTATAAAAACGATCGATTGGAACATTTTCCTCACATAAATATCTATAGTAAAACCACTACTATTGAAGTGACACATGATTTATAGAAACCAACTTCTTTATCATCATTTTTATTAATTTTATTGCGCCAATGAAAATGAATACTCAAAATAATGTTGCTGCTACTGATGAAATACTTGAACTTAGGGGTCATTATTACTGTGGCACTCACCATTTTTCTTTCGATTTCCTACCGCAGAGCTACGAAGGGGTTTCATGTTCCATCGGTCGCGGGGAGTTCACCACCGCCGAGACATGAACCTGCCCCTTTACCCCTCACCGCTCGTATTTATTCCTGTTTCACGAGAATAATTTTTCATAAGTCCATGATGGCACGCCACGGAATCGTTTATGAACTTGACTCTTGCAATAATGCATTTCGCTGATTTAATTGGTTTTCATTGAATATTAAGTATTTTGTTTGCCCAATTTTATTGTAAAGAAACGATTAGGAATAGAATACTAGAATAATACCTTCATTTAATTCCCTGGCAAATGACATTTACCCCTCAATAACTTGACGTTAGTAAGCGGAGAGTATCTAATTGGTGTCACGTCATGAAGTTGCATTAAATGTCTCCCAAATGTTTCAGGTTTTTGGGGAATTTGAAATGGCATCCATTCACAATCTACTGCAGGCCCTGTACCACGCCCAAAGACATTCCGTTGCTAAATTTGGTGAAGAATGCTTTGAACAGTTGCACATTGAATTTCATGAGATGAATGAACATCTGGAAACCTGTTGTTCTTGCTGGAGGGTGGAATATATACCGTATTATTATTACCGTTCCAGGAACAGCATATAAACTGAGATTAATACTGTTACTTGAATTTCACAATGTGAAAGAATGCCGAATCGTTCACTTTCTTTAAAATAGTTTCTCTTTTGTTTAAACACTGATTATTTGTAACAACTAAAATTAAATAAGAACAATACAGAACCGAGAAATTTGATTTTACTATTCTGTTTGTCAAATTGCCACCCCAAGGCACGCGATAGTCAATCACACACTCATCAGAATATTTTTCGAAGTTCGAAGATTTCCATCTACGTAAGCCTTTAGACGCTCCTGTAAAAGTTGATTCTAGTAATGATAATTCTCAACTCAAATCTACTCAGCTAGTTTAAAAAACCCCTTAAAGCATGCTAAAGATGCTCTCACATGGTTTATTATGCATCCCATTTGCTTACACTTATATTTAGTGTGACTCATTGCAGACACATTAACATGCTACATATTTGATTTTTAGTCCTAAGTAGCGTAAACCAGAGACAGCATTCCTTAGTTGCATACATTGCACGTGAACGCATATCATTGCGTACATTAATTCCAAATCCAATTTGAAAAAGCGTTTATTTGCTGTCTTGAACGGATTTAAAATTTAATGACCCTGTTATTCCACTCATTCGAGGTCAACTATGGGGTACAGATTATTTTTTTAACAGAAACTGATGTCTCATGCTCTGTTTGAGACAATGACTGAAGACACTCCTAATACTATGTAATACCAAGCGTACATTTTACTTACGTGGATGCATACCTTATTGGAGGGATTATGATTGATACCTAACTACGATAAAATCCTAAAGACATCCAAAATATTCGCCATGCCTCTGATGCCAAAATACATCCGCCATGCCTCTCATAGAATGACTCTCAGCGCAGAGCCGATCAAACAGCAATCATGAACACACGAGATGTTATTCTGATGTTTTTGAAACACTGAACTAGCTCGCAATGCAGCCGTGATTTTTGATCGCCTGGGGAACACATTGATAAGCGTTTTCCGGAAGAAAGACGTCCAAAGACAATGACAGGTGACAAGGACCGAACTGATAAACTGATTGAATCAGGCTCGTAGAGTGTAACGAAGCACAAACTCGCAGATTAGAGTATTCTCATGAATTTTTCTAAACATCGGAGAACTAGTAACTCGAAAACATTAGGTGTATCAGAGACTAGTTACGCAGAAAAGTATGAACTCAAACCTTTACTGCTCGCAACCTAGAAACGACTCCAAAAGAATGTCATTCTATTGGCTGTGAAACAGGAAACCATTTGAAAATCTTGAGAATGAATGTTGATAGCAATAAAATCTACACAAGAAATATTATTTGCGCTTTAAGTAATTGCTTGATACTCAAAATTGTAATCTTTCTTTTTAAGCTAAACCAGTGAAAGAAACTACTGGTACATAGAGCTTTTCACAATTTTCATGACATATATAGCTAACAATTTTACAGGATAGGTATTTTAGTTGATATTCATTAATTTTCCAAAACTTTTAAAGCAATGACAAGGTTTCACCGTGGCGTCTCATTAATTTCATCCTTATATAAGTATAGTTTTTCAGGTACAATAATAAGTACAATTTCATCCAAGTATAATGTAAGCTGGAATGTCAAAAACGCTGAAACATAACTCACAATACATAGTTCCCATAAAATTTCCTTTCAATTTCTGAGAGTAAATATTTTTTCACCAAAAGGCTTGCAAAAGAATTCTTCATATTGACCTTTCAAAAGGTTGGATGAATATGAGTTTACTATGTTTAGAAGATTTAAGATTTTTCCATATGACAATAAATGAACTAGTGAGAAAAAGGCTTCAAAAAGAGCCGTGTGCCATTGGAAGTACCATATGCAAGAACTGCGAATATTTTATTTATACACATGAGAATTTGGTAATCAAAATGTCTCTATCACACTTTATTTTCCCACGTCTCAGTGTAATAAAGTTCTTGGAAGAGGAATGTGTGTTTTACAATTATTAGTTCATATTTAAAGTTAAATTTAAGTTTATATTGTGAATACATACATATTAGCCTCACTTATGCTTCGTTGGGACAGTTAGTTTCATCAACGTAGCAATATGAGGTGGTGATAAGTAGATGGGTGGTTCTTAAGTTTTTCTCTTGCATAATTGGAATTCGTTTGCATTGTGTACTCATAATACTAAGGAAACGTACCTGAATCTCGTTTTCCAGCATTATTTCAGCAATCTTCCACCGCACATTTTGAGAAACTATACTTTATTGGCAAGAAAAAGATTGAACATGTAGAAGATAAATAAAATAAAATAAATATTAGAGAAGTAACGTACAGATTTGAACTTGGTTTAGACATTAAAATTGAGTAAAACTCAAATTTGCAGATAAAAGTTTTTAATTCATTTCAGGAGTTACATTGCATAAAAATTAAGATTATATTCAAACGATGAATTCCAATCTTAAGTGCAACGTTTAGTTCAGCCATGATTGGATTGGAACCAAGGTTCAAATGATGCATAAGTTTCCCAATGTACATGAAGGAGAGACTCGAAAGGTTGTAAGTTTCAGCATATTAGCTGTTTATTATTTTCTGTGTGTTTAAATGGTGAGGTGCTCTTAAAAATTACATACATTTTTGGCTATCCTAGTAATCCATATGATTACCTAAAGGTTGCAGAAAATTCCTTGGGATTTTGAATTTTCACAGTTAAATTTTATGCATATAATGGTGAACCAGTATCAATGAACTTGATTCTTACCTTACCAGGCGTAAAGTTACGATTTTGAGGAAACTTAAATTGAACATCTTTTGGATTCTGCCCTTGAGCCATTTTGTAACTACTTGTTATCATTCCTCGCCGAGTTCAAAGTGAATACATATTGTATATCGAATTGAATTATCGGAATTTCCATTTGAAAATATGACATCCGATGATGTTGGTGGAAAATGTTGATCAAATATGCTTCAGATAATACTAAGGGATTGAAGCCCCAAAATTTAGCCGAAATAGGTGGTCTGAGAAAGATAGAATATAACTTTGTTTTTGACTTGGAATAGCATTCCAGATCAGAACGCTTACCCGGGTACACATGAGTGAGTGGTTATAATTTTTCGAAACAGTGTACTTACACTCACCACACGCCACTCACCATCAGATATTAGGCCCAGAAAAAAGTACCCGTGATATTACTCCGTTCCCGGATTGAATTAGTGATGGGCAAAGTCGGTCTTTTGAGAGATCTCGGTCACGCCTATTACTACCACTTGTGATTCGATCGTGAGTGTAATGTCATGAGTGATTGATGTTCCAGCTAGTGATCTGTTCAAGTTGCCTACGATCAATGATCTCTCAGGAATGTCCTGAGCAATAAAAAATCGTAACGAACGCTGCTCTCGCTCGCCATTCGTGATGTATATACTATAAGTATGACCGATGTGTACAGCTACCTCGTTTAGTGCCGGTTTCCGTGGAGTTGTGGGTAATTCTTGGAAAACAATTGAAGGCACAATTGCGCAATACGTTAGAAGGTCTGTTTTGTTCTTACACAGTGTTCTTGGTTTGTAATTTTAAGCATAATTAAGAAGAATATTAGAAATACCCCTTATAATTACAAAACTATTGAAGAGTGACATATTTTATGGACCACAAATTATTCAAAACTAACTATAAAAACCAATGATAAATAGTAGCATAGAACGCTGCGAAAGTTGATTTTGGAATGTAGTTTGGATCGATCAACGTTTTCTTTTGGCTGTAAGAATTTTAAGCAAATTATCCGACTGTAGCACTTAAATTCAATTTTCAATTAGAGTCAGTATCACTAAGTTTCATTTGTGCAAGAGACGTAATATTTGTCGTGAATATTGAAACGAATGTTTATCGTGTGTTTAAGTGACAATGTAATTATGGAAATTCTGTGATTACAAATGTTTTATGTACTATATGTGCTGTTATGTATTGCGTGTGTTCTTGTGGTGATATTTTTACATTTAAAGGTAATTTGTGTTAGGTAGACCTACGCTCCTAATGAATGTGTTATGACAGGAAATGAGTTTAAAGTGTTCATAATCTTCGCAAGAGTCGGATAAGACTGATGACTGCAATTAGTTCGTTGTTTCAACTATTATATAAAATTTGGAATCAATGCTTATTGAAATTAAGTTACTGACTACATGAATGCTCTTGAATTTTAAGTTTGGCAGTTTTTTAAAGTTAGCTCACGCCGTGGAGGTTATAAAAGTTTCTGTGCTTCTCAAATGGCATAATATTATTTTGTGTTTATGTACGTGAGTTACACGAAGAAAGTGTATGTTCAACTTATGCTAAAGTTCTAGTTTATGTCGTAATTCTACCAAGAGTTAGTGCTTCAAAAATGGCCTTTATAGTGAAGCTCGAATGGTGGGTTTTTGTCAATGTTCACTTTTTCTTAAAGTTACAATGCCCCCTGAAATAATATCATAGTTTGCTACTGTGTGTTAGTCTAAGAGTGAATTTTAATTAAAAAGCGAACGTTCAACTTTGGTAAAAGTTTGTTTACATCGTACTATATATCTCAAATTAAGTTACAGTGCTTCTGAATTACTGCCTCGTGATCGTCGAGTGGTTGCAATATTAATAAATGCCAAAATCGAAGATTTGTTCATAGGTTAACGTAATATTTGTCGTTTATTGTTTACATCGTAAAGGTAAAACATAACTTCCGAGTACCTATTAGTGCAAATACAGGAGCCCAAGACATTCTGTGTACATACCTACATTGGTTTGGATTCATGTCTCAAGTATTGAATATTCTTTAGAAGTATATAAACATGGAATATAGAAAATGTATCTTCTAATGTCCGTGATTGTAATAATAACAATCAGTCCTACGATGATTGCTTTTTTGTGAAGTTGCTTTTGTCGTGGTGTTGTTTTCTTCTCGTGGAGCACTTCTTGTGCCAAAGTGAACTGCATAGGACTATTCACGTTTACCATTCTCAATATTTGTTGAAATATATGAATTTTTTCATTCACTCGAGTGATTTATATCTAATTTAAAACGCACCTTACAAAACATGCTTCGTTTGTTGCCGTTGATTATAATCGTTGGCGTTTCACCCTGCACTTCGTCACTTAGTTTGATTTGTCTGAATATTTGAGTGATTCAAGAATTATTTTATTTAAATCGTTCCAAATGAATGATTTGCATGGAAAATTGAATGATTCAAAAATGACTTAAGTACAAATCGTTCAAAATGAACGATTTTCGTGGAGAATTGATTTGTTGGATTTGGATTTGGGGGTATTAGACATCGAGTTTTGATGTAAAAGTATATTGATGCCAGAGATTAATGGATGGAATTTATTCAGAATGATAGCTGTAATAAATAGTACATTTGGCGCCATGGAAATAATTGCCGGAAAAGCGTTTATTTAAAAATGAAGATGTTAATAAGTGGTTTTTCCGAGTTACAGAAAAATCTATTCATTTTCTGGAAAACGTTTCAAACAAAGCTGTGCGTGTTAAGAAAAACCTACAAAATGAGCCCAACCGCATCAAAATTCGTCTCATTGTTGATCCACTATAAAAACTGCTTTTTGACAATTAATTTTTTATAACAATACAAAAACATGCTACACATAAATCATATCTGAACAATATAAGGCTCTATTAGTACCAACCACAATGTAGGTGTCCAAAATTTCAAGACTATTCAAGACTTCAAGATTTTGTACAAATTAATTTGTTTGTTCCATTTTCATTTTTTACAATGTCATTTAACAAGCTCTGGGCGGTCCAACATCAAGTTGCACATGTGCACATTGAGATTTAAGGGTTATACTAGTAATTTCAAAACGAGATAGAGTTTTTTTTTAAATCTAGTATTTATAGACGTTATACGTGTATTCATCAGGATTTTCATAGACCTAACTTATAGCTTGATCTGTATTATATTTGTTTGTAACACAAAAAATCTCTTTAACTCTCTTTAAAATATTGAATTTAAACAATTTAATCTTAATAATTCATTTATTCTTTTTTAAATTACTAGCACAAACATTGAAATTCAATGTGCACATGTGCAACTTGATGTAAACCAAAGCTTGAGAAATGACTTGTAAAAAAAGAAAACGGGATAAACAAATAAATTTGTGCACAATTACTATTGATTACTTTAAAATATTGTCTTGAAGTTTTGAGTGTACCTTAATTTGTACCACTAGTTCCTTATGGGTTGTTATAAAAATTTAAAAAAAGCCATTTTTAAATGTTTTTTTGTAAATAGCGGATCAGTTTGAGACGAATTTGAATGCGGTTACGCTAATTTGGTAGTTATTTTAATATGCACTACTTTTGTTTTAAAAGTTTTACGGAAAAATCAATATCTTATTCTTTAATTCAGAAAATCCAATTTTTCACATCTTAATTGTTAGACAAATATTTAACCTACAATTTTTTCTGTGACGCCAAATATACCATTTATTACCACTATCATTCTCATCAGCCTTTTTTTATAAAAGTTTACGAAATTTCCTCCTTGCAGTGACAGTATATACACAGTACACCAAGTACCTACCGTGCACCCTGAAATTCTGGCTGTAAAGGAAGGAAATAAGTTACACTTTTCTTTAAGTTCACAAACCATGGCTTTGTTATAATACTGTCATGGCTTTGTTAAACTGCACAGTTATAATATACCTACAAAACGTTGGGGCGATTGAAGAAGTTTTACATTCTGAAGGTGTTTTATTTAAGGTATCATGAAAAGGGGAAGAAAAAAATCATGGCTTCGGTGTGATAGCTGTACTAAAACTGGATATCATCGGATACCAATCAGAAGGTGCGCAAACGCTTACGTAAGGATTCGTGGATATGATTCAATCCATCAAATCGTTCATTGCCCCATTTTCGTTCATTATGAACGATTTGAAGAATCGCATCAAAACCATGAACCAAATCACATGAACCGAATCATCAAATTGAATCGAATTGCCCGCCTCTCTCACGTTAGACAAATCACTCAAGATTTATTTGTCCGTTCTCCGATCTCGTGATCGATACTTGATGTTATACAATCATTCCTATCGTGATACGTAAAAATGAGCTCCTCGGTCATTGGACAGATCCAATTCATCGATCTATCTTTTAAGTGAACTTGTTCTCGGGATTCGATCACTCACGACCGACCCATCACTAGTTTGAATTAATAGAATAGCGACGATAACATTAAATGTGGTTACATTATTAGCACCACATCTTCATGCACGGTTTATTTCTCCACGTTTTTGGAATGGTGAACGGAAAGTACGCCGGTTGTTCCCATTTAATTTCTTCCGGGTGAGAAATATTCTTTAGTTCTTTTTGGTCAGTTATTCGATGGGGAGGCGGCCGATAACAGAGGTTATTTCCGTCAACGAGGGCAGGTCGGAAGGTTGGCAAGGGAAGGAATAATTGAGAAATGAAGAAAGGGTGGAGAGAAACGCGGCATCGGAATTGCCCTACTCTAAGCGAAAGCCGCCAAAAGGACCACAGTCCCATGGGCCCTTAGAAAAATTACCGACCAGATCTCCCAATTTATTAATTCTCTATTCATTTGATCAATTGCGTGAGAGAATTTCTCGTCATGACACATATCTGGTTTCTCAATATCGACTCAAGTGCTCCTAAAATGGCTCCTAAAATTCAAATCTAATCCCAAATATTTCCTGCTCTAATGAAGAAGTTTTATTTCTATCATCAAAATTTAGTCCGAAACAAACCTTAAGCGTGAACAAATTAACCGAAGATCAATGAATCAGACTGTGGGTAATAAAAGTGAATCCAGGCTCCAACGCCTGAGGCCAGTTCCATTGAAATGCACTAACTGGTGTTACTAATATTCAGTCAAGTAGAAGGATAGCATTACGCCCCCAGGATATCCTAATTGAAGACGTAAAAATCCACTGACCCCTCCAGTCTGAAACACTACGCTTTACTTTCCCAGCCACAAAAATTTGCACAAATAGTTCTCTTGGACTATGAAACGAAGTAAACTTTGTTCATTTTAGCTATGCGTACAATAGAGGTTATATGATATTAGTATTAGTATATTAGTTGCACTGCCCCATTGGCAGAAAAACCGATCTTCATTCACCGTGCGCTCACGTTTCAGTGTATGCATAGATAATTGCATGATTGTAACCGGGCCCCCACCATGAGCCATGAGCCCCCACTCAAGACACCACGAGTAAATGTTGTTGAGTTCCGATGAAAGAACTTGAGTCAGCATTTGTGGCAATGTCTCGGTAGATGAGAGCAGTCTAATGTAGCTACTCACTCTAGAGTTAATGTCGTTTGTATAAATGAGGAAAACTGTATTGCTCACGCTCCCTTGCGGGAAACCGGATGTCAATCCAACCATTTTGGGACTAATGCCATTGATGACTACTTTTATTTGCGGCCAGTTAGAAAATCACGTAAACAATTCACTATTTCATCGTTTACCCCACGAGATGGCAATTTGAAATTAGTTTTTGTGAGAAACCTTGCCAAATGCTTCTTTAAAATCCAACAATTACGCGTCAGCTTGCTTATTCGCTTTACTTGATAATACAATGTTCTGGTCCAGGAAGAATCCCTGCTGAGTTTCACAAGATCTCTTCCAGTAGCCGCGATGACTGCTGTGGAAGAAGTTTCGACTATCCAGAAAGGTCGTGATATTACTAAAAATATTTTGCTCAATGATCTTGCATGATAGCTATGATAACCATATAGGCCGGCATTTCTTGAGTCTTGCCTGGGTGCGACAAAAACGAAGGAAAGTTGAAAGCTTCGTTAAAAACTACTAAGAGTAAAAAAAATCAGAAAAAGCTGATGGGAAGACTAGCATTTGAGACTCGGAGGCTACACGCTAGGCTAAGATGAGAAATAAAGACCTCGCGCGTTACAGGAAAACACGGATGATATTATTTTTACTCCTCACTGCACCTCCAGGAATTTACAGAAGCGACATATAAAGAGGGACACACTATCGTACTTATAGTTAAAAAATTATGTCTTCTCATTTTCCCACCATTGGCGACTATGTAACGAAAACATAGCGATACCCTAAAACATTCCGCTAGCATATCGTCCTTTCCCTTAATCAAATCATTTCCCCGATTTCCTCCCTTTTTCATGGCTGGTGTCCCCCTAACACCCACCGTCGCCCACTCCTGTGGAGGTTTGCAGGGCAAAACAAACATGTCTCTTTCTTTCATTGTATTCGTCCAGTTGCTAATTAATAATGCGTAGTGTCTTCAGAGCTGTGGTGACCATGCATTCAAAGAACTAACTGTCCTACAATTGTGTGAAATACTCAGAGAAGAAATTATTCGCCCCGACTGGGACTCGAACCCAGACGCTCCTAGATATCACGTCAAGTGTTGGTTAGAGCACACGGTGCGATATCGTGGGCTCTGGGGTCTATAGTAGGTCCAGCCGAATGACTTTTTCGAATCGTATTTTTGTTAATGTCTCCACTCCAAATTGTCGCAGAGCAATGATTTATGGCTCATATTAAAGCTTCGTCATTTTAAAAGGCCAATATTTTCATATAAATCGATTTTTTTAAATTTCCTTTTTTCTTTAAATTTTAAAGTTGAAACAATTGTTTAATAGCGTTTCTCAATTACACTACCTCAGAATAGGTCCAAACTATTATTTTATTCATAATATATCTATTAATATGCAAACTCCTGAAAAATATTTTAATGGCAATTAATAAATGGGCAAATAAATGTATTTAAAAATTTGTATTTTTATACGATTTAAGTTTTTCCCGGTGAATAATATTTAGGTATTATTCTCGGGCTCTGCTCCAGGTAAATGGCTTCATATTGGCCGACGTTTCGGAAAACGACTTGTTTTCCATCTTCAAGGCGTGATACTCTCCCTATGTAGGATTATACACTGAACTGAATTGACCGTTTGACGAGTCCAACAATAAAGCTCAGGTGTCGTCTGATTGGCTGATGTTTCTTTGAAATCTTTACTGTTTTTTCCTTATGTTTTTCATGCAATTTATTATAGGTGCCCAAGTATTTCTCAGATGAAAGCCAGTATCCCGATTGAAATTTTTTGGACTAAGGCGGATTTCGAATGCTTCCTTGATATTGAATGGTTGAGACGAGGCTGAGAGAGCACCGAAGGCATTTTAGATTAGCGCAACCAGAGAAGTCGGCAGTGGCGGAGCATAGCATCAATCAAGATCATGCCATTCGATGGGGTGATGCAAAAATTCTTTGCCGCTCACAACGCTACTGGGACCGCATAATCAAGGAATCCATCGAAATCCGCCTTAATCCAAAAAATTTCAATCGGGATACTGGCTTTCATCTGAGAAATACTTGGGCACCTATAATAAATTGCATGAAAAACATAAGGAAAGAAACGAAAAGATTTCAAAGGAACATCAGCCAATCAGCCGACACCTGAGCTTAATTGTTGGACTCGTCAAACGGTCAATTCAGTTCAGTGTATAATCCTACATAGAGAGAGTATCACGCCTTGAAAATGGAAAACAAGTCGTTTTCCGAAACGTCGGCCAATATGAACCCAATTACCTGGTGCAGAGCCCGAGAACAATGCCAAAATTTGCATTTTTCTTCCGTCCGTCGCCGCAGGCTCCACCCTGAAGCGTACGCACACGTGTGACATGGCCATAATATATTGATAGCTCCAGCTCGTTGTATTAAGTGCGAGCTCGTTTTATTAACTTAATACTAAACTACCAATGGCTAAAATCGTTATCCATAAGTTATCGTAATGCAATTTACGAAATGTCCCCGAGAACAACCGAAATATTTGGATAGGTGTTAGCTTATTTGTATTGATTTTATTGTGCCATTGTGTGCGATGTTGCATTTACTAAATACAAAAAAGTGAATGTCTGAAAGAAAGAAAACTAACTATGGAATTCTAACCGTGAATTTTGGTTCAAGAAGAGACAATTTATTTTTTTTAAATGGTACAACAACATTTCCCTGGTGCATACTTCTCAAATGCAAGTGCCATGACAGCAACATAGAAATAAGGAATCCATTTTATATGTGGAAATGGGAATCACCCTCAGTTAGTTTGAATGTTTCGACTTGTTTCATAAATGAGGAATTGGTCTATGAAGGTTTCTTATACGATCCGCGTTTCAGGAAAATTAATTTGGCACAATAATAATATTCATGTATCTCACTAATACTTACAAACATTTCGTAGCATTGATGGGAATCTAAATATTTATGATCAGTAGAGTAATAGGTATAAACCAATTATAAATTGAATTCGCCTGTGGGTGCCTAAGAACAGACATTAAAGGCGCACACATGCCATCAAAGTAATTTGAATGAAACAGCGCTTCAAATTTGAGGAATTTTTTTACCATCAGAAACATTTTAATACTTAAAATTTGCTGTATTTCAAATCATAATTTTGGAAATGCATATAAAAATTGTATACATACATTAAAACTGAAAATTTTAATTTCCATGAGGAATGTGATCAATTATCTTGGTCACAGATCCAAAAATTGGAAAAATAAACAAAACAATGAGTATATCAGTCTACGCTCAAAATATTCGATAATGCATCAATACAGATAAGCACAATCTGACTAGTAGAGATACATAAATAACGTACAAGATTTATTTCTAAAATATATTCACAAAGGCTACAATAAACGATGTATAGATAAAAATCATAGATATTATCCATTTGTTTTGGAACTAATTATTAATCTTATATTCATCCACATACTGAAGATCAAACACTTAAAAATTATTTTTAAGCAATCTATTCAAGAACTTCAATATAAAAGCCTCACTTATGTGTCTGTAAATGTAATTTAATGCAAACATATCTTGTAATCACCTGATCTCTCCCAATTGACTTTCATTAGAATTCACTTAATGAAAGTATTGATCGTTTTGTTTTTATAGCAATAACAGTATCCACAACAAACAAATTCATCCCGAAATACGTTTATTGATTTACATACGAGACATTCTAGTAGGCTGGTCAGGTGGTAAAAGCACTAATTAGAGTAAAAAGTAAAATATGGGACAATAAATCTTAATGGAGCTCATAGCATAAATTCAAAATTACATCTTTGCAGGAAATTCGTTGATATTAAGGATAAATCATCTGCGTTTGTAAATAAAATCACACATTCGAGGCCAATAATGATCGCTGTTACAATTTTAATCTTGCAAAGGACGATGACAATCCTAAACATCTTGCGTTAAACTTATATATCGTAATTTATAGACAGTTGTATGAAAATTGGTGACAAGAAGATGAATATTTGGCCTTCCAGCCATAATTGAGTTCAGGTCTCACTTTTGTAGGTTTGATATTTCATAATTTGATGAGGGAATTGTTCTGCAAGGAAACTTTACCGCTTAGTTTCTTTGAAAAACATGATCCTCCCATACTTCTAACGGAATTTTTTAAAAATTAACTGGGAATAGTTATTTGTGAGGCCTCTTAACGCCACGGGAACTCCCAATAAAAAGAAGCAAATATCTGCAAATTTAGCGGCTTAAGGAACACTATGGGAATATGAAGAGATTAACCCATCCGACGTAATAAGGCGTACGTTCATTTCTTGAAAACATCTGAAAAGGGAAAAGTGTACATTTGGGGGAGACTGGAAGCGTACTGGAACCGGTCAATGGAAAACATCAAATTTTTACCCGATTCAAGTGTCAAGAGTAGAGATTAATGATTATTATTATCATAACGCGTAGTCCATGGTCACGTCCCAGAATATCGACCGCATCAGTAAAACTTCAGCTACTTGCATCGCAAGGACAACTATTACGCAATGTGAGAGACGTTGAGAAATGTAATGTATATCCGATTTGTGATTCCCACCAAGAGTTTGTTTCCTGCGTCATTTTGTTGGTGAAACAGACTGTGCCGATATCTTGGCTTATTCTTCGTGATGTAAACAAACACATCGCGCAGCTTTGTATTGTGGCCGACCGATCTCTAACGAAAACAACAAAAAAAGGTCACAATGGATTTCAACCCGAGCCCAACTCATCCGTGGGCAGTTTTGCAGTGGTAGAGTATAATTAGGTTGACGTGCTTGGACGGCCAAGGACTAGAGATGGGAAAATTGCCGTAATTTTCATCTGAGGTAAATTACCAGGGTAAATTACGGTAATTTACAAAAATTACCGTAATTTTCCAGTATTTTTTTAGTTTTAAGTGTTTAACAGCAAATGTATGGTTAAACAAGACAGCTAATAGCAATAGGAAGGGAATAACTATGTTAAAAACCATACCTACTACAACATTAATCAGTAAGAGATTTTTTAAATTGTAAAAAGAACTACGGCAGCAACACCCATTCTGGCTTTCTTTTGTTAAAGAATGAGAAATTTTCAAGATATATCTCTATAATGTTATAAGTTAAGTAAAATATTCCAAAGATGGGTTGTACATGCCTCAATCTATTATTAAATATGTAGGAAATGTGAACTTGGCTTAAAAGAACATGTTGGAAATTTATCTGTGTGAAAAATAATCTCAAACATTGGTGAACTATCTAGAAATTTACGGTAATTTTCAAGGGGTGCGGTAAATTACGAAAAATACCGCGGTAATTTACGAACATTACCGAGGTAATTTTCAGAGTGGCCCATCACTACCAAGGACATTCCGCTCGCCCTGTCTGCCTCGTGCAGACAGGGGCAACAGCACTCGGACGAGGATCCGAAGTCAAGGCGACCCCAACGATGCTTGACACCAAAGTCTTGGTTGCGGTTTGCATGCGACCTTGTTCAAGCCGAGCGCAGAGAAGAAATGCAGTGGCTATAGTGTCGTCAGGGGTGGCCGAGCGCGCGCGCTCTTGCGCTAACCGCGCCGCTAAATGCCGTCGGTTCACGGCCAACTCGATGCAAGGGAAATACGTGTGGATGCTCATAAGCGGTCGGCACACAAGTGAGACAATTGAAAAAGAACCCTGCCTGAGAAAATGTAGTTTATTTTCGCCAACGCACTGCGTCCTCATCTTCAGCACTTCACCGATGAATTACTGGTAATGCTAACCCAATAATAGTTCAATACTCTTTCCGGGAAAGCTGAGCTAAACTTTGACAGGAAAATCGAATCTTGTCGGCCGCATTGATTAAAGGTGACTAATTACTAGAAGAAACCCACGGGTAAAATTTAAAATACAATTAAAAATTGATTCTTAAGGTCTTAATCTATTCCTGGAAATATTTTATTTTCACTGGTCCAAATAGCACATTGATTTCATTTTTTCGTCACCATGTTTCGAAATGCTTCCATTAAAGACTGTAATTTTGCTCCTTTTCTTTAATGATTAGGTAAATGCTTACTTTATCGAGTATCCAAATAACAAATATGTGCCAGAATACCATTGCATGCATGAAATTTCATGTACTATTTTGGCAAAGAATTGATTCATTAGTGTTTAAAACTTTTAAGAAGAATGCTAAGGATCGCACTCATTCTTTTCATTTGGGCCTAAAGTGCTGTTGCTGACTCTATTTTGCGAAAATCAATTCCACATGCACAGTTTTCTCGTAATCAGAGAAGGTAGTAATCTGTAACTATGCCCATTGTTTAATTAAATGTACATACTCAAAGTTCCGTCTATTTTAATTTCTCCAAATCCCAGTGAATTTGACAATTGTTATTGGATAAAAAAATATAATTTTTAAAACAAACACCTTTGTATCAATTACACAGCATCATCAATGAGTCAGGTTTTATTGATATTAGTGTGCTTCCTGGTCATTGAATAGGAAATGGTTGATTTTCTACTGCGGGAAATCATCAGTAATGAAAGTGACAGCGTTTTCCACAGCTGTCGTGAGTTTTATTTTTTATTATTACTATTTAATTACCACCGAAAAACAGCGCTTGTATTGGCCTTTACATCGGGGTAGTTGTAACAATCAACAGTGGATAAGCACAAACAACCATGTCCTGGGAAGTGAAAAATCCTCCCCAGGCGGGATTCGAACCCGCGACCTTTGGGTTAGCAGGTGAGGACGTTACCCCGCCGCCACCGAGGCCGAATATTTGCATTCTGGAGTGGGAAATTAAGTTTCATAGAGTGATTATTAGCATCATTATAGGGAGAGCTTTCTTGCATTTTTCTCTTCTCAAAGTTAAAAAAGGAATAACCATTAGCGGTTATTTTTCTTCAACCGTAATAAAAGTGCACGATTCAAAGAGTCCGACAATAAACGGCGAGACTTATTGCAGAATTCAGTTTGTCATTGAATTGAGATAGTTGAATCATAGTTCAGGTTTTCATTGAATAGAAGTTTTTAATGATGGTCTTAGTATCACATAAATTTGATAAAATTTGACCTGCTAAACTAAGACATTTATCGCGGAAATTCCTTTCGATGGAATTCTGATTTGATGTGACGCCGGAAACAATTTTTACAATACAATACGTGCACTGTCCATAACTTTTCATGGCTATGTAAAACGCTTATTTACTCAGTTGAGACAGTTGAAACAGGATATAAAAGTTTAATTAGAGACCTAGGATGCGATATGGCTATTATATATGAAAACATTTCAACCTAAACTAAATTCCTTAGTAAGTTTTTTGGTGTACTTAAACAGGAAATTATGACTTTGCAGCTCCAAAAGGAACAAATATTTTACCGTTTAACGAAAATTATTGGACTAAATTTCATTGAGATGAGTGCTTTAGTTTGATTCAACTACAGGGTATGATGAATTTGATGAGACATGAAAATATGAAAACAAAAATAAGCGATAAGCCAAGCGATCGCCTAAGCACGTGTAACCCACTGAAAACTGGGACACTGAAAGGTCTCATGTTATGTTTGTTTATTCATTGATTAAGCTGTTTGTTTATTTCATTAAAATGTAAATCATGTTTATGATTGTCGAGAGCGAAAGGAGGAACATAATGTGGACTATAGGCGAAATGAAAAATACACTATTCGTGTTGTTCTTTTGCGTGGCGTTATTTAAGGACGTTTTTTAAATGCGTCCACTACTGAAGCACATGTAATTAAGTATAGCCTCTCTCCCATCATCAACAATATGCTTTTAGGATGCAAATTCCTCACTTATTGTACCTCCTGATGGTATAACTTTATCCACATTTCATTGCATGAAAGAGAAGCTGCTAGATGAGCTTGCTCAGTTGTAGCCAAAGGGAGGTGTTTTTAGTGGGTTAGAGTCCCACACTACTGTGAGCTACGGGGCTTACAGTGTCTAACAGGAGATTTTCACCTACCCTAGTTTTAAAAAAACATACTCATATTCGGCCTAAATTTAGATCAACAGGTAGGTATCATGGCAAACCTTCAGAATTTTGAAAAACAACGCTCAATCATTCTAATTTATGTCGCATTTTCTTTATTTTGATTTATTTTTCCATAAGTAACACGTTTAGTGGATTTTTATGTCTTCAGTTATATATATTTCCACATGGTAACCGTTTAATAAATTATCTCATTCAGTCAATTTTGCCATTTACATGAACTATTTAATTATATTTATAACTGCTCATATATAACTTTCTTCAAAGTGCTCGTGATAATTAATGTTTGCGAAACATGACTGACATTATATTTGCTTTAACATTAAGGCAATTGTAAACTTCAATCATAAACAACACTTACGAATTATACTCCAACACGGTCAGCAATTTCACGAAAGACCATGTACAATAACACTGAAACGTTTTATAATTAACTTTGCGGTAACTGGGGGCACATTTACATTCGAAACACAATGGCTCTCGTCGGCCGAGTGTCATTCTTTGCACTCGCCTTCAAATTCCACAATTTTCCGAGGTTTGAGTCTTGCGTGCCGTCATCTGCGAGCAGTTCGCTGACCTTAATTGGAATAGGGGGAGAGGGTGGGGGGTCTGTTGGTGTGGGGGACTTTCTTTCAGGGGCTACCCCGTCGTCTTCGACGGCAACTGGCCTCAACTTGCGAGGCCTTCCCTGGGGGTGAATATTCTTCATGCGTCGCCATTCAGCGGCCTTGAGCTGCCGAAAATCCGACTCGTGTTGTGACCGCAGTGATTCAAATTTGCACAGGTACTCCCTAGCAATAACGCAATGCCTCCTCCACGTTTGCACTTCATGATGTGCGTCAGGGCACGGACGCCGAGATGATCTCAACTGCCAGCCGAAGTGTCCCGTTTGTGGCGACAGGTCAATTATAATCGTATGCCCAACGTCGGGGCCTCCTTCCATTATCTCCGCGAAATCTTAAAATAATAACACACATTAATAATACGTTCCCCTCAAGCAAACGCTCCATTTACATCAGAGCGCCCCTACCTTTTACGTAGGTCCGATATTCACTATGGTGGATATCCTCCTCATTTCGAAATCCACACACATTGGAAACTGACCTCATTATACTATCCATTGCACCTTATGAAATGCATATGCTTCACAATTTCAATAATCACTTTAATTAATATTATCCTCCTGAATATCGCAGATGCATGCAAAAGTATCCACACAAATAATAAAATTCATCTAAACTTCCTAAATCCAGTCAATTACGTAATAAATGCACTGAGAAAAAGACAAGAAATTCTTATCAACAGCGATGCACGGAACATATAAAATGAAAGCATAAAATATAGCGAAACAAAAAGATGCAACACAAATGTCATGTTTCAAATGATAGCACACTGCTTGCTGAATTCAAACTCAGCGTAAGACTTACTCGAGAATCAGCGAAGATTGAGAATTTGGGTCTCAACGGAAGCGTCCTGTCACAGTTCACCACGCTTCTATCCCAAAAACTGCATTGTAAAAGAAAACTTATAGAGAGAATCGTCGTAGAGTCCTCGCGCTATCCCGCACCACGCTGTTCTGAGACCACATGGTAATTATTATTGATTCGGAGACATCAAAATTATCGGAATTTCGTCTGCCTTGAATCAATATCCATGCCTTTGCCATGTGCTTCTCGGTTAGACGCAATGAACACGAATAAAAATTTCAAAGACGGCATGACAGTTCATGCAGTTGGTGTTATAATAATTATATCATGGGCGTGCAGAGTGGCGTGAATATACACGGCCATTACGAGCCTCGCACGCAAGATATGCAAGACAATAGAACAGCAGCTCACAACGAAGACACGGGAGCCATTGCGCTCGCATATGGCCACTGTCGTGAGGGAGTGAAGCGGGCCGGGCGGGTCGGGCGAGGTGGGCTAAGGGGGGACGCGCGCGAGGGAAAGGCAGCTGCATGGAAACGATGCCCGTGGCGGCGACATGCGGGCGATCGAAGGCACGTGCCACCTACGGAGGGATTGCGAGCGGTCCGTGCGGCTTTACTCCCTCCCGACAGTCATCCATGCGCAATTGGATGCGCGACGCTGATCCTCGCAAACATGGACGTTCGAAGGCTGCGTAAAATGGTGTGTATGGGACATTTACAACGGTTAAATTATTGAATGGGGGCTAAATGAAGGCTGTAAATCGGTGTTCGTGAATGGGATAAACATTGGAAACTTTGTTAGTGACGTTAGCAACGAGGACTGTGCGTGGAGTGATGAGTAAAATGGGTGAAATCGGTGATCAAGCAAGTTTGAGCGAGCCGTTGCCGGGGGAGTCGGTCGATTCGCCAGCGGCATCTACGCATGCCGACCTGATGTCGCCGAGCGAGCTGAGCCCGAGTATTTCACGCTCCGCCGTCCGCAGGTCAGTGGCCACTTCCCACGAGTCGTTGGCGGAGTCGGTCGCGGGCGAGCAGGCTGCCATTGGCATCCAGATCAAGGAGGAACAGCTGCCTTGCGCCACCGTCGTCGTGCCTGCTGCCCCTTCCTCTCATTCAGCGCCCGACTCGATAGCGGCGCCTTCTTCGACGCCGGCGCCTACGGACTCTGCCGCTCCGACCGTGGTCGTCGTCACTTCGAGCGCCGCCTCGTCAGCAGCAGCATCCGACGCCGCGGACGCCGACCCGGACCCCGACGAGGAAGACGAGGAGGAGGAGGAAGAGGAGGAAGAAGAGGACCTTTCGGCCGCAGAGGGGGTGAGTTTGGCAAGTGACAGCAAACCGGAAGCTGAGGCAACCGAAGCCTCCCACGAACAGGACCACGACGCGGAGCACGAATCGGAGCAGCCGCTGTCAGTCATCGTGCCTGCTCAAGACGACTCTCATGACTCAGAACTACTAAGTCCTGGGAAATTGTCACCCACGTCAGGGATCTCGGTGAGTGTCGCCAGCATGATCGACGCATCAGATTTTCGTGCCCTCCAACCGGAGCCCACCTACCAGACGCTCACCTCCGTGAACGGAAGGATGTCCCCGCCTGGCTTCAGCCCCAGCTCTTCCTACGCGACCCTTACACCCCTTCAACCTTTACCCCCCATATCCACCATGTCAGACAAATTTGCCTACGGTCACGCGGGCAACGTATCTGGTTCTTTCACCGTCATGCAGAATAACGGTCTCGGAAATCTCGGGCTCGGCATGGGAGTCAACTCCCCGTATGGCTACGATAAATTGCCATCGATGGGTATGTCTCCGCCGCATTACGCTTCACCGAATAACGGCCTCGGAGGCTTGGGAATCCCGCAACAACATTCACCGCTCTCGCCTCAGAGCTCTTACAGTCAAAACGGTGGCCTTCACTCGCCGCAGAAGTCGATGTCGCCCACCGGCTATGACTCTCCGTACGCGGGGCGCGACTTGGCCAGAGCTCTTCCACAGAGTCCCACTCTGAGCCCACCGTCGGCCTCCCTTCACTCTCCACCGAACACCATGGTCGGAGGATTCGGGGCGGCCGCGGCGGCTGCGGGTCTCCCGTCCCTCAACGGGCTTGCATCCCTCGCGCCTCACGCCGTCTCCCCGCACCACTCCCCCGGCATGGCGGCGGGCTCGGGGCCACCGCTGCCGCCTCCGAGGGAGGCGGTCCCGGTGGCCGTGGCCTCTCCCTCGCCCCCGGCCCCCGCCTCCCTGCCCCTCTCGGCCGCCGCCGCCGCACACGTGGGCCCTCCGACCCACGCCCCTCCCCCGCAACAGTCCCACCCGCAGCCCCCACAGCAGCCGCCGCAGCCCCCGCAGCAAGCACAGCCTCCGGCGCAGCAGCAGGCGCCTCCCCCGCCGCCGCCGCCTCCGCAGCCCCAGCACCCCCACAGCACGCCCCCGCAGCAAACGGCTGCCCAGCAGCAGCAGCCGCCCCCGCCGCCCACCCAACAGCAGCAGGTGTCGGTCCCTCCGCAGAGCACCCCCGTGGCAATAAAGGCACCCGCCTCTGGCAGCGCCGTCGCGGCGGCCGCAGCCGAGGTCGAGGAAATAAACACGAAAGAGCTCGCTCAAAGAATAAGCGCGGAGCTGAAGAGATACAGCATCCCGCAAGCAATCTTCGCCCAGCGGGTGCTCTGTCGGTCCCAAGGCACGCTCTCCGATCTCCTTCGCAACCCAAAGCCATGGTCCAAGCTCAAGTCAGGCCGCGAAACATTTCGCCGCATGTGGAAATGGCTCCAGGAACCCGAGTTCCAGAGGATGTCGGCCCTCAGACTAGCAGGTGGGTGGAAAGAAAATCCCTAAATACCCTCCTACCCTCCCAACATCCCTGAAAGAAACCCTTCTTTAAATGTTAAGTTTTAGACACCCTGCACGCGAGAGGAACTCCAAAAAAAAACAGTTTGACACATTTCCCACCCACGAACCTCGACAATTATACGGGAACATAGCAATCATCTGCTCCTTTTACTTGAACCCCTTCTTTCGTTTTATTTCAACGCCCGACTCACAAGCGTCTCATCAGGCTTCACGGGTCAGCGGTCGCGTTGCCTTGGCCTGTCCTCGGGCGCGCGTTGGGATTTGAATCTTGTGTTGTGGTAGTCTGGCCATGTGCTCTCTGTGTTTATATCTGAGAGCCACGCGGAAGCTGGGGATTCCCCCTCGCCCACGTGCGCAAGTCGATAAAAGCAGGATTTGAAATCGCACAGGCGGGCAGCGGCGTCATTGAACGTAAGGAGGCCGCGTAGGATATGATTTCCTTAGCGGCTGCATCTTGCATTCCTCCACGCCAACCCTTGGCTCATTGTCATCGTGAAGCCCCACAAGCGTAACCTTCGTCCCGCTTCCTTATCACTGAAACTCCGGAGGCAATATCCGCGTTCTCTTAACCCGTGAATGCATTATTTCATCCCGCGCGGAGAAGGGTTTTAACTATCTGCAAACGGTTGAGTGCGATTCAGTTGAAAAGATTTAGCACACCGACAATTCCGAGGAATTTTGCCGTCAGTAACTGGCTCCCTTCCTGTTTTTTACTGCTACTTCGTATTCACTCATTTCTCATAATTTCAATTCGATTAAGTAATCTTTTATTTTGCTACGGAACACCGTTATTTTACAACTCCCATCCATCTTATTAGCCCTTTTCAAGTTTTTATGTCTTCGGAAAGTACAAATATCTGCTTTTCCCGGAGTAAATATATGGTGACAGTGTGTGTGACCTGAAGTATTTGTTTTCTTGATTTATTCCCATTAATATCATGCAACTTAATTTGTTTTTCATGTTTTACTCCGATTCTAATGGGTGCGTTGCTCGAGTCTAATGAGTGCCTGATTTACATCGACGTAATACCGTCTACACCGTCATGAGGATTTTTGTGTAGACTGATAGGACACGTTATAAACTTAATACTCGTGCATGTTGATTTCCCACACATTACCACAATTGGTACTCGCTGGATATTATCATATATACATTATTGTGTATATAATCTCGTGAAATCACTTTTCAGCTTCTTGTATGTCCTTTGATTCCTGTTCAATCACAAATATCGAGAGCTGTTAATATGAAAAAGGCTATTTTTAATATTTAATGAGTCATTACATGTAAGCAATTTTTGAGCAAGAACAAGGTTGACCAAGCTCACGATGGAATGTATTCATAATATGCCTCTTTTGCCTTTACTGCCTCATTGATTTCGTTTGCTAAGTATGTTTTTCAATTCAGTATGACATTCTCAAGCTTTACCCTCCAAGTAAATAAAATATAAAAACGCTGACATAATCCAAAGCATGTTTTTAGACTACTGTCTTTGGATTTAGAATTCACAGTGGTTCCTCTCTCTATTGGTTCCAATAATTTATTTCAAATATCACCTATCTCTTAATGCAAACACCCTTTGACTTTATGTATATTGTATTTACAAGCCTATAAAGAGGCCTGGGTCATTAATACAGAAGCCACTAAATTTCTAACCTCGTTGGTTCGTTTGTAAATAATTTATAATGTCACAAAATTCATCATTATATGTGAGTGAACGATGTAAAATATTATTCATCGCAAGCATAAGTCCAGAAAGCTCCTTCTCCGGCGTCTTCACTATTGTCTTATATGTCACACAACGTATTACACCCATAGTCCTTTACTTTCCTTTACCTGATCTTTTAAAACACTACGATTTTCGACGGTAAGGTTTCGCATTTTTGGGGTGTATCGGAAATGTTTTACGGTACCTGTAGCGTGTTAACCTATGGTGGTTTTTTAGCTTTTAATTCTGTTACAAGTAGCATCAGTAGAAACGAGTTATCTATTATATGCATAATTATAATAAACTTGTTTCGAAAACCCCTCTTGAATTAATTTTGCTGAACCTCATGACATTTCTCCAACTTCTCTGCTTGAGTTTTTAAGCCTGAATGGCCTGTCCCGGCGTGGGCCTAATTTATAATTAAGAGGCAATGGACTTAACAGTTACATTGTTTTCGGATAAAATTTGGAATTTCAAATTTCACTTGGCTCGTCACGAGGGTGATAGTAACATACGCGTCACACTTCTCACTCAGGTTTCTATATCCAGAAATGAGGCATCCTACCAAACATAATTGATATTTTCACTGAAGGATGTGAGTTGTTAGGTTATAAAATTAAGTTTTCATTTACCAGAACCTTGCCGAACCGCGTACGCTTAAAATGTTGCTTTCTTATTCTTGATATATTGTTTTCCCCTTGATCTTTAATCATGCGATCAGTTAATGATTTGGCTTCGATTTTCCAACGAAGCTCTTTTGTACGTCAAATCGAAGTAATTCGCTCCATTTCAATGATATCCTTAGGATATCAATTTGCGGCGTCATATATCCTCTGCGCTGTATTCCTATGCAATTTCCCCCGTCGTTAGCTACCGCACCTTAAGGATCATCTCTCGTTTCCTTCCCGTGCCGACCGAACATTTTTCCCTCGCGTGTCCATAACCATCACTTTTTCATCCCTTCAATCCGTCTGAAAATTTGCGTTTTCAACGAGCGCTCCACTCATATGCTCCGCCACCCTCGCCACGAATTCCCTCACTGGCGGCCACCCCCCCGCCCTCCTCCGCCCTCCCCGTTTCCGATATGAGATACACCGCCAACGGATTGTCTTGTCTGTTAATTCAACCGCTCGCCAAACCTGCGTCGGTGCCTTCCGTGAACTAGGGCCATTCATTGCCCCTTCCCCCCCTCGTTCCTCGCCTTACCACCACCTGTCCCTCCCCCCCCTTTACCTGCCTTCTCACCCCAGTCCCTGTCCAACCCCCCCACCCCACGTTGTCTCATCCCCCCCCCGTTTATACGCTCGAGGGTCGAAGGGCTGTCACTATCTTGCCGATTCCGTCCTTACCGGTTCTCTTTCTGCCCACCGCTCACCTTATGTGACGTTTTATCAGGAGACACGTGGTGTGGAGCCCTTACGACACCTTCAGCCGTTCCGTAGATGCCCTACACAATTCCAGAAAAATCAGTAACTGAGCTGGTGGACCGAATAAACACGCTTTGCTTTTTTTCTACTCCTCTCACTTGGCCCTACCCAAGCATATTATTATTCTGAATTTCCACCAACTGGTTCTATCCTAGCATACTTACGTATAAATTCCTTTCGCGAGTTTCGATCGTGCCAAAGTTTAATATTTTTCCCCGCTTGGCTCTATCCAAGCGTATTACTTTGTGAATATATCCCACGCGGCTGTCGCTCCAGCATTCTACTTTAATTGCTTTCGCTTCCTTACTCAACTCTACACTTTCCCTTGTTCTCTAGGTTACTTCATTAGTCGCCAACTTAAGTTCCTCTGATAAAGATTCTCTGACACTGCGTTCACTCAGGATCCACTCCGGCCAGCTCTACCTCGATTGATATTCACTCCAATAGCCTTCCCCCCCCCCCCAATCCCCCCCCCTGGTTTGACTCCACTTGTACCAAGAGCGCTCCTTTCATATTCGCCCGACAAGGGAACATTCACATTCAGTCACGGCTCACTCGATCGCTTCTCTCTGACTCACTCCACAAACATCATTCAGGTAACATGTGGTCGAGGCTTTCGGCCGACATCCCTGCTTATCCGGAGACTGCCTCCAAATTTCTCTCCACGTTGCTTGGGCATTTGGGGAGGCGACCGTCTACTGAGATGTCAATTGAGATGGGTGGGCTTGTTAGGAAGGATCTCTAGGCGAAAGGTGGAAGGGCGGAAAGAATTCCGTCGTCGGCATCACTCTCTACGGAAGGAACATGCACAGTTTCAACTGCCGAGGGACGGAGCAATAGCGTTGAAGTGCTCTCCACATGACACTCAAGTTGAGACAGTGATGTCACCGATAAAGCTCCACCGCTGCCGGCATTCGATCCCGGGCCCTCGGGAGAGGAAGCCGCCAGCCAACTCGGTGACTTCCTGCCCGAGAGTTTGGGAGAAGAGGATATTTGTCCTTACACTCGCGTGAACGTTCTTGCCCACCACCCTTTCCCGTTTCCCCCCCTCACCCTTTCCCGCCTCCCCCCCCCCCCCGGCCTTACCCCCTTCACGCAATCCGCTCTTCCGTGACTCTTCGCCATCGGCCCTCGCTTGCCCCCACCCGGCTGCTACTCCCTTCCGGCCCTCGAAAGCTCTCCCTCCGCCGACCGACTGCGCGCCCGGTGACACGAATACCCTACCGCCTTCTTTCCGTCTCCGAGGGCTTTTCAAGCGGTCCGTGAAAGCGTCCCTGTTCATTCTTGTGAAAAACAAGGGCTTCTATGGGTTATTCTCCTTCATCCGTCTTTCCGTTTTTGAGAAAAATGATGTCGTGTTATCTAAATCATGGTATTTGGATTGAACTCAACCGTCTAAGGCTTTTCTTATTCTTAGTTTCGAATGTACAAGTTGAAAGTCCAAAGAAAATCATACCTGATGATCCATTAGTGCGATGAAGCCTTTTGTTTCCTCGAGAAAGAAAAGTATTTTTTTATCATTCTAAATACGGCGGTGGTAGTAGTTCCAAAACCTTGTTTCCTTGAGAAAGCACATTTTGTCATTCTACACAGAAAAAATATTCTTAAAATTAGTTAAATCATTTATCAATTAGCGGATTTTCCGCTACTACATGGTAACCAAAGTATTCCTCTAAGTGTGAGATGAATTTCCTCTCCGGAGAGGAATCCTCTCGTACTTAAGAGGATCATATTCAGTATAAACGATAAATTCATCTACATTAATGAGGATTATTCTATCTTAATTTTAAAGTTAAACACTTTAGCGAGTAAAAAATTTCGTGTAAATATTTTAAGTGAGAGTTACGATAATGAGAAAACAATTTGTTAAGGTATAAGTTAAAAAAAGAAAAAAACACTTTCCGCATCAGAGTATCGAACTCTTTACTTTCCGCTCCACGTTCTACCACATTACCAACGGTCTCCGTTGTCTTGAAGGTATATTTAGTTCACAGGGCGTAAATACGTTCTCATTTTTATATATTCTGACTTAGAGCGTTGCGAGTTCATCGTGAGGGTGTGGAAGAAGCGGAAGGCATCAAATTTCACGCAATTTTTATAGCAACGACGGAAGTTCGTCAGAGTGGAACAATAACTTAGAGTTCAGAAGCAACGGACAGAAAACCACAGGCCTGCACCACCACCGGACGAAATATCCGTCATTTTTAATTTTTTCGGTGGTTTTACGATATAAGCCCGGGTTTACGCTAATTAACCGTAAACAGCAAGTCTATGCGCATACGCGTGTCAACTTTTAAGGTCATCCCTTTACTATTGGAGATCTAATAGGTTAAAACATTTGAGGATATTACGAATAGCCGACTTTGGCTCCATGTTGCCAGAGAACTATGAGGGATAGAAGTGAACAGAGAGCGGGAGGGGAGAGGAGACATGCGGGAGGAGGGGGGGCAAGTTATTGTGAAAATAAGATGGACAAGAAAAAAGATATTTCCATTGTCAGCTGACCACGCGCTGATCTGATTGGCCTGGGCCGCGCATTCTTCATGAGGAAAAATCCTCTTCCTTTCCACTTCATACGCGACATCTTACTTTAACATCACTAATCTTGGATTTAGCGGAATATTGGGAGAGGGACGTCATCTCGAAAGGAAAAATAGATCCTCTAAAGTGAAGACAAATATTCTAAAAGTAAGAGGAAATTCTGCGAGAATTTGAAAAGAGGAAGTGTCCTTTACATTTCAGGATACTTTTTTTTCTGTGTAAATACGGCGGTGGTAGTAGTTCTGTCGAGAATGGAAACCGGCGTTTAATAGATTGCGTCGTTGGTGGGTGATCTTTCTTTTTTGAGCAAGATTTGAGTTGCGGCTGCCGGATTTCTCCCTGTTTCAGACTTAAAAGGCGTAGATTATGATAAAGGTAGGATCTTGCGCAAGTTTCAGGGTGACTGAGGGTTATTATTTCAAACTATGTGTCCGAAACTGACATAAGCGACAAAAATGAGAGAGATACAGATACCTGGTCGGTACCAAAAAACTTCCGTCTTCGCACATAATTAGTGACTATAGCATAAAGAGTCATTAAGACAGTGCACTATTCATTACACCAACCTGGCCAGTTAGAGAAGTTAACCATGGTACTCATTTTGTACACTATTAATTCAACTAATAAACCTCCATCATCGCCTTGGTTTGAAATTGGGCCCTCGGGATAGGAATTCAGTACTGATTTCAGTATTTTCTAGCCGCGAAATTTCTACGGGACTACGGTCTCTCACGGAGTACACTGTTCTGTCTTTCGAACTCGCGCCCTCAGGATGGGAAGGCAATAAAAAGGCGATGTTGGTGCTGTGGAATTGTTTCTCCTCTATAAGTGTCACATACAGAGGACCCCCGTGATACCCTTAGAGAATTAGTGGAACCTTAACGGACAAGAAAGAAATTAGGACACATCTCGAGCAACACGCGAGTATATTTGGGATCCAAAACACAAACACTTAATCCGCGGAATAAAGGGAAAGTATAAAAGAAGGGGCTCAAGTCGTTGGAAACTACGACGTGAGAACAGTGTCTAGCGAGAATGTTGACAGGACGGAACAAGGCTTGAAGCCTCTAGATACGCGGAGGCTACTTGCAAGGCTAAAATAGGAACTTTAAAAATTTGGACCCCGCAAGATTTAGAAGGGCACGGAGGATAGTTTTGTTCGGCACCATATCTCTTAGAATTCACAGAGCCGACAAAATAAGAGAGCATGTGTGTGGTCTATATGTGGTCTGGAATGGGTTCTCTGAGAGGTTTTCAGAATAGGAATGACTGGGTCGTGAATGAATGTGGAAGGGATACTCCGGTAATTGGCGCAGTGTGTGTAAGGAGCGCGCTTCGTTGATTTGGCCGTGTTTGTTCAGAGAATGGATGAGAGTCCAGGAACAGGTAGGTGTATGATAGTGGGTGGTGTGGGGTAGACCGATAATTTCATGGGTGAATGTGGTGAAAGAAACTCTCCTCGATGAGGACACTTGGGAGTATTAAGAAAAAGGGAGCGAGCATGAAGCAACGCATGAATGAAACAGGGGAAAGAGTAACTCTAAGGATAGGGCTGTTTTGAAGAAATTGTTAAAACGGGGTCCGTTTTCTAGGCCCGACGCAAATAACTAAGTCCCCTCAACTGTTCCTGCCCCGAAATGGAACGGTGAGTTTTCACCACAAGATAATCACTGCGGAGTAGCCAGCGGCTTAGGTGGCCCCGTAGTTGGACGCATACGTGGAGTCGGGAAATTTCTCCAGGCACACGAAAAAAAAGTAATGGCTTACGTAGAAGGTATTGACGCTGCAAAACTTAGTGGTACTCGGCGGCGGAGACTTAGAGATATAAGTCGGTGAAGATTAATCAAGCGTTGACGAGCTGCTGGAGGAACTGGAAGGTCTGCGGGCGGGAACTCTGAACGGGTCTTTGGACACTTTTGCCCCACCTCTCGCGTATGATTTCCCTTTCATTACGCCATACCCATCACAGGCGAGTGCCATCAAGTATTACTACCCCGTTAGAGGCTAAAGGTGCGAAGTACACTTTTCTTCCCCCCCCCCTATCCCATGGGGACGTTTTCGTTTGCGTAGACCCCGCGATAGCCCCGGTCGCCCCGAAGGCCGCGCATTGTAATTACCACCACCCCTCCTCCACTCTCTCTTTCTCTCCAGCCCACCCTCCCCACTACACCCTCCCCACTACACCCTCCCTCCCTCCCCCATCTCCTCCCCCCCGCTTTCCCAGACCCCCCATTCCCCCACCCCCACTTTCCCCCATCCCCACTTTCCCCCACCCCACCTTCCCCGACTCCGGCTCTCATCGATCGGTTGGCCGAAGGGGTGCGCGCCTTACAGGGTCGTGTGCGGAGAGGGGTTCTACTACTCTACCTTCCTCCCCCTGCCCCCTGCACCCCCCCTGCTCCGCTCTCGCTTCGTGGCGGCGGAGTGCTGGACGGGGTGGTTGGTTTGAATAGTAGGGGCCGCTTCGCTCTGTTCTCCAGCTTCCGAAGTCAGCTGGCAGAGGGCAGGTAAAGCCGGAGCAGAGAGCTCGCGGTGCTGTTGGTGGCCGGTGTCTCCAGAAGGTGGCACGGAGGAGGGTGCTTTCTCGTCGGCCACCAGGGGTACCACACGTCCCCCGATGCTTCCATCACTTCCTCTCGCGCGCGTAGGTTTTTTCTCGGAAAGTCTGGGGGTGTGTTACGGACGTGGAAGGGTTAGCCGTGCCCAACCTCTCTCTCCCTCTCTCTCGCGTCAGATTCTATTAATTTTATCTCTCGGGTAGGGATTTGATGGTAAATATGTGAGTTTCACTTCGTTGGTTGATTATGATAGGAGGCGGTGGATAGCCGGTGTCATTTGCGCTTGAGGACGGGTTGGTGGTTGATGTGCGGGGAAGATTGTTTTGGGGTCTGCAGTAAATCCTTCGGACGCAGTATTGTGCTTGATATGTCGTTTGTGGAGTATTAGGTGGAGATCGAAAGCTCTACTGAAAAAATACCCGCCCTTTCCGATATTTGAACCCGGTATTTCAGAATAGGAAGCCAGTATTGCAGCCACAACACCATCCCTATCCCATTACAAAGCCGCCAAATGCGATAAACAGTGTGACGCTTTAGAGGCGGCACAACTAAATCCCTAGACTTCGTACGTAGTAACTCATTCACTCCAGGACTTTGAACTTTGGCACTTGTGAACTAAAACAAAAAAACTATTTTAGTTTTAAACAAAGGATGGCCCTTTTACCCAGCAACATAAGACAAAAGTGAAAAACTTTTTTTTTTAAGATAATCCAAAAACTTCCTCTTTTTGCAACAGCCATTTCGTTATCAATTTAAGAAATACATGAGAGATATTTACATGATTTATATAGCATGGCAACATTTTGTATATTTTGGGCCCTAAATATACAAAAGATCTTTTGTACAAGGAGATGTTAGGTTTGGCATACCTTATAAAATTATTATCTCTGGTGTTGTGCACAGTTTTTTGGTTATAAGTTCTAAACAATATTGGCCAATCGGATATAAAACATTCTCAGTGTTCTATACAAAAACAAATACTTTTTTATTGGGAGTAAGTTCAAATTTTTAATAGCGGAAATGTGTGCTCATAGCGGGTTTTAAAAGTTAGAACTCGAACACTCCTCTTTTGTAAAACAACAACTGGATGCAAAGCATTTTTGTAAGCTCTTCCCCACCAAATCAACCCATACGTTAATTTGGACTGCAAAAAAGCACAATAAATCGCTTTGCGGAAGGCTATCGGGCATTTATTGCGAATAAAATGCATTTTAGATAAGCAGGACCATAGTACCCTAGCAACAGCTTCGAGGTGAGTTTTGAGTTTTCCATTTTAAGCATTTGTCTACTTGTACACCAAGGTATTTATACACCTCCACCTTCTCAATAATCGGGCAGGAACAACATATATTAGAACAGTCAAAATTGTGATAAATTAACTTCCACAGTTATTGCATAAATCGTAGAATATAAATTTGGTCTTTACACATTATTCTAGTCCATTATAGTCGAACCAATTACGTAATATACAAAAATCCAGATTTACATCGCTTTCTAGCTGCTCACATGTCAAGGAAGCATAGCTTAATGCTATGTCATCTACAAAAGCAGTTAATATTCCTTTGAATTTGTGGCCGCATAAGTCATTCATATATATTAGGAAAAGAATTGGTCCTAATACAGAACCTTGAGGTACACCAGGAAAAATCTTCGTGTATTCACTGAGATGGTCATTCACTCTTACACACTGAGAGCGGTCATATAAATAGCTTTGAAGCCATTTTAAAAGGATATCGTGGTTCAAAGTGTCAAAGGCTTTCCAAATGTCAATAAATAAACTAATTACCTTCCTATGTGAGTTTATCGCAGAATATACTTTACTGAAGTGTAAAGCAAGCGCATCTTCCGAGCCCTTAGTAGGCATAAAGCCGAATTGATTTTGGCTAAAAAAGTTACACTTGTTCAAGTATTTTAACAACCTAGATTTAACAAGCTTCTCTAATATTTTTGAAAAAATTGACAGCAGTGAAATAGGCCTGTAATTCCGTACTTCAGTTTTATCACCCTTTTTATGAACCGGAATCACAATAGCAGTTTTTCGAGAATTCGGAAATTCTCCATTTAACAGGCTCAGGTTGCATATATGAGCAAAAACTGGTGCAATATCTAAGATTATAGCCTTTAACAATTTAGTATTTATCCCATTAGGACCTGGCGATTTCCGTTGTGGAAGTGAATTGACTATATTAATAATATCAGTGAGTAAAACCAGAACCGAGAAAAAAGAACCGAGGGAAGATTGTGTAGCACAAGGTTATTCAAAAGCTTACTGGTAATTAAACGGGTTTTACTTGAATCAAACACACTAATAAAATAATTATTAAACTCAGAAGCTAGATCAAATGATTTTTTTATTATTTACCACTTGATTTCAATTCTAAAGTATATGGACATGCAGCTTTCTCTCCCATCAATTCTCATAACAAATTCCATTGCTGACTAACTTTACCTCGAAATTTTTCAAATTGGTTTATGTAGTATTGGTTTGATGTAGACCTTAACTTTTTCCTTTCATTGTTTCTGTACTTTAAAAATTTCATTTTAAGGCTGTTTTTATTAGGATAGCGCCTAGTTTTCCTTATGAGATAATTTCTTTTACATTGTATATTCAATTCTATTAATTCGAACCCTTGCGTTGACGCAGCAGAAGTATGCCCATATTAGTCCCACGTTTTGACGGATTCCACGCATTTCTGTGCATCGGGAAAAATAGTGGCTTATTTTATTACCCTGCTTTTAGCGGGAGACGGAGAGGAGACAGTGCTTCAACGCTCACCTGACGGACGCAGTGGCGGAATTTAGGTGTTCTCCGCATAGCAACTAACAATAAGTGAGGATCGGGGTAACTTTGAAAAATCACCGCCTCTCCCTGGATTCGAATGCAGGACCTTTGGATTGGAAGCCAGTACTCGATCCACGAAACCTACCCGGGCTCTCGTTTTCGTGTCCGGTCCACCGGGCACCGTCTCTGACCCTTCGAGAGTCAAGTGGATGTCTTCGCCGCTGCAGTCCTGCAGATAGTTCGGCTCGCTTGAGGTGATCGTTCATTGTAGCGGTGCACGGGGTCAGTCAGTCGGTTGGCAGGGAGGGAAGCAAGCTCACCGGAGGACGGCCGCGATTTTTCCGTCGAGAATCCGGTCGAGGGTTGAACCGGAGAATGTACCGGAAAGGATGCCTCAGAGACGTGAAATAGATGTTGAGGGGGCCTGGTGTTCCATGGCTCTAGTCTCCACGAGGCAGAAATTTATAATCATTGAATAAAGACGCTTAATTACCACAAAGTTAGAATTCACTCTGGTTCTGTCTCGCATACCTGAGGATGACGCAGAAGTGTTGGGACTAGTCGAATCTGATGAGTAACTTACATGAAAATGTACTGAATTCTCTAGTCACGTGAAGGGGTTGTCTTTTCTAATATCAAAACAATCCTAGGATCGGTTTACAACCTCTCCTCTCCATATGCAATGCCGCCTTTCATCCTTCGTAAATATTTATTTTAACTCCTGTCGTGATTTGCCTGATTGTATTTCATCCGTGGTCTTTTTCCGTAGTTCTCCCCAATAATATATCTTTCCGTTATTGTTTTAAAAGTGTTTTGTGTCTCTGAATTTGTCCAATAAATTTGTCCACCTCGCTGAGTTTTCGTTTCACATTCTTTTCTCCCCAATTCTTCGGAGAACTTCTTCATAGGAGACGCTCTCCTTCCACTATCAAGATTTATCGGCAAATGTTTTAATGGAATAATACTAAAAATATTTTATGACTCTCTAGGTAAGAATCATTTCTGCAGCTAGATGGATGTTTAGTCGGAAGATAAGGGGCACAGAGCTTCCCACTCGCTGGATAACGCGCTTAATATTTCGGGAGAGATTCCGGTTAAGTATTGAACTCGGTAAACAGGATTGTCTCTGGGAATTACCAGACTATCAGATTGATTCTCGATTATAAATGTTTATTTTTTGTCATCGGGAAGTCCCATACCGTAGATGGAACAAACCTTAAGATAGTTACGACGTCTCGTCATCACGTTCATTGATGAAAGTTAATAGCTTGTGCGGAAATTAATTTAGAATGCTGAATGCTAATTTAGAATTAATGCTGAAGACCTGTAAGTAGTTAATGAAGTAAGTGATATGAATAGCATAGTAAATAAGTTATATATGTGATAAAAGAGTAAAAGGATCGTATCGTAAATTTGGAGAACACATAGATCTAGGTGATATTAGGAAATAAATCTCTGTAAATGAGGAAGTTTTTGTGAATTTCGGCTCTCCAGTTTTTTTTTCATTACCATAGAAATAAAATCTTTTATCTTGTGGATTCTCCATTGATTAATATAGTCGTGACCTTTCTTCAGTAGTGGATCGCCGTTGCTTTCTCCTTACTGCGAGACGACAGTTTACACTTTCTCAAGCGTAATAAAATCATTCCCTTGCTTATCCAAATAGAAGATTTGACTAAGTAGGTTCCGCGTTCCTTTACATACGTTCATTCAAGCATATATTTTAATTCCCGTCGGTTGTCAAGGATTTTTCATAAAAGATATTTGGGTATCTCTCTTGGGAACACACAATATATGAGCATTAGTCAACGTTAGCTTATCGGGTTCGTTTGCCGTGAGAATACATTACGTAAACTTTGCAGTAAACCACGGAAAGAAAAATCTCCGTGTGTATTTTTAAAACTTAAGAGCTATAGGTTCACTTTGCCATCTCTTTTACCGCGTCGTTTAATGCATGAAATAGTGTCAAAGAAGGAGTAACAGACGGGCTTATTTCGTTGTGTATCGCATGCCACTGCACACAACCTGGCGACAAAAGCAAGCTTTACTTTGTGCATCAAATAGTCTGCGGTACAGTTATACATGGTAAGGTGGAGAGTTTGATGTAATTAAAAAATCTTTGCCCTCCCCCAGGTTTTCTTTTATTATTTAAACCCTTCCTTTACAATTAAATCACTCCAGTGGAACCGAACTCCAGTGGTTTGGTCATGCCTGTTATTTTTAGGGCTATAGTTTCTATCAGATTTTACACCTCAGTCAATCTTTTTCCAAGTCTCATTCATCTTCAGGTCCAACGGATAAAAGTCATTCACGGTCCGACGCGTCCGTGGTTCTCTTCTCGCTGCTCAGCAACAACAGCCCCCCATGTGCTCTGATTCCATCCTTTCATCCTCCACCCCCACCCTTTTCTCTACTACTACCCCCCACCCCTCTCCCGTGCCTCCCTCTCTCTCGTGCTTTCTCTCTCATTGAATAGGGCGGGCGCTAGGTTCACCTATGGCATCCAGTTACGCACGTGTTATTTCTGCAACCCCCTCCCTTCACAAACCAAACACGTGACCCATTTGTTCGAACGTAAAAACTCATGAAATGTATATCGAAGGAGGACAAATCCGGTGTAAGGTCTGACTAATAAAATACATATGGGAGATTCATGTACGCATTTATTGTGTACTGAATCTGCTCTCAGAACGTACATAATACAGAAATAAAAGCTTCTAGCAATGTTACTTTTAAAGAGAAATACAAGGTGCAGAGAAAATCAGTCGAACTACCTTCTTACTTTTCTGGATTTAAGCACTTGTCTTCTGCGAAATTCTTGGTACCCCGTCGGCTTTTCTCTTTCATATCCAGTTGCAGCTCGCCTCCGTGTATTTCTCCTTCGCACTTCCCCTTCTATCATGTTCCTTACAAATGCGTTGACTATCAGAGTGGGTACTCAAATTTCTTTGTTAAAATATCAATTTCATTAGCAGTCATCGATAAGTAGGTGAACATTTCGTCGCCCCCCATGCAATGCGGCTCACCACCCTCGGAGTCGGTGGATGGGGCTGGTGAGGCACCCCGAATTTCCTCCATCCCGCCCCCCGATGGGACTCGAGAACCCCTCCTCGACGGAACCACGCTTCGCTTTGTCGGTGCCGGGACCTCGCCCGCGTTTCAGCGTCTCCTGGCCGCGGCCCCGTTTCCCGCTCGCTCCACGCCCGCTCTCGCGGCGGTGCACGCGACGGCATTGTCTTCGGCGCCACTGTCCGGCGTTCGCGCGTGTCATTGCCCAGGGGGAGGGCCCGCGCCCCTGCCAGCCTGGCCTCGCGTCGCCAAGGGTCTCGCCCGAGGCGAGAGTTACGACGCGGTCGTTGCTTCCCCGAATAAGCGAGGCCGACCGACAGCCGGTGAACATTCTGGCGAGTTTTCGGAGAAAAATCGGTAGAATCCTCTGGGAGCTCGTGGACGTATGACTAGAATCCGAGAATTCCGTGAGGAAAGCGTCGTCGGCCCTTGGGTTGAACGTTTTACGTTTGGCGTGGTCCCTACGCATGCCCTTACGCATTGCCCTTAGTTTACAATTTGAAGGAAACGGCTCTTTTGGCCTCATGATTAGTCTTCGTGGGAGTTCTCGACTAAAAGCCTTCAAATTGGAGCCTCCATCAACTCCACATTACGACTTGCTCCCTGTTTATAACTGACCGCTATATGCTCTGGGGCCGTAAGATGGGAAATAGTGCTATTGTGCAAAGGACATAAAAACTGGAAATAAAATTAAAGAAAACAGTTAAAAATCATAAAACTTCTCGGGGAACTTGTTTCCAGTGTCTGTCGCAACCTCGTTATCCACGTCAAGGACGGAATCAGAGTGAAGTGATCCCTTTAGTTAATTCTATTCCCTTCGTTTTGGAAGCAGTTTCCCAGTAGGTGAGATGCATGTATGGGTGCGATTTCTCGCAGCAATATTTACGCCTCCAGCCGGGGCAACATAAGCCACAAGCGCAAGAGGAATTTCTCGAAATTATTTTATTTAGTGGGCGACGCTCGGTGTAAAACGAGCCGAATGAGTGCGTGGATTTAAATTGAGCACCCGGCCACCGCAACCCACGGGAGCGTGTCCTTTCGCCCACCATTATGATCTGTACCCTCCCCAGAAGTAATTCGTGCTTGGAATTCGTTTCAAAATCAACGCCCACTGCCCTGAGGTGAGAGAGATCTGGCCAAAGGATTAACTAATGTGAACGTAACCGATCCGTTGAAATATAGTCTGTAATTTTTTTATCGCCACGCTCTCCGGCCCTCATATTCTAGTCATTGGTCACGAAACTAATCAGGTTGTTTTCACTGTCGTTCCAGTTTTTTGAGTGCAACTGTTTTCAAAACAGATTATGCTGATTGGACCACTTTTTCAAATGTTTCCTCATGGAGGAGATTGAGTGGACTTTGTACTTCGACGCACGAGGAACGCAGTTGGTTGAAGGCTTGTCTCGCTCGGTTGGTAAAAAACTAGAAATCCTCACAAACCCAGTTTTCAATCATAATGCCGTGCGCGAAGGTACGCTGACGTGGGTCGCGTTGGCCGGGTGCTCAGTGTCAACCCACGCACTCATTCGGCTCTTTTTATAACGAGCGTCGCCCACCAAATAAAATAATTTCGAGTTTAAATTCCTCTCGTGCCCGTGGCTTATGCTCCCTAGTATGTTATGAATACGGCCGCGGATTAACTCTATCGATGAATGGATGAATTCTACTGATGGAAGATGCAGTGTGAGATAACCAATGTGGAGGAGGCGGCACGTGGTCAGCGTGCATTGCTCGCTCTAATAGACCGGTATCTTTGTGCTCCCCGGTGTTGACGGTGCCTAACATGGGTCGCTGTAATAGCACCCTTGTTGGCGCCAGCGTGCCTGCACTCCGTGCTGGTTGATCGATCGTTGGCGGTCAACGCGATTGACTCGTGGGCTAAAATTCATACGCGAGGGAATCATGATTGCCTTTGGCAGCGAAGGTCCTGTTTCAGTTGCGTGTACAAAGAGGGAAGAAAAGTTACCCGTCCCCTTCGGCTGCTTTCGTGCTTCGTGACGGTGAAATGCGAGGCCTCCAAGCGCCTCTCACGGCACGCCCGAGAGCGCGGCCCTAAGTTTTCTCGTGGCTCTCTGCCACACATCGGCGTGATACTGGCTTCCGAGGGCAGGTTATGAAATTTTGGAAGACTCTTAGCTTACCGGTATTCACGTAGGTCCTACAATTATGCGTGCGGGCTCCAAAACGCGGTAGGTGGGTGTTCGTATTTTAGTGGAAGTTTTGAGCGTTTACCCTAGAGAAATGACAAATCTCTTGAGTTTTTGTTACCTAAGAAATGATTTAGATGCTTCCGTGAGATGACACGAAATCATGTATTTCAGTGTGATATAATTATTTCCTTAAGCGCGTTCATTATTTTGGTGCAATTATTGCATTTTTAAGGTTCTAAACCTAAGAATGCATAAATTATGGGATAGCAGTTGCATTATCACTAGTAATACTTTCATTTTGTATGTTATGTTATGCGTTTAGTCCTCTTAATGTAATAACTGTTTGTTAAAACCTTCAGTAGCCTAGCTAATCATTACACATTAATCAAGTATTTTTACTGCCTGTTATTTACTTAAATGTACCTATTGGCATTCTGTTCTGATTGACATAAATTCCCGGTATGTAAGAAGTAATATAGCAATTCAATTTATATACTGATTAATAATTTTTTGAGGCCTTTTGAGAATAAATAGCTTCCTTTATCGTGTAGTATTGGAGGAGTTCAAATCTTAAGATGAAGTTGGTTCTGGTATATTACATCAGACGAAATTCTCGAGAGATGCCTCTGATTCCATGCTTTTTATTTCTAGTTAGGCAGCATTTTTAGAAAAATTAGCGGTTATTCAGTGGCTCGATCTTGGGGTTGGATACAGCTATCGTCATTCATTGGCTAATGTAGTTATCAGAATATTACGGTACTAGGACAACGTAGCGTTGATAGCAGATGGACCACCAACCAACAAAATTTCTCTAGGTGCTGTCTTGCCTCGCGATGGTTCTTAAGTCCGTGGATTAATATGCGTTCAGGTTACACCAAATTCCAATATCACTCAAAGCAAATTTTGATATGGAGGCTCGAAAGAGTCAATTTCTGTGTCAGGGCTGAAACTTGCGCACATCCGCACTATGCAATTGGCAGTTTCTATAGGAGGGGGAGAACACTTCTTCCCACCCCTGGTGTCTGAAGGTTCGCACGTGTTGTTTTACTAAACTTCCAAAATTAACTAATGAATTGGTGTAACTTCGAGGCCTCTCTACCTCAGAATTCGAATTCTGTTCCATGGTTTTAAATAATGTTTTGCTTCTCTTTTTTAGTTTTGTTTTTCTCAAGTGTATGCTGAAATGAAATTGTTGAATAAAAATCAGAATATATTTGAATTTTGGTGGAATCCCACCACTTGAAATTTGCTTTCGTCCATTGCATCTTTCTGGCATGCAGAATGCTGAGGGCGGCTTCAGAGCTCGGTGTTGGAGACAGCCGGTGATGCTAATCACCGCCGACTGTTCGGCGTAAGAAAACAAATGAATGGTGGATGGTGCCATGGTAACATTGGAACTGCAGTACTTGAATGTCATGGGAAAAAGAAACAATATTTGGTTGATTGATTAGGTTAAAAAAATTAGGTGGTAATTTTATTAATGCTATTTTTTATTTTTTTGTTTTTTTCCCCGGGCAATTTTGGTGGTATTTATGTCCCTGCGTTTCCGATAATTCTTTTTAAACTTGTCACCGACCGGAAAAGCCGACCCGAGCAGACCTCGACCCCGCGATCTTCGGATTAGCTGGCGATGCCTTTACCCCGCTGCCACCGGGGCCGGCTCTGATAGTCGTAGTTTCGATAAAACCATATATGTATTAAGCTAACGTTCAACGTCTCCATCAATATCATAAGTTAATTGAAACAAGTTGAAAAATGTTTCACCAGTGGATTCAAGCGTTATATAGTTTTAATCGTTATATTTGTGCGCATAGAATAATTTGTTTTTTATTAAACGCATCAGACGATGTTATATTCGCATTAAAACGTGAGCAGCTCCACTGCTTGAGCTCATAATAAACGATAGCCACGACATAAAAGTGAACACACCGTAATTGTGGCATCAAGAATGGATAACCAATGATTAAATAAGTATTTGTTAAATGGCCGATTTTGGCCATTATCAGGATTGTGCAACCTGATGCCATGACTTGTAAAGGCATGTTCTCATTCGCTGAGTTCTGCCGCTGTGCCTCTGCCTCCGAGCATGTAAGTCCCCTGACTGCGTTGAGAGAATGATGGAAAACCTCTCTCATGCATTTCCTTGCTCAATAATGAAAACGTCTTTCGCTTCCACCTGTTGTGTGTATTAAAAAATACTTGGACGTGCGGGAGAGAGAAAGCGCATGGATGTTAATGCAGTACTGTTTTCGTTATTCGCGGTTATTTTCCTGGATAAACCTAGTTGGTTGTTTGATTTTAATTTCGGCGAAGGCTCTCAAGTCCGTGGTTGAGAGTGGAGGGCGGGGGCGTTTACTTCCGAGTGCAGCACCGACAGTTTACTCTGCGACCAACGTAGAGTGAAGAACTCTGGGAAACTGCCAACTGTTATCTTCCTTGTTTATAACCCATTAGTGGTTGTGAATGATCTAGGTTATGGCATTTGTGTAGGCGTTGTTCGTGAACACTATCGGAACGATGTCTCCACACATCGTTTCGATAATGCCGGCCACACTTTCACTTGGTAATGCGGAGCATTGATCTTAATCCACTTAGGACGCTGAAAACCATCTCATGGATGTGTGGCAGAGGGTGAATTTTCAATCAGCATGTGATATGGTTTGATATTTTTTGGGCCTACATTGTAGTTAATGTATTTTAATCGTTTAGGCTCAGGCGTAGTACATGCTTAAAGATATTGATGCATCAAAATATAATGCATTCAGGCGTATCGTGCTGTTAGCAGATTGACGAGAGCACATTAAGAAAAGATTTTGTGCAGCAGTTGCATTGACCTTTGGCTATTCAACTGTCTGGGCAGCTTCTCAAACAACATTTTTCCACCGTCGATGACAGCTTGTTATAATTTCAAGTTATTCACGAGGAAATTAAATTTTTAACCGCTTGCTTGATATTCAAATTCCTTGCCTAATTTTTATACGCAATTGACTGGTATGTGTCTGGGTTCGCGCAAGTTTTGGACGCCGTCGGAGAAACGATACGACTCGAGCTGAAAACGATTTAGTCAGTAAGTATTTGAACCTGCGGTGGTTTGGGAGTGATTCTCATTATAGTTATTGCATTAGGCTTGTGATTTTATAAACTTAAATGGGCTTATGATCCTATGGAGTGAATGAGTGATTATTGAATGAAAACGACGTATGATAATAGTAAGGAAAGTGTGATAGTTAATGGGGTCCTGAGTGACTACATGTAGACACAAATATTTACAAGCTAAATAGCTTTATCACGGAATTTATAAAATCCCATTTTAGTAATTTATGGCTCTTTTTCTTAAAGAGTTTTACATTTCTTGGAAAAGGTAGGAATAGTTCTGCAGGAGTTTCATTAAAATTAAGTATTAGTATTTGTATTTAGGTATGAACATTTATCGACATTGGTTCTTGTTCCTAAGAATGTGGTTTCTCCACGTCCTGCCCGAATGCCCATTCCTCCTCAGCTATTCCCTCCATTTCGTCCGTCTTCTTTCCTCCTCGCGCGCGTCAACACAACTCCTCTCTCGCGCGCATTCGATCCCCTTCTTCCGTCGCAGGCGACCCCGCCACACGGCTGACCCGGCGCTCAACTGAAGACATATTGCACACTTTCACGTATCGTTTGTGACGCGCTTCATATTTCATCAGACGGCTATTTTCGCAGGAAAACTTGCGTGCCCACGTAAATACGGCATATATTTTTTTCGCAAAAAATTGGTCCATTTCAATTGAAATGCTCACCGAGCATTAGTCCAGGGGTGTAAGTGCGAATCTTCTCGTGCTCCCATTGAGGGTATGTCGGACTTCATTTTTCTCTCGTCATTTTTAATATACGTCTCTGAAGGTGAATTTAATTTTCAAAAGTCACCCGCACAATGTTGATTTTCGCAGCCCTAGCTGTTCTTCTAGTGACGCGTTCGCTTTTTTGTTACTGTTCCGCTACCTTTCTCGCGTGTGCAGACGTAATCGAATAATGAGCTTGCTGCAAGACAGAGGGAAATGGAGGATTAAATGGCGGTGGAGGTCCTCGGTAGTCCAAGCACCCGACAAGAAATTCTAAATTTAGGTGAGGGAGCCACATTAGGGTAACATTAAATTGGAGACGGAGATTTTTTTATGTAATGCACAAGTTTCTTTTCACAGTTTATTTTCTCATTTATTATAGAAATAGCATTGTTTTGGAGGAACGTGGAAAAGAGTTAAATGTACGTAATTTTAGCCTCTGTTACTATATCTTCATCTCTACTTCACGCGTCGCGTGAAATGAGCTAATAGGACTCGGTTAGGAAATTGTGTTTTAACTTGAAGAGTAACACGCCAACTGTGTTTGAATTTGTATTCAAATCGTCATCATCATTGGTGCTTCTGTCCGCAGACAGGTTTCAACGGTAGCGTTGTCTCCACAGCATTCTGTCCTGGGCCTCTCTCTTCATCTCTGCATAACTCCTTCCTTCTTTTATATCCCTCATCATTCCGTGCCTCCTCCTTCCTCTTCCTCTCTCCCCTTCTATTTTCCCTTCTATTATTAATTTCTGTGGGCTGTTATTCCTTAAAATACTTCCAATCCATTTTGCTTTTCTCATTTTAATTTCTCCCATTATACTTCTTTCTTCTCCAATCCTCCGTAGCACTTCTTCATTCGTGATCTTATCTTTCCATCCAATCTTCTCCATCCGTCGCCATAGCCACATTATAAAGCTTTCCAAGTACTTTTCTTCTCTCATCTTCAACGTCCACGTTTCGCATCCATACAACACAATGCTTCATATAAAGCATTTTGCAATTCTTTTCCTAATATCCTTTCTATCCATCCATCTCCTTTCTATCCATCTTGATGCTCCTTGCTGTCACCAGTTCCCTAATCTTGCTAAATTCTACTTTTCCTTGCCCAATTCTGCTTTTTATTTCTTCAGTACAGTTGCCATTCTGTGTAGCTATACTTCCAAGGTACTAGAAAGAGCTTACTTGTTTTAATTTTTCTCCCTCCAGCCATATATTTAAGGGCCCTTCTCTATTTGCTATTCTCATTACCTTAGTTATATTTCTGTTTATTCTCATTCCGTAGTCTTCACTCATCTTCCTCATTCTTTCCGTCATTTTCTGAAGTTCTTCTTCATTCTCTGCTATTATAGCCTGGTCATCAGCATATTTGATGGATTTTATTCTCTCACCTCCCACTTTTATCCCCCCGATGTCTTCTAAAGCTTCTTCCAGCAGTTTGTCAGCATACAAGTTAAAGAGGCATGGTGACAGACAGCAACGCTGCCTGACTCCCCTTCCTATTGTGGTTTACTTTGTTTCCTCGTCCCCAATTCTTACCGCAACTTTCTGATGGATGTACATCTGCTTTATTAATCTTCTGGCCTTCCAGTCTATCTCTCTCAGAAGATCTAATAAGATCTCCCATCCGACCCTATCAAATGCCTTTTCATAATCAATAAATCATACGCATATCTCACAGTTCAACTCTAATACCCTTTCTGTTAACATCCTCATACATCCATTAGTATCCCTTGTTCCTTTGCCCTTGCGGAAACCGAACTGGTCTTCATCTAATTTTTCTTCTATTTTCCTTCCCATTATTTCCAATATAACTTTAGTTATAACTTTGCCCACATGGGAGATAAGGCTTATAGTTCGGTAGTTTTTACATTCCTGTGCATTACATATCTTTGGTATCGGCACCATTATCGTTTTGATAAGATCTTCTGGCTACTCCCCTGTATCATATATTTTATTAACCAGATCCGTGAGTTGATCCAACCCATTCTTCTATAAAGTCTTTAAAATACTGGTATTTGGTCTCCGCCGACTGCCTTCCTATTCATAATTCCTTTTACTCCCATTTCTATCTCCTCTTTCATTACTTTAGGACCTGTATGGTCCCTCTCCTCATTCATGTTATTCTCCAATTCTATTTCACTTCCTCTTTCTCTTGTGCAGTACAGTTCTTTTATATATTCCTTCCATATTTCCTTCACTTCCTCGTTATCTGTTGTAACCCTTCCACACTTATCTCTCATACCTTTCTTCGAAATAGCTCTCTGTTTTCTCATAGTCAACATCCTCACTATTTTGAACCTTTCTTCCATCTTTCCTTCTTTTTCTAGCTTTTTAGTCACAAAGCACTGCTCCTTCATCCACTCTTCTCGAGCTTTGTCTGTAGTTCTCCTTAATTCATCGTTCATTCATCTTTCTATATTGTCTCTTTCCTTGTTTAGAGCCATCTCCTTTCCATTTCCTTCTTTTTTCTATTTTTTCCAACATATCTCGGTTTATCCAGCTTTTTCTAGCTTCTTTCTTGTATTCAAATACGAATATCAAAATTCGGTGAATAACGATTGCGTCACGGAAAGGAAGACTTCCATGGAAAATCTGTCACTTGCACCGCTTAGTAGGGGCACGGGCGCATTTTACGTACATTTCTATACACCTGCTGTAATTCCTATTTTCGCTTTGGTGTTCGACTGGTAATAGTATTTTCCTATTTGTCATGATTTTGTATCTTGGTTCATTCCCTTTTTATACCGAGAAAAACCATTCAACTAAATGAGCCACATTTCTTTTTTTCAAAGATAAATATGAATCAATAGAAACATCATGTGATTCAAAACGGCCATCTGGCTAGCCTAAACATACAAAAACCGGTGGCGCAGTAATATCCACTTCCACGAGAGAACAGTATATTTTTCAGCGTATTAACTGAGATGCGTCCTGTAAATTACGTTGTTTTTTTCTTTGAAGGCAATACCATTGAAGAATACCAAGCTAAGTGTTTTCTATCTAATAGCTAAAGCAATTTCTTGCGTCACATCATGCCCAGGGGATACAGCACTTGTCACCCGGCCGGTAGGGCTGAAGTTTTTCTTTTATATGTGGGTGAAGTGCCATGTGTTTCGTTGCATGGGAAGCGTCATCTGCGCCATGCCCCGCGGGGGCGCACGCGTGTGATTCTTTTAAATGTGGCGGAAACGAATCAGAAATCAGGATCATTTCCCTCTGCCCACGTGGCGGTTGTGAATGGTGCTCGGGTGAAATGAAGTTTTAAACAGATCCATAGCGTCTGATTTAGTCGAGTGTCGTCCGATCGGTTAGCCGGCCAGTGATTGGGGACGAGGGTGTGACACGTGGGAGGAGGACCCCTGAGTCTGCGAAAGGCGCCGAAGGAAATCGTATGTCCCTTCCGATGAACGGAGTACTGTGCTTGGAATGTCGCGTGCATGGGAGCCGCTTGGTGGTCGGGGGTCCTCTGAAACATCTCCGCCAACGTCAGGATTCGAACCGGAACCCTTGGGATGGTGATTCAAGTGCCCTAGCCACCGTCCACCCCTACCCCTTAGTTTGCCTGACCGGGGCTGGAGAAATACTCTCAGCTTCCAATGGCTCGGGTCCAAGAGTACTCTCATTCAGCGCCTCGTGAGCACTGGGTGTTCTCTCGCGTCAAAGTGACCTTTTGTTGCGGTTTTGGATATCGCTTTAATTCACCGGAATGGGTCGCGCGAGAGATGATGGAGTCCCCTAAGCGTAAAATCATTCTCCGTCCTTCCCTGCCGCTGGCTGCGGGATTAAGAAGCCGCACGATCGGCCAGTGGTCGGAGGAATGTGTTGTCGCCGTTCAAGATAAGGCACGAGAAAAGTCCGATACTTGAATCAACCGACCGAACGGCTTGCTTCCGCCCGTGCGTAAACCACGCGTCGTGCACACCCCAACCGACCGAGTGTGCTCGCGACGAAGACGACACTCGCGCGTCGCTGCAAGCTCCCCTCCCCCCGCTGCAAGGCCCCCCTGCAAGGCCCCTGCGGCAGGAGTATGCGAGGAGACATCGTCCACACCAAACGCTGCCTCGCGAACAATTCCTCTCCTCGTGGATCGCATTGCCGACCTCGAAGAGTCGCGTGTGGTGTTGGAGCAGGGGTGGTGGGGAGCAGGGGTGGTGGGGAGCAGGGGTGGAGGGTGGGGTGCAAGGGGCAGAGTGAGGCGAAGCTCTCGTGCTTCGTTTTGTACGCGGCTTATTATCCCTCTAATGATGCACGTCGCGATGACGACGGTGGTGATATTTGCACCAACTCCCCTCGCTCTCGTGAATGGGAGGAGTCGCTGAAAAAGTCGGGATGCTGTGACCTTAGGCCATCCTTCCCTCGGATTTGCTTTGTCTCCCCTCCCCCCCGTCTCATCGACGGTGGGGAACGAACTTTCATTCGGTGGCGTACCAGCCTCTCCCCCGACCCCCCCCCCCTTCTCCTACCCCTCCCCACTCTCCTCCCCTCCGGACCCCTCCTCATCCACGAAAGGGGGCGAAAAAATCACTTGCTGATGAAAAGTGTTTGTTCCGAATGCTTCCCCACTGGATTTTGGTTAATTACGAAGTATAAAAAAAATTAACTCGCGCAATAAATACTCGGCTCTTTCGCAGAGATAATGACTTCAGGAAATGTTCCGAGTATGTGCTCATGCATTATAATCTCTATATTTGGAGCCATGCCATCGTCGCTGGTATTCATTACCAAAATATTATATGATATTTTTAACAATTGATTATATTTTAGAACTAAGTGCCGGTATAAAATGGAGAACTCGTAAAATATAGTTTGAAACTAAACAAGGAATTCTAAGGCAGTGCACTAATCGAGGAGTTATTGATAATACGAATGTAGTTTCTTTATTAGCTAAATGCAAAACAAGATTGTTAAATACAAAATTAATTATGCACGTTCTTCATTTATAGTGATTATAGGTTGAGGATATTTTAATGTAGGCTACTGCCATGAATATGTTTTGACGGTATTTTAGATAGTACTTTTTAATTCTGTGTGGTGCTCGTATGTTTTGGTAGAAAAACACGATATCATGACATTGTCCAAGGTTTTGGAGGTCTGATTTCACCATCTTAAATAGAACATAAGAAAAGATTTTTCATGGTTAATTGTTTCACAGTATTCAAATTTACACCACATCATGCCTAAATGAGATTCATATCTCTTGCTGAATACTCCGTTATGCACTTACGAGCTCTGTCTTGCAAGCAATTTCCTCTTTTTTCGCAAGTAACTTCCTTCTTGTGCCATATCGATGTGCACTTAACCACAAATTCACGAACGTAGTCTTAATTATGTAGAAAAAAGACGAAGACACACTAAAGCTTTGCGAGGCAGAAGACACACGTACAACGATAGATAGCAGACTAAAACTTCCCTGCAACCAAAAATGGGGTGTGATAAATAGTTCGCAAATTCTCACCCAAAAAATGTAACGTTGTTTTTTGAGCCATCTTCCATCTCACGAAATATTGACCACAATGGTGGTCATGCAGAGGGTATGTGACAAGGTAATGGGGTTATTTTGTTCTTGTGTCTTAACCCCTACGTTCATTAATACTCTAATTCGGAGTGACAATCGTTGGGATATCGGAAAAGGCCTCTTGTTTTGAAAGGCCATGATGGAGTTTCTCGACTCGGACGGCGAAAGAATTTTTTAGACAATTTGCCGAATGTGTACGAAGCTACAACACCAATTAAGCAGGGATATTCAAAAGTCATTTCTGTCAAAATGGCACGAGCAATATGCCTCAGGCTGAAAACTCCTTATAAGAGCGAAGTGGATATCATCAGCAAAAAAGGGACTACTTTTTATTGAATATTTCAATGAAAGAATTACTTAAAAAATGTTCAAATGTTATCTCTGCATTTTGTGATACCTTATTGGAATATATACCCCCGTGGTTATTTTCATATATTTATTGTTTATATTTTATGTATATGTGACATACATTGAGTTGAACTGTTTGACGAACTACAAATATTTGCTCCAATGCTACCTTCTGCAAGATCTCTTGCTAAAGCCTTGTATTTCATAAAAAAAAATTGTTATATGGTCACATTTCCTAATATTTTGTTGCATTAAAAATTCTCCTAATGTTCCCTGTTTCAGTGGCTATTGGAGAAATAAATCTTTCAAAGTTTAAACTGTTGAAACATTTTTTTAAGATCAATATTGTCCCAGGAGCGTTTGAGTGGATTGGCAGCAATGGCCACATTGAGAATGATTTGCTCAATGAAATGGACACAGATTCAATAATCAAAGAATTTGCAACTATGAAAGCAAGAAAAATCTCTTTTTGATAGTTTATGTTGTGTGCCTTTGTACTTAATGGATCTGTGAATAAATATTTATTTCTTTAAACCTAAGTTGGGATTTTCAGTGACTTTTTTTCATTTTTTATGTACCTTTAAATCGATTTATTCATTTTCTCGAGGTCTTAGACATGATTACAGCTACTCCATAGTTTAATGTAAGTAATAATATATACTCAACGTAGCATGTATAGTAAAGTTGACAAAAATCTTCAATGTAAGGAACATCTTCAGCTAAATTGAACTAATTTGAGTTAAAAAAATATTTTTTCAATCATAAGCTAATTACCTACTACTGTAGTGGAGATTAAACTTTATGCCTATGCCCTCTATAAAATTAGGAAGAAAAATAATTTAGTAGTTTCATAAAAATAAGATGATAATGGTTTTTAAATGGCTTTAAAATATTAATTTTCGTACTAGATATACAATAAGCGATTTTTTATGTAAATAGAAATGGCAAGTTAGACAGACCCTCAATAAAGTATATATCATGATTCTTTGTAAAAGTAGTGTGTATAAAGGATATGAGAACTTGTTAGTTTTCGTTGAGTCGGCCGTCGACTCGACCATCAAATGATGTAATTAATTGTATTGGACGAAACATCCTTGGCGAGGCGAAAGCGGCAGCGCATCAGTCCTTACTGTTGAGTGGGACGGAACAGACGTATAGTTGGACTTGACTCGCCATTGGACGCACATGACCGCTCGCGTGTTTTTTCCCAAGGCGGACGTGGCGGCTCAAAAAAAAACACTTCGTATGTTTAAACGCGCGGCACCGGCGGTTTTTGTCAACTCATTAAAAATTGCCTCCCCTCCTACCCCCTTGGGGCATTTCTGGGTGGGGCGCCGATATTATACTTCCCTTATACTTGATAAATGCCTAGGACCGGCCCTTGCTGGGGAGGACGCTAAATTAGTTAAGAGAGGTGATTTATCTCGATAAATAACCGCGGAAGCATAGAGAATTTGAATACTAATCAACTTTCACTTTATATCGGTTAAAATTCTCTCTGTGGAGAAGAAAGCCGGGTGAAGTATCTCAGTGAAAAAGTATTTTCCGCCTTAAGCATTAAACTATATTCAATATTTCACATACCAAGACAGCCCAGACAGTCGCTTACGCACTCGTTGGGGTGGCTCAGCGACTTATCGTGGGCTAGTTTTTTTTATAAATTTAAAGTAAAAACTCGGCAGTTTTCTAGGAAATCAATGGTGATAATGTGCTGAACGGAATGAGAATGATATATATTCTCTGAAGGATACCGCTGTTCCCCTAAGCTCTCATTAATAAGGAGTTCGTTTTGCGCCTAAGGGAGGTATCAAATACCTATAGACTCAAGACTAAGGTTTGCAGTATCTTTTTAAATGATTGTAAATACGCTATTACCCTTCCATGAAACTTGTTGGTAGTATATTGCAGAAGTTTGATGGGGTTGACGTTATGTCACTGAATAAACTAACCGCTGAAACGTCTTTGCGAGAAATATAGCGGCATTCTAAGGTGGTGGTTGTGGTGATATTTACAATCGAAAAGTAATTACAGACTTTGTGATTCCACTACTAAGGGGGGTCATTATCTCAAAAAGTTGTAGAATAGGCTTGCACTTAAGGAGGTTCCGCCGCGACTGTGTGAGTCAAAACAAGTAATAAAATTCCTCATTTTAGATAATTTGTCAAAAAAACCCTGTTTTCACTGATGATCCCGTTACCTATAGAAACACAAAAGTAAAGTAGAAAAAATGCAGATTATTCCACGAATATATTTTAAATGAGCACTTTTTTCCAGCCATACGAGCCAACTGCAGCGCCATTTCCTACGAATTACCGCATTTTGACTTCAATTTTGGCATTAATTCTTCAACAACTAGAAAAATAAGTTGGTAAGATGCCTTTATTTTATTTTTATTACCTTTCTCAGGATAATTTCCTTCATATAAATAGTTTTCCGCGAAAATGGCATTTGTATTTTATGGAAAAATACTATTTTTTCCCGTGTTTCTCTCATTCCCCCATTGAACACCATGTAATTTCAAGTTCAATTATAGAATAAAATAGCGTGGAAAGGTCTTATTTTGTTGTTCATATCAGATAGAGGACAAATTTTTCTACAAGTAGACAGAATATGAATAAAATGACATTTAAGTCATTTTACGGTGGAACCACCTTAAGCATAGGTGTCTACGCAGCAGCAAAATAAAAATACTGATATAGGTACTATAACGTAGGTTAAGTTTGGGACTCCGTATGAGGTGAACATAAAATCATGACATTCTTGCGGTCAGTTCGTAATTAATTATTTACTCTCTATAAAATATGGCTTCTTAATTTAGTACTAACATGTGAATTTTAGGCACTTTGGAAATATCCCGTGGTGTCCCTATCACAATTATGAAGAAACAAAACTCTAGATTTAATTATGATAAGTAGTTTTTAGCTCTCACGGATCGTGATTTCGGCAACATGAACCATGAACTTGGCATAAGAAAGCGATGTCTGGCACGGTAATTATCAAATTAATATGGCTTACGAAAAGTTGGAAAGGAATGAAGTTTAAAGGAAGTCCTGAAAAGTAGAAGAGGTAAACATATTGGTGTACACTGTGCGGCACAAAAGCCTCTTGAAAACGGCAATGGAAGGAGAAATGAGCGTATAGAGCTATCGATGAACTGTGAGGATATTAAGTACCAGACTAACTATTTCGGACGTAGTATATTAGGGACGTTAGAATAAAGATTCACGAAGGAATTAAGGAGAGAGATGAGGGAGAAGTGGAGTGGAGAGCTTGATCAAACAAATATTCGGATTGATGGTGATAAGTATAACAATTTGTTTTTTTTTTTCTATTGCTACGCAAAAGTTTTCGTCTTGAAATGAAGTAAAATGGAGTTTTACCGGGTCCGAATTAATATGTCACCGCGGCAGGTCTGGGACACGCATCGCACAGCGACTGCTACGAGCGTGCGTGTGCATAGAAGCGCTCGGGCATCGAAGTTTTTATTGCGTCGCTCTTCCGGTAGAGGGTGGGGCGGGCGACTACGTCCGGCGATCCGCGCGCCCGTCGCGAGCGGCAAAAAGCGACGAGTGTATCTCTCCGTCCCTTCGGCTCGCGAATGATTCTCGGAGCGTTGTCGAGCGATGATCTCGATTTCGGTTCGTCGTCTCGTTCAAGGACTAGCGGGGGAAGGCTGAGCCGTCCGTATGGATTCGCTGACGGATATAATCGCGCGGATCCAAGGAAATGTTTCCCCTCGGTGTAAAACGTGCTTCTTCCCACGCCCGCATTCACCCCCCTCTCCCGAGTCCCCTGACGCTTTCCCCCCACCCCCCTTGGACACGCGAAGGAGGGTGGGGCGGTGTACCAAACACCACCCTCGCACCGCCCCAGCCACGACAATCCTCCACCATCTTTCTTCAGCCTGCCTCCTCCTCCCCCAGTGCACTCCTCGGGGCTGCCTCTCATTAGGAGCAGCTCTTTCATCGACGTTTGATACAAGATGAAGCAGCGAGGTCGCATGGGGAGGGTCGTGTCATCCCCCCCCCCGTATCCCCTCCCGCCTCCCACTCCCTCCCCCCTCCCACCCCCTCGAAGCGCCTTGCGACTAAAATACCAATCGACAGATCCCCTTCCCCCGCCCGCCCCAAAAGACGAAGGGGGAATTCGACAATGGTGTCCTCCTCCCCCGACGCCCCCCCCCCACCCTCCCCGCAGCTCGGGAATTCGTGAGTCCTCTCGGGGAGGGGGGAGTGGTCGTCTACAGTCAGTCTTTTCCCTGGTTGCCAGTGGTTGGCTTCTCTAGAGAAGAGCGAGTAGTAGCGCTCCCACGAAAAGGGAGCGCGGTTGGATTCTCGGCGGAAACAATTTGGCCGGATTCGGAGGTATCCTTTGTCTTCCTTGGCGACGCACCCTCTCCTCTGCTGGGGAGGCTGCAGAACCTCCGCGCTCAGAAAATGCTCTCCCCCTTCGGCTGCTGAAAAAGTCTGCTTGCTACGGCGAGTGGGCCCCCACCATTGTTCCCCTTTCCCTCCACACATATATTTCTCTCTCCGACTGCGTCCCTGCGGGCGCAAATGGGCCTCTCCTCGCTGCTCTCACTTCCTCCCGACGCTCTCCCTCTCGCGATGTAATGAGGCATTGATTCCGGCCGGGAGGTTGTATCGGGAAACTGCCCAAGCAGTCTGGCCCCTCGCCCCCCACCCTCCCACTGCGAATGTACATATGCGAGTGCATGCACGCCCCCCGCCCCCCCAACTCCCCCTCCGCATGCCCACCGCCACCTCTTTGCCCTCACGCGCCAGCGCTACACTTCAGGATGTCCTCTCGCCCTTTCCCACGCTCTTCCGCCTTCCCCCTCCGCCACCGACCTCCTCTCCCCGTCCCGGCCCTGCCGTCCCGGCCCCGCCGCCCCGTCCCGGCCCCGCCGCCACTCCGGCAGAGCTCCGTGGCGCGTGTTTCCGTATCGTCGCCCTGGGGTCCGCGCGGCGATTCGAAGCTGCCGTGTCGGCGGCCCTCGCCTCTTGCGCGCGGGCCGTCGTCGCTGAGCCGCCCCGCGGGCCGTCGGCGATACGCGTGGCTCCGTGCGCCTGTGCACCCACGTGGAAACTGATATGACGTTTTTTTGATGGCGTGAAATATCTTCTCTTAGGGGTAGGGTTGGTTGTTATTTTTTAATTTCAGTTTGAAATGGGCGATGATGGACGGAGATCTTTCGAAGAAACCTTGTTTTTCTTTTCGTGGAAAAGTTTTTAACTTTGCAAAATGTCCTTCCTGTTTTTCATCTATGAATATTTCGCTCATTTTCTGAAATTAAATTTTTTGCCGAAATTAATTGGTGTAACTGTCAAAATAAGTGCCATAAGCAATTAAGGTGAACTAAATATCACATTATATTTATGGAGGGGAATAATTTCGGTGAATGGTTGTGAGGCTTCGGTTTTTTATTCCTGACGGAATGGGCACTAGTGATGCCGGAAAGAGCATAAATGGATTTCATTAGAATGAAGAAAAAATATAACTGAACGACGTCTTGTGTAGCGAAAGATTGTTATCTTGACTCAACACGAACACGCGACGACTTACCGAGAAGTGGACGCTGGAGACGGCGAGTTCGGCTCACCCTCATAAAGTCACTTATACAGGTATTCACTATTCATGGAATCCTTCGCTAATTTTTTTTTAAGCCTTGTGTAAGGTCGACGTTTCCTTGCGTATACACTGCGCTTTTCGTTAGACTACAGAAGCTCCACGTTTGCGTTCAATGGCGCTAAGTTTTGTCGCTAACCCTGTGCTCACTGTCGCTCAGCGCGGACCGATCCGTGTTCCCGGCCTTTCAGCTCGTTTGAACTTCGTCCCCGCCAAACGGAAAGCATCCTTGGCTGAGACTCTGGATGGGGAATCCCGTTTCGTCGTTAGCAGCCCTCAATGCGTAGATTGGTTTACGTCGCCTCTCCACTCCTCAGCCAACCATCATGTTTAATTATTTTTTTCTTTATTTTTAACATCCTTCTTTATATTTTCGTTATGCATTCCGTCCTTGGTCTTCCTTGGTACTATCTCTTCCTATTCGTTTTCCTTCCGTTATTCTTTTGAGAAGGGTACTGTGTGTATATGAGTCGTTTAAGTTTGTCTCCCCTCTTCAACATCGCTGAGTTGTCATCAAGCATGTCTTCCCTAAAAATTATGTAATACCTATTAGTTGATAATTCTCTCCGGCCACTTGATCTACATTTCTTGAATGGGACCCCAGTTTACAATGCCAAATACATTGATTCATTGTTGTTGGGGGGGCCTTCGTCAGGAGCCCGGGCACTTAGACTTTTCTTGGTCCATTGTGCCGACCCCATACCTGTCTGCCACTTGTAGACAGGGGACGAGAGCCTCACGGTAAAGGTATGGAGGATTGGCTTCCCCTTGCCTCCCCAGTTCAGGTATATAGGGTGTCCTCCCTCCAACCTTCCCGGTCTGGGTGTATCTCCCTCCGGCCTCCCGGTTTAGGTATGGAGGGAGTATCACCTCTCCATCCACGCCTGGTCGAGGCATGGAGGAGGGTCACCTATCCAACCACCGTCTGGGCCCAAAGTTTCTTAACTTCGGTGTTCTGACGGGAACCGGTGTTTCAACGTGGCTAGGCCCTTGCCCATGCCAACTATATTAATCATCAATCCGAATATTGGATTACTCCAGCTCTCCGTTCCTCTCTATCCTCTGACAACCACCCACAATTGTCTTCACTAGAACGTCCTTCATAATTTGCCTTTATGCATTCCATTCTTGATCTTCCTCTGTAGTCTTCCATTCCTCCTTCCGATTATGTTTACAATGGGCTGTTGTGCTGTAAAATATGTGCTGTGAGTTTGTCTCTCCACCTTGTCAGAGTTTTCATCATGCATCTTTCCTCTCCAACTCTTCGTAGGACTTCTTCGTTGATGATTCTCTCCGTCCATTAGATCTTCATAATTCCTCGAAGCGTGATTACCCCATCATATACGGGATTAAACGTAATATTCAAGAAGTCCTCTGCCGTTTTATCACTTTCTTTCCTCCATTTTATTCACCTGAGGCACTCGCCTCAGGTGAATAAAATGGAGGCTGCTTGCGTCACTTGATGGAGACCAACCTTGTTGACACTTCGAAACTCTTCACAGAAAACCTCTCTCATCCTGTTCCTTTGCAGTATGGTTTACTTCTTTTCCCAATGGATATATGGCCAACTCTCCTTACCAAATGTAGTTGTGGCGACTTTCAACGTAATACGTAGATGCGCATGTACCCTTCTTGCAATCCTAGAAAACTGGGAACACTTCTCCCGTATTAATCTGGGAATTCTTGATTTCGACGCATTAAGTTAATATCATGAACTCAGTCTCCACATGAGGTTATCGTATTGTTTACTGAAGATCATGAAATTGTTACCTACTTTTACCGATACTGGACTACTGGTGCTTTGAACCGAATATTGTTATGCTCCAATTGCATTTATTTGTCTTACGCACGGCAAAATTCAATTTTTGATACTTAAATATCTCCACAAACATTTTCATACAGTGGCTTCCCTGTGTGTCTACAACATGTTCAGTATAAAAGACTGGGGTGTTATGAAAACTGCTTTAAATTTTATGAAATAAAGATCCAAAGAGTACTTATTTCTTGGTTAAATATCTTCACACTGTGCTCATTGCTTATAAATAGAACATTATGTGGAGGATGTCAGTTTAGTAGTTAAGAAAATTTGTAACGGTAAAAAAAATAATTCAGATATGCCGTCGGCCAAATTAGCAATGCTTTTCCATCTGTTTAAGAAACCATAGGTATTCAGTGCAGCCATTGCGCGATAATATGTTGGCATGCGCTCGAGGGCTGGATATAAAAGCATAGGGCGAGAGGGATTGAAGAGAACCTCATGGAATAACTCGCCTGTTAAGCAATTGGAGAATCCGGATACTAATCCCGCTCTAGTGGAGTACCTTTGAAAATCATGATTTCACTTCCCACTAGCTGGGATTGCTTCGTCAGTTTGTAAATCGGGTGGCCTCGAGGATCGTGGTGGTTTAGTGACCCGTGACCAGAGAACTGGCGGGCAATGCAATCAATGCAGTTGAAGGTGTAGGCAAAGTGATTGTGCTTGAGAGCATTGACAATAAAGACGCCTAAGGACTTAATCTAGTGGCACACGATATGTGAGTTTTGTGGTGCTATGAGAGTATTTCAAACTTAACGAGGAGGACACGCTGAAGGGAAAATAAAGAGTGAAAAAATTGAAGGGGAGCTGAAAAAAAAACAAATTATACGTTGGCACTTGGTAATCAGACTGGAGAAAGGCAGAGTAAATAGTAAATACATAACTAAGAAGGAATTTAGGACCTTAGATTTTGTTTTTCAATGAACAATTTACCTTGGAAACGAACTCAAAAACCTAAAATATTCTAGTGAAAGGCTCACATGCTTCTGAGATCGGAGCAACTCGTTGAGGAATCGAGTACCCTCACACGACTTCGAGGGAAAAAGTACATTACATGTTCTAAATAACGACATAATTTGCTTCGGTGAAGAGGCAGGTTGACTCTTAATTAAATTCAGTTTATCTTATGACCGAAGGCGTATATTCAACGAACGTATTTATAGCTTACGAAACGATTTATTTGTAGCAATAAACCAACACTGCCAAACCTGAGAGTATATGAAGGCCGTTGCATTCGCACAACCTCAAGTTTTCGCGAATAAAATGACATGTTCTCGCAATCGGATTATTTATTTGAATTCACTACACTCTTGGCACTGTCACATTTAAACATTTAGAGTGCTGAAAAGTGAAGAATGATCATTTGTCTTTAATTTCGAAGAAATGACTTATCCCTTAGCATGACGTAGGACGTCCTAAAACTATGCCGAGTGGCGGAGGCACTGTAATTGATCGAAGTATAAGATTATTATAAGCATGGCCAATGGGTGGACGTGGGTAACTAAGCATCACTTTTAATAGTTTGTTTAATTTTTTAAGGACGCAGAAAATGCAGGCACCAGCATTTTAGAATAAAATGCATTGTAATAAATAGTAAAGTATTATAAAATGTTATTTATTACCTAATTATTGGTTTAAGTATCGTGAATAATCTTATTAAATCGTTTAAATAATGATAGAAATTATCACATTCAATGGGTAACATTGCATCACATTTTCCTTACCTATGATATTTACTGGAATAGACGAAGCGATGCAAAGCTAGGCTACGACGAATGAATAGATGGAAGCGCGGTACCATTTAGGTCAACCAAAGCCTACCAGATGTGATACTGGTGACATATAATACTCTGCTCCATACACTGAAACAACTCATTTTCTTATGCTTGCAATGATCGATCTCACCCACAGAGGGTTGCAAAACTTTTAACTATTTCATAAAATATACCCCCATCTTACGATAAGATGTGTCCAAATCCCTGAAACACTTCGCGCACACTTTCTTAAAATGTAACACAGGAACCTAGCATAGGAACTAGAGTCAGACCGCAGTAAAAAGTTTCCCTCCGCATGCCTTTATCTCCGCGGTCGAGCGGGTACCTTTCGGCGACATGAATTCGTTTAGTTTCGCGAGATGAACCTGCCCAGTGTCTTCGAAAATTGGCCCGTGAAAATTGCGGACGCACTCTCTAATGTGACTCCGTACTCGTCCTCGTGCACTCCGCTCCCAATTCGCCGAATCCGCCGCCGACCGCCGAACCTCCGCGGACCCAGCACGCGAGCTGGCGCTGAGCGGCGCCCGCCAATCTTGCGCCGTCGGATGAGAGGCAAGTGATGCCGAGCGCGGCCCCCGGCCTCACTTGCCCAGGAAGAGGATTGTACTGAAAAACCTCGTCCACGGAACCCGGGCGTTTTAATTGAATGCCATAGTGTTTATTCCTTTGAAAAATAAATCACATGCATAAAATGATAGCCATTTCAGTTGTCTATTAATCTCTTAAATTCCAAGTAAATGCCGAGCCAAATTTCGTGAAAAAGTGTTATATTTTCAGAGAAAGTCAAATTATTCCTCCAGGATAATATGCTGGTAATATGGAAGACTTAAAAATTATAAAAAGTTTCATAAAATGTATATAACTATAAAAAATACAAAACTAAAATGCTTATTATTTTTTCCATTAATTGGGGCATTAACTCATTGTTTAAACTTATGAATTAGCTAAAAAATGAATAAAATATGATTTAAGGCTTCCAATAATACAGATTTTCAAATATCAGAAGATGAATGTCCAAATCATTTACTGTAATCACACAATTATAATGTATTTCGTTGTCAGTGCAGTTACAGGCCCAAAGGGCGTACTGTACCAAAACCTCATTTCTTGTGTCATCTGAAAATTTGATGTCTCAGAAGAAACTTATGACGTTACTGGAATAAGCTATAGCCTCCTCAACATCATGTTCCAAATCTCTCCCACCATTGGTGTGAGCACATGATTCAATGGCCATGTCCCACTCATCACTACCCGGTTTGGATGGTTTTCCTTTCCTCCTCACATTTCTGTTTTTGCTGAAGAGAAGTAGTGTACTTTGACGTCCTCTTTATGTCAGTTCCTCTTTCTTCCGTTCTGTGACTCTAAAATCCCCCGAGTTTGTCTTTTTGCGGAGAAGACGTAATAGTTTTACAATCACCTTGTTTTCGCCCTAGGTGAGAAGATTTTGGCTTTGTGAATGAAACAAGACCTCACTTGGAGTTAGATGGCTTCACTTGGTTCAATTGCCCTTGATGGAAGGATTGTGACGTGCAGAAATGGGAATACTGGTGGATGAGTGGTTTGTGCTATCTGTGATGGAAATAATAGAGGGTGGACTATCACATTCTGAAACAGGCTCGTTTGTCCTCTATAGGACGTTTGCACTCTATGCAAGTGTCGAAATTGACCCAAAGGCTATGGGCTCCGATAACATTTCTCTTTTCGCTAATTCACTTTCGGCGGCTTTAAAATCAGCATCTGTGAAAAGAGTACTGTTGAGAGGATAGACTCTGGTTGCTCGGAAACCATTGATTGCTATGTCGCCCGTCTGCTCCAAAATAAGCCTTTCCAAGATATTCGGTGATATCGATTGGCCGAACAAAATTATTCACGCGCAGCCAACTTCAGATTTCTTCACTATAATAATGCTTGAGAGGTCACATAAATGGCTTATCGTGGGGTTGAGCTGCAAGTGAGGGGATAAAGTTAACTTGTCCGCCAAATTAGTCACGGCAAAACCGTCGATATCAATATTTCCGGTATGGCTGTAAAGGCCATTTAATATTTAAAGCATGGGCGAACTCTCTGCTGGTATTCTGAAAAAATACGGAGATGGCGGGTGAGAAAAGAGGAGATCTAACCCAGCCCGAGCAGCCACGTGGAGCCCGTCTCATTAGCTGTGGGCTCATGTTTTTTCTCGGGTATATCATCGTAGGGGGAATAATTAGTCCCCTGGCACTAATTGAAAATATTATTGTTCACCTCTTTCAGCAGTGATGCTTGTCGAACTCCTTTTGAAGAGCACAGATCAGTCACTGCCTCTATCTCTCCTTCTGTGAAACCTTAAAGCTCTCGCACAAGACGATCCACACGGTTTTCGAAATGACAACATTTTGTCTTGGCGATTAAAGAAATGGTCAAGCCAGGATCTTTTAGCCAGTATTAATCGAAAAGGATGCTTTGCGTTATTCATAACGGCTTACTGGTAAGCCATTCACCTCAAATCCATCCTCGTAAAACCATAAAACTTAGCCTTAATCAGTAATATGTACTTGACCAATTACTATTCTAAGTCCATCCTTAGGACAGCTTTTTGCCCCGACGTGGTTGATGCTGCTTCTTTTGGTCGAACATCTTTTATTGAACACCAACGAAACAGTGCCGTTTGAGGGACGCTGAACTTCTTACCCATAAAAAACTCATTTTGCCCTTAGACTGTCGCCCTAGCCACGAATTCTTCATCCTACTGCTTCATTTTATTTTCACTCAACACTCTTCGCTTTGGGTCTCTGCATTCTGCGACATAGAAGTGAGATTAGATACCTCACTTTTCTGTCAGGGAGATGATGGTAATATGGAAAATTGAAACTGCAGGTATTCCATATTACCAGCATAGCCATTTTGTAATCAGCACAGATTTTTCGCGCAACCAAACCCGCACACGGAACCGTTCAAAATTCAAATCGCAAGCGTACTTGGTGCCCAATACGGTTGCATAAGTTGACGTACACGTTTCATAATACTATTCGTGTTGTAATTTAAAAAGGACTTCCCTTGAAAAGTGTGTACATAACGGTTTTCCCTCAGACTATTCAGAGAGAGGGTACGTTTCAACGGCCATTTCCTGCTCTACTACCGGCAACTCCGACTTCGGCTAAGTAGTTTCGAGAGTTTTAGTGAGATTTCTGTCGACAAAAGAGAAGGAATATGATATTCCAAAATCATCTATGTATTCCATATTGACACCATCTCCTCCACTCCATGTGAATCTCCTCTGCCGGGCACAACTTGGGTGAAAGTTGCCTGTACCCTTCAGCTCTTGGGGAACGAAGGTTTTGAATACATCGACAGGTTAGAGAGAGCACGTTGGAAAATTTACGGCATAGAAATTTGTCATCAAGGCATCGCGTACATCTCCATTCGATGTCATTGAAGAAGGGAATATTAAACGACGAGTTTATTCCTTGGATTGACAGTTTCGCCGAGCATATTTTTCATTTATCCTCACAAAAATAGCACTCCAGCGTGAAAACGTTTTCCCCTACAGTTTGGAATATCTTGGAATCGGGCTTAAAATGCGATACTCCGCGTTCTCGTTTGGAAATTGAGCATATGGTGAAACGTATTCGCTTAGAAATGGATGAAGCTCCGAGAATATGTGCCAAGTTTGTGAAAATACTGATATAAGTTGGAATAAAACGTGATTTAGTTTATGGAAAGACGAAGATAGAATCGCCAAGTCTCCAAATAAGATTAAATCCTTCAGATGGATACACGGAAATCGAGGATGCAGGGTATATATTCTTTAGGTTATTGCAGCTCTACTCAGCGTAAGATTTAAACATAGTTTGAAGATTTGAGCTAGCAGAAAGCGTCTCTCGTTCGTTCGAAGGTTAGGCGTCAGACTTAAGTTGCGAGGAAATTGATCGTTTCAATCGTATCGCTCGAGGCGGACACCAAAAGTCCTCTGCCGGCTAAAGTGACTTACCCTCCTGAACCATGCCGATGATGACGTTGAAGTTCACGTTTTTCTAACGCTTATTTGTATTATTAAATTATTGAAACTGCTGTTTTTTTATTTTGACAGTTTGTAAATAACTGATTGAGAGTCATCGTTCAGGATATCAGTCAAGTGAAGCGTAAAATTTGACCCAATTCAAATAACACAAAACATATTGAGTTGATGCTACTTAGGTTGGAGCGAAGAGATTGTTAATGAAAACTGCAAAGCTATGGAGAAAAACTTATTCAAAAAATTTTTACAACAAAACCGCCTCTTGGAAACACCTTTTGAAGGAGAAATTATGGGAAGACGTGGACTGAAATACATTAGGCAAATAATGAGGAGGGATGTGAAGTTGGAGAATTCTGCGGGGATGGAAGTGTTAGCGGAGAGGAGGAGCAATGCAGCCTTCCGAGTGGCGACGATGGAATCCGCGCGCAAAGGCGTGGATTGTTCAGTTGGCCGTGAGACGCGGCTCCGAGGTCCGCCAGGACACGACTGTGGTGGCGACGCTGCCAGTCCCTCGAGTGGCCCTGTGGGTCGAGTGGCCGTGGGGGTCGCGAGCCTCGTCCAGCGGTCCGCACCAACCCTCGCCCGCCCGCTCGTCTCCCGCCCCCCTCTGCCCCCGGTATACGTATCTAGACGACGACGGTGTGGGTCAAAGCGAGGTGCAACAATGGCTGGCGGGGCAGGGGTGGGGCGAGCGGGGGTCGTGAGTGGCTCCCTAAGTCCCCCAGAGTGGGCTCTCCTCGAGAGACGAGCCCGTGACGTCACGAGACGCCGCCCCCGATTCGGTTGAAACAATGCTGCTGCTACGTGTGCTGGCTCGACGCTGGCTGGAAGTGGAGTGGACAGGAGAAGAGGAATGGGCTGGGACGAGGAGGGTGGTGTCGTCATCGTGAGGGGATTTCGGGTGGCCCAGGGAGGCTGGATGAGGTTGAAGAGGGGAAGGGTGAAGGTTTCGAGGGCTGCAGGTCAGATCTCCCGAAGGGCCGCCTCTCTCTCTCCTCCACGATCAGCCTGCATTTCTCCCCGCCTCTGGCTCCATCCACTCTCTCCCTCTCATCTTACACTCGCATCCTCCACTCGCATCATCCAGCCATCTCAATATTGGCCTCCATCTCCGTCTTGTGGCATACAGTCTCCCTCCTTACCACGTGGCCCGCGACCACTGGATTCGCGGGAATTTTATGACTTTAACAATTTTCTCTCCTTCCATTATTGCCTTTAATTCCTCATTGCTTCTTATTTGCCACAATCCACTCTCGATCACCAGTCCACATATTCTCCGCAGTACTTTCTTTTTAAATCTTTTCATAGCGTTCTCTTGTGTGATCGTGAGTGTCCAGGTTTCTGCTCCATGTGTCATTACTGGCCTGACGAGTGATTTATATGTTATTGTTTTAGTGCTTCTGTTTATTAGCTTGCTCTTAAGCATCCTCATATTTGCATAGTATGATTTATCTCCTGCTTGTATTCTTTCGTTTATGCATGCTGTGCTTCTGTTTTCACAAAATTATATTCCCAAGATATTTAAAGTCTGGTACTCCTTCAAATACTATCTGTCCTATCTCCAGGTCATAAATGAATTTAGGTTCATCAGATGAGTTCACTACTTTGTATTTAGTCGTATTGATGTTAACGATCAATCCTATTTCCCTTGCTTCTTTCTCCAACTCTTTGTATACCTGCAGGCTAGTTTCGTTAGGAATGGATTTTTTGGGGAATTTAGAGGAGTGAAGAGAAGCCCGGCGTCGGCATTAACCTTTCATACCGAAAGACGTCAAGGGGTCCGCAGTTGAACGTCCCATCCAACGGACGGCGCGCTGCACTTGAAGTGCACCCTTGTAGGGATGGTGATTCCACTGTAAAGTCTCCGCAACTGCCAGGATTCCTAAAACATTATTGCCTTTCCGCCCCGCCTGTTTAGCAGGGTGAAAGCAGGGTTACCTCCACCATTGTCTGGTCTGGGTGGACTTGTTCCATTTAAGTGTAGAGCACTCACCTTTGTGTATCGGGATAAAGTCGTGCTGTCGAGAGTGTCAACGCAGTGCAATTCAGGTATACTGTCCTAATTACGCGTTTGCCTTGGGCTTTGCTTTTTTATCCGAAATATTTGTCCAAAATATGAGAGTGGTCCATACTCGAGACAATGAATGGTCGTAATGATTTTTGACATTGCTATGAATCAGCTTCACGCGTAAAAATCATTGTGTAGAATGCGCGTAAATGATTTGGAATCGGTAGGAGAGCGGTGATGGGAATGATGAAAAAAATAATATAATAAAATATATATAAGAATTTAATCGCCATTTTCTCTGCGGCTTATGCATAGATTAATCTGTCGCATTACGCTAATTATTCCATTGAATGGTCAGTCTTGATGCTTAGCTTTGGTGGTAGAGTCCAATATTTACGTCACGTTCTTAATCGTAGATGTTTTCTAGCATCCCCTATCACAATAACCTATGCATACAAAAATCTCAAGTGAGGAATTTAAATTTAAGTGATTGTGTTAATTTCATATGTCGCATTATATTTTTTTCGACCTAAGAATTATTCACGTCATTCCATGGTTGAGGTGCTGGTTGTTTATCTTCTAGTTTTTCTTTTAAATTGCGTGCCATCTTTAAGTAATAACCGTTGAATTACTTTCGCTAAGAGTCTGTTGATCACAAATTAATTTATCTTTGTGCTCCATTGCGGTTCATGATGGTAAATATACTTGACGTGAGATTTTTTAGCTCAAAGAAATAATAGCTTTACAATGGGTGATCAATATTCAGCCGAGTTAAGGATCATCCCAGGGCTTCCTTGAATCTGCGCGACTTTGCTTTGCTAATTATTTATTCAGATAGCAAGCTGTTTTGCATTCTACCGAGGTCCTTTCACCATCTTCGAGATTAAATCATGGAGTACGTTCGTGATCGTCAACTCATTTGTTCTACTTTTTGCAGACACAACCTCGAACTGACAATTAGGTCGATAACCATTTGTACATTCTTACGGTAGAGTTAAAAGGCATTGACGTGAAACGAATAGAAGTTTAGATCCGCACGTATCTCATCAATCTTTTAAAGTTTCTTAATATGTACAGCTGAAAAGGAGGTAAAAACTCGTATTCAGTGATAATCGTAGGGGTGTGCTACTGGTCGATTAATTGTATCCTAATTAATGGCAAATGACTGCTAGGAATTCATGATTTTTTTTACAATGTTGAACATTTTTGTGCTGACAATTTCATTGTTGTGTCATATCATTGGACTTATTCAAATCATTTGACGAATCAATAATATGTTCATTATGTATTTGTAATGCATTAGATTGTTTAAATCTGCATAGGTGTTGGTAATAGTTAGGTTACAAAAACAATAGAATTTTTTGATTCGATTTCTCTAAGGTGTGTTCGATTAATGAGACTGGCATTTTTAAATCTCAAAATGTAAAACCTGTATTGAACTTGGGAGGAAACATGGAAAATGGAGCCTTAGCCCCTACGTAGGCGCGTTTTGAGAAAGACCCCAATGGTGTAAAAAAAGGGCTTCATTTTCTTTAATTCAACACTTTCAAAATCTTTCTTGTCTACGTTGTAAAATAATGCGTTGTCTTTTGAAAGATGAAACTTTGTTTATCGCTACCATGGAGACAGGAGGAGTTTTACATCACTTACACTCAATTTCCCATACTGTGTATGGAACCGTGGTGCGCACTATGCAATCTTCTAAAGTCTACACTCTTCACCTCGTTGCAGAGTTATGACAAGGTTAGGAGAGATAAAAATTGCAAAATACCCCATTGAATTTGAGAGCCTTTTTAGAGATGAAATGATCACACTTATGATTACTACATGAACAAATGTTTACTTTTCTCGGAATCGCTTCACTTCTCAGTAGACCTGGAGACGCAATTGACTGATGAACAGGAGATGAATTTTTTCATCGGCCATCTCCTTTTATCCGGTTTTATTTGCTCAGGATGTCTAAATCTCCGATATCAATGCGACTGTGGCTGGTTTAGAATGGAAATATTTTATTCAACAATGATGAATAAACTACTTTTATTCCTCTTGTCTGCTTTCATTTCGATTTACCCCAAATATACGAAATAGACAAAATCACTGGTTTTTGAGAGGTATTCGGAACTTTTACCACCAACTGTGAACATTTTTACAATGTTAGTGAGCTTACAATCACTGACAAAAATTGGCCTCTTTCAGAGGAAAATAAAATGTCCCTTTTTGTGAGTATTTTGAAAGCAGGCAAGCGAAATATGGCGTTAAAATTTCCACGTTGACCGACGCTAGGAGAACGTACCCGAAAGCATTGGAAGTTTATCTGACGCTCTGCGTGCATCGACCAATGTAATTAGCCATTGTGCCATTTTTGGTTGTGTGAGATAATAAATGTAGCCCATCCAGATGAGCCTTTCCGTGTGTCAAATCAGCCACGCATTATTGTGAAGCGCTTTGCTAAATCAAAAGAAGGTACAAGGCGAAACATCACTGCTGACAACTGGTTCAGCAGTATCCTATTGGTTTAAAATTTCATCGAGAAATAGGCTGATAAGTCTGGCAAGGAAGGGAGACGAGTAGCCACTGAAGGAAACGCCAAGGAAGAGTGAGGGTGGCCTTATGACCGGTTTGCATTGACAAAGGTCCAGAGTGAGGTGGAAGAAATGTTTCAAATCGAAGGGAAGTGCTGATATTGATCTGATCCTGATTAGACCTAGTGTAAAACTTTTTTTGGATTAGTGTTTCACCCTCTGCTGATTTTGTGCTCTGGAGTGGTGCGCAACAACGAAAACTCCCCTCTCCTCGACTATCCGTCTTGCTTTGGTGTTCTTCTATGCAAGTCTCTCCGATTCTCGCGAGGTCGTTTTCTCAGTGCCTTCAATGGCCGTGCGAGTCCTTGCATTCTCCCGCAGTAGCTCTTTTCAACAAATAGTGCGGCATTCCACTGTATTTCCTTCATTTTAGGAAACGAATCTTTTTCTTGGATCCCACTCGCTGGCGGTTTACTCTTGACGATGCACGACTCGAGTGATACTCAAACTTCCTCTCTTTTTAGTGCTCTAACCTTCTCCTTTTGGATTCGTGGCACATAGACGTGGCACAGGCAACACACGTGTCTATTTCACGACGGATCCAAAGATGCGAGCAACGCCCAAGAGCCCGATCTGGATGCGATTTCCTCGTCGACTGAATCGAGGTGGATTTAATGTGATTTTAGACAGAACGGAGAGCCTTTTAGAGGTGGAGCGGATAGTTGGCAAAAGTACCGGTGTCAAATAGGCCGGGCAAGTGGAATTATCATAGGGTGTTGACACAACGTTACCGAGGCCCAAATTGTCACTGTTCAGAAAAAGTTTCATATACATTGGGCCAAAAGTCTACAACTTATTACAATCTGAGTACAAAAGGGCGGTAAATCTTTATATTTTTCTAAAAAATGTAAAAAATTGGCTGTTTACTTATCCTAAAATTGAAAAAATAATTTGTAAAATCAAATTTGATAATAAAATAATATATTTAGTCAAAGATATTATTTTTTGTTAATGTTGGTACATGTCCTTTTTTCCACTATTTATAAACCAATGCATGGAAGATTATTATATAATGATGGTAACGTTAACACAGATCCGCCTTTTAGGTTACCTAAAGCTCCTTACATTTTGTATATGTCTGTTTGTAATTAATTTGGCGTAATAAACATTATTATTATTATTGGATCGTAGGATGGAGAGCTCTCGTCGGTCAAGCTTCGAGGCTCGAAAGCCGTTCTTCGGAATAGTAATATTAATGCTTGCGTTTCCCGGGAGTAGCGTAGCGGGCGATGGGAGGAACAGCATCGAATTCTCGAGTGAATTCACCGCTTCCTAGCCGCGCGATGCATTTAGCGAGCGCGGACGGCAAGCACGACTCGGTGCGGGCAGGGGAGCGCGGCGCGGGAGTCCGTGGCGGGGATCTCTTTGAGGCCGAGAGGGAAAAGGCAGATGATCGGGATTTACGCTCTCTGGGTTTTTAGTTCCCCGGAAGGCACTCGCCGGAATGAAGTGAGGGAAGGAGAATTGAAGAGCGCTCCGTACCGTGGAATTAATTCTTTTTAATGCCGTTATTATGGAGAACGGGGTCATGTGGAATTGATAGACGAGTGCGTGTGTCGGTTGGGTTATCGGAGTGAGTGTGATTGTTTTTCCTTTTGTGCGCACGTGCTCCCAAAGGAGTGTCACGCGTGGTGGTCGGGGTGAGAGGGTGTTCGGGGGGGGAGGATCGTCGGGGGGGGGGGGGGGAGTCGTCGGGGGGTGGAGCTCGGTGGGGACGGCCACCCTCAGGGTTGGCGTGGGTGGGCGGTTGAGGACGCGCTCGGTGAAATCCCGCGCCGATTTCCGCCCGACTCATCAAGGGCGTCGTCTCCCTGCTTCCTTTGGGCCCTCATTTCTCTCTCATTTCTCACAAATGCTCACATTCGACGATTCCATGATTGTCGAGGGGCGGGAAGGGGGGATACGATGGGTTGGGGAAGTAATGGAATGAAGGAAAGAAAAAAAAGAACAACAGCTCAAGATTAATGAATATACGGGATCCAGGCTCCTAATCCCCGTGAAGGATTATTCTGTCGTAGAATGAGGTTGGAAGGGAAATGAAGCCATTCCATCCGTGACTCGTATTCTCCGAATTTTTAACATCTTTTTTCTCTCCTTTCCTCCTCTGTCGTGCCACAGCCTCCTCTCCTCCCCGCCTTCCGAATTCCGCGGTCCCCCCTCCCTTACCCGCCCTCCACCCACCCAGCCTAGCCCTCTGCTGCACTCTGCACCCCTCCCCCACGGCACCCGACCTGCCTCTGCTCACCAGCCTCTCGTCTCCCCCTGCTCCCGACAAGCACCGCACAAATGATGCAGCGGCAATCGGCCTCTTCGCTTCCCGGCGACATGCTGTGCATGGCCACCCCACCCCTTGCCCTCCACCACAACCCTTCTTCTCCCTGCGGAAGGTGGGCGCCTTACTGAAGAAACGAAATGTTTGGAAAATAACTTTTTTCATACGTTTGAAACGTTGAACACGTTAAAAAAGTTTTTCAAGTGACTGCAAAAAGGCCTAAAAATATTTCTCTGAATGGAGAGTTGGTCTCATCCATTGAACGATTATAACTATTACGACTGTGTTATCGTGAATTATAGACGCCGTGACGACTTTTTGTTCTTTTACGAAAACCATTAAATATATTGGAAAAATACTGAGTCGCATACTTTACGGTCGGTCAATTTTAGGTTTATTTTCTTTTAAGTAGGACTGAGGGCTCTTAATAAACGAAACTTGAAAAACGCTCGGAAAAAACATTTAATTTAAAAGGAAACCAACGAAAAAAAAACTTAGCCATTAAATTTTGTGAAATTTTCCTTCTCATTACGAAAGTATAACCTCTATAAAACCTATATAAAAGTAACTCCTTTCGTAGCCAGCCGCTTCATTCCCTCCGAGTTCCTCCTAGTTGCCTTAAACCTCACTAACCTCAAAACTTAACTACATACTTAAATCCCTTATAATGTATTCCACCCTCGGACCTCGGTGACTACTCTCATTCAATGTTCCTTCCAAGAGATTTTTATAAGGTTTTAGTGCTGTCTCAGATGGTATCCAATATGTTTTGTCAATTTTTTGTGTATTTTTGCGAAAAATCTCCCCCCCCCCTCCATCCCTTCGCAGTGCTTTGTATTCGGTGATTTCCACTGTCCATTTGATCTCAGTCATTTCTATATGTCATCAAATTTTTATAGCCAACAAGTTGACAAGTAAATGGAGAAAAACGTTTTTACAAATGAAAACTCCTCTTTATTGAAATTTGCAATGTTTGCGTGATTAAAAGCTTTATGTTTCGGAAAAGGTGTGTTGCTTAACTTTGCAAAACTGACTCTCTGAAACCCACTGAACTCAGCAAGTGAAATCACTCAGAAGAGTTTCGCTCTAATCTGATTGACAACCATCCTTTTGGTGTCGACACTGTCTCATCTTCAAGGTCATTGAAGGTCCTTGAAGCGGGCAAAATTTTTGAAAACACTGTAGGTTGTGAAATGAGTTAAATTTTACAAAGTGATTCCATTCAGAACAGTAACATTTTCCCTTCACCGCCCATTTTTCGGCCCCCCCTCCCGCCAGAGCCGCGAGCACTCACCGCCGCCGTCCGTCCGAAGCGCGGGAACGGCAATTTTCACAAACGCCTCTTCAAGCGCTCTCCCGCTAGAAAAGCTTTTGGCGCGTGTTCCATTTGACCCACCTCTGCGCGCCACCGTCTGATTGTCCCTCGTCGAATGATTTCGCTTCCCACGTGCTCTCAGTTGAGCGCGACGTCTTCCGGGCTCTGTGAGCGGCCCAAAGTTAATTTTTGTTTCGTATGAGTGTTTGTGAGATCGTGATTTACCGCGACACCAGTGTATTGCTGAGGTATTTGATCTGAGAAAATGGAATAATGTAACGAATGTAATGAGCATTAATTATTTCTTACACCTATAAGTGTGCCTCTATATTAACGTTTTACGTGCACCACTTCTTAAACTTTTTAATGCTGCGATACCATCAGTGAAGTCCTAAAACGAGATAACGTATTTGCTTCTGTTTCATATAGGTACATATTCAGATTAAAGTATCCTTTGTTCCTAACTTCTGAATAAGGAATAGTTTTCAAATCCGTCATTATATTATTTCTTCTTATAATTTATGTACTAATTTATGCGATTTGCTCCTTCTTGTGTAAATTATTCAGTTCAGATACAATCCTTATTATTTCCACGCGTGTAAAGCCCTGTGGTGGCATGTGGGCTCTGTAATAATTCATAAATTAATAACTTTCTCCGAAATGAAATCATTGTTTTCTTGGTTGGTTGGTTGTTTGTGGAGAAGGCTAAGAGCTTAAGTTTTTTGCATCATTGATGGGAGATTGAGAGAAGAGAGATGGGATTGAGGAAAACCCGGCGTCACCGTTAGTCTACTCTTAACAAAAGGCGTCAAGGACCCCAGTTTAACGTCCCATCCGTCAAACGGAGTGCTACTCTTGAAGCACCCTTCCGTATGACACGTAAGGACACGCAAGTAGAGATCCGGTTGTCGCTGAAAAATGTCCGCCAATGTTAGGATTCGAAGCCAGGCCTTCGGTCTTGTAAGTCAGCGCTTCAGCCACTTCACCAACCTTGTTTGAGGCACCACGGGATTGATTTCCTTCATCGAGAACTGATTCCACCATCCTTCCACGTAAACCTACATCGCCGAAATGTTTTTTTTTCGTCAGCATATGCGACCCAAGCACTCCAACCACCCTCACCCCTTTCGCCTCTGCGAATTTGCAGAAACGGATTTGCAACAATTTAAACGATTGCCCGCGTCGGCGCGGAATTTCGGCGGTCTCAAATCATCCTCAGGGTTAACTGCAGAAAATTCCCGGGTGCTTGCAGGTGGTCGAGCTTCCATCCGCGGGACACCTTTTACGCTCTCCGCTCGGCCGAAGAGATCGATGAGGGCCGATTCCCTCTGGAGGGCGTTTAATTTATCTTCCCCTTTCCCGCCTATGAATCCTTCCAAAAACGCTGAGGCACAATTTGCCTGCTCATTCCACGGAGCACCGTGTGACACTCTCGGTGCGCGAGGGAACCGCCATCCGCGAGATGATGACCGCACCCGGCTTGGTGGTGGTGATGGGCGTGGTGTCGTTTCCCTCGTTTTGCGTCTCCCTCAGCGGTCGACGTCGGAGCGAGAAAGTTTTCACTACCTTCAAAGCTATCTTGCGTTGAATAATGGCCTACTTCATTGGCTCAGCCGATAGCGTTAACTCGATGCCCGTGGTGTGTCCTCCTTGGCTCCTCCACTACCGGGAAAGGGTCAACTTGAAGCGGAATCAAGCACGCACTGCTGTCCGTAGAATCTTTCACCGTTCCGGTGAGTGCGAGACTCATCCCTAGCGGTCAATTATCACAAGTAGCGCATAAATGTCGTGTGAATTGTTTGGCGCCGTGTATGTGGGGTTTGTGATAAAGAGAAACTTAAAAGAAATGTTCTTTTGAGAAGCATACACGTAAATATAAGGTTAAGAATGGAAACTACAGACTAAAACGAAGTTAATGAGGAGGCTCTGCCATAGCAAGATAGTGTGCGAGGCGAGCATCAGAGAAAAGCATAATAAGTATACTTTTTTGCTTGGATTTTTAGGTTTTGATTTTTTATTTTATAATCTTTTTAGTTAGTTTTAACATATCTTTTGAATTTTTAATAAATTAATTTTTTGCTAAGCATAATTTGTTGAATACTCCGTAGCACAAGTTATTGAAGTTAGCATAGGCGTAAAACATCTTCGCCAAGTGGCACGCAGGCCGAACCGCTAAGTCCCAGTCGGGAGAATAATTGCTTTGAAATGTGTTTGTGGTGTCGGGCAGTCTGCTTTTGAAGTTTGCGACTAGATTGAAGATGGACTCTTGGATCTACGGAAGCTTGTGCGCCCTGCGAACGTCCCGAATATCTGTTAGGCGACTGATTCGAAGTATTTAGCGGAGGGATTTGTATAGGAAAATCTCCAATTGCCGTCGGATGGCAGGAGTGTTGGCGAATTTGAAGCGAAATCAGCGTGACGTGTATGACGCGAGCTACGAGGGATGAGGGATTGGTGATTGACGATAAGTCGAATTGTTCGTGTTCTCTAGTCAGGTGTCATAACTACTAATTGTAAGCCGATCATCTTTTTTAGTCGGAATCGTTTTATCCTCATTTTTCGTTAGCTAAGAAATATGACGTCACAAAAAATGGCTTGACATTGTTGACTTTTTAAGTGGTTTTGGGGATCGCGCGCAGATATCACATTTTGCCGTCTGGAAAATACATGCTCCAGTAAGTAACAATTTTCTTGGAATGCCACAACGCTGGTAATTTTATTAATTTTTATTTTGGAAGTTACATTAAATTTCTGAAGTGCAATTAACTTTTGGCTGCATAGTGTTGTGCCCGCACGCTATTTTGTGATTCCTTAAACATACATTGTCAATGTGTAATGATACATGATCATTACCGGTGTACAAGCCGAAGTTGGGGTATATTTCACGTGCTTTGGACTTCATCCTTCATGGTGTGTTCACAGATCTCGAGTTCCGATAGAGTTAGTTAAATTCGACCTGGGTCATTTGTACTGATGTATAAAAGCTATCGGTCCAAAATGATGTTTTGGTAGTATTCACATACGTTGAGACTCCATCCTGTGCCTTGTGTTCACAGACCTGGATATCACGGTAGCATTTTAACCGTGGCATATGCTTTCACCCCTCTGCTGTCATTCCACTGTGGACAGTCCGACTCCATGTTAGGGGACGAAAGTTTGTGCGCGAAGTAACGTACCGCACCCAGCTTTTGATAGAAATCGATTAATAGCGTTAATTTGAGATTAGCGTGATGAAATCTGTCTCTTCGAAATTCCTGCTCCATGCGCATTGTCGGTGGCTTTTAGTCCTCCCCTCTCATTGTTGTTTAATTCTGCTTGGGGGCCGTAATATTTCGGCAACTAACTATCCGCTGAAATCGGCAACTGTAGCATCTAGGAAAATAACCGACCGTCTTGTGAGATTTCACCCTGTAGTTGAACAATAGCAGCACCTACTAGTAATTGTTCGCCGGTAAGAAGCTTTGAGCATTCACACTGCGAAGCGTGTGAAGGGTATCGTGATGATCGTGTCTTGACATTTGGAGGACATGCGGGGATTGATTTTCGATTTTATGTATGGCTCTTATGGAATCAATGCTATTTTGTTCGCCTTGAGAATCCTTTCTTTTTACTTGTTAGTTAATGCGTGCAACTGGAAGTGTGTGTGACTCGGTGTCTCTTGGTAGGCATGGTAGTAAAAAAGAAAATAGGTCAGTGCTTGAAAGCTTGATTATTAAGTCATTGGCATACTTCTCAGATGAATTAGCAATTAATAACGCCTTTTATAGTTCTAGTAAAATGTTTTTTTCTAATTCATACTTAGCTTGAGCTGACTATTAAATAAAGTGTAAGTGTATGCGTAAGCGGATAGAAATTGTATTTTTATTTTAGAAAAAGAAGCTGAAAAATAACTCTAGTAAAATGCTTATCTTTTTCAAAAAGTAAATTATTGAAATGAAAGCATTAATTTACACTCCATTAAGTTACGCCTGAGACGACGAATGTGTGTATATCCTGTGGATTAAAATACTTTAAAACCTTAGCACGGCAGCAAAAATATCATATCTTTAGGCACCTTTATGACGGATGCTAATGTTAGCGAATTTTTCTTTGTAAATTCTAATATAATCGACAAATGGTAGTTAGGCATTCGCTTAATACTGACGCTGGAGAAGGTATAAGGCCTGGTTGAAAAGAAAAATTGTCAGTGAGTTAGGCTATAGTATTGTCGTGTTCACGATTTCGATTGACTGCGAAAATATTTACGATCCCCAACTTATGTACATTACCGAGTTTATTCGTCTGTGTTGTTGAAATTTATTTGTAGGAGTAAACCTTTAATCTGACGGACCCGATGGAAAGAGTTGCAAACAAGGTATCCCCAAATTAAACGTGAGAATAATCAAATGCATTTTTGGATTTCACCTTGGCACTCTTTTGTTGCACTTCTTTGAAGCCAACTATTCCGCTTCTTTTGATGTCCTTACCGAAAATACGCAGTTCAGTGCACGAATTTTTGCACCTCAATATCGCCTAATAATAGTTTAATTACCTTTCCATGTCACTGTGCACCACATACCATACAAAATCTTCCTTTGATCCGATTGAGGTACGTCGTATTAATTGACGAGGCCTCGTTCGATCCGTACTTAGGTTCATGCGCGAAGTATGATGTTGGTGTAATGCACAGAGAGCTTTTATGCGAAGAATTCCGTAGGGGGTCCATCCGATAATCGATTTTTGCCTCTCGCTGCTAGCTATAAAGTGCGGGACTTTGTATATGGGAAACGTGGAATGCAGTCAGAATTAAAAGTAAACAAAAATAGATTTATTGATCAACTTTGCTCACAGAGTGGCTGTCAGATAAGGAAATAAGCGTATATGAGGGGATGGGTGGATTTCGGGTGTGCAACGGCAACATATATTTCGGCGAGCCTAGGGGTTACGGTTCTTTGTGCCTCTTCTTTGATGTGTGGCTCAAACGCAACCGCATTTATTGTGTCCTTGTGTCGTTTCCTACTCGTTATTTGTTTGACAGGAGTAGACGCGAAGATGAAACTAGAAGCCTTCCCTTCGCCGGGCATATGTCAGGCACGCCGATGGCCTGTGGAAATTCCATACTCTTGGGTGAAGGTTTTCTGTGATGAATTAAGTTGAAGGAGGCTGATTAGGATGAGATACAACCGCGTAGCAAGGGAAATAAAAACGCCAGACCGTTGATTAACTTTCTAAACTTAAATTGTTTTACATTATTGAAAACTTATTTTGGTTGGTTAGAATTTTTTAGATAAAAAATATTCCCAGATAGAACATATTATACTCAAGTCAGTGTATCGCAATGCGTCAGACATGAAAACTTAAATGCGTTAATTAGCTCTGCAAGAAGCAACTCAAAGACGTTCTTGGTGGTCTACATTTATCTGTTTGTGCGTGCGTAAGAGTTTGATAAATTTTCACAGTAAAAACTGTTTTAATGTGAAATATCCTTCCCCTCCTTTTGATATTAGCTGTGTAAACCAAATAGATTAAACGTGACAAATAATGTTGCCATTTAATAATTTAATGAGAAGTTATGAAGCGAAGAATGGAGCCTTGTAATTGCTGTGTAAATAGTGACCGGCTTACTGCTTAATTTATCCGGGCTGAATCAGATTTTATTTGACATGGGAAGTGTTTCATCCCTATTATTACCGCCCTCGTTTCCGCTGCAAATCCACCTTATTCAATATTTTTCCTGGACTTCTTCATTTCCCGTGTTTTAAGGTCTCCTTTTATCAAACCAAAGAATGATTAGATACCCTTTGCTATTTAAATTGTGCGTTTTACCTTAAATCCTATGGTAATGTCGGGTTAAACTGACTTTCAATGCAAAATAAAATTAGTGAATTTCTTTTGTGTAGAGTAATTTAACAATTGAATACTTTTCCCTCGAGCTATGATGCAAGTAGCTCATATCTCTATGCCCTCTTAGTTACCACAAAATTTGTGAAATATCCATTTTGTGTAATGCATGCATATATAAACTGAGGGTTTCCCGGGTGCTAAGCCGTTTTTATTGTCATTCTAACGCGGGGAAGGTTTTGTGAACAAGGTTCGTGCATAATTTTACGGTAAATAGATGTTTTCTTGTGATTTCTTCTCCGACATACCACCTCCCAAGGTAGGTCAATGATAAAGCTAAAGGTCGTAATTCAGTCAAGTATTGAATATCATTACTTGAAACTAAATGATAATCCACCACTAAATGAACCGTTAGATGTGTCTTCAGCATTGTAATGCATGTTCATTTTCGTAGCACTCTCCCAGTTTCTAGGTTGACTTAGCACTGTTCTCCTGACTGATTTTTGGTCTGCGCCTAGCGGCCGGGGGAACGTGCGAGGTCCCGAATTGTGCTAGAACGAGTGCTGCATGCCTGGTGTGGAATCACCCCGTGCCACACACCCTAGTGGTGGCTTGCACGGCACTTCGTAGATGTAGATGATATTATGTAGCAGAATCCATTTAGTAATCCGCCCATATCCCGTTTTAGTGAAATGTGGAAGTACTGAAGTTTCCTTAAAGACAAGGAGTTTTTTTCTGCTTTTTCTTGCCGTTGTACGTGCTTTTATTCTTACAAGCATTTCATGTCTTGCGGGCTTGCGGGCAGAAAGCCTGATTTCCTCCCGTTTCTGCTTTCGGTTTCTCAATTTTATGTTTTGACTCAACCTTCTGTCTCTTGCTCGATCCACGTTTACACACATTCTTGGTCTGTTATCGTAACTTTTCATTCGTCAACACTGAAATTACCTTTGTTGATATTATCTGTAATTGATTCATTGCTTTCCGATCCGTTCCCAGTCGAGCAATTTAATTCGAAGCATGTTTTCCCTCCAGTCGAAATTCATTCACGTAACTCTGGAGATTGTGGGTGTCAATGCCCTTTATTGATCATCATTCCTCTCCTTGGACTCTTACTTTCAGTTTCGATCGACATTTGACCCACCTGCGCTTGTTTTGCAGCTGAAGTTTTCTGTTGACCGTAACTCTTCGAACCGCGCAATACTTGAAATGATTCCATAGAAATTCACGTCTTAGGGAATTCCCTTTGCCCTGCTCATGTTCCGGCGGTGTCGTCAAAACGAAGCGAATGGTACATGATACTTCCAATCCAATTGTTGGCCCCAGTGGTGACGGGTTAAAGTCCTCGCCAGCTAAACTGAGGGTCGCGGGTTCGAGTCCCGCCTGAGTGGCTTTTTCCCCTCTCGGGACATGGGAGTTCGTGTTCGCTCATTGTGACATGTTAAAGCACCCGAAGTTGGTGTTAGTGCTGGCCGTTAGTGCTGTTTTCGGGGACGTGGAAATAAATAAAATTACGATTGGTCGCCACAAGCATTCCTGGATGGTATTGTGCTATTTTTTTGTACGCTATTTTAAAAAAAATATTTTGGGGACCGGGCATTGGGTAATACCATGACACATCTACTGAGACTGTATGGATCACGCATTTTCCGATTTTCCTAATGCCATGAAAGGCTAAACTTAAATTCTAGCCTCATCGGCCTCTGATGTTTTGGCGCTCAAATACAAGCCAATGCCACGCAAAACGCATACTTAAAGAAAAAAGTCATTCAATAAAAGAGGAATGCGGCATTCGGTACGCCCCTTGGCTTTCTCTTGTCGTAGCACTCGCGCGACCGGTTTTCCGTCAAATTATCAACCTCTGAGAAACTAGCAGCAGCAATTTTAGCAGCCGCGCCAAGCTCTTATTGCCTTCTTTATTGCTAGGGAATTAAAGAAATATATAGTTTTTCTCACATTTGCCCAATTCGAATGCGAAGTGGAACTTGCCTAAAAATACGTCGGATACATTTCTGTAGGTAACAAATGTCCAGCCTTGCTGTTCCGATGGATAGAGAGGTAAAGTGGTATCGGGATGCTGGAGGCCATAATAAGGCTCTGGAGTAAAGAAGGAAGAAAATGGAATGGCATTTGAGACGCTACGAAAGTAGGCTTGAGGTATACAGAGATAAAAACCAATTGCCGTTGCAGTCAATTCGCAGACTCAGGCGTTGTTGGAACCGATTCATTCCGAAAAGGAAACAATTGATGTTGGTCGTTCCCCAGGGCTTGACGAAAAAACTACAACTTGGTTTTGACGTGGGACGCCCACGACGACGGAGAGTCGCGTTTATCCGGAAAACCTTTTGGAATCTCCAATTTTGTTTCTTATAAGTGAATGCATGCCGCTGACAGTATCTCCTTTGCAGTCTGTGCGAAACTTCGTAATCTGGTGGAAATTGCTACGTTTATAATTAAAAGTTAATCATAATTATCCGTAGTCATCTTCGCATTCAGATTTTCTCTCCGTATTTATATCAGTAGGTAGCTATGCCTCATGAAAGGTCCAATCAATTCGTCTCCTCAGCTTCATTGATTTTTCAGGGAAACCTTTCCCTCGCAAGTTCTTGGTCAAGACTACGCCGTTGGCGATGTCTTGCCTCCATTTGATCTTTCTCGTCCTCCACTGCCCAGGGCGACCCCATCGCGCGGCTAATCCGAACTATGAGCGGTGAAGTGACGAGGGCCCGTCTCCAGTCCGTCGCCCCACGCATTGGGCCCTCGGAGGCCAGGCTCGGCGGAGAGGGAGCTGCCTCACGCGAGCCGGGGGCGGTCGGGGGGACGGCCCTACGTCTTTCCGCTCTTCGCCTCCTCGCAGTGCTCATCGCCACCTCTCCTCGGGGGCAGACGGGCGCAGCGAGGACTCCCCACTGCCTCACCGCCCCCGGGGGCGTGGGGGGCGCGCGCGGCGACTTTATGGCAATCGGTGGCGAGGAATGCGAGGGTGGGGAGGCGCGGATTAAGGGCCGGGGAGGGAGGGCCAGGGGTTTTCGGGGGCGGCCCTGCCCCCCGGGGCTGGCCAATCTGCCTTTGTCATTCGTGCTTGCGAAACCGCAAGCAGGGGGGGGGCGGGCGGATTGATTCCGATGCTCCCTGCCACCCCACCTGGGGGCAAGCCGTCTCCCACTCCCTCTACCGCTCCCTACAGCCTCCGGCCATGCCACCGGAATGGCTGGGTGAGCTTCGAATCGGATTATATGCATTCTTCTTTCACCGTAAAAGCAAATGCCAAACATATTTTAGCAGGAATGGCGAGTTGAAAAGTTATATTAAAACTGGATATCCCGTTACCTGTGTGTTGTCTGAAGGGGAGTGAGAGGCAGGAGAGCGGTCCGAATTCTCCGTTTCTTCTCTCCCCTGTGACTCACTCCCTTCTCTGTCTCCCCTCCTCACCCACCCCCCCCCACTCTTGCAGTAATGATTGGCAGGCAGATATTAATTAGTTCCCTTTCGGCAAAGCCGCACCTGGCCCCAAAAATATTTTAATATCATACAAGGATCTCTGATAAAATAATGTGACTAGGGCTCTGGGACCGGCGTGTTCTCCGCTCCCCACCTTGAGCGCACCTCGGGCCCCGCCTCCCCCTCGCCACCACCCCCTCTCCCAACCCCCCACCTCCCACTACCCCCCTTCTCCCCCTCGGTTCTCTCCCCGGCACCGCGACGCCCCCCTCCCCACCCCCACCTACCGCCCCACTCCTCCGTCTTGCCCCGCAGCTCTCATCCTTTTCGCCCGAGTTTTATGAAGCGGAGGCCCCCGGGGGCGGCGGAGGAGATGCTTTGGGGGCGGAGTGGAGTGGGGGCCGAGCGTGGGACCCGCTCGCCTCGCTCGCTTGTTTCGAGGGGCTTTTGCCTCTTCAACCCCCGCCCCTCACCCCCCCCAACCCCCGCCCCAAACCCCCGCCCTCGCACGGGAAGGAGGTCTTCGGCCCACCGGCCCTGCGAGCACATCCTTAGGGGTGGGGGCAGACGGATTGGCGGAGTGGTGGCTGTAGCACCGGCTTTCCAACTCGAGGGTCCGCGTTCGAATGCCGATGTTGGCGGAGATTTGAAGCCGGTCACTGTGTGGAGGGCACGTGCCGTACTCCACCCGTCGGATGGGACGTGGTCGAACCGTGGTTCCCTTGGCGCTAGTCGTGGGCTCGCCCCGACGCCGGGTTTCTCTCAACCCTTCGTGCATTTACCACATACCCTTACCAACCTTACCTCGCCACCTGCTCGGTGCAAATCAAGGAGGTTAAAATGAAATGGAGTAGGCATGACCGTGAACGCTCATGGGCGAAAGTGAAGCGAGAAGGGGTGCTTGGGAAGGGTTTTGTGCCGAGTAGGTGTTGCCAAACCAGTCACAAAACATCGCCTGGTCTGTGTTTTTTAACATAGATTTGACGAAAATCGAAAGCGACCGCCGGACACGTAAGCCAGAGGAAGGTCTAAACTGTGCCGACTGCAATGGCGGAATTGGCTACAAGAATCGAGTGGTATGTCGCCTCCATTTCTTTTCTAACCTCCTTGGTGCAAATGACGTTGGTCGCCTCACCAACCAATCGGGCACTGTGCCTCGAGGGAAGCGGCGAAATCACTCTGAGGGAATTTCTACACTGTTGTGTTGTGAACACTTCGTTTATTAAAACCCACGTAAAATTTCGTTTTAATGTGCGACGTAGGATTCGACTCGCGATGGGCGACGGCCTGTCGCGGTCGAAAGCAAAGTCCCATCGCCGGAGTTGGGCTAGGCTCGAATTCGAAGGGGCGACGCTCCCAGTTAAGCCGAGTGCCCCCGTCTACGAGTGGCCGACGGTTTGTGTGAAACGACTGCAGCCGTCGGAACGCGTTCGACTCTATTGCTGCTGCCAATCTCAATATTAATCTCATTATAAAACCTTTGTACGAATCGCTCCGAGAAGCGAGCCAGATTTTCGCGCGCGGTTTTCAAATTGGCCACGCAACGCGGCACGCGACAAGAGATCACGGCCGGCGAAATCGGTGCGCGGAGCCCTCGGTCCTTCCGGCTGCCAAACGTGTTGCGGTCATACGGCCACGCACGACCGTGCCCCCCCCCCCAACCACGTCCCTCCCAAACCACCCGTGACCCCCCCCAAATACCTCCCCCTGCCTCCCCAAACGGGGCGGCCCCGATGCGAGACACGCCGTCCCTCGGGATCGCTCACCTCCACCAAGTGCCTCTTGCGGCCAACGTGGACGGACAGCGTGCTAAGGGGGTGATGGAGAGGTGGCGAGAGAGAAGGTAAACTGGAAAATAAATGCAAATGTAAACACGACAAACATTTTCATAGCGTCGCCCATTAAGGTTTCCACTTGGTCGGCCACGCGCGCTCTGGCAGCCGGGAGATGGCGCGGAAGTAGAAGCGCGCGCTCGGGAAAGTGAGTGGGATGAGGGACTGGCCATTCCGCGAAGACGTCTCTGCGGGGCCCCGTACGATTCGCTGGCGCCGGAATCTCGGGAGTTAAGGTAGTTTGAGCGAAAAATCACTTCACCTAGAATTTGATGAATTTGGCCTCATTTTAAAGATACAACTCTCATCTTTCTAATGATATAAAAATACAACCCCTTGCCGAACTACTTTCCGCACAATTTGCCTGTAAATATAGGCTTTTTTACATGGGATAGATTATGGCTGAGCGCTCCAGAGGGAGAATATTGAAGGAAATAGGAATTTATAACACCTAGATTTCGTCAAAAAACTAACGGTGTATAGATTGCATATTTTCTCAACTATAAATAAAAAATAATCTATTACTCACCACAGTAACTTTTACAAAATCGCAAAAAAACTTGCCGGTTTGAAGGGTTTTCAGCCATTCGGCGGGAAAAAATGAGTCAAGTTAGAGACTTATGTAGCTTTATTTATTCCATTACCGAGATTTTTGGGCATATATAACTATATATTTGCATCATTAATATTACAATATTTTTTTCGTACTTCTTACAGACGCTGAAATCAAAGAATAACATTGGAATATGGTCTCCACTATGACTAGGGATCTATCTCGCACAGACCACCTTAAACAAGATTCCTGGCGATTTCCCTCGCTCGCCCAGGTTCCCAAGTGACCGCGAGTGTTGATATTCTCCGTGAACGGAATACAGTCAGGGTCTTCGTTTGGTGATGATGGGGGGTACCTTTTGTTGTCAACCAGGAAAACTCAAGTGAATGTTATGTGGAGCCCTCGATTAGGGTAGGTTCACGACAAATATTATTCTACCCCCAGTGCTGAAGAGAGTGGCGAAATGAGATAAATGCATCGTCGAACGGGCAGGTTTAAGAATCCTTACTCACCGCGCTCTATTAATAATTGCAACAAGCACGGAGCAAGACACTTATCGGTCGAAACACTTGTCGCTTTTTGCTCCGTCACAGTAACTTTCCTTTTTATGACGCTGGTGACCTAACACGCTCGAGGCCCTTGCGTAGGCTGTACATGTTATTGGAATAGGATTTTCTTGATTAGGATAACCTTGCTTAAATTTGCTCGCATCGAGAGATGGTCGTGTATAGTAAGTTGGTTTGAATAGTTTTAAATTTGTTAGTAGTGGAAATAAAATGTTTATTTATTAAGAGTTTCCAGAGAATCATCTTTTGTCCCATCGGTTCCATGAAAGCCATTCCTGATTAGTGTTCATGCCAAAACGGGCAATCGGAGAAATTCGAGGATGGTATTCAAAACCAAGGTTGTTGCTCGCCGTGCTAGTGCTCCAATAACCTCATCGACTAGGCCCCCAACGTTGATGAATGCGTATTCGTAGTTTGAAGCTACCTGATCTCGCCTGATGTCATCCGTAAAAGATTAATTATTTCCAAGGATTATCTGATGGCCGAGAATAGTGGATACCTCATGTATGATTCAATCTCTTGTTTCTTTTCTACTATAGCATACCCCTTGGGACATCCATAAAATGGTCTCAATGTTTAATCTGAAACGGAGAATTTCACCTCTGAGATTCTGACGTATTATTTTGCTGCCTCTGAACTTTGCTGTACAGGCTTTAATATATTTTACTATATTTGTTGCTTTTTATTTTGTTTAAGCATTCAAATTGTCATGACTGGGTAAGCCGGAGGAAAGGTAATGTTCTGAAGGATAGATCCCTATACATTTTGAATTCCATTTGAATATCTCCAGGGTCGAAATATTTTGTTAGTCAGCAGTTTACGATGACATCTTCAAAAAGGAAAATTGCGATGGAAAAATTGTGTTGCTTTTAGAATCGAGATAAAATTAATTTAGAATGGAAAATATGTAATTTTTGTCCCAGAAAACAGATTTAATTCATTCTGTAGGCAATGATTATTTCATTGAAATTTTGCTAATTAACGATAGTACTGATTTCAAGTAATTATTAATTTCCCCATGATATCGAAAAAACTCTCTTTGCGATGAGTACCATTCCTCTGTGTTGTGTTGATGCTGAAAGATTACATCTTGAATAGTAGCTTATCAAATGCTTATGTATCACATTTACTTAACGCATCATGCATCAGTCCAACGGGCGATAGGCTTTTCAAATTTGCTGTTTGACTTATGTTCTGATTTACGGCTAGTTCTCCTGCAGTTTTATAAACGTATGAGAACGCTATTTTCCCGACTAGTGAAAAAAATATTTAAGGAGAGCTTCAAAGGTCTCCATCGCACATATCTAATTTAACGGTCACAGGCGATTGCTTTATGATTAAAGATACATTGGTGAAAGTCTGTCCTCTGAGTTCTCGTTGATTTTAAACTTATATGTGACAGGGTAACACCTAAAGGCTATAATGTCCGCTATGAAAAGTTAAAACTACGCCTGATTTGGTGAGACAAATTTACACATTTACGAGGTGACAGAAACATGTTTTCAAATATTATGAGTAAAACTATCCTTTATGTATTTAAAAGCACGTATTTTATTTTTATGGCTCTCATGAGTATTTCCTGTCTATGCAAAAATATTTGTTTACGCTGTCGGTGGTGTTGTAGAGGTGTCCGGTTCGCCCTGGGCCGTGGGCCGCGTTCATTTGGAATTCATAATGGTGGAGACAGCTGTAGAATGCTTGCGAAAACATCGAGGAAAGTTAAACTTTCCAAGATTTCACAACACCTACTGTCTATTTTTACATGCTTTTTTCAATATTCCGGTCCCTAGAGTTTCAGGCTGATGTAACGGATATTATTTTACCCCCACTCTACATCAGTCGATGAGACTAAAGCGATAAAACATGATACACTCCCTGTGGAATCGATAAGCCTGAGAATTCTTTCTCCTCGAGTTTTATTTACAACTCCAACGTAGGCACAGAGAGAACCCAGTTCTACCTAAGCACAAAATCATCGCAGTGTAGTTTTAGATCTAAATGCAGAGTGCTGAAATAGTCGCTATGGAAAAGTGTCGTGGGCTTAGCGCCACCGTAACGTTCTAATTTTAACCTTTTGGCTGGGGTTCTCTCTCCAAACAATTCCTTGATCCTAAGTGATTTTTCACATATTTTCCCGGGATACCCGACGGTTTCTAAAATCCTCCAAACGAGTTCTCTCGTTTTGGTCAACTCTGCGTAATGACTCGCTGTGATTAGGTCATAATTAATACTCGCGCGTGTGGCAGGGATTGCGCCTCGCGAATGTAAACTCGCAGGAAAACAAACTGTCGATGTAGTAGCGAGGGAAAAACATTTAACGTTTTTTGTTTTTCGAAAAAATTCGGGGATCGTTAGCCGTGTGGGGAGTGGCGTGAGGATGATTGGGGGCACCAGGTCGGAAAAATGTCGTCCAATTATGAGCGTTTTTTTGGATGAAAATCTGTTCGTGTTCCATGGCTCACTGCCGCAGCCCATTTGGGGGAGCGCCGCGGCCCGGCGGGCGTTTGGGTTTTAAGCATTCTTTTGTTTGCTTGCCTATTGGAGAGTCAACCTACAACTTCATCCACTTGGGATCTTGTAAGGGGATAGATTTTACCTCCACGTGCTAAACTATATGCCACAGAAGTAATTATAACTACGTATGTGGATTCATGGCACACACATACTTGCATACAAGGAGGTGTGAGAGTTGGCTAGGCAGCATGCGAGTGTTGCTATTAGTATTACTCAGGTCAGTGGTTCTCAACCTTTTTGGCACAAAGGCACACTTGAGATGTTTGGGAATGCAGACAAAAACAAAAACATGAGGCCTTTTAAGATGACGTTAAGAAATTTTGAGACTTTTATAGATAAAAATGTCAATGTGAGATTTGACCGCGTTTGACCCTGCAAATGTTTTCAATTGTTGGGCCAATTTCCGATAAACAAACTCTCATTTCGTCTTCAACACATTTGGTCTTTTCTCTCTTTTCAAAAAGTTTTTATTAGGTCTCTTGTCTGTCTGTTCGGTACAAATTTTACAATCGATTTTAAACTAACTTTCCTATGAGCTAGAGACTTGAAACTTTAAACATAGCTCAGAACTGGATGACAATGCTATAATATGTAATAGTATTTATATTATATATGTTATATACATGAAATATTTCAATATAATATACATTATAAATGATACATACAATATATCTACATAGTTTAATCTAACGAAATATAGTAAAATATAATATAATAATTAATTTAAAATTTAAATAAAAAAAAACGTTTTTATCGAAAAAAATTTCCTTTAAAATTATTGTATTTAATATTTGTGAGTGTAGAAAATCCAAGTTCACACCAGTATGATGTGGAGAATTGAAGAAGGCAATGCAAAACTCTCGATGCAATATTTGAATACTCCTTTTCTGTCATTATCTATAACGCATCTAAGAACATATAAGCATACTTAGTTTTAACGTTCTATCAGAGCTCATTTCAGCAAGTTCCTCTTTCTCTTTCAGACTCAATATGTTTGTGTTGCCTGCTATTGGAACATATGGGTTTCTCACCCAATTATATTGTTCAGACGTCAGTAGGAAGGAAAATAAAATTCCATTCTTTCTCCAAGAGTGGTGATGTGGTCATATATCAGATTTTCCATTTCTTTGCTAAAGTCTGCTGGATCAAGAGGAAACATTTCAATATTGCCGCTAGTAATTCTAGATTTCCATGTATGAATTTTTCGTTTCAGAGATACAAGTTTATCTGTAGAACTTAGGAGATTTTCATTACGACCTTGAAGACTAGTTTTCACAACTTTCAATACTTGAAAAATGTCTGCTAAGTAGGCCACATTTGCACACCTAAATTCATCATTAAGACAATCACAAAAATCACCCTGTTTTTCATTTGTGAAAAATGAAAGCATCTCCGCTCTCAGCTCGTACACTCGAGATAAAACCTTTCCTCTTGAGAGCCATCTAACTTCAGCATTTAAATTAAGCACACCTGCTCATAGCTGTTTGAACAGGCGAGAATTCAGTGGCCTTGCCTTGATATAATCCACCATTTTAATAACCTGATCTAGTTTTAGCTTTAGCTCACCCTTGTTTTAGCACAAAGGGCTTATCTATGAATGAAACAATGTGTAGTCATCGTATTGGGGTTTTTCTGTTTTGCCATGGTCTCAAAACCCTTGACTGATCCTGTCATTGAGGGAGCACTATCTGTAAAAATCCCTACACAAGAATTCCATGATAAACCAAAACGTTCCAGATAATCTGTAAGTATATCAAACACATCTTGACCTCTTGTTGTTCCTTGAAGTTCCTAACAACACAAAAACTGCTCAATGATTTTTTCATCGTTTACATATCGAGTCAAACTCAGTAATGGTTCTTTGCCACTAATATCAGTAGACTCATCAATTTGAATTGCAAATTCACAAGTTCTTAATTTTTGCGTAACACTTTCCTTGATATCGCTTGACATGTCTTGAATTCTCCTCTTGATCATGTCATTGGAAAGGGGTATTTTTAAATTTCCAGTTCTGTTTCATCACCAAGCATTGTTTCCTCAATTACCTGGCAAGCTGGCAAAATAAGAGATTCCGCAATTGTATGTGCTTTCATTTGCTGTGCTACAATTTCGGCTACTTTATAACTTCCTTCTTGACCTTTATCTGAAAACACACACTTTTTCTCAAACACTTTTGCTTGCTGTGCTTGTTGATTAATCAGTCTTTTAAAATATTCGTTGCCTTACCATGAAGCTGTTGATGTTTTGACATGAAGTTGTTTCAGCTTGCTGGGAACCATAGCTTCATTTGATAGTTTTTTACCACATACAATACACTCTGGTAAAGGACAGTCCTTATCCTCACTCTATGTAAATCCCGAACTTAAATGCTCTCATTATGACGACGAACTTTAGGAGTGTTGCTAGGATTAGGTGGTTTTGGGCTGGCACTTGTACTTGGTATATCATGCATTTCATCCTTGTCATTAAAATTGTCATTGATGTCCTCAGGGTTCAGTCTGAATTTTTTTGCTAAAAATGTGTCCTTATTTTTGATCAGCAGTTTTTTAAATTAAGAAATTGTTGATGAAATTTGATTTTAATATTTGAAATTTAGAAAACGCGTGCAGATATTTACGTTTCTTTTATAATATTTTGCGCTGACAACAAGGGTAGAGTAGGTTGACGTCACTTATTATTCGCTAGATGCCGGAATACTTACATTGGTAGTCATCCGCTCTAGTAAAAAGTTATTTTTACAACATTTTTAGCCGCTAAATAAGCCACGTTTTTTATTACGCCCCGAGCTTGCCCAGAGTGCTCTACACTGTTTCAGAACAAAGCTGGTAGCTGGAAACTGCACAGGCAGGGCGATTTGTTGACTCAGCCCACGGCGCTTGCCCTGAAAGTATATAATAAAAAAGTGCCTATTCAAACAAAGAAGAAATAGAGTTAATAGACTTATAAAAAATATAGTATAAACAAAAACCGATGAAAGAAACTTATCGTTTTTAAACAAAAATAACAAAATTGAAAAGTATATATTAGTTTAATAATATAATTTAATTTTATTATTGATATTTTATGATTTTTTTACGAGCGTTGCGGCACACGTCACAGAGGCTTGCGGCACACCAGTGTGTCGCGCCACACCGGTTGAGAATCACTGAGTTAGGTTATCAACGCAGAAGGCAAAGCAACTGATTAGCTACACTGTATGTCGAGTGACCTTATACTTCAATTTCATTGACAGCGATTTTGGTATCTTTTAGGTCACTTGAGCCATTGAGGAAAGATGTGTATGACGGCAAAGGAAGGGTTATTTGAGGAAGATTAGAGAGAGACCCTTGGAAGTGATGTCCACTCAGTGCCCAACTAAGGAACAGGATTCCACTGAAAAAAGTCTCCACTTCTACCGGGATTCGAACCCAAGCCTTCTGGATTGGAATGCCAGTATTCTGTCCACCGCAGCAACTCAATCCCCAAGCAATTACTTGATTGATTGGAATTGTCGCCGTGGCTAGGTTTTCCATGCGAAGGACTCTGGTTTCAACCCCGGTTTTCCTTGACCATTCCGACTCGAGCGTGGGCGCTGTAAGATGAGGGAAAGGGGAGCGGCCAGCGGAAGTTGCTCAGCACGGCTCTCCCATCAGGCTTTTCGGAGGAGGGTGGATCATAACGTGGTGGAGGTCTCGTCGCCACCGCGGAGGCTCTTCCCTGACTCTGTACTCCACAACCAACTCCCATCCTCTCGGTTTGAAGGGCCGAAT